>JAQMRL010000001.1:241207537-242653370 GCA_035578175.1 Catonia carolina | reverse complement strand
CAACACCATTTGATACATTGTTTATTGATACTGTAGGCAGTCTACCAAAAACCAACCAAGGATACAAATATATTCTAGTGGTGTTGGATAGTTTTTCGAAATTTACATGGTTGGCTCCATTAAAAAACACTAATACATCCTCCATTATAGAAGAATTGAAACGTATCTTTCAAAATTACTCCATCCCGAGGTTAATTGTCACAGATAACGCCAAATCATTTAATTCGGTAATCTTTAAAAACTTTTGTTTCAATTTAGGTATCAAAAGAACCACTCTCTCTCCGTACCATCCACAACCATCTCACGCCGAACGATTAAACAGAAATCTTCGGTCTATTCTTATCGCGTACCATGCAACTGCACAAACAATCTGGGATAAATCTCTATTTTGGTTTCAGTTAGCTTTTAATATGGCTCACCATACAGCGCATGGTGTATGTCCATTTGATATTTTACATACTTTTCCAGCTCAAACACCATTAGATAGATCATGGAATATACAAGATATCCTTCATAGGAATCCTGTCCGTTCGAGCAACATGATGTGTAACATTAGGAGAAAACTAATTAAATCTCATCATGATATGGCACGTAGATATAATGCTACACGTCATCCAAACCCGTTTTCGGTGGGAGATAAAGTCTTACTTAAAACTCATCCCGTAAGTTCGAAACGGAAAAATATTTGTGCGAAAATGGCATACCGATGGTCGGAACCATTTTATATCGTAGGTTTCTCTACACCAGTTACAGCCTTACTTCGTAAGACTGTTGGAGGGGAAATAACAAAAGGACACATTTCTAATCTTAAAAAGGTTACATAAGTAACTATAATTAGTAATTCTTAGGTGATGTATATCGCGACACTCGAGCTTGAGATGATGGTAACACAACAAAAAATGTGTCTGATGTTTGCATGCTGTATGGATGTGTTATGAAAGGGGCCCCGGATGAAAGTAAAAAACCAACTGAGGCCGACAATTGCTATCTGCTCACCTTTTTTCATTTTTACCGTTTAAGCACCCACCCCTTCTCCTTTTGCAGGATACCCCAGGATATCCTTTTGTATTTACCCCAGGGGGGGGAAGATTGTAATGTAACACAACATTTATACACACACAATTACATTTAAACATAGTATACTCATAGGACAAACTGAATACTTTCATACGTAACGTAAACATAACGATAACATAACGTAAACATAAATAAACAACAGATGATTTACTACCGTCAGATGTGAAAAATAAAAAGAACATAAAATAATTTAAAGAAAATTTAAAGGAGATAAAAAGAACATTTTTTTTCTTGATGACAAAAAAAGGATTGTTGGATGCCTTCCTTTTTAAGATTTTTAAAGAGATAGAAGCGAATTTACAATTTTTAAACAGGAGAAAATATATGTTTTATACGTAAGAAATAATATTGTTGAAAAGAAAAGCGTATAATTTTAGAAGATTGGTGCGATAAAGTTTTAAGAATTTAAAAAAAAAACATTTTAAAAGTTGTAACTATTTTAACAATTTTAATAATTTGAAAAAGTTTTAAAATATTTATAAACGGAATCTGAATAAAGATATTTGAGTGGCCGGATTAAAAATAGTTTGGTTTAATTTCTGGAAATTCTGGGACAGTACATCGCGGAACCTTTTGTAAGTTACATGCAGGAATATAACTGTTTGTTATCGTAAAACATGTTAGTTTCTTGGAAACGTGGGCAGACTATTAACAGTGTTAAACGAAATCTAATATGCAGTGTAATAATGCTGTGAAGTTGAAGCTAAACAAAAATGTTCTTCCCTGCCTCTTAACAAAAGCTATGAGTGAGTGGCTAACTACTGTAATGTTTCTCTTTCCACAATTTGAAAAATAAAGAAGAAAATTAAAGACGTGAAGAAGTTATTCTTCAACTTTATATTCTTCAAGTTATTTTTGTTGATACCTGGTAACAAAAGGAAACGGTTAGGTAGATACTAGTGTGACTGATAGTGAAGACGCCGGTGACAGCGATGATAAAGCAGACGATTCATAGTAGAAAATTTTGTTTCAATGGAATAAGGTGGCTGGTAATTACAGTAAATCAAATATTTCTAGTGATGTAATTAAGCTATAGGCAATATAACAGGTTAAATTTATTTCTTATAAGGTTTATGAAGAAAACATTTTCTCGGAATAAACCACAGCTTACAAAATGTATGTAGAAACTGCACGGTAGTGAAATGTACGAGTAGTGTCTCATTATTGAAGTTAGCAGCACAGTCTAATTTTCACTTCCTTTCTCACAGCCAATCCATACGCAAAAGGCAATCTCATGACTTCAGTATTTATCAAAATGTCAAAAAAATTAAATGAAAATTAGCATTATTTACTACATATTACTATAAAAAATTAAAAGATAATACCTTGTTGTTGTTGTAGGTTATTATACCTTATACTTTATGTAGGTTATTATACCCAATAGTTAAACATTAACGACAGAAAATTAGAACCACAAATGACAAATAATCATAGCCAAAATAAGAACTCTACATCACCGCTAATAACTGAAATGGTATTTAAATATAAAATGTTCGTACTTCATTTCGATAAAAGAAAAATAGTTGCCTGAACTTATAACCGGATACCGAAAGATGCCATTAGTTGAAAAGCCAAGATAGAACCGCCCTTTCCAAAAGAACGTCTTCTTGTCTTCTCTTCACGGGTTAGGCATTTCTACCTGTTCCAGCACCCATCTTTTCTTTGGCCTGCCGATACCTCTACTTCCCACTGGTTTCTATCATCTAACTTCACTAGGCAAATGGCTTTCTGACATTTTATTAAATGATCAACCCATTGGGCATGATACAATATTATATTTTTCGTTGAGTGGAAAAATTCCTAATTCTTGCCTTATATCTTCATTTGTGATCCTGTCTAGCCTTGTTCAGCCCTTGACAGACCTTAAGAATTTAATTTTTGCTGTTTGGTAGTTTCTTTCCTCCCGTTTCCTTATCACCTGTGATTCACGGTCGTTTGTCAATGCTGGAACTGCCACCATCTTATAAAACTATGTTTCAGGTCTTGTCTTTTATCTCAGTGTCCTAAATAAGCTATCTAAATTTAACCAGAAGAAAGTTTAGGCCAAAAATCACCTCGGTTCCTACTCCTTGTAGAATCACCCAGAATGACGAGGGGTTCCGTATGAGTTGTTGAATAGTCGCGTGAACGCATTATTTTTTACTGTGCTTAGCAAAAACATATAATTTTCCCGTTACTAAAATGTAACCGAACATTAAACTTAAAAAAACTAAACAATTAAGTAAATAAAATGCTGCCGAATTGATTAAAATCAGCATCAATTCTAAAAAAAACATTTCCATGACTGAATAGATGACTACACAAGGTGTCGTGACAAAATTACAATATAATAAATCGAAATTTATACTACAGGGCGTTTGAAAAGTTATTCAACTTTATATCACAAATTTTAATAATTTTAAATAGGAATTATAAGGAATTAAGCCAGAAAACCTGACTGAAATGAACTGCTTTCCAACAATCTTGACAATTTTTTTTAATAGATTAGGCCTAATATTATCATTTGATAACAACAAGGAGACTTTGGTAATAGCTAAATCAAAAAACAAACTATAATTATAAATAAAGATTTGAATATATCAATCTATAAAAATATGTAATAAAGACCATACAAAAAATACAAAAAACGAAAAATCCTAATTATTTTAACACCTTATAAAACAATACCTTTTAATTCTAGTTGAGTTGAAAACACATTCTACCAATATAATATTTAATGAAGCTTTAGATCACAACGCTTAAAGTAAGATACGCTTATTAAATTTCATGGGGTGGATTGTAAACTTGTTTGTTATTGAACATAATGTGTCGAACAACAGTTTGAGCCTATAGGTTGTGTTCGTAAGTGTGCAAAATAATAGGTTGGGATGTCTGACGATAGTTTGATATAATGACAGTAAGGGGAACTAAATCTGTTGAATGTAAACAAATCAGTATCCAATATAAACTATTGTTCTAGGGTTCTTGTGAACACAACAAGCCTGTGTAAGCAAATAAACGTAATGTGCCAAATGTAATTGTAGCCGACGGTTGTTCTAACTATAACACTAGAATTCTCAATAACACGGGTAAGTAATTTTCATGAACACTTCAGTAAAGATGGATCAATTATAAATTGTCACATGCAATATGTTAATTATTTGTCGTACTTGTTATCTAACATCAATATCTGCACTAAAAGAATTTTCTTTTTCATCATCAAACTGTTATATACAAATAATTTATGAAGGCTAATATACACGGTGAAGGGTGAGAGATAAAATTGAGTCACAATAAAATCCTGGACCTGACTGGAAATCGAATCCAGGTTTGCTAGTGAAGAAACCACTACATCAACAGGCCAGATTTAGTGAAGAAACTTTTTATGAATATACATCCGAGTCCTAATCTGAGTCTAATTTTCGATGCCAGTGATAAATTTTCCCCAGGCCGAGTTACGAGCGCTGCGCTGGATAGTCCAGTGGTGGGGCTGCCACCTTAGAGCCTCTAGACGGGCCCTGGGTTTCATTTGCAGACGCACGTCCTAGGTCCGCCCTCTCCACAGTTGGGGAAATTCCTCCTCCGCCTTCAAGACTGTTGACCACTTCTCAGGGCTCCACCTGCCCTGGATTTTATTTGGGTTGACTCCGTAGGCTCTTCCGCCCTCCACGCCGTTCGGAATCCACCATTGCCACCGTGGAGATCGTTGACCAGTTTTCATCTCAGTTTATCTGCGGGTACTTATTTGGCTATACCTTATTCGTACCTGCCTGCATATCTACAGGATATTCCCTATCAGTGGTTGGGACGCGCCATGTCGGAGTTGTGGCCCTCCATCTAAGTGTCCCATATAAGTTTAAGCTTAGCCCCTACTTGATTCAAAGCCAAACCCTCACATGAGCTGACCGATTACGGCCCAATCATTTACTTCGCATGCCAACACACAAACTTCCTCTACGAACGTGGAAATATAAACCTAGAGGAAAGCGAGGCTTGGGATAGCCTAAAAAGAGATGGATGCCAGAACAGACCACTGAGCCAAATTCTTGAAAGATAATGATGATGATGACATCCGACTTTAACTTGTGCTACTTCTGTAATATAACTAATAAATCTGGTTAGGAGCGCTTTTAAAATCAAATGCCCAGGAGATTCCTTAGTGAAAGCCGATTACAGAACTGTAGTGATAACTGCAAAGTAAGTACGTCAAGTTTTAGAACCATTCATAATTTATAAATTAATTAATTTAATACATTCTAAATACTCAATAAAATATCACAAAACAAAAGAAATCCAATAGTTATTTCCCCTCTAACTTCGAAGTCAGTTTAAATTGCCAGATTTGAACTAACAATAAAAATATTTGGTCTTTTAAACATATGAAATTAAAAATAGTTAGTATGTAGCACCTATATTAATTTCAAAACTATTTTACCTTTAAAAAATATTAATATTTCAAAATTTACTTTAAGTTTTAAACTGAATGCCACCTCAAATCATTTATGAAAGGATTTATGAAAGACAAGAAAAAAGTAAGATTACTGAAAATTTTTGGTAAAATAAACCGATGTGTTTCGAGAACTGCATCAAACCAGTCGAGTGACTGATGACAAAAATAATCTAAAAAAACAACACGAGAGATGTGCGGAAGAAGTAAAGAAACATAAATTAACAGGAAATAAGTTCAACAGGAATTATAAAAAAATGATGAAATCTTCATACAAGTATTACTTTTCGAGTAAGCTGTGAGATTGAAATCTTGTAAAAGAAATACATACTGTGAAAGTGAAACCTATAACTATGAAAGGTCTTTCGTGGAAGTATGGTTCTGTTTAAAGCATGGCTTTCAGTAAGTTTACCAAACTAATAGTAAAAAAAATCTGTTATTATTGTATAGTTACGTACAATGTGTACTACGTAAAGTATCAATTGAGAAATATAAAGTTACATTAACAATCCCTTACCTGAAAACAAAATTATAAAAACTTGTTTTACATAAAACAAACAGAATTTTGTGTGCGGTTTAGAAGTATTAAGTTACCATTCGTATAAGCTTTTAATTTTAAATCATTTCGCAAATAGTAGGTATGTGTTTTAGAGGTAAAACAAATAATTACATTTGTAGGTTAATGTTAGAAGAATGAAATAGGAAACGGGAGTGAATTGGAAAACAAAGAAGGAAAGAAGGAAACTAAGCTTAAAATCGAGGAAAAGGGGTAAAATTGTTAGTACAAGGTGAGTGAGTCTACAGGCTGTTCACGTTTTATACGCTTTGTTGTGACGGGATGGGCTGCTTTTATATTCATGGGATGGCGGCATGCTGCCCACCGCACCGCAGCAGCCGTCAAAAGTGCCCGCAGAAAGTGATGCAAGAAATAGTGTTGGTGTGTACCATTTTATGTATGTATGTTTGTATTGCACAAGCAAAAAAGTAGAACCGAGATGAAGAATGTATTCAGCGAATGAATTCTGTCTGCATAAAGCAACTTAATGAATCCATTGAGATACTTTTCAGCTCGTATACGAATGAAAAATGACTACACGCAATTCCTAAATTTGAAAATTCTCCTTATAATACGATTTTTTACTGGATTACTCATACAAAACAACTCGTCAAGTGAATACAAAATATTAATAATATCTCAAAATTCTACAAGTTATATTTTTATAACCAAGTAGTTGAAGTTGCCTGGCCATCTTAATTTATTGAAAAGAACTACATTTTTATTCTTCATGATCTTTACTGGTTGGTTGACTTTACAACACAAAATACAATAGATCTATGGACATGGAAGAACATGGAATGTGTATATCAGAAAAAATCCCAATCATATTTTTGCATTTTTTAGGTTGGCAAATTGTTTACTTTGAAGTTATATGCACGTTACGGAATAAAAAGGGACCTGCTGTCCTTACATTTACAGTGGAAGAAAATGGTACAGTTTATTAATTTAAATCAGAATAGTAATCCAGTCAATGAATTTGGTACCTTTTTGCAATACATGTTGTTTGGGAGTATATAATTATATTTCTTTTCTTTATTTAGGAATTCACAATCTGTTGGAAACAATCAGTGAATGTGATAAAACAAAATATGGCAAAATTAACATGATAAATAAAAGTGAGCGGAGACACAGTCCAGTTAAAAACTCCGACGTGAATAGATAAGTGTAGCATTAAGTGCAGTATTTAGAACACTAATGGATAGTCAATTATAGTACTACGTTAATTGATCAGATCCCGGCTCCACCGACGTTTTATTCGTCTTATTGGATTGTTTGGGAGAGTCTGCGTAGCCAGATTTGAGATCAATGGGTTATGGTCGTTCACAAGTTTCTTCCTAAATTTTGTATAGAGTTTTAAGAAAACATCATTTATGTAGGGTTCATTTAGGTCTGATTGAAGGGTTTTATTAGTTACATAATAGGGGGCGTTAACTATCCTGCGCAAAAGCTTTGATTGAAAACGCTGAATTTTTTGTTAATACCGATGGTTTTGCACAGCAGTAAAGCTGACTGGCATAGCTCCATATTGGTCGAAGGAAGGAGCCGTAAATGGTTAATTTGGATGTAGTTGGTAACTTGGATTTGAATGAAAGAAGTCTGTATAACTGTTTGAACCTGTCCTGAAGTGCCTTTCTCTTTTTATCCACGTGAATATTCTACGTGAGCCTCTATCTAATTTTATTCAATTAATCAGTTTACTTTGTGCAATTGTAAGATATCTTTTTATCGGTCAACCAATGAGCATTCTTTTCTACCTGCACTTACTAACCAGTTTATCCTTTATTTATAATAGGCGTTTTCTTGTTGTTAACGCTTTTCCATCCGGTCATATCCGCGATCGCTGAGGCTATCCTTAAAAAACCTCAACGCAATAATAATAATTTAATTGCTTCCCAGAGTAATTAACATTAATTTACGCGCCGCAGTGATTTCACGCGCTGGAATCACTTCAAAAACTAACCGCGCACACACAGTTCAGACCTTCAAGATCTACGGCAGCTCAACATTCATCAAAAAGCCACTGGTACTAGCTGGTAAGTCTCAGAACATCTAAAGTGAGCGGAATCGACCTTTTCTTTACGGACAGTAAGCTGCCCTATAGCCTGCGCTTTTCCACTGACCCTACCATATGTAATAGCACTATCTCCAGATCATCAGTTATATTTTTAATCAGTTCTTTACAAGTTTTTTTAACCCCTGGTGTGTGTTCGACGAAGCTGTTCGATTTAAGAACAATAAGAATCCCATGACCAGTTAATGACAAGTTAATGAGATGTAGTCTTCTACAGATTCAGGCTCTCAGGAATGGTCGGCCTGGGTACGTACAAGACTACACCTCATTTACGCGTCAAACACATCATCCTCGTCTCATTGAGTCAAGGTGTTGCTTATTCTTCTAAACTGAACAGATTGCAACGTACACTCATTTGGAATACAAAAAAACTAGAATTTGAATCACGGAACCTTCGTCTTCATACATAAGCTGTCAAACTGTGATGACTTTACTAGTAGACCAACCCGATGGGATCAAGAATGTGTAAAATTTTATCAAATACAGAAAGGTATCTCGGTCACCAACTTTCAAATTTAAAAATTGTAGTACAAAATACTAATTTTTTATACAACCTATTTTCATGAAAGCTAATAGTAAAAATCCTAAGCTAAAATAACCATTGGTCTGCAAAATTTAAACAGTAGTTTTGTGTTTCTTGGTCACTTCTTAGAAGTGACCAAAGAACTTGAGAAAGCCCGTTTTAAGAATTAAAAAAAATGAAAATATAAAATTGTAAATGTATTTTTGAGCTTTATTAATTTCTTTTATAGTGATATGTCTAACAACAAAAAGTACCATAAAATAATTTTCTTTGTAAGAGGTATATTGTTTTCAGGAGGTGGCAGGAGAAATGGTATGAAGAAGTGTCCCGTCGATGAACACATGGATTGATTCCAAATCTAAAAAACTGGCTGAGTAGGGAGTACGGCAAGGTTGGTTGTTATCTCACGCAGGCATTGGCGGGGCATGTTTGCTTTCGGGCGTATCTCCACCGCTTCAGACGATTGTAGTACAATCCCAAGCTGTCTGGATTGTGAGGCGAAAGAGGATAACGCAGCACATGCAATTTTCGACTGCAGAAGATGGATATCGGAGAGGGAAATTCTAGAACCTTGGGTCACCGATTTCTCCAGAAAATCTCGGTGATTTTATGATTGCAGAAGAAGAAAGCTGGAAGGTTCATCCCGAAGGTGATGAAGAGCAAAGAAGCCCACGTGCGTTAGTCTAAGAAGAAATCACTCAAAAAGGGGGAAAATGGGTGGTAAGAAGAGAAATCGCACTGAAATAACGTTATCCAGCTAATAAAGTACCACCTGCTTATTGTGAAGTTATGCCTAACAGTGATCTCGCGGCAAGTCGAGATGGGAAAGGAACTGAGAGGTTTTGGCAGATAGTTAGCTTCAACAGAGCTCCGCATATTCCTCGTATAAAAAAGAGGTATACTTTTGCTCTCATCGAACTTTTTAAACGTTGAATTAAACTAAATAAACGAATAAATGCTGTATTCTTTAGTATGTATTAGTACTTATTAAATAATTTTTGGTCGACAAACAGAGTGTCCATAGTATTTTTTATAAACGTATAAAGACAAAAACATAATTATTCAATTAACGGAATGAATATTTAAAAATATACTGAATTTCTGTTAAAGTTTCTCAAATGGGATATTCATGTTATATCTTACAATTTTCGCACGTCAAGTAAGTTCTAATTAACTTTATATCTTTTTTAAATTTGTTTTAATGGCACACCAGATTTTATAAAAAAGAATTCAACATTTTCCAATAAAAAGCTTTACAGTAATGTGACATTTTTAAAGTCTGTCATTTTAATTTAAACTAGTTATTTCCCTAACTGGGTTATGAAATTTATACTAAATCAATGCAATAATAGTACTAGTTATTGCAATAATATTGAATAGAAATCAATTTTTTTCAACGTTTTCAATCAAAACTTATCTGAGTTCTAACAGGTATTTTATATGATAAACAACCACATTCATGAGATCGATTTATTTTAACAGCCAACTATGAAATTAAAAATTAAAGATTTTAGCCAACTAAATATTTTAGTATAGCATACGAAAAACATCTGGAATCATACTGAAATTATTTAAGAATAAATTTACTAGGGAAGATGTGAAAATACGAAGGCTAAAATGAAAGTATACATATTTTATCCGTTTAGTAACTTAAATTATTTTTTTACAAAAACTTAGTTCCACATATTTATATAAATATTAAACTAGTATAGTGGATCCGTGCGAATAAATTCGCACAATGTTCTTGGGTTTCAAACCCCTATCATTATACAAATGATTTAATATAACAACAAATTTAACCGTTCTTAGAAGGACGGTGAGTGACGACTAAAGCATAGTAATACGATAGTTTTGTTTCTGAAAAGAAAGGTTTTAAAATAAAACATGAACACAATGGTTAATCGACTGAGTGTGTTGTGAGGTGAGAAGAGAGATGATATTTTTATCCTGTATGCTTATGGAATATGGCTATGGAAGGAGTAAATGTGGGAAAACCGCATTAATTATGCTGTATTACCGCTACGTTGTAAACGAAATTTACTCTTTTACATTTCGTAAATTGAAGCTCATATTTGCATGAATTTCAAGTCTAGAACTTTTGGGCAAATTAGGAAAGAATACTCTTTAAAACAATGTAAAAATTATAAAAATCCGTGCGATAGAACTCTGTAATTAGGAGTTAATAGAACTCCCATTTAAAATACGTTGGAAGCGATTTTGTTTTTTAAATATAGTATAGATTTTTTTTTAAAATTTAGTTCCATATATCTATATAAATATTAAACTGTCAACAGTATTTTTTTATTTATTTCTCCATTGGGAGTTACTTTTCATGTCATTCCACTATTCTAAAGTCCATTTATTGTTTTGTAAAATAAAGATTTTTAATAAATTCTATAAAAACAAAATGTTTGAGTTCGAAAAATAAATCAATTTGTTAAGTATATTCTCACTGCAAAGCTTAGAATGCCCTTGACAATCAAATCTGCTAAGATAATCTGTTTCATTGACGTTTATACACCAATTAAACTACTGATATGTATGTGCTTATCAAATGTATTTGATTACATCTAGATCACGAGTTCTCAAACTTTTTATTTCGAGCCCTCCCCCCTTATATAGTTTAATTGTAAGCAATACTCCCTTAGATGTATATAATTGTGAATTTTTAAATAACTCTTTTACTGGTAATTTTTATTTAAGTTACAAATTTAAAGGGCCTTTGGGCCAATGGTTTCAGTGTTGAAATAATTAAAAGCAATTACCTACAAATAGATCAGGACATATGTATTTTAAATAAGTACATATTTTCTAAATATAACTCAAAACAAAAATTAAGAAACTAATATGATGAACGAGCCTGTTTTTCTCGGCACACAGCTTGTTGAAACGTGGCGTCAATTCCGACAGTGCAACTCTAAGTTCTCTTATCACATCTAATCTTGAATTGTTTTTCGTGGCTGCAAGAGTAGAAAATCACAAGAATTTATAGTTGCAAAGGGAATAAGTACTTTTAAGGTATTTTCACTCAAATAAGTGTATTCTTTTTGAACACTGATATAGAAGGGCGTGAGCGAACATTCCTTAATTTTTGTTTCCAAGGCAGTGTCACTTTGAATAATAATAATTATTATTATTAAAAATAATTAAAAATAAATAATTATTAATAATAATAATAATTTTTATTAAAAATAAATAATAAATAATTATTAAATATAATAATTATAATAATAAAAAATAATAATAATAATAATAATAATAATAATTATTATTATTATTATTATTTATTTATTCCCATTATATTATACATTACATAAAAAATAAATTACGATGATACAAAATTTCTTACAGTAAACTACTACCTATTACGCTAGAATTGGTGGAAATTATCCCATCCAACTATGCACAAAACCAGTAGGATGGGTTGGAAAATTTTAAATAAATATCAAAAAACTGAAATATTAACTATTAGCAATAGCATTCAATACCTACTATATTTACTTACTACATTAACTTTTCTAACTAACTTAACCAATACTTTGCTATTTACTAAGATTACCATTGTTTCAATTATGATACATGATATTTTAATAATTATAGTTACTTACACTATTTCCAATAAAAATAAAGAAAATTTAACACAACCTAAAATTTATTATTACATTAAAAAAAAACAACAAAAAAGCAAAAAATTTACTATTTTATTTTCCTTCTTCTCTTTAGTTACATTTACATTTGAATATTGCTGACCATTTTTGCTATTTTCTCTCAACTGTTTGGCTACCTGTTTTGGAATATCGGTAAGGTTTTTTTTACCCAAAGAAAATTTCTCTAAATTTAATAAATAAAGAATATTTTACTTCATTTTGTGGTCTACACAAAACTTCATTTATTATTTTAAACTAAGCTTTGCGTCCCTAAACAGTTCATCATACTCCCTTTGGGAGTCACGCTTCTCACTCTGAGAACCAATGATCTAGAATATCTTTCTCTACAAAAGATAACCGTTACGATCAATCCGTGACCTAAAGCCTTAAAAAAACTTTAAAAGTGTAAAGTTCAGAATATAATTACTTTCTCTTGCCTATATGAGTATACAGGAACGAAACTATTGTTTTCATGGCGATTTTTCTAAATCGAGTTTTTACCGGATATACATGTTTAAGACCTCCTGAACCCAAGAAACATGTTTTTAGCTATTGGTGTGTGTGTGCGCGCACGCGCGTGTGAGTGAGTGGAAAGTATCTCAAGAACGGTACATCGTACAAAGTTGAAACTTGAAACGTAAGTTAGGTACTACTAGAGCACCCGACACAAGCATTTTCATCAAAATCGATCAACCGGAAATTAATGATTTAACTATTTATAATATATATATATGCGTGTTTATTTTAAGATTTAAGTTTTGCAATTGGTTATAATTTAATTGTAATTTGTTAGTACTACTCTTAGTTCAATTATTAATCGTTATTATTAATCGTATCAATAAGTAATTGTTATAAAGTTAAACTGTTTAGAAAGTTTATTTATAATTTATTGTACCAAGATCCCGAACGATCCTAAACTTAAGTGTTTCAATATATTTCTACATAATAAAAGTGTAAAAAATTAAATAAAGAGAAATCAAAAGATAACTTAGTGGCTTGCCTCACCGTTCATTACATATTACAAGAACTATAAAAATTATTGTAATAAAGCAGGCTAGATACAAATTCCGAAATTTCCTATGAATACAGTTTTGCACACAAAGTCAGTATATGAAAACTTTGGAATATTGTTCAAAAACTTGTAAAAATGTTTACAACAAAATAAAATTAATTATTTTAAATTATATTAACATTATGATAGTTTTAACTCTTGTGAGTTAATTCATAGATGGATTGTTTTCTTATTTGATCACATTGAATCACTTTAGTCAATTACTTCTTGGATCTCTTTTGAAGTTTTTTCCTAGTATTTTTTCATTTTATCGGATCTTGCTTTTCTTCTCTCGTCCGTAAACACTGTTTCCGTGTAGTTTCTAGTTCTAGTTTGTAATATGGTGAGTTTGTCTTTTACTATTTTAGTTTTACCTGTTTTGTGCCTTAAATCTTCCACTGTAATCTTGTTGCAAATAACCTGTATGATTTTTCTAAGTACTCTATTTTCTTGTGTCCCAAGAAGGAGATTCTTTTTTTCTTAATTGTGCTTATTACTTGTTCTATTTCCTGATATACGGATTCATTCCTGATATTTATTTTACACTTTTTTTTGTAAATGGTTTTAAGGCAGTCTCCTTTTAATATTGGCTGTTGTAGATTTTTGTAGAGCTTTTTAGCCAGCTGATATGAATAGCCAAGAAATGTATTGATATTAGAAAATAATTCAAATCAACCCTTAATTTAATTAACCTATATATACTGGCGTAGAATTTAATAATTACGAGGCCAAAATTTAATTTATTTAACAATAACATACATTTTATTGTATAACCCATTAATTAATTACACATTAATATTTTAATTTAACTTAAAAGGTACTTATTAATTACACTAATTGAAATTAAATTTAATAGGTGATAGCTATACAGCGGTAGGCGTTTTTAGACATACTGTTAAACAACAGAAAATATATTGTCAATATTGGCGAAGAATAATTCAATGACGAGAGACAAGGGAGCGTCGAATGCCTGAAGGAATAATCTTGGATGAGAACTGTTATGTGGTAGAAAGAGAGAGAAAGTATTACGGAGGGCAAAATTGTTAGAAAGGAGAGAGAAGTTCGTGAATGAGAATGGTTTAAATACATAACAGTAATGGGCATTTCCAATTATCTTTAGCAAACCAACCTAGGGTATGAAATTTGGGTTGAAATAATAATAATTAACCTATTATTATTATTATTATTATTATTATTATTATTATTATTATTATATCTTTATTATATAGTTACGTTTGGTACATTGATCGATAAACCTAATATATACACGATTATACATTGAACCATAATACGATATTGTATTTCTATATTATGTATCCCCCTTCTCTTTCAACCCGTCACCTATTTTACCTCATTTCAGTACCCGATCACAATCGTGTATACCACCTTAGAGATAAACCTCGTCGAGAACAAACATCAAATGGTATCAATTGCTTTAGGATACCACTGTTTGATTGCTATCAATAGTTCCATTAATTCAATGGTACGTAACAGTATTAAATTACCACGTACGGAAACCATCTGACACAATATAGATACTCTGTTTAACATCACGTAACCAATTAACGAAACAATTATATGTGTTTTATTTACTTCATGAAAACAAATAATTATTACGGTATACGTCTTCATCAATAACATTTATTAAATTTTGAATGTATTGGAAGCTAAAATATTTAAATATGGTTTCATTATATTAAAAATAAAAAACGATATTATATTACAGTTTTTTGAAAATTGCACTTCAATCTCTCGGGAGCTGAATTTACAACTAAAAATAAGAAAACGATTCTCATAAACACTACGGTCAGTAGTGCGAAAATTTTTCAATAATTCAAATTCCAATAAAAACTTTTAATTTTCTTCTGTAGTTGAGTAACCAATTTTTTTGTAAATTCCATTTAGACAAATTAAAAAATTTATTAGCATATTGCAACATTGTCATGGCATTGAGAATTCTAAAAACTTTCAAAAAAGGAAAACTGTCTTTGGTCTTATAGATAATTTTCTTATATGAGGTAGATCAGTATAAAGTCCAATTAATTTATTGAAAGTGCCACAGAAAAACTGAATATTCCTTGCTATTAGTAACAGTAACACGGGACACACGGTTATTAGTAAAACCAACCGTAAGGGTTTGGGAATCCGGTTATTCGTAAAAGTTAAAATGCCGGCTGGACAGTTATTAAGTTTCGTCTATGCGGCTTTTGTGTGAGTTTTGACGGAGTAATTCATTGGTTTCCGCACTAGCTGCTAGTATACCTTTACTTTTTTCTAGTCTAAGGTAGAAGGTTCGATTTTTTATTGTTTTCTACTGTGTATACTTATTTATATAGAATATTCCTTGTGTTATTTATCTTTTTAGAAAGTACTGTGGTAGTTATTATAAAAGCGGCTATCCAATCTATCTTATCTATTCCATCTAAAACTATCTATAGAATCTAAATTGCAATACCATAAAACGGTAGTAATTACAACCCAAAGCCACTTATTGCTGCGCAACTATTTCTAATTTCAAAACTAAAACGAGAATGAGAGAAATGTTTGGGATAGAAAGAAGAATCCTTAGGACTTCCATAAACAAAAAACGGAAACTCATAGATATCTGAATCTTAAAGTCTGATTCTGAACTCTACCATGAAATCGAGCCAATTACTGATATCATGCGGAAGAAACGAATTTTTTCTTTGGGTATTTACTTAGAATACCGGACAATCGAGTAACTGAACAACTCATTTCTATAACTAACTTGTGGAAAAATCCTTCAAGGTGGCTGGCCGAAGTAAAGCAAGATATGCAAGAACTTAACATTGCAGAACAGTATCTTTTAGAAAAATCTGAGCAGCTTAAGTTGCTTAAAAATAAAGATACAAGATTCGACAAAAAACTCGGCTCCGTCGTCAGTAATTTGTACAGATGAAATCAGACGGTTCAGATCCCAAAATTTGAAAAATTATTGAGAAAAGCGTAAGAATCCTACAACCAAACCAAGAGAGATTTCTTAATCTGATTCAAGTGGTCCAATGAGGCCGTAAAAGCAAAAAATCAGCTATCCATTTCGTAGAAAGTCAGTATTGTATGAAGATTGTTAAGTGAAGTTGTTAAAAAGTGGTTTGTGCGTTGTCGCTTAAAGAAGTAGCAGAGGAAGTGCGGGTAATGTGGAACCCCATTTTGTTTTGCAATATATTTCGTAATAGATAGGCTAGTATTTTTTATAACTTTTTTTAACAGGAAAATCTTTAAAAATTAGTTTTTAATAATTGTAATTAGTTCGAATACATATTAAATTATAAAAAAGTGACTTTTCTGATATTTTTTTTCATAGATGTAAGAACGCATTCCAGCAAGAATAGAGTGGCCCGGTGGGTCCTTTTTACCTGTTGTAAATTGGGTGTACACCTGACGAACAAAATCAGTATAATAGAGATTTATAACGGAAATAATACAAAGGGTGTTACTATTTAAGTTGAAATATGAGAAATGTATGATTGAGATTACATTATAATTGTTATACTGATGGAGGATAAAGTGAGCCTCGTATATATGCACTTCATATATATACATGACAGTAATAAAACTATAATAGATAAATAAATAAATATTTGTTATAAATCAAAGAGGAATTTATATTGTTTAAAGTTAGTCAAATCCCAAAATCCCGGAATAAATTTCTCAATATAAACCAAAATATCAATTCAATAAAATAACAATGATAATAAAATAAATTCATTAATAGTGATTATAAAGCAATAAACAAGTACTTATAAGTAGTACTTATTAATTCAACGTGGTTAAGTAAATCCCTTTTAATTTCAAAATAACGATGTTAATAATAGTATTATTACTACCATATTTGCTCTCATAAATTTAAAACTGTTGTTAAAATGAACTGTTTCTTTATCGACGTTGCGTGAATAATTTTATCTGATATGAATTTGTCGGTATAAAAATGTCGTAAACTTATTTACAAAATACTGCTTTACATTTTTATATATTTTGCATATTATATTAAATATTTTTAAAAGGTTTTTGATTATTATCCATATAGTATATACACTTTATGCAAACATGGGTGTTTACTAAGGGGAATATTGACAATATTTAGCAAAAACACAAAGTGACATAGAAATATCCTATGATAAGATGTAATATTGGAAATCAAACGAATAATTACATATAAAGAAACATTACCAAAATGTATGGAATTGGAATTGCATAAAAAAATATTCAACTGAAAAAGAAGTGGGCAGATCATAATGAAAGACAAACGGACAGTTAATGAAATAGTGTTGTTCAAAAATGTAAAAAATTGAGAGTAAAAAAGAAACGCAGGCTCCCATTGTTTCTGCGAAGGAGATGACGTCAAAAGAGTGGTTTGATTAGATTGAACACAGCAAGCAAGAAATAGAGAAACGAGGAGAAATACGGAGGATGATTACTTTCAATATAGGACAATGGGCTATAAAAAATAAATACTATAGGTCATTGAGAGAGGTTGTATCCATTTAAAAAAAATACAGTTAAAAAAGTACTGCAGATTAAGTTATACTTAATTTTTCTTGCTATACACAGAAAATATTAAAGGTTTTTACACAACACCTTCATCCGCCAATGTCTTCAATTAGCACTGGAAGTAAGAATTTTGTTGACATCATTCAGAATCCCCAGTGGAACAGGAGAAAGATGACCTTAGAATATTTGAATATACTCAAATGTTATAAGAAAAAGTAGGTAAAATCTGTTTATGCTCTACGAATTTTGGGAGGTTTACATAAATTTCTACGCAGAAATCGAATGTGAATTTTTTTGAATATCTGTAACGTAAATGATTTTCAAAAATTTTGATGGAAAGTTTAAAGGATGACTGTAGGACCGTTTTACACCATATCTGATAACTGACTGCACAATAATTTAGTACAATAAATGCTGTTATTTTTGAAATCAGTTGGATAGTTTCTGACATAATTTTCTACTAGCAAACAAACAAACGCTACTGTTTATAATATTAGTATTTATGAAAGAAGGTAAGCGATTTTAAAATTAATATACCTATATATTCCTTCGGATCAGTTCAGTCAGTCAACTGGTAGAAAGTTAATATTCAATTTTAAGCAACACTGGTTGGACAAGCTACTTTGTATGGTGACTAGCTGACAGCCATTCTTGAACAAAATTCACTGGCAGTCCTTGTTCAAAAAATTCATGCCGAATCACGACAAAAATACAGCTAGAAGGCAAGGATCAAATTGGGTGTTTTTCAATAAAGTACAGTTGCCGATAAAAAATAAAAGCTAAATAAATGATAATAAAATTTTATTTTATTTCCATATGTTTTACAATAGTAACCCATATACATTCTTTCCAAAAAAAAATAAATATTTTAAACAGCTTACAATGTACGAGGTGGAGGAAATCGACCTACACTTCTATAGTTAGAGCCATATCCTAGGGTAACAGTACGAGGTGTGGCAATTAAATAACGATAAAAAAATTTATTTTTATTTTATACTTAATCACTTATTGTCACCTTCAATATACACTCCTTCTCTATCCCTACAACACTCCATGTGAATTTTCCATTGTTGGAAATAGTGCTGGAAGTCATCTTCTGTCAGCTCCTTTAGGACACGTGCCGCTGTCTCTTTACCGCTTCCACAGACTCAACTCTTGTCCGTTTTAATGCAGATTTAACCTTAGGGAACAGGTAGAAGATAATAAAATGTGATGAAACGTGGTTTTTTATTGATGATCTGGAAACGAAGCGCCAATCCATGCACTGGAAGAGCCAAATTTCACCGAGAGCCAAAAAAGCTCGAATGTGCAAGTCAAAATTTATAGCAATGATGATTGTTTTTTTTTATATCCATGGGATTGTGTACCTTTACTGGGTTCCTGAAGGTCAAACAATTAATCAATATTACTACCTTGAGGTACTTTCTAAACTACGTCAAAGAATACGGAAGAAACGTCCCAAAATGTGGAAGGACAAATCATGGGTTCTCCACCAAGAACCCATGATTTCTTGATGAACACATGATGCGCCAGCTGTAAAAGAGAAAGCGGCACGTGTCCGAAGGAGCTGATAGAAGATGAGTTCTAATACTGTTTGCAACAATGGAAAATTCGTATGCAGCGTTGTAAGGAATAGAGAAGGAGTGTACATTGAAGGTGATAATAAGTGATTTGTATAAAATAAAAATAATTTTTTTACAACGCCAGTCTCGTTATTTAATAGCTACACCTCATATTTATTACAAAAACGCTACCATGATACAATGATAAATGAATACAGGATACTTATGAATGCGAAGCGAAACGAGAGGGGCTAACTAATAGTTAATAAAATTTGGCTACGTCCTAAAATCTAGTGATAAATAAATTTTTATATTGACTTAATTATGATAGTAAATAGAAGATAAAATTTTACGTTACTCAATAATCTTACAGGTTATATTATAGGTTATATATTATTATGTTTGGAAAAGAATGATTTTGAGTAGTTCCTTTTTCAGAAGAGTTCTATACAGCAACCACGATGAGAAAGTGAATCTACACGAAAATGTACTGAATAGGAGGAACAGTTAGAAAAGATTTAAAGGATTTTGTGGTTTGTTCCCGATATTTTCTTACTCTCTCACTTTGTCTCTTATTACAACTGCCTCTAAAGTAGTTCATCCAACTTCAAGAAAGGTTTACAAGTAAAGAAGTACGAGAAGGAAGTTGTAATAGAGAGGTGGGCGGAGAGGAAAAGAAAAGGAAAAGATGAAGAGACGGATACAAGTACGAGCTTCCGAAAGAAGTATCAGCTATTATCCCATCCACATAGAAAATATAGATTGTACCGAGTGAAGTGGCTGAAAAACATCGTTGACCAAAATTGGCAAACAAAAGAAATGTAATACTACTCAAAAACTCTCTACTAAAAAGTAATAAGCAAATATTTGCGTATTCTTTACACATATTAGTTTTTATAACAAGATGTATCTGTCTATGTATGCTTACCACTACATTGTACATAAGTTAAACTTCAGTATACTACGCGTTTTGACAAATAAATTCAGGTAAATAAATTCCCAGTACTGTTTTTTATATTCATCTGAGAATTCCAAACATATGAATTTACAACTGCATTTAAACTTTTGTTTATTTTAAATTTATTCAAACAAATAAATTGTACAATATTTACAAACTTTGTGTATTAGAATTTTTTTGTAATTTTTATTAACACCATAAAAATTATTCGTGAAAATACATAATAATTTTATTTATTACGGATAATATAATTTCAAAAAGTAACAAATTTATACATATTTTTTTAAAGAAATCGATTAGAATTCTGAATAAACTTTTATCCTCGCAATTTTTTTGAAAATTTTGAAGCAATTTTTTAGTAATTTCAATGCACTTGTATTGTAACCACTAAAGTGTAAACAAAATTTGATTACCTTAAAGCGGTACACGTTACTTTTTGTACCAATGACTACAATCTAAAAAATGACTACAGTTCTAAAATATAGCTATGATTATTTTGTAAGTAATGGGCCTACCTACCTACTAAAAGAAATTTATTCAAATTTATATCATTGGCTTCTAAAGACTAAAGGTATCTCAAAACAATTTTTTTTTTTCTGTAGGTACCTTTGCAAAAAGAATCCTGTAAATCGGCATTTGCATTTTAAAAATGATTCCTAGTGTGGAGTTAAATCGCGAAAATGAATAAATGAATAAATAAGTTTATTGAATGTTCTAAACTCTTTTGAAGCCCCTGTGTAGCCCCATTGACTAGTATTTTTATATCACAATAAATAACTTGTAGATATAAATATTATAAAGAAAATCTATTTAAAAAAATGTCTTATTTTTAAGCCAACTTAGGTTTTCACGGAAATTATATTTTATCTACTAATTTTACTACGATGAACTTTAAGTTGTACTAGTAGCCTTAATGTCTTTATCTAAGAAGCTTAGTTTGTGTTGACATAAGGGTTTTTATAAACATTTCATTTTTGAATATTTTTGAAAATTTAATAAAGCCATACGACAAATAGCTAACTCACTTACTACAGTCGAACTTCTGTACTTGAACGTCTCTAACTCAAATTTTTTGTATCTCGAATTGAATTTCAGTTCTCATCAACCTTCCATGCATTTACCATGTAAAAGTCCATCTATAACTCGAATTCCGTCATTTTTCGAAGTCGAACAATTTATTACGTTCTTTTGACAGAACTATGTACCTATATAATTCTCAAAAGAGCGTTTTTTATCTTTTGAAAAATATAGGTTGGTTACTTGAATGAGTGGTTAAATAAATGCAAAATAAATGATTCAATGCATGAAATTTGAACACGTTTTATTGAACGCACACGAACACAAGCGGACTGTATCACCGTTCAGCACACACTCACTCTCACCTGCGCACTGGTCCACGCACTCGAACTCGCTCCGCGCATGGTAGTAGCCAGCGCCCATTCACCCACACATTTTCACAACTCAACACATTCACACACAATAAAAACATTAATTAAATATTAACCATGCCCCCGGCCTTGAAGGGCATTCAAGAGTTACAATAATTAAATTATGAATACTAAAGTTTTTTAAAAAAGATGTTTTTTCCACATGTAGTCTTTACACTAAAACACACAAATAGCGCAATATAACATTTAGCTGGAATGACACCCTTCTTCTTTGACATCTTCACATAGAAAGGTCCACAATAATCTACTCCGGTATAGTAGAATACTCGAGGTGGCACAAGAACTCTAGTTTTGGGCAATTCACCCATCATCTGTGTCTGAATCTTAGGTCTTGCTCTGAAGCAGGAAATACATTCGTGGAATACCTTCTTGACTAATGAACGACCGTTGATTGGCCAGTATTTCTGACGAACGATGTTTAATAACAGTTGGGGTCCTGCATGAAGATTTTTTATGTGCATATGTTTCGCAATTAAATATGTGATGATGTGACCCTTAGGCAATATGATTGGGTGTTTCTGGTCAAGACTTAAATCTGATTGTTGTAAACGTTCACCAACACGTATCACTTGATTTTTGTCCATGAATGGATTCAATGCCTTAAGTTTACTGTTTCTTGACACACATTGTCCTGATTGTAAATTACAATATTCATGAAGAAATGATTCTTTTTGCACAAGTCTAATAACAGCATTTTCCGCTAATTGAAGTTCTGAGACAGAAAGATTGCTGTCAAGACGAAGATCGCGTGTTGTCTGGCAGTTACGCGTAAATCGAAGACAGTATGCAGTAACACGTACAAATTTAGTGAAACTAGAAAAATTATTAAAATCAATAACATTATTTGTTGAGACTGCACATGAAATATTATTCTTCCGTCGTTCTGGAATATCATTATGATCTGTATCTGGTTCTTCCGAAATTAAATCTACTGATGAGTAGAGAAACGATGGTCCCTTCCAATATAAGCTGGCGTTTAAAATTTCTGAAGGAAGTAACCCTCTTGATAAGAAATCAGCAGGATTGTCTTCGCTTCTGACATGTTTCCAAGAATTGGTCTCAGTATTGTCTTGTATTTTGGACACTCGATTTGCGACGAATGTTGACCAATGAGATGAAGGTGCTCTTATCCACGCTAATGTAATAGTTGAATCAGAGTAGTATGTGATTGAATCTATCTGAATCTGTAAAGCAGTCACAATTTTCTTGCACAATTCCGACACTAGCAAAGCTCTACACAATTCGAGTCTTGGCAAAGATGTCTTCTTCAGCGGTGCAACGCGTGATTTGGAACTAACTAAATTTACTTAGATATTACTGTCAGTATCAACTGACTTGATGTAAATACAGGCACCATATGCAGATTCTGATGCATCTGAAAATCCATGCAGCTCGATTCTTGTAACGTGTGTTTCTTTGGGTAAGATATTTCGTTGAATATCTATTTGCGATATAGATTGTAAAGATTCTTGAAAGCTAATCCACTGTTTTAGCAATTCTTCAGGAACCTCTTCATCCCAACCAATCTTACAACTCCACAGTTGTTGCATGATTATCTTAGCCCTCACTATGACTGGTCCAATAAGCCCCAATGGATCAAATATTTTTCCTATAGCTGATAAAATTGTGCGTTTTGAATGTTTTACACTCGTCTTGTTGTGATCACCTAATAAAAATTGAAATGTGTCTTGCCTTGGGTTCCAAATAAGACCAAGAGTACTCACAGTTGCATCGTTATTGATCATGAAACAATCGTCACTTACATCTTGATTTAGTAAATTTGATAAAATATCAGGATGGTTTGCAATCCACTTTCGTAAATTAAAGCCTCCTCTATGTGCTATGGTCGTCATATCCTTTTGAAGCTGTTTAGCATTCTCTAAGGTTTTTGTGCCAGTCATAAGGTCATCAACGTAAAAATCTTCTATGAAAACCCTTGATGCTTCTGGAAAATCATGTTTTTCATCTACCGCAAGTTGTTTCAATGCTCTCGTAGCTAAGTACGGAGCACTTGCTGTACCATATGTCACTGTTGTTAATTCAAATGTTTTGATTGGCTCATGTTGCTGTTCTCTCCACAAAATTCGCTGTAATTTCCACTGTGATGGATGCACTTTAACTTGCCGATACATTTTCTCAATATCTGCAGTCATGACGTAGGAATGTGTTCTAAATCTTGTTACTATACTAAACAGGTCTGACTGGATTGTAGGTCCCACAACTGAAATGTCGTTTAGTGAAAGACCTGAAGTGGTTTTTGAAGACGCATCAAATACTACTCGTAGCTTTGTTGTCTTAGATTGTTCCCTTACAACCGCATGATGTGGAATGTAATAACACTGGGTGGATTGCGATTCATCCAATGGAACCTCTCGCATGTGACCAAAGTCTATATACTCCTTCATAAACTGCACATACTGTGATTTCAATGCTGGGTTGATTGAAAAACGTCTCTCAAGTGTAAATAATCTTCGCGATGCGTTCTTCTTAGATTCGCCAAGATCACTTATATCACCTTTTAAGGGTATTTTCACACAATATCTTCCATTTACATCTCTGGTTGTAGTGTTCACGAATAAATCTTCACAAAATTTGTCGTTTCCGGTATGATGTTTTTCACCTTTGCACTCTTCTAATTCCCAAAATCTCTGTATATTTCTGTTAATTTCGTCTAGTGTAGATAAAAAACACATAGTTACTAGATTTGATGTAGTGTTTACATTCATTTTGCCACAAATTATCCATCCAAACACCGTATTTTGTAATGTATAAGATGAATTCGAAAACTTCAATTTACCTTCATGTAATAAGTCAAAAAATAATTCTGCACCAATAAGCATGTCGATGTCATTGGGCTGATTAAATTGAGGGTCTGCTAATTGAATGGTTTGCGGAATGTTTAAGTGAGCTGTTTCTATTGTGACCGTAGGTAATTGTTGAGTGATGGTTTTGAGAATTATACAATCAATAGTAGTCGAATATGAAGTTAATCTAGATTTAATGATACACTGAACCATATTTGAAGTTTGAGTGGATGATTGGCCTATGCCATGGACTTCAAACACACTATTCTTGATAGAGAGCTTTAAAGTACGCGCTAACTTTTCAGTTATGAAATTTGATTGAGAAGCACTATCAAGCAACACACGGCAAAGATGAGGACAACCACTATGATCTAGTACTGAAATTACTGCTGTTGAAAGCAAAACAATAGATTTTTGTTGATCAGATGTCACGTTTGAAGTAGAAACAATGGTTTGTTCTATAATTGGTTTAGAAGGTTTGTCACCTTGAGTAGAAATTTGCTTTTCTGAATCCCTTGAGTCAGATTTATTATGATGTAATAATGTATTGTGTCTCTTGCCACAAAGTTTGCACGAGCCTGACTTACACTTGGCAAATTTGTGAGAGCTCTGAAGACAATTAAAACATAAATCGCGTTTTTTTACTTCTTTTTCACGGTCTGAGCTTGGAAGTCCCTTGAAGACCTTGCACATATAAAGTGGATGTTCTTGTTCACTGCACAAAGAACAACCTTTTGTAGACACATGACAGTTCGTGGAAAATGTATGATTTTTAAATGTATGCTTGAATTTCTGAGACTGGATGTGGTTCACAAAATGTGGATTAACGGGTGTATGTTTTTGCAATTTGTTGTATTCAATTGATTCTAATACCTGACACTTGTGTTGTAAAAATACTTCCAAATCGGACATAGCAGGTAACGCATCCTTTGTTAGTGTGTTTTCCCACTCACGTAATGTTACTGAATCTAATTTGGTTGTAATTAAATAAATTAAAAGCGTGTCCCAGTGATTTGTGGGTTGCCCTAAACCAGAAAGGGCACGAATGTGTTTTAAGGCACTATCTAGAAGTTTGCGTAAAGAAATTGAATTTTCTTTATCGTTTTTAGCAAGACTGAACAAAGCATTTACATGTTTGTTGATTAAATAACGCTTGTTGCCAAATCTGTCATTTAACAATTGCCAAGCAATGTGATAATTTTGTGCGGAACTTTCTAAAGCTTGAATGATTTCAAAAGCTGCACCCTTTAAAGAAGCCTTTAAGTAATGAAACTTATGAATATCCGGTATTTCCCTTAAGTGAATGAGTGATGTAAATGTGTTACGAAATGAGAGCCATTCACCATAGCTGCCATTGAACGTAGGAAGTTGGATATCTGGGAGTTTCACTGATATTGGTTGTGTAATTACTGGCTTGTTTTCAATATTGTTGTGACAGTTTCTAAGCTCATGATCAGATATGAAATCTTGAGCCGCTGACATTAGTGCAAAATATTCTGCCTCAAAATTGTTTCTTTGATCTGACTGATACTCAGATTCGTCAAGTAATTCAATTTGTAATTGTACTTTATCGAATTCACACCAGCACTCCTCTAATTTCGATAACCGCAGTTTTAATTGACTAATATCTGCTGCACAAGAAATTCCACTAAAATATGTTTTAAATCTAGTTAATTTTGCTTTAACTAAGCCACGTTCCTTCACTAATAGTTTTAAATCACTCATGATTGTTGATATACTAGGTGTAAAATATATATCAATAAATGAATGTTAATAACACATGAATTAAGTTAGTATAAAAAATGTAAATAGTAGCAACAATGTAAAATAAATCAATTAAATACTTATCTATTAATTCCAGCAAATTATGAGCTAGGCCCTGATTGTTTCAGGATTTGGTAATGCTGAATTTGTGAATTTATGAATAATTACCTAGCTATATTGTTTTTAAAAAATGTTATTGTGCATCAGTATATTAATTATGAAATGTGTTGATGTTGTAAAAATCAGCTGATTAACAATGCTTTAAAAGTTGTTGTTGTTTTGCACAAAAATAACAAATTCATTACAAAAATATGTTATTTACCACAGTTTGGATCCGGTCGGAGTAACCAAAAATGGTTACTTGAATGAGTGGTTAAATAAATGCAAAATAAATGATTCAATGCATGAAATTTGAACACGTTTTATTCAACACACACGAACACAAGCGGACTGTATCACCGTTCAGCACACACTCACTCTCACCTGCGCACTGGTCCACGCACTCGAACTCGCTCCGCGCATGGTAGTAGCCAGCGCCCATTCACCCACACATTTTCACAACTCAACACATTCACACACAATAAAAACATTAATTAAATATTAACCATAGGTATATGCTGCTTCTTTCATTATAAGAGGAAAAATGTTCGACAATAAAAGCATATAGACCCACGAAGTCAACTGGTTGCCTTTGTATAGGCCTAACAGGCGTGGGTTCAACCAAAACAATGAATTTCTTCAAATTGTATCTTTGGTTGACTGCAAAACAATAGAATCATAGTCTGTCGAAACAATATACCTTATTCAGCATTCACTGTAATTAAAATAGTGTAATTTTGGAATACTGTAGCCTACAGCTAAACTAAATGCAACGTATAATAGGCCTACCTGTAGGCTTTTACAAAATTACGCATGTGCAGTAATATGTCCACATATATAGGCCTACTGTGTCACATATTGTTGGCTTCTGTGGAATGTTCTGTTATTTTTTAATTTTATTTTTGAATTTTTTGATATTTTTCCATAACTCGAAATTTCTGTAACTTGACTTTTTTCCATCCCATGATGATTCGAGTTATGCAATTTGACTATTTTGTTATAGTTTGTCTGTATTTCATAAAGTTTCGTTAAAAATTTATTCTTATTTTATTAGAAGTGTTTCTAGTAGATCTACTATTTCTTCAGGCGACGATTTCCGAATAATATCAGCATTCTAGTATATAACCCATTCTAGTACATGGTTTTGTCCATAGTTGGATGGGATAATTTCCACCACCTCTAAGGTAATAGGATAGAAGTATACCTACTGCAAGAAATTTTGTATTACAGTAATTTCTTTTTTATGTAATGTGTAATATCATGGAAATAATAAAATCATTATTATTATTATTATTATTATTATTCTGCGATTGTAAATTTACTTCCGCTCGACTTCACACAATGGTGTCTAAATGATGCAGCGTTATAAAAAAAACTTATTTAAAATGTGTAAAACTAAATTAAAAACTATCTGAATTAGTACAAAATTTCTCCAAAAAATAAAATAGAAAATCATTTTTATCGATCATAAATAATATGAGTATTCAGAAAGTAAGTATGAAATCTTTTCCTGTCTTTTTGAGGTCTTTGTATTTTAAAAATTCTGCGGATTGGTTTAAATAAATTGCGGTTGCTGTTTAGGTCAATAGCCAAAGGCTGGTTTGAACCTGTAGAGGTTTTACAAACTGTAGAGGTAAAAACCAGGAGTGAGGTGGTTTATTATTGCCTTCCTCACTGACTTAAAAAAGTAAGCTTATCAGCATGCCAGACCCTCCGAAAAGCACCTACTTTCCATCTTGCAAATTACACCTTCACTTCATTCACCACAGGGTCTGGCTGTATAGTGAAATTCATTACTCTCAGAGGAGATAACTCTGACTAGGGTCTTTTACTCTACACATATATCTACCTCTTCTGTTCTTATATAGTTCAGTCATGTAATTGGCTGCCTAAATGATAAGAAACAGACATATTTTTTGTAGCCATAGAACCAACAGGTCAAGATCAACTAATTTAAAAATCCACCTGCCCGTTATGGGCAATTAAATGCATTAATATTATAAAACAAAGAATAACAAAATTTAACACAAAATGAATGAATTAATCGGAAAACTAACATTAAAGTTTGAGCTAAATAAAAAACAATAAAATACCGGTATATAACAATAACACAAGATGATCCCTGGGGTTGCAAAAACTAAACAATCCTTTTTCAAGTAAAGTCAAGTAAATTTTTATATGCAACAACTTAAAAATTTAAGAGAGTAGCAAATACGCAACTCAAAGCGAATGTTTAACGATTACTACATACTTTCTTTCACATTTTTTCACAAAAATTGTAAAAACTGTAATCGCAAAAACGTATTACAAAAGAATTTCAATGTATTCTAAAAAAGTGATACCAAATTCTGTTATACTTTTATCATAAATTACATTTTTAAACAGCTTTTTTAAAAACTAATTTTGTTTTTATTAATTGCGACCTTTTGTACAGACTTACTAAATTGTATAACACAGTCATGTTGTAGTATCTTACGGCGAATTCACTTATTGTTAAATTTATTATCCCCTTGTTCACTTAAAACATTTCATTTATCTTAATTCAAACACAACTATCCGACAATTTTAGGTATTACATTGCGACCAAGTTTATGCGAGCATAACCAAGAATAAAGTACTATAACGTAGAAGTTCTTAAAGTAAATTTTAATTTCATGAAAATTTTGTGTATTTTTAAAGAAATTGATGAAAAAAAGTGTTATGGAACTGTATGAATATTTTCAGATTTATAATATCAGCAGAGAATCGATCGGAAGGGCTGCAAATCATACAAATAGTTTCAGTATTATTTACAGTTTCAAAAATAATTTTTAATGTTTGAAATGTTGATACAAATATTATCCAAATTTATTTATTTTATTTTAAATTTATTTTTTTTATTTAAGGTCGCATTGGCAAAATCATTAGCGTTTTTTCACGTAAATGTATAAAAAATCGATATTTTAAAGACTTCAGCCTTAGTATAAAAGTGTGTATAAAATGAATTTAATAGGAAATTAAAAAATCTACAACTGTTTTATAGCATATTTCTCTGCAGAGCCTAGTTTAGCGTAAACGAGTGATTTTCCGTATTATTCTAGATTTCTTTTTTTGAAAATTTGTTCTGCCAAAATAAGCTGCAACTTAGATTCCAGGGCGTCTTAAAATCGAGGATATACGGTAATTAAACATTTAGCGTCTAATTTACAAATTGCCAAAAAAATTGAACTGTTGGTTAATTTTTAATAAAAATTTATATATAAATAATAAAATATATTTCTTTATATTTTTTATTAATTTGGATATTTGATTATCCCGATGATTGATGATATTATTCTAGATTTCTTTTTTCCAAAATTTGTACTGCCAAAATAAGCTGCGTTGTAGATTCGAAAGCGTCTTAGAATCGAGGATATACGGTAATTAAACACTTAGCGTCTTATTTACCAATTGTCAAAAAAATTAAACTGATTGTTAATTTTGAATAAAAATTTATACATAAATAAAAAAATATATTTCTTTTTATTAATTCGGATATTTGATTATCCCGATGATTGGAGAACGGATAAATAAATCTTATTAAATTCCATATTTTAAAATAACACTGCAAATTAATTCAGAATCATGAGATTACATTATTTAGGTTAATATTATTTAAAAACCAACAAAAGACATTCAAACCGCCACAGGCGTGGAAACATAGTACCACGATGTACAATACTATTTTCTAGGGACGATAAAGAACAAATTTTCATTTATTTTCACTACGCGAGTACCGCCGCTGGCGGTGCCCTCCTCTCAGTTACAGTTATTGTAAAACGTTATATTTACTTAACTATTTCACCCCCATTTTACAATAATTCTAAATAAAAACATAAGTTAAAGTGAAATACATATAATTTTAATTTTAATGAAGAATTGGTACATCTATTTATATTGTTTTTATTTTATTTTTTTTTTAATTTATTTAACGTCGCATCAACATCAAAGGTCATTAGCGACGACGTTGGGGTGTAACTGTGTGTAATGAGGATGAAATGATTTATTGTAACGTATGAAAATATGCCGTGCCTGAGTGGGATTCGAACCCAGGACCGCATGATGAGAGGTGAGCACGTTACCAACTGCGCCAATGCGGCCGGCATTGTTTTTATTATTAATGTTCGAACTTATTATTTTTGTTTATATAGGATCAAGGATGTTATTATAAATTATTATGCGATGAGCTAATTTCTAGAACATAAATTTTTAAATCCCTATTGTGTGTACATTTCAATCTGTTTTATTTCAAAACAATAAGCAATCCCATGACTCAATGAGATGAAGATGATGTGTATGACGTGTAAATGAGTTGTAATCTTGTTTAGACTCAGGCCGAACAATCCTGAGGAAATATGGTTAATTGAACTCCTATCATCAAAGTACACCGGTAACCACTGCCTAGTATTCAAATCTGTATAAAGATTTACCTTTATTAGGTTTTGAACCACGGATCCTTAATCTCCGAGAATCACTTAGTAATTAACCCGGTGGGTTAATCACTATACTCAGTTCATCCTAAGAAAGATATGTAGAGAAAACAAATAATCACGTCACCGAGCATGCGCATTATTTAAAAATGTGTACACGCTGTTTAAAAAGTAACAACAAATACCTTTCAAAAGTGTTTATATACAAAATACTTTTAACAAACTGTCAGGCCTACATCATATCATGGCTGATGTTTAAATACTGATATAATAAATTTATAAAAACGGTATACGTTATATCCATTCTTTTTCATAAATAAATGTGGTTACAAGTTATATGTATTACTTCTGATCTGTATGACGAAACAAGAGAACTTTAAATTCAAACATTTTTATTTTAATGATTAGTCATCTAATATTAGTTGAGTCGCTCGTTATTTCACAATTTGAATTTGACGATGACTAATTCAAACCCATAAATCTCTCTCCACATTTTTGAGCAAGAACATTATCATCGTTGTATTGCTCCCAGTTAGCTTTTGACATAGACATCAATACAATCAATTTAGGTTCAATTGAGGAGGTATAGATGTCTAGCATCGTTCTTACGTCTATTATAATTTATTTTTAATTAGGAATCTAGTATTATAGTATATTTTTGGGTTTTTCTTTAAATTTCTATTTATAGTTTAATTCTGTATGTGGTTAAAAGCGCGTATCAGTTATCATTGTGATGTTTTCATTACAAGTGATGTATTTTTTCTGAGTCACCGCTTTAGCAGCTGATTCAGTAACTGCTGTTTGTTTACGCAACATATCTTTTTTACGATGAACCGAGTATAGAATATAATTTTTTTTAACTTTTATTAGTAATAACTACAACTGTATATATTTATACAACACGTATGTAATGTCCTTTTTCTTCTTGATTGAAGAAATTGCCCAGTGGCAAACCTTCGTCGCTGTTTCATATGATATCCTTATTCTGGCATCTTTTTAATCTCCTTTGTGAATTTTGTGATAGTTGTGGGTGTGAGAATGTTTGCATTTTCGGATTCGATTGATTTATTAATTTTGAATGGAAGAGTTTATAATTTGTTAATGGTTGAGTATAGTGTGTCTACGTTGTACCTTAATATTATTTATTATTAATAAATTGTAAATTTATTTAATAACAAAATACAATTAACTAGAGGATGATCACAACTATCAACTGGATCAAAATTAACATTATAGATTCTAATTTTGAAACCTGTGTGGACGGACGGGATTCAACTCTGGGGAAAAAAAGAACTCCAACACTGACATCGTAGAAAGTTTTCAGACAAACCTTTTATGAATAGGTTTTAAATTGCCATGGTACGTACAATTTGTGGAACGCTAGCTTGGCGCACGACCTTGTGTACGCCGTAGTGGGCGGGAGGTGTGGAAGTCACGCATTTCCGAAAACAAATGTCTTACTTCATTGTTTAGGTGATCAGCTGAAAGGCTGGTTTGAACCTGTAGTGGTTTTACTAAGTAAAACGAAGAGTAAGATAGTTTACAATTGCCTTCCTTACTGAATGGAAAAGTACGCTTATCAGCATTCTGGGCCCTCTGAAAAGCACATATTTTCCACTTTGACACAGGGTCTGGCTGTATAATGAAACTCATTACTTTCAGAGGATATAACTCTGGTTAGTGTCTTTTACACTTCTACCCCTTCTGTTCTTAAATGATTCAGTCATTTAATTGGCTGACCATGCGATAAGAAACAGATCTATTTATTTTAGCCCTGCAATGAACAGTCTGAGTGTAAGTTATTTGACACTAAGTCTTACTTCACTGTTCTTTTAAAAACTGTCAACACACGCTGTTCGCGTTCGAGTAAATTATAAACTGACTATATTATATGTCACACATAGGAATACAAACAAAACAATAATTGATAACAACATTAGAATGTTAATTTTATCTGATTTTATTACTGTGAATAGTACTTAATTATACTTTAACATTAGTTGTAGTGTCAATATCGTAGACCTATAATTTTTTTTTCTCGCATTTTCAAAGTAGTGTTTCTAAAAATGAATATTTACATGTGTTTTGTGTAACTATAGTACAGGATCTTACGTACAAAAATATTAAGTGTCAATGGGGTGGTCCTTTTAATTCAATTTTTCCAACAAAATGTTGGAAAATAAAATGTTTATCACAAGTTCAGTAGTTTTATAATCATTAGAGCGCCGACCTGATCAATTTGCAAGATATTTTTCAGTTAATATATAATCTAATAATCATGATAGGGACGCTTGCACCAAGATACATCGCTTCCAACATATCTGTGGAACCATACATAGAGCTCTTAAGAATAGTGCCACCAAAGAAACAAGAATAAAGTTCTATAAAACAATTGCGGCTCCGACATTACTATATGGAAGTGAAACTTGGGTGCTATCCAAGCGTGATGAAAGCAGATTGCAAGCTTCTGAAATGAGGTTTCTGCGGACAACATATGGGTGCAGTAGAGAGGATCGTTTCAGAAACACGGATATCAGAGCTCAGCTGAATATATTTTCAATGAGAGATAAAATAAATGGGAGTAGGAGGGATTGGTTTCAACATGTGGACAGAATGAGTGAATACCGGATCCCTAAGCAGGCCCTGATATACCAACCAATTGGAAAAAGAGATAGAGGGCGTCCAATGAAAAGATGGACCGATTGTAGAGGCGAAGAGGTTCGGAACAGGCAATAATGCCTTACCCGTGAAAGGAAGAAGAAGAAGAAGAAGATAAATCTAAATCAAATTTAAACAGTAGGGTTATTTAATGTAATTATTTAATTTTGTTTGTTTGCAATTGAACACACGTATTAATCGATTTATTGTAACAAAAAATAACTCAGCGTAGGTATTGAAGTAAATGTAACAAAAAAATGCATTAGTTTAAAGTGATATATTTGAGTAAATGCTTAGGCGTTCGTATTAAGTGGAGTTAATGTTTTTGGAAAGACTAGTATGGCGACGGCCGCCGTACGCCGAGCTACAGTTCCAGACACTGTACGTTACATAACATACATATCTGTAATGACGTAAGGCTTAACTCAGTAAGAGAGGAAATCATACGATTAAAAAAAGAACGTACGAACAGCGAGTGAACGGATATCCGAATTACTTAGCAATAAACGTACTGGATAACACCGATTATACTTTTACAAGACTTAACAGATAAAATGTGATTTAAGTAGCAGATTTGATAATAACCTTGACTTATTACAGAAATTAGTTTAGTTTAAAATTCTTTCCAAATCCTGTTTTTTCAAAATTGTGTATGTTTATTTATTTAAGGTCGAATTAACAATAAAGTCAATAGTAACCATAATTACATAGTAATTACATAATTTTTCATTAAAATATCATGTGTAACTGTAAGCTTCTGAGGTACAAAAACAAGTTATAATTACCTACTCTTGATGTCTGTTAGCATGAGATTCGTATTTTGTGATATTATTTTGTTCACTTATATTACGTAATTATGGACATTGTATGAGTAAGTGTTTTATTTTAAATGTAAAATCGTTGAAAAATTTAGGTCAATCATCAGTCTTTTGTAATAAAGTATTTCTGTGTGAGCCTAGAATGCTTGATTCCTAGACATGTTTTACAATATTGTTGTGTTTTGGGTTTCCTACGAGAACTCTATAACTTATTGTTCGTTTTTGTATGTACGTAACAACAGATTACTATCATACGTGTTGTGAATTTAAGAGATAATCTTTCTTATTATATAATTTAAAATGTTTTAATCAATAAAAAAATGATGATGTATAATAAAATTTTTCATCATAAAAATAATGAATTACTGATACACATTGATTGTGCTAGTTAAGTAACCAAAGAAAAATTGGCTAACTAATTCATTCTACCAAGTGAATTTTTTCTCTTTCTGCAGATTTTAAAAATGATGTTGAACATAAAATATAGAAAATAAACGTAACAACATACATCAAGGAATTGAATTATAAGGGTTGTCCCCCGTGGACCTATTTCAAAGTAACTATCAAAACGGAACAGTGGGGGGTTAAATCGTACGTAGGGAGGATTAAGAAATAACAAGGCAGTAAGCAGAGAGCTCCCGACCAGCAAAAGATCAGATGAAATAGAAAAAAAACCTGCCCAATTCCTGATGAGGTTCATTTAACAAATCGTTCTCTGATTCTGCTCACCCTTAGTCTGCCGCTAGACCGGTCATTTCTTTCCTGAGTCAACTGCAGTACAAGCTGTACAGCAGATGCCCCACATCCAGATCTTCTTTGGACAACAACCGCATCCTAATGTTCTGTTCTCTGTCCCCACCCACAACATTACGTCTCCAATCCAGACTACCCCATCTGTTCCTTACTGCTTCTTCTCAACCCTGTTGCACCAACCCAATTTCTTTAATAATACCCCTTCCTTTATATATATATATATATATATATATATATATACTAGAAAAACCAATAAAATAAATTGGAACAAATGTTAAAAAAACATATACATTTTATATTGTATACCTTATGAAAAAAATTAAGTAGATTAGAACTTCTGGATGAGCAACCTTTTCAATTCAGCAGTCTATCCAACAAATAATCCATCTAATAGTTACGTTAAAGATAGGAATATTATTACAGAAAAGTGAAAATTATTTATGAATTTTATAATCGGTGATGACTTTTTAAAACAATTGTATAGTTGGATGTATTTACACTAAATCTGTTCGTTGCAGGGCTAAAATAAATAGTTCTGTTTCTTATCACATGGTCAGCCAATTAAATGACTGAATCATTTAAGAACAGAAGAGGTAGAGATGTAAAAGTCACTAATCAGAGTTATCTCCTCTGAAAGTAATGAATTTCATTATACAGCCAGACCCTCTGTTGAATGAAGTGAAGGTATCATTTGAAGAGTGGAAAATATGTGCTTTTCAGAGGGCCCGGCATGCTGATAAGCGTACTTTTCCATTCAATGTGGAAGGCAATAATAAACTACCTCACTCCTCGTTTAAATTATTGTTAGGAGATTGTTAGGAGAAACCTAGAAAAACCTAGTAAATCTCTACAGGTTCAAACCAGTCTTTCGGCTGATGACCTAAACAACAACAACATACTTGGATGAATACATAACGTTCAAAGTAAAATTAATTTAGCTTTAACGTAAAACAGAATGGGATAAAAAGAAACAAAATTTGTGATAAATATATTGTTTAAAAATTTGGAAAAATTCAGTTTATTAGAATATTAGTGGTAGTAAAACATGAGCACTCTGTTGAATAAAGTTATGAAATTCTGTAAATTTCCTTTAATTAATACGATTATTTTACGAATATGTTGCAAATTGTGTATACCAGGTGCTTCATAGCAAGTTATACTTAGTTTAACTAATCATAGTTGTTTCGTCTAATTTAACAGGCTAGAAATATAGAGTAAAGTAATAAACACACACACGCACACACACACCCAGACCATGAATATGTGTGCGTATGTGTGTGTACGAGATAGAGAGAAAGAAAGTTTGGGGGGGGGGGAGATGAATTGGTGCCTATTTAACTTCTCTGGCTCAGAACTAGGGATTGTTGTAATGACTATTCGAAAATGGTAATTGTGTAATAATACACTGTTGAATTTTATTAACTAATGGCTTCTGTCTATCTTAGACGGTTAATAAATATTTCCTGTAGTTCACAGATGACAGTGTTTTATGACGAATTAAAATCAGAACTTTGATTTTGTTTTGTCAGTTTATAATAAGTTCTGATATTTTAACGTATTTAGGAAACTGACTTCCTATGTAACTAAATATTAACTTTTATTACATTTTTCAAAAAAATTATAAAAACAGGACTTTAATTTTCGTTTGCTTTTGTAGTTTTGTCAATTTTTTTAGTTCCTTATACGGGAATTTATTAATTGCAATGAAACCACGGTGTTAAAAATACAGGTGTCTAATATCACTAAAAAAATAAAAAATTTTCCAGAAAATGTAATACACGTATAGACCTGCACTAAATTTTTATTTCCTGCGTAAGAAACTATAGTTAGTTTAACGTGTTAAACAAACCCTAAAAATTTGAATTCATTATCACAATCTTGTATTTTATCAATATTCTGAAAATTTTGGCGTAAATACTTAGGTGATTTTTTTAAAAACCAGAAAATATTAAATGGGCTGGGATGATAGTTTTATGATAGATTTTTGACGGAATTTTAAAAACCGATATATTTACAACTCAGTTTGGAGTTTTCCGTGCAAATTTATTTGTTTCTTATAAATTATTAGTTTTAAATAAATATTTTTTTATTATTGATCATAAGGCTAGATAAATATTTATTATAACTTATTATTTCATCTACATTTTTACCATCACAATAAAAAAATGTAAGGATTTACACGATTTTTCTGTTTTTTAGTCGTAGTAATACTATTGTGGTGAATGAAATGAAGGTGTCATTTGCAGGCTGGAAAGAAGGTGCTTTTTGGAGGACCTAGCATGCTGATAAGCATACTCTTTCAACTCAGTGAGGAAGGCAATTATAAGCCACCTAACTCCTCGTTTTTACGTCGTAAAACCTCTATAATGATTTTCACGGTTGATGAGGTCTGCTGTTCCACGCGCTTAGACCAATCAGAACGTTTGCCAGCGTTGTCAGATTGTACGAATGTTTCAGCGTGACAAACATTACGCGCGTATGCGTATAAGAGTCGCAGTAGGTCAAACGTGTCTTGCATCTCGTACTGAACACATCGATTATAGAGCGCATTAACATGCAATACTTTACAATATAATCAGCTGATTGAAATTTTAAATTTAATTTAATTTTTAAATTTTAGACATAAGTATGTTCATAGGTTATAATTGTTATTGGAAGACCAAAATAATGGTGGACGAAATATATAACAGAGCTACGAGCGCAAGTATTGGCAACGTTGCTGGCAAGTCATTGGCTAGCTATGAAGTTGGTAGGGGGCAATAAGTACGTTCAGAGCTCATCAGCCCTGAAAAATAGTATAGAGATTCAAACTAACTTTTTGGCTATTGACATGAACAACAACAGAACAGTAATATTATTATAAACATTTACTTATGATATTTCTTGCAAAATTACTCAATTACGCAAAATTAATTGTAGTAAATAATACTTATGTCAAATATATATTAAGTAAATAATTAAATTTTTTTATACGAATGTAATGGCGTCGAGCTAGTTTACCATTGAAAAATTGCCCCGTCACGGCGAATGACCTTGCGTCTACCGGGCCGCATTGAACATGTCAAGGAAGTCTGATTATTATATATTATACCAAGATACCGAACAAACCTAGGATTAGGTGGTACAGTCATTTTACATAAAGTTGAAACTTTTAAGAAAACTAGTTACAAAACTTTCTTGACAAAACGAACGTGTTTGAAAACACCGTATTTTTACTACGTGGTGACAAGACTTAAATTGTTTCATTTTCCATCAAAATCTGGCCAGCCATGAAAAGATTGTTTCTAACCTGAACGAACTTAGAACAGTACAACCTGTCATTCGGACTAATATGGCAACCGGCCGATCCGCATATGAAAAAATCCGGATATAACAAGGTAATTTATAAATCGCTAGAGTGCCAGAAATTATGAACACCTGTGTTGTTGAATGTTATTTTAGACGTTAGTATTGGTTTATCGCCTTTGTATTCTATTGAATATGCGGGTTTCTATTGGTTGAGCATTTGTATTTGTACACTATACTCTTTAAAATACAAAAATAAAATCGGTTAAATATGTTTACTTACAGTATGATTACGTTACATTCGAGTACTGTACTAAAAACAGTTTGTGTTCGTATGTTTCACACATTTTTTTATATTATCTACATTTATGATCACAACTGTTACAAGTTGATAAACAACCAGTGAATTTGATGATGGGTGAAAGAATGAATGAAATGACATGAGTGACGTGCATGGAGAGCTCCATCCACTGACAGGTCTCCGACATGTTATTATTTACTTCTTACTAAGTAATCGATTAATTTATTAATTAATACATTAATCACATTAACCGTTTCTAAAGCAGAAGATCCCTGCTCCACTTCCTCCTTAATCGTCTTTGAGTGTTGTTTTTGGTAGTTGACGAGAGGAAAGTTTACGTATCAGTTGGTTTGAATGAGCGAAAGTCTGTCGGGGAAGTCTGTCACAAACTGCCCATATTTGTTTTAGAAACAATGTTTCTCAACCTTTTTAAAAGCATCAGGTCAGTTTCACTTATTTTATCTCGTTGTGGAACATAAAGATCCGATGGTCTCGAATGCCTTAGAGTGACTCATTATAGCCTTGTTGTTATCCTCGTAGGGTTCAGATATTTTTGCGTCGCTATTGCACACAATTTCTATGCTGTCACTGACTGTAAATTCATTGACTTCATCTTCACTTCACCACTTCTTGACTTCATCGTCATTAATTTCTTCACAACCAGGGAGGGTTTTTACAAGCTCTGCAGTAGGGCTCTTCTTCAAGGCGCGCGTAAACAACATTCCAGGTGCAACTTTCACTTTGTCATTCCTAACCATTTCGTTAATCAAAATTAAAAAATAAATTTGGAGATACGTCCAGATGTTAGAGGGTCCGGATATCACCTGTCCGGATTTACGTACTCTAATTATCTAAAAAATTAATATTATTTAAAATTTTAATTTACGAGTAAAACACATTCTAAAATTGACTTTATTTGATATTTTGATTTTGAGATAAATTTATTTTGAAAGACCTGTAAAAAGATAGTTTAATGAGTAAACCCATATACGTAAAGATGAATTTGATGGCGCCATCAATTTACATTTTCGTTTCATTGTAGAAGGAAAGCGAGAGTATTTCCTTATTAATATTTACAGTAAAATTTTACCTCAATAAAACGTTTCTAGTAATTTATTATGTACAACCGGTATAATAAAAGACGCTCCTGAATTGATAGGATCTGAATAATCTGAAAATCAATTTCCTCCGTAACTTGTATTCAATTTTATAATAAACATGAAAGGAAAATGATACATCATTAATTATTTTAAGACAAGGATTCATGACAAAGTGACATTCCTTTGTGTTTTACTTCTACACCGTACCAGAAAATCCCCTATTATATTCAAACATAAAATCAATGTATTTAATACTAAAAGTATTATCGTTATACTTCATGGTTGGTTATTTAAGAAATTTCTACGGAATTACTGAATGTATTGGAATCGATAACATAACAATAAAAGTTTAGTAAGGTGTACCTTATGTATGTTTAGAACTTAGCTTTTGTGCAAGTCAATAAGATGGTTGAGTGAACATCGCTCAATAAAAGCAGTAGAAAGGATTCCCTAAACACTTAAAGAATAATATGTTTATAAGGAATATCTTTTGTTGTAAATTTTCACGATAAAATTAAGCACTGATCTAGTTTAGAAGTTTTTACCACCCTCTAGTTTCCAGGAAAATAGACAACAATAAGTGCAAATAGTATTGACCATTATTCTCACACCTTGTTATTTTCTCTAAATTATGAGGAATCATAATGCTTTGTCTCACATTATTACATGTAACTGTGTTTTTGTTCTGTTGTTTAGGTCATCAGCCAAAAGGCTGGTTTGAACCTCTAAAGCTTTGGTTCCCAAACCGGTGGTACGGTTACCACTGGTAGTACGCGAGAGCATTTCAGGTGGTACGCGAGGCAATTTCTGGTTGTATGTAGATTTATTTAAAATATAAAAATAAAAAATCAATCTTTCAATTTTTTTCCACGCCGTGGAGAAATTTTACTTTTGTAACTGCTATCCTGAACCATCAGTCAAAGATAAGATTACTCATTTAGTAGGAAACTAGAACTCTTCATCACACAAACAGAAAAAAGGACATCTGTTCCTATACGACTCTGTCATCATGGTTACAAGACAATGACTTGACTCCTAATAATGATCTCCTCTTAGATATTGTGGAACATTTGAAGACTCTAAAGAAGAGTTTTGAAAATTACTTCCCAGAAACCCGCTCTACAAACGATGACTGGATAAGAAATCCTTTTTCACAGAAAGGCGTGCCATCCAGCGTGGAAGCTAAAGAAAGCTGCATAGAACTTACCAGTGACAGTACAATGAAAGACTCTTTCAAAGAAAAAAATGTCGTCTCTTTCTGGTTGTTTACAAAGAATGAGTACCTTGCTCTTTACAATCAAGCTCTTAAGCTGACATAGAAACTATCTTAAAACATAAACAACAACAGGTTTCTCACTAAGGTTCTTTTCATGGCATCAATGTTTAATTATTTGTTTGTATTTATATTAATTGATTAACTTCGATTTGTTTAGTTATTCTCATAGCAATTACATTGGCATTGTCATAGTTATTACAGATAATCTTTACTTTGTAGGACAAACTATTGCGTATTTTTTATATTTTTAAATAAAATAACATTACTTCATAAAATTTACAATATTGTGAAATGTGAATATAATTCAGTTTTCTTGTCAGGAATCTATCAGTTATGGCTATTTTATTTATAGTTATAACTGGTGGTACGCCTAGACACTGAAAAAGCCTAAGGTGGTACGCGAGCACTAAAAGGATGGGAACCACTGCCCTAGAGACTTTACTGAGTAAAACGAGGAGTGAGGTGGTTTACCATGCCTTCCTCACTTAATGGAAAAGTATGCTTATCAGCATGCAAGGTCCTCCAAAAAGCATCTAGTTTTCACCCTGTGAATGACACCTTCACTTCACTCACCACAGGGTCTGGCTGTACGATGATAAAATACATTAATATTAGAGGAGATGACTCTGACTAGTGTCTTTTACACCTCTACCTCTGCTGTTCTTAAACGCTTCAGTCATATAATTGGCTGACCATGTGTTAAGAAACAGAACTATTTTTTGTAGCTATCGAACTAGCAGATCAAGTACTAATAATTTAACACACCACCTGCCTGTTATGGGCAATGTTTTTGTACTATCGAATGAATTGTAAAAATTTCATAATAATTTCCTAGATTATTTTAATTTCAGTATTATTTCCAAACTCCCAAACCCTAGAAACTTGAAATGTGCCATGCACTTATCACTCAGATCGTAGGTGATCGCGAAAAAGATTTAAAACAATCTGCTTAATGAGAAAGAAAATAGAGTTACTATGAAAGAAGTTTTCATTAAAGATTATTGCTTAAAGGTTTACAGAACGTAAAGTGACACATGCGCTATGGTATGCGCAAATACTGGTATTAGGACGAGGTAAACTGAAACGGGTGGAAGCGACGTCACCTGTCTGACTCCAATAATCAGACAGGTGTCAGCACAACAGAACCGCAACTATTATATTTAACGGACAAAGTATTATTCTAGTTGAAACACATTAGTCATATAGCCTATTTAAAAGGGGCTAGTAGTAAAAACTACAATAATAACTATTACTATTACAGAGAAAAAAATGTTTCAACGTATAATGTTACAACACGTGATGTCGTGATTTTGTGATATTATAACCCATTCATTTGTTGTCCAACAAATTGACGTGTTAAAAGATCAAAAACAAAAATCATAGTAAAAGATTTCCTTGAAAATTTATCACATAACAAACATTAAAACAATCCGGCGTCACTTGAAGTCACAATACGGAAAAATTGGAAAAGTAGATAGCTTCAAGTACCTCGAAGAGGTAATACAACCGAAGATCAGCGAAAGAAAGTGAAAAGCAGCAAACGAGGAAAGTTGGCCGGTGCACTTCGAGGAACCACCACTTGCATAAAAAGAAAGCACTCTCAAGACTGTAATATTAGACAAAATTGCAATAAACCTGTGTGTCTGCACGGGATGAGTGTCTTAGAATGACTGGGAAGGCTGGTCTAAAAGAAGGAGAGAAATTTGAGGGAAAGATCCTCCGTAAGGTAATAGGTCCGAAGATAGTAGAGAGGCAATACAGGTTACGAGGTCGAGAAGAACTGTACTGTTTTTTATTGTTTCTGAAAAATTGTAAAAATGGAGCTGTCTGGTTCTTGCATCGACATCCTCAATTTGTCTTAAAACAGGGGTGATCCGGTGGGCACATGTTTAATGGGGTAGGGAAGTGATGCTATTGATAGAAGAAAGCTAAAGGAAAATGTTATTACCCACTCCAAATAGAAGCATTGCAGGTTGTCTAGTTTAAAAGAATTCGAGGAAGAATTTTGCACTTTGGCTTAGTATAAGGATGGAACGATTGCAGAAACATGAATGCGGGAAGGCGTCAAGTAGGAAAGGGCAAAACGTGTGGAGTGGGTCATGTGTAGGAAGGCTTTTAATGAGAAAATATTTCTAGGGTTTTTAATTTTGTGCAGTTGTATTACAGTTCTTTTTTGCAGAAATTAAAGATAAAATGTGGAAATAGAGTATTTGTTAATTAGAAAAGATCAACTTACCCCTACAAGTGGTTTTTCGGTACAAAAATATTTGTTCATACAATGATATTTTTAATATAAACCAGCTATATTATTACTGTGTATTTTATCTTCAATTTTACAGTTTGTTTGTACAATTACTCTTTAAAGTTACATTTACCGGTGTATCGATGAAAAGTTTAATCAGAACCCGATATTTCTTCAGCTGCATTTTATCAGAAAACTAACCTAACTATCTGCACTTAGTAGATAATCAGTGATCATTATATTAAATTCTTTATTTATTAATTAAAAATTAAAAAATATTAAGTATAAAAATAATAGAGTGCCACGCTTTAAATATCCAGGCGAGATTATTGAGCCGAATGGTTCTGAAAGATTCTCCCAATTAGAGCGATTACAGAAGATCAGGAAAGCTCTGGCACTAGTGCAGCATCTCTACAATAAAAAATCCCTCTCACGACAAACTAAAATTTGGCACCATAACCCCGTGATTAAACCAGCAGCAAAATATGCTAGTGAAACTTTGAGAATGAACCGAAAAACAGAAATAAAATAAATTAAAAAAAAGAGGAAAATAATCAGGAAAATTCTTGGACCAAGAAAAACAGAGGATGGATACAGATTACAGAAGAATCAAGTCGTGGAAACATACTCGAATATAGAAATTGATATGAAGAAGAGACGTTTGAAATTTTATGGTCACATTATCAGATTTTCAGAACACCGACTAACTAACAAAGATTTAAAATATTTATTGTCTCTAACTGGCTCAGGACCCTGTGCAGAAAATGTCAAAAAAGATCTAACACGGCTGAATACAACCGAACAGGAGATTTTAAACAGGGATGTCTGCGGAAAGAAAGTAGATAAGTGGAAGGTTCTCTCAGAATTGCGATCAAAACCGTTTAGACCTAAGTGGAGTGAGGAAAGGAAGCGGAAGTTCTCGCAGGGGATGAAGGAGTACTGGGCTAACAGCAAAAAAGACAAGCCGGAATGAACTATTGAGTACTTAGCGCCTTCCTTTCAAGGGAGTTTTACCGTCTAATGATAATAATAAAAACTATTATAAATAATAATAATATTAATTGCCTATAACAGGCAGGTGGAGTATTAAATTATTTTGCACTCAATCTGCTAGTTCCAAGGCTACAAAATATAGTCTTGTTTCTTGTTATATGGTCAGCCAATTATATGACTGAAGTTGTTAAAAACAAAAGAGGTAGAGATAAAAGGTAGAGGTTGATGAGGTTGAGATGAAAGAGTTGTTTAGATCATCAGTCTTTCGGCTGATGACCTAAACAACAATGATATAAGCGTAATACTGTGAAAATATCTAAAGGGAATATAATTATGTTTGAGAATTCTCGAGGGGGACCGAAATTTTAAAATGTTATTGTAAACAATAAAAGTTAACAACTAGAGTTTCCAAAAAATAGTTAGAAATACTATGTAGTCTATGAAAGGTTAATGCCTGCAGGTCTACTGTTGATAAGCGCACTCTTTTTTTTATCTTTCTCGCCGCCTCGGATAAAGAAAGGTCTATTCTTGTAATGGCTATTGTGTGAGGGTCGGTGTTCATATTCAGATAATTGGCCCTGTTTGTAACAACTTTTATTCAATCCTGATTTGTTTACCATTTTGTTAAGATTTCTCTAGAAGCGACAGAAGTATTTTGTATTTTTTCTTCTTATATCAAAAATTTCTGTTCTCAAAATTTCCATAGCCCACTTATATAAGTGCAACCAGTTTAGTTAGAGTTATCCTTTGATCTGTGTTCGACGAAGGTATACTGCGTAGTGCTTAACAGTTACGTTTGAAGAAGGTCAATGTGCACTGTGTATTACCTAACGCTTATGTGGTATCGTCTGTAAGTAGGATTTAGTTAGTTTAATTTGATCAAACTGTTTTCAAAATTTGACCATCATCCCCTAAAAACAAGGGTGGAGTTTAAAAAGAAGCCACTAGTTTCAGAAATCATAACTTGGCTGTTCTTCAGCGAATTTACTATATGGAATTGGTACCAAATTGAAGTAAAAATCTCATTTAATTTTTTTTATAAAAATTTTAAATTAAAACATGTTTCCTAACACTAAAAAACATTTTGATTTTGATTAACAAAAAAATAACGTAATTTTTAAGGAAGTTCAAAACACAGAACTATTTTTGCGTAAGAAGTTATGGGAAAAAACTTTTGAGAAATTTATAAGACAAATCCTGTAAATCGATTGAGTAGGTCAAAAGTTATTATCAAAAGTTAAAACATCGAAACGTATCTCAATTCTTAAACAAGATATTAAATTATGAAATTCAAAATTTTTACTAAAGGTAAATTTCTGTCATTGATTTTTTTTGTTTGAGTTTTTATTTATATGGGCCATGTAACCAAAAATTATGAAAAACGATGAATTTTTTGAGTTTTTAACCTGAAGATATTCAACAGTTTCTTCTGAGTAAAATGGTGTTTTTATTTTGTAAAGTTATCACTGCATTTAAAAATGTACAAAGATTCTGCTTTTATGATAATTTTTTAAAAGATTTTTTTTAGTATAATGAGGGTTATTTCATTGTTATTATGTTTTGTATCAGTGTTTGGTTTGTTTATAAACAAAAATATTGAGGTGCCCAAAATATTTTAAGTGATTTTTGAAGTAAAGAACTTTGAAGCCAGATTTCTGCCAATTCATTTTCCATAAAAGTTCCCAATGTTTTAAGAAAGAGTAAGAGGTATAAAGTCAAATTTTGGAAATAAATAATAAGCGCCGGCCGCACTGGCGCAGTTGGTAACGTACTCGCCTCTCATCATCCGGTCCTAGGTTCGAATCCTACTCAGGCACGGCATACTTTCTTACGTTACAAAAATCATTTCATCCTCCAGTGTACAATAGTTACACCCCAACGTCGTCGCTAATGACCGTTTTAGTTGATGCGACGTTAAATAAATAAATTTAAAAAAAAATAAGCATAATATTTATAACCCTTTCTAAACAACCACAATGAAAGTATTAAAAATATCATAAATTAACTTGGTTTTAAAAAAATAGTATTGATAAAGTTGAGAAATTGTTGCAAACATTTGTTTTTTTTATAAACCTACAAAGGTAGTGTTAAATTAATTGCACTCGATCTGTTGGTTCCCGGGCTACAAAAAATCATTTTGTTTCTTATCACATAGTTAGGTAATAACATGACTGAACTATTTAAGAACAGAAGAGGTAAAGGTGCAAAATACACTAGTCAGATTTATCTCCTTTGAGAGTAATGTATTTCACTATACAGCCAGACCCTGTGGTGAATGAATTGAAGGTGTCATTGCAGGATGGTGTCATACTGATAAGGTTACTCTTTCAATTCGGTGAGGAAGGCAAATTTAAACCACTCACTCCTCGTTTTTGCTTAGCGAAACCTCTAGAGGTTCAAATCAGCCTTTCATCTGTTGACCTACACAACATTCTTCTCTAAAGGCGTAAGAAAATAACATTTTTATTAAGATAACAACCAACTCAGTAAAATAAATTGTATTTAAAACAAAGCTAACCCGAACATCATAACGCCGTGAAGTACCTGTATTGAGTGGTTATTTTATTTATCGATTGTAAATTTAATGAGTTACAATTTTCAAAAAACAAAGAATTATGTAATAATCAATTTACGTCTTATGCATTAAAAACTATATAACTTATTAGTACCGGAAACGGAGGGAAGATGAATTATTATCCACAGCAATCCAGTACTGTGTATACAGTAGGAAGCATAATGCGTTTAAGTAATTACTAACATGTGTCATGGCCATATTGACGATAGATTTTATAAGAGTCAGAATTTGTGGGTGTTCCTGCCTCTCTAAAAATGAAATTAAGGCGGGTGCAAGAGGGTATTAATAGTTGGTATGGGGTTGTTTAGCTCTGCAGTTAGAAGCCACTAATCATGCGAATGTAAGTATTGTTAAGGGTGGAATAACTAAGGGTGGAGTAAAAGTACAGAGTGTAGTTGACTCACCGGCATATGAAGTAATGGATGTTAAAGAAGGGAAATATCAGGAAGCGATTTGTTAAATGAAACAACTCATCACGGTCAAGACCAGGATTAGAAAGAAGTAGACCTACTGTAGTAAACAAGAATATACCGTGTGCACGCAGGAGTTAAAAGAAAAAAAAACAATAAAATTTTAGACGGTTTGTTATCGTGGTATTGTTCAATTCAAAATGAAAAGTGGTCTTTTATATTTTTATCATGAGGTAAACTGGAAAATTTATGATGTATTTTCTTTTAAAAATAGTACTTTTTCTTTTAATACAGAAATAAATTATTTACTCCTGGAAAAATCTATTTCTTTACGAAGTTAACAGAAACCAGAAGGTCAACAGCTTTATAAAACCATTACAGTGTTTTGTATCTACAAAAACATTTATTTTAAGAAAGCTCGTATTGCAGAGAAATTTATTTAGTTACGTATTACATTTCTGAACTTAATTTAAAAACAACAAAACTGTATCCATTAAGAGTTTACTGTCCTTTGAAGTATTTATCTATTTGTAAATTTAACAGAAACTGTGCCGGTCAATGCTTTCTTAAAAGACAACAGTTTCCGTTTTTACAATCACATTGAAATATTTGCTGAAAAGAAACAAAATTTGCAGAAAATATTATAGTATGAGAGATTCATCGGCATATATTTTAAAACTTATGTCCGTTACAGTCTATAGTATATTTTCCAATTTCTTCCGCTTTCCCGATCAAAATTTCCCCCACACTTAGGCCTTAGCACATTTCATCTCTAACAAATAGCATTACGACTTTTCACATACTCTAGTTTAAATTATTAATTGCTTTCTTACAGCACAATAATGTTCTTTTATACATGACTCTTCTATTTCTTTCAGATTCAAAAATGCGAATACTAACACAATTAATAACTAAAAAGTTCATCACACTAACCTTCACACCGCAGAGATGAAGTAAACTTTTATTGTCAAGTAAAATATACACATTAAAATATACACAGGTCCGTTTCGGGATCTGGGTAAATTAAATAATTAACACACTAAAGTTTGAAATTACAAGTGCTTATTACTACAATAAAAAATTACAATGAATAAAATGAATAAAACCTACAAGTACATTACAATTATATTACTTACTAAATTAAAAAAACTAATTATAATAATTGACTAACACAATAAATAACTTATTACTTATTGCAATAAACAACCAATTCACTAAATACTACTTACAAAAGATACAGAAATAACATTTTAACAATTCACAGTAACGCCGACCTTTTCTAACGTACTAGTATGCACTATGAAATTCGCTCACTCGATCACAGACAAAACGTCAACTGACTCACTGAATAACTCGCGTCGCTTATAAAGGTGGCTAATGGAGAGTTCGAGAAAAGACAGAGATTTTCGATATAAAATAAAATACAAAATCCTTCTAACAGGTTATGGATAAGTCTTAACAACTGTAAACAAATTAGGATTAAATAGAAGGTGTTACATGAAGGCCAATTGTCTAAATAGGTACCCACTCTTTCACAATACTGTTTAGCAAAAGACAAGCCTACCTGATTATACAAGACCCTTTATAACTGTTTCTTCAAAATTTATATATTACTCTTTTTATTTTTATATGTTTATTTACGTTAACATTCTTTATAAATGCTCGATCTCCGAAAAAACTCTCCCGTTTTCTTTCCTTTTCGATATTGTCCATTACAAAATAATAGAGTATAATTTTAATTTAAAAATTTTATATTATTTTTGTACACTCATCAATTCCTATTACCACATTCATTCCAATAAACAAGAAGATGGAAATTAATATATCCAACCTTGGTTAAAAAACCATATGCCAGGATATGTAAAATAACATTATTTCACTAATTTTACCACTATTACCTCAAAAATATGGTAACTAAGCTCAACGTTAACTTTGCTTTTACCTAGCATCACTTCCATGTTGTCCCTTCCGCAATTAATTATCCATTTCTACATTTCTTTCTTAAATTTAATTTAATTCTTTTCAGTTATATGTTTTGGTAGCAGGTTATTAAATTTTGTGAGATTGGGATGGTTATTCAACTTCACCGAATGCAATATAGAGGACTGACCAGTTATTTGCTTTGAACGGTCAAGAGAAACTGATGAAAATATCTTGTTAACTCTAGTTAACTTCTTTACTTATTGTCCTTGCGTAGACAGATTGAAAATTATATTCAATACTTAAAAAAATAGTCATTTAAGTAATTTACGTTAAGTCAACGGCATTGTAGTATAGGACTTGCTTGAGAGAAGTGATTTTCTTCGGTTAACAGAGAACTTTAAGTACCTTTATTAATATAGGTTGATAAAACTACTGAAAAGGCACCGATTTCTCACAATTATAATATTTCTTTAGTACGGCCTTAAGGAAGAAAAACTACAAAAATTAACGCAATTAATAAAAGATTAAGTACAGTAGTTAATTTTTGGATACATTTACGTAAAGTTTACATGAACTAGTGTCTAAGTATTTGGAGCATTTAAAGGTTCAAAGATTTAGGAATGGATTTCGAACAATTGGTGAAAAGGTGAAATCCCATGAAAACAAACGTTTGCTATCGTTCTGTTTGTAAAACAATAAAATTTTAAACTTTGAATCATAGATTATTTGTAAAAATATAGAGTATTTCATTAGGTTTTGTAAACAATTTTTTTACAATTACTTTAAATATTAGTTAAATGCCGTAAGTTAAAATTTAGTTAATATAAATCTTTTAAGAATCGTATCAACAAAGATTTATTATTACAGCTATTCAGAAACCCATAGATGGTTCAATCTGGAAAAACGTCGGCGGCTTTAACGGTCACCAAAAAAAGACATTTAGAAGAATAAAATTTTATTTGAATTGAAGTAATTTAGTGATATAGTTTAATTTGGTGACGCAACTTTTATCAGATACCTTAGACTTATATTATATGCACGTTATCAAAACTATATAACATTTTAGATATTTTATAAATTTAAAAAAAAAACAAATTGTTTTAGGTGCCTCCGTGGCCCAGTAATTGGCGTACTATGCTGCAAAACGGAGGCCCCCGGTTCGATTCCAGGCCAGGGTCTGGAAAATTTTACAAGTTTATACCCACTGTGCCTTAATCCAAAGTAGTTTCTTATAACCAAGATGTTAATATGATTTAAAACAAACTAAAAAAAAGTGTTTTAAATTCATTAATAACTAAAAATATTTACAAAGGGATGAACAAATTTAGGAAAGCTGTAATATCTCATACACGGTTTTTAACAGTAAGGTGAAAATTTACAAATAGTTCCAGCTTAAATACTCAAATTTACAATGTTGTGATAAATCTGACCTTCATCTTGAACACAGTTTAAAATTTTAAAGATTTTAGAACGTTTGTTGTTGTTTAGGTCATCAGCCAAAAGGCTGGTTTGAACCTGTAGAGGTTTTACTAAGTAAATCGAGGAGTGAGGTGGTTTACCATGCCTTCCTCACTGAGTGGAAAAGTATGGTTATCAGCATGCCGGGCCCTCTGAAAAGCACATATTTTCCACTCTGCAAATGACACTTTCACTTCATTCACCACAGGGTCTGGCTGTATAATGAAATCCATTACTTTCAGAGGAGATAACTCTGATTAGTGTCTTTTACACCTCTACCTCTTCTGTTCTTAAATGATTCAGTCATTTAATTGGCTGACCATGTGATAAGAAACAGAACTATTTATTTTAGCCCTGCAACGAACAGATTGAGTGTAAATAATTTTATACTCCACCTGTCTGTTATGGGCATTTAGAACGTTTATTTGACATGATTACAAAAACCATTATTATTTGATAAACTTTTCAATGCAGTAAATTTAAATTTTGCACAATTTTTCTAATATTAAATATTTTTAGAAATTAAAAAAGAAATACAACCATCTAGAAACAGTTATTGTCAAATTTCTTACCATAATGGAGAACGTTACCGATTATTATAATTATAATTTACAATAGGCTTCATTTAATGTAAAGATACGTTTTAAATTAATTAATTTAATTTTGAAAAATATTATAATTCTTTTACTTTATTTAAAGTGGCATCAACAGCTTGGTCATTAGTGACTACGGTAGGTTATCTAACTGGAACAGTAGGTTTTGACTCGTGAAAATTTCCAGACGCTAGCCGGTAATCAAACCCGTAATTTCCACGTTGTAGGCTAGCGCGCAAAACACTAAGCTACGGAGGCGGTCAAATTATTACTTATAATCTATCTAAACCTTAGGTTTTAGCTAATCTACAACGTTTCCAACCAAAAGTTTCTGAGGACAGTAAAAATATTTACTGATTTTTAAGAGCTGCACAGTTGTAAAGTTAAATAGAAAAAGTGAAGTGATAAGTAATTTTTTTTAAAATACGTCTCAGAAGCCTTAAGAAATAAACAAAGTAAATGTCTAAACTGTATTTTAATTTTTTTTAACTTTCAAAATACGCTAATTATTTACAAAATACTATCACCCAATTTTTTTAGTTTATTTAAATTTGCACCGACAGCTTTATTCATTAGCGACAACTGTGGGTTTTGGTTCTGTAAGAGTGGGTTTTAACATATTAAAATTTCCAGACCCTATCCGGGAACCGAACCCGGGTCCGTTTGCTTTGTAAGCTAGTGTGCTACTCACTACGCCGCGGAGGCGGTCATCACCCTATTTTATTTACCAATTAAAATTATTCAATCAGAATCGCCCTGACAGACCCAGTTCGCTAGCATGCTTTTACATTGTTACTATTTTCCACAAATTTAACGCTAGATGTTTTAGGGGCTTCTAGTTGGCCGATAGTTCTACAACCAACACAATCTGTATGTGTATAAATTTCACTTAGAAATAGTTAAAGTGAAAAAATTCAATCCAAAACAAGTAGTTAAAGCTAACATTTGTTTTTAAATAAGTAGCGTGTAGAGAAATAAAATGAAATGAAATGGTATAGCTAACTAATACAATTTCCCTCGTTTATCATTGGTTATTATTAAAAATAAACTCAAGACCATAGAAAAGTGAGAAAGAAGGAAAGAAAGGGATTACGAGAAAAGTGAAGGGAAATGGGATTCGTGTTCAACTAAGTGTATGACACTGAAAAGCTTTCCCGGTCCGATTATTGGTGTTCAATGTCCATGTTTGAAGCATGAAGTCTGGGAAATCTAAGGGAAACAACATAACGAGTTGTTGACTTTCAAGAAAACATTCACATTGAAAATCACCTTTCTTCTTTTCCACTTTTTAACTCATCACAAACCCACAAAACCGATTCAAATAAGCATTCGAATGTAGTTTTTGATCCCTTGAAATCTTTTCGAGTGCGTTTGAAAACAATAAATCATAGTCTTTATCTCTGATATATATATATATATATATATTTATATAATATATTTTAAATTACATATTTGTTATACGTTCACGACAAAATATAATATAATGATACATGTCACAATATTTATTAAAGGTTTTTCAGAAAAAATATCTTGTTGATATTAAATACCAGACAGTGACATTATGATCAATTCAATGTGTGAATAATGAGTAAAACTAATAGTAATAAAATATGTTTAACAGCCTGTTGATCAGCCCTCAAATTTGCTGTTGTTGTTTAGGTCATCAGCTAAAAGGCTGGTATGAACCTCTGGATGCTTTAAGAAAAAGCGTGAAGTGAGGTGTTTACCCTGCCTTCCTCACTGAGTGAAAGAATATGCTTATCAGCATGTCAGGCCCTCTGAAATGCACCTACTTTCCACCCTGCAAATGACACCTTCACTTTATTCAACACAGGGTCTGGTTGTATAACGAAATTTATTACTCTCAGAGGAAATAACTCTGACTAGTACCTTTTACACTGTTACTTCTTGACCATGTGATAAGAAAAAGAACTATTTTATGTAGCCCTGGAACTAGCAGATCGAATATCAATAAAATTTAACACTCCACCTGCCTGTTATGGGTAACCATAAAATTTGTATCTCATCATATATTAACAAACAAAAGTAATTTTCAATCGACTATAACAAGAACAAGTATTGCAATTAAAGATGAAATATGTTTAATTGGCCGGCAGATTGGCGTAGTAGTTAGTGCAACTGGCTTCTACGCCGGCGTCCCGGGTTCGATTCCCAGTCAGGTCTGGCATTTTTTCATCATTCATCTTTATCTATCACTCTTCTCATCATCTGCTTAGCAGCAATTGTAAAACAGTCAGACGTAAAACTAAAAAAAATTAATGAAAAATTGAATTTGAAAATTAATTTTAAAAAACATTTGAAACCTTATACTAATTTAAAAATTGAAAATGAACTGTAAATGAGAAACCTATAACTATAACAAATATATGAAAAATTCTAAATGAAAATAAACACGATAAACAAAAACAAAATATAAATATACTAGAAAATAAATAACTGAAACGATACATTTAAAAAAATAATCATAATATATGTTAGAAATTCAATGTATAGGTGCACTTTAATATTGAAATTTTTTAGGCTAGTAAAGAATACCATAACGTGCAATTTAAAAAATTATCTAATAAATTAATAACCCACAAATTTGTATACCTGTTAATCCGTTGTTGAAACCTCTCACTAAAACTAGTTACTTCGTTTAAGGCGGTTCTTAATTGAAGGTCGTGGTAGATAAATTTGTTATTCACATTGGTTTTTGATTGGAACCTTTCTAATACGCCAGGATTTAAACCCAGGAATTTCCGATATACAGTTTAAAACAATCTAACTCTTAAACCACTGCACCACTGTAATTATTTTTTGCGTCATTTCTTAACCTGAATCTGGAAGTAACGAATTATTTATGCTACTTTGTTCTGAACCCACCGGGTTGGTCTAGAGGTAAAGTCGTCACCGCGAATCAGCTGTTTAACAGCTGGTTTTGGAAGACGAAGTTTCCTGATTCAAATCATAGTAAAGGTAGGTTTTAAAATCGCTGCTCTATTGCGCAGAGAGAGCAAAAGGGATGGATTCGTCACATTCTTTCTCTCTCACACAGCCTGCTAGTAGAAGGCATCAGTTGAAAACAGTTCGTCTAGTTGTGCACAACTCACACCGTGAAGGTTCATTACACTTGCACGAAGGTTCTTTTGATAATGTTCTATCCATAGACAGTATTACCCACGGTTAATTTACTAGATGTTAGGGATCATCAACAATATGCGCAGTGACAAGCCCCGCCCCCTGACGTCATGTGGTCACCAGCGACAGCCGACGCAAGATGCGTACGATGTCGGTTTGTAATGTTTACTAGTCTTTAATAATGGTGTGTTGTGCAATTGCCGGGTGTGCTTATCAAGATAAACACCAAAAAGAGTTGGGCATTAAGTTTCACCGTTTTCCAAAAGGCAGTGAAACTAGTTTGAAATGGATAAATGCTTGGAAGCGGTCCGATTCATTTTCTGCTGATAGTGATCGAGTGTGTTCAGTACATTTCGACGAATCGGATTATGTTGTACGCGATTTAAAATCTGAGTTGCTACATCTTCCATTAAAACGTGTCCTAAAAACGAATTTAGTCCCAGATTTAAATTTGCCGATTTGCCGTGCCGTTCTACGTCGGTAAATCCGAGTTGTAGTGAACGTGAAAATTGAGCATAGAAACGATTCGCTCGTGAAAAAGTTTATGATATCTTAAACTCATCATCCAATTACAACACAGGCAGTTCACAAACTGACGGGATAGCCGCGGAGGAAGGTAGGCCTCGTTTTAATGAAGAATCGCCGAATTTGACTGTTGTGCAATCAGAGGAAACAGATCTCTTAAAACGTGAAAACGCTGAATGAAAAAAGAAAACAAGTTACTTAGAGGAAAACTTCAGGTCGCAAACGAAGAATAATTAAAATTAAAATCGATTTATCGTGTAAACATACCTGAACAGCTATGTTTATAAAAACAATGCAATAATCCAACCGTCACTACGCAAAGGCCAAGTTGTTGGGGACCAGACTACGTCATCACTTATATTATATCTTACAGCAATTGCGCGTAACCGCTACCGTCTAGTATAGTAACCGTGGTGCTACCGGTGTAATATGATGGTTGGGTTTCAATTAACCATACTATTTCAGGAATGATCGGCCTGAGTCTGTATAAGACTACACGTCACACACATCATCGTCATCTCATTGGGTCATGGAGTTGTTTCTTGTTCTGAATTGAACAGATTCCAACATACACACATTAGGGATAAAAAAAACCTTGTTCTAGATCGAAAATAACTTCTCTATGTTCTCTGTATGACTACTGTAGATGTTGCAGGAGTTAATAAACAAAATAGCACTGATTTGATCTACCCCTGAACATGGGAAACCATAGTTGGGTGGATTAATTTTCCCACCAAGAATTAAAATAAATAGTTTAAGATTTTCAAAATATAATTAAGGAAATTAATATTTAAATTGCTTAATGATATTTTTTGTTAGTAATGGGAAAATAAATAAATAAATAAATATGTCAGAAATTGACTATGAAAAGAAATTTTAAAATACTTTTACAGATTTGTTATTTTAATTTGAAAAACTAATATAAAATGAATATCAAATGATATTACGAGATCAGTTAACTCTGAGTACATCAATAATTATAAATTACTTATAACTTTATCTCATTATACTTACAAATTTGTACTGTAAAGAGATTTATTTATAAAAATTGCTTATAACAGAAAGTAAAGCAGTAACATTTTTTTATTTACATTATTATTAGAGTGGTAATACTGATTTTAAATTTCCTAGGCAAGTACTTAAATAAACATAAAAAGTAAAAAAAAATAGTCAGTTCATAAAAACACTTTTAAACAGAATTAAATATTTGAGAATACCGTGTTAGGTGAATTAAACACAGTTCCTGAAGTGTAAACAGAAAATTAAATTGAATATTTTAAAAATTAATTGTACGTGTTATCAAATTCAGTTCGACATTTAAAATGAACATCTATGGCTTTCTATTAAGTTATTATTTATTTTATGAATCTTTCAGATTAAATGAATATGTGTGCCGTTTTCCATATTACACACGTAACTTCAAACATCCAATCTATATAAGTGTATTTAAAAGTCAAATAACGGTCATTCATTAATTGAACACAGTACAAAACAAGAACAACTAGGTCTAAGAATCTGAAATTTTGAAAAATGATACTTCGTATCTACTGTACGGTTCAGGTACACTAAGTAAATTTTCTTTCAATGTTAAACAATCATTTCATTTAAAGCAATTTATTAATGTTCATTAATGAGCACCCGTGAAATTGTTTTTTTGTAAAATCTAAAAATTCTCTTATTTTAGACTATTGTCCCTAGGTGAAAAATATATTTTACCGTGTATGGAAAAAAGCAACAACAGATTTTGGTGAACTTTGGTATCTGTACCTGTAAGTACCTTTTGTACTTAAACTTTGGTATGATAGGGTAGGCGCCATGTCTGCTGAAATTCTTGGGAGGCGGTTTTAAGATTGCGGCTTTAATATGCATTTTAGCGCAAAAATTTAATAATAAATGTTGTAGAGAATTCAAAGTCCTACAACTTTTATTTTTAACATTCTTTTGTATGACCTTTAGTTTAGCGGTAGTTAACGATTTTCTATTTTTTTTTCAAGAAAATCTGTAAAAAATTGACTTTTTAAGATTACGCATTACGACAAAAGTGTATAATTAAAATTTTTAGGCAATTAAAAGATCTACAACTTTTATTTTCAGCATTTTTCTTTACAGAGCCTAGTGTAACGTGAATTTGTGATTTTCCGTATTATTAAGCTAAACTCAGGTTGATTTTCATTTTGCATCATTCACTCATGATTAAAACAAGTTATGTTTTGTGAGGTTAGTTTTTTGTTTATTTCTAATGTTTTATTACTAATGTTAGGTCACTTTTGTCATTTTTGCATTGGCAAATGAAAATTGTGTGAGTGTTTCACGACAGATGTTTTTTTTTTATTAATTTTCTAATGAAGCCTGGTGTATTTGCCATATATCACTGATGAGTGGTTTTTTGTGAGGTCGTACGTTTGAATAGAATTTAGAATAACTCGTATGTTTGATGATGTAGCAAATTAATGGTGTTTTTAAAGAAAATAAATGAATAAAATAAAAACAATAAATAAATAAATCAGGAAGTTGAATTTCTCTTATCGTATAGCAATCGTTTCAATCGCTAGCCAAATTTATTTTCAAATAATTTTTTGGAACAATCAAGAGACTTAATTACCCATTACATGATTCGAAAATAGCCTACCAGTTTTTTTTAATTTAAATGTCCTTTTGTTTAATTTAATTTTTGTTTAATTATCTAATTAAATTTTTTAAAGATAATACATTAGCTCTAAACTTAAAATTTTATAGGAAAGTTTCCTTCTTTGAGAACCAGGACATTTAAAAGTTATTTTTTCAGTGCATCCGACAGTTTAACCATTAGTTTACCTAGCCGTAAATATATATTTTTGTACAGTTAGAGCAAGCCAAACGCTGACAACTAGATGTAACAAATTGAATTTATTTAATAACAGAATAGATATACTATAATAAACAGAAATAAAACTAGTTGGATACTATGAGATCCCAAGAGGTTCTGGAAAAAAGATCGTTATATAAATATCATAAGAAAGCAGGTTAGTCTTCCTGGACGTATACTCCCTGAGGAATAACTGGGGGTTCCTGAATGGACGTTCCATGTCCCAATGATAGGATACTCCATACACTACCACCAACGCTCTGTTACCGACAAAACATACTTTCTTTTGCTTCTTGTTCTTATTCTTTTGCTCTTTCTTTTTCTAACTTAAAAGGCTCTACTTTCCTAACACTCCCCTAAACTGTCTACTTTTTTAAAAGAAAGTTTTTCATTTCTATGACACCGACATTATTATTTTCTTCTCCTTTCCCCTCCTTTTGACCTCCCTATTCTTTTCCTCCAATCCTTATTTTTTCCACTTACTATTAAATTATCAACAAGTTGAAAAAGTTAAAAAACTTTACCTCAGGGTTAATTCAATGTTTCAACCTTACCTGAAAGGCCGTCCAAATAGTTAAACCAATATAGAAAATCTTGTAGCTTTGAAATTACCGGGAAAATGTGTTTAAAAGACTATCAAACTCTTTGTTCTGCCAATTTTTTCTATGGTTTTACAATATTGTTTTCTAAAATTATTAACTTTATCAAATCTATAAAAATATACACTTTATAGTGTTTAAATAACGTTAATTATATTTCTAATCGGTCAAAATGTCGCAAAATCGCTTGAAAAATTAAGATTAAACAGAATAATAAAAAAAAATTATATATTTCTTATTTTTAACATAGGCTATTAACCTATTTTGCTACATTCTTTGTAAACGCTATAACACATTTATAATGATTTAAAATGAACGAGGTAGAGGAAGTTGACCTACACAACTATAAATGGGTAAAAACAATGTTTTAGGGTTGGTTTTCTCTTCTTTTATTTAGTAACACAGTACAAAAGACATTTAAAAACTAGACTAGAGCTTAAAACCAAGACATTTCAAAACTTATACGATTTCTTTCATTACCTATATAATAATAATAAAAGTGTGTTTATTTTCACAAACCAAAAAAATTAGAATAATTTCTTCGTTTTACAATATAATGGCTTCACAAACATTTGTCAAATATACCATGACCATGATCAAATTTAACAGTGGTCAAAAAATGACCGTACGTTTAAACTCGAAACTTTTTCACCAAGTCTGATCTCCATCAATACTACGCAGGTCAAATTTAACCACGAAGTTGGCAGCTCTACTCAACCGGTATAGATACGGCAGTGTGAATTGATTCTCCTTAAGCTGTGTAAAATTTTGTGCCGCTTCCAGTCGTCTTACGAACAGAATGTCTTTTACCCTAGAGCAACGGGTTTTTATTCTTGATGTGTTTTGCGTGAGGGTAAAAAAATCATTTCAAATTAAATTTGTTGGTGTTCCTCCATCAGAAAAAATGTCTGTCTAGGCTAACTAACCGATTTTGAGACAAGTCGTGTTTGCGACCGGAAACGTAGTGGTCGACCAACTCTCTTGACAGATGACGTTTTAGAGAATGTGAAAACAAGATTGCTTAATTCTCCACGGAAAAGTTTAAGAACAGTTTCCTCGCAAGTTGGTTTGTCATACTCGTGTGTTCAGAAAGCTGCTAAAAAATTAAAATTGTATCCATATCGCGTACGATTAGTCCAAGAGCTTCAGCCTCCAGTTTTAAACAAGTCCTAGGGTAAACGACATTCTAACATGACCGGAAACGGAACAAAACATGTTTTTTCTAATTTTATTGATACATATTGCTGAAAATTGACATGAATTTGAAGTACTTCTTCAAAAGTAATGTATTCATTTTTATGAATTTTAAAATTTTTTAAATTTTGATAACTTGTTTTTGTTTTTAATAGACTAGCTTATAATATTTTTTCTAATTATGCATAATTTTTATCTCCAGTCATTTATTAATGAATTTACACGAAAATATGATTGACAACTAAATACCAAAGACAAATAAATTATTTATAGTGAACTTAACAAACATCAACATTTGTATTGAAATAGTAAAGTGATGCAGATACTTGGGGACAATAATAAATGCGAGTGCCGATTAAATACCGGTACTAGGAGCACGGATAGGAACGGCAAATACAGTATTTACAAAGATGAACAATTTTGTTATTGTAAATAGATCTACGTACAGAAATTTGAATTAGATTCGTGAAATGCTGAATATTTTTTGTTATTTTTGGAGGAATAGGGCTTAAACTCTTAAAAAACAAAAATTAGATAAAACTCTAGCTTACACATTGAAACGCTTGTTCGAGAAACGACACGAGTCCAACGCAAGTGATTTTTCAGGAAATAGAGAAACTTTTTTTCTAATTTTATTGATACATATTGCTGAAAATTATTTGTCATGAATTTGAAGTACTTCTTCAAAAGTAATGTATTCATTTTTATAAATTTTATGTTATTTTAATGGATATTATTAGACAAGGGAATTTTCTTGCTTGGACTTGTGGTTTGTCTCAAACTTATGCATACTGACGAAATAAATAGACCTAATGCAACTTTTTTACTTAGGATACTCCAGTCCATTTATATTATAATATTAATTTATAGAATATTTGTTTAAGATTATATTATTGTGTTATTAAAAACGTAGTTAAATTTATTATTCATTTTAATCTTAAGAAAAGCAATTAATACTACAATTCTTCGGGTTCGTAATTTTTTCTGCTAATGGCCATAAAAATATTTCTAATGTTGTTTCTCAAACAAAAAGAATCTGCAGATTAAATTTATTACTATAGTAGCTGGACTTGTGATTTTCTCTATAAAATAATAGTAATGCACTGAAATATTAAATTTTTAACAATAACTCAATTTTGTTAAAATGAACATGTGTGGTTTCTCAAACAACTGTTTCAATTTATGGACTTATCGACGTGTGTTCAGGACATCATGGAAAAACAAAAGGACAAACGAGGAAGTCCTACATCAGGTACATAAAAAGCTAGAATTAATTAACAAGACAAAAGGACGGAAATTGGGGTATATCGGGATGTTATACTTGGAAAAAGTATTGTGCGGTTTCAAGATTCGTGTAGTTGCGGGTTGAAAGGTACGGGTGAGGTATAATGAATGAGTGACGCATGCTGGGAGAACGATTATTGTATTACTCTGATACAAAACATTCGTTTTCAAACTGTCCATATTAAACATATTTGCTTGTATTTATTACATTTATTTATTTACATATTTTGAAATAAATTAGCAAGTTAAATATTATGAATCCGACCGAGTTAATAACCCGGTAGGTATTTCTTAAATTAATACGCCGGATGATAAGAATATATTTTTAGTCTAGTTAGTACATTCTACCACTACAAATGCATCAGCTGTGAAACACTACTAACTCATTCATTCTCCCACTCCTATAACAACGCACTGCATTCCTTCCAACTACACGGAGCTGGGACTCAAGCAATACCATCTACTTCAGTTGGTTGTTCAGAGAAAAGCCACATGAGAGAAAAATGTATTAAGATCAGGAAAATTGTGGTTAAAGATCCTGTAAGATTAGTAGCATAATTAATCCTATGTGGAACTATACATGACAGCAGTCTCAAAATTAAAAATTGTTGTCATGATTACCAAACTCCGATAAGAGAGGGCAGAAGAAGCTCTCCGATAAGAAGAAGATGCTTCAAAATTTTCATATTTTCAATGAATTCATGAGTTCATTTTTCGTAGGCCTACTTCATTGTTACAAGATAATACATAAACAAATTCTTCCCCTACTTTGTCTTCTTTGTGAAGAAATATAGCCTACTATATTATTTGTATTGATCTTCCAAGTCTGTTGTCGTTTTTCAAGCCCTGAATAAATCAGCAACCCTGAAATAATAGAGTCATACCTTCCAACACAAACAAAAACTAAAATAATATGCTCTTGAATAAATTATAATAAATTTTGAAGGAAATGATTCTTATTTAAAATACTATTTTCATGTTTATTTAAAATAAAAATTACATAATTATCAAATAAAAGAAAATAATTAGGAAAACAAGTACTTTATTAAAATGGATCGATAAAATAACTGATAAAAAAGAGCGTTGCCCTGTGTGTAATTCTTGGCAAAGATATAAGTTTTCAATGTGTTTTTTTGGGGCTTATTTTAAGTTGTAAGTCCTTGTATACTACGTGCAAATAGTAGATGTACGTAGATTTACCAAATATTTATAATGTAAATCAGATTGTTGAAGAAAATACATTGTATTTTTAAATCAATTTTTTTTAAAATACCTAGGCTTTTAAAATATTTCAAAAGGCTTTCTTTAGGCTATCTAATGAGTAATATAAACAATAATAAAACATAGCAGTTAAATACACCGTTACATTGGCTAAAGAACTAAAGATATACAGGTTTTCAGACCCCCTGAATCCAAAAAACATGTTTTTAGCGATTGGTGTGTGTGTGTGTGTGCGCGCGCGCGTGTGTGTGCGCGCGTGTGTGTGTGTAAACAAAATATCTCAAAAACAGAACATCGTACGAAAATGAAACTTGAAATATAAGTTCACTACTAGAGGACCCGACACAAACATTTTCATCAAAATCGGTTAACCGGAAGAAGTAGTTAATTCGTGTTATTTTTCACTTTTTGCATTTTTCTCAAAAACGGCTCCTACGATTTTTTTTAAATCACTTTCACTTACTACATTTTTTTATGTTCTACATAATAAAATAGGCGCCATGTTTGCTGAAATTCTTAAGGAGGCTATCCTCTCGTAGAAAAAAATGTTTTTTTTAGGGTTTCGGCCTTAATGTGCATTTAAGGGCAAAATTGTATATAATAAAAGTTGTAGAAAATTTGAAAAACTGCAACGTTTATTCCAAATATGTCTTTGTATAAAGCTTAATTTAGCGGTAATTAGTTATTTTTTATTTTTCCATGAAATCTGTAAGAACATGGTTTTTGTAAGATTTTGGCCTTAGTATGGATTTAACGACAAAACTGTGTATAATAAAATTTATAGGAAATTGAAAGATCTACAAATTTTGTTACAAGCACTTTTCTCTAAAGAGCCTAGTCTAGCTTCAAAGGGTGATTTTCCGCATTATTAAGTCAAACTAAGATTTTTAACATTCTAATACAAAAAACCTTGAAGATAAATCATTCCGTTATAAATACTTTGTTAATACCTGTAATGTTAAAGGTATGAGGTTTATGAATAGCCGTAATAAAATATTTAAAAGACTTGGTAATGAAGGAGATATAATAAGGAAAAGGATCGCTTAGGAAAACAAAGTATGATAAATAAAAGGATTATTAAGTTGAAACGAACGTTTCAGCGTATATTAAGGGGTTAGAGGTATTGGAAGCACTTAGAGGACAATCCTGTTAGTCCACCACTTTAAACGATCACCCTTTACGATTTACGAGTAGGCAACAAGAAGTGCAACCGACCGAGTTTGAGGCTACCTAAACTATCATCAACCTCTTTAACCTCTATTTCCATACTGATTTTCACCAGGAATATCACTAGAATGGTTTATAAGGGGGTTTTAGGATTTGATTACGAGGTTGAAACTGTTGCTACATGAATGAATGAGAAAGGGATCGGAGTTGTGTGAGGCCAGGGGAGGGTTTGTTACATACAAACAATTATCAAACAGTGCGGGTTAATTTTCTAATCCATTTTCAACAACATTGATGCATTTAACTCATGTGATGTAAACATTAGAATCCGCTTATTGCATTCTCCATCTATAATAGAATACATTAGATTGCTTGCCCTCTGTTATGGACTTTCCTTCATTGTCTCTCATTCTCCTTAAAATTTAACCCTTCATGTAAAATCCAGAACCCACTTTCCTTACAATTCTAATTTGTATTTTGTACAAAATCTATGTGATATATATTATACACTTATTTTTATTATACAAATGTAAAAGTCCTAACTGATTCATTCACTCACACAGTCGTCACTGATTATCTAATTTCCTAATCATGTGGAGAGCTGAAATTCTGAAAAAACTGTAATGTATAGGGTTGTGTATTTAAACTATGAAAATTCTACCAAGAAAATTCACAGGATGATGCCATCAATATCAGGTGTAAACTGTTTTGCATAGATGAGAAGGAAGAGATTGGAAAACACCAAAAAAGTTGAAAATGGATAACGGAGGCAAAAGAAAAGAAATAAAACAAAAAATGTAAAAAAGTTAGTAACATTTGTGGTTGATCAAGCAAGTCAATTTTTATTACTTTCTCTTGCCTATATGAATATATAGGAAGAAAGTATTGTTTTCATGTCAGTTGTTCGAAATTTAGTTTTCACCGGATCTACACGTCTTCAGACCCGCTGAACCCAAAAAATATGTTTTTAGCCATTGGTCTGTGTGTGTGTGAACAAAATATCTCAAGAACGGAACATCGCACGAACTTTAAACTTAAAATTTAGGTTAGGTCCTACTACCGGACCCGACACAAACATTTTCATTAAAATCGGTCAATCGAAAGTAGTAGGTAGTTTATTTGTGTCATTTTTCACTTTTTTGCGATTTTCTCAAAAACGGCCTTTACGATTATTTTCTAAATCACTCCATTTACTACATATTTTATGCTCTGTACTGTAAGGTAGGGTTGGCGCCATGTCTGCTGAAATTCTTAGAAAGGCTGTGCTCTCGTGGAAAAAAATTGTTTTTTAAGATTGCGGCTTTAATATGCATTTTAGAGCAAAAATGTACAAAATAAAAGTTGTAGAGAATTAAAAATCCAACAAGTTTATTCCAAACATATTTTTATATAACGCTTAGTTTAACGATAATAATTAGTGATTTTCTGTTTTTTTCCATGACAATTCGTAAAATTAATCGATTTTTTTAAGATTTTAGCCTTAGTATGCATTTTACAACAAAAGTGTATATAATCAAATTAATACGAAAATAAACGATCTACAACATTTATTTTCAGCATTTTTCTCTACAGAACCTAGTTTAGCATGAAAGAGTGATCTTCCGTATTATAAAGCCAAATAAAGGTTGGTTTTCATTTTGCGTCATTCACTCATAATTAAAATTAGGTTATGTTTTTTAAAGTTAGTTTATTTTGAATATTTCTAAGGTTTTATTACTAATGTGAGGTTATATTGCTAATTATTTGCATTGGCAAGATAAAGTTGTGTGAGTGTTTCACACCAGATTTTTTTAAGTTGAGTTTGTCCCGTGTCGTTTCAGGCTAACAAGTTTGGTTTTTTCCGTCACCTTTGTTCTGTAATATTAATGATAATAATAATAATAATAATAATAATAATAATAATAATAATAATAATAATAATAGCAATATTTTTATGTAATATTATTATCACCTAGCTGCATCAATAATGTTCATATTTTTAAATCAAGATCTCCTGGGCTACATAGCATAATTAACTTTTAGAACGGTTACATGATTTCGTCCTTATTTAAAGAACATTGACCATTTTAAAAATTTTAGTCATAACTGTGGTATATTGTCAGTGAAATATATAATTTAATTACATAAATTAATGAGGGACTTCCCGGTATTTTAAAACCTTTCAAAATCGTTACAGAGAGTTGATACAATTGAAGTTCCTGGAATGGTATTCTTGCTCACGTTTAAATTATTAGATCAAAAAAAAATGGAAAGACGAAAGGTTGTACCTACTCATTGATGAACCTTCTTTTTCCAAATTATTGGCGTAAAGTTTTATGAACTTAATTTTTGTTTAAAATAAACTTCTAATTCTGTGGTAAATTAAACATTTTAAGAAACTGCGTCCCCAACATGATAATACCTTTATACAGAATTTAGTTTGTTGGGGAATTACTCTCAAAGTAGACATTTTGATTAAATGATTGTTTTTAAAATGTCTATACGTTTATTTTAGTGGAAAATTACATTTTGACTTTCTCTTTCCTATATAAATGTAGGAAGGAAAGTATTATTATCATTTAGCTTTTTTGAAATTGAATTTCCTCCAAGGTTTTCAGGCGCCCTGAACCCAAAACCAAGTTTTTAGCGATTGGACTGTGTATGTGCGTGTGCATGCGTGCGTGTGTGTGATATACATATACGAGGGGGTACCCAAAAGAAACCGGAATTATTTTTTAAAACTATTTATTTTTAATTTTTTTACAAAAGAACCTTATCCCCTTCAAAATACTCTCCATTACAACTAATACATTTGTCCCACCGGTGCTTCCACTGTTCAAAACATTTTTTGTACTCCTCTTCAGTGATGGCTGCCAGCTCATCCGTCGTTTTTTTCTTGACATCATCAACGTTGTTAAATCGGAGACCTTTCATGCCCCTTTTCATGCGTGGGAACAAGAAAAAATCACACGGAGCCAGATCGGGTGAGTACGGTGCGTGTGGTAGCAAAACCATGCCGTTTTTTGCCAAAAACTGGGTAACCGAGATTGCCGTGTGTGCAGGCGCGTTGTCGTGGTGGAAAAACCAGTCCCCTGTCTGCCACAAATTAGGTCTTTTACGACGAATGCTGTTTCGTAGTCTTCTTAACACTTAAAGATAAAAAGTCAATGGTCTGTCGTCGGTCTGTTCGTACAATTTCTTTCACTTTCACAACATTTTCGTCTGTTCGGGAAGTCGACGGTCGTCCAGAACGAGGTTTGTTCTCAATCGACATGTCGCCATTTTTAAAGCGCAAAAACCACTCGTACACTTGGGTTTTTCCAATAGCGTCGTCTGTGTTCAACATTACAACTGTTTCCGCGGCGTTTTTACCGAGCAAGAAGCAAAATTTCACAGCCACACGTTGTTCATTAAAACTTGCCATCATGAAAAACGACACGAGCACAAAACAGCACTAGCGAGAACAATCACTGCACGAGAACAGAACAGCTAGATCAACGAACAAAAAGGCATTGAACTGGCAATGAGTAGCGCTACAAGCAGCCTAGTGGCGGGAATTTGTACTGCACAAGCTCCGCCCACAGCAGAGCTATTCCGGATACTTTTGGGTACCCCCTCGTATATCTCAAATACAGAACATCGCACGAAGTTGATGATTTTTTTCTTCTATTTTTTTTAAATTGCCTCATTTTTATGCTCTGCAAGATTGGGTGGCGCGATGTCTGCTGAAATTCTTGGAGAGGCTGTTTTTTCGTAAAATATTGTTTTTTTTTTTAATTGCGGCTTTAATATGCATTTTAGCGCAAAACTGTATAATGAGAGTTATAGAAAATTTAAAAATCTACAACTTTTATTTCAAACATTTCTTTGTATAACGCTTAGTTTAGCGGTAGGCCTAATTAGTGATTTTCTGTTTTCTTTTCATGAAAGTCGGTAAAAACATTGATTTTTTTAAGACTTCTGCCGTAGTAATCATTTTGCGGCAAAAATACATTATCATATAATTTATAGGAAATTAAAATGTCTACAACCATTATTTCAAGCATTTTTTTCTAAAGAGCCTACTTTAGCGTCAAAAACTGATTTTCGTATTATTAAACCAAATAAAGGTTGTTTTTCATTTTGCATCATTAACTCATGCTTAAAATTAGGTTTTGTGTTTTGAAGTTAGTTTATTTTGTTTATAACTAATGTTTTATTACTAATGTTAGGTTATGTAATTTATTATTCGCATTGGCAAGATAAAGTAGTCTGAGTGTTTCACACCCAATTTTTATTGTGTGCATTTTACACAACACATTTACATCAGTTGCTAATCATTTAAACATTAGTTGACTCGTAGGCCTAAAATTTTATAGTAGTATTTTAAAATAAGTGAAATTTTATTGGAGTAAAAATAATACAAATGTACAAGTATCACAAAAAGTAAGAATAATTTTATCAAGTAATAACCGAAATAAAACAAATTAGTTGTTTTTTTTAAACAAATAAGAACTAAATTAAGGACGAAAAGAATTAGCTTCAGGCATTGTCTTTTAACCTGTTTACAAACCAGATTGGCTTTACAAAAAATGAATCTAAGCAAATGTACTTTAATTTATTAGCAAGTTGTTTTAAAGTTTTAATAAAAAATGTCAAAGAAAAACTCTTTTGATATATAAAAATATATATCTCAATATCGTATACATACAATGTACTGGTTTAAATAATTAGTGAAAACGTCGATATTTTTTACTTCTGGCTACTACTAATAGAATGAAATTTTATAGACTGCTTCCACATTTACTTTTAATTTTATAGGAACTTTTTTCACAGACCTCCTTGAATGCCTACTGTCATGTCTAGTAAATTATCATTCTGAAATCTTAAGTACGTGGTTAATTGCGTATTCCACTCTGTATCTTCAATGCTGCGCGTGGATTGTGTGAGAGCGTGTTTGTGTGACTGAATCTATGTTTTTCCCTTTTATGTTTCTTTTTTACTTTCTCTTGGCTATGTGTATATATGTATAGAAAGGGTATTGTCTTCTTGTGGATTTTTCGAAATCGAGTTTTCACCGGATCTACACGTTTTCAGACCCCCTGAACCCAAAAAACATGTTTCTAGCGATTGGGTGTGTGTGAGTGCGTGTGAACAGAATATCTCAAGAACGGAACATCATAAGAACTTGAAACTTGAAACTTAAGTTAGATACTACTGGAGGATCCGACACAAACATTTTTATTAAAATCGGTCGACCGAAAGTAGTAGTTTATTCGTGTAATTTTTCACTTTTTTGCGATTTTCTCAAAAACGGCTCCTACGATTTTTTTTAATTACCTCATTTACCACATTTTTTATGCTCTAGAAGTTAGCGTAGGCGCCATGTCTGCTGAAATTCTTGGGGAGGCAGTTTTCTCACAAACAATTTTTTTAAGATTGCGACTTTAATATGCATTTTAGCGTAAAAATGATTATGATAAAAATGTAGAGAATTTAAAATCCTACAACTTTTATTGCAAACTGTTTTTTGTATAACACTTAGTTTAGCAGTAATTAGAAATTTTCTGTTTTTTTCTTACGAAAACGAATAAAAATCGATTTTTTTTAAAGATTTCAGCCTTATTATGCATTTTACGACAAAAAAGTGTAATCAAATTTATAGGAAATTAAAAGATCAACAACTTTTATTTTAAGCATTTTTCTCTACAGAGCCTAGTTTAGCGTGTAAGAGTGATTTTCCGTATTTTTAAGCTAAACTGTGGTTGATTTTCACTTTACGTCTTTCACTCGTGATTAAAATAAGATCATGTTTTTTCAGGTTAGTTTTACTTGTTTATTTCTAATGTCTTATTAGTTAGGTTATATTATTAATTATTTGCATTGGTAAGAGAAAGTTGTGTGAGTGTTTCACACCAGATTTTTCATTTTGCGTCTTTCACTCATGATATAAATTAGGTTATATTTATTATTTAGTTTTTATTACTTTTAGTTTTTTGTTTATATCTAATGTTTTATTAATAATGCTAGGTTATATTGTTTTTATTCGCATTGGCAAGAGAAAGTTGTGTGTTTCCCACCAGATTTTTATTTATTAATGTATATAGACCTAAGTTATTTCAGTTATTATAAACGAATATATTATTAGTTATAAATATGTGTAGTTATCGGACATGTTGTTGTTTAGGTCATCAGCCAAAAGGCTGGTTTGAACCTGTAGAGGTTTTACTAAGTAAAACGAGGAGTGAGGTGGTTTACCGTTGCCTTCCTCACTGAGTGGAAAATTACGCTTATCAGCATGCCGGGCCCTCTGAAAAGCACATCTTTTCCACTCTGCAAACGACATCTTCACTTCATTCACCACAGGGTCTGGCTGTATAATGAAATTCATTACTTTCAGAGAAAATAACTCTGATTAGTGTCTTTTGCACCTCTACCTCTTCTGTTCTTAAATGATTCAGTCATTTAATTGGCTGACCATGTGATAAGAAACAGAACTATTTATTTTAGCCCTGCAACTAACAGATTGAGTGTAAATAATTTGACACTCCACCTGTCCGTTATGGGCATTTATCGGACATATACTTTGTATATATATTGTATTTTATTATTGAAAATAACAAGTACATAATAATAAATTATTATTAATATGATCTCTTATTATTAATCTCTATTGGATATTAATCTCTCTGCAATTGAGTATCGTGTTCCGTACACCAGAACCAGGAATAACTTATTATTACAGAATATGAACAGTAGTCTGGCACCTCTGGCTAGATGTATTGAGAGACTGAATGGTATTTGTCAAGATAATGACGTTGATATTTTAAAACTCGGCTTACGCTTCCTTTAAGCAAATAGTCTCATGCATTTTTATTAACAATTATTAAGTTTTTTTAAATCTATTACATCCTAAGCTCTTAAATTTTGGTCAGCGAGAGATAGCCCGTGTGAAAAACTGTCGGGTGAATCAAGTAACCCGGCAGTGTTACAAAGTTACATTGGACTCCCGATGACAGGAAATTTTTTGTACTAATCCTCGTTTCGGGTCATTATTATTATTATTTTTAATTACTATTTGTACTCGTATTTTGTTATCTGTGGTGTTGATATTTTTTGTATTATTTGTGTTACAATTTTTATTGTCATCATGTGAATTAGGTACCGCACTTGAATCTTAACTTTAGTTAATTTAGGTGTTTATTCTTTTGTGTTGACTCCCTTAGTCCACGATAGGTATGCAGAAAATTAAGGACTTCGATGTGTTCTGCTGCCTTTCTTCCACTAAGTAGGTCCAACCCACTTCTCTGTTTGTATTTTATTGCTTGAAGGCTAGGTATGGCTATAAGGGGTGATGTGGAGGCCATCAAAAAATGATCAATTATAAATACATAAATAATTTATTATTTTTACAAAATTATTTTATAAAATGAATAATTACATTATTATTAATAAATTATTTACTGTAATGTTATCCTTTGTACACTACAATCTTAAAAACCGATTTACATGTATCATAATTTCTACTATAATGTAATTAATAAATATTTTCCCCTCTTATCATACACTTGCCTTGTTAAATTATCCTAATAACTCTCTACCATGAAGTGCATATTGTGCAATCGGTAAATTGTAACTAATACAGAATGTTTCGGATAGTTTTTCTATGTATTCGGTATCTGTCCCTACCTAGTTCATTCCTTGTACCTGGTTCAAAATATCAGACTCCTATGACTAGTAAACAACCATTTGCTGGTCTAGTTTCGTCTACAAGGCATGCAATGCAAAGTGAAGTAACTTAATTCACATTTTCATGATTTTTAAATGTTATGCGGTATCTGTTATAAAAATATTCATTTTTAATTATTGTTTAACACATATTTCTTATACGAGGGTGACTCAAAAAACCTAACTGAGAGCGCACTGTCATTCATAAAGGTAGTAGAGAGTTCTCTCGCTAAATGGGGTAAGTAGAGACCTTTAAAAAATAACTGCCCTGACGGCTTCAATTTGTTGGTTAACGTTTAATCTTAGTGTTGTGGTTCTTTTACTGTTGTCATGTTTCACTTGCGACGTCATTATGGCAGTTTTGAAAGAACAAAATATTTTTGAAATTATTTTCCTGCTTGAAAAATCGGCAAAAAAATCTTACCAAATGCTTCAGCTTTCCAGGCTTTCCAGGAGGATTCTATGAGCCACACACAAGTTTTCGAGTGGTCTTGGTGACCAAAAACAGGAAGACACGTAGGTCAAATGTGAAGACAATGATAATTGTCTTATTTTATGTTTGTGGAATTGTACATCGGAAATTTGTTCCCAGGTTGTTGACCTAAAAAACTTTTATTTGGAAATTTTAAGACGTGTGCGAGAGACAGTGTGGAGCAAACGCCCGGAACTTTGGCGATCAGGTGACTGGTTCCGTCATTACAACAATGCCCCTGCACATACGGCCTAAAGAGTGAACCGCTATTTGGCCTGTCAGGAGTGGTCTATCGTTTCCCAGCCTCCGTACTCGCCAGACCCTAGTTCCATATGACTTTTTTCTATTCCCGAGAACGAAGAAAAATTTAAAAGGAAGGATGATGTGTAGGCGGCAAAAGCAGCTTCAAAAAGAACACTGGACGATATCAAAGTTGAAGAGTTCCAGAGGTGCTACAAACAGTGGGGAAAAACTTAATAAGCGCATTGCATCTAATGGAGAGTACTTTGAAGATAACTGAAGGAATTTTGTAAAAACAGTTAATAAATACATTTTTATGACAAAAATCCGGTTTTTTATTCCCCTCATACAAATAAATTGTTAATAAAAATTTTTTGAGTACTTTCATGTCGTGTATAGTATAGTCTACTTCATTTTGAACAGTGAGTATTTCTTATAAGCTTTTGTGAATACTTATTGTTCAAAGTTTAGTTAATTTTAAATGTTAAACCTTAAATTTTAAATGTTAAGTTAAATGTTAAGTAAATTTTAAATGTTACTAAAAGTAAAATATAGGCCTACTAATGTATCACTTCTACAATTTTGAGTACAAAGGTTTGGGAAACACATCAAATCTACATGAACAACAGACAATACGATAGATTTCATAAATAAATAGGCATAGCGAATCATAGAAACTTGTTTTGTAAATGGTTTGTTAAATTATGTCATAGAAACAATGGATAACATGTTATATACAAATACTCATATGTCATATGTATATATATATATATATTTAACATGTAAACTTTTACCATAAATTTGAACATATAGTCTACATAATAATAACTAAAATTTATTTATAGTGAATTTTTTAATAATTCTGTGACCTAAAGTTATTTTGTCATATTATTTCATATTATAACAATTTGAAGTTATGTGTATTTTACTCTGTGTTGTATGTTATGTATTAAATTTTATTTAAATGTTTACTTTCTCTTGCCTATATGAATAAATAGGAAGGAAAGTATTGTTTTTGTGTCGATTTTCTAAAATCGAGTTTTCACCGGATCTACACGTTTTCAGACCCCCTGACCAAAAAAACATGTTTTAGCGATTGGTCTGTGTGTGTGTGTGTGTGTGAACAGAATATCTCAAGAACTTTAAACTTGAAACTTAAGTTACATACTACTACCGGACCCGACACGAACATTTTCATCAAAATCGGTCAACCGAAATTAGTTATTTATCCATGTAATTTTTCACTTTTTTACGATTTTCTCAAAAACGGCTCCTACGATTTTTTGGAAAATTGCCTCATTTACTACAATTTTTATGTTCTACAAGATAGGATAGGCGGCATGTCTGCTGAAATTCTTGGGGAGTTTGTTTTCTCGTAAAAAAAATTGTTTTCTAAGATTATAGCTTTAATATGCATTTCAGCGCAAAAAATATATAATAAAGGTTTTAGAGAATTTAAAATCCTACAACTTTTATTCCAAACATTTATTGTACAACGTTTAGTTTAGCGGTAATTAGCGATTTTCTGGTTTTTTTCTCACGAAAACGTGTAAAAAATACTTTTTTTTTAAGATTTCAGCCTTAATATGCATTTTACGATAAAAGTGTATATAATCAAATTTATAGGAAATTAAAACTTTTATAATGAGCATTTTTCTCTACAGAGCCTAGTTTAGCGTAAAAGATTGATTTTCCGTATTTTTAAGCAAAACTAAGGGTTGATTTTCATGTTGCGTCTTTCACTTATGACTAAAATTTGGTTACGTTTATTGAAGTTATTTTTTTTTGTATATTTTTCATGTTTTATTACTAATGTTAGGTTATATTGTAAATTATTTGCATTGGCAAGAAAAAATTGTGTGAGTGTTTCACATCAGATTTTTTAAGGTGCTTTGGATAGTGTCGCATATTATGTTGGAATCGGTGGATCTTATCAAAGGCATCTTTATCTAGTTGATATATTACGTTGCAACCCAGATACTGAAAGTGGAATACCTGTTCCAGAATATTGTTCTCTTTAACAATTTTTCTCCTGACTGTATCCTTCCCTCTGAACGCCATTACTCTCGTTTTCTGTGTTGAAATTGTCACCGTATACTGTTTGCATAATTTGTTCAGGATGAAAAGTACTTTCTGCAATTCATCCTCATTCTTCTGTAGTACTATCAGGTCATCGGCAAACAATAAGCAGTTCACCATCAAAGTACACCGGTAGCCACTGTCTAGTATTCAAATCCGTATAAAAGTAACTACCTTTACTAGGATTTGAACCAGGAACCTTCGTCTCTGATAATCAGCTGTTTAACAGCTGATTCTCTCTCAGCTGTTTAACAGCTGATCCTCTCTCATGAAGACACTAGTGTGTACTTGAGATTTCTAGGAATACCGGTATACTGTGAATTACCGTAATACTTTATGCAATAAACATTAAGGTAACATTAAGGTCTTTCTTGTAATTTATGAACATTGTCATTTCATACATAAAAATATATTTTTTTATTCATTGAACATCTTATCTTATCACATTAACATGCACAGCCAAAGCTTTCAGGTAACCATTAATATAACATTTAAACTCGTTCATTTTTAAACAAAATCAGCTGTTTAAACAGCTGATTTTCGGAGACGAAGGTTCCTGGTCCAAATCCTAGTAAAGGTAGTTACTTTTATACGGATTTGAATACTAGACAGTGGTTACCGGTGTACTTTGATGGGTGGGGTTCAATTAACCATACTCTCTCAGGAATGGTCGGCTGGGTCTGTACAAGACTACACCTAATTTACACGTCACACACATCATCCTCATCTCATTGGGTCATGGGGTTGCTTATTGTTCTAAATTGAACAGATTGCAACGTACACAAATAAAGAATAATAATTTTAAAAAAACATTTTAACATAAACAAAGTTTTTGCTGATGAGTAGTTTTATCTTTAAAAGTTTGAAGTACTGTATATAGATTGTAATAGATTATAATAGATTGTACAAACGTTTATTGCTGCACAGTTGTAGATTTAAATAGATAAAGTGAAATGACAAAGTAATTTTTTAAATATCTCAGAAGCCAGAAGAAATAAACAAAATCAATGTCTAATCTCTATTTTAATTTTAAAATATTCAATAAATATGTTATTAAATATTCGGCAAAAGAATATGGAACAAAAGAATAATTCTAAAATAAATAAGTCGGAAGTTAGAGAAGTTAAAATTGAAAAAGGTTTTCTGTTACTTTTCAATTTTTTATTTCATTTAACAATATTTTACCAAGCCGAAAGAGGTAATATTGTTCAGTAGGTAGAGACTTTTTTGATATTTTTTGTTCTGTCGGCGGGTTGCCGTCATTCATTCGTAGGCGGAAGTTAGCCAAGGCTTACTACAAAAGACTTACATATCCCAGTACAACTAGTACGTAGCGTGCGCCTATTTGTTAGACAGTGGAGGATTCAGAAATCCCTTAGCTCATCGCTAGTCTGGCCAGGCAACAAGGTTGCTTCCTACAAAGAATTTGAAATCAGAAAACACCATTATTGTGATTTCCAAAGGGAGTTTCCCGGAGTTGTGGCACCACGTCCCCACTCCAAACTTGTTCACCTCTTTTCCTTAAACCTGCATGCCACTCACTTCCCCTTTATTCCCTCCAATTCGAGTACATAATGGTTCGACCACATAAATACAAGGTACACTAGTTCGACACAATGTTACATAACTCAATATTTTAAAGCGTCATAGAATTTGATTTATACTCTGTTCAAATTATTATAAATGGAACTAAAATACTTAAAACGTGCAGTATTTCAACTTACAGACACTTATTGAAAAATTAAGCACTACCTATATAAAATACGTTTATAATCAAAATAAATGATCGTAAATAATGCTATCTCCCTTAAACATAGCGAACGTACGAGGTGTGGCTATTAAATAACGAGACTGACGTTGTAAAAAATTTAATTTTAATTTTATACATAATCACTTATTGTCACCTTCAATAAACACTCCTTCTCTATCCCTACAACGCTCCATGCGAATTTTCCATGGTTGGAAAATATTTGTGATTGGTTAATTGAAGCCATCTTTTGTTTGATCTGTTTGGGGTTAGGTTAGTTCTTTCATCTAACAACTCAGTTGTATATTATTTATTGCGTACAATGCATAATTACATTTCATTACGCAGGTTCTTATTAAATTGAACACATTGCAATGTGCACACATTAGGGTAAAAAATAAACAAAAACGTTGTTACCGATAGTAATCGGTTAATAATTTTGTTAATAATATATTTTATTTTGTTGGCTAAAGAACATTTAGATTTTTTTTTTTTTTTGATTGATTAAGCTCAATGAGGTCCTGTTTAATAATTTTTGAACGTTGCATATGCTGAGTCTCAAAATTAGTGAGGTTTAGTCCGTCTGTATAAGATATTTTATGGTAGTCTACAAAAATATAAAAGCTTTATGATATTTTATATTTTTTAACCACAAAAACATCACAGTCGTAAAAATATCAATAAGAGATAAAATGGAAAGGTTTTATCTAAAATACAGTTTTTATGATCAACGAATTTGGTAATTATATAAAAAAGAGATGTAAGTATGAAAGAAGATAGGTACTAGGGAAAGATGTGTCGCATCAGCAAAATTCTCTTTTAGAGATCTTCCGCCCCACCGATCTCTGAAAAAGGGGGAAAAAGAATTTGTCAAAAAGAAAAGCGGAAACATTCTATCAGGCTGACCGTACCGACCTAATTTGCATGCTCAAGCAAACCCAGGAAACCCATTTCTTCCGAGCAAAAGTAACCTTTTCTACCGTCCATTTTTCAACTCGGCTGATGGTTAAATCCTTTCAACATATAAGTGCTGCCTTCTTCGAACTTTCAAAGATATTATATTGGTATTGAAAATAATGACATTTCAATAAAAAGAAAATCAATTACATTGTAAAATGCAATGGGCCTATGAATTGTGACAATATGTTACTTAAATATATTCATTTTATATTATGAACAAATTAGATTAAATTAAAAATTCAACCACACAATATTATTATTATTAAAATTTGGACTAAATACCGTATTTACTCAAATATAAGGTGATCCGAGTATAAGGCAACCCACAAAACTTTAATTAAAATTCTTGAAAGAAAAACAAATTTTTTAATGTTAATTGTCTAATTAAAAATAAAATTAACACTACATTATATAAACGAAACACTATACACAAAACAAACTTCAAATTTTCAAACTTCTTTTAAGCTTTCCAAACAACTTCAACTCCATTCTCATCGTCTTCACTACTTAGAATAGGCTACAAGAATAGGCTACTAATACGGTGGGCAATGTGGAAGGTTACCCTATGGTGAGTATGAGAAGCCATGGGCTCTAGAATCACCTATAACCCATTCTATAAACAAGACAGATCTACGTTTCATTATGTTTTTCTTAGAAATCTTCTGTGCATCAACGTAAATGACAACTCTCATCTTTGAACAAATGGGGTTCTAGGCAATCTTGTAACCCATTCTACCAAAAAGACAGGTGATATTTTTCTAAAATATTGTTTCAATAGATATAATTTTGTTTATCGTATATGTACTTTCCAAGTACAGTCATTAGATACCTACTACTTTTACTGTAGGCTTATACAACATTTTTAAATCTTTAATTTTTACATCTTCGTTATAGCTTATGTAAATATTTGAGTATAAGGAGAACTGTAACTTTTAAGGAGAAATCTCGGGAAAAACCTCATCTTATATTCGGGTAAATACAGTACCTATTTTAAAATACATTTCCTACAATTTTCAGAGAATGCCGAATAAACATTTTTAACCCCTGGGAAATATTTTAATTTTTTTTTAACCTAGGTTTAACGATACCACTTCAGACTTGAAGTTTCAATTTATTACAAATTCAGCTAGTAAGAAATCAATTGGTTTTTGTAATTATTGTTTTATTGTTTTAATTAATCAGTATATAAAAACTTTTATTTTATTAACACTTAGTAGTTTATTAATTGTGGTAGTAAATGTTAATTTTATATCAGTTGCTACGAAACGTTATCCAACACACTTTAATTTAATGGAGGTCTGGTTAGTTGTTAAGAAGGGTAGGTTGCGGTGAATTAATCTATTTGTTGGTTTTATGGTCGATTTTAAAGGGCTGAATAATAGCTATATTTGACTAGATAAAGTGTTTTGATAAGGGAAATAATAGTTGATAAAATCTTATTGTTTTATACATTTATAATACAAAGAGGTCGACATTTTTAGTCTCCATAAAACAAACTGATAGATGCGACCATTAAAATTGATTATAGTAATATCAATTCCATTAATATAACCATAGGGTTTGTTTTAAACTAATTTATTCATTAGTGCTTTCATTAATTGCAATCAAATAAATAAATTACGAATAATATGAATGCATGTTGTCAAAGGTTGTAAATGAAAGTTATCAAATAATTGTTAATATTATTTCTCATATTCCGTGAACCTCTTTTATGTATGCTGTTTATTACATGCTTTAGTTTTCACTTTACTGTAATGTTTAAATTCATAAGATTAATTTTATGGTTTTCTTGCTAACGGCAATAATTTTCTTTATAAAAATTAATTATTATATTTACATAGTATATTATACTATGTAGTATATATTATACTAAATACAGTACCTATTTTAAAATACATTTCCTACAATTTTCAGAGAATGCCGAATAAACATTTTTAACCCCTGGGAAATATTTTAATTTTTTTTTAACCTAGGTTTAACGATACCACTTCAGACTTGAAGTTTCAATTTATTACAAATTAATAAATGCCCGAGCGAAGTCGCTCGGGCATGGCCCGAGCGACTTCGCACGCAAAACATGTGTAGGACCTAATCAATTTTTTTTAAATAAATATGTAACAAAAATTGTCTAGCTGCTAGATCAACTGTATTTATACTCCAACGCACACACACACACATACACACATATACACGCGCGCATACACACACACATTGATGAATTCCCTCGCGTACGTCACTCACCATCATCAAACCCCTTCATCTACTTCAACAGCAATACATACTCACATGTACACACACACACACACATACATATTATGAAATTCTTCATTACGACCCTTAAGGTTATCATTTTGGAAGATTTAAAAATAAAATGCTATTGTGAATATAAATACGAATATGCTATCAAAATTTCATGAAATACTGTTGAGTAGTTTTGGAAATTAGCCTGCACAAAAAACACGCTTTGTCTTTATAATATTCGTATAGCTTATAATATATTGTGACATTATTTAAAGGGAATGTATGTTCGAGAATTTTCGAGGAGGACCGAGATTTTAAAAATGTTTATGTAAATAATAAGAGTGATAAGGTTTCCAAGAAATAGTTAAAATATTATGTGTACTATAAACAAGTTGGTACAGGTAGGCCTGCCTATTGTTGTACAGGTATTGTGAAAGAGGCGGATACCTATTTAGATTTAGATTTTTTGTAACACCTTCTATTCAATCCTAATTTTTTTACAGTTGTTAAGATTTATCAAAAAGCCGTCAGAAGGGTTTTGTATTTTTATTTTATGTCAAAAATCTCTGTCTTTCTCGAAATCTTTATTAGCCCACCTATATTTAGCACCTGGTTTGTTTACGGTCAATTAGTTTATCGTTTTGTCAGTGGTACAGTGAGTGAATTGCGTAACAGTGCGTTAGAAAAGGTCAACGTTACAATGAATTATTGTGTGTTGTTTAACGTTATTTCTGTACCTTTTGTATAAGTAATATAAATTGGTTAAGGTTAATTTTGTAATTGTTGTAGTTGGTTTGTCATTTATTGTAAGTAAATTATAATCTATACTATCATTATAAAGACAAAGCGCAGTTTTTGTGCAGACTAATTTTCAAAACTATTGAACGGATTTTCACGAAACTTTGACAGCATATTCGTATTTATATTCACAGCAACATTTTATTTTTAAATTTTCCAAAATGATAACCCTAAGAGCCCTAATGTACGTGTGTGTGTGTGTGCGTGTGTGCAATAGCAATAGCGAGAGAGAGAGTGTGAGAGACAGAGTACGTTAGAGTATACAGTAGCTGGCAGTTACACTATTTCTGTTACATTTTCTTTAAATTGGTTAAATCAACACGTGTTTTGCGTGCGAAGCCGCGCGGGATATGCTAGTAATTATATAATATTATAATGATATTTACACAATAAATAGCCTATATATAATTTTCTTATATTATAATATAATACTTATAATACATTATGTTATTTATTGTAGATATTAGTCACTTTTATTGATTGCATTTATTAGTTGGAATAATAATACTTGTAATATTCTAAACTTTAGTGTGTTAATTATTTCATTTTATCCAAATCCCGAAATGGACCTTAGTGATAAAAATGTCACAATATTCTGTTATATTTAATTTAATTTATAATGTAACTTGTATTTGTAATGTAATGCTTGTTACAGACGACGGTAGTTATTGGAGAGTAACACTATGGGATTCCAAAGGTAAAAGGGAGTAGAACTTGACAAAAAATTTTAGCTGCTACATTACAATCAAGTGCAGCGCAATCACCATTGGTTATGATTAATGTTAAAAATACACTTCAATGAATACCAGAAATAGATTTAAATAATTTTTCATTAAAAGAGTTTAGTAGGTTTATTTTGTGTACAAAAAGAACTTAGTATATTTCAGACATCCCATGTGGTCTAGTGGCTAGGATATCTGGCTTTCACCCAGAAGGCCCGGGTTCGATTCCCGGCATGGGAAATATTTTTTATTTTTTTATTTTTTTTTAAATAATTTTAATAAAAATTATTTATTATTATGTATTTTAAATTATCAAAAATAATAAAAAATAGTGTCTCAATACGTACAAAGTTAAAACCAGAACATCATTATCAATTTCATATGGCGAAACAGAATTTTGAATCGCGATTATAAAAATTGGCAAGAATTCGCGTTATTTGTGCGGATGTTTACTCTGTTATTTGAATTTATCTGTATAATATGACGTGATTAAAGTTTTTCTTTGCTGGTCGTTGACTATACTGCCAAGTATGCGTAAGTATTTTTATCAAGAGGTTTTTTTATTATTCTAGATTAAATAAAATATTTGTTACACTCAGAAGTTAGGCTTATTCCTTGGTAACATTTAACAAAGATAGCGAAAGAAGAGTACTTCAAAAATAGCGGAAAAGATGAGAGCACTACACCATCAAACGGTAGATGTATGTGAAGTTCATAAAACGAAGATTAAAGTTTCGTAATTATAAAATAATTGCATAAAATGGAAGATAACAAATAATAGTTATTTCCTAACAATTTTTTTTCTTCTTACAATCATGGCTTAGGCTTCCGCCTGTTCCGACTCACAACAGCGACAAACTACTGAGTTATTGTCATCTTTTGTGTGGCCTCCCAACATCTCTCCTTCTCATCGGTCTGTATTGCAAAACACTGAAGAGGGATCCTTCCCTCACGCATTCTCTCTACGTGTTCCCTCCATCGATTACGATATTTTGCAATTTTCCCAATCAGGTTGTAAAAAACCAGTTCCATTCTTATGACCAATTTTTTCTCTTGCCTGTATGTATATATAGGAAGGAAAATATTGTTTTCATGTCGATTTTTCGAAATCGAGTTTTCACCGGATCTACACGATTTCAAACCCCATGAACTCAAACAACATGTTTTTAGCGATTGGTCTCTGAGAGTCCCTGTGTGTATGTACGCATGAGTGATTGAGAGAGAGAGAGAGAGAGAGAGAGAGAGAATGTGTGTGTGAACAGAATATTTCAAGAAAGGAACATCATACGAATTTGAAACTTGAAACTTAAGTTAGATACCACTAGAAAACCCGACACAAACATTTTAATCAAAATCGGTCAACCAGAAGTAGTAATTTAATCGTGTCATTTTTAACTTTTTTGCGATTTTTTCAAAAAACTGCTGCCGCGATTGAATCGCCTCATTTACTAAATTTTTTATGCTCTATAAGATAGAGTAGGTGCCATGTCTGCTAATATTCTTGGAGAGACTGTGCTGTAGTAGAAAAAAATGGTTTTTTAAGGTTGCGGCTTTAATATGCATTTTAGCGCAAAATGTATACAATAAAAGTTGTAGAGAATTTAAAACTCTACAACTTTTATTTCAAACATATTTTGTATAACGCTTAGTTTAGCGGTAATTAGCAATTTTCTGTTTTTTTTCACGAAAATGTGTAAAAAAAAATCATTTTTTTTTTTAAAGATTTCAGCTTTAGTATGCATTTTGTGACAAAAGGGTATAATCAAATTTATATAAAATTAAAAGATTTACAATTTTTATTCAGAGCATTTTTCTCTACAGAGTGGCTTAGCGTGAAACAGTGATTTTCTGTATTTTTAAGCCAAACTGAGGTTGATTTTCATATTGCGTCTTTCACTTATGATTCAAATTAGGTTATGTTTATTGAGGTTAGTTTTTTGTTTATTTCTAATGTTTTATTACTAATGTGAGGAGGTTATATTGTTAATTATTTGCATTGACAAGAGAAAGTTGTGTGAGTGTTTCACACCAGATTTTTTTACATTTATATAATAAAATTGCATCATTAGCTTAAGCATAAATGAATTTCGGTCACTATTTGTTAGCATACATAAGTTACAAAATTTTTTATAAATTTTTACTGGAGTTACGGTTAAACCTACCATATGCAAACTGGTTTCCATTAGCTTATGTAGTTGACACCATTGATTTAAACCTACTATCGGTTTCATAGTCATACACTCGAGTTTAAATCCTTGCATTTTCAAAACTACTTGCATTTTCAAAACGATGAGTCCGATTTCAACGTCCTTTACATTAACATTTAGCTCATTTACCAACATGTAGGCCTATAATTATTTTCTGTATTTTTTACAAAGTGTTGAATTGCATGGTTTTCTTTTGAATTGTATAATTTTCTGTTTTATTATGTTACCAAATGTTTAATTTTTTTGACTCTACAAAATATTGTTACTTCCTACTGTATAAAATTAACATCAAGCAAATTTGATAAAAAAAGGATACAAATATTGACAAATTTTAAGACATTGAGGAGATCGCTGCCCATTGACAGTACTCTAACCGTAATCGTTTAGTTATTTTTTTTTACTTAATTTATTATTTTATTTCGTTTTTTTTAAACTTTCACGTCTCATAATATTCCTACTCCAGAGTCGTTTCATTCCTTATATAGGGGCAGTTTTGGTATATCTGGTGTGTCTATGTCAACAAAGAGCTGGTTTGGTTAATTGTGTTATTTCTTTTTAAATCCTGTGTATGTACGCAGGAACACATCATTAATATATGGGACGTTTAATTCCGTGTGTAGTGTATCGTTTGTTAAAAGGAAGCACTCTGTCCTAACAGTTTGGACTGAAAGCGTTGTATTTTCAAAATGTTGACTTGAACTTATGTTTGAATAGAAATAAATGATTGTTATTATTTTTTTTGGGGGGAGATCGGTCGTTTAAAGAAGTGACACTAAATTGACATGTCCATGGACATGGACATGGAAAGCATTAATTGAATAGATTAATTTTTTCCTCCGTGCATAAATTTAAAGGTTTATTCATAAGTCAAAAATTTTTGAACATGATTTTTATTAAACGGATTAAAATAGCCATAATAAAACCTTAAAATAAAACAAGAAAATAATATGTTGGCAAAACACTGTACACATTCCAGATTAAGGGCCTTCAAATGGGAGAAATTAACAGCGAATAGATTAAAAAAATAGACGAAACCTGTATCAAAAAGTTCACATTTTAAACCTTATTTATGCTATCTCCAAAAGCTGTAAATGACAGAAATGGAAGGCTAATCCCTTTATAAAATATTGAAATATGAGTATGTGTTTTCTATTGTTCAATATCTAAAGAGTATTCTTAATTAATTGATCGTGTTAATTATCTATTATTAATAAGTTACTGATACGTAACGTATATGCGAGTTAATTAGCTTTATTTAACTTAATACCTTAGTCATCAAAAGACATAATCAGTTTTGCAAACACAAATTTTGTGTTTTAAGGGAATTTAATTCCCTTTATTAAAATGCATGCTCCTTTACATTGTTATTCTAAAAGGAAAGGCACAATTTTTTACTTTCTCTTCCTTATGAATATGTAGCAAGGAAAGAATTATTATTTTCATGTCGATTTTACGAAAACGAGTTTTTACCGGATATACATGTTTTCGGACCCCCTGAACCCAAAAAACATGATTTTAGCGGTTGGTCTGTGTGTGAAAAAAATATCTCAAAAACGGAACATCGTACGAATTTGAAACTTAAAACTTAAGTTAGATACTACTACCAACCCAACACGAACATTTTTATCAAAATTAGCCAACCGGAAGTAGTAATTTATTCGTGTCATTTTTCATTTCTTTGCAATTTTCTCAAAAACGGCTTCTACAATTTTTTATTTTTAAAAGCCTCTCATTTACTACATTTTATATGCTCTACAAAATAGAGTAGGCGTCATGTCAGGTGAAATTTTTGGGGAGGCTGTTCTCTCGTAGAAAGAAATTGTTTGCAGCCTTAATATGCATTTTAGGGCAAAACCTCAAAGTTGTAGAAAATTTATAAACCTACAACTTTTAGTCCAAACATTTCTTTGTATAACGCATAGTTTAGCGGTAATTAGAGATTTTCTGTTTTTTTTCATGAAAATCTGTGAAAAAAAATCTATTTTTTAAATATTTCCGCCTTAGTATGCATTTTACGTCAGAAGTGTGTAATTAAATTTATAGGAAATTGATAGATCTACAACTTTTATTTAGAGCATTTTTCTCTACGAGCCTAGTTCAGCATGAAAGAATGATTTTTCGTATTGTGCCAAACAGAACTAATGTTGGTTTTAATTTTGCATCATTCACACATGATTTAAATTGGGTTATGTTTTTTGAGGTTAGTTTTTCTGTTTATTTCTAATGTTAGGTTATATTGCTCATTATTTGCATTGGCAAGTAAAATTCGTGTGAGTGTTTCACACCAGATTTTTATTAAGGAGCAATTTATTCACCTAAAGTGAAACTTTACAGTTGGTAAAGAAGAATTCCAAGATATTTAGTTGAATCTGTTAAAAAAATACTAGTTGGCAGAACAATACGTTAAAATTTAAAAAATTAATTTTATACAAGAAGCAACAACTATCGCGTATTTATGTTGTTACAATTATTTCTAAAAATACAAAACGTAACAACGAAAAAATTTTAATGGAACAGATTATAAATCAATCGGAAAATAAGCTACGAGGATAGAAAACAAGAAACAAATTTAAAAAATTTGTACGGTTGGATTAGATAAAATATGGCATGAATCCACAATGTGATCTTATTTACAATAGAGCTTAATTGCCGGGAATGTTTTTAATTGGTTTTAAAATGGCGTTTTTAACAGTAACAGGGTAAGGGAAACACATTGAAAAAGGTGGTGCCACCCTATACTCGTTGCTAATATCGCTCGAGTAATTCAACCGCGCATAAAATTCAATTTCAAGTTTTATTATGTTTTCCGCTTCATGAAAACACATTTAATGACCCATTATACTTCTACGCTTTTGTACCTTTGTAATCCATACTAATGCAGTTCGTATACACTAGGACCTACCTAAGTTAGTATATTTGCTGAATGCAACTGCTACGCAAGCATTCCTTCAATTTATTTATTTCAATAAGTATATGCTTTTAATATTTATTGTAGTAGTTATAAAATGTTATTTATTGAATCAGTTTTACTATGAAGCCTTAAATAAGAGTCCATAATTTATTTAATTTGCAACTTTGTTCATTAAATACAATTAATTTACTACCAGTTGTTGATTTTTGTCTTCGCTTTTGCTTTTATCAAATAATTTATTTCATAAACTACTTGAATATAAAAATTATATTGCATTGTTCTGTCGTACTATATTAAATGTTACATTGTTAATATACCCTTTTATTTCATCGTTTAGAATCCACAGACCCTATCATAATAATTTCTAGTCAATCCGTTCTCTTTTAGGATTGATTCACAAAAGTTTTAGAAAACTGACTTTTTAAGTTTTCCGCTTTAACAAAAATAAATGTATTGGTTGCCTATAACAGACAGGTGGTGTCAAATTATTTACACTGTATTTGTTTGTTGTAGGATTAAAATAAATAGTTCTGTTTCTTATCACATGGTCAGCCAATTAAATGACTGAATCATTTAAGAACAGAAGAGGTAGAGGTGTAAAAGACACTAATCAGAGTTATCTCCTCTGAAAGTAATGAATTTCATTATACAGCCAAACCCTATTATTATAATTGGCATATACCGGGTGGTCCACATGTCGGTTTTCCAATGAGATGGGACATTTCTTTTTAATAAGTTGGTAGTAGTGTAATGTTGGCAGCATCACATACAACATTCGTTAGTTGTCTGTAACAATGGCTAGTGTGAGGTACGTCTCCATGTAAATACTATTTTTTCCTTCGTAACGGTACTTTTAAAATGGTTTCAACTGAACAACGAGTTTATATGCTTCATTTGTGGTGGAAACTTCATAAAAATACTGCTAAAGTACTGGAAGAATTTAGTGATAAGTATCCAGGTGTGCCGTTACCAACTCGGCAACATTTACGAAAGTAAAATAAGAAATTTAAAAACACAGGAAGGGTATTAAATGAGTGTGGTCGTCCACGATAGATTTGCAATGACGATAACCTACAAAACGTTGCTGAAGCGTCTTTGTATCAAGTTCTGGTAAATCAACTCCTAAGGCATCTTCTGAAGGTTATCACGAACTAGCGTGTAAAGGATGATGAAGGTATTAAAATTGAAGCCATTTCGTCCATCTTTACTTCGAGCTTATTGTCTATGGGTTTCTTATTCCATTAACCTTTCTTCCGATTTCCGTAAATATTGGGGAAACCGAAAAATGGGCCACCGTGTATTATTATAAAGGGCTACTTAGGAATTCATAAAATTGTGCAACTAATTAATACTTAATTTTTGTAATAAACGTATTTCTAAAAAAACAATGTTGAAGTATTGGCATTAATTTTATCTAGTGAAAGTTTTTTGCTTTAGTATGGATTAACCGTAAGTCAGGTATTTTTCTTTTGAATTAATTAACAATTAAAATTTAGGGTTACTTCAGTTATTACTTTCTCTTGCCTATATAAATATATAGAAAGGAAAGTATTATTTTCATGTCGATTTTTCAAAATCGAATTTTCACCGGATCTACACGTTTTCAGACCCCCTAAACCCCCCCCAAAAAACATGTTTTTAGCGATTGGTCTGTGTCTGTGTTTGAACAGAATTTCTCAAGAACGGAACATCGCACGAACTTGAAACTTAAAACTTAAGTTAGATGCTACTAGTGGACTCGACACGAACATTTTCATCAAAATCTGTCAACCGAAAATAGTTTATTCGTGTAATTTTCACTTTTTTGCGATTTTCTTAAAAACGGCTTGTACGATTTGTTTTTTAATAGCCTCGTATACTACATTTTTATGCTCTGCAAGATAGGGTAAACGCTGTGTCTGCTGAAATTCTTAGAGAGGCTGTTTTATCGCAAAAATGTATATAATAAAAGTTGTAGAAAATTTAAAATCCAACAACTTTTATTTCAAACATTTTTTTTGTATGACGCTTTGTTTAGCGGTAATTAGCGATTTTCTTTTCTTTTCTCACGAAAACGTGTAAATAAATCGATTTTTTTTAAAGATTTCAGCTTTAGTATGCATTTTACGACAATAAGTGGACAATCAAATTTATACGAATTTAAAAGATCTAAAACTTTTATTAACAGAATTTTTGTGTACAGAGCCTAGTTTAGCGTGAAAGAGTGATTTTCCGTATTTTTAAGCCTAACTGAGGTTGATTTTCATTTTGCGTCTTTCACACATGGTTAAAATAAGATTATGTTTTTTGAGGTTAGTTTTTTGTTTATTTCTAATGTCTTATTACTTATGTTAGGTTGCATTGTTAATTATTTGCATTGGTAAGAGAAAGTCGTGTGAGTGTTTCACACCAGATTTTAACGGATGAACATAATGCTTGATCATAAGGTAAATAAGTTTATGATTTTATTAGGTAGGAATGGAGTAGGCCTATTACTTACAATATATGTAACATTAAAGTGAATAGAAATAATATGAAAAATATTCTTATACCCCCAATATTTTTGTTAGCGAGTTATCAAAGATACATTTGCAGAATAAAAGTTAGATGATAGATATAAAGGGATAAAAGTAGAAGTGAATAAAATAAATTGCTGGATGTCGTTCCGTTTGCAATTCTGAAGAAGCAGAAGTAAAAAAAAGCGTGTCATTCTTTTCGATTTCTATTCGTTATTTCTATAGGTTGGGATTTCAAAAGCATGAAAGAGATGTATAAAGAATGATGATATGGGAGAGCCTTAGCCGCGTTGTCCGCGTCGGGGTGAGCGAGTGTGGGAAGAAAGCATTAATATGAATAGCCGGAAAGAAAGAGGAAATGATGAAGGAAAAAGAAAAACGAAGGGGGGAAAAAGAAGATGGGTCGGTAAAAAGATGCGAGAAAGGTGGGTAAATATGTCGTAGTAACTAGAACCGAGCGTACTCCAGTGAGCTCCGGGCTTGAGGTAGCTTTCTTTACTAATCATAGACGTGGCCCCGCGGAGACATCTCTCATGTCACTGAACAAATGGGCATCTTTTGTCTCTTACCTTTACCACGGCTTTTTTTTATCTTCACTCTTCTTATCTTCCCTTTCTATCCAAAACCTGACTACACGCTCCTTCTTCAAGATATCTGTTCCGGTAAAGCTACGATTAAAATTCATACGACATATGAAGATAACCTACCTCATTTTAACTATACCTTAAATGAAAAGCTAAAAAGCCAAAAGAAAACTGTAGTTAATCTTGATAGAATATATATAAAATTTAACGAGCCTACCATTTTCTATAACGATATATGAACGCACGTACTAGGCTTATCATATCTACATACTTGAAACAACAGCAGAGGACTTTCTTGTGTGTGAAACTTATTTCTTAAAACAAAAATCTAAATAACCAGGTTGATAACGAAAACCATCTTTACAGTCTTCAAAAGATTAATATGGAATAATTTTTTACAAGTGCATAGCAAACAATATTATGCGACTGAGAAAACCTACAAAGGATTGCGTACAGTAGGTTATGTAAAATGTTATTGTCACGTAACTTCCCAAGCCATTAAGTACAAAAATAATGATGGCGTTTGGATAGTATTTGTCTTAATAATTTTTCCATGTTGTTAAGGTCATCAGCCGAAAGGCTGGTTTGAACCTCTAGAGGCTTTACTAAGTAAAGCAAGGAGTGAGGTGATTTACAATTGGAGAGCCTAATGGATAAAGGTGTTATTTAACAAAAATATTTAAAATATTGTGTCTTTATTATATTTGTAGAGTATTGACTACCATTATCTTATAATACCTTAAGACACTTGTTCTTGCGCATATAACAACACTTTAATCGTTTAAAAGTCTTAATTGAACAGTGTATCATCCATAAATGGATTAACGGTAATTTAATTATATTAAATATTCGTAAAGATCTTTATAAGAGACATTTTTAAAGAAACACACAATGCATATTAATGATGATGTTCATTACAATACATAAATGTTATTACTCTAAAAAGATTAGGTTGTAGTGAATTCTGGTAGGTGTCAAATTATCTTAAGATCTTAATTCACAAACCTTAAAATTAAGTGGTACATAGTCCGTTCATCCCCTGGTATTTCCGCAAACTGTAGATATACAGCTTTCTATGTCGTTTACGTGACTAAATATTCACTTTACAACTTCAGCAATCACAAAAAAAAAATTTTTGAAAAAATGTTACATAGCACCTTCATCCATTCAGCTCTTCAATTGCTTTCCTCACTGAGTGGAAAAAATTCTTATCAGCATGCCAGGCCCTCCGAAAAGCATCTACTATTAGCCCTGCAAATGACACCTTCATTTCATTTACCATAGGGTCTGGCCGTGTAATGAAATTCATTACTCTCAGCGGAAATAACTCTGAGTAGTGTCTTTTACACCTCTACCTCTTCTGTTCTTAATTGCTTCAGTCGTATAATTAGCTGATCATGTGATAAGAAACAGAACTATTTTTTGTAGCCCTTAACCTAGCAGATCGAGTGCAAATAATTTAACACTCCACCTGGCTGTTATGGGCAAAATTTTCCTATGTTGCCAAAAATTGTACATTGTTTACAACTACCCAAATATTTTGGTACTTTTAGCTTTTTATGGTATACATTGGCTTTATTTTAACCAGGAAGATCTGTTTGTTGATTAGTCATTAGTAAAAATTGCTCTTGTTACATCCAATTGAATCACCTTCTTTGATTTCTAAATTTGGTAATTCTACGTCACGTCATAGTATCAGATCACAAATGAAGCTTCACAATGCAGAACTTCATGTTCATGCGTCCTCTCTTTTAGAATTAATCAGTACTCGCCCAAAAATTATCCACATCTCATAAAACCGGGAAGAGTACACATTTTTCTACGAAAGTAAAATTTATCTACTCATAAAATATTTTCTACTCTGTAAAATATGTTCATTGTAGGCCTATAGGAATTGCAATTTTGCAATGAGTAATGCGGATCTAGAAACTACTATTTCTATTTTTTTAATCTATAATGTGTGGACGTTGCATTCTGTTGAACTCAGAACAATAATCAACCCTACGACCCAATGAGATTAGGATGATGTATATGACGTATAAATGAGGTCTGGTCCTGTACAGACCCAGGCCGACCATTCCAGAGAGAATATGTTTAATGAACCCTAACCATCAAAGTACACCAGTAAGCACTATATAATATTCAAATACGTATAAAAGTAACTACCTTTGCTAGGATTTAAACCAGGAACATTCGTCTCTGAAAATCAGCTGTTAAACAGCTGACTCACGGCGACAACTTTACCTCTAGACCAACCCGGTGGGTCAAAACTGCTAATGAGTTTCAAAAGTATGTCTTTTCTCTTGCAGAATTTTAGTGTTTCAAAAATTTTGCACAAAAATTTTCAGAACAATAAAATTAATAGAAAACATATTTGGCTTCTATTTTTAAATTTATTTTTAATTTAATTTAATTTTTTTAAATAATTTTTTAATTTCCGTTGCTTTTGCCACCGAAACAGACACATTTTTGTGTACAGAATAACTCAAGAACGGAATATCGTACGAACTTAAAACTTATGTTAAATACTAGAGGACCCGACGCAAACATTTTCATCAAAATCGGTCAACCTGAAGTAGTAGTTTATTCGAGTCATTTTTCACTTTTTGCGATTTTATCAAAAACGGCTACTACGACTTTTTTTAAAATCGCCTCATTTACTACATATTTTATGCTCTACAAGATATGGTAGGCGCCGTGTCTGCTGAAATTTTTAGAGAGGCTGTTTTATCGTAAAAAATTGTATTATGAAGATTGTGACTTTAATATGCATTTAATCGCAAAAATGTATATAATAAAAGTTGTAGAGAATTTAAAATCCTACAACTTTTAATTCAACATTTTTTTGTATGACGCTTTGTTTAGCGGTAATTAGCGACTTTCTGTTTTTCCTCATTAAAACGTGTTAAAAATAGAATTTTTTTTAGATTTCAACCTTAGTATGCATTTTACGACAAAAGTGTATAATCAATTTTATAGGAAATTAAAGGAGGTACAACTTTTATTTAGAGCATTTTTCTCTACCGAACCTAGTTTAGCATGAAAGAGTTATTTTCCGAATTTTTAAGCCAACTGAGGTTGATTTTCATTTTGCGTCTTTCACTCATGATTATAATTAAATGATGCTTATTGAGGTTAATTTGTTTATTTCTAATGTTTTATTACTAATGTTAGGTTATATTGTTAATTATTTGCATTGGCAAAAGAAAGTTGTGTGAGTGTTTCACACCAGATATTTTTCTTTCATTAATAGTAAGTATTATACATTTTGTTAATAAAATAAAGAACAGGGGAAAAATATATTAGTCGAATATAAATATTTTTCGTTGTTAGGGCATCTGGGTTACTTTTTAACAAGTTTGAAATGATTTTCCGTGTAAATATACACAAGGGACAAGCTTTTTGTATTAATTAAACAGATGAAAAATAAAAAAAAAAGAATTGAACAGCGTTTTGTAAAACATTAAACATCAGAAATAAACGTTTTAATTCAAACGAAAAATATGTGTATAAAAAAGTAGAAATTAATAACGGTTAAAAAAAAATCCTACAATTTTTATTTAACGACAAAATATTATATTGTGGCAAAATTATTCATATATTTTGAATTTGTCACATTCAGATGGTGTAATATGTTCAAAATCCACCTCCCAAGCGATTAAAATATCAATTATTACTTTGATCTCTCACTCGTTTTAACAGCTACAGACGAAGCATGAATGTGTATACTCTTTCGGGACTTAACGTATAATTAATAAAACAGAATTAGTTAATTATCTAATTATTTTATTAATTACCATATATTCACTGGAGGATTCAGTTTTGTATTAATTACCGCGTATTCAATTTTTGTGTATCTCTTTAAGCTCAGTTAATATATGTACACAAAATAATATGTACTTATGAAGCCCGACGCTATGGCGGTTTGTTTTGTAAAATGTTCAATGAATTCAGTTTCATTAATTTTACTGTAAATTTACTTGATAATTACGTACTTACAAATATTTATTGAAACTGTTGCTTACTTAGTTACATAAAACCTTTAATACAATAATAGGCTTATGTCTATATAATTTTATTAACGTATAAATGAAATACGTAGGTTATGATATTATTTGCATTTCTGTTATTAAAATATTAGTATTGTGTTATTGTAATTACATTGAAATACCTATAAGTAAACAATAGATAGGTTACTTGTTATTAGTAAAATTATTAAAAGGATTTCAATTCACAATGAACGTTATGAAATTTTAACATTTATTCCTGGTTTTTTGGTGATCTGGTTATTAATAAATGATGAAACTTCCTTAACTTTATTACAAGTATTTATTAACAAGTTAATTAATTAACCTAAAATAATATTTATTACGGTTATAACTAATAGTAAATTACAATAATGCTGCTTAACTTAATAGTAAACTAAATTGATAACAAAATGATATTGTAACGGTCAAGAAGCTGTTTAATAAATTTACAATCTACTTTAATTAAAGAATTAATAAAATTAAAAGGGGATGGTGTTTAATATTTGGGAGTATGGATCAGTTTAAACCATGCCTTCCTCACTGGAACAGTAGCCAATGCTTATCAGCATGCCGTACCCTCCGAAAAGCATCTACTTTGCACCCTGCAAATGACACATCACTTCATTCATCACAGGGTCTAGCTGCATAATGAAATTCATTACTCTCAGAGAAGATAACTCTGGCTAGTGTCTTTTACATCTCTACCTCTTCTGTTCTTAAATGATTTAGTCACATAATTCTCTGACCATGATGTAATAAGAAACAACAATTTCTTGTAGCCCTGGAACTAGTAGGTCGAGTGCAAATAATTTAACCCTTCCAGTACCAACATCCGGAAAACAGGACGTCGATATATCTTAAGTAGGTATAACATCCGGTTTACCGGACGTCCGTAAGTTATGCATAAAGTACCAACGTCCGGATAACCGAACATTTCCAAAAAAAAACTTTTGAACAAAATTAATGGAGTAATGTATTTTGAAACCACCTCCGTGGCGTAGTGACTAGCGCGCTAGCCTGCAAAGCGAAAGATCCCGTGTTCGATTCCCGGCTAGGGTCTGGAAATTTTAACAAGTTAACACCACCGGTCAAGTAACAAAATCCACAGTAGTGACTAATGACCAAGCTGTTGATGTGACAATAAGTAAACTAAAAAAAAAGATTTTGAATATATTTAGTGCTAGAACGATTTCTTTTTTGTCAACTCAATAACAATTAATTTTTAACAGGAAATTTTCTTATTCTGTAACGTTGAAATTTTGGTCGGCATGGCAGGCTTACTCTTGCAAGTTTTCGAAATAAGGGCTGGCACTTTTTGTACACCCTTATTCAAATTAATTGGTACTTAAGATCAACTTTTTAAATATTGGTTCGGCACTGAAAGGGTTAACACCTGCCTGTTTTGGGAAAACCAGAAACTTATATACTAACAAAGAAGCCTTATAATCGGATGCAAAAATTAGCCACTATCAGACTAGCAAGACTGGAAAGATCGGAAGCATTGTATATGGAGAAGAAACACTTAAAAATTATGTTGAAGTTGGTATCAATAAAATAATGAATTTAGAGAGGAGGATAGTTCGGAATATCGTAGAACCTAATAAAGAAGGAGGCAGTTACAGTAGACCCAATTCAAACAAAAAGGTAGGCTTATATAAAAAGACTGTAAATTATGGAAATTCAAATATTGCTTACTTCAAATGTGAAAACTCAATTCATCGTTGTACAAAATGAATATCACTACAGAATTATTTGGTCGTAGAGACATAAACTAATATTATTTGGAATCTACAAATAATACCTAATATATGTACTTATTTAAAATATATACAAAATCAAAAATCAGTTTTGTGACCAAAATGACAAAATTTTACCTCATTTCTTCCTAAAAATAAAATGTGGTTTTTCGTTTTCATTCTTAAAGGTTTTTTAAATTACATTCTCAGAATTATTTCTCGGTAAGTTTTTCATCTTTCTCTCTTTCATAGGCTTTTAAGCTTTTGCTTCCTGGAAGTTCGTAGAATCAGTAATCTGATAACTGCAGCTATTTAGTTTAGTAAAATTTGATTTAGTTTTTTCATAATCCTTTTTGCTTTCCTAAACTATTGAAAAGAATAATTTTATGCATTAGATTAATTGCGATACAGTAAAATATTTTTTTTAAGTAATCTAGATACATTATATTAGTTTATTATACAGAGTGATTTTTTTAGTCCTGTTACCCAATTGATAATGTCTGGTAATTTTTTTATATGAAAGGGAAATTTTGTTTTGTGACACGAAGTTGGTAGCCCTACTCAACCGGTATAGATACGGCAGTGTGAGTTGATTCTCCTTGAGCTGTGGAAAATTTTGTGCTGTTTCCGGTCGTGTTACGAATAGAATGTATTTTACCCTAGAACAACGGGTTTTCATTCTCGATCAATATTTTGCAACGAGAACGTACGCCAATATAAAAGAATCGTTCAAATAAATTTTTTCGGTTTTCCTCTACAAAAAATGTCAATTTCTAGGCTAACAAACCGATTTCGATAGACAGACAGTGTTTGCAACAGAAAACGTAGTGGTCGACCAGCTTTCTTGTCAGAGATGACGTTTAAGAGAATGTGAAAACTAGATTGCTCAATTCACCACTGAAAATTTTACGGAAATTACACTAAAACATTTAACAATATTTTTTAGCAGCTTTCTGAACACTCGAATATGACAAACCAACTTGCGAGGAAACTTTTCGTAAACTTTTCCGTGGAGAATTGAGCAATCTCGTTTTGACATTCTCTGAATCGTCATCTGTCAAGAGAGTTGGTTGACCACTACATTTTCTGTCGTTAACACTACCTGTCTCTCTAAATCGGTTTGTTATCCTAGAAATTGACATTCTTTCTGATGGAGGAACACCAAAAAATGTAATTTGAAATGATTCTTTTACACTCGCGTACGATTTTGTACTAAAATATTGTTCAAGAATGAACTCGTCGTTCTAGGGAAAAAGACATTCTGTTAGTAACATGACCGGAAACGGCACAAAATTTTACACAGCTCAAAAAGAATCAACTCATACTTCCGTATCTATACCGGTTGAGTAGGGCTACCAACTTCATGTCACAAAACAAAATTTCCCTTTCTTAGAAAAAAATTACCAGACATTAACAGTTGGGTAACAGGACTGAAATATCACTCTGCAGTAGCTTGAAAATTATGTATAAGTCAACAATTTACATAATTAATATACCACATGATCGTCAACTTTTCCTTTTGGTTATATAGTCTACATCATTTAAAATTTCTAATAAACATTACCTTCAATGATTCTTAACAAAAATTGCTTAATTAATTAGTAATCCATCTGATCTAATCACTGTGCTTTTGATTTTGTAAGTCCATTAGTTAAACATTGGTGTGGTTAGGTAGCTCTGGTGAAAATAACAAATAATTTTGGACAGGCTTCGTACAACATGTACATAAAATGTTTTATGTTTGAGAACTATAATTTTAAATGTATATGTGATCTCATTTTTATTCCATAAGTCTGAGCCCAGATACACGTTAAACATTTTTACAATCTTGTGTTAGGCAAAATTATGGCAACCAAAACTCCGATATTGCAGAAATTACTTAAGAAGATGATAAAAACCAGAAAATAAACCTTACCTTTTATAGCTTTCAATGAGTCGAACACTTTCCGTTACCTGAAGTTTTATATTGACATTAAATCCAAATTGTAGGCGTATGATGAAGAATATATAGTCATGTAGTCATAATGCAAGCAGTTTTATTAGTGGAATGTAAGAGAAGGAATAGCGCACTCAACGATTTCAGAGTTTGTCTAGATAAAGGCTTGTTCCTAGATTACTACATGAGATGGTACAATCCAATTTGAATCGCAATTAACAGGTCATAAAAATGTTGTTTCAAATCAATCAATTTTTACGTAGAAGTAACAAGGATTAAAAATAAAATAGTCACTTCAAAAATTTCCTCTGCTCCTTCTCTTCTAACAGATTCTTTCCCTCCTTGTTTTCTTTCTTTTTCTTGTTCGTATAAAGCTTACTGTAGCGGACTCCTCAACACAAATACACTGTTATGTATGGGTTTATAAATCGTATCCCACCAACTTACAAAAATATTTTGAATTGAAGATTCAGCGAACTTACACAGACGTTAGACCATGTGGACATACAAAATATTTTCTTTTAATTTAAATTTTTCCGTCTATTCTCTTAAAAGGGGACGCGATAAATAAATAAATCCTAATAATTATTGAGCAGAACTGTAAGAAGGTTCATCTTATAATCTATCTTACCAAATAAAAAGTTTACTTGAAATTTCTGGTTCAAGAAAAGTGCAGTAAGTATAATCAGAATGCAAGAGGTTGAGAACCTAATGTAAGTAAGTTACACCATGATAACAATCACATGTTTGTCATAATTTTTGTTTGTCTTTAATTTTTATTACGGTACTGTACATTGAGCTGCACAATTTCCGTACATGATATTTAAATGTAGGTGGGGAGTTTTGCTTTAAGGAGAAGAGGTACCCAGTGGTACATTTTCCGTTTAAAATGCGGGTATTGTCCGTTATTTAGACCAAGAGGTCTCTACTCCACTTTCGCTTGAGACGTCGCACAGGTTGGAAGTTCCTTGTAGCTAGATCACGGGCTAGTTAGTTTGGATGGTCATCTAGTCGTTCGTGAAATTTACTATACAAGGACGCGGTTAGCTCCTTTACTGTCCGAATTTTGAAATCGTCGTAAAGGGTTTTATTGCTTAGATAAAAAGGAGTGCCAGATGCAAGTCTTAAGAATTTTGATCGATAGGCCTATATTGACTTTAAAGTACTCTCTACCGCTACTCCAAAGAGCCGGATACCGTAAGTCCATATTGGTCTCAAAAGGGTTTTGTATATTAAAATACAACGGAGGTTCAATTTTGATCAAGGGTTAATTAAGCAAAAGCGTAGCTTCTGGCGGCGGTTAAATTCTAAACATTTTGAACGCAGATGATGCTTGAAAGTTAGTCGCCTGTCAAGTCATAAGCCAAGATATCGCACCAATCTGGCTTGGGGGATATGAATGTTATTCAGCATCACAGGTGGAGAAGTTTGACGTCGTAAGGTGAACGTAACCTGTGTTGACTTAATTGGGTTCACCTTAATACGCCAACGGGTGAGCCAGTCCTGTATTAATAAAAGATGTCGCTACACTAACCTGTCATAATTAAATTTAAAATAAAAATAATAATTCATTGTCAAACAAACTTTGCTTATAGATATGAAAAAAGAAAAATTTCTTTTGATAGATCTTGAGCTAATACCTTTAGTTTTAAATCTTTTATTTTATTACTGTCATAATTAAATTTAAAATAAAAATAATTTATTGTCAAACAAACTTTGCTTATAGATATGAAAAAAGAAAAATTTCTTTTGATAGATCTTGAGCTAATACCTTTAGTTTTAAATCTTTTATTTTATTACTGTCATAATTAAATTTAAAATAAAAATAACTTATTGTCAAACAAACTTTGCTTATAGATATGAAAAAAGAAAAATTTCTTTTGATAGATCCTTGAGCTAATACTTTTAGTTTTAAATCTTTTATTTCTCTCCAGTCATTTACGTTTGTCATGTCAAATGGAATCTTTCAAAATCAAATTCCTTTTAATGCCGTTGGATAAAATTACCTCAAAATTGTGAATAATCAGTGTTTTTTTACTGTATTTTATTCCATAGAAAGTTTTAATTTCCTTCTCTTCAGAGAGTAGTAAAAATGTTTGTTAAAGAAACAAGTAAAAAATGAAATTTTGTTTTGAATTCCGGACTACAAGTATTCTCTATTATAGTTTCCTTTTTAAAGTACGAAAAACTCATAATTTCAAATAAAACGAATTCTTGTTTAAGGAAAACAAGGGGAAATAAAACGAGATTCGCAGACACTTTTTTGGTTAAAACAAAAACCGTTATCAAATAATAATGTCATTATTAAAAGGTGAAGAGTGGAACGGATATGAAATAAAAAGACACCATCAACATTGGGGGAGGATTTTCCAATTTTCATTCCCTCCTTATTCTCTTTTCCTCATAATAACAACGAGGAAGTTACAAGATTCTAATAAAGTTATACCTTAGAAATCGGTTGGCGTTACGCCAGTACTGGACGTAAAGCTTTGATTCCAAGTTCCACGTCGTTTCCACAAATGATAAGAGAAACTGGAAAATGTACTACTGGAACACAGCATAATTGTATTAGGTTAAACGTATACTAAACTACTTAAATAATTATTTAAAAATATATTTTTCAATATTTTTACGTGAAATAAACGAGAAAAACATGAAAACTAATTATAAAAAAAACACATAAAAACTACAAAATAAACGTTAAAGAAACGTTATCAAAATTTCGCCAGATGATATCGCTGCCTGTATGGCTTTGAAAAGTAGACGCTTACAAGCCTTCATACACAAAGGTTATGACAAAATGCTAAGGTAAGAATGTTAGGTCATTGGCTACCTGGACCAGAATTAGCAGAAGAAGGAATATGGATATCAGATGTGAACTGAATGTTCAGCCTTTAAATGATATACGGAGTGTACCGATAGTTTCATCACGTGCAGCGTAAGGGTAAGCGCACAGTGAACGCTGGTTGCAGGTTTCTGGTGAAAGGTCTCTTACAAGCAGGAACCTGCTAGCAGAAATATGCCATTGTATTTTAATCAGACGTCTCACAGTAAACAATGGTGGCGGAACCTGCGCGCTGGTCACCTTTGCACGGGTTTGTTTCGTATAATCTGCGTGCTGCTCTGCTGGCAGGTTGCAATGTACTTGGCGTCGTATAATACATATTCCTATATAACAACAACTTGTTTATTAAAATGGCAACTTAAGATGTTGTGGCTACAGAATTGTTAATATCTAAATATTAAACATTTCCTGAGACATTCTGTTGTATTTAAAAAAAACCTGTCTGTATACAATTTTAATTACAAAAACCGATGATGATACTCGCCGTACAACTTTCTATTATTATTAATGTCACTAACGGTATTGTCTTTAAAAGACAACAATTTATTCTAAACGTTTTCCATAAGAAATAATTCATCATCACTGCAGTCACTGGAACTCATCTTGAAATACCGACAACTGAATGAAGGCGCGTATTACATGTAGGTAAGAGGCTATTATTATCTGTGACATCATAGTTATTGTTAGTTTAAAATTTAAGTTTTGTAATAAATTTAGGTAATTTGATTGAAATTTCTTAAGCAAAATAGTTAATAATTTTGTGAATAAATTTACAATAAGTTTAAGGATGTCGGTTCATTGTTTATATACCCAGATCCTGAAAGAAACTAGGCTTAGATGTTACAGTATTAAAAACCATCTACTCTCTTCCGACTAGCCACAGTAATTACTAATCTTAGTTGCACAATTTTCAAAATAACGCGATTTTGAATACTAACAATTATTTTTCAAAATTAATATTATGTTTTATCCTGTAAAAGACCAATAATTACAATTTTAAAAATTAAAATTGCTCGTTAAAATGATACTACTTGGATATTCTGAATTCTTACTAAATTTCAGTTAATTGTGTTTATCGGAGGATCATATTGTTATTTTCAAAACAGTAAAACAGATTTTTGAAAAGTTAATTATCATGCAAAGGTAACTAACCTCCAGTGGAAATATCGTTAAAACAATAGGGTTCATAAAGTGTAGGCTACATTTTTATACTCATTAGCTTACAAATTCAATGAAGTTAAATTTTTTTAAATAAATGCAAGAATTTTTTTGTTACGATGTAAATAATAATAGTAATTTAGGTTTTATAGAAAAGAGATTAAAACCTGTTTACCTTTCAGTTAATTTTTCGAGTGAAAATCATATTCATCTGATACATCCACCGAAAATAAAATTGTAAGTTGACCGCCTCCGTGGTGCAGTTATTTACGTACTGAGCTGCAAAGCAGAAAGTATTGGGTTCAATTCCCTGCTAGGGCCTGGAAATCAGCAACAGTTTCGGCAGGGCCTGAAACGAGTTAAAACCAACAGTATCTTTAATAACCAATATTTTAATGTGACTAAAATAAATTAATAACACATCTTCACAGACTGCCAAACTACGCATTCCACATGGACACTATTTAAAATTAACAACAATTTAGCACTCAATTTTGTAGACAAAGTAGCCGTTCAAAACACAGTAAATTTCACAAAATTTCAGATTTGATACCTATAATTGTAAAATCATTATATGTTATTTTTCATTGTGTCATTCTATTTTTAATTTTTATGTTGTCTAAAGTTTCATTGAACCTAACAAATTTTTCATTCTGTTTTATTGATGTCCTTATTCTGTTTGTGTCTGTTATATATTTTGTATCTTCTTTGAAAATTGTGTGCTACATGTTATGTAACGTGGTCACTAATGACCTTGTAGTCGACGCGACCTTAAATAAATAAATAAATAAAATAAACTAAAACAAATCGTGAGTTTTCAAACGAATAATAACATACTTATTTTTGACATAAAATTATTCATTCTGTAAGAGCTTTTACATTTAAAACAAAATTTAATTCCAGTAATAAAAATTTAGATTTATTTCATCTGAATTATTCATTTCTTTTATAAAATACAAAATTATTATGACATTAATTGTTTATAAACAGAATACTTTTCGTCAATTGGTAATTTCCATTAGTCAGTTTTATTTTTTTACATTCTCTTGCCTATATGACTATATAGGAAGGAAAGTATTATTTTCAATTCGATTTTTTGAAATCGAGTTTCCACCGAACTCCGAACCCAAAAAACATGTTTTTAGCGATTGGTGTGTGTATGTGTGTGTGTGTGTGTGTGTGTGTGTGCGCGCGCGCGCGCGCGCGCGTGCGTGCGTTTGTGAATAGAATATCTTAAGAACGGAAGACCGTACGAACTTGAAACTTAAAACTCAAGTTAGATACCACTAGAGGACTGACCACGAACACTTTCATCATAATCAGTCAACCGGAAGTAGTAGTTTATTCGTATCATTTTTCGCCCTTTTGCGATTTTCTCAAAAACGGTTCCTACAATTTTTTTAAAAAATCACCTCATTTACTAAATTTTTTATGTTCTACAAGACAGGGTAGGCACCATGTCTGCTGAAATACTTGGGTAGGATGTTTTCTCGCAAAAAAATTGGTTTTCTAAGATTTCAACTTTAATATTCATTTTAGCGCAAAAGTGTATAGAATAAAAGTTGTAGAGAATTTAATATCCTACAACGTTTTTCGAACATTTTATGTATAACTCTTAGTTTAGCAGTAATTAGCAATTTTATGTTATTTCCTCTCGAAAACGTGTAAAAAATCGATTTTTTAAGATTGCAGCCTTAGTATGCATTTTACGACAAAATTGTTTGTAATTAAATTTATAGGAAATTAAAAGATCTGCAACTTTTATTTAGTGCATTTTCTCTACAGAGCCTAGTTTAGCGTGAAAGAGTGATTTTCCGTATTTTTAAGTTAAACTAAGGTTATTTTTCATTTTGCGTCTTTCACTCATGATTTCAATAAGGTTATGTTTTTGTGATTAATTTTTTTTATTTCTAATGTTATGTTATTATTGTCAATTATTTGCATTGACAAAAGAAAGTCGTGTGAGTGTTTCACACCAGATTTTATTTTTTATTTGTTGTATTATATCAGAAAATGTAAAAATTAGTATGAATTTTGAAGAAATAAAAATAAGGAAAGAGTTCTCGGTTTAAAATAGATGAACCGTAGGTTGCTGATGTTTTGTTATGTTAACTAACATTGATTGAGGAGAGTTAAAGGTAAAGTGGCAGTATTTAACAGAAGCGTATGCATTTGAACAAGTAGGTAAATAAATTTGAAAATGCAAGAGTAGATGCACTATCTATAATAGCATTCAACGATATCGAGGACAAGCCGCAACGGACGCGAACGTCGCCACCGCAAACGGGCTAAAGGGGGAATCGATTCAATGAAATCAATTTGGGGTAAATTTGTAAATTCCACCGTCGACAGCCTGTTGGATGGGATAGATTGTGATGGAATAAGGGGGAAAAGAGGGTAAACGGCCAGAACAGACCGTCATTTTGGCCAGAGGCAATTCCCTTGAATCAGTTGTGGATTCAATTATATTCAATTCGATTCAGTGGATAGATGGTTTGAGTATAGTGAATATGGATGGAAGGATAGACGCGATGCTAGTAGAATATGATGATCATGATGAAACTTTTAACAACAATAATATTGCGATGTGGAAATTTTACTTTTCTAAAACTTCCCTTCAGTTCAGTTCGTACGAACGGTAGTTTATATTTTATATAGGTGGAAAAACACAAATATTGTCTTTCCCTCCGGCCGGGCAACTGAACAGCTTGTGTTAAACAAGATGCAATCTTTTCAACGCAAACCAGATGGACTGTTCAAAAATAAACTAAAAGAAAAACTTCTGAAACTCTTCTTTACTTCTCTTTCTCTGTTTTTACAATTTGACTTTTTTTATTTTTTAATCGCATCCCTTATTTATTCAACGGCGTAGGGAATATTTTATAATTTTTTTAACTTATTCAGACGTCAGTTTTCTGTGCATTATAACTGAAATTTCATTGTAATATAATTTATTATAAGTCTATGACTGTATAAGTAACGATAAATCTTAATATTTCACGCGAAATAAAAATTCCACAGTTTTATTTACCAGTTTCACTAATAGGAAATACTTTTTAAACTACACAACTCCAAGTTATTCAAAGACAACAAAGTAGTTGTTTTCTTAAAATTAATTTTCAGTTTATTAATTCCTAAATTATTTTACAATTTTTATCTGTTGAATCAGATTCAATGAACTTCTGATTCTATTAGTTTAAATTCCTAGCGTTAGTAAAATTACTTATTCTTCTAAAAAATAGATAATAATGCGGCAGATTTGTTATTAAAACAAAATTTTCTGTGAATAACTTAAGAAAATCTGTTGATATAATTACAAAGAATTCAATTGTATCTATTACGAATTATTTGGCATTAAAAACACTTTTAATGAAAAATTAAATTCTTCCCCAATTGCTAACATCATAAATCAGCTTCATACCCAAAAATCCTAGTTTTTCACGGTGTAAGTTAAAACGTAAAATTTGTAACTCGAAAAAAATTATAATTTCTAGTAACCAAAACTAATCGAATACTAAACATCCACTTCACACAATGAAATGTAATGAAATCATTTAACGCCGGTGCGTAGTTCTTTTGTGATATTTTTATTAAACATTTATAATCTGTAATTTAAAATATTTTACTAATAATTAAATTTGATGCTAAATAGTTCCAAAATCTGATTTACTTATTGGAGCTGGCAGTCATCACTCAGTCCTTTAGTTGGCACTCCCTAAGAAAATCCCTTGGTTAGAGACATTTTAAACGTCTTTAGTGATGGTTTATCCTAGTTTACCCTTGTGTATTTTCTATGAGAGGATTTTCATGTGCATCTCTTGTATACGTTTCGTGAAAGTAGTAATTATTTATGTGATATTTGCCAATAATCTTAAAATAATTGGAGCACAATTGGTCGCCTCCATACCGTAGTGAGTAGCGCACTAGTCTACAAAGCGGTGGTCCCGGGTTCGATTCCCGGCTAAAGTCTGGAAATTTTCACAAATAAAAACCCACTGTTTCAGTTGCATAACCCAACGTATGCACAAATAACAAAGCTGTTGATGCAACTTTAAATAAACTAAAAAAAATTCAGCGCAAAAGAGAGAAGTCCAAAAATTATTAATAAATTTGTCCGTAAGAAGTAAGCTATAGTTACTTGAGTCACAAATCTGCCTTTGTTTTCAACGAGGGGTAAAAGGGGAAACATCAGTGCGCATGCGCGACTGCTTTAATTTCAGTACATCAAATACAACTTATACTATACCCAGAGCATATACAGTACACTGTGGAACCTTTTGTAGGTTAACTGTACGAATATAACGGTTTGTTACCGTAAACAGAAATGTTAGTTTCTCAAAAATGTGGGCAGACTATTCACAGAGCTAAACGAAATCTAATATGCAGTGTTATAATGCTGTAAAGTTGAAGCTAAACAAAAATACCTTTTCCTGCCTCTTAAAAAACCCATGATCGAGTGGCTAACTCGATATAGTAAAGACTCCGGTAACACCAACAGTAAGGAAGGGGATTCATTCGTAGAAAATTTTGTTTCAATGGAATAAGGAAGCTGATAATTACAGTAAATCAAACATTTCTAGTCATGTAATTGAGCTATACACAAAATATTACAGGTTATATTTATTTCTTATAAGGTTTATGAAGAAAACATTTTCTCAGAGTAAACCACAGGTTACAAAATATATGTAGAAACTGCACGGTTGTGAAATGTACGAGTAGTGTCTCACTGTTGAGGTTGGCAGCACTGTCAAATTTTCACTTCTCTTCCTCACAACCGATCCATACCCAAAAGGCAATCTCGTGACTTCAGTATCTATACTTCCTTAAATAAAAAATATTTGAACCGGTATAACCCTAACAGACCGTCATTTGGTAACCTAACATAAATTTTTATGTAAAATGAAAGAGTATTAATACAATACATTTTAGGGTAAAAAGTAATGGCATTCACTGGAAAGATCCCTACCAGATCTAAAATTGTTGTTGATGGTACAATACTGGAACAGGTATGACAGTATAACTACCTGGGATGTGACATTAGTTTTAAGGAAGATATAGACATTGAAAAGAAAGTAGGAAAGTTCCAATCAATATGTGGGACTATAAGCAGAACCTTAAGCACGAAAGCGAGGAAGGAAACACAACTGAAATTTAATAAAGTGATGGCTACCCCAGTGCTCTTAAATGGAAGTGAGTCATTGGTCACCACAAAACCACTGGAGAGTAGAGTACAGGCGGCGGAAATGAGATTCCTTTGCAAAATTAAGGGCTGCGAGCGTAGAGATCAAATAAGAAATGAATACGTACACTCAGAATTAAATGTATACTGTTTAAATGAAAAAGTTGCAGAATACTGTCGACAATGGAGGGAACATATTCAGAGAATGCCAGCGGGAAAAATACCATTGGAGATTTTAAAATATCAACCTCATGGAAGGAGAGACGTTGGCAGACCACGCAAGAGATGGCAAAAGTGTTGACAAATTAAAGGAAAAAACAATAATAAAGGTTGTGAGTCAGAACAGGACAAGAAGGCCTAATCCTTGTGAGTAAGAAGAAAAAGAAGAAGAAACATTTTAGGGAAAATAATGACAGGTTATACTTACATTTAAAAATTTTAAAATGTTATATTTGGGATCTTCGTGATCAGTCACTCGTTGGTAGATACAATTCAATTTTCAAGTTACGCAGTTTGTGTGTCAACCAATTTACAGCCTCACGAAACAATCTTCGATGACCCCGCTGAAATTTCTGAGTACAAAGAATCTGGAAAAACACCTATCAAATTGGATGTTTGTCAACAATTTACTATATAGTACTACATAGGAACGAATCCACAAAAGTTTGTAAAACAATTAGAACAAAAAGGAATTCTTTAATATAATTATTTTTTTATGGATTTTAACAAACATATAAATTTAAAAATTTACCGAAATAAAACCTACCAGCATTTAATTTGGAGGTACTACATACAATTCTAAAAAATTAAGAAGAAAAATATTTTTCATTAACTTTTACCATATACACAATAAAAAGATAAAGTGGTAGATGAAATTTCATAGCAATAATTTTTTAAGAATCAAAAATTTTTGGAATGAAGAAATATAAACAATTAATAGGTCAAATCATAAGGTTTACAGCAGTATTGTAAAAATAAACTTTTCGACAAAAGTTCTGTATCGTCCTCTCTGATGATTTCTATGTTAAAAACTTTTATCTCACATTAATATAATTAAATTTTATAAAAGTTGACTAGGAATCATTATAATAGTCTCTATTTTAAGAGTTATAGAGTTTATGTGTTTATTTGTAAAGTTTTCAATTAATTACTTGAAAAACAAGATCTTTTCCCGCTTATGAAAACAAAAGAATCATCACTAGGATAAATAATTAATTTTTAATAGCCTATATTAATTTCAACTTTCAAACAAATAATATATTTTTGTTCTAATTTTATCTTTTCGGCTTACCAGATTGAAATGATTTATTTTCCAGCACTGGTTTTCTTTTTTCTATTGCTATTTTTCGTCTTTCCCAATTCTATTTCATTTTTTCACGTAACTTCTCTTTTCCCCTTTCTTTTCCATTTCTTGCTGTTATTGTCTTTTAGAAACCTACAAAATCTTTAACATTTTTTTCTAAATTTACTTCTGTCACCCATTCTAACACAAAAATTTATTGCCTTCATTAGTTTTTTTTCAGTTTCTACGAACAATCTATTCTGTGATTTTGTAATTTTTGTATCTATCAAATAACTACTTTGAAAATATTTTATGGTCCATTCTAATAATATTACAAAAAAAGAAACTTATTTTTACTTGCTCTTGCCTACATGCATTGTATAGAAAGGAAAGTATTGTTGTCATTTCGATTTTTCGAAATCGAGTTTTCACTGGATATACTCATTTTTAGACCCGCTGAACCCAAACAAAACATGTTTTTCGAGATTGGTTTTTGTGTGTGTTTGTGTGTGTGTGTGTGTGTGTGTGTGTGTGTGTGTCTGTATTTGAACACAATATCTCAAGAACGAAACATCGTATGAAGTTGAAATTTAAAACTTAAGGTTAGTACTACAAGAGGACCCAATACGAAAATTGGTCAACCGGAAGTAGTAGTTTATTCCTGTAATTTGTCACTTTTTGCGATTTTTCAAAAACAGATGCTACGATTTTTTAAAAAATTACCTCATTTACTACATTTTTTATGTTCTAAAAGATAAAGTAAGTGCCATGTTTGCTGAAATTCTTGGAGAGGCTTGTGCTCTCGTAGAAAAAACGGTATTTTAAGATTGCAGCCTTAATATGGAGTTTAGGGCATAAGTGTATGTAATCAAAGTTGTAGAAAATTTAGAAACCTACAATGTTATTTCAAATATTTCTTTGTATAACGCTTAGTTTAGCGGTAATTAGTGGTTTTCTGTTTTTTGTTTCATGAAAATTTGTAAAAAAGTGGAATTTTTAAGATTTCGGCCTTAGTATGCATTTTACGACAAAAGTGTATGCGTAATCAAATTTATATAAAATTGAAAGATCTACAACTTTAATTTTAAGCATTTTTCTCTACAAACCTAATTTAGCTTCAAAGTGTGATTATCCGTATTATTAAGCCAAACTGAGGTTGGATTTCATTTTGCATTACTATTCACTTGTCACCATCGCCCCCTTTGATTTCGTACTGTGCTGTCAGCTATCAGAGCTTCCGACGTAGCGACAGTGGGAGCCACCAATAGTTCCGAGAGGGGTGGTAGGCTTGTGACGGCGTACCGATAGAGGGCTTTCTCATCAAGGCCAAGACCAATAACCGTTCTCTACCACAGCGCTCTCGGCAACTATATATAGAGCGCTTCACTGAGCCGAGAGATTCAATTCCGATCTAGACAGCAGACAAGACGTCCACCATCGGCACACGGCTACCGGACTCCAACGAAGGCTCATCGACGACCCCGCAAGAGAGAAGATGATGCTTCCGCTCACCGAACCAACAGCGTAAGTCGTCGACCGGACCCTCCTCGCCCGCTGCCGCGAGCGATGCCCACAGTGGTCCCTCACCGAGCCTTACGCCCACCGGACCCGACGAAGCAGCCATTGACACACTACTGCAAGGAAAGAAGATGATGTCTCCGCTGGACGGCGACACGCCGTGTCGCCTAGCTCCTCGACCGCCACGACTACAACCGACGCTTCCCATCTAGACGACCACAGCTTAAACGGCCCTTTTCAGGGCTACCAAATGTAAAGGTTCAACTCGGCACTTCATGTCACCATCCGGTGACACACTCATGATTAAAATTAGGTTATGGTTTTTTTAGGTAAGTTATTTTTATTTATTTCTAATGTTTTATTACTAATGTTAGGTTATAATGTTAATTATTGGCATTGGGAAGAGAATGTTGTGTGAGTGTTTCACACCATATTTTTAAAAATTATTGTCTGAATTGTCTCACTTTAGCCCAGTAAATAAAACCAGTAGTGATCACTCAATGGAGAATATACAGACTTTTATAATATTGTTTGAAATATTTTGTCATGAAATTCAGTTTAACAATAACTAATTGTTTTTGTTGAAATACGTCAGTTGAACATTTAATTAACAGTAACATTTTGTGTATTAAAATAATAACATATCAAAACAGTTGCATATTCCATTGTCAAATTCCGCCTACTTTGAACGTTATCAGTATTAACCTACGCCATATAGTCTGATCAACCAACCATCAGGCTGACTGAACCGAATTTAGTTACACCTATTTCAAACATGTTAGTTGAAAAAAATACAGAATGGAACGAATTACTCATTTGAGGTATTTTAGTTTATAAACAGCCAAACTTTATTAATAATAATGTGCGAGTTTAACAACTGATACTAGTTGTAATGAATTTTATAGAATTCAGTATTGTGAAACTATCAGGGTATTGCCTTACTTGGAGAATAAACTTTTCATTCGAATAAACCATTTCACAATCGACTATTTAAAAAAAAATACCAGAGTAATAGCCAAAAAACCCTAATCGTTATATTATAATAATGTAAAAGATAAAAATTATGTTGTCTTTAAAAATCGCCTCATTTTCTACGTTCTTTATGCTCTACAAGATAGGGTAAGTCACATGTCTGCTGAAATTCTTGGGGGTTGTGCTCTTGTGGTAATTTATTTTTAAGATTGCGACTTTAATATGCATTTTATAGCAAAAATGTAATGACTAAAGTTGTAGGAAAAAATCTACCACTTTTATTTCAAATATTTATTCTACAACGCATAGTGTAGCGTCAATTAGTGATTTTCTGTTCTGCTCATCAAAATAGGTAGGTACTAAAAAAAATTGTATTTTTAAAGATTTCGGTCTTATTATGTATTTTACGACAAAAATGTGTATAATACAATTTTAGGAAATTAAAAATCCCAAAACCTTTTATTTTAAACATATTTTCTACATAGCCTAGCTTTCTTAAATTTCAAATACTTGTACTTCGGAATCTGTTCAATTTAAGAACAGTAAGCATCCCAATGACCCAGTGAGATGAAGAAGATGTGTATAACATGTAAATGAGGTGTAGTCTTGTACAGATTCAGCCGAACATTCCTAAGAAAGTACGGTTACTTGAGCCCCAACTATCAAAATACAACGGTAACACAGGTCAACAGTGGAAAAGTTGTTTGAAAACTATTGACTGATTCTTATAGATTTTTCTCTGCTGGTTTCAGAAAAAATGGTCAAAAAATCCATCACGTGCCATTTTTTCGCAATATTATCCTGTTTTAATATTTTAAAAATTGATAAATAAATATAATTTATTTCTAAATCATGGAATAAAAAATGTAGCCTGAATTAATTTTGTTGATATTTTACCATTTATTATTTTATTACTTTGGTTATAAGGAAAAAGTCTTTACTCCATACTTTTCTGATGACCAAGCAGGGTATTATTAGAACTTCGGACCAAAAATTTAATACGGAAAAATTTGGTTGATCTACTGAAAGTACTCCTACCTCCACTTAACATTAAACCTCTGACTGATCAAACAATTTGTAAAAGCTTTATCAAATTAAGTAGATTTTTAAGCCAAAAGTTTCCACAACTGTCAGAGGCCTAAGTGAAAGAAGGCGTTTTTACTTGTCCAGACATTCTTAAACTTTTAAAAGATGAAGCCTTTCAAACCAAAATGGAAGAAATTGAAATAGAAGAAAAGGGAAATCATTTTAAGAAGTCGTAAAGAAATTTCTTGGGAACAATAAGGACCCAAATTTTAAGCGCGTAGTGGAAAACATGCTAAAGAAATTCCAAGTCTTGGGTTGTTCAATGAGCTTGAAGGTGTCTTTTCTGAATTTTCATATTGGTTACTTCCCTGAAAATCTTGGTGATGTAAGTGAAGAACAGGTTGAAAGATTTCATCAAGATATAAAAGAAATGGAACGTTGATGTCAGGGAAGGTGGAATGTGAACATGATTGCAGACTACTGTTAGTGCATCCATAGAGACAATTCGTAAGCTTACTACAACAGAAAATGTGCCCTGAGAAGCGTTGAAAGGAAAAGAAAAATGCAGAATAATTCTTTTTAGAGGTAAGAAAATACACCTCAATCCTTTCTTTAAATCCCAATATGTTTTATAAATAAAAGTTTTCTATGAGAAATACGAATAGGCCTGTATATTACAACGACAATCTCCATTTTCTTTCTTCAGTGCTGTGAAAAATCCTTACGTGATGGAAAAACCGGTGGCCATATTTTAAACCAGCACACAAAATAACATCAAAAATCAGTTATCAGATTACAAACACCTTTCAATTTCCTTATTTTGTTTGACCTGTAAAATCAATGTCTTGAATTCAAATACGTATAAAGTAATCTGTATAAATGTAAAGGTAATCCTTTGCTAGGATTTGAACCACGGAACCTATCTCCAAAAATTAGCTGTTAAACAGCTAACTCACGGAAACGGATTTACCACTAGACCAACCCGGTGGGTTTTGTCATGTACCATAACAAATATTTTTTTAATTAAAATATTATTTTTTAATTTCTTTCAATAAACAAATAAAAGAACTATAAAGACAACAAATAAAGAGAAAATAAAGATTTGAGTAAGACATTTTCATGGTTTTAAAGCTGCTGAGTAAATAAAAAGATATGGAGTGTACAGAACCCACTCCGTTCTTTTAGTCGAACAATAGGTGTTGGAATAAAATGTCAGAACAAAAAGTACATTTCAACTTTTAAACTAAAATACATGAACACCCACAAAAAACTATAAACAACAATCGTTAGTGTAGTTATTACAGGTCAGTTATATATTATAATTTGTGTAGAACTTGATAATATTGTATTAGTTCAAATTTCATTTAGAAAAATATTGTTAGTAAAAAATTAGAGTTATAAATTCAAATAAATGTTACATTTTCTTATTTACATAAGGGTTTTACTTAAAATTCTTCACATGAAAAATAATATCGTAATTCATAATGTATTTGAAATAGGTAGTTTGTTTGTGGAAAAAATTTAAGATCTTCCTTTATGGTGGTAGAAAATTATTTTTGCCACTTTAGCAGAATTGTGAATTTTATGCAGTCATATAAAGGTTGTTTTATTTTTAAGTAAACTGTTGTAAAATGCTGAGGAGGTCCATTGCTGTAAAAAGCACTCGAGGAGAGATCGATTTCGAATAAATCTCACCATTAAATGCCAGTGAATGCCTGCTGTTACTGTCAAATTAGAAAGTCCTTAATTTTATGTTTGATCAACTCTACTAGCAAATCCTACTTTCATGAGTCCTGGGCTCGACTGGGCGCATGGCGGCATATAGGTTGCCGTTATGCAGCAGGATGGAAGAGGGTGAAAGTTAGGTTCTCGGTGCCTTAAAACGGAGCCGTTTTGAGATAGGTGTGGACTGAAGAGTTCCTCGTCTTCCTGGGTGGGGATTATGAAGCAAGTTAGTGTCCTGCTCATTTGAAATTTTCGTTTCACCAGCAGTTTTCATAATAGCCTCAGAACCAGAACAGAAAATGTAGTACAAACCAATTGGAAGGCATTATTCGGGGCGACCATTGGTTTAGTGGAAGCCAGAACAGGTCAGGTCCTGGAACCTCATCCTTGAATGGTAAAAGAAAACAGAAGTAAACTGTAAATTTAAGGAAAGTTAAAATTTTATGTGTGGTTTAGATTTTTGTTAGCGTGGCAAATTATAAGTCTACGTAAAATAGTAAAATGAACATAATTTTGTTTAACAATTGACTATTCTTCTTTTTCACTTTAAGGTCTAGGTTTAGTGAACCCCCGTACCGAACCTCCGGTACCCATCTCTTCCTCAGTCTTCCCACATCTCTCGTACCAATTGGTCTATAATTTTGAGCCTCTATTCATCCTCCCATTTGGCATTCTGTTCAAGTGACTGCACTAGTTTCTTCGATTATCTAAGATCTTGTCACATAGTGGTAGAACAGACAGAACTCTTCTTATTTCATCATTTCTTATCCTGACCGTTCTAGAGCATCTCAACACACTATGTAAAACTATTGACTATTTTAGACTATTATTGGGGAAGAAATTTGGACAGTATTTGACTAGTAGATTACGTAGAAATTTATAAAATTTAATTCATATTGTTAATATTCTCTTCACGTTTTAATTAACTTGCAATAGATTAATATTTTAACCCTTTCAATACCAACGTCCGGAAAATAAGACGTCGATATATTTTACGTAGTTACAACATTTGGTTTACCGGACGCCCGTAAGTTAAGCATAAAGTGCCAATGTCCGGATAACCGAACATTTCCAAAAAAACTTTTAAAAAAAAATTAATGGAATAATGTATTTTGAAAACTCCTACGTGGTGTAGTGACCAGCACGCTAGTCTACAATGCGAAAGATCCCGGGTTCCATAACCGGCTAGGATCTGAAAATTTTAACACGTAAAAGCACCGTTAAGGTACTAAACCCCACTGCAGTTGTTAATGACCAAGCTGTCGATGCGACTTTAAATAAACTAAAAAAAATATTTTGAAAAGTATTAGTGTTAGAACGAGTTTTTTTATGAACTCAATAAAAATTAATTTTTACAGGAAATTTTATTTTTCTGTAACGTTGAAATTTTGGTCGGCAATAGCAGGCTTTTGCTTGCACGTTTTCGAAATAAGGGCAGGTGCTTTCTGTACACCCTTATTCAAATTAAATGCCACTTATTTTGGTCTTTAATTTTTATTACGGTACTGTATATTGAGCTACACAACTTTCGTGTATGATATTTAAATGGCGGTGCGGAATTTAACTTTAAGGAGAAGAGGTACCCAGTGGTACATTCTCCGTTTAAAACTGCGGGTATTGTCCGTTGTTCAGACTAAGAGGTCCGTTTTAGATGTTGCACAGTTGAAAGTTCCTTGTAGCTAGATGACGGGCTAGTTGGTTAGGATGGTCATCTACTCTTTCATGAAATGTACCATACAAGGACGTGGTTAGCTCCTTCACTGTAGGAATTTTGAAATCGTCGTGGAGGGTTTTATTGCTTACGTATAAAGGAGCACCAGAAGCAAGTCTTAAGAATTTAGATTGAAAGGTCTGGATCGACTTTAAATTACTCTCTGCCGCTACTCCAAAGAGCTGGACACCATAAGTCCTGATTGGTCTTAAAAAGGATTTGTATATTAAAATCTTGGAGCGGAGGTTCAATCTTGATCGAGGGTTAATTAAGCAGAAGAGTAGCTTCTGGTGGCGGTTAAGTTCTAAACGTTTTCTACGCAGATGATGCTTCCAAGTTATTCGCCTGTCAAGCCATAAGCCAAGATATCGCACCACTCTTGCCTGTGGGGTATGAACGTTATTCAGCATCACAGGTGGACAAGTTTGACATCATAAGGTGAAGATAACCTGTGTGGATTTAACTGGGTTCACCTTAATACGCCAGCGGTACTTAAGATCAAACTTTTAAATATTTTTTCAGCTCTGAAAGGGTTAAGTTAATTCTATTTAAATTTGAATCACGTACATTAACCACTTCTGTACTAAGTACCATGGTACTAAATATCATTTACTCACCATAAAATATATTTGCAATTTTTTTAAAGGTAATTTGTAGTGACATGAAGTCATTATATGGCATAGTAAATAAATCGGTAAAAGATTGATTATCTGAAAGGTATGTTTTAAAATGTTGAAATTCGTTCATCAATACTGATTACCTAAGCAGTTGACTAATTGAAAAGAAACACGAAAAAACGGAATGAATGTAATATAATTTATTCATAGTTTTTCCAAGTTATTTATTTTTCATTTCAACTCATTTCAATAAGAAGGGATGAAGATGATTGAATTTTTCAGCAATTTTTTTACGGAAAATACAATAAGAAGAAAAGAAAACGGTTTATTGAGTGGGTTGAAGCGGTGAAGAAGAGAATGTGGGAATTGTAGCCTCTGTGCAGAACGTATCTCGGTTGGAGTTCTTTAAAACATGAGGCGGATGCTCTTGGATCAGCTAATGTATGCTGTAAAAGCTTCATTTCTGATAATTATTCAATTTAGAAGAGGCACAGAATAACAAGGGCGAATGTTATGATGCACTAATGAAGACAACAGTTATGGAGTAAAAAAATTCCACCCTTCGTATCACCCGTTTAGCATTTCCTCTCAGAACTGTTTTGCATATATTTTATCCTGAAGCCAGAAAGAAAGAAAGAATAAGTCGGAGAGAGATAGTGACTACTGCTTATCATAAACGTTGATCCTCTCTCCACTAAACCTAAAAATATTTACGCACTTAGGGAAAATTTATGGCGAGTGGCTCAACCTAACCTAAAGCTACCTCATACCCTGTCTTGTCAAGAGTATAAGTTTTCATATGCGCTTAGATGAACATACTGTACCTTGGCTGATATTAAAAACAAATTGAAATGGTATAGGCCTGATATTTTCTTTTTCCTAATCAATAAAAAAGTACAATCACAAATTTTTATAACAATAACTGTATCTTACAAATTTTAATTTATAAGTAATTGTATTAACTTTTTTTAAGTGCTTAAATATATAATTAAGATAACAAAGAGCAGATAACAAGAGCAGATGTTATCTGCCCATAACAGACAGGTGGAGTGTCAGATTATTAACACTTTATCTGTTCGTTGCCGGACTAAAATAAACAGTTCTGTTTCTTATCACATGGTCAGCCAATTAAATGACTGAATCATTTAAGGGCAGAAGAGGTAGAGGTGTAAAAGACACAAATCAGAGTTATCTCCTCTGAAGGTAATGAATTTCATTATACAGCCTGACCCTGTGGTGAATGAAGTGAAGGGTTCATATGTAGAGTGGAAAATTGTGCTTTTCAGAGGCCCCGGCATGCTAATAAGCATACTTTTCCAAAGAGAGAAAGGTAATTGTAAACCACCATATTCCTCGTTTTACTTAGTAAAACCTCTACAGGTTCAAACCAGCCTTTCGGTTGATGACCTAAACCACACATGATTTGTTAAGTAGGCTATTTACAATCAGTTAAATGATTTAACTATAAGTAAATTTGTGGTCAATAGAAAATAAATTTGATGGAGAATATTTCAATTAGCCGACTCCAATTTAAAAATCGGTTTTCGTTGTTGGTCAGATTAATTTTCAATTTTGTCAATAAGATAAATGTGTTGTTTTGGTCAACCGCCGAAAGGCTGGTTTAAACCTCTAGAGGTTTAACTAGATAAAACAAAAAGTGAGGTGGTTTACCATGCTTTCCTCACTGAGTTGAAAGAGTATGCTTATCAGCATGCCAGGCTCTCCGAAAATCACATACTTTCCACCCTCCAAATAAAACCTTCACTTCATTCACCACAGGGTCTGGCTGTATAGTGAAATCATTACTCTCAGAAGAGATAACTCTGACTAGTGTCTTTTACACCTCTACCTCTTCTGTTCTTAAGTGATTCAGTCATTTAATTGGCTGACCATGAGTTAAGAAACAGAGTTATTTTTGTAGCCCTGGAACTTGCATATCGAGTGCAATGCATTTAACACTCCACCTGCTTGTTTTGGTACATACAATAAATGAACTTAAGAACTTTTGTTGATTTATTAAAAAATATACATGTGTATTGCGTGTTATCTATTTTAACGTGTTGCCTTACTACATTTTTTTTATTTACCCTGTTTCCTCGGGGAAAATCGGTATAATAAAAATACTGATTTTATTAATATAATAGAGAATTAATTAATATCAAATTAACTTTGCATTAGCTTTAATAATTTACTTTTTAAATTACACAATTGTTTTGAACAATTTGTATTTTAATAAGTTTTTAAATCGGCCACCCCGTTTAAAAAGTGATCACCAACACAATTGGCTTCTATTTTGGAGTCTCAAGTTTGATTTATCACTCAATAAAAAAGTAAGTATAAACTTAAAACGAAAATTATAAAAGTCTGAATTATAACATTTTATTAACGAAATAACAACACTCAATAATTTTTTTCAAAACTTAACACTAAGCTTCGCATAATTATTTTTAGAAAGGAGTGGAAGGAGCTGATAATTATAACGATGATCATGATGGGGATTATGTGTTGATTATGAGATAACGATGATTAATTGGTATGATGATTAGTACGTATATACGTTTCAGTCTGTGATTATCTTCTCTGTTGTCAAAGAGGTTGATTACTATAGGATTTCTGTTTTCTTCTAATTTTTTGAACGTTTTTCGCTACATTGTTTAACACTATTTATTAAGTATTTACTTCACAGAGAAACAATAAAAATGCTGAGATTTGCAGATGATATAGTATTATTAAAGAAATAAATAAAAATATAGTATTTAAAGAAAGATCTAGAGGATATCTTAAATGGAATGAATGAGATCATGAGAAAAGATTACTTCATGAAAATTAATAAGAACAAAACGAAGGTATTGTGCAGCAGCAAGAGTAGTTTAGAAGAGATGGAAAATTGGAAAGTAGGCAACAAAAACAAACAAGAAGTTGAAGAATTCTGCTATAAAGGGAATAAAATAACAAAGAATGATAGAAGCACAAGTGATATCAAAAGTAGAATTTGCTCAAGCTAGAAAAGCCTTTGAAATGAAAAACAGCTTACTGGTAACAAACATTGACTTACAAATTAGGAAAAATTTCTTAAAACACTATGTCTAGATTGTAGCATTATACAAGAGTGAAACGTGCATGATAGGGGCTGTAGAAACGAAGAGGATAAAAGCTTTTGAATTGTGGTGTTATAGAAAAATGTTAAAGATTAGGTGGGTGGACAAAATAAGTAATTTAGAGGTTCTTAGGCGAGTGGATGAAAAAGATGTATATGGAAGCATCTTACCAGTAGAAGGCTAGTGGGCACATCTTAGGACATCCAGGTATTGGACTATCAATAATGGAGGGTAATATTAAGGGAGTGAATTATAGGGGAAGACAAAGGTTAGAATATAGAAATCAAATTACAAAAGATGTAGGGTGTTACAGGTATAGAGATATGAAATGACTTGTGCAAGATAGAACAGCTTGGAGAACTGCATCAAACCTGTCAAAAGATTGATGACAAAAACAAATTCACACTTATACATAGCGAACAGGGGTTATTTCTCATGATTTAAGTTCGTAAAAGAAGAAGTGGGGGTTATTTTATAAAAGATCGCACGTTATGTAGATCTACCTCCTACAAATTGATATTTAGAGTCGAAAGTAAGATTATTATTATTATTATTATTATTACTATTACTATTATTGTGGCGTTCTTTTCAGGATCTGATTATGTCTAAATAAAAAAAACTTACATTTAAATTTATAGCAAATATTAACTAGGTAACGAATTAATTACTTGGCCGCCTCCGTCGCGTAGGGGTTATTGCGCAAGCCAACTAGGTGGAGGTCCCGAAGTGGAAATTCGGAGGCCCCTAGGAAATGATTGTGCACCATTATACACCGTTACAGTTCCTTAACTCATCACAGTCCAAATGACCAAGCTGTAGTTGCTACTTAAAAGAAAATTAATTATTACAGTTCCAACAACTAGAATATTATAATAAACTTCCTAACTTAGACTAATAATGGAATAAATTTATTGCAACATGTTTTTAAACTTAACCAGTACTAAAAATAATGTTTGCTAAAAAGAAATATGGTCATCTACAACCAAATAACTAATTAATTCTTATCTATAAATTAAAACAATTTTACTATGTACCCATTACAAAGAAACTGCTTCAATAAGCAACGTGCTATGTACAAACTGGTTTTTAACAAGTCACATCATTTAACACTAACTTCACATATAATGTATTTATTTACCAACACTGAACCCTTTCCAACTTCTTAACACTCTGACTGATCAACCCACAAAAAACCACTTGTTAGTGGCTTTATAATTATGTTACTAGAAGGAAAAAGAATAATCCACATAAATCCTGAAACCCAAAAGACGCAACAGAATAATCGAGAAATAAATAACAGTCTGCTAGTCTGGAAAACAATAAAATACACCGTCAAAACAATATTGTTCCACATATTGTTCATGTCACATAAATTATTACAACTGGAAAGAATTTTTTTTATATAATTCTAAATAGTCCAATATATTTGGTAACAAAATAAACGAAGAAAATTGCCTAAAGCTTTTAAATTACCATTGCCTTTTCTAGGAAACGGTAACTCTTTTATCGCAAAGCAGTTAGTTAGAACGAAACTCTCGAGAAGGAGTTATATCTTGCGTAAAATTTAATCCAGGATAATTCATTCCTAAGATGTAAAAGAGGCAAGTGTGAAATGAAAATGGGAAAAGAAAGATTTTAATAATTCCAAAAGTGTAATCACGTTATATTATCACATTTCATTTGAGTAAAGGGTTATCACATTTAGTTCACTACATTTACCTGTCACATTTATTCGTTTCGACTCTTCCTGATCATGAAAGTTCAATCGATTGAAAGATGAATATTAAGGAATACGAATTTCCCTTATTGGAATTATTCATCCATTTTTCTATCATTTACATTCACTTTTTTATCACCCTTTCGTCTATCATTCATCGAACATTTTATGCATTCATTCGAATCTAAAATTAAACATACATCGGGATTTCAAACTTATTGATCTTGAAATAGTTGAAATCAGCGATTTTTCCCGAAACAAATAGATTCCTCTATTTTATTTTATTGATATTGTACGATAAGTGCATATATTATTTACTAGCAATTGCGCCCACACTTTGCGTGGGCTTATTTCTAGTATCAGGGGATTGGAAATATCAAACGAGTTTGTTACCATGGCAGTTATTAAAGACATGATAGCTAATCGTCCAAAAATAACCAAACTATCTATATATACGTATATTGAAATGTGAATACAAAACTGTTAAAATTTAATACAATATTGAGGGTGTCATCCGAAGAAACCCTAGGTATACTCTAACGAAAAACACATTTATATACTCAACGTTTAAGGCATGAAGCCATAAGTCAGAATTTTGTAATAAGGCCGTAATTATAGTGAAATTTAAAGATATATATATATTTATATATATTTAATTTCGACTTTTTGTCTTAGTTTTCGTTAATTTAATAAAAATCAGATTTTATAAAGTTTGCGTTTATTTTTAACTCGACTATTCTACATCATTCTATTCAAAATTAAATTCTCTACAAATTTTGTAAAAATGTTTACTTGTTTGTTACCAATGTAACAAAGTTAATCTACTTCAAACCTAATAAGGACATGTTTTTTGAGATCCAATTTTGCGTATTTTATCAGATATCTCAGAAATGACTGTACTTACAGACGTGGGAGAGGTTTTATTCGATTTTTCAGCTCATTTTGAATAAAATCTATTTAATTACCAACCTTAATTTAAGTATGGATTCATTTCACAGGGGGAACTGAATTCCAGGCGAAATCTTTCGCTAGCCGTAACTCGCTAAAGAATGGTTTTCGAACCCATGTTTATTGGAAACTTTTTTCTTATTTTTAGCTGTATAATCAGTTCCTGAAGATAATCTGTTCCTAATGAAACACTCTGTGTAGTAATTACCCCGTTTTACCCTCTGCGAGCCAATGATTGAAATGTAAATGGGTTAGTTTTCCTTTTAAATCCCTAAGGAAACAGTAGTCTTAAATTTAAGCTCTCTATGTGATCGAGAAGTCAGAGAATTAGTAATGAATGAATGATTCAAAGAGGACTTAAGCATTTATGTACACAAAGTAACTAAAGACATACTTGCTTACGCTGTTTACTGAGAAGAAAATAAATTGTTGTCATTATAACAAAAGGAACATCAACCAAATTTTAACTATCAGGTATAAAAAGAAAACTTTCATAATTAATACAAATAGTTTTAAATCAGTGTTTCATAGATGCTTCAGTTTTTATAATTAGAAAAATATATATCTGGACGGTCGTTTTTATTATTTCTCTCATTTTATCTAGCGTAGGCCTACGTATTTAATTTATTGTAAAATCCGGCTAATACGCTCACTCTTGTTTGATTTAGTCCTCAATAAGCATTTTTTTGAAAACCTTAGAAAAAGTATGAAAAAACGATGTAGATATACCCTCTTAATACGCGCCGAATTCGGCATATTCGTGGCAATTTTTAAAATTTTCTCTATCATTTTGTTTTGTCCGTCCGTCTGTCCACCAACCCAGATGTCAGAATCTACAAGAGATAGCAACAAACGGTTTTCAGATTCGTAATCGACATAATAAGTTAGTGGGCCTGGATTGGGTTTAACGTTCCGGTTTTGACCAGCAGTTGCCCAAAACCAGAAGTCAATAAATCAAAGTCAGAATTCGGAAACAAAAATAGTGTCATTCGATTTCTTTTAAAGAGTAGATGCAGAAATCATTGGGTTTGAATTTCCGATTTTGACTGAAAGTAATCTAAAACCGGTAGTCAAAAATCAAAGTGGGATTTTGAAAACAAAAATAGTGTCATTCGATTCCTCTTAAAGAGTAGATACAGAAATCATTGTTTGAAGGTCCAATTTTGACTGGAAGTAGCCTAAAACCGGAAGTCTAGAAATCAAAGTTGGTATTTCGAAACAAAAATAGTGTCATCCAATTCCTCTTAAAGAGTAGGCCTAGATACAGAAATCATTGGGTATTAAGTTACGATTTTGACCGGAAGTGACCTAAAACCGTTATTAAAAAATCAAAGTTGGAATTTGGAAACAAAAATAGTTTCATTCGATTTCTCTTAAAAAGTAGATTCAGAAATCATCGGGTTTGAAATTCCGATTTTAACCGGAAGTGACCTAAAAATCGGTAGTCATAATCAAAATTGGAATCCGAAAACAAATAAGGGTCATTCGATTCCTTATAAAAAGAATATACAGAAATCACTAAGGGTTTTTGCCACAGGTTAAAGGTAAAAATTGCTAACAGCCATGAAACGCGTCGTCGTCTAACGGAAGTATTTTTCACGTATTTTTAGTTAAATAAATAAAAGTTCTAGATATTGATAATAATAGGCAGTTTATTTTTGTTTCCAATACCCTCTATTATTAGCCTATTATTATTTTTATTATTATTATTATTATTATTATTATTATTTATTATCTATTATTTATTTGTTATTATTTATTACCTATTATTATTTTTGTTTCTATACCTTAGGTAAAGAAATAGAAAATAGCCACTGCTTTCTTTTGAAAAAAACAAAAAACAGCCTACTCTACTTTCTAAACTGGAAAGATACGTAGACACCAATAAGATCAGTCAACTCTAACTGCCCGTGAGTTTCCATAATTAATTTGCCTCTTAGTACATTCGTTTAAACAGATGTGGCACTCTAAATTACTGAAGAACTGAAAATGACTGACTTCATCGATTCCATTAGTTGGATTAACCGTTTTAAACAGTCACAGAATAGTCACATCTGATATGTGGGGAGATGCAGGGGTCATTTAAAGATGCTAAATCATGGAAAGAAAATATTTTATCACCGCTGCTGAAGGAATACCGAAAAACGTTTTTACAGAATATGAGCACATCATTTGTGAACTATAATGTACGTACTTATACGAACAGTTTTATTTCTGCAAAGATAACTTCTGATTAGATATAGACCTTTTCTACGTATATCCCGATTATCACACTTTTCCATCTAATTCGCGAACAAAGAATTGTTCCTTAAAAATCTTATTAAGCAGATTTAACTATAAGGCATGTATATTTATATTTCAACATATTTTGAAACGATTATTTATAACTTATTTTGCAAGACAATCTTAACAAAACAAAATTATTTTACTTGTTTTGTTAAGATTGTCTTGCAAAATAAGTTATAAATAATCGTTTAAAATTATCTTGAAATATAAATATACATGCTTCATAGTTAAATCTGCTTAATAAGATTTTTAAGGAACAAAATTCCTCTTAACAAAACAAAATTATTTTACGCCGGCCGCATTGGCGCAGTTGGTAACGTGCTCGCCTCTCATCATGCGGTCCTGGGTTCGAATCCCATTCAGGCACGGCATATTTTCATACGTTACAAAAAATCATTTCATCCTCCATTGTAAACAGTTACACCTCAACGTCGTCGATATTGACCGTTGTAGTTGATGCGACGTTAAATAAAAATTAAAAAAAAAAAATTATTTTTCATTCATAAGAAATTTAATTTATGACAGTTTCAATATCTTTTAAAAATATTTGAGTGCACCGAACAGATATTTGTATTCTCTTGAAAAATGAAAAGCTCATATAAATCCCGTAAAATATATAGTATTGAACGGAGTACTTAAAAAGACAACAATAAAATGCACTTTCCCAGATATCTGGAATTGCACTTTTGAAGTAATATTATTGACGTTTAAACAAAGAATATTGTATAAGGAAATGAAAAACGTTGTATTCATGTTAAAAATAAATAAAGAAATGAACTAGTTCGCTTTAATACTCAATAATAAATTCACCGGTGCGGAAAGTAAAATATCAGTTCTTAACGTGGGAGTGCGTAAGAAAATCGTACTAGGAAAATTAAAAAAAAAACAGGAAAGAATTATTAGAAAAAATTAATTTTATTGTTATTTGAATAAATTCATAACTAACAGATTATAAAAATTCTGATATTGTAACCTCTTTAACATAACTTCAATAGGATTCAAGTGCAGTACAACTAAATGTACTACGTTTTTAGAACGAATTAAATTATTTGTAAAGCACATTGTTTTTTTCTATAAAAAATAATCTTTAACAGATTTTCTTCTCTTAAAAACCGGGTTTATGCATCGGTTAGGAACGTAAAACTTTTATAAAATGAAATGAACCTAGCCTTAATTGTTTATAATTATGTATGTAATGTTTTTGTAAATGAAAATACCTCCTAAAGACTCGGTATAAAGTTAAATACCAACAAAACAGACATATCAAGCTCCAAGATAGTACAATAAAAATAGTACTGGTTCATTAAGGTAAGTTTTTTGAAAATTCTTTTTGATAAACGAACGACTAAATTCAGTAAATATCTTCTTCTTCTCTTCTTTCTCTCTCCCCATGTGCCTTACAGCGTCGGGGTAGTCTCGGACAACTTCCTCCATTGTACTCTATCCGCCGCCAATCGTCTCATTTGCCCTAGGGCCATGCCTCTTTCCTCTCCCAATCTTCGTATGTGCTCATCATATGAGTATCGTGGACGTCCTTAACCGTCCTGCATCAGTCGTTCCTGAATATCTGAGCACATATCCATCATCCAATTGTCTCTCTCCACATCCTCTTTTCCGAATCTCACTAACTCCTAGAACACTCATTTTATACATTTTCATCTCCTCTACTATTTCCTTTTCCTTTCCAGTCAAAGTGCGTATATTCCAATTTCCAAATCGTAAATTAGGTTTGTCCAGTCTTTTATTCCGAAAATTCCTGTCCTGTCCGAGGCTATTTATGTGACTTTGAATCCGCTTTTTCAACGTGTGGGTGATTGGCCCAACGACGTCGTTTTTGGAGTACTTCTTCGTCTGGCTCCTACCCTTTGACCTGTCCGGCTTGGGAGGCCCTGCTGGTAGTTACACTACCGCCGGCATAGCTCTCCGGGTCTTGGGAGCACGCAAGCCCCTCCACCATCTACAAGGTCCTGTACTCCCTAGGAGGGGATTCAGTTAATATAATTTAATTAATTAATTAGACTGGCGTAGGTAGGCTTCAGATAACTTCGAATGGCATTTCGATTATCAATAATACCACAATACTCGAAAACCAGAGTATCTGACTACTGAGAACTGCCAATCTTAACATATGAATAGCAAAGTGGACTTTAACTAGAAGAAGCATCGACAGAATCGTAAGAGCTATGGAGCAAAAGGTTCTCGGTGTCAAATTGCTGGATAAGTAAAAGAACACCTGGGTTAAAAGCACAGAAAATTACCCTAAACTAAAGTGGAGTTTTCCATAGTTCATCTTGCTGCTACTAGTTCGATAAAAAAAATTCAAAATTATTAAAATTTTTATTTATTTTCCTTGTTGTTTAGGTCAATAGCCGAAAGACTGGTTTGAACCTCTAGCGGCTTTACTAGGTAAAACGAGAAGTGAGGTGGTTTACCATGGCCATCCTCACTGAGTTAAAAGAGTGTGCTTATCAGCATGCCAGGCCCTCCGAAAAGCACCCACTTCCACCCTGAAAATGGAAACTTCACTTCATTCACCACAGGGTCTGGCTATATAGTGCAATTCATTACTCTCAGAGGAGACAACTGTGACTAGTGTCTTTTACATTTCTACTTCTTCTGTTCTTAAATAGTTCAGTCACTTAATTGGCTGACCATGTGTTAAGAAACAGGAATATTTTTTGTAGACCTGGAACCAACAGATCGAGTGCAATTAACCTATCACTCCACCTGCCCGTTATGGGCAATTTTTCTTTATTCCTATTCTAAAAAAAATGTTTAATTCATTATTTATTTTGGTTATGGAATTATTTAATTCAATATTGGTTATGGAAAGTTGATTAACTAATGCATTAAAATTTTCAGAAATTATTAACCGCAACACCACGATACTAGATTCTACTTTATTTCAATCTAATACACAGAGTGATTCAAAACTACACGGCAATCTCTTGGGATCTCATTCTATAGCTAAAAATAAGAAAAAAAAGCTCATATAAACATATGCCTGAAAACGCTTAGTTAGCAAGTTACGTTAGTAGTTATGTTTCTTATCACATGATCAGCCATGTATATGACTAAAGCATTTAACAACAGAAGAGATGTAAAATACACAAATCACAGTTATCTCCCCTGAAAGTAATTAATTTCATTATACAGCCAGACTCTGTGGTGAATAAAGTAAAGGTGTCATTTGCAGGGTGGAGATTAGATGGTTTTTAGAGGGCCTGGCTTGTTGATAAACATACGTTTTCACTCATTGAGGAAGGCAGCTGTATCTTGTGTAGTTCTTAAAACGAATTGACAATAAATGATAGTGGCATCTTTTCTGAGTTTTCTTCAACAGTATGTCAGGAGAATTGAGGATTTTTCCTGAATAGAAACAATTGCCGTTTTACTATATAACGTCCAAATACACCCCTCAAAGTTATCATGCCGGAATTGATTAAATGTACCGGCATTGCTTATCGATTTCACCTCCGGCAAAACTAGGACTGATGAAATTGACGAGCAATGTCAGCTACATTTAATCAATTTCGGCATGATAAATTTGAGTGCCGTGTTTGGACGTTGTATAGTAACACGGCAATGTTGTTTCTACCCAGGAAAAATTCTCGATTCTCTTGACATACTGTTGAAGAAAACTCAGAAAAGATGCCACTATCACTTACTATCGATTCGTTTCAAGAAATACAGAAGATGCAGCTGCTCTTTGCGAACATTCTTTTATCTAATCGAAGAGCGTATAATCACTTAATCTACACAAAATCACAGTCCTCGTTCTTCTATTTCTGCTGATCTAAATTTAAAATCAAAAAATATGTAACTAGGCAACGAAAATAAACGTACTAGGAAAATCAAATAAAAATTTATATAAATAAAAGGAAAACTATGTACAATTTTATTAATATATCACATGCTAATGTTGGTCGTAATTAATATTATAAACGAATTATATTATACAGTGTGATTCAAAACTTTACGGCAATCTCTTGAGATCATTCTATAGCTAAAAATAAGAAAAAAAGTTCATATAAACGTATGCCTGAAAACGCTTAGTTAGCGAATTACGGCTAGCAAAAAATTTCACCTAGAACTCTGTACCCTCGGTGAAATAAGGCCGTATAAAAATGTTAAAGGTAGTTACAAAGATACAAATACGATTGTTTCTTATGTTTTTTAATCTGAAAAATTGAATAAAATTATTTTTAGAGCTGTAAATGCAATACTTTCAGAGATATCTTACATAAAACACAAGAATTGGTGCAAAGAAATAACACATTTTTGTGTTATCGGAACAGGCAGAGATGCCTAATCCTTGAAAGGCAAAAGAAGAAGAAGAGAAAGTCTTAAGCTTTATGAGCAAAGTAAAAAATAAATCATTTAAGAAGAGATTCTATTTTAATACATCTGTAGTTTACTGTTTTAATTATCGGCTACATGAGTCAAAAGTTCATTAGATCAAAAGTGTATTATTTAAAGATTTGAGAATTGAGGTACTACCAACTCCAAAAAATGTGATGCTCTAAGATTGTGGCCTTACTATGCATTTTACAACAAAAGTGTATTTAACCAAAGTTATAGAAAATTAAGAAACCTAAAATTTTATTTTAAACACTTTTTTCCACAAGCTTAATTTAGCGTCAATTAGTGATTTTCCGTATTTTGAAATCCTACAGTGGTTGATTTTCATTTTTATATCTTACGTTTTTCATCTTACAGTGTTTACTCATAATTAGACATAAGTGATAAAATTTATTGATTTAAATTTGCAAGATAAAATTTTATAAGGTGATGGCTGCTCCAGTCTTACTCTATGGAAGTGAGTCGTGGATTAGTACCAGACCTCAGAGAGTAGAGTACAGGCGGCAGAGATGCGATTCTTGCGAAGAACAAAGGGTTTCAGTCGTAGGGGTCAACTTAGAAATGAGGCATAAGAACGGGATTTCATGTTTACAACCTAAATGGGAAGATTGCAGAATATCGAAATTGAGAATAATTAAAATTGAGAATTGCACGTATTAGGAATGCCTGAGGGAAGGGTGCCCCTTAATTTTTTGCAATACTGACCGTAGGAAAGGAGAGATGTTGGGAGGTCACACAAGAGTTAGTAATACCTAATTCAATAGTTTTGTCGCTGTTGTTAGTCGGAACAGGCAGGAACCTAAACCTGGATTGTGAGAAGAAAAACAAGATATTTTCAAGAGAAAATCATGTGAGTGTTTCACAAATTTTTAAGAATATTTTCATTGTCAACCATCGTAAGTAAACTTTCTGCACATTTACTTCTTAGCAGTAATAGGCAGATCGTATCCACTATTTTTTAAAAATAAATTTATAGCATAATTAAATGGGCTATAAGCCCATTTTCATTTTATAGCAATATGTTATAAACCTAAAAATTATTGTTTCATATTCTAATTTTCATAACCTCAACGCATTTTACCCTATCATAATGCATTAACGGGAACGTCAGAGGATTTCGACATTAATTAGTTATGTAATACGTGTGATATATTTTTAATACACACATAACAGGTTATGTTTACTGCTATATCATACCACTATAATAATAGTTAGGTCAAACATTTTGACATTCGGTTATAATATTGGGTCCACCATGACAATGGAATGGGTGACAATGTTAAAACATACTAACCAGACCGAGTAATTTCCGTCACTGTTCACATAATTAACAGTCATTCCCCCACCATCATCACTGTCACAATTTTCAAACCGGAAATTGAATATATATGCAGTGTAAAATATTAACAAAATTTATTACAACTTTTAAACTCATAACTTTTTGTCTGTTCAACTCATTCAAGTTTTTTTCAAATACGAGTATTATTATTATTACGTATTATTATTATTATTTGCGTCAAGCTCCCAAAGTGGAAGTCGCTAAGTATTTAATTATGGATTACTCTACTGGGTACCTTCCGTTTTTTCTCCACCCAGTATGCTTTCATTCTCTCCGAGAATGCCTTTTTCCTATCCTCAGTCCATCTAGTCCCGACTTTTTGATGTTTTTCCACCGGCTTAACCTCCCAGTCCTCAACGCATTTCCGGTATTTCTTCCTGTCAGTAGTTATTTCTTCAGGAATTCCCGCAAGATTGAGATCCTCTTTAACCTTTTTTATCCAGTCTACTCCATTTTTAAGAGAGTTAACATATTCCACTATTTTCCGTGTTATCCTATTCTCGGGGAGTCTTTTAATATGTCCGAAAAACTTAAGTCTTCTTTTCCTCATGTCTGCTACTATATTAGAGTGCTTTTTGACTTCACAATTCTTCTGTAGCCTGAAACCATTCTCTGTTTCCCTCGGTCCAAGTATTTTCCGGATGATTTTTCTCTCCTCCTTCAAAAGAATGTCCAAGTCCATTTTACGATTAAGACTCAATGCTTCACTGGCATATGTCATTGAGGGCTTAATAGCTGTAGAATAATGTCTCAATTTAGAGTTTATGAATAAACATTTTTTATTATAGATATTATGTCCAAGTCCAAGACCTTTCCGGGCTTTCCGAATTCTATCGCTGTAGGCTTCCTTCTCAGATACATTTTCCCCCAGATATTTAAAGTTAGATACTTTATTTATTTTTCTATATTTGGTGTCAAGCTCTTTGACTTCCGTATTATGGCAAGTGAAGACAGTTTTTGTGAAGGAGATTTGTAGTCCAATTTTCTCGGCACACTCCTTCAGAGTTTCAATTTGTTTGATGGCCTGTTCTTTTGACTCAGAAAAAATTGCCAAGTCGTCCGCAAAGGCCAAATAAGGGATCTGTAAGTTTTTATTCTTTCTACCGAGATACATTGGACTCCAATGATTTTCCTCTTTCAATGTTTCTTCCCATGCTTTCATCACTTTGTCAAGGGCTAAGTTAAAAGGTAACGGAGACAGTCCATCTCCTTGTCTTACTCCGGTTTTAATGTCAAAAGGGTGTGATAATCGTCCCATAAATTTAACTTTAGACTTCGTGCCAGTGAGCGTTAGTTTAATTATTTCAAGGGTTTTAGCATCTAGGCCTTTTCCTTCAAGGATTTTGAAAAGGGTTGGTCTGTGAACAGAGTCGTAGGCCTTTTGGAAGTCTACAAAAGAATAGATAGTCGGTTTGCTTCTTGATTTTCTTACTGCAGTAATTAACTTTAGATTTAATATTTGTTCCGAGCACGACCGATTAGGTCTGAAACCGGCTTGTAAGTCAGAAATTTGAGGTTCTAATTGTTTTTGTACTCTTTCAATTAGGCAGGAAGAAAGAATTTTATAGGCCACAGGAAGAAGGGAAATTCCCCTGTAGTTATTCACATCAGTTGGATCTCCCTTTTTATGGAGCGGGTGAATGAGAGCAGTTTTCCAGTCATCAGGGATTGCTCCAGTCTCCCAGATTCTCTGAATTATTTTTGTCAGTTCCAGTTTTGACTTTGGTCCTAAATTCTTAAGAAACTCTGCAACAATCCCGTCTTCCCCAGATGCTTTATTATTTTTTAGTTTATTAATATGCCTATCAATTTCTTCCATGAAAGGGGAAGAGAATTTGGATTCTGGGGTGTTCTTTCCCCCGAAACAGGAAAAGTTTCCGTTGGTTCAGGACAGTTTAATAATCTCTCAAAATACTTGGCCAGTTCTTCACAATTCTCCTCATCATTTAAAGCCAAATTTTCATCCATTTTTCGAAAACAAATATTCTGAGGTGCATAACCCTTAATTTGTCCAGCAAACGTCTTATAAAAGCCATGAGTGTTATAGTTTCGGGAATCAGACTCAATTGAGTCCAGTTGTTGATTAACAAATTTTCTTTTCTCTTGCCTTATAATCTTACTTGTTAATTTACGAGCTTGGAGGAAAGCTTGGTACTTGTCTTCAGATTTATTGGAATTAAAATTCAAAAAGGCTTTATGACGAGACTTGACTGCTTCATCACACACAGAATTCCACCAAGGATGCTTCTTTTTAAGTGGTATTTCCTCCACCGCCGATTTAATTATTTTGTTTTTAAAGTCAATCCAATTCTCTGCAGGAGTTTCTTCCCATTTTGAAATAATATCTGATTCTTTAAGTTTGGGAAGATTGAATTTGGGGATCGCAGCTGGTATTGTGATTAGTTTTTTCCTGGCAGTGAAATTAACACGCACTCTGGTTAAATAGTGGTCCGATTCAATTTTGGCGCCTCTTCGTACCTGGATATCACGAATCTCTCTCTGGTTATCATATGAAATCGCGACATGGTCGATCTGATATTCTCCCAGTTGCAAAATGGGTGACCTCCAGGTCTTCTGTTTCTTGGGCTTTTTATTGAAAGATGTGGAACTAAGTTTGAGGTTGAATTGTTGACAGAGTTGTATCAATCTCATCCCATTACGGTTGGTCATTCTGTGAGCGGGGAAAAGTCCAACGGTTCTCTGATATTTCCTTTCCCTGCCAATTTGGGCATTGAAATCTCCGAGCAGAATTTTTATGTCATCTTTTGGAATCCTGGCCATTTCCAATTCCAGTATTTCCCAGTGCTTTTCAACGTTCTCCCGATCTTTTCGGTTGTCAATGTTACAGGGAGCATGATTGTTTACAAGGGTATAGTTTTTATTTTTACTCTTGATTCGAAGGGTCATAAGCCGATTGTTCACTAGTTTGACAGACTTAACAGATTTCAGTATTGTCTTATCCACCAGGAAGGCCATTCCAAGCATATTTGCTCCTCTCCCAACCTTCCTATTCGTTCCACTTTTAAATACTCTGAAGCCATTATAGTCTATCGTTTGATTATCAGGAAATCTCGTCTCTTGGATTGCAAGAATTTGTACTTTCTGTTTTTTCATTTCTTCTGTTAGTGCATGGAGCTTTCCAGTTTGGACAAGTGTTTGTATATTAATTGTTCCTATGTAATTTTTAGGTTCCTTAATTTTGCGTTTTGTTCTGGGAGGCTCACCAGTATAGACTGTTTCACTCATGATTTCGTGCAATTCCGGTCCCCCAGAATCCGATCGACCGGTTGTCATTTCTTTAGATGTTATATTATGGTGAAATGAGTGGATTTTACCACCTGGGGTAATTTTGTTATTAATTGTACGATCCATAGTTATACTTGTGATTTGGTTTTCAATCTGGTTTTAGCCAGAGAATGAGATCAAAGTTGAGAAGCTTTGAAATGTAGTGCAATTCCCAAGATGTTCAGGGAAAATTCCGATTTAGTTCATTGTAGGAAATATCCAATTTTCCTACAACTATCCAGCTGGACCAACGTGGAGGCGCGATACGGAGAAAGAAATTAAGTTTTTAGTTTTGGATATATAAATGTCTCCGCATCCGGAATTCTACTTCCAGCCTATTATTATTATTATTATTATTATTATTATTATTACTACTATTACTATTATTATTATTATTATTATTATTATTATTATTATTATTATTATTAATTGAATAACATCATACACACGAACGTCAAAGTCCAGGCTATTTGAAAAATCTGGTGTGTAACACTCACACAATTTTCTCTTGCCAATGCAAATAATGAACAATATTACCTAACATTCATAAACTAACCTAACATAGACATAAACAAAAAACTAACCTAAAAAACATAACCATATTTTAATCATGAGGAATGATGCAAAATGAAAACCAACTTTCGTTTGGCTTAATAACCCTTTCACGCTAAATTAGGCTCTGTAGAGAAAAATGTCAGAAACAGAAGTTGTAGATCGTGTAATTTCCTATAAATTTTATTCCTATAAATTTTATTCCTATAAAAGTATGAAACTAACATGTAACAACGCAGATTGAAATAAGCTAAATTTTTGTGTACAGTACGTTGAAATTGAACAAACGGTTTTGAAGAAACAAGGCTCCAAACTTGGGTGCTTATAACAAAGAAATCGTCAGTAGGGCTATTATATAGGGTGATTCAAAAAGAGCGCCGGTTTTGATATATCAAATTAAGAGATTTATTTTATTGAAAAACTGAAAATAAATACATCAACAAGTTCACCTTCCGATTTCATGTATGAAAAATGATGTCATGCATGTGTCCTCCTCTACTGCGCTGGCACGCATCAACTCTGTCCATGGAATTGGATATTACTGCACGACAAGTTTCGACTTCCATTTGCCCGATAACCCGTCGAATTTCCTCCTTCAAGTCATTGATGTTTCGGGGTTTATTGGCATACACCAATGACTTCAGATGACCCCAAAGATGAAAGTCACAAGGCGTCAAGTCACACGACCTTGGTGGCCATTGATGGTCGGAATTACGAGAAATGATGCGATCCTGGAACCGTTCACGGAGCAACAACATTGTTTCTCGTGCAGCAACTGAATTTTATACGGGTGATATTGGAGATCGTACCGAAGAATTCTCCGTACAGAAGAACATCGTAAACCCAATTGTTGAGAACGGCGACGTATTGATTTTGCTGGGCTAACAGCCACACTGTCACGAACCAACGCAACGTTCTGCTCAGTTCGGCCAGAACGACGACGTCCAGAACTTTTAAGGTCGACTGTTGAACCCGTCTCAAAAAACGTTTTCATGAGCCTGCGAACTGTTGATTCATTCGGTGCTTCATTACGTCCTAGAGTATCGCGAAGTCGCCTGACAGTAGCCGCATAACTCTCTCCACTCTGGTAAAATGTTTTGACGATTAACACTCGTTGTGCAATAGTAAACTTCTCCATGGTTAGACACAGACTGCGAGAGTACTACACTGCGAACAAGAGAAACTACAACTGAATCGTCAATCGGAATGTTCTCCGAAATAGAAATGAGGTCTAACAATGTTGCCAACCGATAAACAAAAATTTACCAGCCGTTTAAAAACCAGAGCTCTTTTTGAATCACGCGTTATTTTGTATATTAAAATACACATACAAAGCAAATTTTAAATTTTATTTAAAAAAAAATTAAAATCGGGTCATTTATTTTGAACCACTTACTACAGTGAAATAAAAGTACAAAATTATTATATCTACAATAAATATGGTACAAAGTATTCTATATATATTCAGTTTAAGATTTTTAATATTACCAGAGACGAATTGCAATCGGTCTAAATACTGATAAGAAAATGTAGATATAACCGCTCCTTTAAAGTTGCGGTAGGTTACTAAACTACAAAGCGAAAGATCACAAGTTTTAATACCTCTATGATTTGGAATTTCTTAGTGGGATTAAGGCGAATGGAGTAATTAAATAATGTAAGATTGCTACAAAAAAGTCATACTTTCCGATTCAGCCCACGGACTTGAACAATAGATAGATTTTTTAAAGAGGAGAGGATCTTGTTCTAAAAATTACCCCCATTAAAAACTAAGATGATAGTGGTTGGTAAAATTTTTCACATTCGATGAAACTTGGTTATTTTTCTAAATTAAATAAATATAATACTCTATGTAATTACATAAATATAATAAAATTCCATATTTAAACAAAAGTAGTATGAAAAATAGGTCCTGAAGGCGGATTTTTTAAACAAAAATGGGAAATAGGTCCTGAAGGCGGAGGAATCCAGAATGGACCAACGGCATACGGAAGGCCCCGGGAAACCACCGCATTATCGATCCCTAGTATAGTCATCATGGAGACGTTTGATTCTAAATATTCCGGAGTGTCAAGTCCCCCAATCGGATCTCCGGGGGGGACAGCCTTGAACGTTTTTATGAGGAGAAATACTGAAGTGAAGTTTGCAACGTGGAACGTTAGGAGCATGTTTGAAGCAGGAAAACTAGTAAATGCCACAAGAGAGATGGATAGGATGGGAGTGGACATTCTGGGGGTCAGTGAGATGCGCTGGCCAGGCAATGGTAAGTGTAACAGTGGCCACCACACCGTGTACTACTCTAGAAACGAAGAGGTGCAACATCGCCATGGAGTAGGTGTAATTGTGTCAAAGAAAGTGAACATTGCCATCAAAAATTTCATCCCGCTTTCAGACCGAGTAATGCTGCTCCAGATACATGCTAAACCAATCGACATAAACATAATTCAAGTTTGTGCGCCAACAGCAGATGCTGATGAAGCAAGCATAGAGACATTCTATGAGGAAGTTGCTTTGGCCCTGAGATCAACTAAAGCTCATGACATCAATATCATAATGGGCGACTTCAATGCTAAGATTGGTCAAGGGAGAGTGGAGGGAGTGGTAGGTGAGTTTGGTCTAGGAAAACGGAATGAGCGAAGCAACAAATTGGTGGAGTTTTGCCAGGAAAACAATCTGGTTGTCATGAATACGTGTTTCAAATTACCACGTAGAAGGTTATACACATGGAAATCACCTCAGGATAAGGCTGATAATATAGTTCGAAACCAAATAGATTATGTCTTAGTAAATAAGCGTTTCAGAAACAGCATTGTTTCTGTCCGGACTTATCCAGGTGCTGACATAGCATCAGACCACAATCCACTAGTGGGAAACCTGAGAGTCAGATTACATGCAGTGCAAAAGCATTCAGTGAAAACTAGGATAGATGTGACTAAGTTGAAACAGGTTAATCTCAGAGAGAGTGTTCGCCAGGAATTGATTAGGGGATTTAGGAAGATGGACGAGAATGCAGAGATTGACTCTCAGTGGTTAGTGATAAAGGAGACACACTTAACAACAAAAAAGCAACTGGAAGCAGACAAGAAAACTCGACATAAAGTATGGATGACAAAGGAAATTCTTGATCTGATGGATCAAAGAAGAGAAAGCAAGGGACAAAATCAAGGAAGGTATATTGCATTGCAGAGAGGGATACGTTCTAAAATAAGAGTAGCTAAAGAAAAGTGGATGAATGAAAGGTGTCAGGAGATTGAGAAGTTCCAGAGCAAACATGACAATTTCAATCTGCACAGGAAAATTGATGAATTGGCGAACAGACGACCTAAGAGGAACACTGGTGTTTTGCTGGATGAAGACGGTAACTTGATCTCCTCTACCTCTGATCAATTGAAAATTTGGGAGAGATACTTGGAAGGACTCTTTGAAGACAACCGTACAGAAGAGCATGGTGTTACCACAACAGATTCAGGTCCAAGTATCCTTAGAAAGGAGGTGAAAAATGTCATTAACAAAATGAAGCCTGGAAAGGCTCCAGGACCAGATGAAGTTAATGCAGAACTTCTGAAGACCTTGGATGAGGAGGAGCTTGGAACTCTGACATCTTTGTTCAACAGGATATATCAGACTGGTATCATTCCCAAGGACTGGCTTAAATCGACATTCATTCCACTGCCAAAGAAGGCAAATGCCAAGCGTTGTGAAGAGTATCGCACAATTAGTTTGATGAGTCACATACTTAAGCTTTTCTTAAAGATAATACATGATCGGGTTTTTCGAAAATGTGAGGAGGTTATGACTGAGACTCAATTTGGATTTCGTGGAGGACTTGGTACTAGAGATGCACTGTTTGCTATACAGGTTCTCACTCAGAGGTGTCAGGATGTCGACAGAGATGTATTCATGTGCTTCATTGATTATGAGAGGGCGTTTGACCGAGTGCAGCATGCTAAAGTGTTGGAAATCTTGCAGCGGATGGGTCTTGATGGACGTGACATTCGAGTAATTGCAAATTTATATTGGAGTCAACGTGCAAACATAAAAATTGGCGATGACGGGTCGGAGGAGATCCTAATTCGGCGGGGACTTCGTCAGGGGTGTGTATTGTCTCCAATGCTATTCAACCTTTATTCGGAGGCCATCTTGTCAGAGGCCCTGGAGGGATGTGGACGTGGCATCAGGGTAAATGGTTTGGAAATCAACAACCTGCGATATGCAGATGACACAGTCCTGATGGCTGGAAGTGCTGAGGATCTGCAGACATTGTTGGACCATGTGAATTTAGTCAGCAACGCTTATGGTTTGAGAATGAATATCCATAAGGCAAAGTTGCTGGTTGTCAGTAGACATGAAGTAAATGCTGTCCTTTCGGTTGATGGTAGTGTGGTTGAGCGAGTCAAGTTCTATAAGTATCTTGGGTGTCCCTTGAATGAAAGATGGGACTTTAGTCAGGAGATCAGGGCCCGCATTGAACAGGCAAGAGCTGTATTCATAAAAATGAAAAATTTGCTTTGCAATAGAGAACTCAACCTGAATACAAGACTTCGCATACTCAGATGTTATGTAATTCCTGTACTCATTTATGGTCATGAGGAATGGATATTGACTAAGTCCTTGGAAAGGAAATTGGAGGCGTTTGAGATGTGGACTTACCGGCGGATGCTCCGCATCTCATGGAAGGATAAAATTAAAAATGGGGAAGTTCTAAGCCGTTTGAACAAAAATACAGAACTTCTTTTCAATATCAAAAGATGGAAACTCCAATATTTTGGCCATATAGTACGGAATAAAAAATACCACCTAATGCAGTGCATCATGGAAGGCAAAATTGAAGGTAAACGAAGACCGGGGAGAAGGAGAATTTCTTGGATGGGGAACCTGCGGGGGTGGTTTGGGACCACCTCAGTTCAACTCTTCAGAGCGGCTGGTTCCAAGGTTAGAATCATGATGATGATCACCAATCTCCGACGCGGAGCAGGCATATAGAAGAAGAAGAAGAAGAAGTATGAAAAATAAAGAGGTACCAGGTATGGCCAAGGAGGGGCTTAATTGAGCCCACAAGGTTCATCTTGTTCACGTTTTGTACTATGTAAAAAGTATATAAAATATAATTATTTTTAAATACTAATAATTGGGGTTCGTACAGCAATGAATAAAGAACAAATTTTTTTTAGATTTTTTGCGCGATCAGGGTCGGAGATATTTAGAAAATACAAAAGTATTGGTTCGAGGAACCCGCTTTGCAGTTCTATGGTTAAAAAATGTCGTAAGAACTTGAACGCTTTTAGTTTCTTTCTATTTCTCCTGCCCGTCCACCATTCCTCTCAAATCCTCTTATTTCGTTCACTGTGTTCATTCCTCCGTTACTCTGTCCATTTGCTTCGTCTTTTCACTGTGGTATCTTGATAAAATTTGTATTTTTTGATGTCGTGTCTGAATTTCCCGATTATTCATGTAGTGTGATATTTTTTTCGTCGTTTAAGGTTTTCTGTTTTAGTTCTCTATTTTGACTAATTTGCTGGTGTTTGTGATGTCAAAAATTTGTTTTGTGATTCAGTTCCTTTCCGTTCTGTGGTTGTGTCCATGAAATATTTTCTCCTTCTTTTGAAAGTGTTTGGGATTTCTGTGTTTTATTTTTAACTCCAAATTTATACAACCCCAAACTTAGTACAACCCCTCTATCGGTAGCAATTGACCGTGTTAGGCGCAGGCGCAATTGCTAATACAGTAGTATCCGTTTAATACGCTCACGGCTGAAACGATTTTCTGCTTAAAACGCGGTCTCCATGAATTCCCTTGATTAATAAGGTAAAACACTTTCACGTTTTCGCTTAATACGCATTCAATCCTGCCTAATATGCGCTCAAAATTGACGACTATTTTTAAAAAATTTTAAAAAACTTATTTAATAAGTAATGGAAATTTCGTTATTAGTTACAATATTTATGTACATATGTATTAGTGGTGCTATTTGTTTGTGTTTTTTTTTTAATTAAATGTGATGTTTAAAAAAAGGATGTATCTTTACGTTTATTTATGTAGTACCTATAACCTGTATATTTATTTAAATATACCAATAGGTAATTACTGTTACGTAATATTTTCTCATATAATACAGAATGTTTCTGCCTTCAAAATTTCAATGATTTCTTTATAAAGCACTCTCTTAAGATTGTCATGGCCGCTTCTCGGCTAAGACGATTTTCTGCCTAAGATGCTAATTTGTGTCGGACCCATGAAAATCGTATTAAGCGGACTATACTGTAATTATTAAAATACACAAATTAAATCTTCGTTCAGACATAAAATTAAAATTTTTATTACTGACGTCCAAACAAGTATATTTTTCAGGAAATTATTTAAAAAAAAGCTTATTTACCAAATAAAATAGTGGTATCAAAACATTGAAATTTATCTTGATAATTTTTATCGAGGTTGATTATTCAGAATAATAATAATAATAATAATAAATTAAGGTAAAATCCAGATGAATATCACTTCCATAAATATAATTACCTTTATATGTTATTTGATAATGTATTATTAAAGGTCAAAACAGATTTCAATGCTAGATCAAAATATTGATACGATTTTATTACATCATTTTATTTAAATATATATCTTTTCCGCTTGTTATTTGAATGTCAACTATATAATTTATACAGTTACAACTAAGAAATAAATGTAATATCGTAATACTGAATGACAAGTTAACTCATATGTACACTAGTGTATGTTACTGTAAAAGACAACAGAAATTGTTAATAATACAAAATTACTATTTTGTTCTGTATTTTAAAGCTGTATGTAATAAATTACAAGTATAACAAAAATGAGTTATTGGATTTATTTAACAATCTTAATACAGGTACGTATTACCGAATTTTAATTTTGTACCTAAGAGGAAAATACCCAACTCAAATTTTCAAATTCAAATTTAAATTCAAATTTAAATCCAATTCAAATTTTTTATTTTTTGTTTTATTGAGAGGAAAATACCTAAGAGGAAGGAAGTTAACTCAATTTTTGTAATTTTTCAGAAGAACCAAATCACGAAGTTTTTTATTTTGTAAAAAAATTCTGAAGATGTGGGATTTTTTAAAATTCGCACCAAATAAAATTGCTTTTGATACAGTGATTTAAACAACTTTCTTAACTTCTACTACCTCCTGACAGGACTTCATTTAGGAAGTCTAGCTTTCTAGCTTTCTCTGTTTGACAAACGTGGCAGAAGAAATCAAAATAAATACAAACTTTTACTAGTTTAAATTTCCGAGAATTCCAATTCAAGCCATTTCATTCATCATAATCCAATAACCTCTTTCAATACACACTATTCCATGCAACACACAATTTCTTACAATAAATAATGACTATTTCTAGAATGTCACTATTATAATATTAAATTATTTTCGTTTTAAAAATTTAAACAAAGTAGATTAGAATTATTATATCAGAGTATATAAATACCAACCATTGAAACTGAAGCTATTTAAATTTCAAAATCTTTTGAATGAATATGACTAAAACTTCTTGTGTGAAAGTTTTAATAATTAAGAGCTTTCAATTGTAAAGGTTTGTAAACTCTGACGATGGCGAATCTATCGAATATTTTAGTAAAAAATACAAATAAGAAGTATAAGAATAATAAAAAATTAATTTACTCGTTTGCAAAAACGAATAGTTAGATATAATGAAGATATTTTTAAAATAAATTATACATATACAAATTATAATTATTTATGAAAATATAACACTAGAAAACACAAGCAATATGAATATTTATTTGGGATAACTGAGATGATCGTAGAAAAATATATACACGGAGTTAAACTTCTCTTAACGACCACCCTTCTTTCCGACCGAATATTTGCGGAACCGATTTTATTACTCATAAGACCAATGTATTATATACCCCTGTTAAGCGACCACCCCTAACTCCGACCAACGACCGCCGGGTAAAAAGGAATTTTTGCATTCGGGCGATCATAAATTTGACAGCCACAAGGTTTAGGGAATTTTCAATACTGTTAGGGAATTTTCTGTAGATGGACACCAATTGAGAAGGTGTATGTAAAACGGGCGTATACTGGAATTCTCCTTTTTAAGGAGATGGTGTTTATAAACTCTTCCCGATATTTTTTGTAGGATTGAAAAAAAAATTTTCAATGTCTTTTTATTTGAATTCGAAGCGTTGAAATGTAGAAGGCAGCGCATTAAGAACTTTTTGGTTGAGAAAGAGGTTTAAAAAAAGGTGAAAAGGCCCTTTTAACGAATTACGTAGGCCTACAATACTTAATAAAAAAACCGCCAATATTTCTATAAACCCCTAATAAGCGACCACTCTCAAAAAAACCAATTTACTCTGAAAAATTTGGTGTTCGCTTTAGAGAGGTTTAACTGAACTTTTAATAACACCAGTTCAACTTTTACAAAATGATTAACGTAAGATTGACCAAGAATGTATATGGAAATTATATGCACATAACAGGCAGGTGGAGTGTTAAATTATTTGCACTTGATCTGCTAGTTCAAAGCTACAAAAAATAGTTCTGTTTCTTATCACTTGGTCACCCAATTACATAACTGAACTATTTAAAAAAAAGAAGAGGTAGAGGAGACAATAGTCAAAGTTTTCACCTCTGAAAGTAATGAATTTCATTATACAGCCAGACCCTGTAGTGAATAAAGTAAAGGTGTCATTTGCAGGGTGCAAAGTAGATGCTTTTCGTAGGGGCTGGCATGCTGATAAGCATAGGTTACTTTTTTACGCGGTGAGGAAGGAACTTGTAAGCCAACATTCTCCTTGTTTTACTTAGTAAAACCTCTAGAGGTTCATACCAGCATTATGGCTGTTGACCTAAGCAGTAAGGAAATTATAATACGAATTTTACAAAAATTGTCACTAAAATTATTTAGGAAGTCTAGCTTTCGATTTCCGGCTATGATCTGAAAATATTTTATACATTAAAATCCACGTACGTTTCATTACACATAATAATCGCTAAGGAACGATGTATATATCCTAAAACTGACAATATCTACAAATTAAAAGCTGAATCAAATATCGATTTGAGTAGAAATATAAAATTATAGTTGTCATATCTATATTACATACTCTGCATGTTCTCGGATTGAAGTTTACAGTTATTTCAATGAATGTATATAAAGTGAATCGTTAATCCTGTAACCATACGGTGTAATGACACAAATTTGATGCACACCTGGAGTTGTTTATTTTTGAGTCTATTGAAATAAAAATAGATATCTCCAGCTGATTAAAATAAATACTTAAAAAATTATTTAATTTACATTAACAAAATATGGTTACTAGGCAACTGAGAAGAAGAAGATAGAATTGTAAATTATTTTAGTGGGGGACTGGAGGCCAAACCAAACGAGTGGGTCCCTCATTCAGTCTTAACAAATAGTGATAAAGATATAATTAATACTAAAAATGAATGCATAATAATGAGTATAACGTTCATAATATTAAAAGAGACACTAATCATTCTACTTTTAAATAACTGTGATTATCTGGAAGCTTTTCAATAGCAGACGTATTAAAAACAACAACAACAATAATTCATTCTTAAGTTTAAAATAAATATAAATATATATGATAAAGAATAAATAAGAATAACTATTTTTTAAATGAATTGCCTGTGATTATTATTACTTATGATAATTATTATTTTAAAACGAGATTCAATACTAAAAATGACAATTACGCTACAAACATAACATACGTGTTTGCATGATGATCATTTAGTAATGTTCAAAGATTTTTTTTTATTACACAACAAATTTGGCTCTTGTGAGAAAAAAAATAGTTTTTCTTCAAAATTGGCAAATCTCTTGTGAGGAGTAAAAAGTTTTCTTCAACGGTTTAGATTTCGTACATTGCTGTTGATTTTCCACTCAGTTGGAACACAACACCCCAGTAGTTACCATTACCAGCTGTAAAATGAAAATTAATTAAAAGATTTTTAGAAGTAAAACTTCATGTAATTCAGAGAATAATTTTTCCATTATTTATTTCAAAAATCAATCATTAACTTACTTTTCAATAATTAAACCATGTTTAGCTTTAGTTACTATAGACATGTTTTTTCAGATAACAAAATTATCAGCACAATCTTTTGAAGAGAATAAACTTACCAACTTGAAGAATTATTTTGATAAACCAGGTAACAATTTAAATTAATAAATTTGGTTGTGGTATACTTATGAATTTGACTAGAAAGTAGACGGAAAAACAGTTTCTTTTTATAAATGAATTGACCAATTAGAGGCTAGAATAATAACAAGGTGTTTCAATAGGTTCTGTCTCTGTTTTCCATAGAAACTTGACTTTATACGACTTATGAGATTACAAGTAAGTTTCAATCTATATGTACGGTAGAATCTCAAATTTCATGTATAAAATTTGTCACCAGATATTAGTAAATATATGCAGTATATTATATTTTAAAACTTAACATTTAAAAACAAATGTTTGGTGGTTCATTATGAATTTTGTATTGGGTTTGTACCGTTGTAAAAGTACAATTGTACAAACAATGGAAGTTATAGTAATTCCTAATTACTAAAAACTATAACTCAGTAACACCCCATTAAATAATGCCTGGGAAACCCCCCATTGTTAGAATAAGTTACATTAGAATAGTAGTTAGGCAATAAGTTGTAAATATCGCCAACTGTCAATCATCTGGTATTCTTTAGACGGGTACATTTCTCCCTCTGTGTTTTTGAGCCTTTCTTCTACCTACCAACTATCAGCCAATTACTGAGGTAGTTCTCCTTTTCGTTGGCCCTACAAATTGGTTGAGCGGTTTCTGGGAGAGGGAGGCTTGTCAATCAAAAGTTTCCTGGTTCGGACCCGGGAAATTTACAATCAGTTCTCGTGAGACTGAAGAGTGGAACAGAGAAGGTATTAAGAAGGAGCAGTTTTTGGAGAACGAGGAGAAGCAGGAGAAAGGAGGAAGGGCGAAAATATTTAAAGTATATTCATTTCGTATTTATTAAGCATTTGTTAAGTTGTTTTTGTATTAAAATCACGGCAGAATAAAGGTTGGCTATATTTTAAAATAAGTTAGGGTAATTTAAGGATATTTTTGTTAGTAGTTAGTTAATTTAGTTAGTAGTAGATTCATTATATTTCGGTCAAAACAAAGATATATAGTTTTTTTTTATTTATTTTTCTCATGCTCTGCTGACAGAGCTCGCGCCAAACAATATTTTATTATTTTTCTAGTTCATATTAAAGTTTTTGCTTACCGGTAAAGCTAAAGGTTGTGCATGGTGGTGCTTCGAATTGTAATTTAAGTTCCCTGTTAATAGTTAATAGTTAAAATATTAATTTTAAATTTTGTATAAGTAAAAATCCGCTCCACTGACCATGTGACCAACTTTATGTACAGTTTCGAATGATGAATGTCAGGCAATATTCTATAAGGAAGATCTTAAAATTTATATAAGAGAAAATCAAATGTTCAAAATAGAACCCGTAAATATATCATAATAAATTAAAACAATCACCCGCATCTTCCAGACAAACCAAGAAACGCGATCTATGAGCGACACTTCTTTTAGTTGACTGTCAATTTTTATTAGTTGCTACCTCAAAATATTACAGAATGGAATAAAATACATGGTGAAATGTAGAAATAGGTTGTTAATGTCTGAAAGGAAGGTAAGTAAAATACGAAGTTAACTATGAATCATTACCATATTTTTGGGATGAATAGTTTGAAAAATTAGTGAACTAAGTATTTTTATACAGCCTATCCTGGCACATGGTTTTATAACCATAAATGGGTGTGTCTATTTTCCTCGGAAAATGGAATGAGTGTTGACAATAGAGATGAATGTGTGTATACAAATTAATTACCTAAGTGTAAGTTATAAAATTGTTTATGAGAAAGTAAAAAAAAATGGAAATGAAAAAGTATTATCATCGTAACTGAAATATAGTTTAATTTTAAGTACAAATCTATACCGTAGACAAAAACTTTTTAGCAAACGAGTTCAATTGGAAGAAAATTAATAATACTAAACAAAACTGAAAAAGTACCTATTAATAAATTTGATTTGCGAAAAACAAAAAGGAAAATGTTATAAATAAAAACTTCAATAAGTGTCTTCAGTGAATCAAAAACAAAACAAAATCTATAACAATTTTATTTTAGTTTTTATTAAATTGTGGTCTGAAGAAAATAAAAACATTACATTTTCTAATAATAAAATTATATTCTCTACAAATTCAGGTTCAACCGTACTGAACTATTTAATGAATTCTAGCAGCTGATTTACAGTTTGGTAGGAATCTGAAATGTAATTAGAAAATAAGTTTCTGCAATAATGTACTGCAATAACAATAATTCAAAATTAAGACATTATATAACTGTAAAATAGTTATTCCCGGAGCAGAACAGGTATAAACATTTCAGAAAAAGGAGTAAGTGAAGTAGAAAAGAAAATGTCGAGAAAACATTGTAGAGTGAAGTATGAAAATTGACTGTATAAATTAAGAAACACAGAAGGAATTTATAAAGGTTGTGAAAAAATAAGAAGTACAATAAAAAGAAAAATTAAAATTCAACTGACATGTTTATAATGAATGAAAGATTAATAAATTAATAATAATCTAATCTTGATTACAATATAATAACAAAAACGAATTGATTTAAAGAAATTTAAAATTACTTAAATAATATTGAATGCTTTAAAATAACTAATAGAATACAGCAAATGTTTTTTGAGTAAATCGATTTATCTTAGATATCAAAAGAAAAGAAGCTATGGGTAAAAAAAATGGACAGAAGAATGGAAGAAACAACAGCGGGAAAGAATGAAGGTGATTTGGAAAAGAATGAAATTGAAACTGTGTAATTGTAATCCCTAGTGGTTAAAAGCAAAAACAAATATATAACTCATGTACTGAATTGATTAATTCAAATAGTCTACCCAATTTTGGTTCAAATTAATATTTAAACTAAAATTTAAGTATTTTAAATTGCTGATGAATGCATTGCTGTTAATATTGTTTTTATTGCATTCACAGGAATTTCTCGAGACTCTGATGGGGTGCTAAAGAATGTAATCCACTTAAAACACAGTAGTTTTTATGACGAATATGTGAAAATACTGTTTTTGAATATTCCTGAGAACTTAAATTATCGACATGGGCTTGACGACAAAAATATTAAAAGCTTACAAAAGCGGGATTTAAGTCTTCCAGGCAATTTACCTAAATTTCCACCAGGTTTACCTTCTCTGCCAAGTTTACCTACCGGTGGTGACTTTCCTAAATTAGATCTACCAAAATTACCTACCGATGGAGGACCAAAGGGCTTTCCAAACATAGACCTAACTAAAATTTTACTTCCTGACTTGCGCGAATCCTCTCTACCCGGTTTACCTAAATTTTTACATAAACGAAGCATAAATTTTCCAGATGGTTTTCCAAAACTTCCATCAGATTTCTCAAATTTACCACCGTTTCCGACAAACGTTCCGCTCCCAGATATACATAAAATTTCGTTACCTGATTTTCCTAAAATTCCACTACCTGAATTACCTGATATTCCTCAACCTAACTTACCTAACTCAGCTCTTCCTAATTTATTTAGCATTTCTCATCATGATGTATCAAACCTACCACTTCCAGATATTATAATTCCAAACGAAATATCGACAAAACTTGGACCAACAGGAATCCATCTAGAAATTTCAAGTACGAATGGAGAAGAATCTAATGAAGAACTGAAGCCTAATGATAATAGTCGTAACAACTCAAATGCATCCGATGAATTAGACTTTAAAAATCAATCAGCTCCTGAGAAAATTGTATCAAAAAAAATAAAAAGAGAAATGGTATACGATGAATCTCAAATAATAAATAGTAGCAAGAGGAAAAACGCTGTTACATATTTAAAAAATAATTTATTTTCAGAAAATGAGCAATCAGGATTGGTTTCAGTCCCATTACCCGAGTACATAAAACACCTTTCAAAATCAAAAATGTCAGAAATATCATCGCACAGAGATAATTCAAGAAGGCGGAACAACAACCGTTGTGATAAGAAAGTAACGTATAAAGAAACAACGAAGATAAAAATTGAAGAAAAATCTTCGGAAGAAAATATATTTTCTGGTATATTGAAGTTCTTTTCACCTAACAGAGAAAAGCGATCGAGAGATGAGTATGGAAGTGATGAGTGCGTTGACGAAATTGTGTACGAAGACGAAACTGAGATAGAAATTCAAGAATCCGGTGAAAGAAGTTTAGTCGAAAGAAGCACAGATGATAATCAAATCGAAATAAATATACCAATCCTATCAGAGTCACATTTGTATAATTTTCAGGAAGATAGTCAGCAAATAAAAACTCAAATCTCAGACCCAAACTTAAATAAACACCGAAACAAAAGAAAATCGGGTTCATTATTTATAACAGAAATAAAAGATATAGAAAACCAATTAAAAATTGATGAAAATGATGAAACCCGAGTAATAATTAACGAAAATATTCCGAGAGAAACATATTCTCAAGAAGACATAACTCCAGCGGAAACAGATAGTTTTGAGGAAGGAAACGAAGAAATAAATGAGGATGATGAAGAAAGTGGACTGAAACGTACAGAAAGAGAAACCCACACAGATAAAAGAACACACCAAAAATCAAATTTAAAAAATAAAGAACAAATGAACATTATTGAAAAAAATTTGCGGAAATTCGGGTTGAATTTTATGAATAAAATTGATGAAAAATCTTTAGAAAAACAAATAAGAGAATTAATTTATAATAAATTAGGTCAAAGAAAAGAACCTCAAAGAAGGGTATTAGATAAAACGCATAAGGAAAATGTAAATATAAGAGATCTATTATCATCAAATATGAGACGTAATAAAGATAGATTAATAATTTCGCAGGGTTTAGAATTACCAGAAATAGAAGGAAATGATATTGATAGAGGTAAAAGAAAAGCTAGTGAGGAAATAACTGTAGAAGAAGAAAAAGTAGATAGTACAAAAACAGATTCTTCATCAAAAAGAAATGAAGGTCAAGACGATCAAAATTCAAGGGAAGAAACTACAACCAGAAAGGCTACCACCACTACTAGTAAACCTCCAACTACTACAGCAAAAGAATATCCAGAAGACGAATTTACTACTCCTTATTATGAAGATGTTGAAGAAAAATGTCCTTCGGATTTAATTGGTATTATATTAAATGCTCTTAAATGTGTATTCAATTCAGTAACATCAGCTTTGTTTGGTATTGAAATAGGTCCTGGTTGTTGTTAACGACACTGAGATCTTTCAGAATGTATTATCTTCCTTCATTTTTTAAAAAATCTTTTGTGATTATATAATAAAGAATAATGAATACTTAAAATAAAAATTTTGAGTTTTTTTAACCTTATCAGTGCCGAAACCATATTTAAAAGTTTGATGTAAAGTGCCATTTAATTTGAATTTGTAAAGTCCTTATTTCGAAACTTGCAGGCGTAAGCGTGCCGTTGCCGACCAAAATTTCAATGTTACAGAAAAATAAAATTTCCTGTTAAAATTAATTTTATTGAGTTCATAAAAAAATAAATCGTTTTATCACTAAAAATATTCAAAATAGTTTATTTTTAGTTTATTTAAAGTCGCATCGACAGCTTGGTCATAAGCAACTACTGCGAGTTTTGGTACCTTAACAGTGATTTAAACGTGTTAAAATTTCCAGTTTCTAGCCGGGAATCAAGCCCGGGACCTTTCACTTGGTAGGTTAGCGCGCTAGTCACTACGCCACGGAAGCGGTTTAAAAATATAATTATTCCATAATTATTTTTGTTTGAAAGTTCTTTTTTGGAAATGTTCGGTTATCCGGACGTTGGCACATTATGGATTACTTACGGACGTCCAGTAAACCGGATGTTATCACAATGTAAAATATATCGACGTCCTGTTTTTCGGACGTTAAGTGTTAAAAAGGGTTAAATCATGTCTTCGTTTACTATCTTCTAAGTGCAAATTGCTGTGATGGTTATCAATGTTCTCCAACATTCTGAAGTTTCAAAATGACGAAGGATTTTCACAATAACGTATAATAAAGTACACAAAGAATGACATTTATCATGTCCATTCAGAACGTTGGTAACTATCACAACAATTTGTACTTTATTGACAGCCAGTTTAGAAACACACTCCTATCTATACCATGTGGTGATTTCACCACAATGGTTTGTTCGATTTGAACCATATAACCCATCTTTTTACTTTCTCTTGCCTATATGAATATATAGGAAAGAAAGTATTGTTTTCATGTCGATTTTTTGACGAGTTTTCACCGGATCGACATATTTTCAGCCCCTTGAACCCAAAAAACATGTTTTAGCGATTGGTCTGTGTGTGTGTGTTTGTGAGTGTGTGTGAAAACAAAATATCTCAAGAACGGATCATCGTACGAACTTGAAACTTAAAACTTAAGTTAGATATCACTAGAGGACCCGATACGAACATTTTCATCAAAATTTATCAACCGGAAGTAGTAGTTTATTCGTTTAATTTTTCACTTTTTTGCGAATTTCTCAAAAACGGGTCCTACGATTTTTTAAATCGCCTCTTTTACTAAGTTTTTTATGCTTTACAAGATACGTTAGGCGCCATGTCAACTGAAATTCTTGAAACGGCTGTTTTTATGTAAAAAATTGTTTTTTTAAGATTAAGAAAACACTCACACAACTTTTTCATGCCACTGCAAATAATGACCAATATAACCTAACATTAGTAATAAAACATTAGAAAGAAACAGCAAAACTAACCTCAATAAACATAACCTAATTTTAATCGTGAGTGAATGATGCAAAATGAAAATCAACCTCTGTTTGGCTTAAAAATACGGAAAATCACTCATTCACGCTAAAACTAGGCTATGTAGAGAAAAATGCTTTAAATAAAAGTTGTAGATTTTTTAATTTCCTATAAATTTTCTTATATACACTTTAGTCGTGAAATAGGCTACATACTAAGACTCAAATCTTTAAAAAATCGACTTTTTACGTTATCGTGAGAAAAGACAGAAAATCGCTAATTACCGCTAAACTAAGCATTATAGCCTACAAAAAAGTTTGAAATAAAAGTTGTAGAATTTTTAATTTTCTACATTTTTTATTTATACACTTTTGCACTAAAACGCATATTAAAGCAGCAATCTTTAAAAAAAACAATTATTTACGTGAAAACAGCCTCACCAAGAATTTCAGCAAACATGGCGCCTACCCTATCTTGTAGAGCATAAAAAATTTAGTAAACCAGGCGATTTTAAAAAATATCGTAATACCAGTTTTTGAGAACATTGCAAAAAAGTGAAAAATGACACAAATAAACTACTACTTCCGGTTGACCGATTTTATTGAAAATGTTTGTGTCGGGTCCTGTAGTGGTGTCTAACTTAAGTTTGAAGTTCGTACGTTGTTTCGTTCTTGAGATATTCTGTTCACACACACACAGACCAATCGCTAAAACCATGTTGTTTGGATTCAGGGGGTCTGAAAACGTGTAGATCCGGTGAAAACTCGATTTCGAAAAATTGACATGAAAACAATACTTTCCTTCCTATATATTCATACAGGCAAGAGAAAGTAAAAAATAAATGAAAATACATTACATAACAAAATATTGGAAATAGTTAAATTGAGTCGTTTACTCCGGGTTCTTTCATAATCTGGTTAATTCTAAATAACGAAACCTCTCTTACTTACTTTAATTATTATCACAGTTATAACAACCAGTAAATTACAGTAAGCTATTTTACTTAATTTTTATAGCCTAGACTAAAATGATTACAAAATTTTGTAAACATTTTAAACTTAAAACTAAACTTTACTAAAAAGAAAATATGGTCAATTACAATCAAATAAATAAATAACAGCTTACATAAACAGTTGTATGGAGTTAAAACAAAAGTGCATTCATTTACCTGTCACGAAGAACCTTTTACAGTACGTGACAAATTAACAGTAATTTACTCTTCTCAACATAAATTTACTCTGACACAAATTCACACAAAGCGTCAATATCTCGATGAACACCATAGTCAAAAACCTCATCGTCTGTTCACTAATGTGTCACAATATTTTTAACGAATGGAATAACATTCGTTTTAAGACAGAAACATTCCCGAGTCATTTATTATTTACATATAGTCAAAAATTCTTTTTTCTTACTTCATCGGTATTAATTTTTGATTGCGTATTTCCTTGAAAATAAATGTTTAAAGTAGCCTATTAATAAGATTAACACAATTATCTGGTGCGTCGGGTTAGGAAGGATTAAAATGGCTCAAGTTAAGTTAAATCATTTTTTTAAGCTGTCAAGTCAAATCATAAACTCAGTAAATCATTTTAATAAAAATAAATGAATTACATTCAAATTATTGAGATAAAATGCTGACGATGAATTAAACCCAGATGTGATTGGGAAAGTTAATCTAATTTGTAAGTAACTAAATATCAAAATTAAAAAAAAATCCAGAGATAAACAAACGAACCGATATTGTAAAAAATAGGACGTTGAAAACTAAACTGTCAATTAAAATTAACTTACTGATTACAAACAAAAAAAGATCAATCTAGATTTCACCGAATTAAGAGAAATTTTTGATGAGGAGTACGGTTATGAGATAATGGTTTTGGGTTTGGGTTCGGCGGTTGCTCAGGTGGCCAATTCATGGGAGGTTCGGTGTGGTAGTATGTGTTTGTGTAACTGTAGTGTCATCGGCAACCTGATGAGACAAAACATTCATAAACCAGTGTGGTATACGGAGGCTTCACTTGTCAAACGTGACGAAATGATTGGTAGTCCATCGATTCCCGTTTTGTCTCTGAATTATTGAGCTTGAATAATAATGGTAGGAGTTGACAGGCAAACGGCCGATATGTCAAAACAATACAACATGTATGTTATATATATGTATATTTATAATATAGGTGCGAGGGAGACATATAAGGCAATGTAGTTGTAGTGGTATAACAATCTATATGACTGTGGATGGAGCACGCAGGGATAATAATGGTATGAGACAACTAAATTCTCAATCCACCTCTCGATCCCCTTCGTCCCTCCCTCTTACACACCACACGATATCCCAATTCCAAATCAAATCCCTTAACCGTCAAACTGTTTTTCCAATGGTAACCAAATAAATTTTTAAATGCATATCACATACATTGGCTTTCTAGTTTGTTCGGTTACAAATGAACCAAAATAATCAATTTGGTGTATACATGTAATGGATAAACTATTTTACTAAACGACAAAGTAGAAATAAATCGGTTATTCATTTACTGCTACACCCTTTCTACAATCTGTTAATCTTTAAAGGATGAATAAATTCAAATGATATTGTTCCCAACCTTTGAAAAATAGTCATCTGGGGCATGAGTTTTTGCTTTTCTTTAACTACCCGAACAAGAAGAAAATAATTTACATTTTGACACATTATTTCCTTTAAGTTTTTTTTCATATAAATTTTTTTAATGCATAATCTGTTGTACAATAAATGCAACTTATCAATTAGATGTAACTCATGAAAAATTCATCCACTGGTGTAATTAACAAATTACGAGGCGTGTTCAGAAAGTAAGTACCGTTTTTAAAAAACACAAGTAAAACAATTTTTTTCAACACAATTTTATTTCTACATGAAAGCCCAAACCTTAAACTATTTTTCGACATAGTTTCCACCGATGTTCAAACACTTGTAGCGGGTGATCAATTTGTCTATACCCTCTTCGTAGAAGGTTCCCGCCACTGACGTGCACAAAATCAAGAGACTCGGAAGGGGTTTGACTTTTCTCACACGGTACAGTGATGATGTGAGAATTTTTAAAAAAAATTGTGACAGGTGATGAAACTTGGGTCTGTCATGTCACACCGGAATCTAAACAGCAGTCAATGGAGTGGCGACACACGTAATCCCCGAAGAAACAAAAATTCAAGACGACAATGTCTGCACAAAAAATCATGTGCACTGTCTTTTGGGATCGGAAAGGTGTTTTGTTGATTGATTTTCTCCCAAGAGGTGAAACCATTAATGCAGCAAGGTATTGTGAAACCTTAAGAAAACTAAGGCGGGCAATTCATAACAAACGGAGAGGAATGCTCCGTAACGGAATTGTGTTGCTCCATGACAATGCTCGGCCCCATACCGCTGGTGACACTCAAACATTGGTTCGACAATTTCGTTGGAAGCAGTTCGATCAACCGCCCTACAGCCCGGACTTAGCACCGTCTGACTACCACTTGTTCCTGCACATGAAGCGCGAGCTAGGCGGCCAACGCTTTGAAACCGATGATGAAGTGAAAACTGCCGTGGAGTCGTGGCTACATTCGTTGGCGGGAACCTTCTACGAAGAGGGTATAGACAAACTGATCACCCGCTACGACAAGTGTTTGAACATCGGTGGAAACTATGTCGAAAAATTGTTTAAGGTTTGGGCTTTCATGTAGAAATAAAATTGTGTTGAAAAAAATTGTTTTACTTGTTTTTTTTTAAACGGTACTTACTTTCTGAACACGCCTCGTATAACATTAAAACATATTATACTGTTCCTAATTATTATTTACAATCAAAATTAGATATATAGTGTTTTTAAAAAATAAAAATTTAAAAAAAATAACCAAAACCTCCTTTAAAACGAAAAAACCAATATGACAAGTAATAAATAATAAGTATATGATTCCAAAATATTTATGTAGGTTACACCGAACTTTACTGGAGATAATTTAAAATGTTCATTCAGGTATTTACAACATTCACAGTCAAACACGCCAGTCATCTACAGAATATTAACATTATATTATTACAATTTTAAAATCACACTATCAGAATCACCCGGGGAGATCCAGTGCTGAAGCACGTTTTAGTCTATGAACATCATTACTGTTGTCTAAGAGATTCAGTGCTAAGTGATTTACCTGGTTGTTTAGACGTTTGATGTATTTACAACTGAAACTTTGTATTTCTTCTCGTACCGTCTGCACATCCATATCACGATGTATATCGGCGTTGGTATACCACGGTGCATTTAGTATGGTCCGCAGAGCTTTTGATTGAAACCGTTGCAGAATCTCGATGTTTGAAGTCGATACTGTGCCCCATAACTGAATCCCGTAGCCGGTCGAAACCGGCTTTAGCATGGATTTGTACAAAAGTAGTTTGTTGTCAATCGAAAGCTGGGAACGCCTACCAACGAGCCAATACATCTTCCTTTAAGTTTAGACAGAAAAATGAGAACATTTGTACATAAGTTCAATACATTAGTAGATGTATTATAATTTAATATACAAACAAATTTACGCAAAATCATATGTCACATAACGAAGGCGTTTCTTTTAATTTTAAAACATTTCTCAAATTTTTGTTAAGTTCTCGAAGACTCACCTACAAGATAAGGCAATGGACCTTTTCCTTGTCTTGAGGGGCTACCACTGGGCAACTTCTTCACACAAATGATAAGACAAATTAATAAAATTATTGACTTTATAACTCCTGGCTGTGTTAAATGTTCCAAAGGTTTGTAAATTCTTTCCTCAAATAAAGTTAAAACATTGCTAATATATGTTTCGGGTAATAGAAAGGGAAGAGCGAATGTACCAGCACATTTAATTTTAACTTTCTTTTGCCCTGTATGAGTATATAGGGCAAGATATAAGCTAGCACTGCCAGCATTAGCAGGACATGGCACTTCAAAAGTGGGGGGGGAGCCGCAAATATTGCTCTTTTTATTCCTAATGTGTGTACGTTGCAATCTGTTCAATTTAGAACAATAAGCAACCCCATGACCCAATGAGATGAAAATTATATATATATATATATATATATATATGTTTGACGTGTAAATGAGGTGTTGTCTTGTACAGACTCAGGCCGACCATTCCTGAGAGAGTATGGTTAATTTAAACCCAACCACCAAAGTACACCGGTAACCACTGTCTAGTATTCAAATCCGTACAAAAGTAACTACAGTATTCAGACGAACTAAAGTCCCCTAGCCGTGGGAGTGAGAGAATGCAAAACGCTCTCACTCGCACAAGCCATACGCGCCGTTCCAATAACATTGTCTTTAATTTTACTCATTGTTGTCAGCAAGCGTTTATGCACGCAGTAAACTAACAAGCAAGATAACGATTGTAGTATGTTTTCAGATCTGGATTATAACGGTAAAGACCTTTGGGCGCATGCGTAGTTATGCCACATATCTCCCTCTCACTCGCTCGGCTATGGAACATTAATTCATCTGATATCTGTACCTTTACTAGGATTTAAACCAGGAACCTTCGTCTCCGAAAATCAGCTGTTAAACAGCTGACTAGCGGCGACGAAGTTAACCCTAGACCAACCCGATGACTTATTATGTTCTTAAAAGTTAAAATACTTTTTAAAGTAAAAGATATCAATTACAATGCAAATTCGTCAGAAATATCCTTAAAACTAATTATCGTATTATTTTTATTTATTGATTTAATGATTTTATTGTACTATATTATTTTATAAATACAAAGTAAATGTAAGTTAAATGAAATAATTCTACAGAAATATGCATAGTGTTGTAGTAATTCTATGAGCAAAGGTTGGAGGTATCTTACATAATCTGAACACAATCTTCAATATTCCTTCCGTGAGGGAAGCTAATCGTTTCATTGGTTTTAAGGAGACGGGAAAAGAGTAACCAGGGAAGAAGTAAAATAAAGAACAAGAAGAAGAAAAAAAGAAGTAAATGTACCTCGTTTTAATACTTCATTAATCAAAGAAAGATAGGAAAAAGGGAGGGAAACTTGGTAGGAATTAGAGAGGACTTTGTGGGAACAGAAAGAATAAATTGCTTTTTGCGACGTATTCTTTCAACGGAATGAAATCTTTTGCAATTATGATTTAATCTTTTCAAATGGAAATCACATTTGGCTCCTCCTACTTCTTCTCATTTAAATGAAGGAAAAACCATTAGATGAGAGTAGGAAAAAAAGAAGAAATGAAAATAGTGTAAGAGTGTGATTGGAGTTAGGTTAGGTTTTTCTCCAAGATGAGGAATATTTTGGTTACTGTTATCTTTCGAACACACTTCTTTTTTAGCAATCTAATTGAAATTTCGAATTCAATAATCGTTAACACTTTTATTTAATTTATTGTACTTATGAATTATTATATCCAATCCAATTCAAAGAGAAAGTCAAAAAGATATGCCGAAACAATCGAAAATTAACCTAAACCAAACTTCTTTAATCCTAAAAATATTCATGTTTTATTCATTATTTTCTTATAGATGATTTACTTTTAAAATAAAAGTGTTGGTATTAAATAAAACTAGGATAAAAACATTTTTGATGGAATGGTTTCTCTCCTTGACGGTTTTACATTAATAAATTGTTTTATAGTAACATTATATTTTTCAGTTTATTCAAAGTCGTATCAACATCTTGGTCATTAGAGAATATTTTGGGTTTAGGAACGATTAGTTTGAGCGTATAATAATTTTCTGGATCTAGCCGGGAATTGAACCCGACACCTTCGCTTTGTAGCATAGCACGCAAACTACTGGGCCTCGGAGGCGGCCACCATTAATTTTACAAGTTAAGTTTTGGTATTGGATATAAAATGCTAATATTGTTAACTGGACTTCAAATATAGTGTTTAGGAGTATATATCATACAAAATATTTTACAGAATACTGACACTTCTCTCTTAGGTCCGTTTCGGGATCTGGGTAAGTTAAATAATTAACACGCTAAAGTTTAAAATTGCAAATATTTGTTACAACTAAAAATGACAATTAATGAAGTGATTAAAATCTACAATCAAATTACTTATAATAAAAACCAAAGTAATAACAATAACAAATTAAAATAAATAAACATGACCAATCTACTTAATACTGCTTACAAAAGATACAGAAATAACGTTAAACAACACACAGTAATTCACAGTAACGTTGACCTTTTCTAACGTACTAGTGTCCACTACGCAATTCACTCACTCAATCACAGACAAAACGAAAAACACAACTCACAAAATAAATCGCGTCGCTTATGTAAGTGGATCTAAGGAATTTCTATAAAGATAGAGAATTTCGACGTAACATAAAAATCAAAAATCCTTCTGACGGCTTCTGGATAAATTTTAACAACTGTAAACAAATTAGGATTGAATAAAAGGTGTTATAAAAACGCCAATTATCTAAATAGGTAACCACCCGACTCTTCCACAATAGTTATACAACAATAAACAGGCCTACCTGTACTGTACAACCATTTATAACTATTTATTGGAAACCTATTCATCACTCTTATTATTTACGTTAACATTTTCAAAATCTCAGTCCTACTCGAGAATTCTCGAATACACATTCCCTTTAGATATTGTCACAGCACTGACAAGCCAGTATAAGGTGATAGATCCATTGTTTGGAGTTAAGTACCTAGTACTAAAAATGTTTTACAACATTGGAAATATTCGACAATAAAAGAATGTTAAGAAGACCGCTTCCGTAGCGCAGTGGTTAGCGTGTGAAAATTTCTTTTAATATCTTACAATACCAAATTTTGTTTTGAAAAATTTTACAAAATTTATTTAGTCTTATGAAACAATTGATTTTATTTTTCTCTTGTAGTTGAAGAAAGAAGATATTATGGGTTTCTGTTTAGAACCTAGTTACCATAATATTTCTTGTTTATTTTTTTAATCCCTAATGTGTGTACGTTGCAATCTGTTCAATTCAGAACAATAAGCAACCCCATGACCCAATGAGATGAGGATGATATGTATGACGTGTAAATGAGGTGTAGTCTTGTACAGACCCAGGCCGACCATTCCTGAGAGAGTATGGTTGATTGAACCCCAACCATCAAAGTACACCGGTAACCACTGTCTAGCATTCAAATCCGTATAAAAGTTTACTTACCTTTACTAGGATTTAAACCAGAAACCTTCGTCTCCGAAAATCAGCTGTTAAACAGCTGATTTTGGTGATGACTTTACCTCTAGACCAACCCGGTGGGTCATATTTCTTTAAGATTGTTTTTTATTATACATACGAGGGTATATTCAAAAATATGCATCCATCGCTTTACTTTATTAGTAATGGATATATTGTTTACATGTTAGTGTGAAATGATAATTAAAGTGTCCCCTACTCACCAATATAAACACTTTTCTACATAATCTCCGTTAACAGCGATATATTTACGCCAACGTATACCTTGGACAATTCGAATTGGCACAAGCAGCTTCGATGTTTATCTACTCTACTCTTCGCCCCTCGCCATGCAACTACGGTACAGTCACAAAAGTATACATTTGCTACTGTGATAATATGCGACTCACGCACGGTCACTATGCTTTGTTTTCACTGTTATTATTAATGATCTGTCAGACATAATAATGTGACTAATTTGTTTCCATATAATTTTGTGTTAATTATATATTCAGACCAATTTGTTTAGTTAGTTATGTGCGTCTGTAGAGTATAGTTTATTGAGTTTTTGCAGTTTAGTTCTTGTAATTTACAGGCTAATTTAAATTTTAACATGGAGAAATTAAATACATATTTTAAAATGAAATAATTATTTGTATGTTTGTACACTGAAATAAGGTTGTAGGCAGTGGCGTACATTAAAATTTGTAGACCTTGTTGAAAGAATAGGTTATGGATATATTTTATGCGGAACTGTGTGTACACGTAGAGCAGGAGTTGTGCCAGTTCAAATTGTCCATAGTATACTACGCTTTGGAAAAGTCCGTCAGAAGAAGTCTGAAGTTTTCGTACATTACCATTTTCTCACCTCCGCTATCATCTCTGCATCCGAAGAGAAACGCATGCCGTTGAGATGTTCCTTTAGCTTTGGCAAAAGGAAAATTCACAGGGCGCAAGATCTGGGCTATAAGGTGGATGAGGTAAAACGTCTTGAAACCGAAGCTTTTCTAGTGCTGTACGCGTTTTCAGACTTGTGTGAGGACGAGCATTGTCATGATACAGAATTGGCTCTTTTTCTGGACGAACCCTATGCAGCTGTAGCTTCAGATTTTACAAGGTAGCAACACGTTGTTCGGATTTGAAAGTACAGCCACGTTCCAAAATCTCCATATGAACGATACCATTACAATCCCAAGAAACGGTAATCATGACTTTCCCGGCAGATTGCATTGTTTTGATTTTTTTCGGTTACGGCTGTGAATTTCCGCTAGGATGACTTGTTTACAAAAAGTTTCAGTACATGACTAACCACTTTTGAGATTGTCTGCCGCATCATTGTAATAGTTATAGCGATGGAGACATCACTTTTCAATACGCCCTCACAAATAAATAAATAAATAACCAAATAGATCATTATTTATTTATTTTGTATATGTTCTTTCTTTAGAGTATCTTTTCCTGAGTTAAAGCAACGCGATCTGTATTTATTTTAATTTAACACTTGTTTTATATTGATTTTATACATGGACAGAAATTTCATATTTTCTTTACATCAACAATTAGATCGTCTTTTGCTCGATTACTTTAATAGTCTGTGAAAATTAATGTTCGATATTCAAGCTATTTTGTTTAAAAACTGTTGATTTTCTGTATTCTTTTCCAAGAAAAATAACAATTATTGTTATTCCCAACGTTTTATTTTAAAATAATTATTATTTTCCTTGTGGTTCGGTTGGAAATAATTTGTTTCGTGGGAACCGTTGTGTCAGTAAAAACTCCTGGACATATCTTTCGATCTTTCGATGAGAAATTATTTACGGATTTTCCCGGGATTATTTATCTTTCTATCGACATCTATGGCATTTTAAGTCCCTCTTGTGACAATTTTTACACTTCGAAAATTTGGTACATACAACTTTTTAATTGTAGCTATATTTCGTGGTGTTCCCAGACAGGCCCTCCAAGCACTTAAACAAAAGGTAATTATCTTTGTTTTATTAATTTTTTAAGGTTGGTAGAATCTATATTATAATAGTAGGGTAAATTGCCATTACCAACAGTTAGTGACGAATTTGTCAAAAACGATCTCACCGATAACTTACTTTTTTGCTTTCTTTGATATTAAGTTTATCAAATCTATTTTAAAGATTTCTAAGAAGGAAATTACAGTAATTAAGTCAATAACATTTTAAATAATCTTTATATCTTAGTTCTTATTATTAAATTTAAATTTAGTATTTGAACATTTTTAGTTAAGTTTACATAAAAAACATTTTGAATTAAAGAAAAATTTTAAATTAATTTTAAAATAAGCTAGAAAAAATAATAAATTACGTTTCTTTTAAATATTTCGTCAATTGTATGTAAGTAAGCTGTGCTAAAAGATTCCTACAGTATTAATAATTCATTACTAACGCAAATTAAAAAACAGTATTTACTTAGATTTCTTTTATTTCTCTGCCTGTGGCATTTTAAACTCAAAATTAATTTCTACAGATGAACAGCATTTGTTAATTATTCATTTAAAGGTTTGTTATTTTAAGTATTAAAAGAAATACTATTTTTCAAGCATCAGTACTAAAAGGAAAAATGAATTTTGTTAAGCTTAAATGATCTTGTGTTCAGAAAGATAGGGTTTTTTTATTGAATATTAAACTTACAGGTAATTAAAAAATATTTTAAAGAATTATTTACTAATGAAAGATACAGTCGTATAGTATATGCGAAACATGGTGAAGCTTGCAAGAGAAACGTAGTATAGTTACTTGAGTCACGAGTTTTCCCTTGTCTGCAACGAGGGGTAAAGAGGTAAAAGCATCAGTGAGCTTGCGCGACTGCTTTAATTTCAGTACAACAAACATAACTAATACTATACCCAGACCATATACAATATATTGCGTAACCTTTTGTCGGTTAACTATTCGAATGTAACTGTTTGTTATCGTAAACAGAAATGTTATTCTCTTGAAAACGTGGGCAGACTATTCACAGTGCTGAACGAAGTCTAACATGCAGTGTAATAAAATGCTGTGAAGTTAAAGCTAAACAAAAATACCTTTCCCCTGCTTCTTAACAAAAGCCATGAGCGAATGGCTAACTACTGTGATGTTTCTCTTTTCACAACTCAAAAAAATAAAGAAGGAAATTAAAGATGTGAAGAAGCTATTCTTCAACAGTTTTGCTACTACTTATTCTTGTGAAACTGGATTTTCTACTCTTGCTGCCATGAAGAGCAAATATCGTTCAAGATTAGATGTGACAAGAGAACTTAAGAGTTGCACTGTCGGAACTGACCACGTTTCAAAAAGCTTTGTACCGAGAACAGACAGGCTCATCCATTACAAAAGTAGTCTTAATTTTTGTTTTGAATTATATTTAGCAATAATGTACATTAAGAATACATGTCCTGATCTGTTTTTAATTATATTTTTACTTATTTTACCTGAAACCATTGTAACCATGTCCTAAAACCATTGTGGCTTAAAAACAGGTAACTTAATTAAGAATTACCTTTAAAAGTGTTATTAAAAAAAGGCATACTTATTTTTTTTTGTCATCAGTCTCTCGACTCGTTTAATGCAGTTCTCCAAGCTATTGTATCTTGCGCAAATCGTTTCATATCTACATACCTGTAACGTCCTACATCTTTTGTAATTTGTTTTAAATATTGTAACCTTTGCCTCCCCCTACAATTCACTCCCTCAATATTACCCTCCATTTTTGATAGACCAATACCTGGATGTTTTTAAATATGCCCCAGTAGCCTATCCCTTCTTCTGGTAAAATGCTTCCATACACTTCTTTTTTCATCCACTCGCCTAAGAACCTCTAAATTACTTATTTTGTCCAACTACCTAATCTTTAACATTTTCCTATAAACAACATTTCAAAAGATTCTATCCTCTTCTATTCTACAGCCCCTATCACCCGTTTAATGCTACACTCCTGCACACTGCGTACAAAGCATACTTACACACGTACGTATAAGGGGGCGTGGCTAACAGTTTAACCATTTGTGAGAACCAATTGCTCAAAATAAAAAGTTTAAGAACCAATGCACTAACGTATTTACTTACAAATAACTGAATACAGGTAATGATATCGTTGTTGGAATTATCCAACCGAATTCTTATAGACCTACATTTACTAGAGTTTGCTCTACGTTTAGAAATTTTGTTTACACGTTATTACGTATAGTAAATCTAAATTAATTCATTAAATTTTATAAAATTCCGTTTCTCTACGCCATCGAACTGTTACTCAATGTGTTTCATGCACGTACGTTTATTAAACGTTAAATATAGAGTAATGTGAGGGTAAGAATAATCAATGTAAGTATTATTAAGCACATAGCTGTTCACCATTAAGCACCTCAGCAATACTGTCATGAAAGGAATCCGTTGAGCAGAAATATATTAAAAAATCTGGGTGAAACACAGAACTTTCTCTTGCCAATGCAAATAATTCACAATATAACCTAACATTAGTAATAAAACATTAGAAATAAACAAAAAAAACTAACCTCAATAAACATAACCTAACTAAATGAGTGAAATAAGAGAATAACATGAATCATGAGTGAAAGACGTAAAATGAAAATCAACCTCAGTTCGGCTTAATAATACGGCAAATCACTCTTTCACGCTAAATTAAGCTCTGTAGAGAAAAATGCTCCATATACAAGTTGTAGGCCTAGATCTTTTAATGCCCTATATATTTGACTAGCGTCCCCCGTCGCGGCTTCGCCCGCGCAAAGGTTATTGGTTACAAAATATCTTATGTTAAAAATAGTATAAGAGGCTTTTAATTTAGGTTTTCAATTTTGACTGTTATTTCAAGAAAAATTTCATGTTTAACAATAGTATAAAACTCGAGTTATTGTCTTTTATCTCATGACTTATATACAATAGAAAAAATATTATAATCCCATATCTTCATCAATAGCATGCACGATTTAGACAGTCCAACCTCCCGCAGTGCGTTAAACAAAACCTGTCAAACATGTTCAAACCTGTTGAATACCTGTCAAACATCTGTTTTTATTTTCTGGCTTTTTTTCTATTATATTCAACTTATCTATAGATCCGATATAATCTCTATGTATTTCTTATGGGAGACGTCGTTTTTTTGCGATTTCTTCCCTTTAAAATCAAAATTTTGCAAAATCCTTTCTTAGTGCGCGCTTACACAACATAAGAAAGCTAACTTCCAAATTTCAAGTCTGTAACTATTATAGTTTCGGCTGTGCGTTGATTATGAATCAGTCAGTCAGGACTTCTTCTTTTATAAGTATTATGCTAATTACAACAATTCTGGAATTATTTCTGATAAAATATTAATCCAGTTTAGATCAAAAAATTAAACACTACGTACAGTACAACATCCGGAGTGACAAAAGTAAAACATAGATTAAAATCGTTGTTAACGTCAATTCAACTTCTGGGAAAATAGCTGCAGATTATAAATGCGATTAAGAATAAAATGCGAGTTTTAACATCCGTTGTAGGCCGACTGTTACTGTTTTAAACGAATCATATATATAAGTATAGGCTACCTATGTGTATTTCTTATGGGACGAAATTTTTGCGATTTCTACACTTTAAAATCAAAATTTTGCAAAATCCTTTATTAGGATTTTACATAATAGATTTGCAATCAAATTTATTTAATCAATAAAACTGAAATAATTGAAAATTTTTATAAATAGACCGTTCAAATCATTTAATTCTGAATATGTAGCCTAAATTTGTAATTTTTTGTTTTGGTGGCTGTCAAATACCGTCTGCTTTTTTTCGGGCCTGCGCCCTAGATCCACATTCAATATAATAACAGTAATATTTAGTTACTGAAAATGTGTTCTTGGATTTCAAATCACTATCATTAAATAATTGATTTAAGTTAACAAAATTCGTTCTTTGAAGAACGGTGAGTAACGACTAAAGCACAGTAGTACGATAGTTTGTTCTGAGAAGAACGGTTTTAAATAAAACGGTTTTTTTGACGCTATCAGAGTGACTGTCAAATAGGCCTACCGTCTGAAAGTGTGCAACGACAAGTACTGGTGAGCTATGGAATATGCCTATGGAAGGGGTAAATGTGTGTTGGAGAACCAGCCGTAAGCTTAGCGCTTTGCGTTGATTCCTTATCCTCCCATCAGTGGGGGGGGGGGGGAATTTTTGCTATTTTTTCCCTTTAAAATCAAAATTTTGCAAAATACTTTCTTAGTGCGCGCTTACACAACATAAGAAAGCTAACTTCCAAATTTCAAGTCTGTAACTATTATAGTTTCGGCTGTGCGTTGATTATGAATCAGTCAGTCAGTCAGTCAGGACTTCTTCTTTTATAAGTGTAGATTATATAGACTTTTGTCGTAAAATGCGTAATAAGGCTCAAATCTTTAAAAAATCTATTTTCTTACATATTTTCGTGAAGAAAAACAGAAAATCACTAATTACCTGTAAACTAAGCGTATACAAAAATGTAATTGAAATAAAAGTTCTGAGATTGTAAATTCTCTACAACTTTTATTATACTATACATTTTTGCGCTAAAATGCATATTAAAGTCGCAATCTTAAAAAATCAATTTTTTTACGAGAAAACAACTTCTCCAAGAAGTTCAGCGGACATGACGCATACTTTATCTTGTAGAGCATAAAAAATGTAGTAAATGTGGCGATTTTTTAAAAAAACCGTAGGAGCCGTTTTTGAGAAATCGCAAAAAAGTGAAAAATTACACAAATAAACTACTACTTCCGGTTAACCGATTTCGATGAAAATGTTTGTGTCGGGTTGAGTAGTAGTATCTAACTTAAGTTTCAACTTTGTACGATGTTCCGTTCTTGAGATATTCTGTTCAGATACACACACTCAGACCAATCGCTGAAAACATTTTTATGGAGGTTCGGGGAGTCTGAAAACGTGTAGATCCGGCGAAAATTCTATTTCGAAAAATCGACATTAAAACAATACTTTATTTCCTATATATTCATATAGGTAGACGTAAGTAAGAACCACGTTATTAATCGTACAATAAAATAAGAAATATTATTAATTTAGTAGAAAATATTAAAGAACCATCGTTTGAGTATTTTTTCTGTCTATGAAACAGTAACGATGTACTGAGGAACAATTCTGGGTAAATACAGTATTGTATTCCTTCTGAATTCAATCCGTAACATTTGCATTGGGGAAAGGTGGGTCAACATAATGCGTAATCTCTCATCTATATATTAATAGCGAGCAGGTTTTTTTCAACATGATTTTAACCACCTGAACCTTCACCGATTTTCCCCGAAGTGGGCTCAAATGAATCGTCTGTTCGAGTAGATTTGCAGAAGACTATCCAAAATAAAATATTTCGATTTATGACCGTAAAATAGGAGGTCTAAAATAGATTGAAGAGGGGCAAGTTCAACGGAATGAAGATAGGCCTCTCTCTTTCTATCTATCCCTCCCACATCTCGCACAGCTATTTCAGTTTGGAGAGGGGGCTACTAACACTATTTTCTTCACGCAACCACACTGATATCATTTTCTTCATTTTAATTGGCCTGCCTCCTCACATTTTAAAATTAAAGGTTGGTGCCATAGTAATTCTATTACGTAACATCAACGTTATCAGTGGGTTAATGAATGGCACAAGACTGGTGGTGAAAAGAATGTACGAAAATTTTCTTGATTCAGAAGTCATAACGGGGCAGCCAAAGGCAGAAGGGTTTTACTACCGCGGTTAGATCTAACCCCTTCGGATGGAACTTTGCCATTTACATTTAAGAGAAGACAGTTTCCCATCCGTTTAGCAATTGCGATTACAATAAATAAATCCCAAGGCCAAACATTCAACAAAGTTGGCCTTTATCTGCCACAGCCGGTATTTTCACATGGACAATTGTACGTTGCTATGTCACGTGTCAGATCATTTGATAGCCTAAAAGTTCAAAAATGCCACACAAAAATAAAACAGGTTCCTGGTTCAAATCCTAGTAAAGGTAGTTACTTTTATACGGATTTGAATACTAGACAGTGGTTACCGGTGTACTTTGATGGTTGGGGTTTAATTAACCATACTCTCTCAGGAATGGTCGGCCTGGGTCTGTACAAGACTACATCTCATTTACACGTCATACACATCATCCTCATCTCATTGGGTCACGGGGTTGCTTATTGTTCTAAATTGAACAGATTGCAACGTACACAAATTAGAAATAAAAAAAAAAATAAAACAAAAAATGTTGTTTACAGAGAGAAGTTCTATAAAAACAAATTTACACTTTTGTGCGGGTTTTCCCGCACAGGCTCACCTAGTATACATTAATATTGTGACACTTCTCTCCAAGGTCCGTTTCGGGATCTGGTTAAATTAAATAATTAACACACTAAAGTTTAAAATTACAAGTAGTATTTATTAGAACTAAAAAAAATTGCAAAATAAATTGATTAAAATTTACAAGTGAAATACAATTTAATTACTTAATAAATAACAATAAACAACTTAACCAATTTAATAAATACTACTTACAGAAGATACAGAAATAACGTTTAACAATACACAGTAATTCGCAGTAATGTCGACCTTATTAGTACAGAACCTATGCATTTTACGACAAAAGTGCATAATCAAATTTATAGGAAATTAAAAGATCTACAACTTTTATTTAGCGCATTTTTCTCTACAAAGCCTAGTTTTAACGTGAAGTAGTGATTTTCCGTATTTTTATGCCAAACAGAGGTTGATTTTCATTTTGCATCATTCACTCATGATTAAAATAAGTTTATGTTTTTTGAGGTTAGTTTTTTCGTTTATTTCTAATGTTTTATTACTAATATTAGATTATATTGTTCATTATTTGCATTGGTAAGAGAAAGTTGTGTAAGTGTTTCACACCAGATTTTTATTTAAAGCTTACACAAATAACATGAAAAAACTTACAATGGTGTCATTTATAAAATGCTAGTCCTTTTAAGCAGTATACAGTCCATAAATGAATTTTTCCTCAATGTGAGATAATCATTGTGTAAAGACAAATATAATTATTTTCCAGTGATTCAAGTAGATTTATTAAATTCAGGTAGTTGGCACAGTTAAGTTAACTCATTTTTATTTAGGATATTAGGTTATTTGAAGGGATAATTAAATTTATAAACCCGGATGATCTTGATTTTATTTTTTTAGAAGTACTTGTACTGATTAAATAATTCACTTTAATAGATAATTCTTAGATAGCTAATGCACACAACGTTATACAATTTAGATTTTTTGTGTTAAAAAGTCAAGTAATGCGTTGCAATCCAACAAGATGAACAACGAACAACTCGGACCTAACTTACTTTTTTTAACTCTTTCTTCTTAAATTCAATAAAGTTTAATTGTTCTCCAACAAGTACACTCTTTCCTTCCAATTCAGTACGTCCTTTAGAAATAAAACTTATCTTTTTTTCCTTCCGGTCTGTTCCTCTCACGATTCGTCCTCGCTCATTTAATGGGGCTTTTCATTGTGAGAGAGGCCGAATAAAGGTTTCGTGAACAATAATCTCACGTTAAAATTAACAGAGTTGTGTAAGTTGAGATTTAATTATTGTAGCCTACGTTTATTTTAGCAGTTTATGCAATTACTATTATATTTTGTATTTTTGCTAAGCTAATTGACAACTGATAGAAAACCACTAACATTAATTTTCTGATCCTAATTGTTTTGTTAACACAAGATTGGAAGCGTTTGTTGTTCTTGAAACCTTACTGAAGTATGATAAATTATTTATTTTTTTGGTGTCATCAGTCTCTTGACTGGTTTGCTGCAGTTCTCCAAGCTGTTCTATCTTGCGCAAGTCGTTTTATATCTACATATCTGTAACACCAAACATCTTTCGTAATTTTCTTTATATATTCTAACCTTTGTCTCCCCTACAATTAATAATAATACTTAATTATTTCACTTTATATGAATACAAAATTACATCTTATCTACTAAGAAAAAATAACCACCAACTCAAGTAAACGGTGGTTATATAGACCGCAATCTTAAATAACCATTTTTACCACGAGAGCACAGCCTCCCAAGAATTTCAGCAGACATGTGCTTACCCTATCCTGTAGCAAATGAAAAGTGTAGTGAATAAGGCGATAGTTAATAAAATTGTAGAACCTTTTATGAGAAAATCGCAAAAAAGTGAAAAATCGCACAAATAACTTCTGGTTGACCGATTTTGATGAAAATGGTCTTGTCGGGTCCTCTAGTGGTACCTTACTTAAGTTCCAAGTTTCAACTTCCTAATGCTAGCAGTACACTATTGCCGAATGATTCGACGAATATTCGGGCCAAGTCGCGACAACGAATCTCAGCGAATGTTCTACACGAACTAACCCAGTACATACTCGTCTATATTCGCGAAACCTCAGTTCGATCGTGTCATCACATAATTCAACGTAGATCAGAAAATGGATTTTGATGTAGGGGTTGCAGCGGCTTTTTATATGTACAGTTATGCGTACTACAAATACGTACATTCATGCATACCACCAGAAAAAAATTCATCGGAAAAGGACAAGGTAAACCCAGCAATTATTATTTCGTCTAAACATTGTTATTATATATTTTCTAAAATATGTGACTAAAAATAGTGACTAGCAAACGTTTTTTTATAACATTTGGTAGCAATAAAAAATAAATATAAAATCGTATTGTAGGTCTACTCTATAGATAGATAGACTTACTATGTAGGTCTACTGTAGACTAAACCAAAATGAGTAATACTGTAGTAACAGTAAAAAGAACAAACTGTTGTTTTTTTTTAGTTTCTTTTTACCAGTAGGCTTATATTTAAAAACTTCCGGTCTTTCGCCGGTTGTTTTGACTGAAGGCCCTGGTAATTTAAGAGTGAATCATGATTAGATTTGATTTTGTATAAGTAGGTAATGAATAAAAAGTAAATAAAAAGTATGGTGTAGAGGCACGGAATAATGTAGCCCGAATGAAGGCGAGTGTGTACTGCTAGCAGTTTGCCCCACTTCGCTCTCGTTATTCGTCTGTATTCGTCCCCTTTGATTCGTGCAAAGTACCGACTCCAGACCGAACTAAGGCCAATACGAACCATGGCGAGGCGAAGTGGAACGAATAACCACAAATACACCGAGTACACTATCGTATTCGCCTGACTTCGCCTACATTCGGCGATAGTGTACTGCTAGCATAAGATAATCCGTTCTTGAGATTCTTTGTTCACAGACACACACGTCATGACTGAAAACATGTTTTTTGGGTTCAGGGGGTCTGAAAGCGTGTACGAGGGGGTACCCAAAAGTATCCGGAATAGCTCTGCTGTGGGCGGAGCTTGTGCAGTACGAATTCCCGCCACTAGGCTGCTTGTAGGGCTACTCATTGCCAGTTCAATGCCATTTTGTTCGTTGATCTAGCTTGTTCTGTTCTCGTGCAGTGATTGTTCTCGCTAGTGCTGTTTTGTGCTCGTGTCGTTTTTCATGATGGCAAGTTTTAATGAACAACGTGCGGCTGTGAAATTTTGCTTCTTGCTCGGTAAAAACGCCGCGGAAACAGTTGTAATGTTGAACACAGCTTACAAAGACGACACTATTGGAAAAACCCAAGTGTACGAGTGGTTTTTGCGCTTTAAAAATGGCGACATGTCGATTGAGAACAAACCTCGTTCTGGACGACCGTCGACTTCCCGAACAGACGAAAATGTTGTGAAAGTGAAAGAAATTGTACGAACAGACCGACGACAGACCATTGACCAAATATCACAGGTTAGTGGGTTATCTTGGAGCTCAGTCCAACGCATTTTAACAGAAGACTTGACAATGAAAAGAGTCGCTGCCAAGTTTGTGCCTCGGGTTCTGACAGACACTCAAAAGGAACGTCGAATTGAAACGTGTAGTGATTTGAAACAACAGCTTGAAACTGATCCAGATTTCATGTCAAAGATCATTACGGGTGACGAGTCTTGGTGCTATGGGTACGACCCAGAAACCAAACAACAATCCAGTCAATGGAAGACTTCACTATCACCCCGACCAAAAAAAAGTCGTCAAGTCAGATCGAACATCAAAACAATGCTGATTTGTTTTTTTGATGTGAGGGGAATTGTCCATTCAGAGTTCGTTCCACCAGGCCAGACGGTAAATCAAGCTTTTTATCTTGAAGTGTTAAGAAGACTACGAAACAGCATTCGTCGTAAAATACCTAATTTGTGGCAGACAGGGGACTGGTTTTTCCACCACGACAACGCGCCTGCACACACGGCAATCTCGATTACCCAGTTTTTGGCGAAAAACGGCATGGTTTTGCTACCACACGCACCGTACTCACCCGATCTGGCTCCGTGTGAGTTTTTCTTGTTCCCACGCATGAAAAGGGGCATGAAAGGTCTCCGATTTAACAACGTTGATGATGTCAAGAAAAAAACGACGGATGAGCTGGCAGCCATCACTGAACAGGAGTACAAAAAATGTTTTGAACAGTGGAAGCACCGGTGGGACAAATGTATTAGTTGTAATGGAGAGTATTTTGAAGGGGATAAGGTTCTTTTGTAAAAAAATTAAAAATAAATAGTTTTAAAAAATAATTCCGGTTTCTTTTGGGTACCCCCTCGTATTTCCGGTGAAAAATCGACATAAAACAATAGACTACTTTCCTTTCCTATATTCATACAGGGAAAGATAAAGAAAGCCTATTTGAATATTGCTGTAATAAAAATCTGCTATCGAAACGAAATAATTTTACAATTTTCTGGGTTGTAAAATTATTCATTGTAGTGGAAAAATTTTGAACAGAAGAATAAAAAATATTCGTAACAATACAGAAGGCCTACACTTAAAAACATACAGCCATATTGAATGGATTTATAAAATTTTATTTTTTAATAAAAATAAATACAATCTTTTATAAAGAATTGAGTAGGAAAAGAAAAAATAAATAAAATCGGTAAATAAAATTACAGAATGATCTCTGTTCAACATGAGACAAAGCGTACATAAATCGGTAAATAGGAGTACGTAATTGGCATTTTCCTCTCGATTGATAACTGAGGGAACATGGAACCCCTAAAGCCCTTTGATCAGATGAAAAAAATATCCAGCTAAATGAGAAAAATGTTGTCAACGCAAAATCCGATCCCATTCTGAACATAATAATCCTGTTAGAAAGAAACCAACCCTTGCTTACAAACTCACAGACAATTCTCTTTCCACGCTGCTACCACACACAGTTAATACACAAACGCAGAAGCATTATACACTTTTTCTGTAAAACAAATCCTACTGAACCCTACTTGCAAAGTTCTTCATTGGTTGGCAAACTTTCCCCATTTTCATAAATAAGCCGTACAGCTCTTACGGCTTTTTTTAAACAGCCCAAATCTTGTAAACTCTTTTAAACTGATAATTCAGTTCATTTTCTTTACGAATATTTTTGAATTACGCAAATAATAAATAAAGAAATACGTAGGGACAAGGTTGTATGCTTTCCATGGTTAAAATTTTGGTGTGAAACACTCATGCGACTTTTTCTTGCCAATGCAAATAATGAACAATACGTATAACCTAACATTAGTAACAAAATATTAAAAATAAACAAAAAACTAACCTTAAAAACATAACCTTATTTTATTCATGAGTGAATGATGCAAAAAGAAAACTAACTTATTTTCGCTTTATACTACGGAAAATCACTTGACGCTAAACTCACTTTGACGCTAAACTGGGCTCTGTAGAGAAAAATGCTCTGGATAAAAGTTGTAGATTTTTTAATTTACTATAAATTTGATTATTATGCTTTTTTGTGGTAAAATGCATACTACGGCCGAAGTCTTAAAAAATCGATTTTTTACACATTTTCGTGAAAAAACAAAAACAAAAATTCACTAATTACCGCTTAACTAAGAGTGGTATACTAAGAAATGTTTGAAATAAAAGTTGGAGTTTTTAAACTTTCTACAACTTTTATTACATAAATTTTTGCGCTAAAATGCATATTAAAGCCGCAATCTTAAAAAAAAAATTTACGAGAAAACAGCCACTTCACAAGTTTCAGCAGACATGGTACCTACCCTATAGAGCATAAAATTTGTAGTAAATGAGGAGATTTTCAAAAAATCGTAATAGCCGTTTTTGAGAAAATCGCAAAAAAATTAAAAATGACATGAATAAACTACTATTTCCGGTTTTACACTGTGTAATAAAACAATTACACAGGGTTTTCTGTTCATGCCCACTTTTTACCTCTAAAAGTGTAAACCGGACTGATAATTATGTACAGAGTGATTCACAAAGAAACATCATTAAGTTAGAAAGTAATGGAATTTACTGAGAGAAGGAAAATAGGTTTTGTAATACAGAGTGATTCGCAGTAAAACAGAATACTTCGGGAGATGAATCTACATTGAAAAATATTTAAAAAATTTCATATGAATAAATTGTCTGTCTATAACTTGATGGCGTCCCGCAGACAGGAGCAGACTTGGCCCGCTACTAGCCTTCTCAATAACATTTCATTATGTACTACTACTAATTAGTACACTAGACTTGGTAAATAATAAAGTGTTATTGAGAAGGATAGTAGCGGGCAGATTCTGCTCCTTTCTGCGGCAGGCCATCAAGTTATAGACAGTCAGTAGGTCGGGAAATGCTTCGCTAGCAGTAACGAAACATTTCCGAACCTATGTTTATATGATTTTTTTTTCTATGTAGCTTCATTTTCCGAAGTATCTATTCTTCGTGAATCACCCGTGTATTACAAAAATTATTTTCTTACTCTCAGTAAATTTCATTTACTTTCTCACTTAATGAAGTTTAGGGCTTCCTGTACCCTATTATAATTATTAAACATTTTTTCGAAAATATTATACCCTACTTGAAAAATAATATCATTTAATGATTTTTCACGGATGTACAAAATATAATTCTTAATTTTATTTAAAAATTATTTATATAAATTACATCTAGTCATTAATAAATGAATGGAAAACCCTTTATTTTTTTTGTTTCTTTTAATCTGAATTTGAATTATACTAAAAGATTCAACGTAAAAAATAATTTGGGTATGAATGGGGTTTGTAATTTGTAAGATTTCTTTTTATATGAAAGGAAAGAAAAATTAATATAGAAATACAGAATTAGACAAGTTGAAAGTAAGAGAAAACAAGTGCTTACGTCTTAAACACAATACTGAAAGATGAGTCTGGGCAATACATTCATTTCTTGAAACCGACAACATTTCATAAAGAAAAGAAAAGAAAAATAAAGAAAGTAAGTGAGGTGACCAATTTTCCTAGTCTTTTCAGTACACTACACAGCGAAGTGTATTTATTTGTGGTCTAGCTAAGTGCCCTTCACAAAAGAAGAGAGTAGAAACTCCCGCTCATTTGTCACCGGCACCATTATGCGCTATTGCTATTGTGTCTCTCTTCCCGGGTTTGATGATTAATAACTCGTCGCGGTATCACTCAGGTGGATCAGGTCACACGGTCATGAGAGTTCAAAATGTCTCACACCGAAACCAAAATAGCTGTGTTGCACAACAATCAAAATTATACGGCCGTAATGTTCTCTTATTTTAGTATAGAGCATATTAATTATTATTAAATTCCCATGATTTAAGCTAACTGTCACACTAAAATTTATTTCGTCAGTTGTATTAAACCGATCGACTATTTACAATAAAAAATTTGGTGTTAAACACACACATTCGTCTTTCTCTTATCAATGTAAAAAATGAATAATATAACCTAATATTAGTAATAAAACATTAAAAATAAACAAAATAAACTCAAAAAACATAACCTAATTTTAATCATGAGTGAATGATGTAAAAACAACTCAGTTTGGCTTAAAAATACGGAAAATCACTCTTTCACGCTAAACTAGGCTCTGTAGAGAAAAATTCTCTAAATAAAAGTTGTAGATTTTTTAACTTCGTATGAATTTGAATACATATATATACTTTTGTCGTAAAATGCATACTAAGACTGAAATCTTAAAAAATCGATTTTTTACACATTTTGTGAAAAAAACAGAAAATTTCTAATTACCTCTAAACTAAGAGTTATTCAAAAAAAAAAATGTTTTAATAAAAGTTGTAGGATTTTAAATTATCTACAACTTTTTTTTTCGAACAGGCCTTCAATGGACCACGCTAATATCAATCTAGTTTGGCGGCTCCCTCCTTCTCCTCCAATACTGCTTCATGTTCTCGCTGTGTTGCGCTCTCGTTCCTCCGTCCAGCGCATGTTTTCTCAAATCTTCCTGACACTCACAAGTGACTCTATTGATTGAATCCTCCCTCTAAACCTTATTCTATCCTTGCAGTCTTCTATCTTTATGTTTATTCTATTGAGGTCTTCTTTTACTTGTTTTATGTATGGCGGTGGATTCTTATAATTCCAGAATTTATCAAAAAGTTGTTTATTCAATCTACTGGGATCCATCCGCATCATGTGTCCTATGAATTTTAATCTTTTCTTCCGAATTGCCGTCTCAAGATTTTCAAAAGTTTTAAAACCGCCACCGTTCTTTATTTTGTATATATCTTCATTTGGCTTCAATCTATAACCATTGTCTGTTTTATTTGGGCCATGTATCGTTCTCAAGATTCTCCTTTCTATTCTCAAAAACTGTTCAAGATTTGGTACATTTGATGTTTCAGTTCCATAAAGTATTACTGGCCTGACAACCGTATCATAGTGTTTAAATTTGGCGTTGATGGACAGATTCTTCTTGTTGTAGACATTTTTAGTTAGGAACCTTAGTCTCTCAAAAACGATCTTCCTGTGTTGAAAAGCTTTTTTATCTGAACCATTCGAACTGATCACTTCACCAAGATATTTAAAGCTACTTGTGTATTTAATTCTTCCAAATCTAGTATCCATGAATTTATTTTTTTGTTTCAAATTCGTCATTATTTCGGTTTTGGAGAAAGATATTTGCAGACCTGCTTTCTCGGCTATTATCTTCAGATCCTCAACTTGAGAAATCGCCTCTTCCTCAGAATTCGCCAGCAAAGCCAAATCATCAGCAAACGCTAAACAATTCACCTTTATTTTTCCCTTTCCAGCACCAATTCCAACAGCACTCTTGTTGAGTTCTGAGAATGTCTTCATGATCCTATCCAACACAAGATTGAAAAGCATAGGGGAAAGACCATCCCCCTGCCTCAGGCCTGTTTTAATTTCAAAAGGATTGCTGATTTCGTCTAGAAACTTTATTTTTGAAAATGTTTGTAAAATCTACAACTTTATTATATACATTTTTGCGCTAAAATGCATATTAAAGCCGCAACTTAAAAAAAACAATTTTTTACGAGAGCACAGCCTCTCCAAGAATTTCAGCAGACATGCCGCCTACCCTGTCTTGTAGAGCTTTTTTTTAAATGCTCAAATAAAATTCGTAGGATCAATTTTTAAGAAAATCGTAAAAAAGTGAAAAATAACACTAATAAATTACTACTTCTGGTTGACCGATTTTTATAAAAATGTTCATATCGGGTCCTCTAGTGGTATCTAACTTATGTTTCAAGTTTACCATGTTCCGTTCTTGAGATATTCTGTTCACATACACACACACAGACCAATCGCTAAAAACATTTTTATGTAGGTTCGGGGATTCTGAAAACGTGTAGATCGGGTGAAAACTCGATTTCGAAAAATCGACATGAAAACAATGCTCTTCTTCCTATATAGGCAAGAGAAAGTAAAAATATTAGATCAAAATGAGGTGTTTCATAACTTGTAGGTTTATTGTATCTCAATTTTAAACGCATCCGTTTTATTCAGTAAAATACTTTTAATACCCACAAAATTAAGTCAGCTATACTTTTTTTGTTTCGTTCAGGCATTAATTAATTAATACAGTTCGTTTACGTTTAGAATGTGCAACATAATGAAGAACGGGACAAGGTCACTTTTCTGTACGTACCATATTACCACCACGTTATCACTACTATAATATGTTTCATAATAATAGACACACGAATTTGAACCCTTACATCTCCAAAACAATGAGTCAGATTTCAACATACTTTACATACAAATTTAGCGCATTTTATTCTGGATTGACCTATAATAAACCTATATATTTAATGTTGTTTAAAAATTGCCATATTGAGGTTGGAAGACAAAAGACCCGGTTTTTTGACACCGCAACAAATTTCATGCGTTTAGAGGCGAGTAACTCGATAAATATTTGACCAAAAGTTTTGAAATTTTAACACAAAATTGACAATTATATTCTTACAGCGTGTACGAAATTTCAAAATAGCAAGTTATTTAAATTTTGACTTAACTATATTCTGAACCCTTGCTATCTCGGTAACCGCTTGATCGTTCGGCACGGGCAAACTATCGTTTTATTCAGCGTAAAAAACTTAGTACAGATATGTTAATAACATGAAATATCGATTGGCCAATGTTGTGGCAGAATTTTTAGAATTTTGAAAAATAGATGGGTAATGCGGGGGATGGGCGCTACTATCCATGTTGCCTGAATCTGTCTGTCTACCTGATTTGACAATGCAGTCTGTCGATTCAGGATGTCACGTACAAAACTAGGAACATGGATAGTAACACCCACTTCTCACATTACTCATCTATTTTTCCAAATTCTACCACAACATTGGCCAATCGGTATTTCATGTTATTAACATAATATCTGTACTAAGTATTTACGCTAAATAAAATGATAGTTTGCCCGTGCCGAATGATGGAGCAGTTACCGAGATAGCAAGGGTTCAGAATATTGTTAATAAATCAAAATTTAAATAACGTATGAATTTAAAATTTCGTACACGCTGTAAGAATATAATTGTCTATGTTGTGTTAAAATTTCAAACTTTTTAGTCAAAAAATTATCGATTTACACGCCTCTAAACGAATGAAATTTGTTGAGATATCAAAAAAATCGGGTATTTTTGTCTTCCAACCTCGATATGGCAATTTTCAAACAACATTTAAATGTAGGACTATTCTAGATCAACGCAGAATAAAATTAGCTAAATTTTTATATAAAATATGTTAAAATCAAATTCATTATTTTGGAGATATAAGGGTTCAAACTCGGGTGTCTATGATTATGAAACCGATAGTAGTTACACTACTGGGTTACAGGAATTATCTTGGAGCCTTTGTAAATAATAGACGTTTGACGTCTACTCAGCCCACTGTATGTATTCGGTTCTGCAGCAAACCATCATATACTACAAATTATTTTCATTTATTCCGTTTCTTTAGTAGTATTTTATAGTATTCGTATTAAATTATTATCCAGTTATTATTAATTATTAATTGATCGTTCATGAAATAAATATTTAAACAAAAATTTCTCTAACAGTAGCAAAACTTTTGATGAACGTAAAAGTTTTTTTAATTATCAAAACACATTGTTAATTTTTGCGTAAAGTTATCATTTCCGAAAAATGGTAAATTTCAGAATACTAATATTTTTGAGAAACGATGGTTAAAAAATAATAAGAATTTTAATACCTAGGCCTACCACTTTTCTTTTTACAATACTTTATAGCGTTGTGTCCTCAATATTGCTTGTATCTCTACGTTTACATTTTAGAACTTTTTTTAAGTTTTTTAGCGTATAAAGTAAGCTTATAAAAGAAAATAAAACGCTATAATATAGCTACTTCAATTCTTGAGCGAGATATTAAAATTTAAAAAGTTGAAATTGTTACAAAAAATTGTTGAATTTTTTTGGCATTGCTTTCAGTTTATTTATTATTGACATGAAACAAGCAGGCCTAGTATTAATAAACATAATAAATTCTGTACTTCTTTTGTTATGCTCATTTTTCGTATAATCCGAACGATAAGAAACCCAAACAGGACCCTGTCTCAATTAATTTGGTTTAGCGGGATTATTTTGTATGTATGTTAATTAAATTTTTAAGTTAATTTTTAAACCCCCGTTTTTAATGTAGTACATCTAATGTCAATAAGAAACATCAAATCTACAAGAAACAGAGAAAAGATGGATAAATAGCTTAATCCAAAAATTTATTTTCAAGTTAACATCCGAGGATATAAAAATATCAAGAGAAAAATAATATAATATAAATATAAGCAAATATATTCTATGTAAAAAATACATTATCAATTTATCATACTTTAAACAATGTTATAAATTAAAGGAATATATATGTATTCATTCTTTTTCCTTAATACTGAGAAAAATAAAATGAAACTTTGAGGAAAATTTAACGGGAAAAGAAGATATTACATTTCCTGTCAATCATTTTTTATTAGAATCACTCTCATAATCTTTGGTATTACGTACGCCCAAAACAATACAATATCAGTAATTTTATTTCCATACCTTTTTGTCTTTGTTGTCTTTTGTGACATTCTTATTTTTATTTTTATTTGTCACTACAGTTAATTTTGTTCTCGCATTAAAATAAAAATTTTAATATACGTTGATATTTTTAGGCCAGCTCAGTTACTCACCCATTCAACTTGTGAGTTAACAATCCAGAGCGTAATTTTCAGGTAGAAAAGTAAATTCTTTTCAGTAAGCTTTGTGTAATCTAAGTGGATATCTTTTTCAACCCAGAGAAAAGAAAAGGCAAATGGCTTTTATCATCATTTAACTTAGGTAACATCCCTAGAATTAAATCCACCCTTCGGTTTGTAACGTTGAAACAAAAGAAATAATTTTAAAAGTGAATGAAAGTTTTAATAAATGAATGCTTTAAATTAGTTAAACAAAATTGATGTTACATAAATTGAATTGATTTTGTTGAAGTAGTTTTATAACTATTGATGACACTGTAAATATAATTCTAATTAAGCAAATGAATTTACTGGTATAAAATATTGCAATATGTTAACATGAAAATATTTAAGTTTATTTAATAATATTTAATGAACTCAATTATTAATTAATAATTTATAATTACGACTTATTTTTGACTTCTTGCAGTCTTTTGGTTTGCTTCTTGTCCATCCATCGATTGGGAATCAAATGGGGTCTCGATACATTGTTGCAATCGATTTTATAGTAGACCTATTTAACAAATTCCTTTAAATTTTCATCTCCTTACTTTAAAATTAACAAATTGTTGCAGTTGGTTCCATAATTACAATAAATCTTGATGTTCTTGTATTTTATTTTAATTCTTTGTTAATTTTGGTTCAAATTACTTATTTAAAATTATTAACTTTCTTTTGTTTTCTTCAATTTTAATCAAATTTTGATTTTTGGCTTCTGGAATATTTATTTATAATTTTATATTTTCTTCTTACATTTCAGATTGATATAATTAGGATTTAGTTTTGATTTAGAATAATTTTAATTTAATTAGAAATTATTTATTTTTGATGATTATTTATGATTATTTAAAATGATTTCTTTGAATTCTTTAACAATTGACTTATTAAGCTTGATCTTAGATCAATGATATTCTGGAGCATACATTGCTAATCTACAGGTTGTTAACTTTATAAAAAATAACCAAAATGTCAATATAATTTATCAGAGACGAACACAATAATTTAAAATACACAAACTAAAATTTGTAATTTTATATTGAAATCAAATGAAATAAACTTTTTAATTGGGATATTTATTTTTGAAGTTTTATTAATTTTTTATAATCCAGTGTATGTATTACTGCCATTTTTCCATGTTTATCCCATCTCATAATTATTTATGCTAATACTTATGTTTCATAATTCCCTGTAATAAGATATTCACAATCTTATTCCATTTTTTTGTTTTTTTTATTTGACCTTGGGGACGGTATGGAAGAGAGCAGGTTGTCTTTTACAAATAAAGTAACTATATGGAGCCATATACCAAATTTAACTTTTCTACATTGAGAGAATAGAAAGTTATTTAGAGAAGTTTATTTCATTTATTTAGAGTTTATTAACACTATATGATAAGTATGGAACAGCTTTATACTGGATATCGGAGATGTGTTTTGAGGCAGAAAGAAATGTGGTTCTACATAGAAAAATAATCTGCATTATGGTGAGTTTTTAATTTTTATTTGCCATAATCGGTTCAAACTTAATTTTTGAAATAGAAATATGAATCATGATTTTACTGTAAAATTTTAAAAGAAAAACAATGTTGAAATTCGTTTTTCTGTTATTACCTTCGTTATTGAGTATTATACAGTATTCAAAGTTGAAATAACAGGAAAACCATGTTAACAACAGAATGAGGTAAAACACGCCACATGAACAATTTTATTACATTTTACAATCATATTGCATCCAATAACGACTTTAAATTATGGTGTAATAAGCCTATTGTTAATAATAAATAATGACTAATAATTAACACAATTGCAAATTGATACAATATTTAAGGCAAATATTAATTTTGTTTATTGATGTACTAGTAAAAAAACATTTTTTGAGATTTGGAATATATAGTTTCTGTTTTTACATAAATTATTAGTTTTTGGTGTTTCCTGAAATATTGCATCGGAAGTAGAAAACATAATTTGAATGTTCATTCCTGATCTGGTAAACTTGTTTCTATTAGGTTGTACCTTAAAAGTTTAAAAGCTTTTATAAAAATCCATTCAGCAGAACTTGGTTGTGAGATTTATTAGTTTTAACTTACAATAGCACTCCACTAATAAACTGAGTAAAAATTAAAAACTTCAAGAATTAAGTATAGTTCATCTAAGTTAATAAAGCTAAGTTATCGCGCAGGGTACGGATAGACTGTTTGCCCAATGGGGAGGCACTGTGGGAGAAATAACTAACCAAATATCCCCTCCACCATAACATTAGTGACATCGCTGATATCAGACATGACACGATCGCTTCAACATTGCTTTAAACTATGTACTATAAAATGGACTGGACATTCAAATCTCATTTAAAAATTTACATAGGCAATATAGAGAACTGCTACTAGAATTATTTTTATAAAACTGATTTATTTCAAAGATCGTACTGGAGCATGAAGGATTAGTATTTTTATTTAATTTATTTTGTTTTTATTTAACGAGAGGAAACCAAATTTACCAGTATCAAGGTAGGTGAACATTCACATGGGGTATGAGGAGCTCTGCCAAAGGCAACTATCCGCCAAAACATCTCAGCTCCTTTCTATCCCATCCTTACTTGCTGCAGGATCACCGTTAAGCATAACTTCACAACAAGCCGGTGGTTTTTGATCCGCTGGATAATGTTATCTCAGCATGATTCCTCTTCTTTCCACCCATTCCCCCTTTTTTAAGTGACTTCTTTCGAGACTTATGCAGCTGAGCTTCTCTGCTTTTCATCACCTTCTGGATAAACTCCTCAGTGGCTTTCCAGCTTTCCTCTTCTGTAATCATGAACTCTCCAAGATTTTCGGGAGAAATTGGCGACCTAAGCAGGGTCCCTGGAACCTCCCTCTCTGGTATCCATCCTCTGCAGTTGAAAATCACATGTTCTGCGTTCTCCTCTTCCACCTCACTATCCAGACAGCTTGCTTCATCTGATCGTCTCAACCGGTGGAAATACACCTGAAAGCTACCATGCCCCATCAATGACTGCATGAGGTAATAACCAATCTCCCCATACTTCCTACTCAGCCATTTATATTTTAGATCTGAAATCAATCTATGTGTCCATCAACCGAACACCTCTTCATTCCATATCTCCTGCCCTTTCCCGAGAAGTCTATCTCTGGCCTCTCTCTTTATCTGAGCAATTGTACCCTCTCCAGCTTTCAGCCCCTCAGATATCTCACTTTTTTATTATATAATAATTATTATACAGTATAATGATAAATTAAAATAATAATGGATTAATCCATTTACTGAAAATTAAACATGTATAAAAATGAGTTGTCATGTCATGAATGATAATATTCATGAAAACAAGTACTGTAGAATAAAATATTAATCCATAACACACAATTTACGGTCAGTATCTAAATGAAGTATTATAAAAATATTTCACTGCAGTAATGATTATATCAATTTTTTTTGTATCAATCAATTAATCAAAATTTTAATTCTAAATAATATAAATGGCTCAAATATGAAATAATAATATACCATTAATCATTCAGGCTAAAAATTTGAAATAAATTTATACCTTAAACATATAATACAAATATTATAGATTTCATTTATAGAATGCCAGGAATTAAATCATGCCTACTCATGTAATGCTATTCAACAGTGTGCTGAATTAACATCCAGTGATATATTACTGATTATATTTTAATCTGTAAAATAATGGAAGACCATGGAAAACATTTTCAAATTGTTGTCGAGAAAAAACTATATATTTAATGATTATTAAATTTCAATACTTATCAACATAGTCTCCAGCTACATTTAGACAATTGTCCCATCACTCTGTGAGCTTCTGATTCCCATAGCATAGAAGAACATTGGTGTTTTTACCACTTTGTAGTTCTTTGAACAACTTTTCTCTTAAAATATCTTTGGTTGTATGATCGCTAAGTTGATTAATGGTTCTTATGTTTTGTAACAATCTAAAATTATAAATTTGTTGAGTATTTTGAATCCTTAGCTGTTTTTTAAACATAGTACCTTGAATTTTTTCAGAATAGCAATCTATCACATCAATACACAAATTACTTTTGTTGTTGTTTAGGTCATCAACCGAAAGGCTGGTTTAACCTCATGCAACTGGCTTCTATGCTGGGGTCCCAGGTTTGATTCCTGGTCAGGTCTGGCATTTTTTCATCACTCATCTTCATGTATCATCCTTCTCAATGTCTACATTAGCAGCAATTGCAAAACAGTCAGACGTAAAAATAATTTTAAAAAAATGGTTTAAACCTCTAATATGCTTTTCACGATTGATGAGCTCTGCTGTTCCACGCGTTTAGACCAATCAGAATATTTGACAGCATTGTCAGATTATACGAATTTATCAGCTTAAGTAACATTACGCGCTCATGGGTATAAGAGCCGCAGTAATTCACTCGTGTCTTGCATCTCGTACTGAACACATCGATTATAGAGCGCGTTAACATGCAATACTTTATAATAAATCAGCTGATTGCGTGTTCATAGGTTATAATTGTTATCAAAAGACCAACAAAACGGCTTATGAAATGTATAACAGAGCTACGAGAGCAAGTGTTGGCAATGTTGCTGGCAAGTCTTGGCTAGCTATGAAGTGGGTAGGGGGCAATGCATACATTCAGAGCTCATCAGTTCTGAAAAATAGTATAGAGGTTTTACTAATTAAAAACGAGGAGTGAGGTGGTTAACTATTGCTTTCCCTATTGAATAGAAAGAGTATGCATATCAGCATGCCAGGCCCTCGGAAAAGCACTCTCCAAATGACATCTTCACTTCATTCACCATGGAGTCTGGCTGTATAGTGAAATTAATTACTCTCAGAGCAGATAACTCTGATTAATGTCTTTTACACCTCTACCTCTTCTGTTCTTAAATAGTTCAGTCTTATAATTGGCTGACTATTTATGATAAGAAACAGAAATATTTTTTGTAGCCCTGGTACCAGCAGATCCAGCGCAATTAATTTAACACTCCACCTGCCCATTACGTTCAAATATTTGTAATATGACTCAATTCGAATCACAAAATTAAGCAAAAGTATATTGTAAGGTTAGATGTAAAATCACTTGGTACTGTACATGTACTAAAGCAAGTGAATGACTGCACCTTAAATTTAACTTTTCCCATATTTTATAGATTTGATTAATTAAAATATTTTAATACAATATATAATATATTAAAAGAAAACAATATTGTATACACACATATTTTAACAAGTTACAGTTGGTGATACACAAACACATTTTTATGTATTTGAATTCGTGATTTCAGAAAGCTCATTAAGTCAAAATCTAACTTTTGAAAAAATTAAAAAAAATGGTAATTTACTACGTTTCAATAAAAAAACAATATTAAAAAATAAAATTTCTTCAGAGGCCTGTCCCCTTAATATAAAATGCATACTTTTGTATTTTTAAAGACAACCACTTGTTTAAAAAAATGTTGAAAATTTTGACCTAAGGTGTTTCTGAAGTAAAGTGGAGTAAAATGCTAACGTTGTTAAACTTAAAGAAAATTGTGTTGCACAATAGTATTCATATATTTATTTCACTAGTTTACATTGGTGACTAAAATAGCTTTTAGCAGTAATAAAAATTGAAATTTGTTTCACTTTCATTTTTTAATTAGAAGAAAGCACTTTGTATCCTTAAGGATAAGCTATTCCTTACTGTTATATTACTTAAGAAAAGCCAGACTTATGTGATTTTTATAGGGATGGTGTGTTTATATTCAGTTAGTCCTAAAATGGACCAAAGAAAAATGTAAAATTTTGATTTATGGGCTTTCTGAAATGACTCATCAATTATACACTACTGTAAAACCAAAATATGTATAGTCTTTGTACAGTATGAAAGTGTGCTGCACAAATATACGGTACTGTTGTGCACAAGACCCTGTCAACTATGTGAAAAATCTGTTATATCTTTTGTTTTATGTTAATTATGGTTGTTAAGTTGTTAAATGGTTCTTTTGTTTTGTAGCAATCTAACGTTATTAATTTGTTTTGTGTTACCTTATTTATAAATTACTTTTATGAAGTATTAAAAATTACATAAGTATTAATTTTCATTATATCACTATGTAAATGAAATAAAAAACAAAACTAATGAACGAGGACTTAGTCTCATCTGTTGAATCTTCACAGAATTGAAGGGTCTGTTATGTTAGAGCATATAAGTTCTTGAAATACAGCAGTGACGTAAAATAATAACGAGGAGATTAATAAAATAACTAATGTGATTAACATTATGTGGAAACAATATGACAAGAAAAATTTTATTCTGCAGAACAGAGAAATTTTGGCCGAATGCCATCATGAAAAACTAAAACTAGAACAACTATTTTGTTGAAATAAAGCGATAATACAAAAATGACAACGGCTGAAGACAACTGAACAAAGAGATATAATATTAGTAGTAATAATATTATTACCACAGCTAATGTCATGTTGTTACGTATGCAGCATATATTGTGAGTATAACCTACATTTCATTTCAACAAAATGATAATCTACAATAATATTAATAAAATTAAATTCTCCACAAAATAATATTCAAAGAATATTTTTCCACAAAGGATTGAAAAGATAGTGTATATAAATTTTCAAGATTTTTCTATTCATTAATTTCAAGAAGTATTTTGTTATCCTTAATTTTGTTTTAATTCTTCTCTTGTTCTTGATTGAAACTTGAAAGAGAATATTTTTTCCTCAAATGGGTTACTGACCCAATTGCAAATAAGACCAATGGTTGGCCTGCCACCTTAAAGCCTGCCTTCCACTGCGAGTGGAGCAGACTCCGTTTAACTCGCAATGGTTTAACGTCATGTAAATACTTCCACTATGAAAAGAGTGAGCGGAGCAGATTGTACGAGTTGGAAGAGTTACAAAAGAGGTCGCAGAGTTGAGTGGATTTCGGACGGACTCCATTCGACTCACAACACCAAATCTCATAGAAGCGCTTCCACCTACACATGAATCAGCGAAGCGGACTGAGCGAGCGAAAAGGGGCCGCTGTGTCATGCCCTGCAATGCTAGTTTGGAATGGAGTCTGCTTCACTTCCCATCAGTTTTCACTTGACAGCAAGTTTTTCTATTGATGAAATAGCTTTTCTAAAGTTTGTATTTTGTTTCTTTATGTCTTCTTTTACAAGTGATGGTAATTCTTCAAATTGTTTTCTACTGACTAAAATAATTTTTGAAATATTCATCTTGTAAATCGTAAAATATTCGAAGTAAATCACCTTTGACAGGTCTCTCTCTCTCTCTCTCTCTCTCTCTCTTTCTCTTTCTCTTTCTCTCTCTAATGTGGTTGCTCATCCATTATCTTGGTTTGTTACGCTTATTTGTCTTATGATAACTATAGAGTAACAAGCATTTACTTATTGTATTTATGTAGTCATCATCACTTGAATCGTCTGACATTATTACTAGAAACGAACAAACAAGAAAAACACTCTAGAAACTAACCACAACTTGCTTGATCCAATGATTTGCTGGCTTGATAATAAAGATGAACTGGCTGCCTCACCCAGCCCGCTGCTGATAATGGAAGCATCAACCCCACCCATCTTATTTCTTGCCTAGCTCACTCCGCTACCCAGTTTCGAACCGCGCTGGCAGTGGAAGGCAAATACTTCTTCTTTTCTGTTAAAATCTTTCTTAGTGCAAGGACAAAACTATTTTACTCCATTTCGCTCAGCTATTTCATGTTCATTACCCTTTCGCAGTGGAAGGCGGGCATAAAGCATCTAGATATGCTCTGGGTTTCATTTGAAGTCCATCTCCCAGGCTCTCTGCCCTTTCCGCTGTTGGGTACATTTTCCTCTTCCACCATAAAGACAGTTGTCCATCATCCTATTTATGTTAATTGATTCACAGATCAATTAACATTGATCTGTGAACAGAACGCCGGCCGCATTGGCGCAGTTGGTAACGTGCTCGCCTCTCATCATGCGGTCTTAGGTTCGAATCCCATTCAGGCATGGCATTTTTTCATACGTTAAAAAAAAAAAAAATGATTCACAGATGCTTATTTAATAATGTTTTAAGCATTCTACCTAATTCACACCTGACTTGAATATAAAGGAATTCCCCTACCACCCATTGGAACGTGCCTTGTTGGCAGTTCAAGCCCTGCCATCCCAGTGTCTCACTTAACCGTGGGCCGCACTGCAGGTGGGTAGTGTTTAGGTTGTTGGATAGAGGCTGGATATACCGGATGTCCCACGAAGAGGTTACTATTTTTGAATTAATATGTCAGATGTATCGCACACTCTACAGACTGAAACTTTACAGTTATAATAAATATATATGTAAAAAAGGACTCTCGAGTTTCATTTGCTTATAATTAATCATAAGAAAATAATATCAAAAATGAACAATAATCTTGTGGATGAAACAACTTATATTTACAATAGGATTCAGATAGAAAAAACTACAGCTGTGTTTGCTATTCCAAATTGATCAGCATAGCTATTGTGGACATCAGTTCGAATAAACTTTAATGAAACAAATTGCGTTCATTAATAATTTATCACTTTCATATTTCTTTCATTACATTACTTAAGTAACGTCGTAACAAATCACCAATTTGAAATGTTTATGCAAATAAAATTACTTTCCGCCATTTTGTTTTGATTTATCATAAGCAAATGAAACTCGTGGGTACTTTTCTTACATACCTATTTATTATAACGGTAAAGTTTCCAGTCTGTATAGTGTGCGATACGTCCGGCATATTAATTCAAAAATAGTAACCTCTTTGTGGGACAACCGGTATAATAGCCGCACTGTTGGATGTATTTTATTCCATTCACAGCCAGCATGTGTGTCAGTAGTTATATTGTACAAAATGTCTCTCTCAAGAAAATTACTTGTATATGAATGTAGTCCCTATTTACAAAATTCAATAGTTATGAAAAACATGGGGAATATGCATGCATGATTATTATAATGGTAGAGAGTACAATGGTGAATTTTTGCGTGTTAATAAAAAAATAAGAAATTATCCTGATCAGTTCTATAAATATGCAAGGATGAGTGCCGAAACATTTGACAGAAAATTTAAAGACAAACTGGAAAGAACCTTAACAAACTTTAAGGAAGCAATTCCACAGAACAGTGACTAATTCTCACCATAAGGTCAACTCCTGCTTCATCGGATATTTGTGCCTATAGGCTATTGAGTTTTTGGCATTCTTTCATAGCTTGTTTGTTGGTCCCAGTTGGTGTTGCACTTGAATATCGCAGCTATTAAAAATTCTTCCATTTTGAATGTTGTGCTAATATAGAAACTTGAAATGGTATAGATACTTTGAAACAGTTCAAAGTAAAATATTCAGAACACAATAAACAACTTGTTATGTGGTGGGTGGCTAGAATTAACCTACCAGACTATTTATCTTGTTACATGCCAAGCATCTTCCCAGGGGCCATTGATTGGATGGAGTCAATGCGGTCAACTCCATTAACAAAGCATGCAGGAGATAATTGCCTGACTGGTCACTTGGATGCTAGCTACCCTCTACCCACTAGGTAACCATCCAGCAGTGTGGCTCAGCCGTAAGGTCAAGCTAAGCTCAGTCCCTACTCAATTGAAACCCAAAACCTTATGTGAACTAACTAGGCATGGATGAATACATACCACTAGGCAGAGGAAGTTTGGGACAGCCAATGCAACATTGGCCATATTGGCGTAGTTGGTAACATGCTCACCTCTCATCATGCGGTCTTGGGTTCAAATCCCATTCAGGCATGGCATACTTTCATACGTTACAAAAAATCATTTCATCCTTCACCGTCTGCGTTCGCAGTAATTGCAGAACAGTCGGACGTTAAACCAAAAAAAAAAAAAAATGAAACATTGAAGGACCATGTCCAAGGAGGGATGATGTACCAGGCTTTTGACTTATACTTGTGAGGAAGAAGATAGAAGACATTTTTTGTTTAATTATTCATGGGTTTTCAAATTTACAGTATAGGCGCGTGACTTTGAAGCGGTTATATTAGATGGGTTGGAAAGAAAACATTGCGCTCTAAAAACACTATGTCGTTTTGTAAACATGTTATTTATATTGTTGATAAAATTGTATCAACAAACATACAATTTTTAACTACATAAATGATTGTTGTTAAGGTCATCAGCTGAATGGCTGGTTTGAACCTCTAGAAGCTTTACTAAGTAAAATTAGGAGTGAGGTGGTTTACCAATGCCTTTCTCACAGAGTGGAAAAGTATACTTATTAGCATGCCCGGCCCTCCAAAAAGCATCTACTTCTACCCTGCTAATAATACCTTCACTTTATTCACCACAGGATCTGGCTGTATTATGAGATTCATTACTCTCAAAGGATATAACTCTGACTAAAGTCTTTTACACCTCTACCTCTTCTGTTTTTAAATGTTTCAGTCATATAATTGGCTGACATTAATTATTGATGTTTGTGACAAACATTAATGATTATAAAGCGTAAAATAGGTATTACACACGTTATATTGGGAGAGTCAATGTTTTACAGTCGAGTAGTACAGCAGATGCCGTGTGCTCAGCTTCATGTCCAACTACTGTAAGAGTTGCCTAAACCACTGTCAGTAGTCCTGTTCAGTCACAAGCAATTATGAAATTCAATAACAATACAATTTATTCCCAAGAATTTTAAATTACATTTCATTTGTAAAACACTTCCTTATTTTACTTAATAACCTCAAGAGGTTTAAACTGCTTTTTAGGCTGTTGTTATAACATTAACAGAATACACAATAATCTGGAGTAATAAATAAAACATATTAAATAATGCATTTTATTTGTTTTGTTTCGTAGAGTAATAACCAACTATGTTAACTTTGTTGTTGTTTAGGTCATCAGCCAAAAGGCTGGTTTGAACCTGTAGAGGTTTTACTAAGTAAAACGAGGAGTGAGGTGGTTTACCATTGCCTTCCTCACTGAGTGGAAAAGTACGCTTATCAGCATGCCGGGCCCTCTGAAAAGCACATATTTTCCACTCTGCAAATGACACCTTCACTTCATTCACCACAGGGTCTGGCTGTATAATGAAATTCATTACTTTCAGAGGAGATAACTCTGATTAGTGTCTTTTACACCTCTACCTCTTCTGCTCTTAAATGATTCAGTCATTCAATTGGCTGATCATGTGATAAGAAACAGAACTATTTATTTTAGCCCTGCAACAAACAGATTGAGTGTAAATAATTTGACACTCCACCTGTCTGTTATGGGCAGATGTTAACTTTATAAAACTAAATACAGTATTAAAATAAACATGTAAAATATTACCCTCAATGGTTCATTCCATTATAATTACAGTTTATGTTTATTACATTTTAATTTTAATTAGTTAACTTAAATATAACATTTAAATAAACGTATTATGAGTGCAGTATAAATTTTTATTCTTTTGTAATAATTTTCTATTTTAATCTCATATAGCAATACAGCTGTATTTGACTTGAAGGTTAATTAATTGCAATTCAACATGTTCTATATTAAGTGAACTTGAATAAGAGATATATTTTTTATAATACTGTAAATAGCTAAACCAAAACTAAACAGATTTAATACAATTTAATACTCTGTTAATTTTTAAATAGAAAAACAACAATAATAGTTTTATCAGGTTAACATGAATAAAAAATGCCTTGATAGCAAAACATTATTATTTTATACATTGGTTATTTTATCATTTTTGTACCAATTAGAAGAATGTTTCATTTCAAAGAGAGGTTTTACTCTTACATTGCATGTGAATATTAAAACAATATCATGTATTTGTAACAAAATTCATACTTTCATTAATAAATTAGTCAAATATCCTGTAATATTTTTTCATTTATTTAAAGTCGCAGTGATTGCTTGGTTATTAATAACTACGGTGGGTTATTTATCTAGAACAGTGAGTTTTGACTTGTGAAAATTTATGGACCCTAGCCGTAATTGAAACATTGTAGGCTATATTTCTACAGAAGAAAATATAGTGCGCTAACCACTACGTTAATCACTACAGCTGATTTTCGGAGACGAAGGTTCCTGGTTCAAATCCTAGTAAAGGTAGTTACTTTTATATGGATTTGAATACTAGACAGTGATTGCCGGTGTACTTTGATGGTTGGGGTTCAATATTAACCTTACTCTCTCAGGAGTGGTTGACCTGGGTCTGTACAAGACTACACCTCATTTACACATCATACACATTATCCTCATCTCATTGGGTCATGGGGTTGCTTACTGTTCTGAATTGAACAGATTGCAACGTACACATATTAGGAATTAAAAAAAAAACCACTACGTTACTGTAATTTTATTGAAAATAAACTTTATTATATTTTATGGTAGGTATTTACTAATAATATGTTTACCTATAGAGTGTACCAGAAAAGTTTCACTAAACATGAACAAAAATCATGGACCAAAAATAAAACAGAATATATGGTTTATAGAAACTGAAAGAAAGAAATGAAAGAGTAACATAAGATAGAGAACAGTAGTGAATTTAGAGAAAAAGTTTAAAGAATTTGAGGGATTCAAAGAGAAAGAAAGGCAATAAGTAACAACAAGAAATGGACAGAAGAAAAAATGTAGTGAAAAGGCTTGGAAAAGATAAAGAATAACAATGAAAAAGAGAAAACATCTTGCGAGAAAACTAATTTAATGAAGTGTTTAGTAGATTGAAATGTTATCTAAAGAAACACAAGAAACTTTACATATGTAGAAGTTATGAGTATGTTTAGAGAGATACAATGAGAAATGATCTACTTGTGAAACAATTCAGAAAAGATAGCCTGACAAAAAGAGTTGTCTGGTAGAAGAGAAGAGGGTAAGCTCCCTAAAAGGATGTACAGCACTTTGAGGTGAAAAAAAGATGATCAAGTAGCAGACCAAGAGTGAAATGAATGGGTTCATTTATGAATAAATTGGGAAAAAAGAAGTCAGAGCGACTGGATTCAACGGTGGAGTCCTGGTTTTGATTCCCTGGCATTTTTTGTAACTCATTTTCATTTATCATATCATCCCTATTCATATCGTTTGCATTAGCAATAATTGCAAAACGCCACACGTATAACAAAACAAAAAATAGAGCAATGGAGGAGAGATGGTTCAACAATAGAGAAAGGTGAAGAGGAGTTGTGTTGGGTCTGACCCGAGAAAACTTAGAGGAGGGATAAAAAGGTTCATTATGATGTAAGACAACTATAAATGAATTTAATTTATCAATAATTTCAAACCAAGTTTTCTTTAACATAAAGGTTATCTTATTATATCATACCCAGAAATCAATTAAAAAATTAATATCAGATAATACAATAATACCTCAAAAAACTACTTTTGTATAACTACAATAGTACTAGTTTGAACAAAACTTATTTTAAATATTAAAATTATATTAAACACATTAAAAACAATTAAATTTTTAAAAAGTAATTTCAAAAAATAAATAAACAATAAGCTTGTTATGTAATTACAGTAGAAAATATTTTACAGTTAACAAAGGTCAAATACGTGATAACATTTACATAAAATTCACTTTTCTCTAAACCTAATATTTTGTTGATTTATTATTTTTATCTGTAAGTTACGTTAGATAATGAACACAAACTAAGTACAGAATAAGCTAGTACATTTTAGATACTCCGTAGTTAATGTTGTACCCTACTTAATTTACAAAGAAAATCATTAATTATTAATATTTTAAGACTGAAAGGTACGTAAAATTTGATTTATTTAACTTTATTAATCATAATGTTTAGTAGACTAATAAAGTAATAATAAGATTACAACTAAATTTTGTTACTGCATATAATTTTCTAAATTAATATATTGGATATTTTACATTTTTAAGATCAAGTTCATTAAATAGTAGTACATTAAAACTAATAAAAACGTTGCATTTAAATGTAAACAAAGGATTAAATATTATATTGAGAACTAAATTTGTACTGGCCGCCTCCATAGCATAGTGGTAGCACGCTAGCCTACCACGCGGAGGTCCTGGGTTCAATTTCCAGCCAGGGTCTGGAAATTTTCACATGTTAAAATACATATTTTACATTAGTTGCTAATGACCAAGCTGTTGGTGCAACTTTAATAACCTAAAAAATATAAAATTGCAATTATTTTTTCTTTAGTTGATTTAAACATGCATCAATATCTTGGTCATTATTTACTATTTTGGGTTAAGGAACGGTGGGTTCGAATGGGTAATAATTCTCCAGATCCTAGCTGGGAATTGAACCCAGTCGTTCCTTTGCAGCATATCACACTAACCACCGGTCCACAGAGGCGGCCTAAATTTTTTATTTGTTTCTTGTAACACTGTAATTCCATTTTAATTCAAAATCACACATAATGTTCCAAGTAATATTTTTAAACCTAAAAATGAAAAGTTACCTTAAATAAAGTACTCTAAATAAGATAGGTAGTAATTTTATCATCTTTGTCTCCTCCTTTCCATCATTCCCTGCTTAGCTGTATCTCTCTTCCTCCTACTCTTTATCTTCATGCCATTTTTTTTGGGGGGGGTCTCCCCTAACTCTTCTTACTTATTATGTAGTGTAATTGAAAGGTTTTAATGAAATACTGTAATCTAGCATCCTCTATACATGTAGAACCAACTGTTTTGTATAACACTTTTACTCTTTCCCTCTTATTTTGGATGTCATTGCTTTGAATTTAATTTCACAGTACTTTCAACAGGTTTCAGAAACAGTATTTCAGCTGTCTGTACTTTCTACAACAGTGGTATTTTTATTAAAGTTTCATAGAATGTGACTCTTTAATTGGTATGAGGTACTCAGTCTTCGAAGAAATAAAACTGGAAGACAATCTTCCGTAGAAATACAGGGTGGGAAGTCTCCTGAAAATTATATGAGAGAGAGGGGTGTTTAGGGACTGAAAGGATTGTCCCATATGCACAACCAATCACTATTTTTTTTTTTTTTTTGGTTTGTTGATTGCATCTAGGAGACTCCTGAGGAAGTTTAGGACATGTCAAAAACTTATAAGTTAATACATAATACCTGAATATTCATATTTCAATCACACATTAGCCTATTACTACAAGATTATATACTACTACAAAAAGTGTATCATCTAATATGTGCATGACCAGTGCACAGTTGTCATAGCATTTGCTTCAATACCATTGTTTAGGTGTGCATTTATTTTTGGGTTATTTCTGTTATTTATTTTATTAAAATATTATTTAGAAATATATTTTTTACAATCTAAAAAGTCTTAACACATCAAGTAATTTTTCTGATTTTTTTTAAAATGAATCTCAAATTAGCACATTTTAAAAATTGTGGTAATTTATTGATGTATTTTCTCCTCACATAAGTTGATTATAATAGATACTGAAGTCACAATATTGCCTTTTGAGTGTAGATGGGCTGTGAGGAAGGGAAGTGAAAATTTGACAGAGCTGCCAACCTCAACTGTGAGACACTACTCATACATTTCACTACCGTGTAGTTTCTATATACATTTTGTAAGCTGTGGTTTATTCCGAGAAAATGTTTTCTTCATAAACCTTATAAGAAATACGTGTGACCTGTAATATTGCCTATAGCTTAATTATATGACTAAAAAATTTTCATTTACTGTAATTACCAGCTGCCTTATTCTATTGGAACAAAATTTTCTATGAATGAATCGCCTTCTTTACTATCACTGTCACCGGCGTCTTCACTATTAGTCTCACTTAACCGTTTCCTTTTATTACCAGGTGTCAACAAAACTATTGAAGAGTAGCTTTTTCACATCTTTAATTTCCTTCTTTATTTTTCAAATTGTGGAAAGAGAAACATCACAGTAGTTAGCCACTCGCTCATGGCTTTTGTTAAGAGGCAGGGAGAGGCATTTTTGTTTAGCTTCAACTTCACAGAATTATTTCACTGCATATTAGATTTCGTTCAGCACTGAATAGTCTGCCCATGTTTTCGAGAAACTAACATTTCTGTTTACGGTAACAAACAGTTATATTGGTACAATTAACCTACAAAAGGTTTCGTAATGTAATACTTCCGTAATAATACTGTATATGCTCTGGATATAGTATAAGTTGATGTGTTTGCTGTACTGAAATTAAAGCAGTCGCGAATGCGCACTACCACTAATGCTTTTCCCCCTCTACTCCCCATTTCAAACAAGGACAAACTTTGTGACTCAAGTAACTATACATCCAATGCTAGATTTAGGGGGCAAAAGGGAGCAAATATCTTGGGTGACACATTTCAGGGGCAGCAAATCGATCCTTCATGAAATAAATAATAACTGAATGTATATGTGCAAAGCATAAACTATACTATCACCAATTTCAAAGATTAGCAATTTCTTAAATTACCTGAAAATCATAATCCAGGGGGTTGGAGGGTGAGTGAAACGCACTTTTCCACTGTTTAAAAAAAATTCTAGATCCATCATTAATTACATCATACATGGAAACCTGTATCCTTTCTGGTTTTAGTAGTTTGAAATTAAATTTTAAAATGTTTACCAAAATTTTAGTACTTACCTAATTTTGTAGTTTTGACCGATATTATCTTTTATTTTAGTGTAAAAATGAGTAATTTAAAAGTAGGAGTATTAGGAGCTGGTATAGTTGGACTTTTAAGCGCAGAAGAAGCATCAAAGTTATGTCCAACTGCTGATATAACTATAATGGCTGACAAATTTGATGTAGATACAACAAGTGATGGAGCTGCTGGACTTTTTATGCCTATTCTTTATGGATTCAGAGGATCAACTAAGGAAATCACAAGGTTATTATTTAATTTACTATTACTATTTTTAGTAAAATATTATAAAAAATTAATAAATACATCTGATTTGTTTTTTCTTACTTTTATAAAATTTTGTGGACCAAAATTTTTCTTATTTGATTTTCAGAATTTAAAGAATTTCTATTGGAGTTTTATTTATTATAGGTTTTCTTGAGTATAATAATCATAAACACTGCTGGAGATTTTCTTCTTTGAATGCTTTGTCATAACGGAGATTATCGATAAACAATTCTTATTCAGACATGCTGCCCTAAATAGTCTCAGAGGAGTAATTAGCCTATACATGTAGAATATAAAGAATATATAGAATATATCCCTATATGAATATATAGGGAAGGAAAGTAAATTGTTTTCATGTCAATTTTTTAAAACGAGTTTTTACCAGAAATACATGTTTTTAGGGCCTCTGAAGTGAAAATCGCGCGCAGCGCTCATGTGTGTGTGTGTGTGTGAACAAATTATCTCAAGAATGGAAAATTGTACAAAGTTCAAACTTGAAATTTAGAAAAGGTACTACAAGGGACACAAAATTTTTATGAAAATCAGTCAACCAGAAGTACCGGCATCGTTTTCGTGTAATTTTTCACTTTTTTGTAATTTTCTCAAAAATGGCTTCTAAAATTTTTTTAAATCACTTCAAATACTACACTTTTATGCTCTATAAGATAGGGTAAGAGCCATGTTTTCAGAAATTTATGGGGGGCTGCGAAACATGGTAAAAAATTATCATCAATTAGTGATTTTCTGTTTTTAGCTAATCATAATCGGTAATAACTGGGGATTTTTTAATGCTGCGGCCTTATTGTGCATTTTATGACAAAATTGTGTGTATTTAAGTTAAAGGATATAAAAATATCTACAATTTTTATTTCGAGCATTTTTTCTACAGAACCTGGTATAACAACAATTAGTGATTTTTTTATAGTATTTTTAAATCCTAGACAATTGATTTTTATTTAACTCATTCACTCATGATTTAACATAAGGTTGTTTTTCATTTTACATTGTTTACTCAAAATTAAACATAGGTTTTATTTTTTATTACACAGTGGCAAGAAAAGGTCATGTAAGTCTTTCACACCAGATTTTTTTGTATTTTTTCACAGAAAATATATGAATGATTCTTTTGAATATTACTCAGAGTTTCTTAACAAAAATTGTGGGGTTACTGAAATTAATGGAATCATTCTTTCAGATTCTGTAAAAGAACACTGCCATGTAAGTTCACTATATCATTTATTTTAATAGACTTAATCGTGTGGGATTTTAGTTATCCTCCGGTTTATTTATAAATTTGGTAAAAATAAATATTTATGGGCAAGTTAGAGGAGCCCCAATAAACTGTTGATTGCCCAAGTGGCAGTAGGGACTTATGAACGGTAGATCCAGAGGATCTTTTATGAATGAGGTTAAACAAAGCTAAAGGAAAGGAAGGGGCCCAAAGGAGAGGAGTTGGAACAACCGATGGAGCAGAGGACTGGTTAAGAGAGGGAAGCCATTGATAATTGTAAAAAACTCAACAAGTGTACAAATATTGCATCATAACTCAATGGCAGATGGGTTTAAATTGGAAAAAATTAAAATATTGAAAATTTAATGCCAATGATAAATCCAACAAAATAATTGGCAGAAAAAATAATCACAAGAATAAACCTGTTAAAACAGATTGCAACCACAATATTTAATACATAAAAAAATCAGAGAAACAAAATGCAGAACTAAAAGAATGAAGGTCATGTCAATAAACTAATTTTTAAACTAGATTCTGAAAATGTGGTCACTAAACTGATAAGAGTGTATGCCTATCCCCAAATTAATACCAGATTCAAATCTTGACATTTGTTAGTAAAAACATTATGCGGTACAATGCTTTCACGCTAATGTTTAATCTTCAAACTACTTTTGTTATTGAAGTTATCAATTTTTACGCTGTGTTTACAGGATAATTTACTGAGTAAAGATACTTAACAACCATAACCATTTTAAGTAGTCTGCAGAGTAACTTTGATCCAAAATTTTTGAAAAATCAGCATTTATGATTGTGGTCTTGAAGAAATGATTGTACCTAAACTTATCTTCGTAAAAAAACATCCATCCATAGTGTACCAGACCGAACGGAACTTTTCTTTCTATAACAACTGATTTTAATTATTTAAATGATCAGTAAGCATAATAGCAGCAGAATTCATATAAATATAATGAGTTTTAAAAAAAAACTTTTTATAAATTCACATTTTACACTGCTTTCTTTTTCTTTTCTTCTTAACTTACAAGTACTTTCGCAATGCGCACCGCTTCATCAGGTAATATCATAAAAGCTTCTAGAATTATTATGAAGAATGCATCTTCCTTTGTCAAAGTTTGAATTCATTCTGAATTCATACTTTTCTTTGGAAAAATTTATAAAATTGTATATTACATTATGTTTTAAATTTTGTAGTGTGAAATATTATCAACTGTTCTCCCGGAGTACAGAGAAGCAACAGAAGAAGAACTGTTAGAATATCCTGGTAAATGGAAATATGGCACTTGTGTAAAGTCCCTCATTGCAAAAGGAAGGAATTTTATGCCTATCTGTCTTCAAAGGTAAAAATTTATTTTTTAGCTAAAAAAATTACTTAATACTAATCATTAGAAATTCTTAATTCCAGATCACATAAAACGGGCAGTAATGAAAGTCCAAAAAAACAGTAACCTACAGATTTATATATGAAAAAATTATTATTGTTTTTTAAACACAACGCTCTGTTAATGTTATATGCAGTAATTTTTTATGTGCATTGTTAATTTAAAATTTAAGAATAGAATTAATTAAAAGTCAATTTGAACACTGGCTTTTTGCTCAGTCGTATGAGGCATTTTTAAAGTAATTTCCATTTTGAAATTTGGCCGCTGAAGTGCTGTGACATTTGGTGCATGCAAGGTGAGTACCTACATCTGTTAGGAGCCACAGACACTATCACGGAAACACTTGACCATTTTTACACTTTTTGTGAATATTTAAAATGCCTCTGCCGATTGAGAATACCGTTAGCTGTGAAATACACACTGTGATTCGTTTTCTTAGTGCTAAAGGTATGAAAACAGCTGAAATTCATGGTGAGATCAGTGAAGAATTGTAAGTGATGAAATGCTATAGAAAAAGGTTAGAACTATTAAAGATATTCTTCAGTCATTACTGAAGATTTTATGAAGAAAGTTGATAATGAAGTGAAAGAGAATAGACACTTTGCAATTTCATCATTACTTGATGAAATTCTGGAAATGTCAAGACTTGTTCTGTATGAAATTGTGACCAAATGTTTAAATTATCTAAAGTTGTTTTCACACTGGGTACAAAAATATTGACTGAGGTGCACAAAATCAAATTCATTGGATCATTTGGCTGGGAACGACTTTGTCACCCTCCATATAGTCCCAATCTAGTACCCAGTGACTACCACCTGTTTTTACATTTTGTAGATCAGCACCACAACAATAATGAGATTAACGACCGTGTTGCAGTGGTTGTCAAATCAGGTGACAGACTTCATAAGGATAGGATTCAAAAGCTGGTTGTGCGTTATGATAAGTGCTTTAATATTAGTAAAAATTATAAAAAAGTAGATTGAGGTATAAGCTTTTATGTAAAAATAAAATTGTCAAGATGTTTTTTTTTCAAAACATTTCGTATTTAGAAAAATAATCAGGATTATCTATTTTTCAGCATTTTTTAATTAACAGAACACATTTATAGTGTCAGAAACTTTATAAAAATTATAAGTGATCATAATTTTTCAACTTGGCAGCAAATTACAATAATTTGCACATATTTGCTATCATAATTTAGTTTGTTTTGCTCAACAGATTAAAAGAGTCCGGTGTGAAAGTAGTTAAAAGAAAAGTAATGAACTTTAGTGAACTAGAAAATGAATGCGATATAGTTATTAATTGTACTGGAGTTGGGGCTGCTGAATTATGTAACGATCATTGTTTGGTACCAGTAAGAGGACAAGTCATCAAGGTAAAGTCCAGCCTCTCTTAGTTTGCTCCTAATGTAAACAAATAATGATGTCACGGAGCATGCGCATTATATCAAAATGTGTACATGATGATTAAAAAGTAACTACAAAATACTTTCAAAAGTATTTAAATACAAAATACTTTTTAATTTTTTTTTCTAAATGAAATTGTTAGGCCTACATCACATCATGACTGAAGTTTTAAGTACTTATAATTTAAAAAATAGTTAACTTAATAGGAATACGACATCCGTAAAGTCGTAGACTCTAGCGTGCACCCTGTAGTAGGTGGCTTTTGTTTGTTGACAGTAGGAGCAAACTTAGAACGGCTGAACAGTAAGTTCTATTGGCACAACAATTCAATTTATTATAGCTGATAATAAATAAAATTTTAGTATAGATTCTATATTAATACTACTAAGAAGTTTGTTTGTTATAGGAAGTAATTTCAGAAAATATCCAACCTATTTTAAAAATTCTTTCGCTGTTGGAAGCTTAGAGGTTACTATGTAACACAGCTATTAGTAACATGAAATTATATAATTATAAAATTTTAAACAATAATTTTGTGAATAAAAGCTGAGGTCATCTTTTATTTTATGGTAAAAGATATCTTATATAATTTTAAATAAATAAAATCAAAAATTTTAAGAAGGTAGTCCTACTGAAAAAAGTAAATAAGGCATTGTACTTATTAAAAATTATGAAACCATTCCAAATGGAACCTCATTAAAATGGCAATGAATTAATGTGTTATACTTTGTTTTATTATTATCAAATCAGCAAAATTACAATCTCTTCTTTTATAGAGAGACTAGAACAACAAGTTCTTGTTCTTGAGGCGGCCAAAAAGGCTGCCTCCGCAACGTAGTGGTTAGCTCGTTAGCCTACCACGCGGAGGTCTCGGGTTCGATTCCCGACCAGGGTCTGGAAATTTTCACATGTCAAAACCCACAGTTACAGTCACATAATCTACTTAATCGCTAATAACCGAGCAGTTGTTGCGACTTTAAAATAAATAAATAAAAGAACAATAAGTAATAAAGTTAACATTGAGTATGAAACACACATTATGTACATTAATAATAGATGTTACAGAGAACAATTTTTAAGACTTTTTAAAATAAATCAATTTTGAAATGATTGAAATAAATAAAAATATACGTTTGTTAAAGTAAAATTAACTGTTAAAATCTGGTACTTAATTCTAACACATTATATCTGTAAAGTCTCGTAAAAGTATATTTGCTGTTGTCCAGTAAGTTCATCGCGAAATGATTCAAATGTCCGTTCAGCCTTTTTTCATGTGTTCTGCTAAATCGTGTAATTTCCCGTCTTACTGAGTTAAGTCCTAAGTTATTATAGATGTATCTGTTTCATACATACCATGAAATCCTAAGAGCTGTTTGTAAAAATTCTGTCTGAAAACATTTTATTTTATCAATATTGGAATTTTTTGTTGTTCCCCAGAGTTGTATCCCATAGTTCAGCCAGGCTTCAGAATTGTCTTATATAGCATCAATTTTGAGTCAGTTGATAGTAGTGAGTGCCTCCCGATTAATCAAAACATATTTCTCAGTTTTAGATCCAACTGTCTTCATTTCATCAGAATGTGTTTCTTTCACTTCAGTTGGCGGTCTAGATGAAGCCTCAGGTACTTAACATATTCTGATTTTTGTCTCCTACTGATATTTATTATTTTGTGTTAGCAAACCACAAAAAAATCTGAATGACCCAAAAGCGAGATTCCTAGTAAATCAGAAGAAAAAGTTATAATAATTATCAAACACAAAGACACTAAATAACGTTGAACTTGAATTAACTATAAAATATTTCCTTTCTCTTTGTTCAGGCTCGTACACCAGGAGTAAACAAATTTATTTGTGCTGGAGAAGACACATACATAATACCATATGGACATGGCATATCAACATTGGGTGGGACACATCAGTTTGGTTATACTGATCAATCCATTAGAGTTCACGATACTGAAGGAATTTTAAATCGATGTTCAGCTATAGTACCACGTTTAAAAAATATTCAGGTACTTTGGGAATGGGCTGGACTAAGACCTTACAGACATACAGTCCGAATTGAAGCTGAACAAATTGGAAATCTTAAGGTAAATGGTTTCATGAATATTAAACATATTGTAACAACTAAGCCTAGGTTCATTTGGGATCTGGGTAAAAATAAGTAATAAAAAGACTTACTTAGAACAATTAATTATTTATTTCACAATTAATGATTAAACTTAGCCTACTAACAAATACAATTAAAATACATAAATTAAATAAATTCCAGAACTTAAGCTTAAATTAAACTTGACTATAATTATGATACAATAGCAATAAACAATCAAAACAACCGATTAACTTGTTCATAATGACTTACTACTACCCGTATGAACAACCACTATTAAAATTCAGAATCAGTCTTGTAATGACACTATTTCGAAACGCCCCTAAAGCACTTTTCATTTACAATCAACTATTGACTAACTGACTAAAAAGGCACTAGTTATTTCTATACCTGCAGTCTGATAGTTATTCTAGACCCTTTAAACAATTACAAGATCTTTCTAACAATTTACATACACCACTATTATTGAAGATAATAAAAGAAATCAAAATTTTCTACTAGATTTTATTTCCTATAACTCCCAATAAAAACATCTCATCCTTTGCCGTTCACTATTTGTTCTACACACTCCACCCCATACAATACACAATCTTTTACAATAAAGAACACTCCACCCCATACAATACACAATCTTTTACAATAAAGAACCATTATTCTATTATCCTTTCTATATTCGACCATTTTATGAACTGCCACTATGTTACAATATTTTATACCATGAAAAATACTATTACATAACATTCAATATGACAGTCAACTTAACCTTTCGGCGGGCGCGCTGTTGTAAAAAGTACAACAGCGATGTTTTTTTGAATGCCAGTCACTACCCGAAAAAGTGGGAATACCAACTGCCATATGTATGCCTTCATACCCTTTTGCCCCACTATTCACCCGGATTTCAATGTCTCCTGTGTCATGGTTTAGTTTTCAGAAGCTATTTAGTCAGAGCTGTTCGACCTTGTTGTACTTTTTACAACGCGCGCCTGCTCGTGTTACTCTTTGTCAAGTAACATATTTGTTGACTTTTTTTATATTTATAATTTTTGAAGCGTTTTAGCCAACATGTCATGGATAATTGATATTCCTTGTGTTCTTCAAAAGTTGTCAGATGAAGATGACTATGGTGACTTTTCTGATAATAACGATTTTATTGAAAGTGATGATGACTTAAGTGATGAAAACATAGAACAAGATGATCAATCGGATGACAGTGAAATTTGAACGTGGATAATGCGATCAAGATAGTGATTTTATAACTGGTGATGATGAGTTTATACTTGGGAAGGACCAGATATTATCATTGACTACAACGTGACCAAGGGTGGGGTGGATACGTGTGATAAGATGTGTGCAACTTATTCTGTGTCTCGTGTTACCAGACATTGGCCTCTAGCAATTTTTTGTTGTTCTAATGAATCTAACTACCATAAATGCTAAAGTTATCCTTTCTTTCAATTATCCTGAAAATACTTCAAGAAGAAGGATTTTCCAGAAAAATCTTGCCATGGATCTAATGAAACCATATCTAACAGCTAGAGCTCTTATAAAGACTCTGCCTACGGATATTTATTTGTACTTGGAGCGCTACCCGCCAAGGACGTGAAGAAGCGACGACTTCAACTGAACCTCCTGCTAAGAAAAGAGGAACATGCTGGCTTTGTGGAAGACAAAAGAATTCTTCGTGTGATATATGTTCCCGTTTTATATGCAAGCCCCATGGAAAGAAGCAAGTAGTTTGTTTGAAGTGTAGTGAGAAAAATGGTGAACAGTAAGAACACAAATGAATAGTAACAATGTAAAAACAATTTATGTTATATAATTTAGAGATAAGATTTTGTATTTGGCAGTTATTTTTATGTGTAATCATTAAATATTTTTAACCATTCTCTGAAAAATTGTATTTTAGTTTTCCGTGTGGTTTTTTCTTTTCTAAAGTAAAATTAAACATAAAGTTTGAAAAACATATAAAATTAAGTTTAAAAGGTTTTAAGCTGATATATATTAGTTTTATCAATAAAATAAATAAAATGACACTTAATAAAAACATAATAATTAATAATTACCACCGTAAAACTTAATTTAAGAGATGTTGTAAAAAGTACAACGCGCGCCCGCTCGTGTAACTGAAGTAGACGCGCCCGCCGAAAGGTTAACAACTCTTATGATGTTATTTTAGGTCATCAGCCAAAAGGCTGGTTTGAACCTGTAGAGGTTTTACTATGTAAAACGAGGAGTGAGGTGGTTTACAATTGCTTTCCTCACTGAGTGGAAAAGTACGCTTATCAGCATGCCGGGCCCTCTGAAAAGCAAATATTTTCCACTCTGCAAATGACACCTTCACTTCATTCACCACAGGGTCTGGCTGTATAATGAAATTCATTACTTTCAGAGGAGATAACTCTGATTAGTGTCTCTTATACCTCTGCCTCTTCAGTTCTTAAATGATTCAGTCATTTAATTGGCTGACAATGTAAAGAAACAGAACTATTTATTTTAGCCCCCTAACGAACAGATTGAGTGTAAATAATTTGACACTCCACCTGTCTATTATTGGCAGAACACTTATGATATATACTTACAAAGTTGTTGCAGATGAATTATAAGGCATGTGCAATAGTAAATACAGTTTGAAAAAATACTGAAAAATTTTTCAATCTAATTTTATTTTTACTTGAAGAGCATACCTTAAGATATTTATCATTATAGTTGGCAGCAATGTTCAAACATTCATAGTAGTGGGTGACCATTTTATCCAAGCCATTCTCAAAGAAACTTCCCATCAGCAATGATAGTCATAACTCCACAGTATTTTTTTTCATGCCATCGTCAGTTATAAAGTGCTTACTACCAAGCACGTGTTAAGTGTGCTTAGACTTTCAACTGAAATATTTTCATTCCAAAGCCTGTCTAATGTGGAACAACCATTGACAGTATAATATAATGAGTAACTGAAAGATTATTTAATAATACTCATTGTTGTTCAACAGACGAAAGTTAATTGGCTAGGACATAAAATGGGAGGAAAAGGTTTAATTAAAACTATGTTAGAAGGATCAGTAGAAGGAAAAAAGCAAAAGAGGTTTTAAAAAAAAAACGTTATAGATGATTTAAAAGGGTTATCAGTAACTAAGACACTAGCAGCAAACAAAAAAATGTAGAGATAATTATGTACAAGACACGTGCCTCAGAGCAGCGGACTTCATTGTGGTGATTGTCATTGTTATTAAAGTTTTTTTTTCCATTGCAGGTTGTTCATAATTATGGTCATGGAGGATGTGGTGTAACCACTGCACCAGGTACATCAAAACATGCTGTATTGCTTGTTGAACAATTGCTTAAAACATCAAAATTATAAGAATAATACATCACAATATCCGCATGCTGCGAATATGAAAAAATTTGAACTAAAGAAAGTAAGAATTATTTTCTATAAATTTTGTTGTAGCATTTATCAGATTTTAAATGAACAGTTCACATAAAAAAAAAAAATAAAAAGATATGATTGTCCTACAGTACCCCAGACCTCCTGAAAAGTGTTTAATTCTTTTCTCTGGAATCAACATTGCATATCAATCAAATAAATATGTTACAATATTTCTTTACCTGAAGGATTTGTTACATTTAGATTAGTTAATTTGGATTAGTTTAAATTTCTCTTCTACATTTTTAGTCCCCACATGCATTAGTTAATTTATTTAACTGATAATGAGACAAGACACAGAACTATTTTCATAGCTCTGGAACCAGCAGGCAAAGTGCAATGCAATTACAATTAACTTTAATCATAATGAATACCTCAGTTCTGATGGAGCTGTATTTAAGGAAATGTTATATCCTAACATATAGCTCCAAAAGATTGATATTTACATAAAGATAATGGTGAAACAAATTCTGGGCATCAAACACATGAATTAGAAACATGGAAAAAAGTAAGCGACATTTTGGCACAGATAAGCCACGCTTAAATAGAAACTTGATGGCCATATTTTGTGACACAAAGATGATCAGTGGAATAAAAGGATCCTACTTAGTGGACCCTGGGAATACAAATGAGGAAATGGAAGATCATAAATGAGACAGAGAGACGATTTACGGAGTCATGCTGGAGAGGAATGGATGCAAAAGCTCATAGCTGATAACAGTTGAGCAGAAAGAGGATTTCTGAAAACGGGTGTTTAAGGCTGATAGAAGATTGCTGGTAAAAATGGCATTCCGTAGATAAAATATATTTTATTGTTGTTGTTGTTGTTTAGGTTATCAGCCTGTAGGCTGGTTTGAACCTGTAGAGGTTTTACTAAGTAAAACGAGAGTGAGGTGGTTTATTATTGCCTTCCTCACTGAGTGGAAAAGTACCCTCATCAGCATGCCGAGCCCTCTGAAAAGCACATATTTTCCACTCTGCATATGACACCTTCCCTTCATTCACCACAGGGTCTGGCTGTATAATGAAATTCATTACTTTCAGAAGAGATAACTCTGATTAATGTCTTTTACACCTCTACCTCTTCTGTTCTTAAATGATTCAGTCATTTAATTGGCTGACCATGTGATAAGAAACAGAACTATTTATTTTAGCCCTGCAACGAACAGATTGAGTGTAAATTAATTTGACACTCCACCTGTCTGTTATGGGCAGGATATTTTATTAATAAACAAAAAAAATAAGGTATTCGCTACCCAAATTTCTATGTCATTTCTAAGAGACCTATATAAATATTTCTGCATATGGCGAGCCATTATTTACTGATAAGTTTGAAAGAGTGAGACAGTTGATAAAATCATAAGTACTTTTGACACACCATCAGCTTGGCTTGGCTACCAGAAATTTAGATATGACAATGAAAACAACAATCTGCTGAAAGATTAATTGTAAATCATCGACATCAGTTCTACCAAAGTAAGTGATTTCATTGACATGGATGCTGTTTGTAACATGAAAGATACAATCAAACGAAGAAATCATTGTGTTACTAGAATATGACTCCATCAAAGATGCAGATGAAATGATGATCACCGGCAAACAGCAGATCGGTTCTGATGTTCACATATTGGTCAACCAGGTCAGAATAGAACGAGTTGCATACTGTCAATATCTGGGTATCTGTATTAATTAGAGGTGGGATAATTCACAAGAGACAACATATCGTATTGCCAAGGCCAGAATTGTCTTCAACACTATGAATTCTGTCTTTAAAAGCCATAATTTAACCCTTGACACTAAAACGAGACTTATGAAGTGTTACGTGTTCTCAGTCCTATTGTACGAAGTTGAGGCTTGGACTCTGACAGAAGCAACACTTCAAAAATTGAGAGCGTTTGAACTTTGGCTGTATAGGAAAATGCTGCGAATGTTCTAGACACATACATCACTAATGCTGATTAAATCAGAGTGCTAAGTTGAATGAACAAGGCAGTGGAATTGGTCAGCTTAGTGAAGGCACGAAAGCTGCAATATCTCGATCATGTCATGCGAGATGAGCAGAGGTATCAATTGCTCCAATGCATTCTGCAAGGAAACATCGACAGTAGAAAGGGTATCAGGACGCAGAAGAATTTCATGGTTGGCCAACTTAAGGGTATGGTTTAACAAAAGCTCAGAAGAACTCTTTCGGATGGCTACTAGTAGAAAAAGCATTGCCATAATGGTCGCCAACCAATGGAATAGAGAGGGACCCTGAAAAAAGAAAGATGAAGATGTGTATAAGAAAAAATTAAAACATAAGGGTTTAGCTCACTGTGAGGACTGTATTGAGGTATTCGAAATTTGTTAATATCAAGGATACCATCATAAAAAGGACTAAGTAAAAATAACTGAATATTTACAAAATAAGTGAGACACTGTAATACACCATAATCACTACGATGTTTTGTTTCCGTTGTTTTTGTATTGTATACTGTAAATTAATTAAGTTAAATAATTTTTACTTTCTCTTCCCTATATGAATATATAGGAAGGAAAGTATTGTTTTCATGTCGACTTTTGAAATCGAGTTTTCACCGGATCTACACATTTTCAGACCCCCTGAACCCAAAAAACATGTTTTTAGCGATTGGTCTTTGTGTGTGTGTGTGTGAACAGAATATCTCAAGAGCGGAACATCGTACAAACTTGAAACTTGAAACTTAAGTTACATACCACTAACGGACCAGACACACGAACATTTTCATCAAAATCGGTCAATTGTGGAAGTAGTAGTTTATTCGTGTAATATTTCACTTTTTTGTGATTTTCTCAAAAACTGGTCCTACGATTTTTTTAAAAATCGCCTAATTTATTCAATTTTTTATTCTCTACAAGATAGGGTAGGCGCCATGTTTGCTGAAATTCTTGGTGAGACTGTTTTCACGTAAAAACATTGTTTTTTCAAGATCGCGACTTTAATATGCATTTTAGCGCAGAAATTTATATAATAAAAGTTGTAGAGAATTTAAAGGTCTACAACTTTCATTTCAAGCATTTTTTTGTATAACGCTTAGTTTAGCGGTAATTAGAAATTTTCTGTTTTTTTCTCATGAAAATGTGTGAAAAATCTATTTTTTTAAGATTTCGGCCTTAGAATGCATTTTACAACAAAAGTGTATATAATAAAATTTATAGGAAATTAAGAGATCTACAACTTTAATTTAAAGCATTTTTTTGTACAGTGCCTAGTTTAGTGTGAAAGAGCGATTTTCCGTATTTTTAAGCCTAAATGAGGTTGATTTTCATTTTGCGTCTTTCATTATACGATTAAATTAGGTTATGTTTATTGAGGTTAGTTTTTTTGTTTATTTCTAATGTTTTATTACTAATGTTAGGTTTATTGTTAATCACTTGCATTGGCAAGAGAAAGTTGTGTGAGTGTTTCACACCAGATTTTTTGTATACTAAACCATTTTATTAAAAAAAAATTCTCATTAAAAATTAAACTAAGTTTGTACTTAGTTTAAGAAACATGATTGATATCTTATGGCGAAAAGATACTTCTAGCTAATAGTGAACCAAATATGCTGAACCTGACTATACTTCAATACTCCTTTTACACTTATATAACAGGAACAAAAATGGTAACAAAAAAATTAGAATAAAATTGTAAATATAAACACTACTTTATTGTGCATAATTTTTACATTATGTATAAACAACTCAGTCAAAAAAACATAGTAGGCTTTAAAAAATATAACATATATTAAAATAAGTAACTTTTAATAATAATTATGTGTATTAAATAAATACTGATAAAAATAGTAACACCTAATTAAAATTTTTTATGAATAAACAAAAATAACATTTGTATAAATATATTATGTTGTTTAATTAAAATTAACAGTTTAATACCTTTAAGTAACTTAATATGTAATTATATTATCTTCATACTGGAATAACTTTTTTTGTGATAAAATTAAGTCAGATCACATGGTAAAATAAAGTAAATATTTGTAACACAACTAATTAAAATTGTAAAACAAATAATTATATTAAAATAAACCATTAAATATTTGGTAATAATTATTATGTAATTTTCTTATTATTTATCCTTAACTAAATTATACAGATTTAATTTTTTTTCAATATTCACCTGTCATAACAAACTTTTTAGAATTATTTTCAATAAAGGTAATGAATAATGTAAAAATTTGATTTTTCTGACCTCTCCTGTATTTTCTTAATACTAGATAAGATAGTAGTAATTATTCTTTTCAATAAAAAAAGTTAAATGACCACACCAGAAACACAAAATGTTTACCTAAGTGTTTACTAAAAATTTATTAAGAAGAATAATTATTTTTTGTAAATATTAAATATAGTTCGCATTGGAATAAAGGAAAATTATACACAATGAAAAAAATATCTTCAGTGCAGAGCACAGTACCTTAACACAATGGTCAGTATCCAATGTAGAATACAAAGCACAGTATATTGTACTATTACCTTTTCTCAATTCTGTCATCCGCTACAATCTGTCTGCAATGAAAAACCTAACTTTGATTTAAACCTTTAAAAAAGGTAGATGCAATCTTCATAAACAGTTTCTAGAAGCTTTGTGTTATTACCTGAAGAAGTGGTGAGCACCAAAAAAGTACTTGTAAAAAACAAAGTGTAAGAAGCAGTAAAAGGCAAATATAAAAACCTTTTTAATAATATATACATACAAAAAAAAACAAAAAAACAATATCAATTCTGCTGCTATAATGCTGACTAATAACTTAAATAATTATACTTTTGCTTTACTATTATCTGAGCTATAGTTGAACAATCTTTCCATTTTTGGCCTACAACATTGTGGATATTTAGTATTCTTTTTTACAAGATACATACGAGGGAGGATCAGAAAGTAAGTTACACCCCCTCTAAAAAACTAGCGCATATTCATAAAATAATTTGTTTTATTGAAGAAAAAACTACATAGTTTTATCTACTTTTCAACATAATCACCAAGTTTTCCTAAACATTTTGATACGTTTTCCAATGCCACACTATTATAAATTTTGTCCAATTTCATGCAATCATTAACATGTTCAGCACGGATGCCGCCTTAAGGCGTCAAATCGAGGTTCATTCCAGAGACGAATGACGCCTCAAGGCGTCATTTACAATACCACATTTCTAAAGCTTTTTATAAATCGCCGGTGTACTGGCAGTGTTAGTAAAGGTTGTTCAGGGGTTCAGATCTATTCTACGAGTGCCACTGTGAAGATCGTCTTTCGTTACCAACTGCCGGGAATTTTTGACGAATTTTTAAAATTGTAGTCTATTCGAACGTCCTAGTGCCGTGTAATTTTATTGTTTTATTTAATTATATCAATTATTCTACGAATTTTTCGTTTCCAGTGACTTCTTTTTACAAGTAAAAGGTAAGAATAATACATTTTTACGTAAAAATAGTTTAATTATTACTCAAAAGAAAAATTTCTGTTACTTTCTGAACTCGCAATTTCTATGCACTGTGTTTCTTTTGCAGGTTTTTGTGTTTTTATAAAGTAATAAGCTTTATTACTACTGTATTACTTAATTATTTAATGTATTTTATTTATTTAAATTTTTTGAATTAAATATTATTCATTATCAAACATAATTGTATTTTTCTATTTTACACACGACAATAATTTTCATTTATTTAATAATTTATACGTATTAATTTTTCTAATAACTAAAAAATGAATTTCAAATATAAATTTCGTAGAAACAACAAACGAGTATAATACCGTACTTTATTTAGCCGGTGAGTAGATAAGCAAATAAGTAAGATCGTTCCGGGGACGAATGACGCCTTAAAGCGACATGGTATTTTTTCACTGCAATGGCGGGTCGGCACAGCGAAGCATCCGTGGTTCCAGCCGCCGTGCTGAACGTGTTATATTTACCTAGTTATATACATTTATTTATATAGTTATAGGTAGAATACTATTATAGTTTCTATTCTTTTTTAATTAGTTTTCTCAGTAGATTATCTACATCAGCATCTAGTAAAAAAAAAAATAGAAACTTTAATGGATTTTGCATATAATTTGATATAAACAATTAAATTTTAATCCTTCGTAATGTTTCTGTAACAACTACGTGCTTATATTGTAAATTTAATCTTTTAAAAGAAACAGCAATAAAAGTAAAATGCACTTACCAAAATTTATACAAAATGAATGGATAATTGCACAAATGCAACAGAAAATGCACAAAACATCAGATATGATGTTAAAGTATGTTTCTCAAATATGAGAGATACAAAAAAGAACTGTCCTTATTTGCATACAGAATATAGCAGATGCTAGAATTGAGAATAGCGTATACTATGCTCGGTAGTAGAAGTGTTAAAATGAAAAAATAAACAATCTAAAAAAGTGTTCTTACTTTTTACAGTTACTGACATTAACTACTTCCAAAACTTACCAACAAGTCTCTACTTTATACTGAGATCCATACTTTTAAAAAAGTGCAGATAAAACTTTAATTTCATATTTACTATTTATGTTTTTCTAAGATATATAAACAAACTATACTAATTTTAGTTTATGGAGTATATCTTTAAAATATTTTTCCAATTCTAGTCTCTTTAAATTTTAACGTCTTTTTACGCTTTATTATTATTGTTTTATAAGAAGAAGTTTATGATAATAATTTTGAATAAACTAGTGTGTATTTATGTTTTAATCAACTTATCACTACTTCAACATGGTAGTTCACAAAAAAATCACAAATTTTTCAAACAATTCAAATACCAAATCAACTAATGCGACAAAGTTATAATATTAAAGTACACAAACATTTTCAATTAAAAAGTTAAATTCACATTTTATTGAAAAGGACAAAAATAATTGTTTACTAAAGAAGTAAGGTGTTTGTAATTAATACAATTAAAGTGAAAACCTAAATCCACTTTTAAACAAAATTTACTACATTTAGGTTTTCTTACAAAAACTTAAAAGTTTTTTCTTAAAACACCATATTTTTTAGTAAACAAATTTATAATAAATATACTGTTGGCCTTCTCTGTAGTGCAGTGGTAGCACAATAGCCAACAACATGAAGGTCCTGGGTTTGATTCTTGAATAGGATCTGAAAATTACACGTCAAAACCTATCATTCCAGTTACATAATCCACCAGAACAAATAACCAAACTGTTCATAAGACTTTAAATGAATTAAAAAAGAAATGCCAGCCGCATTGGCGTAGTTGGTAACGTGCTCGCCTCTCATTATGCGATCGTGGGTTTGAATCCCACTCAGGCTCAGCATATTTTCATACATTACAAAAAAAAAATAATTTCATCCTTCCAAATCATCCAAAATCTAAAATAAATTCGTATAATTTAACTTCATAATCGTAAAACCATAACGCTTGGACTAACAAAATTATTTTTTATTATTTTATCTTTTTTTAATAATAATAAATAATAGTGTAAATTAAAATAGATTTCATCAATTAAAACTATTTTTGAGAAAATAATTGATTTTCCCATTAATTAACTTAATACATCCAATGTAAGTAATGCTAAAACAAACATAAAATTTGATTTATGATATTTAGGGTAAAAAAATAATATGTTAAAAATGATTAATGATATTTAGGGTAAAAATAATAATACGTAAAAAAAAATAATTTCATCCTTCATTGTACACAGTTATAACCCAACTTTGTCGTTAATGACCATTGTAGTTGAAGCGACATTAAATAAATAAATAAATTTAAAAAAATATATATAAATATTCGACCTACTGTAGAATTATTATTGTTATTAATATACAATTACATTTTTAATGTAGACTAATACAAAATATCTGTAAAGTGTGAACCTGTATACTGTAATTTAAATAAAATTTTGAAAATCTAAAATAAATTCGTATAATTTAACTTCATAATTGTAAAACCATAACGCTTGGACTAACAAAATTACTCTTCATTATTTTATCTTATGTGTCTTTTTTAAGTAATAATAAATTAAAATAGATTTCATCAATTAAAACAACTATTTTTGAGAAAATAATTGATTTTCCCATTAATTAACTTAATACATCCAATGTAAGTAATGCTAAAACAAACATAAACTTTGATTTATGATATTTAGGGTCATTTTTCTTTAATATCACAGTTTCATGTACTACGATTTAATAGAACTATTTTTTTTGCTTCATACAACATTTTTTAAAATAACCTTAACCATCAAATCTTCTGAAAAATAGTAGGACATAAAAATACAGTTAAATTTTGTGTATTTTTGCAAACAAAAATAAAAAACCATATTATGTTGTTTCTAATCAGTTTACTGAAAAATCTTTTTACAGATCACAGAGCAAACTTTTTTTCATTATTATGGCAGTAATTTGAACAAATTAGCTGAAATATAAATATAAGAATTTTTTTATGAAAACAATGTTTTCCCACGTTTGCCATATGTATTTCGTTGGGAAACATATTTTTCAAAATGCTTTATTAAAAAACAGTTAGGCCTATTGTACAGAAATGGACTCAAAATTTCTGTGAAACAAAAAAAATGTGAAAAAGGTAAGACTCCCCATTAAATTACATTACTCCACAATAAAATTCTTGTTTCTTTATGCAGCTTTCAAAATATGTTGACCTACTTAAAAAAATGCAGTTCTCCTATGAGTTTTCTTAATATTCATTATTAAGAGTACATAAAGAATAAAAAAAAAATTTGATTAATCAACTGGTTATACATGTAGCACAATATGTATAACAAAACAACTACCCACAGCAGAGCCACATAAAAAAAATAAAAACCTTTACTCCCAATGATTAAAAATGAAGCAGAAATGTGACACATCATAATTAAATAACAAAATGTAAACAATAATAAAAAATACTAATGTAACCAAAAAACGAACACAAATGTTAGTCATGTTGTAACATAACTGAAATAATTCTAGTATTATTTATTAAAATATATTTAAAATAAAAAATTCAAATATTGGAAGTTTAAGTATCAGAGAAACTCTTGTACCCGACACTAAAATAATTTTTGCCCATAAAATATTGCATAACTGATATTCAATAAATGGATAAGATTGTCTAGAAATTCCAAATTATATTAAATAAAAAATAAGATAGTACAAGCAATATTAATTACACAAAAAGAGAAAAATAATATTCTGTAATGAAATTATTCTTATTCTTATATAAAATATAAACATATAATATCAATTTTATTTTATTTCTTTCTAAAAATATTTGGTAAATTTGGAAGATTCGTGGGTCTAGATAATGGAGTTTGAAATATCTTTGAAACTTTTTGTTTCATATCTTCAACGCCTTGACCTACATTGCTCGTTGCTTGTGATAAAGTCATATTGCTACTTGATCTGGAACAAAAAGATGGAAATTAAAATTGTTTTAATAAATTTTTTTGAATGAAATTAAGATTAAATGACAGCTAAAGGTCATCAGATTGTTTTTTAGAAATAGAAGTACATTATATTGACATTTACAAGTGAGGCAATACTAACTCTTTAACAATTACCACCCAAATTGATACTAATGAGTTTGGCAATGAAAATGCAACCCGGTGCATGTGAGGTTGGGTGCATGGTAAATGCGTTGTGGGGTGGGTTGCTACGCCAGCTATGGTAGCGCTGGACGGCAGAAAACCGATTTACAGCAGTGCTGGGTGCTACACAGTACTCAGTTGCAGTCGAGATGGTGAAATGTAGAAGTGAGTTATTATGCTGTATAGCACAAAACAACGCACGTTCATCCTTCAACATTATTTTGCTTCCTCATCGTATGTGGTTGATTGGGAAAAATTTGCAGCTGTGTTTCCTGGCTCTCTGCTACCCAATAAGAAAGCACCATTAACAGGTTGACGCCCGTGGGAGACGTATTCGTCTCTCAGTGTGTTTGTTAATTTATCATTTGAGGTATGGATTCGTCTCTCGAGTAGTACTGTTTAAAATCCTTTCGTGAGACGAATTCGTCCCTCGCCTTCATATGGTAACAGAGTATGCTGAATATAGTGAGTTCAAAGAACTATTCACTTGTCTTGGGTTTTGAATAACATGATCATGCTACCCACTAAAACTAAAACAAATGAATGTGTTTGTATGCGTAAAACTGGTAGGAGAGTGAGTGTGTGGTTGTGGAAAAAGGCCCCTCCCTGGTAATAGACAACGGATCCAATAAATCTCTACATAAATGACATGTTGTGTTAGCCTAAAAACCAATATTAGTTTCAAGGGTCAAAATGCTTTGAAATACACAGAATACAAAAAGGCCCAGAAAAAATGTCTCAGGCCATCTTTACAATGTAAAGCATGCAATGCTTATATACTGCTCACATACTGAGTTGCAGGAGGAAAAACACAGAAGTTTGTACTTCTGAACAACTATAATTGGAGCGAATACCGCTACAGAGCTCAATTTCCTCTCAAGAAGTTTAGAGGCTAATAGAATTTTCTATTAACCCACATATCTATTTCTAATTACAAATGCAAAATATGATACATGGCACAATACTGCTGAAAAATGCATGGTTCAGTCCAAAAATCATTTCCCTATCTTCAAGTGAAGCCAAAATACACTTTTTTTAAAAAATGGCCAGCACTTTCAAATGGAACATCATCAGACTTCTATTTTAAAATGTTCTTATAGAGAAAACTCTGATCTTCAACGTACTTAAATGCCGTTCTTTTATGAAAAGCCTGAACGGAGTAACGGACGTTTAAAAACCACATTAACGGAAAACCGGCTAAAATCTGAGTACCTTTTAAGCGTAAATTGCTGTATCTCTAACTAGTTTCAAAATAAAATAATCTAAGTCAAATCAATCAACGCAGGAAAGAACAGGCTTTAATTTAGTGTAGGGTTCAAAAATATTCATTATGTTTTTTTGAGATAAAGCTCTTCAAACAAGGACAGGTGAAATGGCATGCCTCTAAGCGCATGCGAAGTAGCACACTACATCGCATGGGACATTGCACAAGTGTGGACATAGCTATTGGGTCATGGGGTTGCTTATTGTTTTAAAATTGAACAGATTGCAACGTACACACATTAGGAAAAAAATACGGTACTTATGATCTTCAGTAGCTACAGTATTAATATTTTATCTTGTACTTCAGTACTTCAGAGTATGTTGTATTAGTGAATAGCTCTGAAGTTTAATGACCTTTAACAAAAAAGCATTTTTATTGCCACTGTACACTATATCATCATGTGGTTTTGGGTTCCAATCCCATTCAGGTGCGACATATTTTCATACGTTACAAAAAATCATTCCGTCCTTCACCGTCTGCATTAGCAGTAATTGCAGAACAGACGGACGTTAAACAAAGAAAAAAGTACACTATATCAATAAACCATAGGTATAGAGCATAATCTTTTTTATTTGCTCTCTTTCTTTTAGTTATATATGCGAAACGGCCATACATCAGTATCAAAAGATCATTCAAAAATCCTAACGACTCAATTGTCCGAACTTCCTATGGTCCCAATTAGATCAGTTTTTTAACGCTCTACAGTAAATACAATGAAAAATGAGATTTATATTATATATTTTAATATGTTTGGCAGAACCAAACATAAAGAATTATTTTATAAAAATATACGTACCTTTCTATTGATTTAGTAGGTGTTTCTGTTCTAGATTCAGCTTCATGTATCATAGTAAGAACAGTATCATGATATTGCAAAAAGGACTGACTACATATTGATTCTAGATACCTGAAAAAAGACATTATATTAAACAAAATAATGATAGATAAAGATAAAACTGAAGAGTGACAATATACTTCTTTAATAAGAACAATTTTATTTTCATATTTTTTTTTGCTTTTATGACCGTATTGGATCACTTTAGTCAGTTTTGGGTTATCTTTACTTTCTTCTGGGTTTACTTCAATTTCTGTTCCCAGTATTTTTTCATTTTTTCAGATATTTTCTGTCTTTCCTCATCTGAATAAACACTAGTCCAGTAGTTTTCTTGTTTTTACATGTAGTTGTTTTGTTTTATCGTTAATAACTGGTAACACACTATAAGTAACGATTGCTCCTATTCTGCAGAGGACAGTATACTATCCATCCTACTAACATCAGAAAACATGAAAATAAAAGTACTAGTATCATAAGATATATCAAGCGTGTAAGTGAAAACGTAACTGACGGACTATCACTACAAATATCAGTGCATAGTAATTCAGTTTCTGCTGATAACTAATAAGGAGTACTAAATAAATCTTAGGCCTAGTAGTATGGCAAATTTAGAATGAATGTTTATTAAGGTTCTATAAATAATAGGTACAATGGGACGTTTATAAAACGACATAGTTGTAAACATACACAAATCAATATAAGAGTAAATAACTACAACATGATGTTATGGTTAGAGCTACTGCTACGATGTATTTAGAAAAGCACACATAGTAGCACTTCCATCCCCTGCATAGACCTCTTTTACACTCGCTGATGATCGTCAACTTATAGCACGTTACCAGTACTTGCTTGTATTTTAAGGACTTTTCTTTTAGGTTGTTTATTGTTAGTTCAAATTCTGTTCAATCTTCTTTAATTTCTTTTATCCACTAGATATTTATGTTTGTGGAGTTACAGAATTTTTCCAATATCTTCCTTGCTATTCTGTTTTCTGATTATATGTCCAAAGAAAGAGATTGTATTTTTCTTCATAGCAACTGTGGTGGGTTTTATTTCCTTGTAGATCTGCTTGTTCATAAGCAGTGTGTGTTTCCCATCAATGATGTGTTTTTTATTGATACAGGTTCTTAAGATCCTTTTTTCTCTTTTTCTGATGTCTTCAGCTTTTCCTCCATCACTGAGGTTGAAGACAGTTTTGCCACTGTATAGTGCTTGAGATCTAAATTTAGTTTTGTAATACTTGGTTTCTATACTGACAAAATTAATTTTCAGGTTCAACTTGTGGTATTTGAATGCCATTTTAAGTATGTTTCCATTAAAAAATAAATATACTGCATCATGCAGCTTTAAATCAAATCTACTGTAGTTTGAAAATTTCCCTACAAATAAATAAATTACAATACTACAATAAACTTAATTTCATAACTGCATTCTCATCACCAAATTTTGGCCAATTACCAAACTCCTGTGCTTTCTGCATTAACCTGGTAATATCTACCTGTTTATTAAATTAAAAATTTTACTGAAAGGAGACCGATTTGACTTAAAGAAATTCAGACAAACCAGGAAAGAATTCTTAAAATTCTAAAAAAAGAAAATATTCACAAATGCTTGCAAAAATGAAAACATTGTTGGAGTTAGATTTTGTTCAGTCAGAAGAGGAGAACTCTGAAGAAATCCCATCACAAGCAAGTACTGCCATTTTGAATTACTCGTACAAGCAAAGTTTAAAACGTTCCAATCATAACTATGTATTACATTACCAAAGTTAACAAAATATGTTCAAATCACAGTATAGATTGTATTGAAAAATATATTCTAAATGGGTGAGTGTAAAATTCAGATTTGAATCCGTTACAATTATTTTTTTTTTTGGTTTAAAACTCCGACTGTTTTGCAGTTACAGCTGATGCAGACGGTGAAGGATGAAATGATTTTTTGTAACGTACGAAAATATGCCGTGCCTGAATGGGATTTGAACCCAAGACCCCATGATGAGAGGCAGCACGTTACCAATTACGCCAATGCGGCAAGCATACAATTGATAAATTTTTATGTTAACATTTATTCTTGATTACTTACCTCAAACCAGGCAATAAAACTGTAGCAATGGTGTTCTTGGGAAGTGAACAATAAACTGAAGCACTAAATGCTTCAACTAAAGCTGCAGTTAAATCTAATCGCCTAGTCTGACTAGTTAATTGCATTGTATAGGCAGCTGTTGCTGCTAATTGGGGCAGGATCACTGAAAAAAAAAACAATTACTGTTAAATATAATTTTCAAACACCAAAAAATACAGTTTGTTGAGAGAAAATAATAAATAACAATTTAAAAAAAACATTAATTATAATGTAGTTCATGTTTTAAGTTACTTTTTAGAAATCATAGATTTTTAGAACTCATTAGAAATCATATTTAAAACAATTGATCGCCCACCAGTACTGAAATAAGATCAAATATTCATTTTTGAAATGTTAAATTTTTTAAAATTTACTGTCAGATTTGTGAAACTTATGGAGAAAGTAATGAGAGTATTATGAATAAGTGGTGTGGGATGTTTGATGACAGAAATTTTTATACAAGGAGTGCAGTGGTCACCTCTCATTTGTCAATGAAAAATTTGTGAGCTGTATTTATGAGAAAGTTCATTCGATAAACAGCACATGACAATGCAACTGCTTGCCACTGGCATACTGATGATGCTGATTGGCTCCACTGGGAACACTTCTGTTACAAACCTTATACTCCAAATTTAATTCCAAGTGATACTTATTTGTTTTCTCACCAGAAGAAATTTCTGGCCAGCTAAAAGTTAGAAAGTGATGATTAGATAAGCGAAAATGTTCAGAGCTGGTTCAAGTTGCATGTGATCAAATACTAAAAAGCGAGTACTATATTAAAGTCAGAGCAAAGATACGACACGTTTCAAGTTGCATGGTGAATATGTAGAAGTATAGTTTACGATATGCAATTTTTTTCAGAAATAAAGTAATGGAAATATCTGGTGAGAAACACTCACATGGTTTTCTCTTGTTAATGTAAATAATTAAAAATAAAAACCTATGTTTAATTATGAGTAAACAATGTTAAGTGAAAACATAACCTAATTTTGATGAATGAATGATGCAAATTGAAAACCAATCTGTAGGTCTTAAAAATAAGGAAAATCACTGACACTAAACTGGGCTCTTTAGAAAATATCTTGAAATAAAAATAGTGGACTTTTAATTTTTTAGAAATTTGATTTTATACACTTTTGTTGTACAATGCATATTGTAAGATTGAATATTTAAAAAAAAATCCCATTTTTTTACAAATTTTGATAGGAGAATACAGAAAATAATTAGTTGCTGAAGTGTTGTAGAAAAAATGGTTTTTAAATAAAAGTAGTAGATTTTAATTTCCTACAACAGAAAATATACACACTTTTGGTCTAAAATAGGTATTATTAAGTCTGTAATCTTAAAAAACCATTTTTCATCACAATATCAAAGCCCTCCTCCAAGAATTTCAGCAGACATGGTGCTTACCTATCTTGTACAGCAAAAAAGTGGAAAATTGCCCAAATAAATTACTACTTTTGGTTGATTAATTTTAATGAAAATGTTTGTGTTGGGTCCTCAAGTGGTATTTCACTTAAGTTTGAAGTTTTAACTGTGTACACTATTTTGTTCACACACAAAGACAATCGCTAAAACATGTCTTTCAGGCTCAGGGGGGCCCTGAAACGCATATTTCCAGTGAAAACTCGATTACTAAAAATCAACTAGAAAACAATACTTAACTTCTCTATACACCCCAATTTATTCATATATGGCAAGAAAAAGTAAAAAAGATTTGTCACGCTTTTTAATGTCCATTTGATACTTATAATACAGAATGTAATACTATGTTAGAATACAATTCTTTATAATTATGTTTGCCTCTTTACAGGATTTTATTTAAAATATTAGTGACTAGCAAGCCTCGCGCGGCTTCGCACGCGAAACATGTGTTGGGTCTAATAAAATTTTTAAATAAATATGAAACAGAAACTGTGTAGATTGACTGTATACTCCAATGTATACCACAGAACATTTTGATAAACTTCCCCTTGTACGTCTATCATTAGTCTTTATACACATGTCTCTCACCATCACCAAACTTCTCATCTACTTCAACAGCAATACATACTCACATGCACACACACACACACACACACATATTTGTGAAAATCTTCATTAGGGCCCTTAGGGTTATCATTTTTGAAAATTTAAAAATAAAATGTTGCTGCTGTGAATTATAAATATGAATACTCTGTCAAAATTTCAAGAAAATTCGTTCAGTAGTTTTGGAAATTAGCCTGCACAAAAAAACATGCTTTGTCTTTATAATATTATTATAGATAAATACTGTACACATACTGTATTAAAAATTCAGAGTAATATTCAGACATTTTTAAGTGAAATCGTATCAAAAGTTTTTTGAAGTAACAAGATTAAACAGTATTGCAGTCTTTTATTCATTCAATAACTTTTAAAAGAACGTGATTTTTAATTTTATAAAAGAAAAATACCTTCTTCACGGAACCAAGAATCACATGATGATACGACTCTTCCAAGAGTAACAACTAGTTGAAGCAAAGTAGGGTGATCATCTCTTGCAACTGGATCACTCAGAAAACTCTGTAGCTGAAAGTACGTCTTATCAAGAACCTATATGTACAACCAAAGATTAGAATTAGTTATAAATAAGAATCACTTAATCATTGTAACAGCAATTACTAGTAATAACTTTAATCATAAATTTACCTAAAATTTAAAAGAATAAAAAAATAAAATAATTGGGGTAGTTGGTAATGTGCTCGCCTGTCATCATGCGGTCGTGGGTTTGAATCCCACTCAGGTACGACATATTTTCATACGTTACAAAAAAAAAAATCATTTCATCCTCCATTGTAAACAGTTACACACCAACGTCATCGCTAATGACCGTTGCAGTTGATGCAATGTTAAACAAATAAATTTTAAAAAATTTGTACCTTTCATTACCCTGAATTAAATCATACACTTGAAAGGAGTACTGATGTTTTTCATAAAAATAACCTACACCTCCAATTTCTAAAAATGTCCACAACGTACAGGTGAACCCTTTTTTCTGGTTCTGTTGCTGTAAAAAATAATTCTGTTCATGTTTCATGCTAGTCAAATAAATTTCTGATTGTTTAAAAATACAAGAAGTAAATGCGTAACTGTGACAAATTATAATTCTTTTTGAAAGTGATGAATTTCATTACACAGTCAGAACTAATAGTAAAATAGCTGAAGTAATAATCATATACTGGAAACATTAATGTTTTTCAAGAGGTGACATTTTCACAGGCAATTAAACTTTTTCAATGTACTTGGAAAGACAATTACAGATTACTCATGCTTTGTTTCAGAGTATGAATTGAAACTTTGAGAAAGGAAAATGCATTCTTCACAATATTTTTAGATGCTTTATTTATGATGTTACCTGATGAAGCGGTGTGCACCACAAAAATGCTCTTAAGTTAAAAAAAATGAAAGCAGTGAAAAAGTGAATATTAAGTTTTTTTAAAACTCATTATATTAATTTGTTTCATATCTCTATGAATTATAACTAGCCGTTTGAAATTTGACACACACAAAATGTTTAAATATTGATAGGTTTCTAGACACATCTAATATTTGGGACAATACAATTACAAAAATAAATACCCAATACTTTGTTAAATGCTAGCTTATAGGACTAATTTTACACACCTCTTTATTTGTAGAATTTTCTATTAATGATCCGAAAACAGGAATTGTAGCAGTCCTCACAGATCTGGAAAAAATAAAAAATCTATTCTAGAAATTATAAAAAAGTATACTTAACCTTTTGAAACTCGCTTTGGAATTTTCTGCTGTACAAGAATTCCCGTACTTCTTGGTTTGGCTTTATTAATGCATAGTTAGATGATAATTTTAAACTCAATTCCTAATAGAAAAAATATATACTTTGTTAAAACAGATGCGTTTATGACGACGTTAACAAGTGATTCCAAACTCATGGTGGATTTCAGTAACCTGGCTGTTTACAATATACCTTTAAATGTTTGAATGACATGTGTTCTCATCATTTATGTATAGTTTATAATACTTCTACTACAATTTTAATTTTAAACTAAGTGAATTTTATAAAATTCAAAATGGTTAAATGGTGGAAATGGGTTATGAAAGTGGATCCAGTTTAGCAAAAACCTTGCAAAAGAAACTCTTATAGAATCGTTTGTAAAAGATTTATCAGCCAGTGTTTAAAGAGCAAATTATTTTAAAAATTAATTTATTTAAATAAAAATTTAACTAATAAAACCTGCTCCTACAGTGGTGATACGTGCTATTAAAATCTGCCAAACAAAAGGTTAAAATCATACAATAAAACACAAATAATTGAAATTATTTTACCACCATCTATCAGTTTAGGTCAGTGAGATTTTATTATACAGTAGAACCTCAAAAATTTAACAACTGCTGTAGCAACAAGATTTAAAAATAAAACTGCAGTTGAAAATAGATGAATAGTAGTCAAGTTGGGCTAATGATACCTGCTTTTATTTTTATTAGCTAGACGTAGCCAGCCATTATTCAGCAGATCCTATAACCCAAACGTACGACTTATTACTGTAAAGTGTGTTTCTTGAACCAGCTCAATTCCTAGAAATTTAAATCCCAATTATTTTTGGATGTGGGATTACATGTTGTCAAATTCCAGTTCTGCGCTAAAACTTCCAGTGATCGAACATGTTATTATGTCAACGGCGTTATATGTAATAATGAATTGTTTAGTACATAATTTTTAGTTGAACTATATACAGTCAATTCCGCACAAGTGGGCTGGCCCTAATAAACGAATTTGTAAATGTGGCGTATACGATACTGTATTTTATTAAAATTATCATATACGTAAATTTTACATGCAAATTTCACATGAAACAATTAAAAGGGTATCAGAACAATGATTAACTTTTTAGCAAAATCTTTCCCTTGGTTTTAAGCATTGGACCATTGACACTAACACCTTGCGAAGTTATAATGGCGAACCATTGATTCAACACTTCTCAACAAGTGGATCCTTCCTTCACGTTTTCTTTTCTGAGATGTTCCATGATCTTTTATTGCCCACTCTTGGCGTATTTTATTTTCTTGGAGCACATTACAAGCTATCATAATTTTCGGTACACCGGTTAGTTCTGATAGTTTACATTGGCTTCAGTTAGGTGGATACATTTTTATTTTGTTGAGAAGCTTTATTCGTTTACACAGTCATATCGTTACGTGGCATTTAACTCGCAAAGACGTTGATAGTAGGTACTGAAAGCCTATGCATAAAAATACCAACAAAATGTGTGAAATGAATGGGAATTAAAAATAAATAAATAAATAAAAATAAAGTATGGCTGCAGGTAACAAAACAACTAGACTCAATAAACAGTGTGTTATAGTACACTCATGAAATCACAAAAACTGATGAGAAGCATGGAAATACAAACGTTCTACGTATGTATGACAAGTGACAACTAACCATAAGTTGCAAGGAGGCTTCACAGCTTGTAAGGTTGGGCATAACTATACATTAAGTTATGCTATACTATGTTATACAATAAATAACAATAAGCGGCATTACGGACTGAATAAACGGAGTACTTATCAATGTAAAATCCCGTTCTGTTTTTTTTTCATTAAAGAACTGTCCCAAATAACCGGCTGCCCCAATTAACCAGTGGACCAATTATCAAGAATCGACTGTATACACAAATGGTAAAGTTTTTGAGGTTTTACTGTACACTAAAATTAACAAACATAATAAATAACATATACAAAAATACAAAACTTACATTTCAGGATCACTAGCTAATGTAATCAATGCAGGCACAATTCTATTAGTTGTCATAGATTCACCAACATTTGCAACGGCATATGAAAAAATGTTAGCAGTAGCACAACGCACTATATGTCTCTGGTGAACTACACCTGTATGACAAACAAATAGATAGATTTACTTGGATATATGTACATAAATATAACTTATCAAAGTCTTTATTAGCAATTCAAGAATTGTGAGCCTCTCCTTCTTCTCACAATCAAGGATTAGGCTCCCGGCTGTTCTGACTCACAATAGTGACAAAACCATTGTGATTTTGTTACAGTGTGTTTGTATGGTATGGATAATTATTGTTATTTTGCACGGTTTGAAAAGAAAAGAAAGCCATTTTTTTTTTATATAAATGAAGAAAAATATTTAGACTTCTCCCAACACTTGAATATGAAAATTTTTTATTTACAGTTCAAAAAATGTTTTTAACTTTAAATTTATTGAATTTATATAACATTTTTTCCATTACTACTTATATGAGGGAAAAGAGCAGAATTCAAGGTAAAAAAATGATACTAAAAGCTTTCTCCTGTGTCAATTCTGAAATTTTTAACAATTTTTCAAAATTATCTGGTAAAGTAACGGGATTTTAGCTTGGCATTCTTTGAACTAGTAGGTACAGGCAGTCTGGCAGCATAAAGGTTAAAAGGATGCTGTACTTGAGATGGGAGGGAAAATTTATAATGGAGGAGAGATGATTCAGTGATAGAGAGGTGGAAAGGAGTTGGGCTAGGTCTTGACACAAAGAAATATGGAAGAATAAGGAGAATAATGATATTATGGAAAAAGCTTAAAATAATTTTTCCAATTAATCCTAACAAAAATTAATTAACTATAAATAAAAACTTGATGATATTACCTTCCCATAATGTTGCCATTAGCACTTCATGTAAAGAAGATATTTTACTTAATTCTTTAACAGTAAATAATATTGAATCTAATGGAGCACTGCTTAAAGATAAAGCACACAGAAATCTTTTAAGGGTATTACTAACTTCAGGTTCTTCTTCCTAGAATGAGAAAAGAATATACAATTAAACTTAAATAAATTACCAATGAAAATACTGTAAAATTATAGAAATTAAGTCCAAGAATATTTTTCTGTAATACAAATGAAAAGTTGCACCAAATGAAAAATGAATATCAAGAAAAATATAAGTTAAAAAAAAATGGAACAAACTACATTTAAAACAAAATACATTAAGATTAAATCAACATTTCTTATATTTAAAAAAAAGGATATTTAACTTAAAAGGTAGTACAGCCTACACCGTTTTTAATCAGTAAGCTAGTTTCTAACAAAATAAAAATAAAAACAAAGGTGCTACGGCACTAATTATGACTTTTTTGGTTTTATACTTCTAACTGTTTTGGAGGCTGGTTTTTCCTATATGATATAATCCTAAAAAAATAAATGTAATATACTGTTTCTTCAGTAGACAAACATGATACTTATAAAAAATGGATGCAACCATAGAAGAGTTTGCAATTAATTAATAACATTCCTAAACAGAAACCTGCATTAATTAAACATTGCAGAAATTTTCCTGATTTTAAATTATTTTATTTGATTTGCGTAATTTAGAACTAAAAACTTCAGTTTTTGAGCACTAAATACTAAAACACCATCAACAAACCAATGCAATTAGAGAAACTAGCAATAAATAAACACATGATTATGCAATAAACTAATTAATATGATATAGTTTAAACTTAATGAATTTAAAGAAGTTTTCTTACAGGTAATGGTGATATGACAGCTAGTATATAAACTGGTATTATAGAAAATGAAGGCCACTCGCTTCCAATGTTAGCTAAACTAGATTCTAACCTTTGAAGGCGATCTAAAAATATACTTTTAACCTGGAAAAAACAAAGTAAATTATTATAGATAATTCTTACAAAAACAATATTTAAAAATTTGATCAGAATGGAAACTGCCCCACATCTATTTTCACACCAATAATAAATAAACATGGCAAGAACTGAAAAAAAATTATTAATACATGATTTAAAAAATCAAACTCAACATTTTATTTACTAATGTTTACTGCTGAATATACCAAATAAAAATACATTTTAGAACTTCAAGAAACTTTGATACAGAGTACAATTTTTTTAAATTTATTCTAGACTACAGTTTACTAATTTTTTAATTGATTTTGATGTAAAAGTAATAAAGTAATTTTGATGTAATGCATTCTGCAACTTAAAATCAATTCCATTATATAAATATTATAAAATTATACAAGAATTATATAGAATTTGTCCTAATGATAGATAGCCCTGATCTTTAAGATCTATTTACATGTATTTCGGTGGATCCACCATCATCTGAGTACAAAAAATATAATATGAAACGTCAAAAAAATTTTAAAACCTATAGAAGATGTTACAGATTTCACCTTAGGGAGCAGGTAGAAGTCACATGGTGCAAGATATGGTGAATAAGGTGGATGTTCTAACACTGAGATGCTGTACTTGGCTAGGAGTCTCTTGACAGATAACGCAGAATGAGCTGGCGCATTGTATTGGGTGGAGAATTTGTATTAAAAGGGACAAGATTTGGGTCTGTGGAAGCCGCAAAAGAGAAAGCGGCACGTGTCCTGAAGGAACTGACATAAGATGACTTCCAGCGCTGTTTCCAACAATGGAAAATTCGCATGGAGCGTTGTAGGGATAGAGAAGGAGTGTATATTAAAGGTGACAATAAGTGATTATGTATAAAATTAAAATACAATTTTTTACAATGTCCGTCTCGTTATTTAATAGCCAGACCTCGTATGTAGATGGTGAATGGAGACAGATGAAAGTGAATGATAAAATGTGATTGGGAATCAGACCCAGAAACCCAGCGATAAATGTCAATAGCACTGACCGCTACATCAACTAAACAATAAAATCATAAAATGCTAATAATTAATAAAGTAAAAGTTAGTACCTTTCCACTCGCAAAAAATCTTCCAAATCCACTATTTAACGACTTGAAAAGAGATATAAATGAAAGTAATATTTCTTCTTGAGATATATTAACTAATTCTAAATCATCCAAAAAGTCAGGAATCCTGAAATAAAACAAAACAAAACTTTTTTTGTACTTCACGTTAATGTGATAAAATTACATTTTATATTCTTCATTAAAGTAATACTTGTAAAATAAACTACTGAAGAAGGAATGAAAAGATTTTCATATCACTTAAAGATAAATGAATAAAAAATAAAAAATACAACAAAATTGATTTCACCCTATTAATTTTTTGAGCAATGGAGAACCCAATTTAATAGTTTACTTGTAAATAATTACACAATTTTACACAGAATATCGAACAATAGTATAAATCTATGTTGCAAACTTAAAACATTTCAAAATGTTCAGAAATTTTGTGCGACATTAGTACTTAAGTGCGACATTAGTAGTTAAGGGATAGTTTGGAGGTCTCTGCGGGACATTCGTGTTGCGCACGTGCCCTTAGGTTTGAGGAAGCTCGCTCCTATCCACCTCTGGTATGCACTGTATGCCTGCCGGAGCTGACCTACTAGCGGTGACATCCTGGTACAAGCATAGAGGATTTACTCCTGACCAGCAATTGAACCTGGGACCCCTGGTCAGAAAATCAGTTGCGCTGACCATTACAGCAATTTAATTGTGTTTCATTACTAGAATTATAACTAAATTTAACTAAATTTAACTAAATTCGATGTAGTAAAGCTTCTATCCAATGACAAATAAACTTATAATTGCGGGTTAATGTTTGACCGCATGGCGTTAACCCATAAATGTTCGTGGAGGCATCCAGAACCTGTGGGAATGCGATACCCGACCCAAGTCTTCTGGTTGTAAATGATTCGTTCTTGTATTAGTGATGTGTAGTGATGTTTCGCGAAACCTCCGATACTCCGATGGGGCAAGGAGAGCCTTGTAAACATGAATGCTAGGGGAATCAAGACACACATGCCAGGGGAACCGATGCACAGGCTAGCTGGTGCCTGATGAAGGGGGTGCACTCTTAGTGGGAGTGGTTTCAATGACTATGGTCTCTAAGTTAGCGTGGTTCGCTCTAAGGGATAGTTTGGAGGTCTCTGCGGGACATTCGTGTTGCGCACGTGCCCTTAGGTTTGAGGAAGCTCGCTCCTATCCACCTCTGGTATGCACTGTATGCCTGCCGGAGCTGACCTACTAGCGGTGACATCCTGGTACAAGCATAGAGGATTTACTCCTGACCAGCAATTGAACCTGGGACCCCTGGTCAGAAAATCAGTTGCGCTGACCATTACAGCAATTTAATTGTGTTTCATTACTAGAATTATAACTAAATTTAAAATTTTAATATTTGAAGTTTTTTCTAACTTATTATTAGAAACGACAAAAGAAATGTTTTAAAGAAAATGGCAATAATTTCTTAAGATGAAATTAAATCAAAAGCAAGATGGAATAAGTCAAAGGAAACATTAATTAAAATGTTATGTTTACGAATATCAAGGGAAAAAAGATAAAGGGTTTTCAAATAATATGGTTATGGAGATGGCTAGAGAGAATAAAAAACATTGACAGAGAGAAAATATAGACGTACTATGAAGAGTTGAAAATGAGAGAAAGTTGTTACAGGTAAGCTAACTAGAACACATACTGAGAGACGGTTAAATTAAAACTATGTTAAAAAGATCATTAGAAAATGAAAAGAAAAATGCGCATTAAAGAATAAAGGCTATAGACAATTTAAGTAGGAGACAAATATGGTGCAAGGAACCTACCTCAAAGCAGATAACCATATGACAACAATAATTACTAAAATTGAAAACAAATGTATTATAACTTATTCAATATAAATAACTAATTTACTTTATTTGGAGCACTTACATTGTATCAACAACCCATTCTAGTTCACTCCAACATGTATCAGTTACACAAACGTCAAAGGCACTCATTACAGCTCCTACCTTATGTTCACCTTCATAAAATACTGCTGGATTAGTTAGACCCCTACATAATTCAGCAAAACCAGTCCCTGCAAGAAAATGAAAAATTGTTACGTTTAAAATAGGGATGTATCACTCCAAATGTTGATTTTTTGATAACAATTCTCTAGTTTTTGAACTATGGCAAAAATGTCATAATTTTCTAAGATAAAGTATACTAAATATTAATACAGTTGGGTAATTTTGGCGTGAGGAAGAAAAAAATTATTTTCTATCTAAAAAAATGCTTGAAATTGTTATCACATTAAATTACTAGTTTGACGAATTTTAATAATAAACCGGAGTCCGTAGGCTCGTTTTAACACAAATACGTCTACCTTTAAAAGGAATGAGTACAAATAAATCTCTTATTGAACTATGGAAAAAGTTAATTACAATTTGATACAATGGGCTTACATGATTAATTGGAACCACTAGCGGTTAAAGAAGAAGTGCAAAAGGAAGGAAAGCTACGCCGTGTACATCTATACATCTACAAGGTGTTGAAGCAAGTCCACACGGACACGGAAATCTCTTCAAAGGCGACGAGCAACATGAACAGTTTTGTCAACGACATATTCGAGCGCATCGCCGCCGAAGCTTCTCGGCTCGCCCACTACAACAAGCAGTCGGCCATCACCAGCAGGGAGATCCAGACCGCCGTACATTTCCTTCTGCCCGGTGAATTGGCTGAGCACGCCGTGAGCAAAGGTACTAAGGCCGTCACAAAGTACACCAGCTCCAAGTAAGAGCTTGGCGCCGACAGGCTCGCGTACTTTACTTACTAGTAAACTTTACTAGTAAAGTACATTAAAAATATTTTGAAATTAGTTATATATTGATTCCAATATTTATAGTTTTTAATATACTTATTGTTATAGTTAATATTTATAGTTTTTTTCCAATATTTATAGTTTTTTGTATGGCTGCCGCCATACAACAAAAAATGTATGGCCCATGATCTATTGGTAATGTATTTTTAATGTGTAGTACATTATTATATGTTTATACTGCTCACGTGGGTTTTCTTCATTTTTTTGATTTGTGCACTCGATTATTTAAAGTGGTTTTGATTGATTGATCAGTGTCATTAAAACCAATCGTTGTACAATATCAAAAACAACGATTGGTAATGAGCATAAAGGTTTTAGAAGTGGGGTTTACTTGTGTTTCATTGTGTGACCATATTGTTTCATCGCAAATATCGTGAAAGTTGTAATATAAAAACATAATTCTTTTTATTTATTATTTTTACGTTTCTTTGATTTTTGGTTATCAGAATTGAGAATAAAAAAATATTGGAATCAACATATAAATTAGTTTAAAAATATTTTTAATGTAAAATAAACAATATAGTTTCAAATATTATCAAGGAAATCAGTCAAAACTACAGTGTACAGTTTCAAAATATGTAATAACTAAAAACACAAGTTTGACCTAACAGGAATAAAATTAAATTTATAGGTATCCAAAGATAAAGCTCAAAAATGTCTTTAATTGAATATAAATTATTAGTACCTATATTACATTAATTAACAATTTTCAGTTTATCTTTACTTGTAAACCTGAAAATATGTATAGAAGAAACAAAAAATGTAATTAGCCACTCCCATTATGAACATGTATAGTAAAAACCCATTACTAATAATCTTTCAGGTGTTCCTTTAATGAAACACTCAAACACTACAAAAATAATAACTGGTTGCAAGTCAAAAAGTGTGCTAGATATCAAAACGTTCCCATAAGACAAAATAATTTTTGTAGAAGCTCCTACAAATATACGTACCATAACTGTCATGTAAGTAATCTGCAACTTCAAATAAAATAAATATAACCACAACAAAACAATTATAATGATGAGCTAATTATGTATAGATAGTGCTTTTTTTATAAGATATATAATAAAAACTTGCCCCCACCATTCCATAGAAATAATACTGCTACTAACCATCTCACTTTAAGTACACAGTCTATTTATTGGCCAACACCTTTTTATAGTTTATCTATATAAAAGAGTCAACTGCCTCCAAATAAGTTTACCACAAACCAAACAATATTATAGATGGTGCCAGTTCATATGGCCCATGAACCTCCCCTCTCCATTACCCAGGAATAATACTGTCACTATGAGTGTACAGTCTATTTAGGCCAACCAACAATCATTTTGCCACATGCACGGTGGGTACCTCTATCTATTGAAAAGCCACAGATACCATTTCAGAATCCGTGTTTACATTTGGTGTGAGTACTTGAAATGTCTCCTCCAATTAAGAATCCCGCCGACTGAGAAATACGTGCCGTGATTCGTTCTCTTGTTGCTAAAGGCATTAAAGCGGCTGAAATTCATCGTCAGATCACTGAAGTTTATGGAGAAAACATTATGAGTGATGGGATGGTACAAAAATAAGTGAGAGCTATTAAAGATAACCGTACAAATGTACATGATGAGGAACAAAGTGGGCGACCTTCAATCATTACGGACAACTTGGTGAAGAACTTCAATAAAAAAGTGAGAGAGAGCAGACGCTTTACGATTTCGTCGTTATCTAATGAGTTTCCTGTAGTATCAAAAAGTGTGCTTTATGAAATTTTGACAGAACGTTTAAATTATCGAAAGTTATGCTCATATTGGGTTGCGGTGGTTGTCTTTTATTTTACGTTTGACTGGTTGTCTAATCAGGCAGCAGGTTTCTACGAGGATAATATTCAAAAGCTGGTTGTACGATACCATAAGTGCATTAATATTGGTGGGAATCATGTAGAAAAGTAGATTAAATACAGGCTTTTATGTAAAAATAAAATTATTACGAAAAGTTTACTTGTTTTCTTCTCAATTTCAAAACGGTACTTACTTTAAAAATACGCCTTGTATTACAGTACTGTTAAACATGAACCGTATAAACACAAATTAATTGACAAATAAAAATATTAAATTAATGACGAATCAACAGCAGTAAGGAGATTTAGATGAAATATTTTTTCAATCTTGTCTTTTTCGTTGTAACATCTTACTACTTTTAACTTGCAACAACAAACAGCTTCCACTCTTACAAGCCATAAGAAATTGCACAGCCATACCAAAAGTTTACAACCACAAAATTTATTTGATAACATTTTTGTTAAAAATTGCATACTAACATAAATTTCAATTCATTTTCTAAACAATCATGAAAAATAAAATTTTGTGATGAGATACAGATGAATAAATTTTTAATTAAAATGAAAAAGTTGAATATAATTACTTAATTCAGCTTGTGGAAGACTAGAATCAATCCTCTGCAAGACAATATCGACTGTAGCAACATTCATGAGTAGATAAGGCAATAATGATCGATATGCATTGACAATCCATGAAGTACGTGTATCATAGGCTGGTTTAATAAGACTATTTCTTAACGGTGATTCAACATTATTTTTTTCTTCCTGCACAAATGAAACAAAAATACGCTTGAAATAAATAAAGTAAAAGAAAAAAAATGTATTTGTGACCATCCATAGGTAAAGCGACCTTATCTTCACTAAGCAAAATTTTCGGGAGAGCAAAACCCGAAATTAGGTCAAAGAAAAGACATTTTCTTTTTTTTTTTTTAAAAATATCACTTATTCTTTTCTGTGTATAAAAATAACCGTATTTTATTTTATTTTGAATTATTCGAACCTGATTAAATTCCCAAAAATAGACAGTATGTCATATAGGAAAACCGGACCTTAGCTTCAACAATGTATGTTTTATTGGTGAAATTAAGATCCCTTTTCCATTTGCAAAAAAAAAACTAAAAGTTCTGGCTCAAAACATGATAAAAGTAAAAAAAAACCTACCCTTCTAAGAAAAAAATTAAGATTAGTGCCTCCGCATTTAATAAAAAAATAAAATAATACAATTCTCAGAATGTAAATTTTTAGTTTTGGCCTATTTCTAATACCATTACCTTTTAATTTTTTTATTAGTTTTTTCATTATTTCAATTACTAATGCAATTTGTTAAAATAGGACAAAAAATTATTTCGCAACGTTTTATCTTGGTTGTATTATAAAATTACAATAAAACTTATCAATCTTTGGTCCGTCCGTGAATTTTTACATTTGACATGATCTCAGAAAATCTGCTACAGGATTTTAACTATTTCAAATATCAATTATTTGAAGACATCACTGGATTCTGCACAAAATTTTACAGAAGTAAGACATAACATTTGACAAAGACAATGAAAGTAAATACTAATACAAATATACTAATAAAAAAGTATTGTCACTAAAGTATTAACCAACTTTAATTGAAATTTCCCGAAAACAAGTGTTTGTTAAACTTAAGTTTATAATTCTGTAACTTTTTATAATGTCGCCGACCGGGGCCGACGGGGCACATGGCCAAGCCTTGCCTTGCAGGATGATTGGCCATGAAAAGGGCCGTTTCTTCTGTAAATGGTGTTGCTGTTGGTGGTGGCAAGATATGTCGAGCCGGCGTGTGCAGCGTGGTATCTGAAGGGTGATGGCTCGGCTACCGGGTTCAGGCCTAGCCTTCCCTTAGCGGCAGTTGGGTCCCCACTGCATGGTGGCCCCCAAAGCCCCACAGTGTCGAGTCGGTCGATAGCGCGGCCGAGGCAGTTCCCTCCAAGCCTGCGCCGTTTATATACCCAGCCGGTAAGTCCACTTCAAGTCGGAGGAGAGGCACTGCTTGCTGCACATTGGAAGCACTCTCCATGGCAGGCTCTGGGACCATCTGTAGGCGATGATATTAGATGGGCAGTTGGCAACAATAACAATAAAACAAGCTAAAATATAATTGTTTTCAGCATTAAGTTCTCTGTAAGGAACACTCATAACCTCACTTCTGACTTGGGTGAAGATAAGGTTCCTTTTCCTATGAATGGTCACATTTTGCTTTTAAGGTTATAAAAGTTATACTCCTTTAATTTTTATGAACCAATTATCAGACTTTCAAGCAAGTCAAATACAATGACAGAAAAACTGTTTATGCCAGGCTATTTATTCATACATTAGATTTATTACGAGGCATATTTTGAAAGTACCATTTTGAAATAAAAAGAAAACAAGTAGACTTTTCTTAATAATTTTATTTTTACATGAAAACCTGTGTTTTAATCTACTCTTCTACATAATTCCCACCAATATTAAGGCACTTATCGTTTCGCACAACCAGCTTTTGAATACTATCCTCGTAGAAATCTGCCACCTGATTAGACAACCACTGGAACATGGTTGTTTTGACATCTACATCGTCGTTGTGGTGCTGACCACCCAGATGAATTTTCAAATGCAATAACAGTACAAGAAACTTATTAGATAACAACGAAATTGTAAAGCGCCTGCTCTCTCTCACTTTTTCATCAACTTTCTGCACCAAGTCGTCAGTAATGATTGAAGGTCGCCCACTTCATTCCCCACCATGCACATTTGTAGGGCCATCTATAAAAGCTCTCACCTATTTCCATACCATCCCATCGCTCATGATGTTTTCTCCATGCACTTCACTGATATGATGATGGATTTCAGCCGCTTTTATGTCTTTAGCACTAAGAAAACGAATCACAGCGCGTATTTCACAGTCGGCAGGATTCTCAATTGAAAAAGACATTTTAAACACTCACAACAAACAAAAACATGGTCAAATAATTCTGTAATAGCATCTTTGGCTTGCCAATCGATAGCGGTACACAGTGCGCATGTGCCAAATACCGACCGCAGCACTGCAGTGGCGTAATTTCAAAACGGCACTTACTTTAAAAATACACCTCGTATATTATTCTTTTCTACCATGAAATTAACTTACCTTAAGATGTACTTTAATAACATGCATTAACTTTAATAGTAAATGCGACTGGAGATAATGAAGATCAAATGCCCATTTTGCTAGAACTGGTAACAATGTTTGGATGGTGGTTTGGACAACATTCGCTGAACTATCTTGTAATGCGGTTAATACTAGTTCTTCACACTAAAACAAAGTAATATATTACTAAATGAAAACTATAATGATTAGGCGTAAAATCTTTAACTCTTAATAAATTGTATGTTTCAAGATGATTTAGTGGTATCTTTAGGCATTACTAACACTGTGTTTACATAAAGGGTGAAGAGAAACACACCAATAGATATGATAGAGTGTTAGCAGGGCAACTCTAATGATTAAAACCATAGAACAACAACATACCTAATAGCTCACATCTTTACATTTTATAATTCTAAATAAAACACAAGTCTGTCACTACAATTCTACGCCTTATATCCACTGGAGATCGATATCAGAATTACAAGTATTGAGGATAAGCTACAAAAGGATTCCGCATTCTTAACAAAGATTTAGCCTGCTTAATCTAAAGCAATATTAGAAGATTATGAAACTAGAGTTAAAGTCTGAATATCATAAGATTTTTTTTTAAGTTGCACCAACAGCTTGGGCACTAGTCATTAAAGTAAGTTAAAGATTATGGGTTTTAATTTGTTAAAATTTCCAGATCCCAGCCAGTTACCTGTTTTGCAGCCTAGCATGCTAGAACTAAACCAACAGAGATAGCTAATACTTTTTTTGTAATATAAACTTGCTGATTATGTGTACTTGCTTGTTTTACTCATGGTGTTACTTGTTGTTTAACCCTTAAATACCGGAATGGTGTTGTGTGCTATTGTGAAAATTCAAATTATCAAAACACGTTCCCGAATAAATTCATTTATCTAACTTCATTAATGATAAAAAAATCTGGTGTGAAACACTCACACAACTTTCTCTTGCCAATGCAAATGATTAATAATAAACCTAACATTATTAATAAAATATTAGAAATAAACAAAAACTAACCTCAAAAACATAACCTTATTTTAATCACGAGTGAATGACGCAAAATGACAATCGAACTCAGTTTGGCTTAAAAATACGGAAAATCACGCTTTCACGCTAAACTAGGCTCTGTAGAGAAAAATGCTCTAAACAAAAGTTGTAGATCTTTTAATTTTCTATAACTTTTATTATATACACTTTTGTCGTAAAATGCATACTAAGACCGAAATGTTAAAAAAATCGATTTTTCTCACGTTTTCGTGAGAAAAAAAACAGAAAATCGCAAATTACCGCTAAACTAAGCGTTATACAAAAAATGTTTGAAACAGAAGTTGTAGGTTTTTAAATTCTCTACAACTTTTATTATATAAGTTTTTGCGCTGAAATTTATATTAAAGCCGTAATCTTAAAAAACAACGTTTTTACGTGAAAACAGCCTCACCGAGAATTTCAGCAAACATGGCGCCTACCCTATCTTGTAGAGAATAAAAAATTGAGTAAAATAGGCGATTTTAAAAAAAATCGTAGGACCAGTTTTTGAGAAAATCGCAAAAAACTGAAAAATTATACGAATAAACTACTACTTCCGGTTGACCGATTTTGATGAAAATGTTCGTGTCGCGTCCGGTAGTGGTATGTAACTTAAGTTTCAAGTTTCAAGTTCGTACAATGTTCCGTTCTTGAGATATTCTGTTCACACACACACACAGACCAATCGCTAAAAACATGTTTTTTGGGTTCAGGGGGTCTGAAAACGTATAGATCCGGTGAAAACTCGATTTCGAAAAATCGACATGAAAACAATACTTTCCTTCCTATATATTCATATAGGCAAGAGAAAGTAAAAATATGAAAAAATTACAAGTGTTGATTATAATATGTACGGTTATTTTGAGTATAAAAACATACAAATCACTTTAGATTTACATTAGCTAGACGACGTGAGCTATTCGCGCGCACAATATTTGTAGGCTATTTTATTTTTTACTTTAAGTCGCAGAAATTGGAATGTACCATAAAATTGTACATAACATATTTTGTAGACGACAGTTTCTTGAATAAAACCCTGTTTCACATAACTATTTTGAGTAATTTTTAGCCAAGTAATTTCAGTTTGAAATTTGTAACATATTCCGGTTTTTTTTTGTAAATTTTTCTAGAGAAGTTAGAACGAAAAATATAAAAAAATTACAGATGTTTTTTTATAATATGTATGGTTATTTTGAGTATAAAAACACACAAATCACTATAGATTTATGTTCGCTAGATGACGCGAACTATTCACTCGCGCAAAAATTTGTAGGTTACTTCATATTGTTTACTGTAAGTCGCTTAAATCGAAATGTACCATAAAATTGTACATAACAGTGTCTGGACAACTTCTACTACAGTATCACAAAAAATGAAATCTGAACGAAATATCACAAACAACCGAACAGAATAAAGTTATTGTAACAGAGACAGAATGAGTTGAATTCCTTCGTATGAGAAAGTACGGTGCAGCGCGTTGAATAGGCTTCTTTCCACCACTTCCCAATGCCAATGTTAGGTATTATTACACACATGGAAAGTTATACATACAAAATAATATCAGTGAATAAAGACTAATGGAGGGGTTAGAGGGGAGAAGGTTAGAATGAGTGGACAGACAAAGACGAAATATATTTGCTCTCTCACAAACAACCATATGCCATCGACCCCTTCTGCAATAGACCCATGGCCTTAGTCGACCTAAAAATAGATACATGTAAACAGTTATACCAACTCAAAATATTAAATATTTCTAAAGTTATAGCATATGAAAGAGACAAAACAAAGATGTTAAGTTGGCAACATTTTCCGGCCTGCGAATTGTACCTACCACTAAAAATCCAGAAGTATTTTATATAGAATAAAAGTACATTTCAAGGCGTGTAATTTGAGATACCATATGAGCTGAAAGCTTATAAATATAACTGCTATGGCAGTCCGAAGCCGGCAACAACTAACAAATCATTTATACGCTTCATCAGTAGCCGAAGGGTTAAACAAAGTAATGTACTAATATGCATATCCATTTTTAACAAAAAAACTTCATGGAGGGTATTTATACTTTAGTTTCTTCATTTTATACCTACAGCGAAACTCCACTTATCTCAACCTTGGTCAACCATAACCTGGCCTATCTAAAACGGATCCAAAAAAGTTGGATTTAAACTGGTGATTACTTAATCTAAATCCTGTGTATATGAGGGTATATCAAATACAACCAGAATTTTTGTTCCTGAGCGTCTACAGTTGGTAGATCTGGGCTTCTAATATGCTTGGGTTGGGTCATTATGAGGCCAGAGACCCAGCCATTCCACACTCCCAACCAATGGGTCAGTAGAACTCATGATGTCTGAGCAGCAGGTGCACCATTCCATTACCCAACACATAATTGTATTTCTTACTTGTGAAGGAGTTTAAACGACACAAATTTTTCACAGATTGGTTGCCCAGTTCGAGGATCAAACATTGTCAAGGACTCGTGTTTGCCAGGCAAAAAGAGTTCAAGGATGTATGAGAACAAGTGGAAAATCGAACATGATCGCCATCCTCGGACCAACATTATGGATGAAAACGTGTATTTCATGTTGAAAAATTGACATGAAAACAATATTTTCCTTCCATATATATTCATACAGGGTAAGAGAAAGCAAAAATCTACAAGGAAACTAAAAAACAAACTAAATTTTACCTGGCCATATTTATCTACATCAGCTATCAGAGCAATAACTAAGGCTAAACTTTTAGCACAACTCAATCTAACTGCTTCTTCTCGATCTTCTACTAACAACTGTTGCAACATTGACAACAGAAGAGAATTTCGTAATTCACTCTGAAAAAATAAACAATACCATTTTTAATTTCATGATCGCATCATACTGTGTAAACAAAGAAGTATGCACTTAGTAAAAAAATAAATAATGTATTACACTGAGATGCATAATTCATAAATTATTAAAATATTATTTATGAAAATTTTATGAAACAAAATAAATTTAAAAAATTATTACTAAATAAAAAATTAAAATATTACAAAATAAATTACAAGAGAGATCAGTTTGAGAACTAAAAATCAACAGCTTGTCATTAGCAAACAAAAAATGTTAAAAGATCAATGGAATCGTAACTGAGAATTAGATATTTTTTTAACGTCTACGGCAAGATAGCATTCCATCATTGTGCTACAGAGGGACCAAACAGAAACTGGTATTAGTAATTCTTGTCTTGTATTAAAAGAAAATATTGTTATTTAAATTTTTTTTTAATTTACTAATTTTTCTTTTAATTTATTAAATTGAAATAATAATAATTTAAATTTAATTATTTTGAATAATTAAAATTTATTTATGTCACATTAATTGCTTTGGTTATATTAGCAACTACTGTGAGTTATGATATGAAATTAATGAGTTATATTATGTATTAATGTCCAAACCCTACCAAGGAAGAGAAATGGGACCTTTTTTTTACAATGCTACAGTGTAGCACAATTTCCTGCTCTAACAGGTTCTGATCCACAGAGGCAAATAGATTTGATCAAATTTAAAAATATTTTTAATGGATCTATGTGAAAAGTACCTGTATTAATGATTAATGCTGCCTTAATTGTTTATGATTTAAGTTATTTATACTAATACGATTTGATGGATCCATCATCACAGAGTACATAAATCATTAAAATAAATACTAATTAATTAAACTTTTCATTAATTTATTTCTTTATTTAGTCATCCATACAGAACTGTTCAATATAGATCAGTTCAAATTTATCCTTTTTCATACTTCATACAAACAGGAACAACAGTCAATATATCACTTCATCACTTTTAAATTGTATATTTTCATTTACATGTGAACATACATGGAATATCTTAAATCTCTCAATTTTTCAAAATTTTATTAATGAAAGTAGAGTTTAATAATTTTAACACATTTTGAAATTCAATAAAGCTTTTATAAATAACATTTCAATTCAGATTTTAAAAACACATTCTTTTTTACTATGCTTTAAATAAGGAATGTTAAAAAAAAGAAAATAGAATGTACATTGTGTCACTGCCCTCCCTTCTAATTTATCATTTACTGCATTGCCGGCCTTCAATACTTCTCCTGGCCCTTGTTGGCACGGTAGGCCCTTTGGCGGCGTACCGACAAACCCTTCGGCTGCATACTGACAGAGGGCTTTGTTGCCAAGGCCAAGTGAGTAACCGCCCCCTATCACAGCGCTCTCAGTAGCTATATAAGTAAACTGCACTGAGCCGCCCATCATTACGCTCTACATCTCCGACGAAGATCGGCCAACTCATCCATGAGATAAAGGAAGAGACCGGTACAACGGTCCTTTTCAGGGCCATCAACCACCTCTGTCCATCCTGGCGGACACACACACAAACAGCCGTTTTCAGAAACACCAAATAGATAAGGTTTGCCACTTAATGTTGCCATCCGGTGACAATTGGCTAGTTTAATATTTTATATAAAGTTAATTCTATTATTTTACAAGAAAAAGAGAACTCATAGCAAACTTGAAAAAATGAAAGTGAATGCACTAGACACATTATGAAACACACAGATTATTTCATTGTAAGATTTTGGTTAAGAGAGCAATAAGGAGGCTGAATAACCAGGACTTAAAAGGGTTATTGAAAGTTATGAAATTCAATACAAACGTAGATATGGAAAAAATTGTTACTGAAAGGAATTTTTCGTAACTGTAGCGAGAAGGTGAAAGCTTTAAAATACAACAGAATGAATTTTATGAAAATTAAAATTTAATTACAGATTGGTTTTTAGAAACAGTATTTAACTAAAACTTACAGAAACATACGGAGCAAGAGCACTACAAGCTTCAGCCACTAATAATCTTCTTTCAACATAACGATGACTCATTTGTTCCCAGCACTGTGGTAATAATTCACTTTCAACAACATGATGTGCTGTAACTCTTGCAAGGCTTACCATACCTGACAAAAAATAAAATAACATAATACAATTAAACATAAAACTGGAAGGGATACGACAATAATGCACAATCGAACCTTTAACATTTTCCTCGAAATGAGCATACTTCTATTTTAAACTTAACGTGCAGCAGGGCATTAAAAATCATTTAAATCATTCAGCAATAATTATCACTATGAGTTCTGTTCAAAAAAGTAGTAGTTTTTCAAATAAAAAATTTATTTTTATAAATATTAATACATTTACCGAAGTCCCCTGCACAATAGTTCCCTTAAGACTCCACACATTTGTTCCACCAGTGTTGCCACAGTTAGAAGCATTTCTGGAAAGCTTCTTTAGTTATGCTGTTTAGGCCACTCATCATATTTTCAATTATAACTTCTCTAGACATGAATTTTTGTCTTTTTAAAGGCATTTTGAGCTGGGGGAAGAGCTAGAAGTAACTTGGTGTCATAACTGATGAATAAAATTGCTGCTGAACCATTGGGACATTATGTTTTGCCAAAAAGCTTTGGATAAGATGTGATAGATGAGGAGGAGTGTTGTCACGATGAAGCTGCCATGTTTCTGTTGTCCATAATTCTTGTCGTTTATGTCATACAACATCAGAAAGACATTACAGGATTTCTTGGTAGTATTTTTTAGTAACACTTTGACCCTGAAGAACATATTCATTGTGCACGACACTTGTACTGTCAAGAAAACAAGCTAGCATGACCTTCACATTGCTGTGTACGTCATGCTTTTTTCAGTTGAAGGGCTAAAGAATACTATTGTTATGAAGACTTCATTTTGGTTTCTGGGTCATGACCATATACCCATGTTTCATCACCAGTTATTATAGTATTCAAGAATTAACCATAATTCCTTATGCAGTCAAACATGTATTACACAACTTACAAATGATCAATTCGTTCCGTCATTTTAGCATAATTCAGAATCTGACACACATACAGGAAAAAATATAGTTCTAACAAATCAGAACTTGTCTATCTCGAGTTACATCAACTTATCCTTATTTGAAGGCACATTAAAAAATAAAGTCAGATATGCAGCCAGACAGCTAGTTAAAATCTCAACTACACTCATTCTTAACCAGATATCAGAAAAATATTTCATACATTATTGGTATTTATACCATTTAAAAAAATAAAAATCCACCTTTTTTATTACTTTCTAAAATATTTGTTTTCACTCTTGACAACTAAATCCTTTGGTAACTCATCAAATATTTGTAACACTACAATATGAAGAACAAGACCAGAATTTGTATGTGTACAATGACAACTAGATTCATTATTCAGTTAATCTTTATCAATGACATGTATCGCTAAATCAGATATTAACATCACAGCAGTACGTTCATTATTATAAAATAATAGATATCCCAACTCTGAATGACAAAAGACTTTAAACAACTTTACAGTACAAGTTCTCATACAAGATAAAACAAAAGCATCTTTCAAATAATAACGTAAATATTAAAGTGTGTGAGTAGCGCCAACATTATTGTAAAAATATTTAATTTTTCACTGAACTGTTACAGTTATATCACTAGTTTTTAACCATTTTTTAAATATAATTATACCTTCTAATGACATGTTTTGGTGGATCCACCATCAACAGAGTACACAAAATTGAAATACACATTTTTTCAAAAAAAAGTTTTACACAAATGACTGAAAAGATACATCTTCTGTAAATTTTAAAAAAATTGGAAAAAAAAGTTTAATGTCAATTGTGTGTACTCTGATGATGGTGGAACCATCGAAACATGTCAGTAGAAAGTAGGATTGTATAAAAAAGTGATTAGTAGCTGTAACAGGTCAATGAAAAATTAATTATTTTTACAATAGGATTGAATATAGTCTGCAGGATCTATTATAAAAATTTATTTAAAAAAAAAATACTACAACAAGAAGACAAAGAATTGTAACTAAACCTCTTCATTCTAAAATGAGATTACCTCATGCACGTGGATTTCAAACAGGAGTACCAGTACACAGGCAGTCGTGTTAAATAAATATGCTGTTCGTAGAACATATTTAACAGGTTGAGTGATAACACTACAATAATCTGCATGTGAACTGGTGTGCTAGCAATCATTTGCTCTCAACACTCGATGAATACAGATTAAAGTTTATCTAGTAAAAAAATAACCAATTATGGAAAAATCAATACTAACCGATTAAAATAGTTCTTCTTTCTTCATCATGCGGCCTTTTCTTCAAATTAAAAAGAGTCTGCAGGAGTAATTCTCTTTCAGAAGGTTCTGAATCTAAATGTATTGCAGATATTATTAATGGTATTGCTTCCTGAAATTTAATAGATAAATTATTAATGCAATGGATTTAATACAAATATTAATAATAAAAATGTTAAGTAATTTTAGTTTTAACATTGATCACTCGATTTAGGTGAGAACCTTCTTTCCTCCCTACACACAAAGTTCACTGCAACTGCAACATAACCTAAATTCAGTGGGATATTTGAATGTAGCTATAATTTTAATGGTTTATGACAACCATTACAAGAACCAATTTGGTCTTTCAGACCACTATATAATATGATCTTAGATTTTTACTTTCTATTGCTCTATATGTATTGTTTTCAAGTCAATTTTTTGAATAAAGTTTCACCAAAATTACAAGTTTTCAGGCCCCATGAACCCAGTTTATAGCAATTCATCTGTGGGTGTGTGTGAACAAAGTATCTTAAGAATGGAGCATTGTACAAAGTTTAAAATTGGAACTTAAGTTAAGTACCAAGAAACAAACATTTTCCTTAAAACTGATCAACTGGAGGTATTAGTTTATTCATGTGATTTCACTTTTTTAAATTTTTTCAAAAACTACTCTTACATATATATGTTCATGCAAGGATTTACAGCCCCAGCTGTATCTCGCTTCCTAAGCATCACCTCTCTTTGTCTCACCTGTCCCCATCAGAGAGCTGCCACAAAGACATTGCCTCTTGCACACCATCCAACCATGTCAATTCCAGCCTACCCCTCCTTCTTCTACCAGCTGGTGTCCACTCCCATACCCTCTTTGGCTACCTACCATTCCCCATCCTATGCAAATGGCCAAACCTTTAATTGCTTCCAGGATATGGTATCCATGATATGACTTATAATATTTTTTTATATCACCTTATTTACTACATTTTTTATTATGCTCTACATGACAGGGTAATCATCATATTTGATGAAATTCTTGTGGAGGCTATGCTCTCATGATAAAATAAAATTTATTTTAAGATTGTGGCTTTAATATATATTTTGGGACAAAAGTGTATTATTTAATGAAAAATAATAGCTAAATAGATTAATGCTTTGAACTTTTTAAAAACTGAACAGTTACACAAAAAAAAACTTTTTAATGGCAGCATTATCTTTTTTTATTTATATTTTGTGTTTTGAATATGTCTAGTCCAAAAAAAAATTATTTATTTTCTGAAATTTTTCTTGGTATTAGACTTTCGGTACGAAAAGATTTCACTTTAATTTTAATTTTCAAGTTGGTGGTTCTAATAGCTATTATGAAAAGATCCAGCTTTTAGAATATGAACAAACAAAAATTATTGCATAATTATAAGATTTCTTACCTCTCTTTTATTTAAAATAATATTTGGAATGATTCTTGGTAAACTAACAGCCAATACATGTACAAGTCTTTCAACAGAAATTCCCTCGACTAACAATTCTTGTAGTAGAGGCACAGGACTTGCTTGTGAAGTATTAACGAAACACCTAGATAATACCTCTCTTTGGAATGCAATTGGTAACGGCCTAGAACAAATTATTTTGCAATGTAACAAAAACGTAACAAATTACAATTTCAAGAAATGCAAAAAATTATATTACATTTCCAACAAAACCTCACAAAAGTTTTAGTAACCAAAAAAATAGGTGGCCAAAATACAAGACAGTTCCCACCACCATCTCAAGGATGTATGTTGGAATCACTACCAGCAAAATTGAACAAGACAGCTTTAATTTTTTAGATAATAAGTTAAGACAAGTGACTACATTTTAAAGTTTTTCATACAATACAATCTAAATATAAAAAAAAAATTGATATCAACAGTTCTGTTACCTCAAAGAAAAAAGATTTTAATTTAATTTTGACTGTGACATGATGGAATAATTAACCAACAATAACTATTTGTAAATGAATCTGTAGTTAAATCATTTAAAAAACATATATTTCTCACAATGACACCAACTATTACCTTAAATTTACTTCCTATAACCTTTTCATACATAGCAAATAATAAAAAAATTACAAAGAAAATATAAAAGTAATTAAACTCATAATTCAAAATATAGAAAATTACATAATTACTGAAATAAGTTATACATATTTGTACTTTGAAGGGCTAAAATAAATAGTTTTGTTTCTTATCACATGGTCAGCCAATTAAATGACTGAATCATTTAAGAACAGAAGAAGCAGAGGTGTAAAAGACACTAATCTGAGTTATTTCCTCTGAAAGTTATGAATTTCATTATACAGCCAGACCTTGCGGTGAATGAAGTGAAGGTGTCATTTGCAGATTGGAATATATATGCTTTTCAGAGGGCCTGGCATGCTGATAAGCTTACTTTTCCACTCAGTGAGGAAGGCATTGGTAAACCACCTCACTCCTCGTTTTACTAAGTAAAACCTCTACAGGTTCAGATCAGCCTTTTGGCTGATGACCTAAACAACATATTTGTACTACTGTTACAAATTCAATATTTGGTAAACTAGGATTGTCTAAGAAATGAAAAAAACCATGCTATTAGTTCAATAGCAGTGTCTTTACCACAAGATTTTAAAAATTGATTCTGAACAAAAAATAAGACAGCTAACAGCCAAAAAATTACAATTATATAATATCTTCATGGAGTTGACACATACTTTAACACGTTGAGTGCCTCAGACGCACAAGTGGCTCAATTGCAGAGACAAGAGCGCCATGTGTGCATCCCCCAAACAGTATCTTTTTTTTTTGTGCATCTACATATCATTGGCTTTTCAGCTGTGGTCTCTTGAAGTACAGTGAACTTATATTGGTGGTTTTAGATTTTTATTGCAATTAGTGTTTATAAAAGCTGTCAAAGAAATCGATGGCACTTCCCAAGAATAGTGGATAGAACTAACAAATAAATATCGTTAGATGACAAATTTAGAATTATATTAGAAAACGAAAATAGTGATGAAGATTTTGTTGGGAATAGTAATAATGAATCAGTTCACGCTAATAATGAAGATCTTGAAAATATAGTTAAAGACAAATAGAAATCATTATTTCTGAAAATGATTATCAGATCCTAAAGTTATTTTTTATTGATTTATTTAGTATTTGTAAATAGGAAATAAGTTTATATCATAATGTAGTTTTAATATTAAATCCTCAAATAAACACAAATCGAATGAAACATTCTTTGTTTATTAATCAAATACTTATACCACTATTACAATAACTACAACACATGTACACTATAAAGTTTTACAATTGTTAAGCCATAATACTAAGTGGCTTTCCTTAGTTGCTTACCGCTGTCAAAAGCAATTGTATTTATTAGTAAAATGTTTCACATAAGAAGTTGTAAAGTAATAAATTACTTTTAAGTTTTTTTCTGAGGATGTTTTGTTTTAGGCCTACAACTCACAATTTTGCTGAATTCTATAACAAAAAATACTTTACCTGTACGTAAACAATCAAGTCATATAACAAAAAATTCATTCATTTTGGTAATATACAAAATGACTAACAATTTCAGCTCTTATGGTTCGACTAACAATTTTATTTCTAAAATATTTAAGAGTTACATGTGCCTCTTAAATATTTTTGCTTCAAGATTGCAAAATATATTCTACATTAAGGATACATAAATATTTTTACACATAATTTAAGCAAATTATAACAAAAATAAATATTTTGGCCCTTCAACAAGTTTAGTCTTTCCAGGTGGCACTCAACGTGTTAAAAGTTTCAAATAGTAGATTGTTTATTTAATAAATACTTCACCTTTTAGTATTGGCACTATTATTAAGTATCTCAAGTGGAGTCGGATCAGATTCTGCACCAGCAGGTTCTAACCTTTCAATACTACTTCTACCAGCACTTCCAGTCTCAGAATCATTACACGCATTCACTCTTGTCCAGTCAGTATCATTTAGACTTGAAGTATCATCCCTTTCACCGGCAATACCCCCAATACGACTTTCTCCACCACTACCACATTCTGATGTCCGTTGGCTAGTAACGGCACCTGAATTTTCAATCATTTCAAAATGTTCTGGAGTAGCACTATGGTATGAAGCAGTTTCAGTCCTTTCGTTTTCAATACACGTGCCATTTGTTTCATCGTCATCTTCACCATCTCCTCTTGAACCTACATTATCATTTATTGCAAAATGTGTCGGTACTGGTTCTATTTTATCAACAGGTTGTACATCACTTAATCTGAAACAACATTAGATTATTACATTAGCTATTCCTACAACTGATTGGATTAAAAAATTACTATCATACAATGCTAGAGATTTCACAAATTTCAAGGTTTTATTAACTTATTAAATAACACCATACAGCCTCAACCGTTTGAGTTGAATCAATTGGGACTGCAGCCAATCCAGGATAATAAACATTTTGGGACAACCAAGAAACGTGAAAAAATCAAACAAAAACAACACACAGATATACAGAAAATTGTTTTTATATTGAAAAAAAAAACTGCAGAAACATATTTCGCATGGTAATCCCATATTATACAAAGGTTCTGAACTCCAGAGCAACAAGTGTCTGCATCAAGGGTTTACAGGGTGGTAGTACATAAAATCAAGGAAGTAAAAACCTTGTTTACAAAATGAACATTTTTTATTTGTTTGTAAACTTACCAAAGTGAGTTGATGATTACTCTTAAAAAATTTTGTAATAAACACTGAAATTTAATTACAGCAGAAGGCATAACAGAACCAAAACTTGGACAAATAATTAAGTTAAGAATCATACAAAAAAATAGTAACTAACTTGGACTGCACTAATAAGTGTAACCTTGAATAAATATTGTTAATAAATTTTTAATGACGGTTACAAATTTAATGATGTGGATTTGAAACACAGGCTTGGCAAGGACATTTGATCATTTACCCCTAAATATCTACAAAATCCTTGAATCTTTAAATGGGTCAGCAAACAACTGAAAATTTTCACATTTTTTAAACCAGTTTAATTCTGGGTGAAACATTGAAATCTTTCGCAAAACAGCACCACTTAGTAGTCTTCCATGGAAAAAAAAGGCTGATCGCAATTATGCCACAGGGAGTTAAGACTGAACTGGGCAAACAACCCTTCACAACTTAAATACAGTAAAATCCACTTAATACAATTTTTAAAGGACTGCTCCTTGTGAGTATATTAGTTGGCACAGCATCTCAGCCAGAATAAAAGTAGACTAGGCCAATCCAATGATAAGTGATCTTTACACAACTACTGTACACAATTATTAATGACAAGTTGTGCATTAATTTCTAAACATAAGTTATGGAATACTACTGATACTAATTACCAATAATATTCACTATTGACGTGATACAACACTATTGATATTCAAAAAAATTTGATAGCTGTTTTTACACAACAGTAAACAAACTATGCTCACAATTTCCCGTTTAATAAGCAGTTTTTAAAAAGTCCCTACAGTAAGTATGAAAAAGGCAACTGGATTGTCAAACTAAAGGTGAAATTCTTGTTAAGTGTTGGGTGCCTGCAGCTAATGTAATTTGTCAGCTGTAGAGCATTGTTACAATATAATAAATACAATGAAAGTGTTTCTCATTATCAGCTTTCACTATGTGGTCAAATCAGTATAGCCCCAAAGAAGAAAGTACTGTTTTCAGTTGGGGAAGACAAAAACTTGGTGAAAATTTTAACAAAATTTCATAATTCATAAAAATATACATACAATAAAAGGATGTAAGAAAAATCCTACCATAGCCTAGATATTTTTTTAACCTTGCCAGGGCATAATCCCTGCACCTGCCTGGCTGTTTTAGTATTTTACAAATGAAACGCTAACAGAAAACACATCAACTGTGCAAAACCGCCACTCCTTGCCAAAGATACACAATTTTGAATAATTTCTGTTTAGTTCATAGTGAAGTTCAATATTATTCTCTAAAAATGCATCTCTAAGTAAATTTGTAAACAGCAAGCAACAATTATTAAATCATCATTAATGACTAATGATTGATGTGTGTTCCAAAAGAACCCTCCTCAATCCTTATTTTGAAAATAGAGTATGGTACAGCATTTACCTTACATAGTTACGATCACGGTTATTATACTAGATGGTAGCGGTCATGCACAGCTAGATGACGTAGCTGGTCCCCAACTACTCGGCCGGTGCGTAGTGACGATAGGATTTTTGTATTGTTTTTACAAACATAGCGGTTTAGATATGTTTACATAGGAAATCGATTTTAATTTTAATAATTCTTTGTTTGCGGCCTGAAGTTTTTCTCTGAGTAACTTGTTTTCTTCTTTTAATTCGGTGTTTTCACGTTTTAAGAGATCAGTTTCCTCTAACTGCGCAACGTTAAAATTTGGCGGTTCTTTATTAAAACGAGGCCTACCTTTCTCTACGGCTATTCCTTTATTTGAGCCCTTTAAAGCACAAGTGGTGTAAATCACATTTTCCATGTTTTGAGATATTTAAAGGTTTACTAGAATTGCTATACAAAAATCAGGTGTGCAAATTTCTTTTTAATTTTTTCTTTAAAACCCTAAAAAAATTCACCTTTAGCCATATTTGAGGTTTCGTAAAAATATTTTGATTTTTTTATTACTGATTTGAACATTAAAAAGTAGTTACACCACTTTTGTGTACACCATGTTACACCATGTTTGTGTTGTAAATGGGTTGAGGTTGGTATTCATAACAGCAAAATTATAAGCAGTAAAAAATTCTTTTATTACAAGAAATGAACAAACTAATGACATGTCTTTTTACTCATCATCATTGTCTTTATCTGACTCCATCAGTGGGCCAACATCTAGAGCGTCCTCACTGGTAACAAGGCTGTAGAAGTAGTTGTGATGAACCGGAGGGATGTACGGCAACAGATTCATCATGTCTTTCTTTTTGTCGTTTGTTACGGGCCGCAGACCTCTGTAAAGCCTACACTGAACAATGTTGCAAATGTTAACTGGTCGTCCTCTTTTTACCGATGGTGTGAAGTCCAGAATTGAAAACGGCATGTCTTCAGAAAGAGTGTTCTTGAAAAATATTTTGAATGGTTCATTCTTCTGATAGCGTATCCACTGCATTTGCAGCCAAGACACTGGATTGCCTTCTGAGTCTTTCTTTCTTTTGGTGATTTTATTAAGAATATTTTCCACAGACAAAAAGTCTTCGACCGTCATGACTGTGACGTGAAAGGCTTTCTTTTTCCTTGACTTAGCAATAATTCTGTACCAGTCATCAGGACTGAAGATTTGTTGTGATCTGCTAAAGTTTTCAACTGATGCAAAGTCACAATCATTGGGAAGGTAAGAATGTCCACTTTGCATAAATTTTTGATCAATGACTTCAGTGTTGTTTTGTGTACTTAATACGTGTTTCTTCAATGTCAATGCAACTTTCCAATTTCGATTTTGTCCAGTACACGTATCGCTATACATCACCACATGTTTGGCTGCTGCTGCTCTCGTTGTGATGTGTTTAATTAAACAGGCAGCAATTTCTTGGGAACCTTTGGAGCCATTTATTTCGTCCCAACAATACATGAATCCCATTTTTGACGAAAGCTCATGGCAGCCCATGTTGTATACGTACATGTTTCGTTTGTAATAGGCCTGCTGACAGACCAATTTGGGGAAAGACAGAGACTTCTCCAAATCAAAGCTAAATGCATAATAGCTATTATCATTAGCTGCTTTTTCAGTGTCCGCTTTCATCGCATCTCTAGCTTTTTCTGCCTTTCGCAAATGCAGTTCATGGTCTTGTTGTAGCTTTCGTTTTTCTTCCTCATTGTCTGTGTGTTTGAGTTTGTTAGCAAATATATCACACTTTCCACAGGTGTCTTTGTGTGGCGCATGGAAATGCAAACTGTACTCGTTGTTAAAGGTTCTTCGATAAATGTGTTCCTCAACGGGCTGATGCCCTTGGCCCTCCACAAACTCTTTGTACAGATTGTACATTAGCCGAATATTTAACTCTTCAGATAAATATTTTCTATTAGGGTTATGGTGTCTGGTATAGTGAGACTCGTACGAAGGAAACGATGAAATGTGGGCTCTTACTAATGCCATTTTTTCCTCAGGGGTTTTATTGCCAGGAACCTTCTTACCACGTTTATCATCCCCTGGAGGCTCCCCAATTTTCACCTTCTTTAAGGCTCGTGTCATCCTACCATCAGAGATTTTCAAAGTTTCTAAAAAGTACTTTTTACAAACCATTTCACTTTTTCCAGCAATATTCAAATAAAACATATTTGTAGTACTTTTTGGCTTTTTAGCACTGGTGGTTGGCCGATGACGTTGCGGTGTTTCTTGCTTTATCAATCCACAAATTAATGCATTTTGAGCAGAGTGTGTCCCTATTTTCCAAAAAGACTCAAATACCGTTCTCCGTGCTTGCTCTGTAATTTTATTAAAACAACCTTTTTTACAGCTGCAATCAAGATTGCTAAATTGTTTTTCAGCAACAATTTTTCCTTTCCGAGTAACATAAGATTTCCCAGAATTGCGTTTTCTCTTTCTGTTGTCACGTTTCCACTCATTTATTTGCCTTTTTCTACTTCTTTTTGGCCTACCTTCTACAGTAACCTCTGCTTCATCATCGGGTCTGTCTTCTATAACAGCTTCTGCTTCATTGCCATAATCCGGGTGGTCATCATCCCCTGAAACAAAAAATTACGGTTTTAGAACAACAGACAAAAAAAGATAGAAGTGCTACTGTTAGTACAATCAAATTAGAGTTAGGGCGATAAAGTTCTTAATACAGTTAGTAATTTCTGATTACTTTAATTTCTGCTCTTCAAAATAAAATTGTACATCCAACCAAAGTAGGTTACCCACTCAAGCTTCAATGTTGACTGGACAAATGGTGTAAATCCATTTCTAGGTTAAGAAAAAATGTTACTCTACTACTAAACATTTCTCTGAAAAATACCTAAAGAATGACTTTTTGATTAAGTTAAAGTCTTAAAAGGCAAAACAATTACCTGTTATCTCTAGAAATTCAAGGAAATTAAATGTAAAAACAACATTCTTACCTGTAGCACTGGATAGGTCCAAGTCTGAAGGTAAATTCTCATCTTCAGATGCATTGTCAGCCAAAATACTTGGCTCACTAATACTCTCTTCGTCACTAGAGTTCATAATAAAGCATACAAAATATTGAATAACCACTTAATAATCACGATTTGAATGGTTTCAATGGCAAACATAAACAGTAAATCAACAGTGGTAATCACTTCTTGGCACTAGTTACTGCACAAATGGTGTACCTCCCACATACACCAGCTGTGCTGTCAGATAACAGATGGCATTACTGACTGCACAAACAAGTGCTGCTTCCTATGCTGTAGCTATGGGAACTAGGATATACACCATTTATGCAATCAACAGAACAAAATTTTCTTAACATGGTATTAGTCTTAACTCATAACCACAGAAAAGTGGAGTTACACCACTTGTGCTTTAACGGGCTCACAAAATTTCAAAATTCAAAATTTCAAAATTCTCAAAATTTTTGAGAACTGCCTGTGTTGTAATTGGATGATGAATTTAAAATATCATAAAATTTCTTAAAAGTGTATTGTTTCTCTGCTCGATTTTTACTTTTACTACAGTCGGGTTTCCCGGACGTAGAACAGCACAACTAATCGGCAAATTTAAATGTGGGACTGAATTCGTCTTTAAGACACGTTTTAATGGAAGTTATAATAACTCGGACTTTAAATCGCGTACACGATCCGATTCGTGAAAATGTACTAAACACATGCAACCATCATCAGCAGAAAATGAATCGGCCTGCTTGCAAGCATTTATCCACTTCAATCTAGTTTCAATGGCCTTTGCAAAATGGTAAAACTTATAATGCCCAACTCCTTTTTGTGTCTATCATGATTAGAACACCCAGAAATCGCACAACACACCATTATTAACGACTAGTAAAGTATTACAGACTGTATTAAGACCAGTAAACATCACAGACCGACATGGTACGTATCGTACATCGGCTTTCGCTGGTGACCAGTGACATCAAAGGGTGGGGCTTGTCACTGTGCATATTGTTGAAGATCCCTACCGTCTAGTGAAGTAACCGTATATAATTTCTTCCTATTCAATTTCTTCTGAATGCAAGTACAAGAGCAAATTGTGCACACTCATTAACACCCATACAGTACCAAGACTGCACATTAACTAATGCTCTGTCAAAGGAAACGCTAACAGTGCATCAGACATGACACATTACCTCAGCCGCATGCATCACAACACCAAATAGGAATTACACCCTAAGACTTGGCTGTAAGAGTTGATTAACCTTAATGGAGTCATTGAGGCTTTTGATTCGAGAGAAATACAGTGACCTTTTTATCTTTCTAACTTGGGTTTTAATATAAATGAAAATAAACTACAATATTACAACATTATTCTTTCAAATTTATTTAACAGGAACAGAGCACAATAAGCTGGAATCAATGCGTATTGAAATGGTATATCTGCATAATTTTTTCATACTTACTTAAGGGAGTTCATACAAACTGCATATTAAATAGGAATCGTAAGAAAAATGACTGTATGAAATGGATTTTACTTATATAAATTTTCTTGAAATGAAAGCAACTAAGTAGATTGATTTAAGCTATTAGTTTGATACAATAAATAACGGTATAATTATTTTTAGGGAAGTCTGCAGTAAAATTTCTAATGATCCAAAATAAAATATGTAATATAGTCTGATCTATAAAAAAAATACCAAATACAAAGAGAACAAAAAATGAAAGCTATTAACTACAATAAATTTTTTCCATATTTCCTAAACAGTACGTCATGTCACATTACGTTATCAGATAATATAAAGTTTAACACAATCCCATATTGTAACCAGATATGACTAGAACTTTATCAGTTACATGAAAATTGCTTATATACTAATAATACTTAAAATTGGACTAAAACATTTAGTGTTACCTTTCAAATTTTGTAGCAAGTTCAGGAACTTTCTTTTCTAATTCTAATTTTTCATTTTCTAATTTTAATACACATCTCTCCAGTTCTTCTTTTTCTTGTGACTAAAAGAAAATAATAATTTATTAGAAGAGAAATGTATATTAAAGTTTATTACTCTAATCTAAATCTATAATATTTAAAAAAAATAGTTGCCTCAGTGATTTAGTGGCTAGCATGCTAGACAACATATATCTCCCAGTTCAATAGCCATTTAAGGTTTGAACAAACTAGTGATGAGGCAAGTTAAGAAAACCAATAATTTGTAACTGATACAATCGATGTACTTGGGACAGGTAGAGAAACACAGTGTTTTTGATGTAACTACTTTTATTTGTACTTACTACGTACGTGCTTACTGCAAGCCAGGTAATGGTGAACAGACCAATTCATCAGATATACGAGTACATTTAAAAACTGAAGAAAAACTACTGTAGCAGTAGCAGTTACTGTAACTGTGTTCCTGGTATTCATTTGGTTCAAAATTCAAATGATCTGTTTGAAGCCGATGCAAAAGATCTTTGCAAACAAACACACGGTTTTGCCTTTTGTCGTCTGTCACAACTTTTAGGACGAACTTGGCACATACTTTTCTCATGTGCAGGTCCTCAGTAATGATAATGTGTACAGTCATTTTATCAATTCTTATATGATCTGTGATCATTCAACATTTAATTGTCTGTTTGAGTTCAATATGTCATGAACAAATTAAACACTCTTCATTTCTGCTTGTGAATGAAAATACTGAGTGGGGTTTGGCTTCCACACTCTTTTTGTCTTTCTTTGAAGCACTTGTGTCATTTCAAAAAAAGCCGCTTTTGATAGGCTTTCACTCCTAAACACTTACTGGATCATGGCTAATATTTCCATAGCCGATTTTCTAAGTCCCATGCAGAATTTAATGGTATAGTGCTGTTCAATAAAATGTTACATTTTTATACTTCAACTGAGCCTAAAGACAGGGGTCCACTAATACAACAATACAAATTGCATGAAGCTTGTAGGTGCGTTTTGAAACTGACTAACTCCTCCAATGAACCCACCTGAAGCGAGCTCTATTTGGGTTGTGCGATGTAGTCAGAAAAAATAGGTCTCATTACTTTTTATACAAACGCTATATGCATGTAATCAATCAATCACACAAAAAGGACCAGTCAGTGGCTGAAAAAGTTGTTCGCATAAACTATTTACCAACACTGAACGACTACAGTATAAAATTTTTTTTAGCTTTTATTTGTTATCAGGAACTGTGCTTAATTGACAACCACCTAGTTTGATCACTGCTTTTCGCTGTATTTTTTGACGTGATTTAGCATGAATTGTTGAACAGGGACCCCCAGTGGTGTTTGTTCAGGAATGGCTGTCAGCTGGTCATCATACAAAGTCGCTTGCCCAACTAGTGTTACTTAACAAATAATAGCAACTTTCTACCAGCTGACTGACTGGGCTAGCTCGAAGGCTCCGTGTAAAATTTAAAATGAAAACTTACCAACTTGGCAATCATTTCATCAACATTTTCAGAAGTAACAGTTTGAGAGTATGAATCCTTCCGCTCACTAAATTGAAGCCCACGAATTTTAATTGCATCTCTATACAGTTGTAATAATTCAGCAGGTTTTGGTATATTCAAACCAACATCATCCCAGTCTTCAAAATCCTGTTAAAAAACACCTGAAAGTAGATTTTTTTGTCCTAAAATTACTTATAATAATAACTATTGTTATTAAATAAAAGCAATTAGAGTACACCTGAAAAAACTTTACTTTTTCTTCTATACAAGGCCTAGCCACAAAATCGATTACACTTTGCTTTGTAGCCGCTATCGCGGCCATTGTGTCACAGCGTTTCTCCATTCAGTGGCTATCCAGCCGTGCTAATAAGAGGTTGGTGTCAGCCCTTGCTATTTCACAGTAACAGTTTGAAATGTGTGCCGCAATTGAAAATCCCACGAGTAGTGAGGTGCGGTTGATAATTCAGTTTTTGTTAGCGAAAAACCTTAAACCAATTGAAGATTTATCGCCAACTCTGTGAAATGTATGGGGAGGACGTGATCACTGAAGGTGGAGTGCTCCAATGGTGCATTAGGTTTGAAAATGGCATAACTAATGTACACGATAAAGGAGTAGTCAAGCATTGTGACAGATGAAATTGTCTCTAAGTCGATGAGAAGATTAAAGACCACCGATTCACGATAACAGAGCTCTTGCTTAGTTTTCCACAAATCTCAAGAAGTTTGTTGCATGAAAAAAGTTAGATTACCACAAATGTTGTGCATGATGGGTTCCGAAAATCTTGACAGAAAAAACCCATAAAAATCAGCATATGGCTGCTTAATTGTCACTTTTGGAGTCTTACTAAAAAGATGGTAATTCAAAACTCAATCAAAGCATTACTGGAGACGAAACTTGGGTAAAACATGTGAATTGCAAAACAAAATTGCAGTCTATGGAATGGGGGCATACAAACTCTCCCAAAAAACCAAAGAAATGTATGCAAACATTGTCTGCAAGAAAGATTATGGCGACTGTTTTTTGGGACAGGAAAGGAATTCTTCTTGTTGATTTCTTAGAACGTGGCACAACAATAAACTCTGCAAGGTATTGTGAAACATTGGAAAAGTTAAGAAGAGCAATTCAAAATAAGCGCAGAGTAAAGTTTAGTTCGAAAATTTTGTTTTTGCATGACAACACCCGACCACATACAGCACATCGTTCGACAAGTTTTGGATACTTTCAAGTGGGAGGTGTTTCCTCATCCACCTTACAGTCTGGATCTTGCTCTCAGCGACTACCATCTGTTTCCAGCAATGAAGACCTGGCTTGTGATGCAATGGCTTGAAGATGACGTGGAACTGCGGGAGACCGTGACTACCTGGTTGAAGTCTGAGGTGGCAAAATTCTATGATGCTGGAATTTCAAAGCTAGTTTACCGCTATGGTAAGTGCCTAAACTTGTATGGTGACCAAGTCAAAAAGTAGTATTACAGTGTCACTTTCAATAATATGTAATAATTTTTTTTCTTGTACTGTTTTTTTCTATACCAAAACGTTATCGACTTTGTGGATAGCTCTCGTATAAATGGTATAATGAACAAAATTTAATGTACTCATAACAATTTCCATATGTTTCAAAAGACAAGCCGCAAATGAGAATCTGAAAATATTAAACATGAATGCCTACTATTTAAAAAAAAACCAAGTTTAATTTTATAATTATGCACAATTTTTTTAATGACACATATTCTTACATCTATAAATTTATATAAAATAATTAAGCGAAATTAAGTATTACAAGACGTCATTTTACTTCCCTTTAATTGTCAGTAAAAGAAAACAAAATATAGTGTTTTGCAATTTCGAACAGTGACATATTGATTGTTTTAAAAGTAATAAAAAAAGTTAGGAGCATTTAAGATTTGTAGTATATACAAAATTTTATGGATAAATGCACGGTTTAACAATCTATTTAATTTCCAAGATAAAAACCAATAAAATTGTTTATTGGTAATTCCAAACAACTAACTAACAGATAACAAGGTTTAACAATAGGCTTTCAAATACTAGATAAAATAAATATTGTTACAATATTTTTCAGCTAAATCTGAAACATCTACTATTATTAAACATACTAAATCTAAATGATTCTAAACTTGTTAAAAATAAATACACTTTTAATTTTTTTGTATGTAGTAAGTCCAAGAGACAGTTGAAAGATAAACCAAAAAACATTTTCAAAAATATCTGTTCGTTTGCCTGTACACAGTTGCTTTAAAAAATTCCAGCTAAATTCTGATCACATCCATATGAATATTTCAGCCATATACAGTTGGATTTCTATTTATCGAACTTCTATAATATTGAAATTCTCTATATATCGAAAAATTTCCTGAGTCCCTTGAAATTTTAATGGAAAAATGTTTCTGTAATGAAAATTATTCTGTAATGATAATGTTACTGTAATGGAAATTAAGTTTGAAAACAAATTCTATATATCAAACTTAATTTTAGTGAGAATATAAATTGAACTCCTTGTAGCCCTCCCATAACACATTAGTCAATCCAAAACATTGAGAGATGGCAACTGACAATACTGATATAATACAAAGCCAATGTAAATAACAAAACATTATCTTTTTATTATTGAATAATTACTATTTACAATCAGTAAGAAGCTACTATAAGTTAATGATATAGTACAAAATAACAAGAAGGAGAGGGTTTCCATTAAAGTCCTTCCATAAAAAAAGTAACTAAAATATATTTTGACCACTGTGGTCAACGATAAGAGTAGTGTGGTACTCTCGTACTAGTACTTGTAAACTATGTATAATCAAAAATATGTAAATACGATGATGTGGAAGAAGCAGTTCTCAAATGGGTAAAAATGTTATGAGATAAAAACATGCCTAAGCAAAAAAGAAAAGTTGTTCTTTTTGTGGACAATTACCTTGGACATCTGTCTTGTCTCAAAGAAGTTAGTAAAGTGGCGCTTGTTTTCCCCTCCACATACCATGTCGAAACTACAACCTATGAACCAAGGTGTTCAGTATAGTTCCGTATTTTTAAAATTAGGCGCTTGTATTAGCCCGCTTAATTATTCCCGCATAAATATGTCTTTGCTGGACCTATTTCCTCTCCCTCCTTACTCCTTCTTCTTGTGATCGCCTGATCGATATCTACCAATAATCATCGATCTGATTAATAACGCCTGCGCAATGCCCTTCTTCTTCGTTTCAACTAGTACGTTTTCGGCCATGTTGAGCCTACAGGGACGCCGTAGGGCTTAGCTTCACTTGCTAATGTACTGTTCAGCTTGACGGACGTGTCAAGTCATTCGGCTTACCGGAATTAGCGTGCGTTCCGGCAATGTGCTCTATCGTTGCGTTATAACCAGTCTTGCCGTATGGCTGTGTTATTTAACAAGTTAATCGTAATTATTTGTAATTAATTATTTCATTGTGTGTTTCCGAATATTACCTTTCCTAATCAATGTACTTAAGTTTCGACATCATCAGTGCTTTCATCGTTTGTGTGCTCGACGAAAAACTGCAATTGTGTATGTTTATTATTACTATTAAACTGTTCTTAGTGATATCGACAAATTATTGTGGCGCCACATACCGCATCAACCTGTTGTGTCCTGGACGGAGTATCTACGCTGTACATGTAAGTGTTGTTTCAATTATTATTATCTTAAGTACATTGATCCTAATTGTGTTTCATCCCCATCCCTTTGTGTTCAACGGTTTTAAGCGGGTAACCTTGCTTCGAAAACGGTTTCTCTGGTTTGACGGTTCATTGTGCCGGCTAGCTGCTGGTTTTTCAAGGTACAACCCCCATGGAGGAAAAGCGGTACTACCATTCAGGCTGAGTACTCCACACAAGGTGTTAGTAAAACTCTAAAAATTTATTATAGAAAACTGGTTCTCAAGAGACTTATTCTTGCGTTGGAAAATGACAAACCTATTGAAAATGTTATTAACCTCAGACTACTTATATCAGAATTAGTAAAGGTGTGGCAAAATGATGTAGTGGTTTCGACGATAAAAAATTGTTTTTTTAAAAGCCGGCTTCTCTAAAAAAAACTGTTGAAGAAGTTAATGTACTACCGCAAATTGAGGATTGTTGGGTCATTTACAGTCGGCAGGCACAATCAACGACGATATTTCACTCAATGAATTTTTAAGGAAAGATGAAGAAGTTATTGTAGCAGAATATCCAACAGATGTATGTTTTTCATTTCTGTTTTTATTTTGTTATTTTTAACCAGAACATAGTTATCATTTAAGTATATGCGTAGCTTAGTAATACTGCACAATAAAACAAACTTTATTGTAAACAAATACTGTCTTTTAGGTAATATGGGTATGGTCGAGTAATTTCACGTAATATAAATAGCGGTCTTATTGAGAAAAAAACAGTGTTTCTCTATATCAAAATTTTTGACTAGTAATTAGCTAAATAGATGTTATGTAATTAGATTACAATTTTTTACCTGTTCTATTCACTCAATATTCTTTTGTTTTTGGTTTTTTTGCTAAAACTTTTTTCACTAGAACAGCTTTCAATACTAGTGCTATCCTAGCAATAAAAAATCCTTTATAAATCATTTTGTTCATATTACTAAATACCTGATTTCTCCTTTGAAACAAGACAAGGTACAATACATTCTCTACAGGCCATAAAAAAAAACGAGTTTTAGATACGTTTCACAACCATTTCTGCACTCACCACAATCAATGCGTTTATTACATATAAATGGTTTAAGATATTAAAAAAATTTATCAACACCATTGATTATACGTTTCACAACCGTTTCTGCAATCACCACAATCAATGCATTTATTAAATATAAATGGTTTAAGATATTAAAAAAAATTTCTCAACACAATTGATTACAATTACAATAAACGTGATGTAATTTTTACGCCACACATGCATGATCTTACTTGATTTTCATTTTCATCAGCAAATGTAATGGAAGTAAGTTTGTAGCCATGCATTAAAAGATATTCATTAATAACAAAATTCAAAGCACGTTGTTCATGAGGTTTGATTGGCTCACAGTGGGGAGATTTTAATCCATCATTGTTATCAGTAGTAGGGGTTTCACACTCTGCAACAAAAGATAATAAAAAATCGCTAAAAAATAACGTGACTCATTATAAATACAAAATATGTTTTACTATAACATTTACTTTCCTAATTTGTTTAATTCACATCTACATAATTAAAAATAAAATTGCTTGATTACACAAGAACAAACAAGAAATACAAACGCATCATTTTAATGAATGCACTTTAAACTTTTCTGATAACCCCCAATTTGCAAATGAATTAAATTCATCTGACAGCTCAGAAAAATTTATATAACATGTACGAGGGGGTACCCAAAAGTAACCAGAATAGCACTGCCGTGGGCGGTGCTTGTGTAGTATGCATTTCTGCCACACAGACATGTATAGCGCAACTCACTGCGAGTTCAGTGCAGTGATTGCAACTCATTGCGAGTTCAATATTTGTCTGCAGTGATTGTTTTTGCTAGCGCTGTTTTGTTTTCTATGATGGCAAGTTTAAGTCAACAACATGTAGCTGAGAAATTTTGTTTTCTACTTCGTAAAAGTGTTGCTGAAACTGTTTTAATATTGAAAAGAGCTTACAAAGATGACGCTATGGAAAAATCTTAAGTATACGAGTGGTTATCTAGGTTTAAAAATCGCGACATGTCGATAGATGAAAAAACCTCGTTCTGGACGTCCATCAACTGCCCGAATTAACGACAATGTTTAAAAAATTTGAAAGCGAGTGCTCTCAGACCATCGACTGACAATTTGGCAGTTTTAAGAAGATTGCGCACAGTGTTTGTCAAAAAAGATCCGATTTTTGACAGACAGGAGACTAGTTCTTCCACCACGACAATGTACCTGCACACATGGCCATCTCTGTGAAAGATTTTTTGACTAAAAATGGCATGGTTCTGCTGCCCCACGCACCTTACTCGCCTAACCTGGCTCCGTGCGACTTTTTCTTATTTCCACCCATGAAAAGGGATATTAAAGGACACCGGTTTGACAACATTGAAGCAGTCAAGAAAAAAACGAAGGAGCTGCCAGCTATTTGTAAAGATGACTACAAAAAATGTTTCGAACAGTGGAAGCACCAGTGGGATGAATGTATTAGTTGTAATGGAGAGTATTTTGAAGGGGATAAAGTAGTTTTGTACAAAACTGAAAATAAATAGCTTTTGAAAAATAATTCCGGTTTCTTTTGGGTACCCCTCGTGTATATATATATATTTTGTTAATCCTTAATGTGTGTACATTGCAATTCTGTTCCATTCAGAACAATAAGCAACCCCGTGACCCAATGAGATGAGGATGATGTGTATGACGTGTAAATGAAGTGTAGTTTTGTACAGATTCAGGCCGACCATTCCTGAGAGAGTATGGTTCATTGAACCCCCACCATCCCAGTACACCAGTAACCACTGTCTAGTATTCAAATTTGTATAAAAGTAACTTACCTTTACTGGGATTTTAACCAGGAACCTTTGTCTCTGAAAATTAGCTGTTAAACAGCTGACTTGCGGCGACGACTTTACCTCTACACCAACCTGATGGGTATCTATATATTTAAAATGCAAAATCGCTTCTAATGTATTTTATAGAGGAATTCTATTAACTCCTAAATACAGAGTTCTACCGAATGGATTTTCATAATTGTTACATGGTTTTAAATAATGTTCACTCCTGATTAGCCCAAAAGTTCTTAACTTGAAATTCATGCTAATATGAGCTTTATTTTACGAAATGAAAAAATGAGTAAATTTTGTACAACGTAGCAGTAATACAGCATTAATATAATGCGGTTCTCCCACATTTACCCCCTCCATAGCTATATTCCAAAGCATACAGGATATGTGTCATCTTTCTTTTCATCTCGCAACACATTCAGCCAGTATTAGACATTGTGTTAACATTGTTTTATTTCAAGTTTTTAGCTGTTCTTTTCAGAACCTTATGATTGAAAAATGATAATGTTAAGAAAAAAGTAACTGGAATTGAAATACACAATCAAATATATAAAATAATAAGTATTATAATATAATAATACATAATAATAAAACAAATTTTTTTTTTTTTTTTAAATTACGCATGAAAGGAAAATTATAATAATATTCTGCTTAAAATTACACATGAATTACAGGCCTACTTATACTTAAGCTATTAAAAATATTTTAGAACTAAAAGTAGGCTACAATAAAAATTCTAGAATCTGTTATCAATTTTTTTAAGAAATATACCATCTAATAAATAAAAATATATATTTTTGTGAACAAATAGAAGAAAAATCTAATACCAAAAACAAACTCAAACTTACCAGTTGCGACAGTCAGGTTTGCTCGAAGAGCATTTATTGTTTCTTTTGCTTTACGGAGTTCAAATTCTAAAACAGCCACTCGTTCATCAACCCCACGTTCACCATCTTCTGAGAATCTTGTTAAATCCAATGAATCAAGCGTCGCTTGACTCAAGGATCGGTCTGAAAATAATGCAAAATTGATATTTTATTACAAGATATCTGAATAGCCAGTGGGATTGTTCACAGGAGATTAAGATCCGTATAGAAAAGGCTAGAGCTGTATTTATCAAAATGAGCTCCTTGTTTAAAAGCCACGATTTGACAATGGAATCAAAAATGAAATTTCTCAAATGCTATGTGTTCCCTGTTCTTTTGTAAGGAGCTGAATCATGGACATTGATGGTTTCAATGGAACGAAAAGTGGAGGCATTCGAAATGTGGCTATATCGCAGAATTTTGAGAGTATCTTGGGTGGATAATATCACGAATTATGAGATTCTGGGAAGAATAGGAAAAGAAAAAGAAATTCTCAATGCCATAAAAGTAAGGAAACTCCAATACCTGGGACACATTATGAGAAATAACAACAGATATAAAATATTGCAGCTCATAATTCAAATAAAGATATGTGGCAGAAGAGGTCCTGGAAGAAGGAGAATATCGTGGATCCAGAACCTAAGGACTTGGTTCTCCGTGAATACAGCTCAGTTGTTCAGGGCAGCAGTCAACAGAGTCATCATAGCCAAAATGGTTGCCAACATCCGGAACGGATAGGAACCACAAGAAGAAGAAGATTACAAGATAAAACTAACAAACATAAAAATATAATATATATATATATATATATATATATATATATATAATAAATCTTTATAACGCATCCTGCAGTTTGAAATATTTCTATTTCATATAATGAATTAATATAATAATTTCACTAACCTTCTTTTTAAACATCTATCTACAGTAAATATGAGAAGGGATAAATTAAAATAAATTAATTTTAAATCAGTTTTATACAAGTGACTGAAGATGTATCATCTTCTGTAAATTTTAAATAAATGAAAAAAATTTTTAGTTTCAATTTTTCATTTACTCTAATGATGGTGGATCCACCGAAACACGTGTAAGTAAGAATAAAATAAAGGTGACGCAGTTTAAAAAGAAGGTTAGTGAAATTATTTTATTAATTCATTATATGAAATAGAAATGTATATATAAATATAATATAAAATATAAATATAATATATATATTGACCACATTCTTAGAATTTGGAAAGGTAGAGTTAATCCGGGAATTAGATTAAGTGATGACGACTACCTAAATGTTTTACTATTTGCGGATGATTTATGGATTGTGCAGGAAAATGAAGAAGAACTCCAAAGATCAGTGTACACGCTGAACGAATTGTGCAAGGAATATAATTTTAGAGTTTCCGTAAAGAAATCAAAAATAATGGCGTTCAAAATTGTGATCGATAATGATATACTAGAGCAAGTATCACGGTGTAATTATCTAGGTTGTGACCTTAGTTTCATTCAAGAGTTTGATGTAGAAAGGAAAGTTGGGAAATTCCAGGCAATTTGTGGTAATATTAGTAGAACCCTAGGAAATAAAACACGGAAAGAAACCAGACTAAAATTTTATAAAGTGATGGCTGCCCCAGTACTATTATATGGGAGCGAATCGTGGGTCAGTACAAGACCACAAGAGAGTAAAATACAGGCTGCGGAAATGAGGTTTCTAAGAAGAACGAAGGGTTGTAGCCGGAGAGACCAACTAAGGAACGAGGCTATACGAAGAGAACTGAATATCTACAATCTGAATGAAAAGGTCAAAGAATATAGATCAAAATGGAAAGACCACGTAGAGAGAATGTCAAATGAAAGGGTTCCCCTCAAAGTTTTAAAGTACAGACCGGAAGGGAGGAGAGATGTGGGGAGACCACGCAAGAGATGGGAGTGATTGTTGTAAGAATCATATAAAGACATAATGTAACAAAACAGGAAAATATATATAAAATATATAACTTAAATGTTGTGTAAATACATAGGAAAAGGAAATTGAGTTAAATTTTGCTGTTATGAGTCGGAACAGGCGCAAGCCTAATCCTTGTTTGTAAGAAGAAGAAGAAGAACTGAAAAACATATGAAATAATACTCATGATTAATGCTTAATATTAAAGGTATTATCATTTGATTATTATTTAATCTGCCCATAACAGACAGGTGGAGTGTCAAATTATTTACACTCAATCTGTTCGTTGCAGGGCTAAAATAAATAGTTCTGTTTCTTAACACATGGTCAGCCAATTTAATGACTAAATCATTTAAGAACAGAAGAGGTAGAGGTGTAAAAGACACTAATCAGAGTTATCTCCTCTAAAACTAATGAATTTCATTATACAGCCAGACCCTGTGGTGAATGATGTGAAGGTATCATTTGCAGAGTGAAAAATAGGTATGTGCTTTTCAGAGGGCCTGGCATGCTGATAAGCGTACTTTTCCATTCAGTGAAGACAACAGTAAACCACCTCACTCCTTGTTTTACTTAGCAAAACCTCAACAGGTTCAAACCAGCCTTTCAGCTGTTGACCTAAACAACAGCATATTATTTAATATTTCTGTGCTACAGTAACAAAAAGTCGCTAAAAGTAACAAATTGTAAATTTAATAATAATTCTGTAACTGTTATGAATTAAATTTGTAACCATTTTTATTGTGCCATTTTCTTAATATTTACTTTGGCATCGTTATTTGAGATGTGTCTTGAACATTAACATTTAATCAGTAGTACGTTTTTGTTGAATAAAAAAAATACATTTAGTATTCCAGGGCCAACAATAGTGTGGCACAAAACGTAAACAACAATAAAAATAAATCTCACTGGTTTATGGGAATGCAATAATATTTGAAACCAAACATTAGAAATATAAGTTGCAATAAGAAAACTTGTGAAAGAAGTATGATTTGTCAAAATACGGTACTACTGGATTTACTCGTATTAATCAGTGACTATAGTTCTAATGTTTTTTTTTTTTAATAAAAACATTAAATAAATAAGAAAAACACTAAATATGATTCAAAAATAGATTTTAAACGTAATTAACTGCACTGATGCAGAGTTGATCTACGGTGAAAAAATGTGTTACTGTTAACAGCTTTTCTTTGGTAACATATAATTTACAAGGAATAAGTATGCTTTAAACCTTTCTTTTTACTGATAAAGCACATTAATATCTGTGTTAGTTTCTAAAATTTAAAGGGAATATATCATTTTTATTCAAAATTGTTTTTTATCAATTTCTTAAATTTCAAATTTTTTCTATTCAAGAGATATAGTAGGGCTGGTCAGGTCAGATATTTTTTCACTCATTTCATCACTCATTTTCACCTAGATCATCCTCATCATCTGCATTAGCAGTAATTACAAAACAGTCTGGTATAAATCCCTACTAACCCTTTTCAACCGTTTTGGGTATAAAACCCAAAAAAGCCTACAGTACAGTGAGTTGTAAGTCATGAAATTTAAAATAGGCTTTAGTAAAAAATTGATGTAAGCCCTAAGAGTGAAATAAATTTGTGAACGCAGTAATCCATGTAAAACTGAAACTATAATGAAGAGGGTTCTACTGTTGTAGCACGTAACAAGTTTTTTAAAAATACATAAACAGGTATCAAGATTCAATACAACAAATAATAATTACTGCATACCTACACCATCACTGCATACCAGGCAATAACCAGTAATTCATTAATGTTAATTAGAACCAAATAATAAACGGCAATCAAGACCTAGTTTGGGCACCTGATCAAAAGTGAAAAAGTAGTTGGATAATTTTTTTGTCATCAGTCTCTCGACTGGTCTGATGCAGTTCTCCAAGCTGTCCATCTTGCCCAAGTTGTTTCATATCTATATACCTGTAACACCCTACATCTTTGGTAATTTGCTTTATATATTCTAACCTTTGCCTCCCCCTACAATTCACTCCCTCAATATTACCCTCCATTATTTATAGACTTATACCTGGATGTCTTAAGATATGCCCCACTAGCCTATCCCTTCTTCTGGTAAGATGTTTCCATATACTTCTTTTTTCATCCACTCACCTAAGAACCTCTAAATTACTTATTTCGTCCACCCACCTAATCTTTAACATTTTCCTATAACACCACATTTCAAAAGCTTCTCTATTCTCTTCTTTTCTACAGCCCCTATCACACCCACGTTTCACTCCTGTATAATGCTACACTCCAAACATAGTGTTTTAAGAAATTTTTCCTAATGTGTAAATCAATGTTTGTAGTCAGTAAGCTGTTTTTCATTTCAAAGGGTTTTCTAGCTTGAGCAATTTTACTTTTGATATCACTTGTGCTTCAACATCCTTTGTTATTTTACTCCCTAGATAGCAGAAATTCCCCAACTTCCTGTATGTTTTCGTTGCCTACCTTTAAATTTCCTATCCCTTCTAAATCACTCTTGCTGCTGCACAACATTTTCGTTTTGTTCTTATTTAATTTTCATGAAGTAATCCTTCCTCATGATCTGCCAGGGTGGAATGGGCACCCCTTCCAGTTCCGTTCGCCATGAGACGGTCTTTGTGCTGATGAGTAGTCACATGTTTTCTAACAGGCCACACAATGTGAATGCATGGATAGGAAACTATCCTTCTATCCCGCCTGGTTCCCTTAAGCCTTTTGTAAAAGGAATTAAGGGGTCTCTTCCAGTTGACGACAGAAGCCCTTCATAAAGTTGGGTTATACCAGAACACAAACCAAGAACCTTTACATCATAAAGCGACCACTCACCAAATATTACCAATATACAATAATAATTAGTTACGTACATAATGGGGGGGGGGGGTAATACCCCTGGAAGCCTAGCAGAGTCAACGTACATAATATTAATAAACATTATTTTAGGAACCTCTTCCCATTTTAATAACAATAAAAGTTGGCCTATGTTAGTATTATTATTACCACATCTTAGGATAATTTAAGCTTATTATACTTAATGAAACCTTAACAACGTAAATCTTATTCAGAAATTTGAGCGACTCTGTGCATTTGACATTTGGTAGTATCGGACCTCCAAATTATAATATATATAAATAGGCCTACACAATTGTTTTTATACCACTTTTTGTTTACAGTATACAACATTCAGAATCTTTGATAAGTGCATCATCATAACAATGTGTTATGTAACCAATGAGTGAGAAATCATGAACTGCATTTCTTCAACAATGAAAGACCACTGCACAGTTATTCTACGGCACTTTCTATTTGCATGCACTTAACTATTGAAGTGTTTTCCCTTTCCATCATGCAACAAAACTACCTCAACACCCTATAGCATCCTACGGGTAAGCACACAGTGAATGCTGGTCGCAGGTACTGATTCACGCTGGCGAGTGCTCGTAGTAGGAGCATGTAACTACGCACTTAAGCTCATTCAGTTGTCGGTATTCAACATGAGTTCCAGTAGCAGCAGTGATGATGAATTATTCCTAATGGAAAACGTTTTTGTAAAAAATTGTTATCTTTTAAGCTTAGTTTAGACGACGCCAGTTGGGAGGCAAGTCAAGTGAGCAAGTCACTTGCTCAGTGTGAACATTTACTTGTATGATTGTCGTTGGCCCATCAAGTTGCCGTGCAACTTGTCAGGCAAGGCAAGTGAATTGGCCGGTGTTCTATTTTCAGGGCAGCTTGCCTTCCCCCACCACAACAAGCAAGTGACTTGCCTTTGTACGTGCTCCGTCTAAACACATACTTGGTCAGTGTATTGCGTAATCTAGTGCAAGTAGCTGGTGTTGTCAGTATTTCCTCGTGATATTTACTGTGTTTCTGTTGTATTTGGTTGTTTTCATCAAATACGTCAGGCGGCATTCTCAATAAAGCCTTGTACTCTCCTGGATCTTCCAATCGAAGTTCTCTTAAAAGCATGGCCGATCCCCCATGGGTACTTCTTCAACCTATCCATTTTTGTACCCATGGCTTTTTCTTAGTAATCCTTTCTAGATAATCTTCAATTTCCTCCGAAAGATGAATAAATAACATCCTCGAAACATGTTTTATAACTTTCTTACAACGTGTTTTTCCCCATCGCACACACTACTTGGCGCTTCACTTGCAACTAAAACAACAACGTAGTATGAACACTACTTGGTTTGGTACTTGCCAGTCTCTACTTGGTGAATGTTACTTGCTCACTTGACTTGCCTCCCAACTGGCGTCGTCTAAACTAAGCTTTAAAGATGATACCGTTAGTGACATTATATAAGAACAGATAATTGTTTGGCATAATCACCTTTTTCCGCAATTAAAAAATGATAGAGTAAGGTTTTTAAATGCATGAGAATGACGCTGGAAACATTTAATTTTATTTTGTCTAAAGTAGAACTCGTGTTCAAAAACAATGGTGCAACTTGCAAAAGCCACGTCAATATTACCGCAAGAAAGACTTGTGATTACTTTGAAATATGTATTTTGAACATTTTGACTACCGATATTTAATATTATAAAAAATTGTTTGGCCAGTAATAATCTTTTAAGTAATTTTTAAAAACCTATCTTATTACAATTAATTAACACGTCGTTATTATTTATGAATACGTATTATATGACGCCAAGTACACTTAGCAAACTGCTAGCAAGCAGCAGGCAGGTTTATGCAAAACAAACCAGTGAGCTGATATGTGCAGATGACCAGTGCACAGCTTTCTCCACCAGCATTTACTGTGAGACATCCAATTGAAATATAATGGCCTATTCCTACTAGCAGGCTCACAATTGTAAGCAACCAGCGTTCACTGTGCACTTACCCTAATGGTGCAATATTTTATCTTTTTACATTCGAGAGTATATTAACAATAATTCAAAATGTGAATAAACCTGAATACAAGGCAGTCCATTTTGTATTGTATTTCATTTGTTAGGTAAGGTGTACTTTGATGGTTGGGGTTTAATTAACCATACTCTTCCTGCCTGGGTATGTACAAAATTATACGTCATACACATCATCCTCAACTCATTGGGTTATAGGGTTGCTTATTATTCTAAATTGAACACATTGCAACGTACGCACATTAGGGATAAAAATATGTATATTTGTTAGGTAAATAATAATACCAAGACAGAAGAAACTACAATTAACCTGCAACTAAAATGTACCTAATAAATGTACAGAAATTTAACTTCTATATTTGTAACCCTGCTATTACTCCCTTCATTTCCCTAATATTTCAAAATGTATGCCAAATACAAAAAAAACTGATGCTAATTACCACTACAAAATAAAATTTAAACAAACACGTCTGTTCTTTTATTATCAACAAGCTTACTTCATATTTCAAAATGATGCACATTTATACAAATTTCAAAACTAACAATCTTTCTAACTGATAAGTTAATAAGTGTGATTTATTCCAAACAATTACACCATTAAAACAAATTCAATAAATGAGAATCACTAGCTAAAAAAAATAAAAATAATAAAATCCATAAGGTAAATATAAAATAAACTTACGCATTGACAAATAATTCTGAGTTGAAGCATGAGGTTCAAAATTTCCAGGATTGGAGAAAAATTCTTTTAATCTCGGAATTTCACGACCGGATTCAACTAATTCTGTATGCAATTCTAAGGCAGTTAACAAAAATTTATCTTTTAATAACTTATTAGCAATATCATTATAATTAATAACTGGATCAGGACTGAGAGGATTTTCGTTCTCAACAACTTCTTGTTTTTGACTACTATCCATTGTAAATGGATTTAGCATTACTGATTGAAAATAAATAGGTTAACTTATTTTAATCCATGTTATGAGCATAAAAATCAATCATTATGCATATAAACGTTGACACTCCGATAAAAAATTAAGTAGGTAAGTGATCATTTAATCAATCACAATAAATATGCGAACAAACTTCCTTAAAGTAAATCATAAATCCTTTCACAAATTACGTACAGAAAAACATTGCCATATCATAAACGTCTACTGACAGTTTTGCCAATCAGTTGTAAACAGCTGACAGAAATTGAAATTTCCTCAGCATTATCATAATTCAAAAATAACCTACCTAAAAAATATAAACTACAAAAATGATAAAACTGTATACATTTTCATTAAAAAATATATTCATAATAATTGTTTGTTTAATTATAAAGTATTTAAATCTTTTTAATTTTGACAAAACATTATAATTACATGTTAATATATGTTATATTATACCTTGAAAAGATTACTATAAAAGAAAAAGAAACGTTTACCAGAAAGGTTTTGTAATTTTATTTTTAAACCAATAATTTAATACAAATATGAAGAGTATTCTTTATCACATAAATTTGACGCATGCGTTAATGGGCGTCATTATAAGTCCGTACATGACTGTTTGAGGAGTTGTGGATTTCACAGGTTGGTTATTTTTTTAATACGTTATTATTACTCAAATCGATTTAATTATATTATTATATCTCGTCCTGTATCATAAACATTTATGGCATTGCAAAGATACTCTAAAGATCCTGACTTATTATATTGTTTATTTAGTAATTTTGATACATTTTTGATTTTGGGTCACCCAAAAGGAATCTGGAAAATTTATATTTTTATTATTATTGATTTAATTTTGAATATAATATGTATTGAGGTTTATTATAAATCAGCCATTCTGTGTTTGTATTAGTTTCATTATCTCATGTTTATTGACTATGTTGTGTTGAAAAAATTTTACGATCACTCGTTCAGTTTTTTGTTTACAGTTTTTAAACATTGATAAATGTTCGTGTGGTTCCATTTTTGTACTAATTATGTAAATTTTTATTGGTACACTAGTAATTCACATTAAATCAGTTACCTGAACGTCACATGATTGCGAAACGTAATCGGGTATGGCGCATTTAAATATTAAAACCTCCGGTGCCGACCCATGTGGGTACTTGGATGTAATTTTGATAAATGTACGTGTATAATAAATTTTGTATTCCAGAATACAAGGTCAACCTATATCTATGATTTGGCCTATATTTAAAATATGTTAGTAGGACCTGCCTTTCATAAATCATAATTCATTATTTTAGAAAGTTCATTTGTGAATTTTGATACTAGTAAATTTGTGTAGTCATGTAATAATAAAATTTTATTCTAAGTGCAAAATTTATTTTGTTATTGTATTTAGTAGGTCTAATCTTACAGTAAACTTTGTTACTTAGTTTATTTTTTGTGTATGTATAAGTTAAGCTTTTAATCAAGGTTACTATTTTAGATTAAATTATTTAAGTTTCTGATTCTGCAGTAGGATCTGTATTCAAGTAATTTTCTCTGTGCATTTATCCTAGTAATTTATCGTACATACACCTGAAACCATATAATGGATGGAGTTAACAAATAACAAAAAAATACTCTATACCTGAATGTGTATTCAAGTCAATCCTTAACTCTAAAAAATAACTGGATTTTTTATACAGTAATGTTTTCAGTGAAACTGTAATTAAGATTGGATGGATGCTTTAGATGAAATATTCTTTAACAGAGTAACAAAGCAGTATTTTATTAAAAAGAACAATAAGCATAACAAGCAGAGTTGTTAGCTTAAAAATGCCGAGTGGTTGTATATCTATTTGCAACTAAAATTATTACGTAGGCCTTCTAATCAAACATAAAGTACCATTTAATTGTAACTGTTATATAATACTTTGTGCGCAGGAATAGTTAACACTATAATTATTATCATTTATGTTTGTAGTTTTATTACATACATTATTATGTGCAAAATGGTTCATTTAGAAAATAAGAGCTGCTATAAAATTAGCTACTTTAAATCGATTGCAGGTGATATCAACAATATCAGTAATAATGATTTTTATTTTTACTTTCTCTTGCGTTTATGAATGTATAGAAAAAAAGTAGGCCTATTGTTTTCATGTTTACTTTTCAAAATTGAGTTTTCACCAGATATACATGTTTTCAGACCCCTGAACACAAAGAACATGTTTTTAGCGATTGGTCTGTGTTTGAACAAAATATCTTAAAAACAGAACATCGTATGAATTTTAAACTTCAAACTTAAGTTAAGTACTAGGTCCCGCTCTTTAACATTTTCATCAAAATAGGTTATTTTTTTTTGTTTGTTTTAACGTCCGACTGTTTTGCAAATTGCTGCTAATGCAGACGGTGAAGGATGAAATTAATTTTTGTAACGTATGAAAAATTGCCATGCACGAGTGGGATTCGAACCCAAGACCGCGTGATGAGAGGCGAGCACGTTACCAACATCGCCAACGCGACCGGCTCAAAATAGGTTAAACAGAAATAATAGTTTATTCGTGTTATTTTTCACTTTTTTGCGATGTTCTCAAAAACTGCTCCTGCATTTTTTTTTTAATAGGCTCATTTACTACATTTTTTATGTTTTACAAGATAGGGTAGGCACGATGTCTGCTAAAATTCTTTGAGGAGGCTATTGTCTCGTAGAAAAAAAAGCTTTTTTCTTACGATTTCGACCTTAGTATGCATTTTATGACAAAAGTGTATGTAATTAAATTTATAGGAAATTAAAAGATCTACGACTTTTATTTTAAGTATTTTTCTATACACAGTCTAGTTTAGCGTCAAAGAGTGATTTTCCGTATTATTAACCCAAACTGAGATTGGTTTTAATTTTGCATCATTCACTCATGATTAATATAAGGTTATGTTGTTAGAGGTTATTTTTTTGTTAATTTCTAATGTTAGGTTATATTGTTCATTATTTTCATTGGCAAGAGAAAGTTGTGGGAGTGTTTCACACCAGATTTTTAAGTATGATAGTAAATTTCATCACGAGAATTGTGAGTTTTTTTTACTAAAAAGAATACAACTTGCTTTTATGATAAGTAATAAAGTAAAACTGCCAACAGTTATTATTTAAGAGTTATCTGTTTTGAAAACTTCTGTATGAAACACTCACACAACTTTCTCTTCATAAGGTAAATAAATAAAAAAAATAACGTAATAGTAATATAGTATTAGCGAAAAATTAAATTAAAAAACACAACGTAATAGTATTATGTAATAGCAAAATAAAACAAAATATGAAATAAAACAATAGAACGTGTAACATAGTACGAGGGCCATCCGGAAAGTAGTACCCGTTTCCGCCGCATGAGGCGCTGACGAGGCGAGCAGCCGCCGGTCAAGGTCAGATCGCTTCAGTGGCTTGTCTGCCTTCTCTGTTGTAAGTTCCGCGACGCTAGCATTGCCTGTCTTGTTTCTGTGACCGTTCATAATGTTTAAAAAAAATTGAGAACGCCGCCAGTTGTGAAGTGAGGGCTGTAATAAAATTTCTCAATGCAAGAAACGTTCGACCTTGTGATATTCATCGCCAATTAAAGGAAGTGTATGGAGACGATGTGATGGATGAGTCATCTGTTCGGCGCTGGTGTCGTAATTTTAACTTGGGGAGGGGGAACACACACGACGATGAGCGTTCAGGGAGACCATCTGTCATTACAGATCAACTGCTGAGGTCAGTAGACGAATTCGTGAGGCACGATCGGCGCGTTACAATTGATGACATCTGTGAACATTTCCCTAATGTTTCTCGCACAATTCTTCATGAAATTGTCAAAGACCATCTGCATTATTCAAAAATTTGCGCAAGGTGGGTCCCTCGCATGCTTACAGATGAGCACAAAACCAAGCGTATGGCTGCTGCATTAACATTTTTGGAACGTTATTCTGATGAAGCAGACGCGTTCTTGAATCGCATAGTTACTGGTGATGAAACGTGGGTTTGTTATGCTTCACCTGAGAGTAAACGACAGTCAATGGAGTGGCATCATCCTCATTCACCAAAGAAACCAAAAAAATTCAAGACTGTTCTGTCCACCAGGAAACTTATGGCAACCATTTTCTGGGATCGACGTGGTATACTGCTTATTGATTTTATGGCCCGTGGAGACACTATTAACGCTAATGCGTATTGTGAAACATTAAAGAAATTACGGCGGGCAATACAAAATCGACGGAGAGGTCTATTGTCTGATGGCGTCATTCTCCTCCATGACAATGCCAGGCCTCATGCAGCGGGGATAACACAACAACTTCTGCAGCAATTCAATTGGGAAATTTTCGACCATCCACCGTATAGCCCGGACTTGGCCCTTCAGATTTTCATCTCTTTACAAAACTTAAAGAGTTTTTGGCGGGAAAAAGATTTGACAGCGATGAAGAACTTAAAGAAGGTGTGACTACGTATTTCGATCGGCTGGCGGCGGAGGAATATGATGCTGGAATACAAAAACTCGTCACACGTTATGACAAATGCTTAAATTTGCTTGGAGATTATGTGGAGAAGTAGTTTAAGGTATGCTCTTTTCAATAAAAATGTTTACATTTGTTAATATTTACTTCTGTGTCTTTATTTCACAAACGGGTACTACTTTCCGGATGGCCCTCGTACTATATACTGGGACTGGGAAGGACATGTGTACGCATGCGTGAGTGTGTCTGCCTCAGATGAGTATTTAGTAAGGCAGGAAGTGAGAGAAATGAACAAGTGTGCAACCCTTCAGGGAATTTGAATTTGATAGTGTCATACAGAAAATGGAAAAGACCCACCTTTTCTTTTAAAAATAAAGATATGATGACAGGTTATTCTATACCCATAGTTGTTGTTTAACGCGGTGCAAAAACTATGTGTGGTATGTCTAGACGATATAAGAGTTGTAAACTAAAAATTTATTTGTTATAGTTGTTTATTTAACTTGATATTAAAATATGGTGTTTCTCTTTTCTTTTCAGCAGGAATTTTACGATTTCATTAAACTGTTGCAAAGTACAATATTTAAATAATTGAAAGGAACATTTCTAGCAATTAGTACCTGAAACGACTACAATAGATTAATATTTTTTTATAAAATGTAAATCAAACTTTCAAAAATATTCACCGTGCCTTTTTACATCAGGATCAAAATTTAATTATCTAAAAAATGAAAATAGTAGCACTAATTTTTTAATTTCTTTTTGGATCTTCTTGTTTAGTGTAGTTTATGTTAAGAACAGTTTGGTGTGAAATGAAAGATGTAAAGTATGAGTGAGCCAGCGATAGAAACTTTACCTGCTACTATCCAAAACATATCAGTTGACGAAAAGGATAAAGAAGTGGTGAAAAGTGATGAGGTCAGAGAAGCGAAGTCAGAAGTTTCAACTCAGTCAGCAGTAACTCCAGTTCAGTGCCCACCTCATGTTCCCCAACATTTAATGGGAGTTGATGTAAATGGTACTTCAACAGAAGTTACAGGAACTGGTAAACGAATACCTAAACCAAGATTAGGCGTAAAAGTACCATATCGCAATCTGACTAGCCAAATTGTGACACAAGATGAAATTGCTCAAGAAATATTAGAACGTTCATTGAAAAAGTATCCGTACCAAAAATTTGAAAACAGTGATTTATTATTTACTATGAAGTTGACGAATCATTTCCAAAATCGAATTCCATCACCTTCGACGGCAGTAGCAGCTACCAGTCAAACTTTGCATACTGAACTGACTCACGAAGAAGAAGAAGATAATCGTATCAAAGATAATAAGGAGTTACTGGCCATTCTTGATGGTAGCCCAGAGATCAGTTCAGAAAAAACTAATGTAGGGAAGAAAAACATTAGACAAGAAGGAAAAGGGTTGTCACCATCTCCTTATAAATTTATTAAAATGTATCCAGAACTCGAAAAAGAATTAGCATTAAAACAGCTTGAAGAATTCACCAAACCTAGGAAGAAGAAACCAGAAACAGGCACTGATGTAAATAAACAAAACGGAAAGTCAAAGTTACTGAAAAGGGTTAAAAATGAAATGGAAAATAACAATAACATTGAAAAGAAAACAGAAACATGTTTGAATGTAATGGCCAAAGGAAAACCCGGCAGAAAGCGTAAAATAGCTACACCACCAGACAGTCCTAAAAGGAAAAGGGTTTTGAAAAGCACAAATGGTGATACACATCAACCCACTGCTAGTACTGTGGCTGATGTGAGCCAAATAACTGAAGTGCCAACAGTGGAAGATGGCACTTTACCAACTGTTCCTCCTGTTAAGGATAGTAAATCTATCAAAAAGTATGTTAACAGAAGACTGGCATCACGGTCTGATGAGGATCCAGATTCTCTTGAAAATGCAGATGCATTGAACGGTTCATTATCAGGTGATAATGAACCTGACAGTTATCGCATTGAAAGTTCAAGTCCAAAGATGAAAAAGACTGTTTCTCCTAAAAAAAGTGATAACGCTAATGTAAATAATATTAATAAGCAAAAAGTAAGTGATATACAAGAAAATAATTCGCAGAATACAACTACACCAATGGGTAGGAAGAAACAAACGCGTGTCATGCGAGAAATTGACAGGTTATTGGGTGATGAAGGTGCTATAAACATGTTGTACTCTGTTGAACAAAAACGAACGCCAGGAAATACGCCCAACAGAAGAGGTATTTTACCGTCAGCACGAAGAAAGAAAAAAGACTTGCTTTTAAAAACTCGTTTAGTTAAAAATGCTGTTCTTAGGTTAAGTAATTCACCAACTCAGTCTTCAGCAAAGACTGCACTTAGAGTGAGAAGACATTCGAATCCTACCGAAATTTCGGAGGAGAGTCAAGTGAAAGCAGAGACACCGCAGCGTAAAATGTCTATTGAATCTGCTGCTGAATCATTACAATCAGCATCGCTTAATTCTCCTGTTCATTCTCCTTCATTTGCATACCCAACAAAACTTTCTGTACCTGCTGAAGCGTCACGAATAATTCGAAGACATTCGTCCAGTAGTTCTTATTCCAGTCGAAGTAATAGTCCCCGTAGGCCAAGTATAGATACTGATCGTTCTCCAGTTCTACCTCAATCTGTACCTTCTAGCCCTGAAAAATCTATTACGGATGCAGATGGTGGAAGGTCAAATTCTCCGAAAAAGAATTTACTTTCTTCTCTTAAAAAACCAGACGGTACATTTTATTGTGATAAGACAAAACAAATGTTACATGCCGTTAATGATTCTAAAGCGACTGTCAATGAATTATCAGAAAGAGCTGAAAGACTTATGGATATGAAAATTAAAGAAGCGGAAAATCAGATAATGAATAAGATTCTGGAGAATAAGGATGATAGTACCAATTTGGTATTTAAAAAAGACATAAGTAATATTTTGAAGAATAATTTTAATGCTGAATTTAAAAAATCGATTAAGAAAAATTTAATGGCTGCAAAACTGAGCAAACCAAAGCGAACTACCCTTTTGGGGAATGTAGGCCTATCACCTGAAACTCAGCTGCAGTTGTTAAAGGCTTTGTCAAAACAAGAAAGTTGTGCTGCAGCTGCTGCAGAAGCAGGTTCATCAACCACTTCCCCATCAGAACCAAGTACTTCAGTAGCAAGAGGAAGTGCACCTTCAAGTTCACCTGTATTTCGCAACTGTAATGCTGCTAGTAAGTATAACTAATTTGTTACACTGCTTATAGTTTTACAAGAAGCTCTTTGTATTTTTTTCTAAAAGTATAGGAATTTAAATAGTGTAAGGAACGTTCAATAATTAAGAAGACAAATTGATGTAGAGAAAAAAAATTTATTCAAAGACAGTAAAACAACTTGTACCGTACTTTTTAAGACACCTTTCCCTTCGTACTGTGTCTTTCTGATTTCCAGAACATAGAAGTACCTTGCTGTTTGAACCAATCATGTACCCCTTCGTTGTTGTCAACTTCTTGCCATATAAAAGTCTTCGAGCAGGTTGAACAAATGAAATTCAAACTAGGTGAGGTCTGGGCAGTAAGAAAGATGTGGTACCATCTCTCAGCTCACCTTCTCTAGCATTTCTCTTGTTCTGTGAGTGGTGTGGAATTAACTATCTTGTAACTTATTTTGTGAAAATTCAGTCTGTCATGAATGATTGAATACATCATTCCAACAGCAATATTACACAAATTAGCAACTTGGTAAATTTTGACTCATCTGTCTTCACAAATAAGATCATTTATGCAATTTTTCAGTGCAATAGTCTAAATTTCTAATGGTCTTCTAGAGCGTTGTAGATCAGTGATATTTGTTCAGCCTGAATTCAACTGTTCCATCCTTTTTTACAAATGTAACTGCAGTTTTCACCATACTGTTTTAACATTGTCAAGTGAATTTCCACTGATTTTATGTGTTCGGTTAGAAAAAATATTACCACTGAAGGTTCATCTTTCAAGATAAGCGTTTCAGACATTTTGAAATGGACAGAAGGGGTTATGTTTGTACAGTCAAACTAAACTTGAATCCTCAACGGATGGGGAAAACGATTCGAGTTATGGAAAAATAAATAAGAAAGCAATTATTAAAAAAAAAAACAAAAGCAGAATATTCCACATTTGCTAATACTGTACCCTACAATATGTGGAATATGTAGGCCTACTGCTCATGCGTAATTTCATAATACAGTAGGCCTACTGTACGCTGCATTTAGTTTAACTATTGTCTGCATTGTTTCGTACTGTACATATTGTATACAGTATTCAAAAATTACTCAGTACATACTGAATACGGTACATTGTACCGACAGACTATGGTTCTATTGTTCTGTGGTCTACCAAAGATTCATCAATTCAAAGAAATTCATTGTTTTGGTTTACGCCTACACATAGGCAACCAGATGACTTGAAGGTCTGTTCCCATTTATAGTCTAACATATCCTCTTATAATGAAAGAAGCAGCACTGTACCTATATTTCTCAAAAGACCGAAACCACTTTTTTTGAGAACTGTGTGCACATTTTGTCAAAAAAAATTAAATAATTAGTTCGACTTAAAGAAATGACTGAATTCAAGTTATAGATGCCTTTTTACAGGTGAATGCATAGGAAGGTTGAAGGAGACTGGAATTCAATTCGAGTTATAGAAGTTTGAATGTATTAATTGTGATCAAACAGCTGATTAACTGTCTTCCTAAGGTTGCCAACTTTACTCTCAAAAAGTTGCATTGGCATTGAATGAATATATTTTTTCTCAGCCCTCATATAAGTCTGTTAATGAAGGGATTAAATTTGTACTGGCGTTTGCAGCCCATATGACACATGGAGAGTGGGAGTTTTGTACAGCCATTGCAAGTTACTACTTGTTCAATGTACTATTTATTCCACATACATGATCAATGGTTGGCCAATAACCAGACTAGACTCAAGGTGAACCAGGTAGTGGCAGCATTATTGCTGAATGAAGGGGCTGGTTCACACGCTTACAAAGTGACACCATATAACTAAACTTCATTACTTTCTCAGTCGTGTACTTTAGGTCTAACTATTGCAGAGAAATGCAAAAACTTTTTCAATGATTCAATCTTGCAGAAAACCTATCGGTGTTTCTCTTTTTTGGTTCCCAGAAGGAAAATTAACAATGCATTGTATTTTTTGTGGTTGATTTTTAATAACAGACATGTATGAAAATGTTTTGGTTCAAATAAACAACCTAGAAGTTGAAAATGTTGCCAGTTTTATTAGGTTTTGAAAATTATTAGTGATTTTTAAATTCTAATTAAGTTTTCTTTTGCGTGTTATTACAGATATTATTTAATTTTTATTTACAGATTATTTGAAAGAAATTCTTGGTGATGGCCAAAAGAAACGTGATGGGGAAGAAAAGCCACGATCTAGTGTCAGACAAAATGCTGGTTCTTATACGTATAGAGAAATTAATTTAAGGCGATATGAACATCTTGTTCAAATTATTTTAACTCCTATTTCAACCAAAATGAAGAATGCCTTCAATGTACAGGTATATTTATGTTTTTATGAATCATTGTGGGGTAAATAATATGAATTCAAAGTTGGAGTTTTGTTTCCAGAGTACTGGAGTAAATTATAGAGTACAAAGAATTGGATTATTGTGTGTACAATCATAATAATTCAATGGGTTATCAGCATACTGTTTCTAAATTATTTTTACATTGAGTTTTTTATTTATCAAACAATAATTTCTCTCTTCTAAAAAAATTGTACTTATGTACAGGAGGATTCAAAATTTAATTGAAGTCTCTCTAGAGCTGTTTCTATAGCTAAAAATGAGAAGAAGTCTTCTTATAAACATTGGTCTGGAAACACTGTCAGAAAATTACTGACAAAAAATCTCCAATGGAAATTAATTATCCCGGTGATATGTGGCCATACTAGAACTGTTAAGGCTTTAATTAAGAAGCAAACATCATGGTTTATTGTTTTTAACCTAAAGAAGAATTGCATAAAACAGGTCCTAGCACTGTATATGCCATAGTTTGAACGATATCCGACATAAAACAAAAATTTAGGGTCATAATAACACATCAATTCTTGGAAATTGAGTTTTTACCAAAAATACAAGTTTTCAGGCCTCTGAACACAAGAAAACATGTTACCGATTAGTATGTGTGTGAACAAAATATCGCACAAAGTAAAAACTTGGTATTTATAGTACCACAAGGGCACCCGACACAAATATTTTCATGAAAATCGATCTAACGGAAGTAATAAATTTATTCATGCAGTGTTTCACTTTTTTCGATATTGTTGAAAACAGCTCCTACAATTCTTAAAATTCTAAAAATCACCTCATTTAGCACATTTACGAGGGGGTACCCAAAAGAAACCGGAATTATTTTTTAAAACTATTTATTTTTAATTTTTTTACAAAAGAACCTTATCCCCTTCAAAATACTCTCCATTACAACTAATACATTTGTCCCACTGGTGCTTCCACTGTTCAAAACATTTTTTGTACTCCTCTTCAGTGATGGCTGCCAGCTCATCCGTCGTTTTTTTCTTGACATCATCAACGTTGTTAAATCGGAGACCTTTCATGCCCCTTTTCATGCGTGGGAACAAGAAAAAATCACACGGAGCCAGATCGGGTGAGTACGGTGCGTGTGGTAGCAAAACCATGCCGTTTTTCGCCAAAAACTGGGTAACCGAGATTGCCGTGTGTGCAGGCGCGTTGTCGTGGTGGAAAAACCAGTCCCCTGTCTGCCACAAATTAGGTCTTTTACGACTAATGCTGTTTCGTAGTCTTCTTAACACTTCAAGATAAAAAGCTTGATTTACCGTCTGGCCTGGTGGAACGAACTCTGAATGGACAATTCCCCTCACATCAAAAAAACAAATCAGCATTGTTTTGATGTTCGATCTGACTTGACGATTTTTTTTTGGTCGGGGTGATAATGAAGTCTTCCATTGACTGGATTGTTGTTTGGTTTCTGGGTCGTACCCATAGCACCAAGACTCGTCACCCGTAATGATCTTTGACATGAAATCTGGATCAGTTTCAAGCTGTTGTTTCAAATCACTACACGTTTCAATTCGACGTTCCTTTTGAGTGTCTGTCAGAACCCGAGGCACAAACTTGGCAGCGACTCTTTTCATTGTCAAGTCTTCTGTTAAAATGCGTTGGACTGAGCTCCAAGATAACCCACTAACCTGTGATATTTGGTCAATGGTCTGTCGTCGGTCTGTTCGTACAATTTCTTTCACTTTCACAACATTTTCATCTGTTCGGGAAGTCGACGGTCGTCCAGAACGAGGTTTGTTCTCAATCGACATGTCGCCATTTTTAAAGCGCAAAAACCACTCGTACACTTGGGTTTTTCCAATAGCGTCGTCTTTGTAAGCTGTGTTCAACATTACAACTGTTTCCGCGGCGTTTTTACCGAGCAAGAAGCAAAATTTCACAGCCGCACGTTGTTCATTAAAACTTGCCATCATGAAAAACGACACGAGCACAAAACAGCACTAGCGAGAACAATCACTGCACGAGAACAGAACAAGCTAGATCAACGAACAAAATGGCATTGAACTGGCAATGAGTAGCGCTACAAGCAGCCTAGTGGCGGGAATTTGTACTGCACAAGCTCCGCCCACAGCAGAGCTATTCCGGATACTTTTGGGTACCCCCTCGTATGTCCTCTACTAGGGGGTAAATTTTACCATTGGTAAATTTTATTAATTATTATTTTAAAGGTCTGTTATATCACAAGAAAAAAGAGATGGTGCCTCATCCTTCATAAAGCACATTTCTAGCCTATCTTCATTACAAACATCTTCTGAAAAAAAGGCTGCTTTACTTTCATAAGGAATCAAATAAAATTCACAATTAATATATCATATTTTTTTATGTGTAATTCTTATCCAGTATAATTCTGACTTTATTGCGTTCTCTAAACTTGTTTTTTATTTTTACATATGTGGACAATTGGTGGGCTCTGGTGGATGCCACTTAAGTTTTATAAATGGCCCATGAAACTGTCAAATGGAATCAAATTATAAACAAGTCTAATTGTTTAGTCGGAATCTGTTGTCAGTTATAGTGAATGTTGAGATTACCATTCTTTTTATAAAATTCAGTTACATTGACATATGATTTAAGTTACATACTAAATTTTAAATGGTATTAAATTAATTTTGTAGTTAAATTATTTATTATGGAATCTGGTTTGTGGACAGAGTCAGTGAAACATGATGGTTTGATAGTAAACCCTCATGGTTATCACATAAGAAGGCACTGTTCAGATTTTGTCAAGTTTCATAGGTTGTCTCTCTGAAAAAAACCATCATATACTGAATCCAAACTGATGTTCCATCTTCCACAATTGTTGTTTGTGATTGAATGTGAGTAAAGATTTAAGAAAGAGTTAGTCTTACCTGATTGATAAGTTGTATTATACTATTCAGGAATTTATAAACGATGAAGTCTAAATTTGTGTTATATACTCTTTTTGAGTTTTGTATGAAATAAAAGTTTAAATAAATAACTGAATTGTAAATCTCTAGTTGTTTGTAATACTCCTATGCTAACAAAAACTGTTATTGAGATTACATTATATATATTTTATTGTAGCATGTGCTTTGGTTATAATTTTCCAGGTGTTTAAAGAGATGACAAATGCACTGAATTGTTTAAGAAAGGATGATACATGCAGGGTGGTGTTGCTCACATCAACTGGAAGTGCATTTTGCCATGGCATTGATCTTACTTCATTAATTCATGCAACTCCAGAGAAAAGAAAGTCTGCAGCCATTGAACTTGTTCTTTCCTTGAGGTAGTCACTATTATTTTTATTCTTTATTCTAATATATGTTTCTAATTTGTTGTAAATGAATTATGAGTGTTGTTAACACATAAAAGACATAGGCATTTAATTACTACATAAGTCCTGAATATTCTGGACATTTTAGAGAACTAATTTAAAATGAACACTGATCAACTGAATATAACCTGATATACACCACCAGGAAAACAAAGAAAGTTAGTTAAATTTCGTGTAGCCTGAAGATCATTGAGATATTTTATTCATCAATAAAGTTACAACATCTTGAAAATTGTTAAAATATATATAAAACATAAAAAGAGCCAATGTTCATGGTATTAAAATATAAACATTTTTATTTTTTGTAAGTCCAAATTTGCTCATCAATTTAAAGACAAAAGTGCCAATTTTTTAATATAAAACAACTAAGTTTTAATCGTGAGTGAATAATGCTAAATGAAAATCAAACTGATTTTGATGACCAATATGTGGAAAGTCTCTAATTGACTCTAAAATAATTGTAGAAAAGAAATGCATGAAAAATAGTTTCAGGTTTTTAATTTTCTGTATTACTTTCTCTTGCCTATATGAATATATAGGAAGGAAAGTATTGTTTTCATGTCGATTTTTCGAAATCGAGTTTTCACCGGATCTATACGTTTTCAGACCCCCTGAACCCAAAAAACATGTTTTTAGCGATTGGTCTGTGTGTGTGTGTGTGTGTGTCTGTGTGTGTGTGTGTGTGTGTGTGTGAACAGAATATCTCAAGAACGGAACATCGTACGAACTTGAAACTTGAAACTTAAGTTACATACCACTACCGAACGCGACACGAACATTTTCATCAAAATCGGTCAACCGGAAGTAGTAGTTTATTCGTATAATTTTTCAGTTTTTTGCGATTTTCTCAAAAACTGGTCTTACGATTTTTTTTAAAATCGCCTATTTTACTCAATTTTTTATTCTCTACAAGATAGGGTAGGCGCCATGTTTGCTGAAATTCTCGGTGAGCCTGTTTTCACGTAAAAACGTTGTTTTTTTAAGATTACGGCTTTAATATAAATTTCAGCGCAAAAACTTATATAATAAAAGTTGTAGAGAATTTAAAAACCTACAACTTCTGTTTCAAACATTTTTTTGTATAACGCTTAGTTTAGCGGTAATTTGCGATTTTCTGTTTTTTTTCTCACGAAAACGTGAGAAAAATCGATTTTTTTAACATTTCGGTCTTAGTATGCATTTTACGACAAAAGTGTATATAATAAAAGTTATAGAAAATTAAAAGATCTACAACTTTTGTTTAGAGCATTATTCTCTACAGAGCCTAGTTTAGCGTGAAAGCGTGATTTTCCGTATTTTTAAGCCAAACTGAGTTCGATTGTCATTTTGCGTCATTCACTCGTGATTAAAATAAGGTTATGTTTTTGAGGTTAGTTTTTGTTTATTTCTAATATTTTATTAATAATGTTAGGTTTATTATTAATCATTTGCATTGGCAAGAGAAAGTTGTGTGAGTGTTTCACACCAGATTTTTTTTATTATTTAAGCTTTTCCATAAAATGCATATTTCAAATGCAATCTTAAAAACCCCCATTTATTACCAATTATAACATTGAACAAAGTAAAGAAAATCGTAAATAGCCATGAGAGCACAGGCCCCTCTCACAAATTTTAGCAGTCATGGTGCCCATCTTGTAAAGCACCAAAAATGTAGTAACTGAAGCGATTTTAGACAAAATCATAGAAATTATTTCTGTGAAAATTGCAAAAAATTGAAAAACTGCTTGAATGCATATTTAACAGATTTTGATGAAAATGTTCATACCAAGTCCTGTAATGGTAGTTACAAAGTTACCCATAAGTTTCAAATTTTTAACTACATAACAATATGATTTTGTGGTTTGGAATTATTTTGTTCACACCCAGACCAATCGTTAAAAACTTATTGTTTGGGTTCAAGGGATGTCAAAACTCAATTTCTAAAATGTGACATGAAAACAACACTTTCCTTACCTTTATTTCATGTAGGGCTAGAGGAAGTAAAATATTATGTGAATTATATTATTGATTTTGTAAACTTAATCAGAAATTTTGTACTAGTTACTTTCTCTTGTCTTTATGAATATGTAGGAAGAAAAGTATTATTTTCATGTAGATTTTTCGATATCAAGTTTTTACCGGATTTACATGTTTTCTGACCCCCTGAACCCGAAAAAACATGCTTTCAGTGATTGGTCTGTGTATGTGAACAAAATATTTCAAGAACGGAACATCGTACGAAGTTGAAACTTGAAACTTAAGTTAGGTAGCCTACCACTAGAGAACCCGACACGAATTTTTTCATCAAAATCGGTCAATTGGTAGTAGTAGTTTATTCGTGTCATTTTTCACTTTTTTGCAATTTTTCTCAAAAACGAGTCCTACGATTTTTTTTAAATCACCTCATTTACTATAAATAGAGGCATGTCATCTGGCACGTCGAGGCTTTGAATGAATCAGCTTACATATACTACATCCACCCGTCCCTCGCCTTTTGTTATAGACTGTTTATAAAACTAATATATATATTTTTCTACATTTCTAGTGAAATACGTTAATTATAAATACAGTACAAAGCGAATGGGGAGTGATGTAATGTATTATTATTAATCATCAGTTATTATTGTTATTCAATTAAAGGCTTGTTAGTAGGCACAGTTTATTTACAAATAATACTGTTTTTGACAGTAAAATGATTATCAACTACAAATACCTAACTAACGAATGAAACGCACAGTGTTTATTAATATTGTCACTCATTGTGATCATGACAGTTAAAAATGTGTTGAGGTTTGTTTTTGATGTGAGCAGACTGAATTTATAGAATGCCATGTGTTGTGTTTATTATTTTATTGTTTACTATTTTACAGTACCTACTAGTACTAACTGTACTATACTAGAAAAAGAAACCTTTTTCTAATGTACTGGTATACTAGTAGAAACTTTTTTTAAGCAAATTATTTTTAGAAAACTAACCGGAAGAATATCAATGACATTCATGACAGTGCGTAACAGTGTTCTAGAAATATTGGCGAATATTAATAATTAATTAAAAAATTAAAGTAGCGCTGTTTGAAAATTGTTACCAAAATTTTGTTAAGGTTAGAAAGAGATTTATAAATTATAATTGGGTCTATATGAATATTATTTTATAAATGTACGCTATGTAGGAAACTGTATCTTGCATTTTGTTTTAAAGTCTATAATTTTTAATACACCTTGTATTACTGCAGGCTAAACTCTCTGCACACCAAGTGAGACACCCAATATTATACATTTTTTATACTTTACAAGAGGGTAGGTGGCATGTCTGCTGAAATTCTTGGGGAGGCTGTCCTCTCGTAGAAAAAGTTGGTTTTTTAAGATTGTGGCTCTAATATGCATTTTAGCGCAAAATTGTATTTAATATAAGTTGTAGAAAATTAAAAACCTACAACTTTTATTTCAAGCATTTTTTGTATAAAGCTTAGTTTAGAGGTTGTTAGTAATTTTTTTTTCATGAAAATCTATAAAAACATACTTTTTTTAAGATTTCAGCCTTAGTATGCATTTTACAACAAAAGTGTATATAATCAAAATTATAGGAAATTAAAAGATCTTCAACTTTCATTTAGAGCATTTTTCTCTGCAGATCCTAGTTTAACGTGAATAGTGATTTTTCTTATTATTAAGCCAAATTGAGGTTGATTTTATTTTGCATCATTCATGATTAAAATTAGGTAATTTTTTTGTTTATTTCTAATGTTAAGTTAGTGTTCATTTTTGTGTTGGCAAGAAAAAGTTTTGTGAGTGTTTCACACCAGATTTTTTTCCTGTAAATATTATTGTGCAGACATCATCTTAGTAAATACAGTATGTTGTGCGAGCCTTGTAAAATTCAGCTGTTCTGTTGATTGTTTAGTGACTAACTACAACTGGACCTTTTTGTTTGTTTTACAGGAACTTTATAAAGTGTCTGGCAACATTCAATAAACCATTAATAGCTGGCGTCCACGGAGCTGCCGTTGGATTGGGTGTCACTATGTTACCATTTTTTGATATGGTTGTTGCAAGTGATAAAGCTACATTCCATACACCTTATGCTCGTCTAGGACAAATACCAGAAGGGGCTGCAACATTAACTCTTCCTCAAATGTTGGGCAATGCAGTGGTAAGCAATCTAATATCATTAGTGATATACTGTACACTTTAAGCCAGGACTGAGATGAAAATATAGTTACCTCAGTCACGAGTTTGCCCTTGTTTGCAACGAGGGGTAAAGGAGGAAAAGCGCAGTGCGCATGCGCGACTGCTGTAATTTCAGTACAATCGAAAAATTTGCATTTTCAGAAGTCATGAGAGAAGACAATGTTGATGTGTTTTACTATGAATGTATTGTACTTAGGGATTCATTCCACTTGGTCAAAATCTCACTGGTGAATATTAATTGGGTGTTATGAGTGTTTGTGGAGTGAGAGATTATTGAGTGCTGGGTTTTTTTTGGACAATAATGCACTGTTTCACAAGGATTCATTGTTTGTGAATTTTTGGCAAAAAAACAAGTCTGTGCGTCAACATCTTTCATATTTGCATGATTTATTACACCCTGTGTAGCATTCATTGTACAACTTCTTGGCAATAATGTATCAATATGCTACCAATATAATGTCCAAAAATCTTTAATTGGTTATTACTCTACTGTTCTCCTTTATATCTGTTTGTTCATCTGCTGGTCCTTCCTGAATGATTACTCTGAATGTCGTTAGTAAAGCACAGGAGAAAAGGATGCATCCCTTTTCATATGATAAGATAAGGACCATACACCTGTCATTAAATGAACCTGTTGTACTCAATTAAATTTTCATAAAAGCTATTAATTATCCTTGATCTGCAAGACAGAAGAAGACTTCAGTCAAAATTTTTATGCAGAATTTATAATTATTTTGAGTTTAACTAGTTGTAATTGTTAGTTCTTAAATTAATTTCAGAAACTTTTCTCTTCTTTTCCTTCTCCTTGCTGTGAATCTCATATACAGCCTAAAAAGGGCTTCAGCGACTCTCAAGACAAATATTATCATTCAGATTTTTTTTCAGACTAGTGAACTTTTGTTTGGTTGTCGAAAACTGACTGCAAGTGAGGCGTTACATTTTGGACTAGTAACTAGAATTCTCTGGCCTGATCGTTTCCAAGAAGAACTTATTCCCCTAATTCGTGGAATAGCAACTCAATCTTCACAGGTATTTATTTGATTTTTAAGTATACGTTATAATTTATTTCCATGTGAAATTATTGATTTTTGTGTTATTTAGCATTATCTTTAAAACTAATTATTTGTATTAATCATACAAAATTTATGGAGGTGTTAATGTATTTACGAAAATACAAAGTAACTTTTTTTATTTTTCTGTGAGATTTATAGGTTTATATTGAATTCTGGAGTGAAATTATAATAGGTAGTTATAACAGAGTTGTTTTCTCTGTAATGTGGTGTTGTATTAGGAAAGTTCTACTGTGAAAAAAGTTTGTTGATTTTTCAAAAGTTTTGAAGATTAAACTATAGGTTTATGAACTTCTTTTTGTTTTAGCGGGTTTTACATTGTAATTATTTTTTTGCGTAGTTTTTCGTTTATTTATTATTCTACTTGAAATCTATAGGGTTTTTGTTTGTTCTACTTTTCTGCAATAGTTTGTAAATGATCACAAAATATTTGTTTGCGTTAGTTTTAACAGTCACTGTGCTCTCTAACCTTATTTAATGGCGGTTGAATAGCATTCAAAAACAATAAACTGTTATAAATTTTGAATGAAGGTAATTACCGTGATTCAAATTGATGAGCTTAGTTTGATAGGTCTGTTTTGAAAAAAAATAAACCAATGAAAAATCTATTTATGTAAAACGCAAAATCGCTTACTATGTATTTTAAATTGGAATTCTTTTTTTTGTCATCAGTCTCTCAACTGGTTTGATGCAGTTCTCCAAGCTGTTCTATCTTGTGCAAGTAGTTTCATATCTACATACCTGTAACACCCTACTTCTTTTGTACTTTGCTTTATAAATTCTAACCTTTGCTTCCTCCTACAATTCACTCCCTCAATATTACCCTCCATTATTGATAGACCAATACCAGGATGTCTTACGATATGCCCCACTAGCCTATCCCTTCTTCTGGTAAAATGCTTCCATATACTTTTTTCATCCACTTGCCTAAGAACCTCTAAATTACTTTTCTTGTCCACCACTTAATCTTTCACATTTTCCTATAACACCGCATTTCAAAAGCTTCTATCCTCTTCCTTTCTACAGCCCCTGTCACCCACTTGTACTCCCATATAATGCTACACTCCATACTGTGTTTTAAAAAAATTTTCCTAATCTATAAATCAATGTTTGTAGTCAGTAAGCTGTTTTTCATTTCAAAGGCTTTTCTAGCTTGGGTAATTCTACTTTTGATATCACTTGTGCTTCTACCATCCTTTGTTATTTTACTCCCTAGATAGCAGAAAACCCCAACTTCCTGTATGTTTTCGTTACCTACTTTTAAATTTCCCATCTCTTCTAAACCACTCTTGCTGCTGAACAACACTTTCGTTTTGTTCTTATTAATTTTCATGAAGTAATCTTTTCTCTTGATCTCATCCATTCCATTTAAGATATCCTCTAGTTCTTTCTTTGTCCTTGTTAATACTGTTATATCATCGGCAAATCTCAGCATTTTTATTGTATCTCCTTGAATTTGTATTCCTGTGTCGCACTTTTCCTTCACTTCATTTACGGCCTCTTTTATACTTAAGTTAAAAAGTAGTGATGACAATGAACATCCTTGTCATACACCTTTTTTTATAGCAGCCTCTTTTTCGTACCCCTCAATTCTCAAAACAGCAATTTGATTCTTATACAGGCTGTAGATAACTTTCCTTTCTTTGTATTTAAAGACTTCCTTTCCTTTGTATTTAAACCATGGGAATTCTATTAACTCCTAAATTCAGAGTTCTACCAAACGGATTTTTTATCATTTTTACATGGTTTTTTAAAGAGTATTCTTTCCTGATGTGCCCTAAAGTTCTAAACTTGAAATTCGTGCTAATATGAGCTTAACATTACGAAATGAAAATGAGTAAATTTCGTACAATGTAGCGGTAATACAGCGTAATGTATCATGAGGTTCTCCCGCATTTACCTCCTCCATAGCCATATTCCATAAGCATACAGAAAATAGTGTCATCGCACACTACACTCAGCTGGTTGTAGACATTGTGTTACATCTTCCATTTAAAGTTTCAGCCGTTTAAAACCGTGTTCTTTTTAGGACAGAACTATTGTACTACTGTGTGGTACAACTGAATTATTATATTAGAATTAGGGTTACCTTAGTTGTTTCTCACAGTTTCTTAAGAGCGGTTAAGTTTGTTGTTAACTTAAATCATTTATTTAATAATAGGGGTTTGAAACCCAAGAACATTGGATCCACTTCGCAAGTATTATATGTATGACAAATGATTGTGCTCTCAATAGAGTTAGTAAATGTTTAATATGACCCCCATCTGCTGCAAGAACAACATTTAAAAGGTATTTTATACAAGCTGATTCTAAATTATGGTAAAATAATTTTTAATAATAAAACATAATTGTAGTGCTAAAAATAAGAAAAACAGTTCATGTAAACGTATGTCTGCAAACGTTTCATCAGCAAGTTACAGCTAGCGTAAAATTTCACCCCAGTTTCAGTTCCCCTGGTGAAATCAGTGATAGTGAATATTTTGGAGGCTACTTTTTGCGACAAATATGGTGGATTTATGTGGAAATTCGCGTAAAAAATTGAATAAAATCAGACTGGAAGCTGTAGTGTTAACAGTTTTTGAGAAAAAGCATGAAATATACAAAAAATCTTAATAGAAAAACAATCTTGTACGTTTGATGCCCAATAACTGTGTTGTAGACCAATAAACAAATATTATTTCCAATGAAAATTGTAGAGAATTTAATTCTGAAAGCAATTGTGTAAGCAATGTAAATAAAAGTTTAATAAGTAACTCTTATGTAGTAAAATGTCCCCAGGGTGGGATTTAATGTGAAATCAAGACAAAACTAGTGCATGCTACACTGGCTATTGCCTTCTCAGTTTAACACGTTGAGCACCCAGGGACGCATAGGTGGCTCTAATGAGTACTTCAACTACTGAGCCGAAAGCACCACTTGTGCAAGACATACAGTATCACATTTTGTGCGTCCATACATCATTGGCTTTTCACTTGTGGTCTATAATTTAGTGGGGTGTTACTTGGAAACACTGTGAGCATAATTTTATTGGTGCATGGTTTTAGTTTTTTCGTAACTTGTGTAATAATGACTGACAAAGAAATCGGTGGCCCTTCCCAAGAAAAGTGGATATGACTAGCAAAAATATATTTTCAGACAATGAATCAAAATTTATATTATAAGACAGCAATAGCGATAGAGATTTTGACGGGGAAAATGACTGATTATTGTTGGTGGGGATAGTGATGATGAATCAGTTCACGCTGATAATGCAGATGTTTAAGGTAATAGATAGTTTAAAGACAAATACGAATCATTTTATCTGAAAATTATCGTTAGATCATAAAGGTTATTTTGTATTTAATTTACTCATTATTTGTAAATAGGAAATATGTATACATCATAATGTAGTTTTTATTTATTAAATCCTCTAATAAACACATATCGAACAAAATTATTTGTTTATTAGTGAAACACGTATACCACTACTTATACACATGTAGGCTACACTTAAATGTAACAATACTATGCAACTTTTCTTATTTGGTCGGTTGGTTGGTTGTTCTTATTTGGTTTATGCAGTAATGTAAAAATCTCGTGGCCGTGTTAGGAACTCTGTGCAGGTTATAAGCTTGGTAATGCGGCTACCACCTTACTGCATCCAAGCATATTTGACAGTTTAGTTTGAGGTATTTCTCTCTAGGCTCTGCCATCGGGAAAGAACTCCTCTTCCATCTTCAGGGCGGTTGACCATCTTTACCTAATACCCTAGGTAGGGCCCTGACGGGGTGTTACCATCTGGGCCACATGGACCCTGGTTTTTTATGAGGTTGTTACTCCTTTGTCCTCAACAGCGAGATGGGCCCCAGGCTTGCAACTGGTGGTATTAAAAAACACCATTAGCAGAGTTGTCACTGGTTTAGTTATTTGGAACGGATAAGGGAGGGCCGCTTGCCCCATTTAGCTTACGAGTACAAACCCACCAGTAAGAGCAGTGTTGGACGCCCAAGAAAGAGATGGTTTCTGGAACAGGCCGAGCACCTAACCCATAAAGTGAAAAAGAAGAAGTTGTAAAGTAATAATTTCTTTTTTCGGTTTATTCCTAAGGTGTTTTGTTTTACAACTAACACTTTTGACGGATCTTAGTACAAAACATATTTTACAAATACATTAACAATAGGACAGTCATGTGTGTGCAAAAATGCATGCATTAGTAGCATACAAAATAATTTACAATTTGGGTGCCACCTGTGCATCCAACAGCCCCTTGTTCCGACAGTTCATTCGCAGGGCTACTAACTGGCGTCATGAAGCGTCTAATATTTTTGATTTTAAAATTGCAAAATATATTCTCTATTAAAGGATATTTAGTATTTTTATACATAATTTATGCAAACTATTGATAATAGTTCAGGGCAGACATATAAAATATGTCTGCCCTTCAATGAGATTTTTAATCTTTTCTGGGTGACACACTACTTAATAACTAAAATAATTTATATTAAAAAACCTTGCATTTGTAGCCATTTTACTAATGCTGCTGCATTTTTTACTTCAGTTTAGCTGAAAATGTTATAAACTATTTATTTTCTCTTTAAAATGTATATCAAGGCCTTCGAGCCAGCCCAATCAGTCATCTAGTAGTAAGGTGCTATTATTTGTTAAGTAACACCTGTTGGACAAGCAACTTCATTTGATGACCAGCTGACAGCCATTCATGAACAAAGTCTACTGGGAGTCCCTGTTCAAACTCATTCTAATCCACAGCAAAGCAGCAATCTAATTTAGTGGTTGTCAATAATGTACAATTCTCATTAACAAAAGCAAAAACTATATAACATATATTTTTATCGTTATTAGAATGATGGATTTATATAATATATGTATCGATCATTGTAATAACGCCGAGTAATTCAGAAATATAGTCATTTAAAACTTGAATGCATCATGTTGGATCATTCTGTACTACTATATATTTTTTTTACCACATTTTATTGGTAATTACATACAAAACAAGATGGTACACTCCATTTTTAACAGAGTTTGTTAATAATCTGTCATAGATGAAATTTACATAGAAAGTTGCTGGATAAATTCAAAATAATTTTGTAAAATTTACAAATTATACTTTGTGTGGTATACTATTTGTTCTTGTAACTAGTTCTAATATATAAGGTAGGTATGCTTTTAACTCAAAGAAAGTTAATTATAAAATTTCAAATATTTTTTATTTACGTGCATTTAAAAGAAATTGTTTTTCTTTAATTACACTACATGCAAATATTAAAAAAATATATTACTAAGTGAAATAGAATGTAAATGTTAGTTCTGTAAGTTAATGTTTATGTTAGTATCACTATCATCCTTTTGATGTAACTTTGAATGGACGACAAGTAGCTCGATATATTGAACCTTCGTAAAGTAATTCCGATGCATAATCTTTCATCTTATCTTGCTTTAAACATAAAGTTCCAAGTGGACATGAACACTGATAATACGCTGAAAATGTGTCTGCTCGAACATTTCCACAGAACTCGTTAGCCTTACATTTTTTTAACTGTTGAAAGAAAAGATAATATTAATTTTTATTTTTATTCCTTTTCATTTATTTAATTCTTAGATTTTTTAAATACTGCAACTATTTTAAGAAGCAATATATTATTATACTGTTGTGGATGAGAAATATTAGTATTTTGAAATATTGTCTTCATCCAAATTTACTGTTAGAAGCATTTTGTTTGTTTTTGGGTTCATATTGTTAAGTTTTGTAGAAATTGTGTTTTTGGTACCTACATGACATAGTGCTTAACTAATAAATTGTATCACTGATGTAACTTTTATTACGAACAGAAGTAGTACACTGAGATAAAATGGCTGCAAACAACGTTTCCTATTGTGCTCCAATGGAACGTATTGTAAATTATTATTTTAAATCAACACGATTAGCTAGAGAGAAAGAATAGTAACTGTGAATTTTATTCATTTTTAATATTTAAAATAGGTAGGGTTTTAAGGGATCATTTTTAAGTTTATTGCGTTGTCAGGTAATTTTACCTTCAGAAAGTCAACATTCTTTATTTCTTGTCAGTTTTACCAGAATTAGCTTGGCCAGAGAAAAGCTACTTGATCATTCAAAAGACGAGTTTACAGAAAACAAAAGGAAGATACAGATAATTCTGAAGAACTTATTGAAGAGAAATAGAGGATGTCAAAAAAGCTATGGATGGTGATGTTTGGGAATAGATGAATCAAATTATTCCTGTGCTCCTTTCTAAAATGATCGAGATCATAGCAACTGTGGAAGGAAAACAAGGATAATGAGAAAAGGAGGACTCTGATGAACATGTTAAGAAGAATGAAAAAATGTGAGATGAGCCGTAGTGAAGATTTAAAAGCAGTCAAGAGAGTGTTACTGTGTACAAAATAATAAATGGACATTCTTTATCTGTGCCGGCTTCATAATGAATGAGCTAAACATAAAAACTGAGGTGAAAAAAAGCTATAAAATAAATCACAAAGTATTTTACCCAGTAGTATACACCATCTTTCTTAGTTCGATGTTCATATTCTTCAATTGTAAAATTTATGATCTATCGATAGAGCATGAGATATAAAACCAAATAGATAAAAACTATGTTTCTTTGATTTTAACTAGAATATTTATAAATGACTAATTTACAGTCTTATTTGGTTAACTAAACCTAACCTACGTAAATGAAAAATTAAATATAGCCAACCTTTCATCTTGCGACTTGGACTGAAAAAACAAGCTTACAAATCCCTTATGATCAATGAAATGAAATTTGATTATTTAATACCTCAAAACAATTATTTCTTCTTCTCCTTGTCCTTCTATTCATCTGTTGTAGTAGTTGCCACCTCTTGCTTTTTTGACAAACTTCTAAAGCTGAATTCCAAATGGAACTGACCTAATCAATACCTTTCCAAAACTTCTGGTTGACCAGCCTCAAACCCAACCAAAACCATTCAAACAATTTGGAGGAACATATGGAAGGAGAATTATCCTGACAATTGGCTGAAGGTTAGTGGATTAAAGAAAGGCCCAGAAACACACCCACTTAACAAAACAACCCCTTACCAGGTTATTGACAGTTGGTTATATATACAACCTAGGGTCTATTTGCTATGTTTTTGTAATTAATTCTAACTATGCATTTTTCCCTCCATACCAGTTGCTTGGGATTTATACCTAAATACTGGAAATTATAATATTTAGGATTACCATACTTTTGACTGGCCCGTTGGCATAGTGGTTAGCTAGCGCAACTGGCTTCCCGGGTTCGATTCCCGGTCAGATCGGGTTTTTTTCATCACTCATTTTCATGTATTATCATTCTCCACCATCTGCATTAGCAGAAATTGCAAAACAGACGTAAAAAAAAGAAAAAATACCATACTTAAGACTGTTAAGCTATTTGTACCTTTAAACAGTACAAGTAGATGTAAGTTTTTTCTAAAAAACTTTCACAAAATATTTGTCGAATATTTCATAATTTTTTAATGATAATATTATTACATTAGCTTTTTGTAAATAATGAATGTGTACATTTTTAGTTTCAAGGAAATTTGTTTATATTATTAAACAAAACCTTAATGATTCCCATTTCATTTGTTTAAAACTCAACATATTCTTGGCCCTCATTAACCCGATGGGAACTGCGATTCTAACGATCACGCGGACTGAAATTTTACGCCTAATATAAACTTGTTTTTCATTCAGTTTCAAAATTTCAAAAAATTACCATTTATTTATAATGAATTTGTTAATTGAACCACACTTGAACCAAATTTTTCCATTATTATTTACGACCAGAAAAAAAATTGAAATTAAAAAACAATTATTTTAGAAATATTAATTTACGTACAAAAAACTGTCACTAAATCACAAAAAAATAAAAAAATTATGTTAAACTACATACATAAATAAAGCAATTCATTGTAAAAATAATAACGTTTAGATATTGCAAATTGATAGATGCGTTCACAAGATATCACACTTTTTATTCAACAAAGAATCGTCCTTATGGAAAAAATATCGTCTCTTTTCTGCACGGTATTTTGTGTATTATTCTTTTCTAAACATAATAGCATACATCAGAATATGTTATCGTTTATTTTGACGCTAATTGTAAGGTTTAACCGAGGAATCTGCGAGACAAGTACTGTTAACCTTCTTTGTTCAGTTTTAGTCATAAAATTTGTTGCCAGCACTTCTAATTTATTGATTTTGACCTCAACAGTAAGAGCTAACTGATGATGTCATTTTCTAACTTACAGCTTTTTTGTTGAAAAGTTATGGATGAAAACGCTCAGTTTTAAGTACTGGCTCGTCAAAATAATCTCTTTTTTCGTGTAACACCACGTCAATTTTCATTGTAAAAATATACAAGATACATCAAATCACAGAGGAGAAAATTCTCTATCCAATGCAACTGAACCCATTAAAAAATAATGAATTGTTGCAGAGAAAACTGAATTTAAAAAAGGTCATGATGCTTGCCGCATTCCTGGCTTTCAGGTTTGTGAGGGTTAAGTCGAGTTGTGAGATTTTACTTTACCACTTTTCGACATTAAAAATTAGGATACGACCATTTTATGGTGAAATACAATGTAACCTACTGTTTATGTTACTTACATTATCACATCGGTACATATCATTCGATACAGATGTTCCATTTGAAAAATTCATGTAGCCATGTCGTTGCAACGTCCAGTGAGCTGGCCAGTGACAGAAGCAATGAGCAACTGCTATTATGTCTTGTTCCCATGTATTCTCATCTGTTTGTGTTCGAACTTTGATCGCTGTTTTGCCTGTCTCGCACTTGTGCAGATTACTCACTAGATCACAGAACTGTAAACCATATATTACAAAAAATGGTGTGTTACTTTATTAAAAATTTTAACAACGTAGTAATTTTAAATGTTTTATTAGTATGGTTTAGTAACACAAAAACTAAATTGATGTCTGTATGGGAAAGGGCTTAGCAAGATGCAAAATTGTTGTTAATAACTGTGGTATTGAAAATGTTAGAATGTTCAATTGGTTTTTGTAGAGACCTTGATGATGTTGACAAAAATATGTAATTTTCGAAATATTGCAACTACACTGAAGAACAGGGCTCGCTGACTAAACAGATATGAGATTTTATGATGTAATGGCAGTTTCAACTCTTGTATGGCAGCAAAACCTGAGCTCCTATTGGGAGAAGGAATCAGAAATTAGAAACTGTGGATAAATTTTCTTCAGAAGTCAAGGATTGTTCAAGGGAGGACAGATTTTAAAATTGCGATAGAAGGCAAGAGAGTTGCAGACAATATAAATGGGAGAATCAGTTATCAAATATATGGATGGAAAGAATGAAGACAGATAGAATTCCCAAACAGGTTCTGGGATTCAGACCTGAAGGACAAAGAACATTGGTAAGACCTCGATAACACTGGGAGTTGCCTATTTTAATTACAGCTTTTTGAATGAATAAACGTCTTTATAGCAGAACAGGCTAGATGGTAGACGCCTTGAAAAAAAGTAAAAGAATGCTGAAAAGTTTAAGTTTAGTGGACGGACAAAAGTAAAAACAGTTATTTTATGTGAATGACCACACACAATTAGTTTTCGCTGACCTAAATTAATTTTAATGCTGTTTTAATTTCATATTATCGATATTTTTTTGCTAAGATGTTTCGGTGAATCCGCCTCTGTTAGAGTATGTACTCCATTAACTCATTGACTGATTTTGACGAGTCAGACTAGCTACTCCTATCCCTTGACTGATGACAAATGCTTTATGAGTATTTTTAATAGTTTGAGAAGGTCCAGTAGATCTCAGTTGCAGTTCAGTACTGACTTGTATGTATTCGGTCCATGTGATTTCCGTTGTTATCGGTGTAGAAACTAACTGTGTGTCACGTGCTTTTCATTGTTTACAAAATGAGTTTGGGATTAAATATTGCAAGTCATGCAGAAAAAATAATTTAAGAGTTATTATTATTATTCATGGCTTGAATGAAGATAAAGTCCATTGACTTATTGCCTTTTTGAAAAATCAGATGTTAAGACTATTTTTACATTGGAAAAAGAAATAAATTTCTTATTTTAGAATTAATGAAGAATTTTTGGATATAACTGGCAGTAATTGATTATAAACTTTTAGTTTAGTTTATTTATAGTCGCATCAACAGCTTGGGTTTTAACGTGTTCAAATTTTGCAACAATAGCTGGTAATCGGACCCTGGACCTTCCGATTTGTAGGCTATCACACTAGTCACTACACTATGGAGGCAGCCATTATTAAACTTTTAATCATGTTTGCACTTCGGTTAAGCTGCACTGCTTTAATTTGTATTTTTTTCGGTTTTTTAACAAAAAAATATTTTGGTACAATAATTTTTTTTTACCTTTAATTGAGAACGGCTGTCAAGTTGCATTGTTCTATTATCAAAATTTTGATGCCATCTTTGTGCACATGGTTCTGTTCCCTCGCATTTACAGAAAGATTTTACAATTGGTGTTAGCCAAAATCTTTTGTGTACTACACTGCAAACAGCATTTGGTAAACAAGTTGGGAGGGTTTCTTCCTTTGTCTGTAAAATATAACATTAATTTATAGTTTACTGTTTATAAATAAATAACTGTACTTGAAGAGACAACGGTTGTAAATATAAGTACTTTAAATCTACATTTAGAATGTAAAATTGTGTCATGTTTTCCTTGGAACAGAAATATGTATAGTTGCTTCATCAGGGGGAAGTGATATCATACATAATATAAATATTTAGAATAATCATGTAAGAGTTGTAAATATACTTGCATTATAGCTGCGTATAGAGTGTTTTTATCTGATATTTTCTTTTCACGTTTAGAAATCCATTAAGGAGTTTGGTTTTCTAATATTTATTTCATAGTTGTGGTTTATTACATTAAAATATTCATCTGAATTTGTCCTTTTTAATGATTTATAATTTTTGATATTTTGTTGTGCATAAATATTTTTCTTCTTCTTCTTCCTTTCACGGGTTAGGCGTTGCTGCCTGTTCCGAACCTCCACCATCTGCCCATCTCTTCCTTGGACGTCCTCGATCCCTTTTACCCCTTGGCTTGTACCATAGTGCCTGCTTGGGTACTCTTTCATCCTTCATTCTACCTAAGTGGTCTATCCACTTCTTCCTGCCCTCCATTACTTTATCATTTATGGAGAAGATAAATATTTTTATATTCAATATTTTCATTGAGTTTTTTTTTGTCAATCTGGACATGTATCGGAAAACAATTTATTGCATTCATAATTGAAATTTTATTATTCTTCTGGGTCAGAAGTTATGAAACACCCAAAAAATATTTTTTCTCTTTTCTCTAACTTTTCTCTTTAGTCACGACTGAGAAAATTGTTCTTACATTAACATTTTAAATAAACCACGTACCACCTTAATTTATAAAGTGGGATATTGTATTATATTTATCTAAAAATACTTCAGTTTTTGTTGTTGTCACGTCCAGATTCCTATTTAATAAAAAACAGACTTGAGAGTTAATGAGAGGTTTTTGTCCACATGGTGCCAATTTTAAATGTAATTTAACCTGTTGTGAATGGAATTAGTTCATGTCTAAGATATATGGGTTTGGGGGAAAAATATAATATTTAGAGAAAATGTGTATTTTTTTAAAATAGAAAACAGTTTGTTTTAAAGCTCATAGCCATGCAAATTTCACTAATTTTTCACTTTTATTTAAAAAGTAATGAATGGGAATAAAATCTGTAATAGACTTAATTGACAAAAATTGGTTTTTATATTAAATTGTTGGTTAAAAAAATTTTTTTAATGATGTGCTTACATTACTTTAGATATTTTGCCTAAATATTTCAAGAATGAAAGATGAGGTCTCAGTATAAATGTAGACTAGATTGAATCCTTTACTGTTGGTGAGCCAGGAAATGATATTCAGCTAGGTACGGGTATAGTGAAAAGCTGTGAAAGTTTTAAATACCTGGGAGTCATCTTTGATAGGAGCGGAACAAGTGCAGTAGAAGTAGACAGCAAGATTTCATAAGGGCGAAAAAGGGCTATAGGGCAGTTATATTCTGTCCTTTGGAATGATAAAATATGAAAGGGGACAAAGATAAATATTTATTATGCTATCCTGGAGAGTATGTGTATCTATGCTGCAGAAGTGTGGGTATCGACAAAGGGGCAGAAGGGGATCGCCTAAAAGCGGTGGAGATGGATTTTCTGGAGGCGGAGCTGTTGTGGGTAGCGGATCGACTGAATTTCGAAATTAGGAGAAGAATCAGCATTCAAGGAAATTTCATAGTTACCATATCTCTGAAGCAGTTAAAATGGTTTGGCCATTTGCAGATGCTGGAGGATAGTAGGTGGCCAAAGAAGCAAAAATGACCCATTAAAACAAATTTTTCGCAGATATTTCCATCGATGGTCAACAAAGGGTTCAGATATTGTTTTTGATAGGTCTTCGTTTTGATTTAGAAAGTTATATTAAAAAATGTTATGTTAATTGAACAATTTTAAATACTTTGTCCCATATCTTTGTTCAATTTTAGTTTTGCCAATTACTTTTAAATCTGCTAAACTAAAATAGAAACTATTTGTTTTTTTAAGTAACTTGTTTCTTGTAATAATTACTTAAATAAGTTTTACAAAAAAATTAGATTATTTGTGTTTTGCTTTGGTTACTTTTAAATACTTTTTTTAGTGTATGGGTGAATATTGAATGAAATATGTATAGAAGACTTGTCTACAGTTCATATCCGTAACTTTATTCATTTTCCAAAAAAAAAACAAGATAAAAATTAGTTTTACACGATATTAAAATTTGAGTGTGAGATAAATGGACAAGTTGTAGTTTATTTAGAGAGTGCTAGATAAGGTAGCACTTGTCAGTTGAATATAAAATGTCAAGTAATGTGGTTCCTAGATTATTTTATAATCATCTATTAAATATTTTTTTGTTTAGTGGAAAAAATAAATGAGTCTTTATTATTTCCTTTTGTATTAGTAGTAATAATATAATGCACAGAATGTTTCATGTAATTTAATGTATTTGATATTATATTCTGATGGCTTAAATATTTGTATATTAAAACTGAAGATAATTTGATATTCAGAACATTACCTGATTATGAAAATTGGTTTCAAAAACGTTGAAAACATCCGTTGCTGATGTAAATAAGTTGTTGTGTTGAAAATAACACAAGATCATGATAAGGCACAGATATCTTGATTTCATCATAACATTGAACTTAGAATAACTGTTGGTTAAAACAGATTGCATATGAATCTAGTTTTCCAAAGCCGTTGCTATTTTTACATGTACTCCTCCTTCCACCCTTTTAAAATATTAAAGAGGTAAGGAGGAAACAGGAACTCTGTTATGTCTTTTCACACATCCACTTAAGCTTGCTAGTTTTTTATTTTTTTTACTATCCGAGTACTTATTTATAAATACGTTTCTAAATCTACTCTATTTGGATATACCAGACTTACAACATATATGTTCTGTTTTACTCAATACATTTAGCTTAATTGATTATTTGTTTGTTTTGTCTTTCTATCTTATAATCATACAATTCATTTAGTATAATATATACATCGTAAATTTTTTTAGTGATTTTCTACTTATTTAATTTTATGTTAAAATGTTTTAAAAGATGTTATTAAAAGAAAGCCGTTAAAAGTTAGTATTTATTTTTTGTTGAATGTTTCTTTTTAAATAAAAAATAAACAACTTTATAAAGTTTTCTAATTTTAACAAATGTGTTAATATTTATTTATTATTGAAAAAAATATTTGCGACCTAGTTTTCTAACATTAATTTTATTAAAAGAATTTAATATTTTATTTTAAAAAATTTTGAATTTTCTGAATATTAAAATTTGTTGCCAAGTTTTTACCGTGTTTTCATTTATTTTACATTGTGAAGAAATTTTATGTTGTATTATAATTGAATTTTGGAAAAAAATTTATAATAATTAAATTTACTTTATGTAATAAACTCTCTACAGAAAGGGTGATTAAATTTTAAACTATGAAGTTAAATCTGTGTAACCAACTGCACCCGTAACAACCTTATTTGCAAAACAGAAAAATTGACTGGCTAAGAAACCGTTTTACTTGACATTCAACTAACTACTGTGTCAATTATGCCCATCAAGGTAAAACAATGTAGGCGATAGTCTCGCCTCCACATGATACACAATTGAATTTTGAAAAATTAAATTGAAGAGGTGGAATGTAGTCATGTTTTGTATTTATGTATTAACAAAACAAACATTCTTTATGCACCATGTAAAATTATTTATTACCTTGTCAAATTTAAATAATTTTTCTTATTCATGTAGAATTTTTTCTTGTTAATTGTTTGTAATTGGTCTAGGAGAAGTCTTTTGATATGTTCATGATTTTTTTTATTTGTATTTATCTTATATTTAAATGGTTTATTATTACATTTAATTGTGGGACTTGTCCATTGTATACATTATACATTCAAGAGTTTTGTTAATTATGCATAATTAGCATATAATTTACTCTTAGATTCCAGTTCGGTTTTACCTTGGTAAAATTCTTTATTATTTTGTTTTAATACATTATAATTCATTGATATTAAAAAAATTATATTTATTTATAGCTAAAGTTTTTTTTATTATTTCAAAATAATATCTAATTTTTATATGAATTAAAAATTGGTGGTTATAGCAGTGATTTTTTTAGTCCTGTTACCCAATTGTTAATGTCTGGTAATTTTTTCTAAGAAAGGGAAATTTTGTTTAGTGACACAAAGTTGGTAGCCCTACTCAACCGGTGTAGATATGGCAGTGTGAGGTGATTCTCCTTGAGCTTTTTATAAATTGTACCATTTTCGGTCGTGTTATGAACAGAATGTCTTTTACCCTAGAACAACGGATTTTCATTTTTGAACAATATGTTTTTACGAAATCAGACACGAGTGTAAAAGAATAATTTCAAATTTAATTTGTTGGTGCTCCTCCTCCAAAAAAATGTTAATTCCTTGGCTAACAAATCGATTTTGAGAGACAGGTAGTGTTTGCGATAGAAAACGTAGTGGTCAAACAACTCTATTGACAGATGACGCTTAGAGAATGTGAAAACAAGATTGCTCAATTCTCCTCGGAAAAGTTTATGAAAACTTTCCTTGCAAGTTGGTTTGTCATATTCGAGTGTTCAGAAAGCTGCTAAAAATTTGAAATAGTATTCTTATCACGTACGATTAGTCCAAGAGCTTCAGCCTCCAGATTTAAACAAGCGATTGTTCTAAGGTAAAAGACATTATTTTCATAACACGACCGGAAACAGCACAACATTTTACACAGTTCAAGGAGAATCAACTCCCACAGCTGTATCTATACCATTTGAGTAGAGCTATCAACTTTGTCACAAAACAAAATTTTCCTTTCTTAGGAAAAAAAATTAACAATTGGGTAACAGGACTAAAAAATCACTGTATTATTATGTAAAACAAAATCCACTCGCTTACTTATGCATCATGAAACCTAGAATCACAACGCCCAAAAATTTAAAATTTGGTTTGTATGTCCCATTTGGGTTGTAGATGTTTATTAAAAAACTATTAAGATAAATTCTATTTGTAAAAGAGAAAGTGGCAAATTTTTAAAAATTATTTTCTTCTAAATTACGTCTTGGAGGGAGAATTTAGGCTAGATAAGGTCATAAATGAATTAAAGGAAATTAAAAATTCTTTAGCTTGTGATTTATATTACTAGCAATCAGGGAATGCGGCTGTGGCCAGGTATGTTCCATCACACACAAACATGAGGGATTAGGTCCGACCTTTACTTTTACTACATTAGTCACCTAGTGGAACTTCTCAAACTTGAAAAATTATTTTTTGTCATTTTATCTGGAAATGAATAACAAATATATATTGTATATGTAATTACAAGAAATATGATACCAGTACTATATGTACTTCAGTAAAGTATAAAATGACGATTAAAAATTTAGTTTGAGTCATTCTATTAGGTGACTAATGTAGCAAAAGTGAAGGTGGGTCCTAATCCTCTGCGTTTGTGTGTGTAAGTAACCTACCTGCCCACAGCCGCATTCCCTTTTTTTAGCTTTTGTTATCGGGAACTGTACATTATTGACAACTACCCAATCTGATCGCTGCTTTGCTGTATTATTTGACGTGAATTAGTGACATGAGTTTGAACAGGAACCCCCAGTAGAGTGTGTTCGTGGATGGCTGTCAGCAGGTCACCATACAAAGTCGCTTGCCCAACCGGTTACTTAACAAATAATAGCGACTTTCTACCAGCTGACTGACTGGGCTGGCCCGAAGGCCGCATTCTCTGATTGCTAGTTATAGAATAATTTTTTATCTGACAATAGTTTAGCTGCAATTTGCATCTGATATTCTTTTTAAAAAAAACTAATCATTAAAATCAGTTTCTTTGAAAACTACTATCTTAAAGTTAATTTAATGTAAAAAGAAAATGTAAAACTAAAAGTAAAAAAATTAAAGTGCTACAAATTTTGTTTTAACATTTTTTTGTAGATAAGAAGTTTATAAATGCAAAGGAAGGAAGGTCACTTGTAATTAACTTAAATAAAGCATTTTATGGGGTAGCCTGACAATATTTTTATTAAACTACAAAAAATGTTAGTTCTTTAATTTCAATTCATTTATAAAATTGTGCTCTATTTTTAATTTCCACCTCAGTTTTAACTTCAGATTTGCGATTATAGTAACTACAGATTTGCGATTGACTTGTGTAAAAACAAATTTAGTCATCATGTGATAAATATATAAAAAATAAAATTAATTAAGTATTAATTAAAAATTAAATTTATAATTAATTAATACTGATTAAATATATTAAATTTAAATTAATTAGTTATATTAATGCCTATTAATATAACTTTTTGTGATTATCGTGGGTTTCACTTTCAATGTTTAAAAATTTATATTTTTATGTTTATGCTGTTTAAATCATATTAATTATGGGTGTCTGTCCAAAGTTCTCGATATGCAACAAATATCAAACCCTGTTTTGTTGACTCAGTGATTGTTTGTTTTTACCAAAATAAATATACCATGCTATATATAAACCAAACATCCAGTTGTGAATGAAGTAGTTTCTTTGAACTACATATAATGATATCTAGCAGATGGTTATTCCTCTCATCTTTACCAGTTGCGTATAATTAACTTTCTAGATTCAAAACAAGTCTTACTTATGAACATCTGAACAGATTTTAATGAGTGAAACAAACATGAAATGGCGACGAACAAAAACCTCAAAACACAGCTGATGAAAGACGGCAAAAATATTTTTTTATTAGCACCCCACAACAACATTGTGATCAAAATTTAACTATAGGTTCATAAATGATTACAATCTTTTAAGTGCTGCCATCTGCCAACAGTTGTATGTGTTATACAGTAAAGAATACGTGATTTATAAAATGCATCGCAAAATCGACGATGCCACTTCTACAACAGTGAAGTGCGTTGATTTTGTGCCACAATTAATTGCTGCCACTTCGAGGGTTAATTTATAAGTAACCCTCATTTTTCTTTTTTATATATGATAATTTTTGTATTTTTCAGTCAATGGAAGCAACCAAAGCATTATTACGAAGTAATCTTTGTTCAAAACTAGACAATGCATTACTATCTGAATCACAAATATTATTAAAACACTGGATGAGCAATGAATGTCAAAATTGTTTTAAGCAGTACCTAGAAGAGGAAACTCCAACTTTGCAGAAATAGCATATCTATGTCACTCGTGATATGTAAGTACACAGGTTGAGTAATTAACTAATGTAAAATCCTAATTGGAAGTGTGTTAAAATTTTGTGTACAAATGCTGAAAAAATTGATGTTTTATGTTCAGTAGTTAACACTTTCAATGCGGCCCGGTAAACGCAAGGTCATTCACTGTGACAGAGCAATACTTCAATGGTAAACTGGCTCGTTGCCATTATATTCGTTTACAAAAATTTAATTATTTTTGTCATATTTAATATTTACTAAAATTAATTTTGAGTAATTGTAATGCAAGTAATATCATAAAATAAATTTTATGATATTATTATTATTATTATTAGAGAACATAGAAAAATCATGTAAATGTTTAAGTTTTTGTACATGATTATAAGAATGTAGATAAAATAATATCAATATTATACAAAAATACTTTTTTTAATACTAATAATTTATAAGTAACAAATAAAATTGCACGGGAAACTTCAAACTCAGTTGTAAATACATCAGTTTTTAAAATTCCATAAAAAACCCATGATCTCTGTTCAAGAATGGATCGCACACTGGCATAGAATGAACCTTTCTGTAGGTCTGCACGATAATAGAAATACTATTCACCGTACGGTAGAAAGAAGAGATAATAAAACATATAGACTAGCTGCATTTTTGCACTCACCAATCACCTGGTAGTGTTCGATAAACCGTATAAGAACCCACATTCCCTTTAGATATTGTCATAATATATTATTTCTTTAAACCACCAGTAATACAGTATACAGTAAACACTTAACAATGTAGCGCTTTTGTGCCCAAATCCACATCTTCAGTAATTTTTGTTATTGAAATTTCCTACTTCCACCATGGTAGATAAGGATTTTATTACAATACTGTCATACAGTAAACAGTATTGTAATGAAATCTGTATCTACCATGTTGTAAGTAGGATGTTTTAAATTTTAACAATAAAAATTACTAAAGATGTGTATTTCATGCACGAAAGCGCTATAATTGGTAATTGTTTATTGTTTATCATATTACTGGTGGTTTAAAGAAATAATATATATTTTTATACATACTTGACATAATCTAGTTTAGTTTCCTGACGATTGTAATACATTTGATGTTCTCATTTGTTCCTACAATAAAGAATTTATTTATACCTGATCTGAATGTCCGTTTTAAAGTGCAAAGAACCCGCAATTCACTTTCTTCCATTCTGCTACATGACTACAATGCCACCATGCATTGCCCAGAGGTCGACAAAGGCTCATGAAAGCAGGATTTTTTAATAATAGCTGACCAATTGCACATACAGTTCTCTCTAATTAACTGGCCCAGTAGGCATTAACTGCCATTTAATGGTGGAACATATTCAGTATCAGTTCCCCCATCAATGCCAATTACTAACCTTTGATTCCATAGAGAATTACAGTCTATTCCGGATAATTGCGACACATCGGCACCGGAGTATTTTGGCCCAATTAAACGGCTGGCCCTAATAAATGAATTCGTAAACTGTAACGTATACGATATTGTATTTTATTAAACATATCATACATATATTTTAAATGCAAGTTCTATCCATATACTCACCAAAAAAATGAAAGGGTATGAGAACAATGATTAAACTTTTTAGCAAAATCTTTTGCCTTGGTTTTAAACATTGGACCATTGACACTAACACTTTGCAAAGTTACAATGGTGCATCATTCATTCAGCACTTCCTCAATAACTGGGCCCTTTCCTTTAAAGTTTCTTCTCTGAGATGTTCCATGATCTTTTAATGCCCACTCATGACATATTTTATCTTCTTGGAGCACGATGCAAGCTATCGTACTTTTCAGTACACCAGTTAGTTCTGATAGTTTACGCTGGCTTAAGTTAGGTGGATACGTTATCATTTTGTCAAGAAGCTTTATTCGTTCACACAGTCGTATCATTACGCAGCATTTTAACTGACAAAGATGTTGATAGTAGACTGGGTACTGTACTGTAAAACTACGCATAAAAATGTCGACAAAATGTGTGAAACAAATGGGAATTAAAAAAATAAAAAAGTGTGCCTGCAGATAACTAAGCAACCAGATCGGAACAAAAAAGTATGTTACAGTACATATGAAATCACAAAAACTGATGAGAAGTATGAAATTACGAAGGTTCTATGAACAGAATACGTATGGCAAGTGACAACTAACCTTATGTGCAAGTAGGTTGTACAGCTCTTTAACCTCTTAACGGTTCCTTTTCTTAGCCAAAAATGTTCATATCCTGCTCAATTTTTTTTTTATAATTTTGTATAATATGACTGAATAAAGACATATAGATCAATTTCCATGCTCAAAAACATCATTTATAAAAAAAAGAGGTACCGGCCATCTCTTAGGAATAAATAATAAACAGTCCTACTACAATAAACGGAATTGAAATACCGGACTAAATACTATGCATGAAATGAAACCTACTACTAAAAAACTATAAACAATATCGAATAGCTTACAATTTCTTTTTGTAAATACTTATAACTTTACAACAAAACGCACCGAACTAACCAAAACATAACCTTTTACGCAACATTGGAGAGTACGACGTAAACAAATAACATAGTCATCTAACCTATAGAAAGGAACCTTTACTAGCGCTAATGTTAAAGTTACGGATATAAGATAAACTACTTTTAATGTTACGGCGAGATATTTTGACAGAAAACAGAATAAATCGAGACAAATTCAGTTGCAAGTTATCTCGTCAGGGGCACTTTTCTACGACATTTAAGTTGCGAGATATCTCGTCATAAACCGTTAAGGGGTTAAGGTTGGGCATAACTAGTGGATATGACTCACTGAATTTCGTGCAACGATGATTATGTCTATACTGCTCTGTTGTGACTGATGTGTGGTTACTGTTGTTTATCTGTCGAAATGTTTACTACCTCTATCCTGCCCATTATCTTATCTTGCCACTTAGAATCATATGTTGTTCGTCGCTGGCCTGTAATGGTGTTAATAAACCATATATGTGTACATACTGATGATTGGCCCCAATAAGTGGAATTATGGACAGAGTAAACGGAGTAGTTATCAATTTAAAATACCGTTTTGTTTTTGTTTTTTGAAGAACTGTCCCAAAAATCTGGCGGCCCAAATAACCAGTGGACCAATTATCTGGAATCAACTGTACTAATTTTAAAACTGTAATGTAATGTTTATTTTTGGTATATGAAAGATGTATATTTTGTGTATAATAGTAATTTTCTTTTCAGGTTGTAAGTCCATCAACTTTTCTTCTGGCACAATCTTGAGTAGGTATCAGTAAAAATATCCTGAAGAGTTATTAAAAGAATATTAATATTTTATATATGATATTTTACAGTATTTAAAAATACAATTTATTATAGAAAATTATTATTTATTTGTTCTAAAAATAATAATATGATTTATAAAAGTTGATTAGTCATAGATATATATAATATATATTATCATTATTATTATAGATATTATCTGTGTATTTATAAATGTAATCGATATTTGATGTCTCATTGAAGAAAAAATATTTAATTTTATGTGAAACGATATCAAAAAGTCTATTATTCTGTTTGTTAAGGACTCGTTAAAAATAAACAGGGCATGATGTTGATGAAGTATCGAAGTACAAAAAGCAGTTAACAATCACTTGTGGTTTTATTATTTATTTTTTTTAAGATTTTTCACTGTTTGAAACAAATATGTATATAGGTTTAATTAAGTAAATAAAACTGTTAGTGTTAATATTCATATGTTGGTAGTTATACAACTACATAATTTTATTAATGTTATAATTGTGTAAAGTAATGCACTTATCCTAATAAATCGTGTAAAAATGCAATATTTTTCTTTTTTTCTTTTTTACATATTTATAATTGTTAATTTAAGTTGGGGGAATATTTATTAAGAATGTTATTTCATAAGAATAGTTTATATGTAAATTGTATACATTCTTTGAAAGTAATAATAATAATAAAAATAATTATTTGTAGTAGTTTCTGATAGATGATTGGTTTCAGCATAATTATTTATAAAATAATTTGTTTATGAAGTGATTATTGATATGGAATTATAGAGTAGATATTTACGATTTGTTAGATATTTAATGGTATATGATAAATAGTTACTTTAAAAAAAATTAACAATATATATTATTAAGTTTATTCTAACTTGTAAATGTGTACTCAGTTTTATAGATTTTATAATAGGTTTTGTTTATAGTATGTAATGTGGGATATGAACTTTTAGAACGCGCAAACTCTTGTACTAGGAGATATGGTATACTGAAAGGTAGAGAGCAAAGCCACCTTCCTTTCTGTTACTATTATACTTATTTTGCAAGTACTATTTTAGTTGAAACATCAATTCATATATGTACAGTATATAACAATAATATTTGAGTAAATATTAAATTAAATATTTATTTATTTATTATTAAATTATTAAAATTTATTAAATTAAATATTTAAAATATGAGTAAATATTTGAGTCAACACTTTCAAAATTACTCTTTTATGTGGTTTAATATGGTTGACTGACTGATTTCACACTTTTTCAAAAAAAATTATTGAGTTCTTGCCTTTATCATTATGCAATATCTTGTTTAAAGTATCAAAAAATTTAAATGCAGTACATATAACTGTAAAATATATTACTTGATGTAAAACAATTGCTAGTACACAAATATTTTAAACAAATCTAATAAATATAGCCCAAATGGTTAATAAATAATATTTTCTCATTTACAATTTCTTTTAGAGGAAGTATGCAACCTTTGGCCAGAGAAAATGCTGGCATACCTGGAGCGTTGGAAACCTAATCACTCTCAAAGAAGTCTCCTTGGGACTCTACACATTTCTCCTAGCCCATTGTTAAAAGCATTCCGAGAAAGCCTTTTTCGGAATGGAGTTTAGCTCAGCTGTCAATGCTGCCAGACGTTCTTTAAATCATGTTCCTTTCAATAGCGTCTTGAGTTTGGGGAACAGCCAGAAGTTGCAGGGGGCCATATTAGGAGAGTAAGAAGCCTGTTTAACCACAGGAGTCTTGTTTTTCGCCAAAAAAGTATGAATATCCCGCACAGCATCATGTAAGCGACGGAGGACATCCCTGTAGTACTCTTTGGTGATTGTTTAAATTTGTGGTGTACCACGCTGCAAGAGTCAAAGAAAGCAGTCAGCAACACTTTGACGTTGCTACACACTTGGCGGACCTTCTTTGGTCTCAGTGACAAAGAATGCCTCCACTGTGATGATTAGGATTTGGTTTCCAGGTCGTACTCGTACACCCAAAACTCGTCACTAGTTATTAAGGTGTTCATGAAGTCAGGGTCACTGTTTGTGGAGTTTGTGGATGCAGTAACGCTGCTTCAGTCATTCCATAATTTTCTTTGCAAAAAAAACCCGATGAGAGCATTACACACTACCTCACTCAACCGGTGCTTGCCAGCGACTGACGCTATCAAAAGGCAGAAAAAAAATTCACCCATGGACACGAAGGTTCAAGGTCGGCTCATTCAAGCACGCTTGATTCACATCCATCAGGTTTTTCCAAAAAAAATAAGGTAGAATACTTTTCTTCACAGACTTTGTATAACTAATTTTTGTAACAATGCTCAACAGTATTAAACTGAATGTACTAACAAGATGGTGAGTAAGTACAATCATACCAATACATTATACTGTACAGAAAAATTTGTATAATTATTCAGACAGATTTATTGTAAAAACTATATTATCACCTGATTCTCAGTAAATAAATTACATATGGTGAAAACTGCAATCATATTTATGATATGGGGTAACGCTTCATAAGGTGTTAACTGCCCGTATCATGTATGGACATCATCCTGAAATGAAACTGTTAACTGAAAAATAATACTTCATTAACAGACTGATTAATGTTTTCACGCAAATTATGATAGCACTCAACGTTTACTGACTGGCTTCCAATACTAAACTGGTGACTGTGTAACCATTGTACATCTAGAAAGCAGTCCATCTCTCACATTACGAGATCTACCATTTACTTTTTCCTTATTGTATTCTTTAATTTTTTTGTTTAATGTTAGAAGATTTTTCGTACCTAAATTATAAATTTATTTTTTACAGTTTCATATGGTAATATACATTAATTTTATAACAAATTTTGTTACTGTTAAAATGTTATATTTGAAGTGTTTAAGGTTAGTTCGGATCATTGTATTCAGAGTATAATAATTGATTGCCAATCCAAAGGTCTTGGATTCAGTTCCTGACTAGGTTCTGATTTTCCCATAGTATACGATGTATAACCCTCTAAAGTGATATGACTTTAAAGGTCAAAATTTTTTGTTAATTTTTGTGTTTAAAACAATTATTTTAAACAAATATACCTACATATGTTAAATTTTTGTATTAAATTTTTTGATATTAAAGATTTCTATAAAATATATTGATCAGTATGTACAGTGTAATATAATCTTTTTCTAACAAAAATGTATGAATTAAAATAAGCATAATTTTCCTTTTTATCATTAGAATGGAGTTCAAACCCTTTTGACACTTTGACAAATTAAGTAGTTTTGAGTAATTTGGAAGTTTGTTTTGTATTTAATTTGGTATACATATTTACAGTTTAATAAAATGTTAAAATTATGTTTTCACTGTATTATGTATGTTAGTAACTAAGCAATTATAGTGAATTGCATTGTATCAAAAAAAATAAATAACTTCAGTACTAATTTTACACCATGAGCAAATGTTATTCTATTTGTGTTAATCACATAAAATATTTTTTTAGTAATACTATTTATAAACTTGCTTGTAAAACTGTTTTTATTGTTATTTGTGACAATTTTTTTTGTTTAACATCCAAGATTAAAAATTTATGGTCATTTGTTTTAAAGCAATATAAAAAACATTGCTAGCCTAAGCGGTTCTAACATTATACTTTGAAAATAAGTGGTGTATTTTGATTTTTTGTCACTATTCATTAAATAAACTTATATATTTTTATTTAGTTACTAGGTGTCTAAAAAAAGACAAATTTATGAAAACAGTAAATAACTATTGAAAGTATAATAATTTATGGATATATATGTTGAAATAAGAAAATTGATGATCCGCATCATTATTTTCTAACACGCCTTCATAAATGTATTTGTTGACTTTTGTAGAAGTAAATTCATCATTCTGATGAGGAATAAAACTCTAATCATTTTTATTCTTATTGGTCACATATTTTTGAGCCCTTTGATGTACGTATGTTTAAATTCATCAAAAATGTTTAGCAATTATAAATTTTTACATCAATCATATTTTCATAATTTTTATTTAATTAGGTTGTTGATTTGGTGTAATGAAATTCTGTGTATAGTCACTTGAGTCACGAGTTTGCCCTTGTTTGCAACGAGGGGTAAAGGGGGAAAGCATCAGTGCGAATGCGCGACTGCTTTAATTTCAATTCGACAAACATAACAACATACACTATACCCACAGCATATACAGTATATCGCGGTACCTTTTGTAGGTTAACTGTACGAATATAACTGTTTGTTACCGTAAATACAAATGTCGGTTTCTCAAAAACGTGGTCGAACTATTCACAGTGCTCAACGCAATGTAATTAAATGTTGTGAAGTTGAAGCTAAACAAAATGCCTGTCCGTGCCTCTTAACAAAAACCATGAGTGGCAGCTAACTACTGTGATGTTTCTCTTTCCACAATTTGAAAAAATAAAGATGGAAATTAAGGACGTGAAGAAGTTATTCTTTAAGTTTTGTTGGCACCTGGTAAAAAAAAGAAAACGGTTAGGTACATACTAGAGAGACTCATAATGAAAACACTAGTTAAGAAGGCGATTCATTCGTAATTAGAGTAAATCTAACATTTCTAGTTATGTAATTAAACAATAGGCAATATTTCAGGTCATATTTATTTCTTATAAGGTTTATGAAGAAAACAGTTTCTCGGAATAAACCACAGCTTACAAAATGTATCTAGAAACTGCTTGGTAGTGAAATGTACGAGTAGTGTCTCACTGTTGAGGTTGGCAGCACTGCAAATATTTTACTTCCCTTCCTCACAGCTCATACATACGCAAAAGGCAATCTTGTGACTTCAGTATCTATATGAACCAAATTATAAATTTTCACTCTGCCAGGAGCATTGTCCTGCATGTCTTCTTTACCCTCACTTTTATGTGCCTTACAACATCTGAATATCCAGCCATGTATCACCCAACTCTCTCCTCTCCAAAGCCATTCGTTTTACCTGCAGCTTTTTTACTTCCCTTCACCATTTATTCTATTTTCTTAGTCCCTTTTAGGAGATAATATTCCAACAAAATTGGGATATTTTTGTTTCCATTACTTGTCAGGATTATCAAATCATGTCCATAATTTTCTTATTTACTGTGAATTGGTTTGTGATTTGTCCCAAATGAGCTATCAACCCCACACCAAGTGTAGTCATGTGAATGAACTGCTTCCTCAAAACATAGTGACCTACTCATAAATGGAAAAAGTCGAACCAGTCCCAAACACTAATTTGTTCACCAACTCGGTGTCCCACTGTACTTTCCATCCAACCTCCTATTGGGTTGGATGAATTTTTAATGACACTGATGGTAGGAGCCTTATGCTTCACCAATTCTAATTCACCAGAGCTGAAACCCTCTCCTGAGCCCCTACTTGTTTTAGGGCCATATTTTTTTTGTTTCACAGATATATACATTTTTTAAATAATCACTATTTGCAATCTGTTCAATCCAATTAACCATTAAAAAAATGTGAGAAATGTACAAGAACTAAATAAATTTTTCTTAATTCCTGATGTGCATATGCTGCAATTTGTTCAAATTCAGAACAATAAACAACCGCATAATCCAGTGAGATGAGATTGATGCGTATAATGTGTAACTAAACTGGTAAGTACAATTTTTTGTGCCTTTCAGAAGGTTTGGTGTATGGGTTAGCACCCATACTTTTCAACCAAGTTAGGAAGGCAATAGTAAAATCATCTCGTCATTTTTCTTAATAAAACCTCTAGACACTCATACCTCTAGTCATTCATTTATTTTATTTTTTATATATTGTCCTAAACTGCTGGAACACCTTTATTAATAATTTAAGTAAAAATACTTAAATTAAGTAACATTTCAGTTGTATTTATCAAAACTTTTGAAAAGTTAGTTTTTTTCTTTTCTTTTATCAGTTAAGCTGAACAAGGGATTGAAGAATGGAAATTAATGTCATTAAAAATGATAAAAGATAATGAACATGTAAACTTTGAAAAATTAAAGTTTATAAAGCTCAAAAATAGGGGTAACCAATAAAAAAAAGTTTACCAAAAGAATAATTATAAATGGAACCTCTTTTATTCTCAATAATAATCATCAATAATTAATTTCAAGTCTGTCAAAAAATGTCCGCTGTAAGCAGTGGATTTTATCTAATAATCTGTGTCAATTAATTTATATGCAACCACATAATTATGTTTGTAACTACAAACAAGACAAATATTACTTAAATTAAGTTTTTATTAATTAGGCTGTAGTCTTGAAAATCTAGCGTTAGGAATGATTTACCCAGGTTTGATTCCATATTAGAAAAGAATATTTTCTGTGAATATATAACTGTATGAGTCGTTTAAACATTTCTGTTTTAGTAAACAGACATCGTTTTAAAATTTATTTACAAAACAATAATGCTGTAGATTAGATTATAAATTATTTATAAAAAAAAGAAATTAGCCGTACATATTATAATATTTATATAGTATACAGTTTATAGAAAATTTAAGCAGTAATTTTATAATGTACTTGGAATAAGCAATGTCAACGGTCTGATATGTAATGTAGTGTAGAGGTCTTTAATCTAAAAATACCTTAGTTTTTATAATAGTACAATACAGTTTATATGTAAATTAGTTACACTTAAGAAAAAGCTACTAAGAACTAAAATAAGTTGAAAGAAAATGTAAATTTGTATTATTATATAGTATATTCATCAATATTTTACATGTTTTAAAAATAATAAATCGGCACCAATTATTTCAGTTAAGAGTTTAAATTGTTTTCCAAACAATTTTTTACGTTATATTATTACAACGTTTTAAATTAATTTTGCATTGATAATCTAAAATACAGAATTTTTGTTCGTTTTTTTTTTCATTGTATTAGCATAACCATATTTATGCACATTTTTCATGTACTGTATTTAGATTTACGTTTATAAAAATGTAAATAATTATTATATTATTAATAAACATTATATATTTTTCTAATTAGTGTGGTTGAATTTTTAAATACATTATCGGTATTTCTATTTCATATAATGAATTAATTCAATAATTTCACTAACCTTCTTTTTAACTGCGTCACCTTTATTTTAATGTTTACTTACACGTGTTTCGGTGGATCCACCATCATCAGAGTAAATAACATAAAATTGAAACTAAAAACACTATTTATTAAAAATCTATAGAAGATGATACATCTTCAGTCACTTGTATAAAAGTTTTATACAAGTTTTGTATAAGAGTTTTGTATAATTTATTTTAGTTTTGTATAAGAGTTTTATACAAGTGACTGAAGATGTATCATCTTCTATAGATTTTTAATAAATAGTGTTTTTAGTTTCAATTTTATGTTATTTACTCTGATGATGGTGGATCCACCGAAACACGTGTAAGTAAACATTAAAATAAAGGTGACGCAGTTAAAAAGAAGGTTAGTGAAATTATTGAATTAATTCATTATATGAAATAGAAATATTTAAAACTGCAGGATGCATTATAAAGATTTATTTTTGAATTATCGGTATTATTTGTGGAAAATTATGTTTAGATATTTTAAACTAAACTAGGTTTTTTCTAGAATATCTTATAACGTATAAAAATATTTGCTCTAATTATTAATAACATTATAATTATTTATTATAGTTTTTTTTTAGTGAATTACTTTTGGAACATACGTATATAGTGGCCTCTGTAGAAAAAACCATTCCATTTATTGACTCTTCACATGAGGATTGATTAATATATTTGAAATGTCGTGGTAAAATAAAATTAGTGTTCATGAAAGGAAGTTGGAAGTTGTATTGTACATTATAAAATTTATCTAATTGTTGTATCCAATAGTGATTCATATTATTATCCTTTTATACCTCTTTCAAGTTTTCTCAGTTTGGGATGAATGTAACAATTACTTTCCATTTTTCTCTTGTTATTAAATCAACTCTCCTTTATCGCTATCTCGGTAGTGTATCTTCTTCCATGCTACTGACACGTCCATACCATTGTAGATTGTCCATCCATTTCTTCTCATCAGGTTATAAAATTTCTCAGTCGTTATTTATTTCCTAAAATACTCTTCCTGAATTTCTGCCACATACACTCTATTCTCTGCCCTCCTGCCCAGTGATTTATGTATGGGACAATGAAGCCTTTGTATTTTACCTTTCTGCGCCCGGAACCGCATATTCGAGGTCCGGGTAGTTGATGCTTCGAGCGGTCGTATTTCTAAAGCCATCGGAGCATATGATATCTCAAAATACCCATGCTGAAATGTAGTCAAATTTGATATAAAACACCATGTATTTACTATTAATAGTGCTTGCTATGAGGCAGGTGAAGTTCCAAACATAAGTTTTTGCTTCACCAATCTTTCAGATAGTGTAACTTTGGGAATATTTCATCTTTAGGGTTGGTACTTCTGTAGGCCTGATGTTTATTATTGACTGAAGAGAGATAGAACGTTTACGCAGTTGCTGGGCTGAGATATGCAGATGTTAATGAGTGCATAAATTTTTTCTGTCTGTGCTGTGACACATGGAACCTTTTCTCCTACTCCTTTCCACACTATATCCTGTTACTGGTGTATTTGTATAGTAAATTATTTCCTGAAGCAAGGTCATGCTTTATTCAATAACAGAGCGATACGGCGGCGGGGGAGTTGCCAACCTAACTAATTCCTTTACTGGCCTTTACCAATTTTTCAGATTTTTTTTTTTTTTTTTTTAATTATTACAAATTTTAAATGGCAATTACTCAGCCAAATGTTACCCAAAATACAAATTAAAAACAGTTTTATTCACAAAACTCTTTTCCAAAACAGGTTGTGTACAATTTTATGCTAAACTGAAATTTTAGCATGTTACAGCCATAAATATGAAATAGTAACCTACCAATTTTTGTGCGCACGAATATTTCATGAGCTCTAGCAACCATAAAGCGTAACCGATTTTCATGTTTTTATATTCACAAAAACGGTACGTATTATAAGAAGCAGCTGTAATTTTTTTCATAATTTTTTATCGGTAATGAACTTAGCTAAATGGATTTATTCAGGAGCCTGTTTTGACATTTATAGTTTAACAGTAGCACCAAATGCGGAGCGGCACGGAAAGGCCCGACAAGTTCGCAGTTTTGTTGAACATTTGTTAAAACTACACAGAAAAGGTTCTCTTTACTTGTTAAATTTCCTCATCAAGCAAAATTAGTTAGCTTGTACCATTTATACAGTCTCCTGGATGTCTTAGATTGCTTATACAACTAACAATTGTTATTGTCACGTGGTGTTCACAGTTGAATGGTTTCCAAAAGACTCATTGAATTGAAATTACTGATACTCTTGTAGTAAAGTATGAGTGGTTCTTGCTTGGGAGCCACTGTTCTTAAAAAGATCCTGGATGTCTTAGATTGCTTATACAACTAACAATTGTTATTGTCACGTGGGGTTCACAGTTGAATGGTTTCCAAAAGACTCATTGAATTGAAATTACTGATACTCTTGTAGTACAGTATGAGTGGTTCTTGCTTGGGAGCCACTGTTCTTAAAAGCGGTGCTGTTGTGACAGAAAACAATTTTGTGCCCAGGCAGTTCAGTTTTTGTATCTCTATATTATGTAAAAGGCTGTGAAATCACCATACAGATTATTTAAAACTAAGAAGTATTTTTATTAATCATGCACGACAAGTTTAATATTTTGTTGATTAAAACTGGTGTAAAAGACCTACCATTGATAATATCTTAGGGAACCATGGATCCCTATCTTACTCAATGTTAACAAAGGTACATGTTTCTCAGGAACCAATTGTGATAGAATCCTAAATTTTTTTTCATATTAAAGATCAGTTTCTTTTATACATTTTAAATGTGTAACTTTTTGTTCCGTTAGAAAGTATAGTTTTCGTAATTTTTCTCCAAAAATATTTAATATTTTTGAAAACTATACATTCAGTTGAAAGAGCATAACAACCTCTATAACCCCAAAAAATTTCATTGTGATATTTTATATGTGAGTTGAGAAACGTCCACCTGAATGTGAAAAAATGAAGTTTTGAAAAAAATGCATTTAAAGTTGTCCACGATTAAAATTACCAATGGCACAATAATTACGCATATATTGTTCTCTTTTGAAACCTATGTGGACCTACGGGTCCCAAATTTACGGTTCAACCAAACCCTCTAACTTGCAACGATTTCAACCATTCCAGTCAAAAACATTACGCCTTATAGTAAATGCACTTCTTTACGTTAGCAACAAAACCTTACATACAGACTTGAAAACACCACTTGTACAAAGTTCCGTCGAATACCTATACAAACGCTTTCACGACAAGTCACATGAACATGAGAACCCTCTGGTGTGTTCACTTTCCACCGTCCATTTACCTGATAATCCCCCTAGATGCCTTAAAAGACGCTGGAGTAGAGACCTGCTAATTTGATATACAAATTTCATTCTTGGGGAGGCACCAATGGGGGCCCTACCCCTCTCATGCGTATCATGTCATTTATATTATTATCATTATCATCACATTTGCTTGTTGTAAAATTTTACAGTTGTAAATAAAGAATTAGAGAAAAAAAAAGTTGTCCAATAAATTAACTTTCTTATTAAACATACGATTACAAAATAAATCATGAAAACATTTCTACACCACCTGCAAATCTAATAAATACATCATTTTAAAGTGGGAATTTCAAACAATATTTTAAGGTTAAAACAGAAAATTGAAAATTTTCATGATTTTTCAATTCACAGTCCCCTTTATATTAAAATTCATAACTTAATTCACTTGGCCTACTTATTGCTGTGTACACTAGCCTAAAGGGCTTGATCCTCTTAAGCCTTCTAGTAAAATGTTCATTGTTGAGATGTTGAATTGTTCCAGGATTGTTGTGACCCCGTAGACTAACTTCATGTTTGAATGCAAATCTTTTTGTCTAATCAAAAATAAATGACTGGAAACTGTAAAAGGCATTTGCTAAACAAGCATTCATTAAAAAAATTTGCCTTTTTATTATTAATGTAAATGGAATCACTTAAATACCATACCTTCGTAAACCAATTGAATGTTTTTTTTTATAATTGAAGAAAGTTAATCATGTACTAAATGGTAACAGTGGGCGGCCCTGTCGAAAATTTTAGGTGGTGCGAAATCTTCTGGTGGCACCCCCTCTCCCGCTACACCAAAAACAAAATTTTAACGGTTGCAAAGTCCTTAACTTATACATAATATTAATCTGTGTCTGTAGATTGAATATGATTATCTATACAGAGACCAAACTCACAACTTCTATCTAGTATTCTTGTCTGTCTATCCGTCACCGCATTAAGCCAAAACCACTTTATGAATTTGATTATAATTTATATAATTTGATTTATAAACCGAGGTAACATCTAGGATAAAATTTATGTCAATCAGCTTAGTAGATCCTGACATAGGTATTATAAATAATTCAGCATTTCAGGTAGACAAATAACTATGCCTGTAGTAGGGTGGATAAAAATATTAACAGGTAAATAAAACAAAAGTTTACTTGAGAGAACTGATTTGCAAAATTGCACTGGATTTTTCCAATTCCGCCTTCTCAGGTATTTTGATATTGTACAAAAAGATCATGTGTAATTGAATTTGGGTAGTTGCCTAAATCGAGTAACCAATGCATTTTCAATTGTATAGATCATAGAGTAGAAGATGTTCTTTTTAAAAAATTCTTCTGGATCTGTTGGTGTTTCGTCTGTAGCCTTGTACTCAAATAACCTCTTCTTTCTTCAGGATTGGACTGGCTTGAAAACGGGTTTTATACCAGCCTGAGAAGCTCTTTCTTGAGCTACTATTAAAGTAGATAAATAAGTCCAGTACCTTTTACAAATTCCAAATGGTTTTGTAACAATTGTGATACGTTTGGTAAATCCATATTTTCATCTACATAGCCTTATTTACAATGTTTACTTGAAAAAATTATGTCATACGAAATGTGTGTTTTCTGCACCCGATGCGGTCGCATTGCCCTATGACCACCACTGAACGGTAAATATATTTTTAAAAATGGCCAATTTATTTTTACTGAATGTCTAATTTTATAATAAGTTTTAAATTATTGGTATAAAATGGGTGCATATTACAAATGCAATTTTTCAGTATAATTGGCTTCTTTGCCAGGAATCCCTGGTTCTATTCCTTGTCAGGTCTGGCATTTTTTCATTTGTATTTCTTTACCTTTTGTAATTGCTCGTAACAGGCAGGTAAAGTGTTAAATTATTTGCTCTCAATCTGCTGATTACTGAGCTACAAAAAATAGTTGTTTCTTATCACATGGTCAACCAATTATATGACTGAAGCATTTAAGAACAAAAGAGGTAGAGTTGTAAAAGACACTAGTCACAGTTATCTTCTATTTCATTATACAACCAGACCCTGTGGTGAATGTAGTGAAGGTGTAATTTGCATAGTGGATAGTAGATGCTTTTCGGGGGGCCTGGCATGCTAATAAGCACACTTTTCCACTCAGTGATGAAGGCAATGGTAAACCACCTCACTCCTTGTGTTAGTTAGTAAAGCCTCTACAGGTTCAAACCAGCCTTTCAGCTGATGACCTAAACAACAAACTTTTGTACAGCATTATGTGCACGATGTAAACCAAAGACAAAAAGAAAATTATCCCACCCACCTGATCCCATCCAAGTCAATTCAAAAAAAGGCTACTGTATCCCAAATATCTCATTAATACTATCAAAAAAAGTTTCTCATATTTAAAATTATTTATGAATTCATTGTAGTTTTTCTGCATTTTCTACAATTTATTTTTTTATTGCAGTGACTTTTTGTAAATACTATACTATTTTAAATATACTTTTTTCTAAGTAATTAAAAATTTTAACGTTTATTAAAAAATGTAAGTAATGTGATTAATTGTTATTATTGTTTTCTTTTTAACATTTTGTTAAAATCTGGTTATATTTTATTTATTTAAGCATTAATTAATTTGGTAATGATGTTAAAAATTAATTAAGAAATTGGATGTAGTCTTGATAAAAGCATGAGTTGTTTAATTTGAATATATATAATAATATAACCCTCCCCCATCTTTTGAAAAATGGTTTTCGATTATTTTGACATTGTTTAATATTTTTCTAATTTTATGAAGTTTAATTGTTTAATAGTTGAAATTTATTATTATGTTGTTAATAGTAATAAAGTTTATTTATATAATATAAATATTAAGTTTATATCAGAAATCAAGTTTTTACGACCTTGATGTTAATGTTAAGTATGATACTTCTTCATCAGTATATTTTGTAGTTGGAATCTTATTTACGTAGAAATAAAATAAATTTGTTTGTTGCAAATTATATTTTTATAATACATTAATATACATTGTTACATTGTAAAATATGTTTATTTTTTTTGGAATAAGTTATTTATTTATTAAAATAGTATTCGTTATTTACTTGTTTATAAATTGGTCATTAAACACTATTAATAAATCTATAAAATTATTTAAGTTAGAATTATTTTTTATAGTAATTAAGAGTTTAGTATCTTCTAAAGTACAGGAGGTGTTGCATATTTTAGACAGGTATTGCTTCGGAGGTTGGGGAACCAGTACTTGTATGATGTCATTTCAGTAGTCTTGGAGCATGGACAACAACATATTGTTTATGACACTTTTGTTGCAACCTGTCATTTAACGTAGGAAGACACAGTGCTGTCCCATTTCACCTAACAATATGGAAGTGGTTTAACAATTTCAAAGCGATAGGAACTGTAAGAACTGAAACAGCTTGGATAGTTGCTTGTTAGATTGTAGAAAACATCAGAGGAGTTTGACAGACTCTGTAGACCTGTTTTTCGCATGATAGATGACAGATCAGCTTGCAGAATTTTTCTCATAGGCATCCACTTGTGTCTGTATAAAATTTTGGTCGTACAAGAACTGAAGGGAAATGAAAGTAAATGATCTTGGAGTATGGGCTGTTGTAAATTAGTCTAAATCGGCCTATTTTCACTATATCTTAAACTTTCTGTAGATTATTTTGTGACCAGTATCACCAGTTTTGCTTGTTTACAGCACCCAATACATGATAGTGAGCTTTGTCCGCCATATCGGGATGACTTGTTGCAACAAGGTGTCATAAACACAGGTAGTAAAAATAATAAAAGTATTAAGTTATGTACATACAAACAATACGATTTGATGAATTAATAATAGTAGTACAAAATACAAGTAATAAATTCGTAGAAAATTAACAAAAACCTGTATATAAAATATTACTACCTATGAAGGAAAAGCTTTACTGGTGGTAAAAACGACTGTAAATGGATGGATTATTCATCTGCAGTTCCCCTGTTATTAAAATGGCATCTGACTAATGAAAATAAACTAATGTACATCTGCTAGTTCCTGCCGCCTGCAATCTCGTCTCAATTACGTAACATTCTCCTGTCTTACCCATTATGTTTATTTTTTATTCTTAAAAATCATCATTAGGTTATTATATTTAAGTTACCTTGTTAAAAAAAATCTATGAACTGTAAATATATATTTTGTTATCATACATTTTTGGGTTACTTTTTTAACGTTAAAAATGTATTGGTGTAAAGATTTTTCTATTATTATTTAATTTACATTTCTATTATTTTGTTTGATTTGTTAGTGTTGCGGTTATAATTTTGTAAGTTAGTCTTCCATATGAAGGTTTTAGATTGTGTGAAATTATTAATTATTATTATTATTATTATCCTAATGATTTTTGAGTATCTGTTAATTATATTATTAATCTCTTAATAATTTGTTTCCACTTTGTATTACTATTATTATTCATTAGTAAAATTATTGTAATAAAATTTCTTATCAAAATTTATTGGTTTTTTTGTTTTTAAAATGTATCTCCAATATCCTTACAGTTCTAATTAGTCAGTTATTTTATTTTAATTTTAGAAAGTACCTTTTTTAAATTTTGCTACTGTAGAGGATCACTCTTTTGCACATGCTCGCATTTTTTTCAACTGAAATCATTTCAGTCTACTGAGGACCACATTAATGATTTGTATTTCTCACCCTATTGTTCATTGCTATTCATTTTTTCACTTATTTCTACCTCTCTTCTGGCCATTTCTTGTCATTTGCTTATTCTGTTTTTCTTAGGAATCCCTCAAATTCTTTAACTTTTTTTAAAATTCACTATTATCCCTCCATCCAATCTAACTGAACACCTTCATCTCCTTCATGCCTTTTTCAGTTTATTTGAACCATCTGTTTTATGTTTTGTAATTGTTGCATCTATCAAATAACTGTTTCATAAATGTGGTCTATTGTGTAGATGTGTCCAAAAAACTGAATTTTTCTTTTTCTTGTAGAGTCTGTTACCTTTTCTATTCCCGTGTCTCTTTTATTGTATTCCTTAACCTTTATTCTCCATTTTCATTTTTCCTCAAATCGTATATTTTCTTATGACTTTGTCTCTTTTATTTCTATTAGTTTTTTAAAACTATTTTTTATTTTAATGATTTACATTTTATATAATTTTTTCTGTAACTTTTAAAAATGTGAATGAAATGGCCTAAAATATATTTTTAAATTAGTTGTTCTAATATTTTGGAATAATCTTGTGTTGAAGTGTAGGTCTTTTATTTCAAAAAATTTGAAGCATTACAACTGGTTACTGATAAAAGTGTACATAAGTGAATATAACTAAGTTTTTTTGGGAAAATTCATTTAAGTTACAGAACGTGGTATCAGTGCATTCCAGCAGCATGAGAGAAGGGTTTTATCAACAGGTAAAACTTTTTATTATGGAAAGTAGCTCATCAAATACCGATGGTGTTATATCAGTTTAAATATAAATCCTGGGAAATTTTTTAAAAATCAGTTTCTTTTTATTTTTTATTGTGCAACTCCTTTAAACACAAGAAACATGAAAGCAGCCAAATTCATTGGTTAATTAGTGAAAATTTCATGACCTCTGCAGTTGTAAGAAAATGGTTTAAAACATTTAAAGATAGTCTTTCAAACATTCATGAGAGGAAGAAAGTGGACAGCCATTTGTTTTTAATGATGCAGAACATTGATGTAAAATTTCAAAAAACAGATGCATCATTACCTTTCTAATGAGCTTTCTCAAGTTTCAAAAAGTGTTTTCTTAGAAATTGTGACAGAATTCTTACACTGGGTTTCATAATACAATCGTTGAGCAGCTGCTTTGACTTTCCTCAAATATTGAAACCAAATTGTCACTGGTGACGAATATGGGTTGGTCACATTACACGTGTAACATAAATTTGTGAGATAAGTATCACTGCTGCTCAGAGAAAATATCTATGGCAGTAGTGTCAATAAGAATTGCTTTTATGATTGCCAACCTTCAATTGGGAAAGGATCCAAAGAGTTTGCCTTTTAGAAACATTGTAACTATGAGATAATTGTATTGCATGTAGTATGTCCTAAAAGATCTACATTGATTGAAGCCAAACATCTGAAGGACACTAATTACAATTTACTATTTTAAAAAAATTAGTATTTGTGCTCATTACTACCTGTGAGCTTATTACTGGGCTTCAGATGGGTTGCAAAAATCAAAGTGTTAGAAAGGCACTGCACCACTGAGTCTTCATGGAGGACAGACATTGATTAAGCACAGCATTGATGCAGTAAATCTTCAAATAACCAGGTCATAAAAAACATTAATTTTCTAGTTTCTGCATTACTCTGGAATTAGGAAAAAATAGGTGTTGGCAAATCTGCACAAGGAGCTGCATTTTTGTAAAAAGTCGCATGAGACAACTTGTCTTTTTCTTGCCTGTGTAAATAATGAAAAATATAACCCACATTTTATAATATTAGTAAATGATGTAAAATAAAAACATAACCTAATTTTAAACATGAGTGAATGATGCAAAATAAAAATCAACCTCTGTTGAACTTATAAATTTGGATAATCACCAATTGATGCTAAACTAGGCTCTGTAGAACAAAATGCTTGAAATAAAAGTTGGAGATACTGTATTTCAATTCCTACAACTCTGGTTTGTCTTAAAATGCATAAGTTATTAAGGCCGCAGTCTTAAAAAATCCAGTTTTTACCGATTTTTGATGAGCAAAATACAGAAAGTCACTGATTGATGCTAAACTAAGGGTTCTGAAAAGAAATGCTTGAATTGAAATTAAAATTGTCGATTTCTTAATTTTCTGCAACTTTTATTGTTTATGCTTTTGTCCTAAAATGCATTTAAGGCCACAATATTGTAAAAAAAACAATTTTGTTTAATTCTCTTCAAGAATTAAAGCAGACATGGTGCTTACCCTATTATAGCATTTTAAAAAGAAATCATAAGACCCATTTCTCAGAAAATTGCACGAATGAACTACTACTTCCGGTTGACTGACTGATAAAAATGTTCATGTCAGGTCCCCTAGTGGTACCTTAATTAAGTTCCAAGTTTCAACTTTGTACAACATTCCATTAATGAGATTTTATTCTCACACAGACCAGTGCTAAAAATATGTTTTTAGGTTCAAGGGGCCTGACACGTGTATTTCCAGTGAAAAATCAACATGAAAACAATACTTCCTTGAACATTTGTATAGGGCAAGAGAAAGTTAAAATGAGCAAGCCACTCTATTTCATAAAAATACCCTTCAGAAACTGAAGCTGGGATTCAACTTACATTTTTCTTCCATTAAAAATGTGGCAGATTCAAATTTTTTTCTGGTCAGCAACTTTAGGAAAATTTGGTCTTTTTACATATGTTTTATAATTAATTATTTCTTAGACCATAAACTGCTATAACATTAACTTGGAGGATTTTTGAAATGTGAAGCAGTCTCACTAGACATTAGATTGTTTTCTTTACATTTAAATAATATGTTTTCATGGCTGAAATTTTTTTAAAAAAGGTTTAAATTATCTTTTTTTGGTACCTAGCTTACAGATGGGCAGTCTTGAACCCAATCTCCACCATTTATATTTCTTCATGTTAGACCATACAAAATTTTGTAGGAATATGAATCACCATAGAACCAAACTTGAAGTTTCTAGGATTCAGTAACTTATTAGTGTAATGGTAGGTGTAACTAGCTTTTAAGGTAGGGGCCCTGGGTTCAGTTCCCAGTCAGATCTTCTTTTCATTTTTATATCATCTGATAAATGACTTGTGCACTAGCCTTGGCTTTAGTAGGTATCATAACCCAATAAAACAAAATAAGTGAAACAAAAACTGGAAAAAGTGGTATTCTTTCATTTAGATTTTAAAAGAATATGATTCAAAGTTAATTTTTATTTTATCAAACATCCTATGTAGGATTATGGATGAAGGATTCACAGTTTAATATTCTGAGTAAAATATTTTTGTATACATTTAAGAAAGCATACATCCTTTTAAAAAAATCAATTCCATTTCAAATTTTTATTATGTTTGATCAATATTGTTTTATATTTTTAGAAGTAATGGAATTGACCAAACCTATCAAAAGCCAAGATGTTTGACAGTTGTTTATATATTGCTATGGCAACACAACAGTTTGTTTTCTCATTGAAGTAACGAAAAGTAATGCACTAAATCTGACTACATTCTTTATATTCACTTCAAACATTTAAAATTTTTTGATTCACATATTTTATTATTGAGGACTTCACTCAGGTATTTAACTAATGTATAGTAAATTTGTTTTGCTTATGTATGCTAATATAAAATCTCTTGCTATTTGGTAAAAATAAAAAATATCTTGTTATTTCCACTGTATATTAATTGACAAGGTTTGACCTTAATAACTCTGCACTTATATATTATTTTGCAGTACTTTTCTTTTATCTATTAGGTTTGAATTGATGTATCATCAATAACTTTTATTATATTTAAAGGTTCATTGTGTTTTGTTTTGACGTAACATATTAGTTCCCCAAAGCTTGTGGTTTTACCCAAAAAACAAGTGACTGGTTTTTTAAGTATTGTATTTATTTTTTAGTTTCTTTTTTAAATTTTATTTCTACTTTATTAGTTGACATAGACATATTTTACTGGATTATTTTCTGGTGTTTAACCCTTTCAGTGCCAAAACAATATTTAAAAGTTTGATCTTCAGTCCCATTTATTTTGAATAAGGATGTACAAAAAGTGCCAGCCCGTGTTTCGAAAAAATGCAGGCATAAGCCCGACAAAAATTTCAACATTACAGAAAAATAAAATTTCCTGTAAAAAATTAATTTTGATAGTGTTAAAAAAACAAAAATCACTAAAAATATTCAAAATAGTTTTTTTTTAGTTTATTTAAAGTCACATTGACGGCATGATCATTAGCAACTACTGTGGGTTTTGGTGCCTTAACGGTGGTTTTAACGTGTTAAAATTTCCAGACCCTAGCCGTGAATCGAACCCAGGACCTTTCGCTTTGTAGGCTAGCGTACTAGTCACTACGCCACAGAGGTGGTTTAAAAATACATGTTTCCATTAATTTTTGTTTAAAATTTTTTTTGGAAAAGTTCGGTTAACCGGAAGTTGGTAATTTACGGACATCCGGTAAACCGGATGTCATAACTATGTTTAAGAAATCGACGTCCTGTTTTCCGGACGTTGGCACTGAAGGGTTAATATGAATTATTATTATGACTAATTAATTGTTTCAATGCCATTTTCTTTAAGGTTGTTCTATAAAATACTACTCCAATATGATGTCTGTTGCCATTTATGAGAAACCAGTTACAAGAGTTTCGTTACCAGATTGGCATGGTAAAGTATATGAAATTAGACAGACATGTGATACTAGAAGAAAGGATGCTTTTGATTTAAGAAATGAAGCAAGACAACTTCGAAATGAAACTAACATTAAAACCAAATGGGATACGTATTTAAATAATATTCGTTTACAAGACAGGTTAGTTGAAATAATATTTCAAAATTATATTACTGTAATATTGTAAAAGATTTACAAATATTGTAATTGCCTTATTGTATTTTTAATTACTTTTGTATTTTATATCTATAGAGAAACCAAAAATAACTTGCAGGGTGGAAAGCCAATTTTGTTTACAATATTGGAATATTAAATTAAAAATGTGAAAATTGAAATTTTTCAGCTTTTATGTGTTATTAAAATTGCATGATTTTTGTGTATATTTATTTGACCAATTAATTACTAAAATTTTGAAGAAAAAGTTGTTCAGTGGTCTCCTTGTTTAATTTATCTTATTAAAATTCCTGATTTTATTTAATTTTTCCAAATTTTCACCTGTAAGGTTTAACTTAACGTAAAATGTGTTATTTTAAAATGTAGCTCTTTGTTTTTTTTGAACAAATTGCTTTTTACTCCTGTCAATATCATAAATATATTTTGTGATATCTGTGATTCTACAAACCTTGCGTTAAGGTGTTTAGAGAGTCAAAAAAAAACACGAAAAATAAGTGAATGGCTATTAAATCAAATTATTAGGCCTACACCTAAGGCAAATCATTGCTTCTAAGCTATTTAATCAATTGTCAGAAAAACAATTATAATAATTTAAAAAGGAACTGAACTAGGTTGTTTTTCGTTCAAAATGTAGAATCAATGTTTTTTAGAGTAATAGTTGAATGGTTTATTTTTTCTAATTAACAAAAAAGAAACATTAATGAGTTAATAAAAATTAGTGAATTTGTATAAATTTTTATATTTATGTTGGTGTTGACACTGATATTTTATTGTATTTTTTAAAAAGGTAACTTAATTTAAAAATTCAGTGTAAACCTAATTTGTGGTAATCCCTAATCTGGTTTTCTAAACCTTAGGGATACCTAATTTGGTCACCAGTTGTAGGTTCATTTTAATTACAATTTATTAAGTCGGCCTATTGTAGGTATCAATTTATTTAAGTTTTGAAAATTGTAAGTAATGTTTGTGTTTATTGTTATTGTGTTGTGTATTTTGGTAATAAAAAATATATTATTATTTTGAACTACCAATAGGTAGGGGTGATACTACAAATTATCAGAAAATAGAAAAATGGTTATGATACCGGTACTGGGAAAATGAAATAAGACTAATCTGATATAAGTCATGTAGATTATTAATACACATTAAACAAAGGATTTAGACCAACTACAAAAAAGTGCCAAGATAATTTTAAAAAATAAAAAGATAATCATCAAAATATTTTTAATAAGCCAAAAAATAGAGTTTTGAAAAACAGCATGAATCTTCCTTAAATCTTAAAAAAGGGGCTTGGTCTTGGTTTACACTTGTTAAAATATCCTGCGAAACAAAATAGTTAATAATTGAATTTGTTGAAAATTATTTTCTTTAATGTTTTAGGGTAAACGAAGTTAAAAAATGGAGAGATATTGTATCAAATAGTATTGCTGCTGTAGAAAAAGAGATTGCTGATCTGCTTGAAGAAAAAAGTAAAACAGAAACTGAAATAGAATATTTAAATCTGAGTTTTACTGTTGTTAATGAGTGTTTAACACAAAGAGACAGACGTGGTGGTGCTGACTTATGTAGAGATGATGCCGAACATGAACTGAAACATGTATGTAAATAACTGATTCACTTTAATTGAGATTTAATAAAGCAGGATTTTTTTAATAACATAAATTAAAAATAATTGTAAGATTGAGTTTCCTTCAGTCAGAAGTCACAAATAGAATAATATTAAAGATGGTTGATTATCAGCAAAACTTTTTTGTAGATTTTTAAGGTTTTTATAAAAGTTTACATTCCAGATTGCCTTTTTTCTTCCATTGCGCAATACGTCTTCAACCTGTTCAGCTTCTTCATGTTGGATTTTCTCCATTCCATGTAACAACAGTATAGTACAAATTTTCTTAAAGTGAGCAATAATGCCCCTTTTTAGGTGCTGGGGGCCTTCAGGGGTGCAGTAGAAGGCCCATAGAAAATTAGGGGCATTCAGGCAGTCTAAGAATGTGATGGCTGATTAAAAAAAGGCTAAAAAAATTATGTTTTCCTGATATTTCAATCTAAAATTATAAACCTACTATAATGTAGCAGTAGCAAAAATAAAATAAAACAAAACAATTTATAGTCATTGTTACACAGCAATTTTACTAACGCAAGTTTGAATTTTTCTTTGCTCTGTGTAGCAATCACCACATGTATCAATTAAACAACTGCTTATAATACATGTGTCAAAAAATGAGTTTATTGTATACAAAGCATTTTTATTAATTATCAACCAAGAATAATAAACACATTTTTAATTTTTTTAACATGACTTATAAACAAACCTGCGCCACCCTAACAAATTTTCAATACGGGCAGCAAAACAGTTTGAGAATCTATGTTTTAATACAATGCTTACCACTATGTTTGTAGTGCAGAATTATGCAAGAGTGAAATGTGGATGATAGGGGCTGTAGAAAGGAAGAGGATAAAAGCTTTTGAAATGTGATGTTAAGAAAAATGTTAAAGATTAGGTGGGTGGACAAAATAAGTATTTAGAGGTTCTTAGATGAGTGGATGAAAGAAGAAGTTCATATATGGAAACATCTTACCAGAAGAAGGGATGGGCTAGTGGAGCATGTCTTAAAACATCCGGGTATTGCTGTATCATATATGGAGGGTAATATTGAGGGAGTGAATTGTAGGGGGAGGCAAAGGTTAGAATATTTAAACCAAATTACAAAAGATGTAGGGTGTTGCAGGTATGTAGAAATGAAACTACTTGACAAGATAGAACAGCTTGGAGAACTGCATCAAACCAGTCGAGAGACTGATGACAAAAAACATTCTTACCTGAGAATTTTTAAGCAAATTTATATGCTAAATTCTGAATCCAAAATAGAAAGTCATTGACATGATTAAGTGAGTACTGATTACAACAATGGACATATTACAGTAATGGAAATTTCACAGATACATTCCTGTTTATTCATTTATTCAGGAAAAAATATGAATGAGATAAATTTTATTAAAAAGTAACTAAATAAAGAACAAATTGAATGTAAGTATAGGATGTGAAGTGGCACATAAGCTTTGAAATTTATGAACACTGTTACTAAAAGTAAAAGAAGTGAAACAAAGATGAGTTAAGGCACCTGTCTGTTGCTAAATAAACTTCAGTTCACTAGTACGATTCTAATTATTAAAGAGCATTGCTTCATAAGTTTGAACAGGACTAGTAGTAAGCAAGTTACATTAAAATAACTAAAATCATAAAGAAAAAAACTAGTATTTAAATTTTATTTCTAATATATAGATACTTTAATTTCTGTACTAATGTTTTGTAGCCTTGATTTTATTTTATTTATGATTTGGTTTAAATAAACATACATGTTTCAGTGGATCCTCCATCATCAGAGTATTTTATAAAATAACATAAAAATTGAATGACACAGAAAACAGGTTCCAATACATCATTTATAAGTTGCACAACATTAGAGCAGAATTTGGCATGAGAATATCGGCACAAAAATCAAAGATTATGGTATTCAAGGGAAGATGGCCGGTCCACTTAAAATTTATGCTTGGCAACTGAACTGTAGTACAAGCTCGAGATTTAAAATATTTAGGATGCAGGATTTCCTATGACGAAGATGATGTCGGGAGTGAAAAACAGGAAAAATTCAGCACTATATGTGGTTCTATTCGCAGGACAATAGGAAAGAAAACAAGACAGAACACCGAAATAAAATTTTATAGTTCTGTAATTTTGTAGGTCTGTAACACTTATAACATATGGGAGTGAAATATGGGTGTTATTACAGAGGAATGAATCTTGTATTCAGGGTGCTGAAATGAAATTTTTGCGTGGAGTCAATGGATGTACCCGGTTAGAGACGAATGGTATGACTCGGTATGTAACGAAGCTATATGTGCCAAGTTAATTGTTCAGACACTGTGTGAAACATGAAGAATATGAAAGAGAAACTGGTCCAACCATTTACTTCGCATTCCAGCACACAGACTTCCTTTACGAGCATGGAAATATAAACCTAGAGGGAAATGAGGTTTGGGAAGACCTAAAACAAGATGATGCCAAAACAGACCACAGAGCCTAATCCTGACAGATGATGATGATGAACATAAAAATTGAAACTAAATTATAAAATTTTAATTAAAGTAAATTCTTCAGTCATATGTATAAAACTCTTTAATCATTCATATTTATCCCTTATTAATTTCAATGTTAATGTTATTTTATATAGCCTACTCTAATGATGGTGGATCCACCAAAACATGCTAGTTTATTTAAATTAAATCATGAATAAAAGAGAATTAAGGTAGCTACAAAAGATTAGTAAAGAAATTAAAGTATTTATATAATTAAGAATTGATTACAAACTGCAGAATGGATTTCAAAATTTATTTTTGAAATGTATAATGTTAATAGATAACTATTTAATTAATTAGTTAGAATTAATTAAATTTTTAATTAATTAATCATAATTTCATAATTAATTGCTGTAAAATGTTAAAGGCTTCAGAGTGATTTTAATAACTTATGTTTTTAATGTACTCTTTAAAATTGATAGATTATTTTCTTGTCTTTATTAGGAATTGGCTACACTTGAATCTCTCAAGAAGATGCTTAGTGATAAATGTCAAGCAGCTTGGGAACAGATAAACAGATTAGAAGAAGTACGTTTTATACTAAGCCAGGATCTCATGGATAAAAATGAAACAGTAGAAATTGATACTTATAACTTGGGATTGGATGAAAATTGTGCTAATACTAGCTACAAACCTGATTCATTACGAGTTCCAAAACAGTAAGTTTTATTAAACAACAATATATATATTTCAACATTTAAAGTTTTTTAATAAATATCTTTCTTTTTCGTAGTAGTTTATCTAAAGTTGTGTTTACAGCCATGCAATTAAAAACAACAGTGGATAATGAAACAGTTTTGCTGGTTTTCAACATGTTAAAAAAGAAACAATATTACAAGAGCAGCCATTATTCAATCTACACAAAACAAATCAAGTCTTGTTATCTGAAAATATTAGATCGATTAATTGATATGAAATAAACTTTTGTCAAAGTAAAGGATCTTGGTTGTCTCTCTTCTCATAGTGATGGTAACTTGGATGGACTTATTTTTGTTTGTTTCTAGACTTCATTTGCTTAACCATTGTAGGACTTCATCGAAGTAAATTTTAGCTTTATCTCTTAAAATATCTTTGCGTACAGCTCAACAGGAGACAAACTTGAAGAAATCACATACAGTGTAAGAAAAAACTACTTTAATTTAAAATACAAAACATTTAACTGGCTTTTAGAAAGACGACAAAGATCATCTTTTGACAATAAGTCTTTATCTACAAAACAATTTTAAAAATACAACTATTTGGAGTACAAGTAAATCTAATTTATAAATAATATAATTTCAAGAAAAACACCTAAGATCGACAAGTAACGCAATGTAGTTTGTAAGAAAATCTGCAATACATGACCTTCTTTATACATCCGTATGGTAATGGAGAAGATAGAAAGCTAAACCTCCATTACCGCTCAGAGTAAATGATCACTAGAATTACCTACTGGTAAATTTTCTGGATAACAGTGAGAACAAAGTGCCTCAAAATATATCACATCCTTGACATAGATCAATGTTTCTGTTCCATACTAAAGATTTGAAGAAATAAAATCCTCCATGCATCTTTAATGTCATCTGCATAACATAAACAATTTTCTGTTTCTTTCATACTGTTATTAATCATTTGTTGACAAAAATCCAATAAAATTCTTACAACACATGTGGAATTATTTCTTTACACTTTTATCGACACAGCCTCCTGCAAAGTATGAGAAATTTTTAAGTTAGAGATTGAGGCTTGTGATTCATGTTTTGGGCTACTTTTTAGTGCTGATCACAAATTTACTGATAAATAAAAGAATTAATTTTAATTGAGCTCAATTTTAATATCAATACAAAACTAAGTTTAAGCATTGTGAAACAAATGTTTTAAAATTTAAAACTTTTAGTTAATAAAATGTAGGTATTTTAATTTTCTACAACTTTGATTGTATAGTACCTAAGCTTATGCCCAAAAAGCATACTAAGAAAAAAGCAATCTTAAAAAATTGTTCTCCACTAGAGAGCACATTTCCCCAAGAATTTCAACAGACATACTGTTTACCCTACCTTGTAGTAAAAGTGGCGATTTTTAAAAAAAATCATGGCTGTCCATGAGAAAATCGCAAAAAAGTGAAAAAAATTTTATGAATAAACTGCTGCTTCCAACTGACCAACTGTTTGTTCATGTCGGGCCCTCTTTTAGTAACTTACGTAAGTTCCAAGTTTCAACTTTTATGCTATTTCGTTCTTGAGATGTTTGTTTACTCAAAGACCAATTACTGAAAACATGTTTTTACGGGTTCAGGGGGTCTAAAACATGTATTTTCTGTGTAAAATTGATTTCGAAAAATTGACTGAAAACATTACTTTCTTTCCCTATCAAGAGAAAGTAAAAAATAATTGATATTTACTAAGTGACATTAGAAACATTAGAAATTTTTTTTGTGTACCAAATCATTTGATTTCTTAATTTAAGACAACTTTAAAACAGTGATGTACAGGAATTAAAAAATTAAGAGACATTTACTTCAAAATTATTTTTTAAATATTGAAAGATGTGGATTTTTGTGTTATTTTTCAGGACTCTCCAATATGAAGGGTGGTTAGAACACTGTCGTTTTTTGAAACTTCGAGCCGACAATGAGTTAGATTCTTCACAGAAGCTTCGCGAGTCACTTTATGTTCCTCGTGAGCGAGCTAGAAATGATCTTAAAGCTCAAAATGATGCTTCCAATTTTGCCTTGCGTAAACGTATTTATGAAACTCAAAGAATTAAAAATGAATTGGATTGGCAACGACTTAACGTGAGTTGCAGTTCATGTTGTGCATAAGCTCTCATTAATGTATTCATATCGTCTTGGGTGGTACGAAAAAATTTATTTGGTGTTTGTGATATTAATTTTTTTGAAAAACAAGAAAAAATTATATCTTATTAGGTTTTTAATATTTTAGATTTAATTTTCTGCCCATAACGGACTGGTGGAGTGTCATATTATTTACAATCAATCTGTTAGTTACGAACTACAAAAAATAGTTCTGTTTCTTATCACTTGGTCTGCCAATTATATGACTAAAGTATTTACAAACAAGAGAAGTAGAGGTGAAAAATACACTAGTAAAAGTTATCTCCTCTGAGTGTAATGAATTTCATTATATACAGCCAGATCCTTTGGTAAATGAAGTGAAGGTGTCATTTGCAGGGTGGAAAATATGTGATTTTTAGAGGACCTGGTTTGCTGATAAGCATATTTTTTTCCACTTCACTCCACATTTTACTTAGTAAAGCCTCTAGCAGTTCAAATCAGCCTTTTGGCTCATGGCCTAAACAACAACATAAAAGTATCTCCTTTGCTAGGATTAGAACCAAGATCCTTCGTCTCTGAAAATCAGCTAACTCGTGGCAACAACTTTACCTCTAAATCAGCCTGGTAGGTCTAACAACAATATAAACATTGAAGTGTGTAAGTGCAGTTACATATAAAAAATATGACTCATTTCATTACTAAGTATTAATTACAGGTTTTCTAGCTGATCTGAAATATTCTCAGTGGAAGGGTAAGGAAAACAATGTGTTTAATCTTTAGCCCAAATAGATTTAATAATATTTCATTAAGCTGAAAACATAACCATGTGAAAGAAGGGTGTTTTAACAAAATCTAAAATCTTGGAAAGAACTGAAGTTTTTATATCATAATCTCACTTCTTACATTTAAACGCAAGAAAATAAGAATATAAATGTTATTGATTTTTTATATGATAAAATGTCCATACATTATTCTACATTTTCTAAAAAATATATTTCAGATGGTTACTGACATGGAGCGTCTAAGTAAAGAAATAAATATTCTGGAAAAAGCTTACCTGAGTAAGACTAATGCTTTAAAACTTGCTGAAACACGCAGTGAAAATCGTCTGTATCGTCCTGGTGCAGAATTATGCAGAGATGAACCAATGATTGGTATTGCAAATGAAGTACTTCAGCTGCGGCAGACTCAAAGGGATCTTGAAGATAAATTAAATAATGCTAAGTAAGTAATAAACATGACTTAATTAGAAGTTGCAAAATGTACTGATTAGTTATCTATTTTTTTTTTGTCTTTTATAACCACAATGGATTACTTTAGTGAAATTTAGAAAGCTTCTTCCCTTTCATATTCTTTAGCTTGATGTTTTGCCAGTATGCCCTCATTTGGGCTGATCTTGCTTGCCGAACTTCCTTTGAAACGACCAGTTTTTTCCTGCTTGGGTTTGTTCTTTCGTCTGATTTTGTTTCAAATCTACTTTCTTTATTTCTTAAGATTTTTAATTTTTGTTTTGTTTTCTAAATTATTGAAAGTTAATCCGAGTTTGATCATTTCTCCTTTTACCCATCCATGCTCCTGATGTTACCATTGGAAAGAGTTTTCTAATCATCTAGCTTAAAATTCTGTCTTTTGGTGTTCTGATAAGATGTTCAAGAAAAGAAATCCTTTCCTTCCTTATTGTATGTTATTGTTTTTTTTTATAGACTTGTTTGTTTGTTAGAATTCTCCATAGCCCATCTACTTTATTTTTCTTTCCTATGCAGATTCTTCGGATTCGTCTTTCAAGTTTTAGGACATTGTCTATTGCTTTTGTCTTTGCAACTTTTGCTAATGTTTCACTACCATATGTAACTTGTGGTTGTATGACTGTTTTGTAGTGTTTAATTATTTTTGTTTGTATAGATAAGCTTTTTTTGTTGTATACGTTTTTGGTTGTGTGTTGTGATTTAGATAATTTTTTCAGTCTCTCTTCCCACGCTATGTTTTCTTTATTGTTGTCTGTAATGTGTTCTCCTAGATATTTAAACGATTTAACTAGTTCCACTTGGTTTCCGTTTATGTTTACTGAATTTATGCAGAGTGTCTCTTTAGCCATCATTTTAGTTTTTTCATAAGAGATTTTTAATCCAACTTTTCCTGTTAATTGTTCTAGGGTTTCTATTTGGTGTCTAGCTTCCTTAACACTCTCTGCCAGTAAGACCAGATCAGTATCTATTTATAAAAAAGACTAATTGATTTTTTTGTTTAGGGAGAAATACTTGCACAATATGTTGTTCAATATAAGGACAATCAATAAAGGATAAAATACAAGAACCAGAAAATGTAAATTGTCAGGTTTGGATTTTATACAAAATGATAATGCGTAGAAAAATTCCAGATTACCCCCAAGATGCCTTTGTACTGATTTTTATATAACTAAGCAATACTCAACACTCTACAGCAGGGGTCGGCAACCTTTTCTGGACGGCTGGCCATTTTGAAAAAAAATTTAAACGGGCCGCAAAGTCTGATGTTTTGTAATGTAGTAGACTACATATATTATGATGTAGCTGAAGTACGGTTTTTTAATCAAATATGAATATTATTTAAAAAAATAAAAATTAGTAACAATTTTATTACACGTTATAATAACATCTGAGAACAAAAAAGTGACAATTCTTAAAAAATTAAATAATTTATTTTATTCAAATAAATATAAATTAAAATTTAATGCGATTTTTGTTCTTTAATGTTTGTTGATAATTGATTTACATTGGGTTGGGTTTGAGAACTGAAATCTTCAAAATGTTCTGCAAATTTTTATCGGTCAATCTCATTCTATATTTTGATTTTATGAAATTCATTTTTGAAATAGTTTGTTTACATAAATAAGTGCTTGAAAAAATACAAATCATTGATTTTGCAAAATTTTTTAAATTAGGATATTTATTGTCTGGTAGTCTAGATCTGAATAGAAAGAAATTAAATTATTTTTATTGAAATGTCTTTACTTTCTGAATGACCCTCATATTATTTGAAGGTTAGGAGAATAAATTAATTATCAAATTATCATTAGGAACAGGGAAGACAGATAAAAGTTAGTTTCCTGTGGGAGCAGGTTGTATGAGGTAAAGCAAGGCTGGGGTTCATTTTAATATAGCCTAATTGTTTGTTTATTTTTTTTGTTTGCCAAGCCTCCCTATTCATCCAATCGACCTCCTGCAGGTCTCCACTAGTCACCACCTCCATGGTGCCACTCATCCATTGAATTGTTGTGAGCCCTCTCTTCCTCCTCTCTTTTGGGGTCCAGTTCCTTGCTGTTAGCCAACTTTCCACATTCATCAAATTCAGATGTCTCCATATCATAGAGTTTATTTTATTCTATTTCATCCAACACACTATTTGGCCTTCCTACTCTTTCCTAGAATGCTTTATTCCTCACAGGGTACAATCTTAAGATCTGTCAACTTCTTTTTTATAAGTCCTTCTGCACAGCTGCATTCATTCTAACATTCATTTTACTTCATTCTAACAATTCTCATGTTTCTGCAATGTGCTTCAGAATGTTTTGCTGAATGGCTTTTCCAATCCTTACCCTTGTTTCAAAATTCCTTGCACCACAAAACATAATCTAGCATCTGTGTCACTACCTTTCTCAGTGTCTCCCTTTGGCTATTTTCTTCATTACTCATCACTACATTAAAGTATTAGTAATCATCACAAAACTCTCTTTTGTATATTGCTTCAAAAAACTCCAATCAGTAAATATATTATCGAGTAGTTAATTTTTGGGCTCCATTTCTCCAGAACCCCAGAAGTTTTCTCGTCATACATATGTCAAACTCATCCATTTATAAAACCACTTGAGCATCTGCTAAAATTTTTTTTTTTGAATGACTGAGTCATTTAAGAACAGAAGAGTTAGAGGTGTAAAAGACGTGTATCAGAGTTATCTCCTCTGAAAGTAATAAATTTCATTATACAGCCAAACCCCTTAGTGAATGAAGCAAAGGTGTCATTTGTAGACTGGAAAATATATGCTTTTTAGAGGGCCTGGCATGCTGATAAGCGTACTTTTCCATTCAGTGAGGAAGGGAATGGTAAACCACCTCACTCTCATTTTACTTAGTAAAACCTCAACAGGTTCGGTTGATGACCTCAACAACATTCTATTGTTATGGATTTTTAGACTGATGCAGGTGGTAAAAAGTGATGGGAATCAAACCTGGCATCCCTGGCAAGAAAACTAGTTGAACTGGGTACTACATCAATGAGCTGGTCATTAGTATATATATCCATTTTTTTCATTCCTTTAAAAATAAACTGTGGGTAATATTTTTTTTTTTTTTTTTTTATTGAGTGATGATGCGTACATAAGCCTTGGGCTTGTGCGTAGGTAATGATATGTGATGATTTACAGATGAAAAAATGCCAGACCTGACCGGGAATCGAACCCGGGACCCCGGCATAGTAGCCAGTTACGCTGACCACTACACCAGGGGCCGGCCCAATATGTTTGTATATTATTTAACTAGTAGGTTAATTATTTATAAATCTATTTTATTGTTGTAATTTTTCTTTACAGAAGTACATACAATGCTTTGGAAGATCAACTTGTATTTGTTGATAGAGAGTTGGCAAACAAAAATCAGGCTTTAATGACAGATTTACAGTGTCTTGATTTACGAGATCGTCTAGTAACTGGTGATCGTGCTCCACCACCAACACAGACCGATAGAAATATTGTTCTTACCAGAATGCAAGATGAATTACCACCTGAGTAGATAAATTTAAAAATTATAAAGTTGTCAAATAAGCAACTTATTGGGTTTTATAAAATTATTTTAGTCTATTATGTGTGTAGTTTCTGTGGCCCCTTAATTAATCAGTGATGTTTGTGATAAATGTAGCGTAATGTGAGTATTTTCTATTATTTGAATTTAAAATTGCTGTCAATGGTAAGACAATACTTTTTGTTGAATATTATGAATATGTGCTGTATCCTAGTTTGTCTAAAAGACTACTCTATGTAAAATTAATAAAGGAATTTTTCTTCTTGAGATGTGTATCGATTATTTTAATTGTTTCAATGGTTTACGTGTTAGAGACCTAAAATTTCCTTACAAGTTTTCATACTTTCTTGCTTCACTACTATGACATTGAGGGTTAGACTTTGAATGGTGATGACATGAAACAACTTGAGGGGTTTGAGATATACTAGAGCGAAAGAAGGATGTTGAAAGTTTCTTGAATGGTAAAAGTCTGTAGCTCTGAGATATTCAGTGTTAAGAGCATTGAAAATCTTGGGAAAAATTTTATAAATTTTGCTTGTCACTTAAATTTTTTTGGAAAGGAGTTATAGCTGTTAGCACAAATTGATTGTGAAGATAAACATCCTGGTTGGGATTTTTGACTTTATTATACTCAAAAAAATGCTTATATTTAAAATACTCGCTAGCTCATATCTCAGTAGCTATTACCACAAAAGTTTCAAAAAATAATTTTAAATAATTTAAATAATTTGAAATAGCTGCCTCCGTAGCATAGTCTAGCATAGTTAGGGTCTGGAAATTTTCACAAGTAAAAACTCACTCTTCCAGTTAGATAACCTACCGTGGTAGCTAAAAATGAAGCTGTTGAACCGATTTTAATAAACAAAAAAAAAAAAATTTTTAATATTTTTATTGGCTTTGCACTTAAATTTTTATTGGAAAAGAGTCATAGCTGGTAGCACAAATTGATTATGAAGATAAATGTCCTGCTTGGGATTTCTAATGTTATTATATACTCAAAAAATTTGTTCATTCAATGTACTCACTAGCTCATACCTCAAAGACTGATTCCACAAAAGCTTCAAAAATTATAATTTAAATAAAACAATTTTAAGAATTTAAAATATTTTTGTTAGACAAAAATGTGAAAAACAAATTTAAACATTAAGATTGTGTTTAGTTATTTGTTTGTAAAAAAATTGTAACAAACATCATTACTTATACTGTTAGCAGATGCAAACAAATTCGCTTAGAATTCATATATTTAAAATATTTAGCTCAATAATACTGTTACATAAAAAAAAGTTATGGTAAATTTTAACATTTGAAATTAGAAATACACAATTTTTTTGTATAAATACACTCCAAGTACTTGTGTAGTTTACCACAGTTCATAAATGTACGTTGTCAATTATTAAGGTAAGATATTTAAATTTGTCATACCTGACATTAAATTTTTAATCTAGTTACTGTCTGATATTTTGTAGTTTAATTAAGTTCTTTATCAACTGCATTTAGGAGACTCCAAAAAGGAGTACAGGTCACTCCAAGAACAAAAACTAATTAATCTAAATACTTAAACTACATTAAAGTTGAAGTTTTGGAATGTTTTACTACTGATGCTGTTAATTACATACATGCCTCGGAGAAATAAGAGTTAACCTTGTTAAAATAATATGTATCATGTCTCTAAAACAAAAATACAGCTTAACTGGCCACTTTGAAAAGTCGAACTGAACAACAAGCAGCTCTGATTGAGTTTTAGTAAAAGTAGCTAGTATGGAGTATGCAGACAGTATCATAAATTTAAAAAATGTAACTACTACGCTGTTCAAACACGTGATAAAATTCCAAGCAAAATCTTTCAATCAACGAAAAATTTTATTTTGAAGTTCCAAATCTGATTTTTTTACATTATAGAATATAAAAATAATGGGAACAAAGAATTCCTTGAAATTAGAAAAATTTTGAGTTATACTGGTTCGAATTAATGAGATCATTTTTGTAATACGGAATGAGAAAATGTTTTTGTTCTAGAGTAGAAATCCTATGATTGAGCTGAAACCTGCAAAAAGCCTGTGTAGAAGCTTGCAAAGGCTTCCTTGCAGGTCTTCAAAAGCAGAAATTAACTATATTATATTTAAACATATAAAAAATTATAAATTTGTAAAGTTCAGATCCATGCAATCAACATCATAAATTTATAAATGTTACAAAAAAATGTAGCCTACTTCATATAAATTATATTTATTTTATAATTTTATGTACAGCATGGAAGTCGATGAAATCAACTAACATGTAGTTGAATTAGATGTATGTCCATCTAGCTTATTACAGATTAGACCCTTCGACCTGTTCCGGCTTTACTGCCCATCTTTTTCACGGCCTACCCACATGTCTTCGTACATTAGAAATGTAGTTGAATGGTTTTTTCGCCTTTTGATCCTCATTCATTCATAACAAATGCTCCTCGCATTTCTCTCTGCATTAACTCACTGGTTCTATGAGAGAGGAGACATTTAAACGAGCATAAATTTCTTTATTCTTAATGTGACGTATCAAATTACAACCCTAAACTTTTCTCACGAACTGCAATTCCGCCATCTGGATCTGGTTTTCATATTTTCTCCCAAGTACCCAGGCTACATTTCCATACTACAATACTGGAACAGCCATAGTCTTGTAAAACTTTAACTGGGTTTCTTTCCAAACTTTTTTACCCAATTATCATGTTATTGTCTCACAGATACACCAACAACGATTTAGCTTATCTTCACGTCTACATTTGTAGCATATGTTGTCACATTCCAGTTTTTAAATGCTGTACTTCCTCCAACAGGCACCCGTTGATAACTATAGTTGTTTGTATAGGATTTTCCCCCCAGAAAACCATCGATTTTGTCTTTGCAGCGGATTTTTCTGAGTTATGCTCTTAAATATTTTATTCAAATTGTAAACCCCTTTTCTGTAAATTATTTATCTATTGCTTTTTATAATTTTAAATTACAATAATAAAAATAACCTGTTCCAGTTTTATCCTAGTTGGCAAGGTTCTATGGTTATGAAGAATTCAGGAACAATTTTTGCTGTTGTTGCAGTAGTATCCATATTGGCTGTTGTTAAAAGCAAGCCAGTAAATAATGATAACCGAGAACATCACGTAAATTTAGGATTGAAAGGAGTTCATTCTAAATATGATGCGGTAAGTGTATAAAAACCATATTATTTTTTTTTGTGGAAGTCCTCCTTATCTCCCCTTAAAGCCGACCTGTTCCACCCTGATGAAACTAAATGTTGTAGAAAAATTGTTCCAATTCAAAGTTGTAGGTATCATAACAACATTGGTGAATGTTTTAATTTTATTTCTTAATAGTTTGATACTATTAATATTAGTGTTAATATTTTTAATTGGAAATTCATTAGCATTCTGGCCTCCTGGTTAAATGGAACTTCATCAATTATAAACAAGGTAACGGGTGAGGCAGTGAATCGGGTGATTTGGCAACACTGCATACAGTCTCCTGTAGTGTGGCTAGTAGAATGAGACTACTGCCATCTTGAAGCGTCTGTTTTACCATTTAGTTCCAATGGAGTCATGGAGCGGTGCACAACAAGCATACGCTGTTAAAGCGTATTATAAAAATAATGATAGTTACGTGTTTGCGCAGTGCACATTTCATAATTATTTCAATATTCTGCGTAATGATCCGATACCTTCAGCCCATGCAATAAAAATATGGGTTAAAAACTTCGAAGAAACAGGCTCAACACTGAAGACACGAACTGGAAGCGTAAAAAGTGTCCGTACACCAGAAAACGTTGACAAGGTGCAGGCAGCTGTGTTGAGAAGTCCTATGCGTTCAGCTTGACGGCATGCAATATCACTCGGCATTTCTAATCACAGTGTGAGAAGGATTGTACACAAAGATCTACAGTTCCATCCGTTTAAAATTTAGTTAATGCACGCTTTGAATAATGTTCCATCCCGACTTACTTTTTGTAATCGATTATTGGACTTGATGAATGACAACACAGATCTTCTCAACAATCTTTGGATGAGTGATGAAGCTCACTTCCATCTTTCGGGCTTCGTAAATAAGCAGAATTTTAGATATTGGTCACGCGAAAATCGACAAAAAATACACTAAAAGCCGCTTCACAGTATTAAAGTGACAGTTTGGTGTGCAATATCAACACAGGCTATCGTAGGACCATATTTTTTTGAGGATGACAATGAACGTGCAGTTACAGTGAATACACAGCGCTATGTTAACATGTTGGAGAACTGTCTTCAACCGGAATTAGTTCGTAATCCGGCTTACCAAAACATGTTTTTTCAACAAGACGGTGCCACTAGTACCTGCCACAATTAATGTTCTGCGACGCTTGTTTCCCAATCGCGTCATTTCTAAGAACGGAGACATTACATGGCCAGCCAGATCACCAGATCTCTCTGCATGTGATTACTTTCTATGGGGACACTTAAAATCACGTGTTTTTTCAATCTCCACCGCCTCAAAATGTACGGGAACTTAAAGAACGGATACATTAAGAAGTGGCACAAATTCCTACAGCCACATTACGAAATGTGATTAATAACCGTCGTGCACGAGTTCAGGAATGTGTGTGACAAAATGGAGGACATCTTTATTACTCGTATATGATTTTCAAGTAATTTATAAAAAATTGTAAATTTGTAAGTATTTGTAAGTAAGGTATATTCTAAATTAATTAACTAAATTTTTTAACTTCCTCACGGTGTTTTCATAATCGCCCGATTTACTGCCTCACCCGTTATATGTATTATGTATTATCGATGCACTTGAATATACAATTACCCCTGTACACCCTGCAACCCGCAATGGTGTGTTGTATTGCACGTTGTATTTGCAGATTTTGTAGGGACGTCTAACAGATAAGACCCGAATCTTTAATATCATACGTTTCTCCTCTTAAAACATTTTATATTTGTGTGCCTCATCTACAAAATGTTTTCTTTCTCATCATCTTATTCTTCAATTTTTTTAGACTTGATAATATTTTGTTTGTTATGTTTAGTGACGATATAATATTTTCCGTTCACATTTTGTGGAAATTTTTAATTCTGTCAAAAGCAAAAACCGCTGTACGGCTTTACGGCCGGCCCGTGGTGTAGTGGTCAGCGCAACTGGCTACTATGCCAGGGTCCCGGGTTCGATTCCCGGTCAGGTCTGGCATTTTTTTCATCTGTAAATCACCACATCACCAAAATATCTTTAATATCAAAATTTACACGTGATCACTTTTCATTAAGGCTAATATCATTACCTACGCAAAAGCCCAAGGCTTATGTTGGCATCATCACTCAATAAAGAAAAAAAAAGTAGCTACTCTTCTTTGTGTATAGATTATAACAAAGACTGTATTCACATTAATATTTTAAGAGAACAAAAAGTAAGAGTAAAAGATATTTTAATTTTGTTTAATAAATTAATTTTTTTTTAATTGTAGCTAATACATTAATACCAGACCATTTTAATATAACTTCAATTTAGCCTAAATTTATGGTACTATGACTACAGATAGGATATTGCGCATGCATAGCTCTATCTCTCTTGCACATGTGACATCAGCAGGAGACAACGGCTGCTCACACAGCCTTGCTTTTCATTGTGTTTAATAACACCAACTGCTATTTTTCTCTTTTTATTCAAAACAACTGCTAACTAAAACTGTACACAAAATATGGTTTTTATTTTATTAGTACATAAATGTACTAATAAATTACACTGTTGATAAAATCTTCCAGTATGCACCTGTGTTTGCAATTAGGTCATAAGTTTAATATAAACTTTTGAAATACAACTAAATGTAAAGTTAAACTTATTTATTGATGTTAATAAAGTTCATTACTTACATAAATTTGGAAAAAATAATTTTGCATGTTATAAAGTTCAAAAAGAAAGAAATAATTTTGCTTCCAAATAATGTGAAAAATGTTTACAAATTTACACGTGATCACTTTTCATTAAGGTTTATGATATTTCTGCTAGTATAACGCCTAGTATGGCTCACTTTATTGGCAAAAAATTAAAATAACACGTGCACTGATATTGTTATGCTTATAATCCAATAACTAATCAATCTGTGTAGCATAGTTATCTTCAAGAAATAGGCTACCTAATTAACTAACAATTTTTAAAATTTTTGTTTACGTCCCTTAGAATAACTGATATATTAATTTTGTCTTTTGATTGTGAAAAACATAACAGTTCTGAAAAAAGTCCTCTTTACATTTGCAGGGGCTTCAATACTGCAAGATTCATGAAGTAACATTTTGATAAAACTTTGTTAATGTCGCAGACCAGTTTCTTAAAAAATATTCCATAATTGGTTAACTTTGTTACAAAGTATAAACAATTTTGGTACTAGAAAATAATTACAAAAATGCAGAATGCACACCGACTAATTGGTGTCGTTTGTGTAGGCTATAAGCGAAACCAGTGGTTGTCACCCGGTGATGTCATGCACCATGCGAACTAACTTTTCACTGCTATAGTGTACTATAAAAATCTGTAGTCATAGTATCATGGCCTAAATTACTACAAAATACGTTTACAATTAGATGAACTTAAAATTAAAAATTAAAATTCACTTTGTTAATCAATAGGCTACTAAAAAAATAACAATAAATAGTAAATCGTACAGATGTAGTAGGGCAGGTGTGTCTCCCCTCATCTTTGACCCCATGCCTAGTAACTATTGCCTCGTAACATTTATGGCGATAGCAAACAACACAAAATGCTAGGTGCAATAATTGTACATCAAAATAAAGCTAAATTAATGTTGTATTGAATATATGTTACACACCTAATTTCTTTCTGAGCTGGATGTGGCAGAAATTGAACCCTACAATACTATAAACATCATAATTAAAACTGTATAAAACACTAACAATTCACTCCCGTGGAAGACTTGTGACTAACGAACTGGTGTATTTGTAACGTTGCCGTTGCGTCTTCATCATTTTAGTAGTGCATAGTTCGACTGTTACCACCACCCAAATGTTGCTAGTTTCAAATAAAATGTGTACCTGGTTTGACCTAACTACCTTACTGTCTTCTACATATTGTAGCTGAAACAGAAGTTTTTACAAATATGGCTATTATTATACTACGTTTGTTTAATATAGTGTATTTGATATGTTTCAGAATATCATCAAAAGAAAAGTTTTATTGTCTGATATAGAATTAAATGAAAGCCCTGTTGTTTATGAGGATCAGTTTAATGCTAATAAAGTTAGATTGCGTCGACAAGGTCTACCGTCATTGCCATCTGGGTCAAATTTCCTAGCTGTCCTACTGAAGGAAATTCTTTCCCGATTACCCACATTTTCCCTACTGGGCTATAGTTCTCTTACCGAGCAATTAGTTAATGTATTACAATCTCCATTTTATCCACGTCAACAAACTCAAATAACTGGAGGATCTTAAAAAAATTGGGCCAAGTACTATAGACGAAATTCACCTTCAAACCCAGGAAATGAAAATAGCCCGACTGGTACAAATGGCAAGCCAAATGGATCTGTTAAAATTGGTATGGCCATGGATATGGAACAGAAGGAAATACGATTAAATAAAATATAAAAATTTATGAGTTTCAAGTATCAGTCATGTAAAATGTAGATGAGATTGTTAACCCAATTAATTCATAAATATAAAATTATACTAAAGAATACAGAAAGGAAAATGTAAAGCTTGTTATGAATCTTATTTATGTTACAATCATTTCCAATTTTACACAAGCAATAGAAACTAATGACTCTAATGAGTGTTAGTCATATTTGCAAACTTTATTGTTTAAAAAAATATTCTTATCAAAATTTTTAACCCTTTCAGCACCAACATCCGGAGAACAGGACGTTGATTAATTTTACTTAGTTATAACATCCGGTTTACCGGACATCCGTAAGTTATGCATAAAGTGCCAATGTCCGGATAACCAAAAATTTTCAAAAAAACTTTTAAACAAAAATTAATGGTATAATGTATTTTGAATCCCCCTTCGTGGCGTAGTGACTAGCGCGCTATCCTACAAAGCGAAAGGTTTCGGGTTCAATTCCCGGCTAGGGTCTGGAAATTTTAACACGTTAAAAGCACTGTTAAGGTACCAAAACCCTCAGTAGTTGCTAATGACCAAGCTGTCGATGCGACGTTAAATAAACTAAAAAAAAACAATTTTGAATATTTTTAGTGTTAGAACGATTTCTGTTTTTATGAACACAATAAAAGTTAATTTTTAACAAGAAATTTTATTTTCTGGATTGTTGAAATTTTGGTCAGCAATGGCAGGCTTACCCCTGCACGTTTTCAAAATAAGGGCTGGCACTTTTTGTACAACCTTATTAAAATTAAATGGCATTTAAGAACAAACTTTTAAATATTGTTTCGGCACTGAAAGGGTTAAGGCACACCAAAACATTTAGTATAAAAATGTTGGCTTGATAAATTCTACAAAACCTGACAACTCTTAGAAAGAAAGAATTTTGTATCTCTAGGGAAAAAGTACTTAAGTCATAAGAAAAATAATTTTTTTACACAATTAAGTTTACTTATTATGTAAATAAATATATTGTATATTTATCCCTAACATTCAGTAGGTATGAATGTAATAAAAATAAAACTATATTATATAAAATAATGAACAATAAATACAACAAAATAACAAACAATAAAATATTACAATTATAAACAATAATATAATATAATATTATTTTATTATTTATAATATAATATTTTTAAACAATAATATTGTAATAGAACAATAAAATGTTACATTAAAAAGATGTAATGTAAAAACTTGTTCTTCTAAAAATAACCCATACAGACTTGAATGGTGTTTCTGTGGATCTACAGAATTGCTTTCAATTTGTATTTTGTAAGCCAGTACCAAAATATCTGCTATTTAAAAATATATTCCTATTTTATAGATTAAAACATGATTACATAATAAAGGTACATTTTATTAATTGAAATAAATCACCTGTGTTACCAGTATTATGAAGTAATTATTATTTATTCTACTGACATTAAGAATATTTTTACGTATTTCTAATAATATATGTAATTATGTTGTATCGATTTCGCACATTTTATAAAGAATGAACCTATATTCAAAAATAAATCCTTATAATGCATTCTGGAGCTTGAAATTAATTCTATTTCAAATAATAAATTTATACAATAAATTTCAGTAACCTTTTTAAGCTGCCTTGATTTTTTCTATTTGTTACTTACGTGTGTTTCGGTGGATCCACCATCCTCAGAGTACATAATAAATATCAATTAAAACTAATTTTTTTAAAAATCTGCAGAAGATGTCATATCTCTTTAGATTTTTAAAAATTTTTAGTCTCAAATGATATTATGTACTCTGATGATGGTAAATCCACCAGAACACGTGTAAGTAACTGTTAGTAAAAATTGAGGCAGCGTAAAAAGGTTACTAAAATTTATTATATAAATTTATTAGGATGAAATGCAACCTTTATTATGTAAAACTTATGCTTGTGCAAATTTTGTTGAACAGAAGATAATAAGGGGAAATTTATTATCTAAGTATTTTAGGATGAAAAATAATTTCTCTTTGAATTTGTAACTTTTGTTATTTTTACTTCTCTCTCACCATTTTCTTTTTTCCTTTATTATTTTAAGCCTTTTTTTGCTCTCCTACCTTAACGCTTCTTGGCATCATGAATCAAAGGTATAAATAATGCATTGTTAAAATACAAAAAAATTATTTTCAGAAGGACTGTTATTAGAGTACTTTATGTTTGTGTACCTTTATTCAGCTGATGATGCGGCTTAGCCTTGAAATTAAGCTCTTCTTATCCATTACGGATCAATATTATGGATCTGTATTAAGTGGTTCAGAATTATTGCTTGATCAATTTATCAATTTTAGTTTTTTTTACTGGGATGACCCTAATGGCAGGAATGTTCAAAACTATTGTAATTTTTTCCTATCATTCCAATTGCTTTTTTGTAAAGCGACAACAAGCATTTTTTTACGTTTGCAAGCTTTTGCATTAAATGTAGTAACTTTTCTCAGACTTGTAATTGAGACTTGAAACAAAAACCTCTATTCAGCAAATTTTGAGCTTAACTTGCCTGTTAATGTATATTACTGCAGTAATTAATTTATAACAAATACATGAAATTTAAACTTGAAATTTGTGCTGAACATTTTCTTTTTTGCTGTCTTTAAGATTTTATTTTTTTTACGAAGGGAACTCTCAGATGGAATTTTTAATATTATTTTATATTTTATAGGAATTTCAGGTTTTTGTGATTTTTTTAGAGGTAGGCCTAAATATATCTTTTATGGGGTAGCAGACAAAAATGTTGACTTAAGTCACTAAGAGGTCTTGTATCTAGCTAAATACAGAAATAAAAAAATTGTTGCGTATTCCCAGGTGAACAAAGGTATGGCATGTGCATAAACAGAAAAAATTTCGTTTTTTACAAATTTGATGAAAAAACAAACAGAAAATCACAAATTGCTGCTAAACTATTGTATAAAAAAATGTTTGAAATAAAAGTTGTAGGTTTTTAAATGTTCTACAACTTTGATTATAAACACTTTGCCCTAAAATGCATATTAAAGCCGCAATCTTAACATAAAATAACCTTTCATTTCTGTGTGGAGCATGATGATCAGCCTTCATTCACTGCTCAGAAAAAGGGTAGGCTACGCCTAAAGAAGTTTTCACTTCACAAACTCAATGCTTCACTCACTGTCTAAGCATTTAAAATATAAAAAAGACTTCTAAATCTCAACACTGTATTTGTATTACCTGTCTACATTATTATGTCTGTTCTAATGTTACTTTCAACAAAAAATGTTGTTTTATCACAAAATGGCTGATTAAAAATAATTTTCAAAGGCAAGTAGTCTAGCTTCATGGTACTTACCAAAGAAGTTGTCGCTATTAATTTAATTCCCAATACAGATATTCCTCATCAATTTTGTATCTTTGACTCTACATGGCAAACCAAAGAAGAGTAACAACTGCATTTAAAGCAAAAGCACAGGTCTATACATAAAGGGAATTAGCTATGTCCACACTCGTGCGATGTAGCATGCGACATCGCATGCGCTTAAAGGCATGCCATTTCACCTGTCCGCACTCGTTTGAAGAGCTTTATCTCAAAAAAACATAACGTATATTTTAAAACACTAAACTAAATTAGAGCCTCTTATTTCCTGCGTTTATTGGTTTGACTAAGATTAATTTATTTTGAAACTAGTGGGAGATGCAGCAATTTATGCATAAAGAGTACTCAGATTTTAGCCGGTTTTCCGTTGTGGTTTTTAAACGTTTGTTACTCCGTCCAGGCTCCGTTCACAAAAGAATGACGTTTAAGTACGTTGAAGATAAGAGTTTTCTCTATACGAACATTTTAAAATAGAAGTCTGATAATCCATTTGAAAATGCCGGCCATTTTTTTTTTTTTAAAAGTCTATGTATTTTGGTTTCACGTAAAGATACGGAAATGATTTTTGGACTGAACCATGCATTTTTACAGCAGTATTGAGCCATTCGTATTTTGCATTTGTAATTAGATATAGATTTGTGGTGTTAATAGAAAATTCTATTAGCCTCTAAACTTCTTGAGAGGAAACTGAGCTCTATAGCGGTATCCGCTCTGAGTATAGTCGTTTAGAAATACAAACTTCTCTGTTTTACCTACTAAAAAAAAAAAAAAATCAACGCTTTGCTTGACATAATACTGTTATGAAAATACATTGTTCAGTACAAAATTCATTTCCCTACCTTTACGTGGAGCAAAAAACACTTTTTTAAAAAATGGCTGGCATATTAAAACGGAGCATGAGATTTAACTTGTAATATATTCATATTATAGAAAAAAACTCTGATCTTCAACATACTTAAACGCTGATTTTTATGAAAAGCCTGGACGGAGTAACGGACGTTTAAAAACCACATTAACGGAAAACCGGCTAAAAACTGAGTACTTTTTGCGTAAATTGCTGGAGTTATCTCCGATTGATTTCTAAATAAAACAATCTAAATCTAACCAATCAATACAGGAAAGAACAGGCTTTAATTTAGTGTATTGTTCAAAAATATTCGTTATGATGTTTTTTTGAGATAAAGCTCTTCAAACAAGTGCGGGAAGGTGGTATGCCTCTAAGCGCATGCGATCTACATCACAAGTTGAATCGCAAGTTGAAAAAGAAAGCGCACTAGTGTGGACATACCTACTGTTATTTTAAAGATGAAAGATGGCAAAAAATAACTATAGTTATATTGCCATTTCGGATTTTGTAGCCAATGGTAAAGGGCCGATGCTATCTCATTGTGTCCCTTAAAATAAAAAGTAATGTGTATAAGAATTTAGTTAATTAAAGGTTGATTTTGTTGTTACAAAATCTGTTGCTCTTGATTCCAGAAACTTAGAGTGCTAGTAACTCCTTTTTTAGAAAATATTCTTATTTATTAACTCTCATTTTTATTGGTAGATGATGTACAAGACTTACCGTATGCATAGACTTGTTGTTGCTTAGGTCAACAGCCGAAAGGCTGGTTGGAACCTCTAGACGTTTTACTAAGTAAAAACAAGGAGTGAGGTGGTTTACTATTATTGTCTTCCTCACTGAGCTGAAAGAGTATGCTTATCAGCATGCCAGGTCCTCCGAAAAGCACCCACTTTCCACCCTGCAAATGACACCTTCACTTCATTCACCACAGGGTCTGGCTGTATAGTGAAATTCAATTACTTTCAGAGGAGATGACTCTGACTAGTGTCTTTTACATCTCTACCTCTTCTGTTCTTAAATAGTTCAGTCATATAATTGGCTGACTATGCGATAAGAAACAGAACTATTCTTTGTAGCCCTGGAACCAACAGGTCAAGTGCAATTAATTTAACACTTCACCTGCCCGTTATGGGCATGCATAGACTTTATATGAGGTGAAATAAAGATAAAAAATGTACAGATCTGATTGGGAATAAAACCTGGGACCTCTGGTATAGAAGCAAATTCCAATGACCACTACACCAATGGATCAGACCAATGCTGAACCACCTGCCAAATGTTGGTCTAATTTTCAGTAATGCTCAAAATAAAAATGAAATAATGAGTAGAAGAAAAATTATACTGATTTAGAAAAAAAATTACAAATTTTGTTTGGCACTTAAATATTTATTGGAAAGGAGTCATAGTTGGTAGCGCAAATTGATTGTGAAGAAAAATGTCCTGGTAGGGATTCCAAACATTATTATACTCAAAGAAATTTTAAAATTCAAAGTATTCACTAATAACCTCAATAACTGCCACCACTAAAGCTTCAAACATTTTAATATGTATAATAAAACAATTTAAAGAATTTAAAATATTTATACACAAATATGAAAAATAAACTTAAACATTAAGATTGTGTTTATTGATTTGTTTGTAAAAAATTGTAATAAACATCATTGCTTAAAATGTTAACAGGTGCAAACAAATTAACTTAGAATTCATATATTTTAAATATTTAGTTCAATAAATACTATTAAATAAAAACAATCATGATGAATTTGAACATTTGAAATCAGGAATGCACAATTTATTTGTATAAATACATTCATACATTTGTGTAATTTACCACAGTTTATAATTTTTTGCCAGTTTTTAAGGTAAGTTATTTGAATATGTCATACCTGACATTAAATTTTTTATTTCTAATAACTGCTGTCTGATAGTTTGTAGCATAAATAAGTTCTTTATCAACTGCATTTAGGAGATTCCAAAAAGGGAGTAGAAGAATGGGAGTCAAGAATGAAAACCGATCAGTTTAAATACTTACACTACGTTAATTCATTACATATTAACCAGTTCATTTATTTATACTACTTACTTAAATGTGAATATAAAAAATAAAATTTATCTTTAGTATTTATTTAGAAATTTATTTATTTTTAAACAAAAAATATTTAAAAAGGAACTCATGCGTACTGTAATATCTACCGAGTTGTTATCCTTTTTCTAAAAAAATATTGAATTACAAGTTTAAATTAACAATTTATTAATTTTTATATTATTTTTAACTATTTTAAAAAATTTTTTAAAGTATGTAGAAATTTATTCAAATATTTTTCCTTGCGTTAACAAAATAAGTAAAATAAAATATAAATATATGAATAAATCCTTGTAAGAAACCAAAAAAAAGAATATACATTGTCAAGCTTAGCAAAATAATTAATATAGCCTATATTATATACGCACATTAAAATACTAATTAAACAAACATTTTTTTGTTTACAATTTAATAGATTATATTTACGTAAAATATATACAATTATTACAGATTGATGTCTTGACATATGGTACGTCCAACTAGACAGAAACTAACAATACATAAGTTCCTTCTTAGGCCAATTTGGATGTACAAATTGATTGTATTTGGATGTCAAATTTATGAATGTGCTAAACCCTCCGTGATAGCTCAGATTCAGAGGTTTCAATCGAAGACCATACCGGTATTAGTCAACGCACCCTCTTACATTTCTAATGCTACCTTACATAATGACCTCAACATCCCTCTAGTAACAGGTGTTTTCATTCAACTTTATCGAAACTTCCACAATATACATTTTGCTAATCCAAACGAACTGATACGTAAAATTTCTCCCTTCATCTACCAAATAACATTCAAAGACGATTAAGGAACAGGGATCTCCTGTTTTAGAAACAGTTACATGTTATTAATAAATAAATAAATTAATTAATTGATGGCTTAGTAAGAAGTAACTAAATAACATGTTGGATACCCATCAGTAGATGGTGCTCTCCATGCACGTCACTCATGTCATTTCATTCATTTTTTTACCCACCATCATATTCACTGGTTGTTTATTTTGTAACTGTTGTTATTTACATTATTAAAGTTAATAAAAAAAAACTTATACATGAAAATTCGACTTACATTTTAATAAAAATGTTACTTTGGAATTCTAGGCTTCTCATTTACACTGAACAATGTTACACAAGTCTGCATTTTACATAGATTTTATTTAAAAATCAATAGGTTTTTGTTCAAAAAATTACCGTTGTGTTGAACAATATAGTAATCTATTTTGTTTATTGTATTACTATTGACACTATTCAAATTCTGCAAAATTGTATTCTGCTTTACAGACATAACTTTCAAATGTACAGTTCTTTCACTGTAATCAATTGAAGCCCATGAAGTAATGTTCAGCAAGAGGTCAGTTAGCTTGATCCCACTGTACACCTAATTGCTTTTTTCTGAACTTTAACAAATTTTCCCATATTACCTTACATTAAATTAACATATTATCATGTAGATATGAGTCCTATATCTGTTAGTTGCAGGGCTAAAATAAATAGTTCTGTTTCTTATCGCATGGTCAGCCAATTAATTGACTGAAACATTTAAGAACAGAAGAGGTAGAGGTGTAAAAGACACTAATCAGAGTTATCTCCTCTGAAAGTAATGAATTTCATTATACAGCCAGACCCTGTGATGAATGAAGTGAAGGTGTCATTTGCAGAGTGGAAAATTTGTGCTTTTCAGAGGGCCCGACATGCTGATAAGCGTTCTTTTCCACTCAGTGAGGAAGGCAATTGTAAACCACCTCACTCCTCGTTTTACTTAGTAAAGCCTCTAGAGGTTTAAACCAGCTTTTCGGCTGATGACCTAAACAACAACATGAGTCCTATAGCATGCTAAATCGGGAAGAATGTCTTTTTTTGCTATTGTTAAATTACTAAAGACTTACTGTAGTTTCAAATTATGCACATTGTAACTTTTTTCCCTGAAGGATATGTTAGATTTATTTTAAAAAACATTTCCTTGTTTGAAATTAAAAATTTTAACAATTAAAAAGTTCGAATGGTCCACAGTATACAAGTTTAAATTGTGTATTATTTAACATTCAAGTTGTATTGTTAATTTGTCGGTCATTATAAAGTGTATTAATAAATATTTATTCAATAATAAAGTTTTCAGAACGATTTAAACTATATTTTACAATGGTAACTACAAATTCTTGTAATACATGGTACAAATAAATCAATTTATTTGGTTATCAATTTAAAACTTTAACCCACTGGGTTGGTCTAGAGGTAAAGTCGTTGCCAAAATCAGCTGTTTAACAGCTGATTTTCGGAGACAGAGGTTCCTGGTTCAAATCCTAGTAAAGGTAGTTACTTTTATACGGATTTGAATACAAGACAGTCGTTACCAGTGTACTTTGATGGTTGGGGTTTAATTAACCATACTCTCTCAGGAATGGTCGGCCTGGGTCTGTACAAGACTACACCTCATTTACACGTCATACACATCATCCTCATCTCATTGGGCCATGGGGTTGCTTATTGTTCTAAATTGAACAGATTGCAACGTACGCAAATTAGAAATAAAAAAAAAATTAAAACTTTAACCATGTGAATATCATATGATATAACAGCTGATTTGGTAATTTGAAAAATAATGAAAAAATTCCCTGTAGGGATAACGAATGCAGTATAATAATAACAAAAAATCCAAAACAGCTGATTTGGTAAAATTTGAAAAATAATGAAAAAATTCCCTGTAGGGATAACGAATGCAGTATAATAATAACAAAAAAATCTCTGTTTGCTCGCCTCTCATCATGCGATCCTGGGTTCGAATCCCACTCAGGCACAGCATATTTTCATACGTTACAAAAAATCATTTCATCCTCATACAGTTGCACCTCAACGTTGTCGCTAATGACCTTGAAGTTGATGCAACAATAAATAAATAAATTTAAAAAAATTGGCAAATTTGTTTTATAGTTCATACTCATCAGTCAACATCATAAAAGAATAAATGTTACTAAAATTGTACTTTGTATTAAAAGTGTTTTTTTTTAAATTTAGTGTAGCACATAATTTTATGGTTGTAGCTACAACATGAAAGTTCATGAAACAAAATTATATTATAATTTATAAAGAAGATTCAAGAGACACTGGGTAAATTTGTTTTATTGTTTTTAAAAAATTTAAATTACAATAATAATAATAATAAACTGCTTCAACTTTATTAAAGATATCATTGCTGGCAAAAGTTTTCTGGTTATCATGAAGATTTTGGGCACAATCTGTACTGTAATTACAGTTGTATATGTAGTAGCTGTTATTGAAGGCAAGCCTGCAAACAATGATCTTCACGAAGAACATGATAACAAAATACAATTGAAAGGAATTCTTTCTGACCATGGTGTGGTAAGTACATAAAAACAATACTAATAATAATAATTTAATAATACAGCTTCATATTTACATCCTATAACAAACAAGATTTTTCACAAGAAATAAATAAGTTGCTAAGCTTGTTTGACGGTCGCAACTGCATCATTACGAATGAATAAGCTCCTCATTTCATCCCTTGTTCATTCTAAACCGTTGCTCTGTTATGATGTAGACTAGTTTATTTTTGAACTGAACTTGTATGATAAAAATATCTATCTGTATGGTTATTTTCTCCTTTTATTATATTTAATATGTAGGCCTATACTATGATTATTTTACTCTGCGTCATTGTGGGTTTGTGAATTGTGTCTTTAACCATTATTTAATTTCATACGTGCTCAAAAAAAAAAAAAAAAAAATTGTGATCACGGAATCGTTAGTGTGAACAAAATTATACAATTTTTGAGAGTTTTTGTGATAGTTTTATTATCATTGTTTTTCTTAGTCTCTTTTCTGGTCATTTCAATAAATTGATGTAGTAGGCCTACTATCGAAATTATATTTCCAGCGTTAGTAACTACACAGTAACTTATTGTAGGTAATAGGTTCTTTATTTAAAACCACAGACAGAACTGAAATTATTTTAATGACTTCAATAATGTCATTAAATTGTAAGAGCTTGAAGGGCCTTGACAGGATTAGCAGTGTTGTGCTAAAGGATTTTTTGTTTTATGTCCGACTGCTTTGCAATTATTATTGCTTATGGAGACAATGAGAAGGATGATAGATGAAGATGAGTGATAAAAAAACTCCAGACCTGACTGGGTATTGAACCCAGGACCCTGGCGTAGAAGCCAGTTGCGCTTACCACTACACCAATGGGCCAGCTGAAGGAGGTTTCTGAGGAAATCTCAGAATAATAACTTATTTATTTAATTTTTCTATTTCTATTTGCAGATTTACTAAAGCTTTCGGTAGTGGTCCCTATTTTCATGAAAGGAAATGGTAGTAATATAACTAATTACTGAACACTAACACTTTTACCCCTATTGCAATTGTGAGTGTTTTTGATGAAAAAATACATAATTTCACTAGTCTGATTCACTAAAGAAAATACCTGTAATTAAACAGCAATATCTTTTGAACTGTTGTATATAAAAACAATTACGATACCTCAAATTAAAGCTTTTTTTTGTTGGGTACAGGATTACATTAACAAATAATACTTTGTAGCCATATACATTTTAAAGTACGCATGAACAAAGTAATAGTACTTTGAAGTTGGGTATACTGGAAAAGTGGTTGAAAACAGGGTACTTTTTATGCGTAATTCGTTATATTTAATACACTATTAATTTGCAAAAATGTTAATATATATCCTGTAACCAACAATAAAACAAGCTTTAATTTGATGTATCATAAATTGTTTTTAAATACAATGGTTCAAAAGATATTGCTGTTTAAAGACAGGTGTTTTCTTTTGTTAATTGAACTATAATTGGCGCTAAAATAAGCGTTATAGAAAAATATTTTTGAAATTAAAGTTGTAGGTATTTTAATGTTCTACAAGTTTAATTTAATACATGTTGCCCTAGAATGCATATTACGACTGCAAAATTAAAAAAAAAACCGTAAGAGCACAAGCCCTGCAAGAACTTCAGCAGACATGGAGCTTACACAATCTTGTAGAGCACAAAAAATATGGTAAATGAGGAGATTTTAAAAAAATCTTAGAGGTCGTTTTTGAGAAAATCGCACAAAATTGAAAAATTGCACAACTACTACTACCAGTTGACTGATTATGATGAAAATGTTCATATCAGGTCCCTTAGTGGTACCTAAATTAAGTTTCAAGTTTCAAGTTTGTACTCTATTCTGTTTGTGGGATATTTTGTTCTCATATAGACCAATCCCAAAAAAACATGTTTTTTGAATTCAGGGAACCTTTAAAACATGTATTTCCAATGAAAATTCAATTTTGAAAAATCGACATGAAACAATTAGGTACTTTCCTTCCTTATATATTTATATAGGGCAAGAGAAAGTGAAAATAGCTACTGTTATAAGCATATTACAATATCAGCTCTTTAGACATTTTAACTGAAAACTGATATTTTTTTATCAATGATATCCATTCATTTTAGTGCCTATAGACCTACTCTCATTTGGTGAATTTTACTCAGAATAATAATTAACAAATGTTTGTAAACATAGGTCCGATAATTTTGAAGTAATTTTATGATTTTGTATTGTTTAACTTATGTTTGATCAATTACAGAATATCGCCAAAAGAGAAGTTTTACTGTCTGATGTAGAATTAATTAAAAGTCCTATTGTTTATGAAGATCAGTTTAATACTAACACAGTTAGATTGCGTCGACAAAATTCACCAACTGTATCGACGTTCGAACTCTTAACCCAGAACATCAATAACGTACTTGGTTTTACTGTCAATCTAGTAAATACTGTATCATATATGGTGATGAATGTTGTTGCAATTACTCAAGGTCGGACACCTATAAGTGCTCCACAAGCTGGAGGAACTCAATCAACTGGAGAAGCTCAAACAAATGCACAGAACACGGCTGAAAATTTACTTTCAAACATAGTAAATGTTACTACTGGTATACCTTCACTTCCAAACGTAGCAAATATTACCAGTGGTATAACTTCACTTCCAAACATAGTTAATGTTACTAATGATGTAGGCCTAACTAGTACACTAGTTGAAAATGTTCGACCTGTTCTCGACTTGGTCACAGGTTTGAACACAGAAGCAAATACGATTACAACATAAAAATGTATAAGTTTCAAAAGATCAGTTTTGTAAAGTTTAGTTGGGATTGTTGACCCATTATGTAAATTGAAACTCACAATAAAGTATAATAAAAAGTACATACCTCTTGTTATAAATCCTGTATACTCATATATGTTACATTCATTTCATATTTTACAAAACCAATAGAAACTAATAGGCACCTTAGTGCTTTTGTAGGAATCATCACCAAAATAAAATAAAAAAAAAACACATGACTTATCAGGGTTAATTTTTTAAAATCTTTTTATCAAAAATGTTCAGGCATACCTACACATTTATTATTAAAAAGTTGGCTTACTAAATTCTATAAAACCTGACAATACATAGAAAAGTATTTTTAATTTGTACTTCAAAAACCATACAAAAAGTACCTTGATTTTTTTAAGAGAAGAATAGGAAAAAATAACTATAGTTTTGAACTCTCCTAGCATTGGGGTTAGTAAAAAATTAAAAAAAAAATGGTGTAGTAATCAAATTATTCATTTCTGGGCCATCTTATATGGATTAGTGTCTACATACTTTATTTCTTACAAATTTTGTAATAAGTCATTAAGCCTACATAATGGTTAGCCTATATGATGGTCATAATTTTAAACATTTGTACATTACTGGATTAATATGTTTTAAAGGCTGCTTCCATGGCGTAGTGGTTAGCGTGCAGCCTACCTTGCAGAGGTCTCGGGTTCGCCAGAGTAAAAGTTTTCACAAATCAAAACCCACTGTTCTTGATGCATTACCCACAGTCGACCCTAATAACCAAGCAGTTGATGCAACTACAAATTACAAAAAAAAGTCTTAAGGCTATTTAAGCTGGTATTTAACACTCAACTGGTATCATCATTTTTTGTGACATAACTGGTATCAGCGGTCTGACAGACCTCCAAATTTGTTTTTTTTTTTTAAGTTCTTCATACTCATTTAATTAATTTGTTTTAATATTAAACTTATAAAATCATGTATAATCGAAGATGTAAATGTAAAATACTTAGCATAAATGCAAAATTACTATTTAAAAAAGTAAAAAACGAACACTAAGCATTTTTTTGACTTTTACTTCCATTTTGAACAGAACAATAAAATTTTTGGGCCCTAGAAACATTCTGTGGTCTAATAATTATAAATAAAAAAGTAATTAATATGATAAAGACAAATTTATTTACAAAATTATGATGTACAACTTACATTTTGGTTCCGAGTTTTGCTATTTATGTCTATTGTTGGGCAGTACACTCTGACAAACATTTATTAAAATTTATTCGTTTTTTTTTTTACTTTTTGATTATTTACAATAAAATTTAAAGATTTTTATATTAATAAAAATTCACATCATTAACACGTACAACTTGTTTACGTGATGGATCTAGTTGTGTTGAAGCCACTTCAGAAATTTTAAATGTATCATCCATAATGAAAATTTTATAAAATTACATATGAAAATATTTTATAATAGTACTAAACAAAGAAATGATGTATGAAAAATTATTGTATATTCATTAAAACTTTAAACAATCCATGTACTACTTGGTTTTAAAGTCGTCAAAAAGTTACACAACTGGTATCATAGGTCCAGGAGACCGCCAGTAGAAAACAAAATACAAATAACTCGCAACTTGTTAGCTCGTACCGAAAACGATCTTGATCACGCATAGTTCAAACAACAGTTGAAAGGTATACAAAATATACGTGATGTCGGGCCATTGAGAGGGAAGTGTTGGAGGGGTAAAAAATGACAGCGGTCTCACAGACCGCATGATACCAGTTGAGGGTTAAGCTTAGGTAAGCTGGTAGCTTTCATTGGAAAGAAAAATAAAAACTCTTGTTTATGTTGGTTTTGTTACTTATCAGCTGTTTGGTGATGTGACAACGATGACACAAATGTTATGGTTAACTTTGAAGACAAGAGAGCATTTTATTTGTTAGATTTTCATGCTCACCAATCAGTTATAAGTGTGCAACATAATTTTAGAACAAAATCTAATAAAGATCCTCCCTGTAGTCCTAATCACTATTCGCAAGAAGTACTTTGATTTCAAAAGAGAAATGGATACATTTGTAAGAAGAAATCGATAGGTAGGTTGTCAGTAAGTAACAAGTTATGGAGCAGGTAAGGGAAAGTTACTTTTAAATGTACAAACTAGAACACCTTGATGCATTTCTTGAATGACAACAAAACCGAAGATACAGTAATATTGAAATGAACTCTTTTATGAGTCCCAGTGATAACAATTAGAAGCTTAGCAGAAAAACTTATGGTCTTAAAGAGACATTAGTACATTACCTTTGTACAATACAGTTTCCCTAAAAAGAAAGAATCTAGAAGATTAAGGTCAATTTTTCTAAAGGCTAAAGTCAAGATGAAAAAGTTACCCAAAAGAATAAATAGTCTTTTTTCACCCCAAAAATCTGGTGTGAAACACTCACGTGACTTTCTCTTACCAATTTAAATAATGAAAGCCATAACCTTTGTTTAATCATTAGTAAACAATGTAAAATTAAAGTATTCCTAATTTTAATCATGAGCGAATGACGCAAAATGAAAATCAACCTCTGTTCAACTTAAAAATACAGGAAATCATTAATTGATGCTAAACTAAGCTCTGTAAAAGAAAACGGTTTGTAAAAGTTGTAGATTTTCTACTTTCTGTTACAAGATATTTATATGTTATATCATAAAATGTATACTAAGGCTGCAATCTTAAGAAATCCCATTTTTATACTGATTTTGATGAGCAAAATACAGAAAATCACTAATTGCTGCTAAACGAAGCATTGTACAAAATAAATGTTTTATGAAAAGTTTAAGGGTTTTAAATGTTCTGCATTTTTGATTATATAATTATACTTTTGCCCTAGAATGCATATTAAGGCCGCAATCTTAAAAAATACTACTTTTTACCGCAAGAGCACAAGCCCTCAAGAATCTCAGCAGATATGGTGCTTACACTACCTTGTAGAGCATAAAAAATGTAGTAAATGAGCCATAAATGAAAAAAATTCCAAAAAAAATGAAAATTACACGAATAAACTACTACTACTACTACTACTACTACTACTACTACTACTACTACTGGTTGACCGATTTTGATGAAAATGTTCATATTGGGTTCCCTAATGGTACCTAACGTAAGTTCTAAGTTTCAATTTTGTACAATATTCCATTCTTGAGATAGTTTGATCACACACACACCAATTGCTAAAAAAATGTGTTTTTGGGTTTATGAGCCCTGAAAATGTGTATATCCGGTGAAAACTAAATTTCTAAAAATCAACAAGAAAACAGTACTTTCTTTCCTATATATTTTTACATAGGTAGAGCAAAAGATAGTAAAAAATAAACTAATTGCATCACAGGTTCAAAATAAAGAATTATATATATAATAAATATATGTATAATATTACATGTATAATATTATGTATAATTATGTACAATATAACATTATGTATAATATTAATATATTATAAATAAAGAAAAATATAATAAAATTTTCTTGACCTGTGGCGTATTAAGAAAAATATTTTTGAACTGAAGTAGACATTTTCTAAATCAAAAGGTGAAAAATATGTTAGTCTTCTTTTGATTATATTAAAAAAAAATAACAAATCTGAAGTTGACAGCACGCACCCCTAACACCATTGACAAATTAAGTGAGGAAATCTCTAAAATGTAAAATGTTGCGAAGTATAATCTGTAGCTTCAGTAATGAAAGGTACAAATTTAAATTTAATAAATATAAATATTGTATTTCGAAACAAGTATTAGGCCTACTTTTTGTGAATTTTAGTAAAAATAACTACCCCTCCCAGGAACGTTCCACTTCCAGAAAGGAAAGTGGCTACATATGCAATATAGTAGTAAGAGATTCTGCGTTGAAGCCAGGGTCTCATTTCAGTTATTTGGGTTGGAACCTAACCTATAAAAGGTTATAGCTATATAAGCACATTTGAGGAAATACTATGTATGTGGAACCATATACTCAAATCTGAAATGGAAGGATAACGAGTTAAAATGAAGCAACAGGTTGCTTTGGGCTTTCAAAGGTTGTTCCAGATTAGAAAGGTTTCGGAATAAAAATAGGTGTTTCAGATCAGATTAGATTTTAAACCCTGAATACTAAAATCAGTGAGTACAGAAGTAGATGGAGAAATCATGTTCAACGGGTGCTCCCAGGAAGAATCCCCCTTGAAGCTTTGAGATGCAGACCTGTCAGAAACAGGGATTGGGTAGGCCTTGGAGGAAACAGCAGAATATGTTTTCTGATAGGTATGAACTGGAATAGGTCTTTCTGTGGTGGAAGAAGAAAAAGCTGTAAAAATACTACTTTCCCTGTTGATAAATAACATGTGAACAACTTTTCTAAGGTGTTACGTTTTATTTACCTAGTAGTGACTCGGATCATTAGCATGAACTACAAAATGAAATTTTGTGGATGTGTTTTTAATAAATCATAAGCTAAGGCGACAACTTCAAAATTTTTGTCTGTGCTCATTGAAGATATAATGGCCTAAAAATTGTATTTTTTAAAATATTTTTAAATTTTGAGAATTTTTTAAAAGAAAGGGAGTTAAAGTACAGGTAAAAATCTTGCTGAGTCAGTAGAGGTAGTACTTAACAGGTGTAAGTGAAAAAAGTCTAGTAGTTTTTATTTGTAAAAACAAATACGTTGAAAATTGGGAAAGCAGTTAGAAAGTTTTCCTAAATATTCAACCTTAAAATTTAATACCTGGTTAAAATATTAGTAAAAGTAGTTATTGTTATTCAGATCTGAATATGAGACCAATGGTTTGATAGTTGGGGTTCAGTTAACCATACTCTCTTGGGAATGGTTGGCCTGAGTCTGTACAAGACTACACCTCATTTGCACATCATACATAAATAATCCTCATCTCATTGGATCATGAGGTTTCTTATTATTCTTAAATTGAACAGATTGCAATGTACATAATTTAGGGATTAAGAACACTTTAATTTTATGTAAAATGTAATCATACATTAAAATGTAGCTCTTTGCTTTTTGAACACGTTGCTTTTTGGTCTATGTCAGTTGCATAAATACATTTTGTGATACCCACGATTGCATAAACTCTTGCATCTGAGTGTTTGGCAAAACAAAATTGCCACTACACGAAAACCTAGGACAGCAAAAGTAATCGAATTGCTATTTTGAACTTCCAATAGGAAATGTTTATACTAAAAAAATTATCAGATTTTTAAAAATGTTCATGCAAACTGTACTGGTGACATGAATTGGACTGACCCTAAATCAATCAGGTAGATTGTTTTTTTTTTAATTTATTTATTTACGTCGCATCAACTACAATGGTCATTAGCAACAATGTTGGAGTGTAACTATTGTACAATGGAGGATGAAATGATTTTTTGTAACGTATGAAAATATGCCGTGCCTGAGTGGGATTCGAACCCAGGACCGCATGATGCGAAGCGAGCACGTTACCAACTGCGCCAATGTGGCCGGCACATTGGATTGTTAATGCACATTAAACAAAGCATAAAAAGACTTATTATATGGCAATATGCAGTTTTTTTTTAGCTATGTATTTATAATTTAAGTACAAAGATTTCTAAAACAAATAAATAGACTTTATTTTCACCTAAAATAATACAAAATTGTAATATGGCAAGTCAAAAATGTTGGGGATAGGAAACTGGGAGGTTATAACTGCTGCATAGAATGCAATGAGTAGACAAACTACATTTGCTTGGTGTGACCAAGGAAAACGTTGCAAATACCTTGAACAGGACAACCAAATATTAAAGTAAAACTAATTAACCACTAATTAATTCTAAATTATGTACAATTTACCGTGTTCGGATTCAAAATCCACTTTTTAGGTTGTCCATTCAACAGTTATCACTTTTATAAAAAAAGAAAAACAGGTCTTCTTCTTCTTCCGCCTTTCAAAGATTAGGCATCTCTGCCTGATTTGAACCTCTCAAATCTGACCATCTTTTTCTCGGGCGTCTTTGTTCTCTCTTTCCTTCTGGTTTATAGCCTAGTTTTTTCTTAGCTATCCTATTCTCCCTCATTCTACTCACATGCTCCAACCGTTGCCTTCTGTTCTGAGATACCCTGTCATTGATAGAGAAGATGTTGAATTCTTTCCTTATCTCAGTATTCCTGTACTGATCTTCTTGTAGAAAAACAGGTAAAAAACTTATTATGTGACAGAACAATTTGAACATTGTTGTTTCCTTCTTTTTGAAAAAATGTCTGTTACTCTGGTTTCCAGAAAATTTGTGTCAGCTATGCAAAACTCTGTTTGGGAAATAACTGTTTTCTTTGCAAAATAATTCATAGTAATTCTTATTGCATGATGATTAATAGACCTGTCTTGCGCAAAGATATGATATGATGTAATGCAAGGATGAAAAAATGCCAGATCTGGCTGGGAATTGAACTTTAGATCTCTGGTATAGAAGCCAGATGTAATGACCATTTCACTAATGTACCTGACAAATGTTCGTCTAATTTTCAGTAATAAAAATAAAAATAAATCGCAATGAGTAGATAAAAAGTATGGTGATCTTAAAAATTTGTTTACAAATTTGACATAACACAAGTCTTAATTTTTGATTGGAAAGGAGGCATAGCGAGTAGCGTAATTTATTCCGAAAGCAAAGTTCTGGTGGAGATTTCCAATGTTATTAATATGTTCACAGAATTTTCAAAATTCAATGTAGTCATTAACAACTTTATTAGCTGACCACACAAAAGCTTAAAAAATTTAATTTAGAATTTAAACAATGTAAAGAATTTAAAATATTTTTATTACACAAAATGTGAAAAATAAAACTTAAACACTAAGATTGTATTTCTTCATTAGTTTGTAAACAATTATAACAAACATCATTACTTGTAATATAAGCAGGTGCAAATAAATTAACTTAGAATCCTTATATTTAAAAATATATTTTACACAATAAACTATTAAATAAAAAACAATCATGATAAATTTGAAGATTAACATTTTAAAATACACAATTTACTTGTATAAATACCCCATGTACTTACGTATTTACCTTAGTTCAGAAATTTACTTCATCAGTTATCAAGGTAAGTTATTCAAATTTATCATAAATCTGACATTACATTTTAAAAACCCACCGGTTGGTCTAGAGATAAAGTTGCCGCCAAAATTAGCTGTTTAACAGCTGATTTTTGGAGATGAAGGTTCCTGGTTCAAATCCTAGTAAAGGTAGTTACTTTTATACGGATTTGAATGCTACATAGTGGTTACCGGTGTACTTTGATGGTTGGGGTTCAATTAACCATACTCTCTCAGGAATGGTTGGCCTGAGTCTGTACAAGACTACACCTCATTAACATGTCATACATATCATTCTTATCTCATTGGGTCATGGGGTTGCTCATTGTTCTGAATTGAACAGATTGCAATGTACACACATTAGGGATTAAAAAACAAAATAAAACATTTTAAATTCATCTAATTACTGTGATCGTTTGTTGTGTGATAAAATTCTTCTTCTCTCTCACATGTATTAGGCAATAGTCCCTTATTCAATCCATGCTTAAAATTGGTCCTAACATTTCACTGGCCGTCCCAAACTTCCTCTATTTTGTGGTGTATATTCAACAACCAGATGGTGAATTCTTGCTACTTCCATAACAACTCTTCATATACTCTTTAAGTAAATAAATTAGAGGTTGAAAATTCAGTTCACTTCCTATGCTCGTATTCCTATTTCATCTGGTTGGATCTGGGGTAGTCTACCATTGACCCCTCAACTCAGTTACTGGTCTTATTCCAAATCGGTTCAGAAATCCATTCGAGGAATTCACAACCACTTTCTACCATCCTAAAGAAAAAAATTGAACCAGAATTATCATAATTAATTTCCTTATCAATTGCATTTTCAAGACTTCAAAATGTAAGAATTCATTTATTAGGACATGAAAAGAATGAAAATGGTAAGTCTAAATATTAACAATGTTAATTAGTTAATTTACTACAACACCTATTTACTTACCTAACTACTTACTTCAATAAGTTTATCACAAAATCACTTTTACCTAATAATAAACAAATTTACTTTAGTGTGTACTAAGATATATATCTTCATTTTTAAAACAAATTAAAAAACCCCGCACAAAAAATAAATACAAATTTAAAAAACCCTCTAAAAGTAAAAAAAAGTACATATTGGTCCTCTAAGTATAATATTTTGATTTAAGTGTTGTCGCATCAGGGGATCTACTTTTATTTAAATTTCATAATGTATCATTTTTACTTTCTTTGCCAATATGAAAATATAGGAAGGAAAGTATTGTTTTCATGTTGATTTTTTGAAATTGAGTTTTCACTGGATATACACACTTTTAGACCCCTTGAACTCAAAAAACATGTTTTTAGCGATTGGTCTACGTGTGCGCGCGTGTGTTTGTGTGTGTGTGTGTGAAGAGAATATCTCAAGAATGGAACATGGTATGAACTTAAAACATGAAACTTAACATTATAACTTCAAATTGTACGTGAAGGAACTTTGTGCAGTTGAAGCTTATTGAATGATGGTCAGCGTAAAATCAGTTGGGTTGCTCTCACTGTAGCCCTACACTTATGATCAAAACTGATGGAATGCGGTCCTCATTTTTTTGTGGACCACAGCTCTAAAAAATCTGGTGTGAAACACTCACACAACTTTCTCTTGCCAGTGCAAATAATTAACAATAAACCTAACATTAGTAATAAAACATTAGAAATAAACAAAAAACTAACCTCAATAAACATAACCTTATTTTAATCATGAGTGAAAGACGCAAAATGAAAATCGAACTCAGTTTGGCTTAAAAATACAAAAAATCACTCTTTCACGCTAAACTAGGCTCTGTAGTGAAAATGCTACAAATAAAAGTTGTACATTTTTTTATTTCCTATAAAATTTATTATATACACTTTTGTCGTAAAATGCATTCTAAGCCCGAAATCTTTAAAAAATAGATTTTTCACACGTTTTCGTGAGAAAAAAATCAGAAAATCGCTAATTACTGCTAAACTAAGCGTTACACAAAAAATTGTTTGAACTAAAAGTTGTAGGATTTTAAATTCTTTACAACTTTTATAACATAAATTTTTGGGCTAAATTGCATATTAAAGCCGTAATCTTAAAAAAAACTATGTTTTTACGTGAAAACAGCCTCACCCAGAATTTCAGCAAACATGATGCCTACCCTATCTTGTAGAGAATAAAACATTGAGTAAACCAGGCGATTTTTAAAAAAATCGTACAACCAGTTTTTGAGAAAATCGCAAAAAAGTGAAAAATTACGCGAATAATCGTACAACCAGTTTTTGAGAAAATCGCAAAAAAGTGAAAAATTACGCGAATAATTTCCAGTTGACCGATTTTGATAAAAATGTTCGTGTCCGGTCCGGTAGTGGTATGTAGCTTAAGTTCTAAGTTTCAAGTTTGTACGATGTTCCATTCTTAAGATATTCTGTACACACACACACACACACACACACACACACACACACACACACACACACACACACACACACACACACACACACACACACACACGCACACACACACACACACACACACACACACACACGCATACACACACACACACACACACACACACACACACACACACACACACGCACACACACACATAGACGCACACACACACACGCACACACACACACACACACACACACACACACACACACACACTAACACTCACACTCACACACACACGCGCGCGCGCGCGCGCACACACACACACACACACCAATCGCTAAAAACATGTTTTTTGGGTTCAGGGGGTCTGAAAACGTATAGATCCGGTGAAAACTCGATTTCGAAAAATCGACATGAAAACAATATTTTCCTTAAAATATAGGCAAGAGAAAGTAAAAACAATTTACACAATAAAAAAAAACACAATTGTTTAAAAATAATTTTGTTATATAAGCAAGAGAAAGTAAAAACAATTTTTCCTCAGAAAGCTATCGATTTTTTTCTTTGCAAAATCGATGCTTTGTATATCAAAGTTATACACTTCAAATATTGCACTAAAATTGTAAACCCCTTTCTGTAAATTATTTATTCTATTGCTTTCTATGATTAATGTTCATTGCAATAATAATCATAATAATAACCTGTCTCAATTTTATTAAAGGATATCCTAGTTGACAAGGTTCTGTGGTTATCATGAAGAATTCGGGTGCAATTCTTGCTGTAGTCACAGTCGTATCCGTCTTTGCTGTTGTTATAGGCAAGCCAGCAAATAATGATCCTCTCCAAAAACATCACATAGATACAGGATTGGAGGATTGTCATTCTGAACATGTAAGTATAAAAATTATTATTTCTTTTGTGAGTGCCCTTCTCTTCTTCCCTAAAGCCAATTATTCCACCACGAAGAAATACCTACTCTTAACAGAGAAGAGGGCGGTCTTACTCGTAATAATAATAGACTAAGAATCCTTTTCATGAGACAATGCGTCTCATGGCTGGTGGCCATTTTTAATGAGGCTTATCTCTGACTTATGACAAAAACCGTCAGTGATTTCTGTATCTACTCTTTAAGAGTAATCAAATGACACTATTTTAATTTTCAAATTCCTACTTTAATTTCTTGTCTTCCGGTTTTGGACTACTTCCAGTCGAAACCGGAACTTCAAACCCAATGATTTCTGTATCTACTCTTTAAGAGTAATCAAATGACACTATTTTTATTTCCCAATTCCGACTTTGATTTCTTGTCTTCCGGTTTTGGACCACTTCCAGTCAAAACCGGAACTTCAAACCCAATGATTTCTGTATCTATACTCGGTTCACCGTAAGAAAGATATCTCAAGTAAACAAGTAATGACGTCACTGAGCATGCGCATTATTTATGTGTGCTCACGCTGTTTAAAAAGTAACAAAATACATAAAATGGCTTCCGCAGAGGGGAGCAATATGCGGATTGTAAAACTATTTCAGAAAACACATACATCTAATATTTTAAATGTAACTGAAACTTGTTGGTAATGACGTATTTTTATAAAACAAAGAATTTCGCATATTTTTTGTTCCATAAAATTATTTCATAAAACACTCGCGAGATAATGTAGGCCTAATGTATATTGTATAATTTAGTAAAAGTTTTGTTTTTGAAGAAAACTCCGTATTTTTTCATACAGGCTACATCGTCATTGTTCAACAACTATTTCACGGATCAACATAATTATGTGGCAGGTTTGTTTTTGTAATAATTATCGAAAACGATGATGCAATAAAATTTAACAGAAAATCATTAGGCCTACTTTTTAAGTTACGAGGACAGTTTTTTCTTCAAAAACAAATTTTTTACTTCATTAGACTATACATTATCAGGAGTGTTTTCGAAATAATTTTATAGAACAAAAACATACAAATTACTTTGTAATGCGACAATTCCGACAAGTGTTAGTTACTTAAAAAAATTAGAAATTTTTTCTGGAATGGTTTTACATTCCGTATATTGCCAGAGCATATTTAAAGATCCAGTAGGCTGTTTTGTGAATGAGATTAGTCCCTTGTTTCATCCCCCATTCATTATCTAAGGCCATCGTTACATTATAGGGTAGACTTAGACATATTTATTTTTGAACTGTGCCTACATCATGAAAATGCTGACTATTTATACAGTTATTTTGGTTTTTTGTTTAACAACTAGGCCTACACGGTTGTTTATATTTTATCTTTGTACAGTAGCCTACTATTGTGGGTTTTAACTTTGTGCATTTTGTCACTAACCATTATTTGAATTCATTCGTGCAACTAACATATTATTATGATTCCGTAATTGTTGATGCAGGTAAATAGAATTATAAAATGTTTGAAAGTGTTCATGATAGTATTTTTATAATTTTGTTATAATATTTTGCTAATTTCTGGTCATTCAGTGTAAAATGACGTAATACTATCAAAATAACTTTACTCAACACCGTTTGTAGTTTGACAATAACTTTTAGTATTGTATTATTAAAGTGAAGGCAATGACTGCCTCGTAGTGGTAAACTGTACTGATTTTTGTGTCACTATGGAACTAGCAGATCGAGTGCAAATAATTTAAAACTCCGCCTTCCAGTTATGAGCAAAAAATGTATAGTAATAAACAGTAAATCGTACAATAGAAGTACGGCAGGATCTTGTCATTCCATACTTTTGGTTTGACCCCATGCCTAATAGTAGCTATTAGGCTCTAACATAAGGCAGTAGTGAACAACGCAAAATGCAGGGTGCAATAATTTTGTAACAAAGTAAAACTGGTCAAAGTTTTACTTATACGACTTCTGTATTGAATCTGGTAGGCCTACATACCTCAAATATTTCTGAGCTGAATGGAGCAGAAATTGAACCCTACAATAAGCCAAACTTTGTAATTAAAACTCTATAATACATTAATAATTCACTCCCGTGGAACACTTTTGAATAACGAACTGATGTAATATTGTCGTTTTATTAGTAGTACCTAGTTCGACTGTTAAAAACGCCCTAACTTCGCTAGTTTTGAAGACAAATGGTACCCGGTTTGACCCGACTAGCCGGTTCGATTATAATCTACCCTACGTATGTAGCTGTAACAGGAGTTTCTACAAAATATGGCTATTATTACTTTCTCTTGCCTATATGAATATACAAGAAGGAAAGTATCGTTTTCATGTCGATTTTTCGAAATCGAATTTTCACTGGATCTACACGTTTTCAGACAACCTGAACCCAAAAAAATGTTTTTAGCGATTAGTCTGTGTGTGAGTGTGTGTGTGTGTGTGTGCGCGCGCGCGCGCGCGCGCGCGTGTGTGTGAACAGAATATCTCAAGAACGGAACATCGTACGAACTTAAAACTTGAAACTTAAGTTAGATAGGCTACTACTAGAGGACCCAATACAAACATTTTCATCAAAATTGGTAAACCGGAAGTAGTAGTTTATTCGTGTCATTTATCTCTTTTTTGCGATTTTCTCAAAAACGGCTCCTACATTTTCTTTTAAAGTCGCCTTAGTTACTACATTTTATATGCTCTATAAGATAGGGTAGGTGCCATGTTTGTTGAAATTCTTGGGAAGGCTGTGCTCTTATAAAAAAAAATGGTTTTTTAAAATTGCGGATTTAATATGTATTTTAGCCCAAAAATGTATATACTTAATACAAGTTGTAGAGAATTTAAAATCCTGCAACTTTTATTTCAAACATTCTTTTGTATAACGCTTATTTTAGCGGTAATTAGCAATTTTATGTTTTTTTTCACGAAAACGTGTAAAAAAATCAATTTTTTTTAAAGATTTCAGCCTTGGTATGCATTTTACGGCAAAAGTGTAACATTAAAATTTATAGCAAATTAAAAGATCTACAACTTTTATTTCCAGCATTTTTCTCTACAAAACCTAGTTTAGCGTGAAAGAGTGATTTTCCGTATTTTTAAGCCAAACTGAAGTTGATTTTCAATTTGCATTTTTCACTCATGATTAAAATAAGTTAATGTTTTTTGAGGTTAGTTTTTTGTTTATTTCTAATGTTTTATTACTAATGTTAGGTTATATTGTTAATTATTTGCATTTGCAAGAGAAAGTTGTGTGAGTGTTTCACACCAGATTTTTATACTACGATTGTTTAATTATATTGTATTTGATATGTTTCAGAATATCATCAGAAGAGAAGTTTTATTGTCTGATGTAGAATTAAATGAAAGCCCTGTTGTTTATGAAGAACAGTTTAATGCTAACAAAGTTAGATTGCGTCGACAAGTACCAACAGAAACCCAGCCAAACCAAGCCATGCTGGGATTTATCCCCCAAATAATAGCTAATGTAGCCGATTTCTTTAGAAATCTATTTGGTTTTAATCAGTCTCAAACAACTGCCCCAAGTAAAAATGAAAATTCAATTCCAAACAAAGAAAATGTAAATACCCCAACAACTGGTGCAAATGAAAATCAGTCTCAATCAACTGCCCCAAGTACAAATGAAAATTCAATTCCAAACACAGAAACTGTAAATACCCCAACAACTGGTGCAAATGAAACACCAGGTGGTACACCAATTGGTAACCAACAACTTGGTTCCATCAAGAGTGATACAACAGATGGTTCTGCTAACACTGGTACGGGCGCGGGTTTTGGCACGGGATCAGATGTAAAAACGGGTTAATATAATATAAAAATTTATGGGTGTCAAAAATGAGTCACGTAAAATTTTGCTGAGATTTTTGACTCATTACGTAATTATAAATATACACTAAAATATACAAAAAAGGAAAAAGTAAATCTTGTTATGCCTTGAATCCTTTGTATATCGCATTCATTTAAATTTTTACACTAACAATATAAATTATTTTTAACGAGTGTTAGTCATATTATTTGCCAACAATTATTGTTTTAAAAAATATCTTCATCAAAATTTTTAAGCTATACCGAAATATTTCAGTATAAAAATGTTGGCTTAATAAATTCTACACAACCTGACAATTCAAAAAAAGGAAGAATCGATTTATTATTTTATTAATGTATAATTTTTAGATTTATTAATTTGTATTTCATAAGCCAGTATACTGCAAAATTAATCTACTATTTATAATAATATATTACCACTTTATAGATTAAACCATTATTTACATTTTACTTTATTAAAACAATTCTGTATTTTATATTATAAATATTTACTTTTATTACACTTTAATACCAAATAACTCAATGGTCTTGTGGCAAAGTGATTCAAATAAAAGTTTTTGTTTTTGAGATATAATTTGTACTAATAGTTTACCGGTTTGAATAAATAGTAGTATAAATTGTAGCTGTCAAAAAATCAAAAGTATGGCTTTCATCAACACTTTTACATGCTCACTATTTTATTTAGAATTTTTTTTAAAATTTCAACCTAGTACTTTATCATTCTGGCATACAAATTTTTCTCTCAGATGGCTAGAGAACCTTCACTCTGGTATAATAAAGCTTGTAGGCCTATTGTGGAGTAAAAATACACTATTACCAAAAAAATGGGAATTTGGTAGTGAGTTCACTCTGGTACAAGGCCATCCGAATAAGTAACAATATTTTTTGTTAAATTTATTCAATTAAAAGTTGTGTTGCATTTAAAGTAAAGCATTTAGTAAACAGTTAAATTGGTTTTTACCACCAAATGTCCCAGGTTCAATTTCTGTCTATGGTCTAATAATTTTTAACCCGTTAAAAATCATTGTTACTTTCGATAAAATATTGTAGGCAGTAATGACCAAGTACTTAAGTATACAGTATTTATTGATGGTAAGCCTATGTAAACAAAACAACTGTAGTAATGTTTCAAAATTGAATAGATGACGTGTACGTAACAGATAATTGATAATGAAATGCAATAAACCATTTAAAGAGTTCTAAGTGTGCATCATTTTCTTACTGATATTAAAAATTATTTAGACATTATTCACCAGCCTTTCATCATCCAATATTGGTTATCGACATCCTCTACTGTCTGTCCATAACGTGGTGGCCTCCGGCAAAGAGGAGCAATATGCGGAATGTAAATCCATTTCAGAAAACATATATCTATTTATTTTTTAAGTAACTGAAACTTGTCGGAATGACGTAGGCTATTTTTTTATAAAACAAAGTATTTTGCATGTTTTGTGTTTTCTTTTAAAAAAATATTTCGAAAAATACACGCTTAATGAGATAATATGTTGTTTAGGTCATCAGCCGAAAGGCTGATTTGAACCTGTAGAGGTTTTACTAAGTAAAACGAGGAGGGAGGTGGTTTACAATTCCCTTCCTCACTGAATGGAAAAGTACACTTATCAGAATGCCGGGCTTTCTGAAAAGCATGTATTTTCCACTTGCAAATGACACCTTCACTTCATTCACCACAGCTGTATAATGAAATTCATTTCTTTCAGAGGAGACAACTCTGATTAGTGTCTTTTACTCCTCTACCTCTTCTGTTCTTGAATGATTTAGTCATTTAATTGGCTGACATTGTGATAAAAAACAGAACTATTAATTTTAGCCCTGCAGCGAACAGATTGAGTGTAAATAATTTGACCTATCACCTATCACCTATCTATTATGTCCTATCTATTTCACCTATCTATTATGGGCAGGTGAGATATCATTCAGTAAAAATTTATTTTTTTGAAAAAAAGCGCATTTTCCAAATACATTTACAGTAGGCCTACATTTCGTCATTGTACAACAAATATTTCATTAACATACTAATATTTGGGAGGTTTGTTCTGTAATAATTATGGAAAACGATGATGCAGTAAAATTTAGCAGTTATTCATCATTTTTTAAGATACGAAATATTTTCATAAATAAATTTTGTAAAATCGCGAAACGCGGCACAAAAAAGTCAGCATGCGAGAAACTTTTTAGTCTTTAAAGAAAACAGTACACATGTAGGCAATAAAATAAAGAGAGAATTTTCAATTAATTCTTAAATTTTGTAAAATCGCGAAACACGGCACAAAAAAGTCAAAATGCGACAAACTTTTCAGTCTTTAAAGATAACAGTACACATGTAGGCAATAAAATAAAGAGAGAATTTTTAATTAATTCTTAGTTAAAGAATGGATGAACCATATAGGAATTACAAGTAACAAAACTTTTGCTAAATTATACATTATCTCATTATGCATGTGTTATTTGAATAATTTTATAGAACAAAAATTATGCTAACTACTTTGTTTTATAAAATACGTCATTTCCGACAAGTTTCAGTTACGTAAAAATAATAAGATATGTTTTCTGAAATGGTTTTACAATCTGCATGTTGCTTCTGTCTGCCGGAAGTCATCAAGTTATAGACAGACGGTACTTACACCACAATTCCCTGTTCTGTACCTTTTTTGCTCAGTTAACCCAATCACCAGTCATCTCTCCTCCGTATTTGTGGACGACCTATACCACTTCTCTTCACACAAAATGCGTTCTGATCGTGCGGGCGGCAGCAGAGCGCTGCGGGCAGAAATTGAACATATCTACGGGACAGTTTGAAATTGAATGCTTTGCGATCCACTCGTGTATGTCATGTAATTTGAATTGTTTGTCACAAAGTTGTGATATTTCACTCGAAACAGAAACATTCATTGAGGCAGTTCATTGCTATCGTTATTTATATGACACAGGACATGAATATGGACATGAATATATATGGATCGCAACTAACCGCATGACTGAACGCATTCTGTGTGTCAGGGAAGATCTCACTTGAGACCGGAGTGCGTTCATTTGCCCAGAACGGAGGACGCAGATCGCTTAAAGGAGAAGAACTTAAAATATTATTTTAATTATTTATACAAATTTTGTATTTCCTTTACGCGATCTGCGTCCTCCGTTCTGGGCAAATGAATGCACTCCGGTCTCAAGTGAAATCTTCCCTGTCACACAGAATGCGTTCAGTCATGCGGTTAGTCGCGATCCATATAAAATTATATTCATGTCCATATTCATGTCCTGTGTCATATAAATAACGATAGCAATGAACTGTGTCAATGAATGTTTCCGTTTCGAGTGACATATCACAACTTTGTGACAAACAGTACAAATTACATGACGTACACGAGTGGATCGCAAAGCATTAATGTTGACGATATTTAATATTGTCAACATTTGTTTTTGATGCGAATTGTACAACAAGTACACCATTTTATTTTAAGATGGTTAGTCGTAACTTGTTGTTTAGGCCATCAGCAGAAAAGCTGGTTTGAACCTGTAGAGGTTTTACTAAGTAAAACGAGGAGTGAGGTGGTTTACCATTGCCTTCCTCTCTGTATGGAAAAGTACGCTTATCAGCATGCCGGGCCCTCTGAAAAGCACATATTTTCCATTCTGCAAATGAAATCTTCACTTTATTCACCATAGGGTCTGGCTGTATAATGAAATTCATTAATTTCAGAGAAGATAACTCTGTAAATTAACTTAAAATAAGTAATAAGGGTTTTTAGAGTTTAAAAACTTTCCGTAATAGTAGAATCAGATATTTGTGATTACACTCATATAGTCTGTTACCTTCAAATAGTGAATTTCATTTATTATAGCAATTTTCAATCAAAATTGTACACAGAATTACAGTAGAAAACATTTTGAATTATATCATGGCTTAATATTTATTGAATAAAAATATTCTTTGATGTTCTGTATTTCTTGTAACTCGATGGAAGCTTCAGTGTTTATTACCATTATATGATATGCATCACTTGTCAATCCTCTTTGTCAATTGTTTAATTCAACTATCAAATAATGTTATTTAAAAAATGAATAAATATTATTCCAAAATTTAATTAGTTACATTTAAAACTTTTTTTTGGTCCCTCTTAGCTTATAAACACTCTTTGATATCTACAAATTAACAGTATCACTATGCTATTTATAAGTTGGTACTCCGTATACAAAAACAAAGCCTAATTAATTAGAAGTAACGTCTTCTGCATGTACGCAACTTTAAAATTATGAAAATTTGAAAAATAAATTATTTAAAATAATTTACAATATTGTAAATAAATATGAAAAGAAAAGAAAATGGTAACAGTTATTACCATAATACTGTGGATTGTTATGAAACAATGAAAAATTAATTACTACAAAATAATCCATTTGTAATAATCACGTTTAAAAGTTTTAGCACATTTTAAATTTAACATGAATAAAAAGACATTTAATGAATGGACATTAATAGCTAAGATAAAGCACACATTTAGTTTTGTATAAAAAGATGTTGAGACTGTTAAATGTTTTTAAGTCACAGTTATTTTTCATTGACAGAGGAAGTAAGTGTATTGTATTATTTTTTACATTTTATAAATTTATAATATCATTTTTATTTAAACTATATCAAAATTGAGATTTTTAGTAGCCGTGTTCCTTTTGAAAGAGTAACTGTATGCACGAGAGTCATTCGGAAAGTAAAGAACGTTTTTCTTTATTTTGAAATTTTTTTATTGTAGCCAAACAAAACTTTTTTACAACATAGGGTAACTGGGGGGTAATATGAGCATGTTTAACGTAATTTTTTAATAACAACAAATAAGCACTATTAAAATTTTCATTATAATCAGATAATTCTTTACACATTTCTTTAGCAGTTACCGAAGTTTTACATCGTTAAATTTATGAATTTATTTACAAATTGATTAAATTTGCGTTATTGTCAGTGTGCTCATATTTCCATGTATCGCGATAATATAAATACACTGATGGGGATATCAGCAGGATTAAAAACATCCGTGTTAAAACTTAATGAACACTTTTAACAAGGTATGCATTGACTTAAGTTTTTAGCATTTAAGAAGTTATTTATATTTGGCGTTACTCCTAAATCTGTATAATTTGCAAAAGAGATCTAATTTTGTATATGTTTTTACAGTTTTACTTTGCGCTAACTAAATCAAGTAACTAATATCCCTTCTAAAGGAAGAGTATTAAGTTTCCATATTCCCCCGAATGTGTATGCTCATATTAGCCAAAATGTGTTAAATTTGGAACAAGACGCTTCTACAAGCAGCCAGTACTTCTATTTTAAAGACGGAAGGTGCATTATAAAGTTAAAAGATTGCTGAATAACTGGTATTAAAACCATTTTTATGAAATAGATACGAGGTCTTCTCTAAAGTAAAGACCGTTGAGAAATTTCTCGCCTTGAGGTTAGCTAACTTGTGTGGTGGACGGCCAGTCTCGTAATATACACACTGTATTGTTGTTTGTCAGTTGCCGCGTTGTTGTATCTTTATTTACGTTTGGTGTTACTGCGTTTTGAAATGAATCAGATAATTGACGTTGCCGCCGATTATGAAATATGTGAAGCGATACGTTTTTAAACCATCAAAACGTTAAAGCGGTCGAAATTTATAGGCAGTTGGTTGCTGTGTACGGCTATAATGTAATGAATGAAAGAAACGTTCGAAAATAGTGGTTTGAAAACGTTTAGAAATTCGATAGTTAATGTGCATAATGATGAACGTTCGGGGAGGCCCTCAATAATCAACGAGGACTTATTGAAAAAGATCGATGAAGAAGTCAAAAACAATCGTCGCGTGTCAATAACTGAATTTGCTCTTAGTTTACCCGATGTTTCAAGAGCTGTTATTGGTCACACTGTGCGTGACCATTTAGGCTTCAGAAAGGTTTGTGCTTTTTAGATACCGCACGTGTTACCGGAACGTCACAAATAAATCCGAATGGGATCCGCATTGGAATTTCTGATGCGCTACAGAGAAAAGGTGATGAATTCCTTAATTCAATAGTTACCGGCGATGAAACGTGGCTTTCTTAATACACGTCCGAATGAAAACGGCAGTCATGTGAATGGCGTCATCCTCAGTCACCAATGAAACCAACAAAGATTAAAGCCACTGCCATTTGGAAGGAAATCAATGACCACGGTCTTTTGGGATCGATCTGGCATACTGTTGATTGATTTTACGCCACGCGGAACGACTATAAATGCAGAATATTACTGCGAAACTCTACGCAAGTTACGACGTGCCATTCAAAATCGGCGCCGTGGACGGTTTACCGACGGCATCGTACTCTTCCACGATAATGCACGTCCCACATGTGGCAGGTAAGACGCTCGATTTACTGAGAAGATTTGGATGGACAATTTTCAGTCACCCACCGTAGTCCATATTTAGCGCCTTCAGATTACCATTTGTTTGGCAAATTTAAAAACTTTTTTTGGTGGTAAGCAATTCGCAGGTGACGATGAACTTAAAGATGCGGTGAATCAGTGGCTATATGAACTGGCGGCAGAAGAATATGACAAGGGTTGAATTGAAGCTGGTGAATCGCTATGAAAAATGTCTTAATGCATATGGCGACTTGTAGAGCATTAATGTAAGTTACGTATTTCATTTTGTAAAACTTTGTTTTTACATATTTTTCTGAATAAATTTTTTACAACAAAACGGTCTTTACTTTAGAGATGACCCTCGTAGTTTAAAATATTTATGCAAATAAACAGAATTCTAAAATAACTAACAGGTAGTAAAATCAAAATAGTAATACAAAGTACTACTTTATGATGTTATTCAGCAGCAACGAACATCTTGTTCTTCGTCACCGTGCATTAAATAACTTTGGAATAGGTAACAAGCAGACACTCGGGCTAGCCAGCATCCAAAATTTAATTTTTATCATTCATAAATAACAAAAGAGTTAATATCTGCCCATATTACCCCGGTTTACCCCATCAGTCTGTTTACAAGTAGAGTTTTTCAATTATTATAAATGTTTATTAGTTATTTATAAACATTATAGCCTAAATTTCAGTACTGATTTTTTTTTGTAGTTCTATAGATAAATGTAGTTATTACTGTTATTCCGTTCAAACATGAACCAATGATTTTTAACTACAATAGTAGGCTACTTTTGAATAGAGATTAACCCTTTATAGGTCTTCGGTAAGTATACTTACCAATGGCAATAAGGTCGATTTTATTTAAGTATAAGTTATGCAGTTGAACCTTATTGGTACTTCATAGTTTTATAGATGTTCTCTGGTAAGTAGTCTATCCACATTTTGAAATTAGCGCGCAGTAACCATTTGCTCTGTGAGTTGCACGAATGTGGTAAGGATTCATACCAGTGTATACTACAATGTTGTTTGGTTGTTACTTTTGTACAATGCTTAGAAACTTCTATTTTTTATGTGGAAAGCAAGCATTAATGCTGTTGTTGTTTAGGTCAACAGCCGAAAGGCTGGTTTGAACCTGTAGAGGTTTTACTAAGTAAAACGAGGAGTGAGGTGGTTTACCATTGCCTTCCTCACTGAGTGAAAAAGTACGCTTAACAGCATGCCGGGCCCTCTGAAAAGCACATATTTTCCACTCTGCAAATGACACCTTCACTTCATTCACCACAGGGTCTGGCTGTATAGTGAAATTTATTACTTTCAGAGAAGATAACTCTGACTAGTGTCTTTTACACCTCTACCTCTTCTGTTCTTAAATGATTCAGTCATTTAATTGGCTGAACATGTGATAAGAAACAGAACTATTTATTTTAGCCCTGCAACAAACAGATTGAGTGTAAATAATTTGACACTCCACCTGTCTGTTATGGGCAGGCATTAATGCTAATATAAAAATAAGCTATTCTACACATATCTTTGTTATACGAGGTGTGGCTATTAAATAACGAGATTGAATTAAAAAATTTAATTTTAATTTTATACATAATCACTTATTGTCACCTTCAATATACACTCCTTCTCTATCCCTACAACGCTCCATGCGAATTTTCCATTGTTGGAAACAGTGCTGGAAGTCATCTTATGTCAGCTCCTTCAGGACACGTGCCGCTTTCTTTTTTACAGCTTTCACAGACTCAAATCTTGTTCCTTTTAATGCAGATTTCACCTTAGGGAACAGGTAGAAGTCACATGGTGCAAGATCTGGTGAATAAGGGGGATGTTCTAACACTGAGATGCTGTACTTGGCTAGGAACTTCTTGACAGATAACGCGGAATGAGCTGGCGCATTGTCTTAGTGGAGGACCCATGATTTGCCACATTTCGGGGCGTTTTCCTTACTATTTGACGTAGTTTAGAAAGTACCTCAAGGTAGTAATATAGATTAATTGTTTGACCTTCAGGAACCCAGTGAAGGTACACAATCCCATGGATATCTACAAAAAAAAAAAATCCTCATAAAATCCTAGAAATTAGAATAATAATTATTCTAATGGTATTCCTTAAATTATTTAAGGGTACCCGGAACTCAACACTTTTACATATCCGGGTTTTTGCACGTTATTAAAATTCAGAGGTTTTTTGCATCCAATGATGTACCTATAATTAGTTGGGTTTTTGCCGTTTTTATAAAAAAATAAATAAATAAAAATAAATGTTGAACACTTACGTTATTTTCTAAACGTTACCAGTTTGTATTAACATATCTATTTTTTGAATTACAAACTATAGTTTTTAGTTTTTAGTTTTTTCTTGTTTCCCGTAAATAGCAATTTGACACATAATTAACTTTTTTTTAAATTTTGTTAATTTTTTGACACATAAGGAAAATTTTCTCAGCCAACTGTGAACGGATTTTAATTACATTTTTGCACAGTTCTTTGTAACATAATTGCAATGTACTGAGTTAATATTACAGTAAAATAATGTGTTTGAATATTTATTTTCCACTTAATTTGGCAAAAAATTATGATTTTCAAAAGTGGTAATTTCAAAAAACACTTTCTTACCTTCCTAATAATAAAATAAAGATGCAACTAATTCTGTGGGTGTAGAATACCCTGAAAAGTAACGACAAAAAAATTTGACAGGATAATTGTAATAGTTTTTGAGAAAATGTTCCTTACAATATTACGGAGATAGGCATTCCGGGTACACTTAAACAATATTTTTATGTTGTTTAAATATTACCTATTTCTTTCAGCTATCATAAGGACGTCGGTTAGTAATTATTATTCAATGGAAAACATGAAATCTCAGCTCATCATTTTAGTTGCCGTAATGCTATTAATAGACATAACTGGAAGCAACCCTCTCGTTCAAAATCAAGCTGTTGAAAATCACAAAATTTTGCAAGAAATTCATCCTTCTCACGATCAAAAGGTATTCAAATTATTAACTATTTGTTTTACTACAACTCTAGTACCACATAAATCAGTATTGGTACTTAAGTTTGTATACTGTGTGTTTCACGGAATTTGAACCAAAGGAAAATCATTGATTTTCATTAGTATGTTAATGTTTTCTTGCCACGAATCAATAAGAACTATTTATAATTAGTGCACCACCTTCAATTTTACCGGTGGGCAAAAACTTGAATATGAACTAAAAAAAATAATTAAAAAATTGTTGGGCGCCAGCTTATCAGCAGCGCATGAGGACATAAATAAATAAATAAGACTATATCTCCTTGCTTTAAACTAAATACCTAATAAATCGACTACTAACTAGGTACTGTCTGTCTATAACTTGATGGCCTCCGGCAGAGACGAGCAATATGCGGATTCTGAAACCATTTCAGAAAATATTTCTTTTTTGTAAGTAACTGAAACTTCTCGTAAATGACGCATTTTTATAAAAGAAAGCATTTCGCATGTTTTTGTTCTATAAAATTGTCACCGGATGGCGATATTAAGTGGCGAGTTAAAACCTTTAATTTTTTGTGGCCCTGAAAAGGGCCGTTTAAGCGGTGGCCGTCTTGCAGAAGCGTCGGTTGTAGTCGTCGTGGCTGTCGGAGGCTTTGCGATATGGCGCGTCGTCGTCCAGCGGAGACGTCATGTTCTTCCCTCGCAGTAGTGCGTCGATGGCTGCTTCGTCGGATCCGGTGGGCGTAAGGCTCGGTCGAGGGACCGCTGTGGGCATCGCTCGCAGCAGTGGGCGATGACGGTCCGGTCGACGGCTTACGCTGTGGAGTCGGCGAGCGGAAGCATCATCTTCTCTCTTGCGGGGTCGTCGATGAGCCTTCGTTGGAGTCCGGTAGTCGTGTGCCGATGGTGGACGTATTGTCTGCAGTCTGGATCAAAATTGAATCTCTTGGCTCAGTGCAGCGCTGTTTTTATAGTCGCCGAGAGCGCTGTGGTATTGGTGTTGACCTTGGCGACAAAGGCCTCTGTCGGTACGCCGCCACAGGCCTACCGCCCCTTTCGGAACTATTTGCGTTTCCTCTTTCGCTAGGTCGGAAATTTTGTAGCCGATAGCACAGCACTTAATCAAAGGGGACGACGGTGACAAAAATTATTTCGAAAACACACGCTTAATCAGATACTGTATAATTTAGTAAATATTTTGTAAAGTAAATGTTGTTAGTAAATTTTCTCTTTATTTCTTTTCTTAAAAGTGTACAGTTATCTTTAAAGACTGAAAAGTTTCTCGCATGCTGACTTTTGTATGTCGTGTTACGGGATTAAAGAAATTTTATTTAAGATAATACCTCGTAACTTAAAAAGTAATGATTTTCTGTTAAATTTTATTGCATCATTGTTTTCCATAATTATTACAGAACAAACTTGCCCAATATTATGTTAATCCGTGAAATAGTTGTTGAACAATGACGATGTATTAGAAAAAGTATGGTTTTTTTCAAAAAACAAAACTTTTACTAAATTATACACTATTTCATTAAGCGCATGTTTTTAAAATAATTTTATAGAACAAAAACATGCGAAATACTTTGTTTTATAAAAATGCGCCATTCTCGACAAGTTTCAGTTACTTAAAAAAAATTAGATACTGTATATGTTTTCTAAAATGGTTTTACAATCCGCATATTCTTCCCCTCTGCCAGAGGCCATCAAGTTGTAGACAGACAGTAAAGTGACTAACTATTTACAAAATAATCCTTAACCTATTTAAAAATATAGCCAACCTTAATACAAAAAAAAACTTAACAAACCCCTAATAAATACGAAATGGATTTACCTTAAATATTTTTCCCTTTTCTTATTCTTCTCGTTCTCCATCACTCCTCGTTCTCCTACTCACTTCTTCAACTACTGCTCCTTCTTATCTAAGTCCTCTCTGTTCAACTTTAAAGTCCCAAGGGACTTGTAAATTTCCTGAGTCTGAATTAGGAAACTTCTGGTTAACAAGCTTCCCTCTCCCCCAAACTGTTCAACCGACCTGGAGGGTCAACGGGAAGGAGAACCATCCCAGTGATTGGCTGCAAGTTGGTAGGTGGAAGAAACGCCCAAAAACACAGAGGGAGAAATGTACTCGTCTAAAGACCAGATGATTGACTATATTTGCAACTTAGTGTCTAACTACTATTCTAATGTAACTTATTCTAACAATGAGGGTTTTCCCTTCATTATTATCGGTTTGTTACTGAGTAATGGTAGTTATAGCAATAAGGAATTACCATAACTTTCATTGTTTGTACAATTGTACTTTTACAATGGTACATTACGAATCATTAGAAAAATGTTTATACCTTTACAAAATATAAATTTTCATACATTTTAAGCTGTATTTCGCTTAAAATACATAAATTTGTAAACCGTTTTCTATTTATGTATAGTGAATTTTAAGAATCTGTTCGGTTCCTTTTTTAGAGTAATGATACCGTTTTAGTCTGGAAAGGAGATAATTGGTGGGTTTGAATCAATCTGCGGAAAAAATTTTTTATCAATAAAAAATATTGAAAATAAATAATAATAAAATAGTATTATATTATTTAGTTAGGCTTCAAAATTTCATTTTAAAAATTAAATAAAGGCAACAGACCCACTATATATAAACAAGGTCCAAATTAATGACCAATATATAGAACTCGTAGAATCCTTTAAATACTTGGGAGAAATCATCACTTACAACAACAAAGAAAAGGAAGCATGGGAGTAAAGAAACAAGAAACTAACAACATCACAACTAATTACCAAAAATACTTACAATAAAAAATGCCTATCAATCAAAACCAAAATAAAACACTGCAAAACAATTGTACAACCAAAGATAATATATGGGTGCAAAATTCTATTCAAATGAAACCAGGAAAACAGAATAGATAAAATCCAAAAACTTGAAAGGTGGATCCTTAAGACCTGCATCACAAAGAGACACTAAGTAGATGGAGAATGGAGATTACTACCAAATGAACAGGTCTACCAAGAGACCGAATCGGTAATAGGAACTATGAGGAAAAAGAGAATATCCTTCTTTGGACATATATAATCAGAACACCCAATGATAGAATCACAAACCAAATAGTCAGAAAACTCTACCAGAAAAAGACAGAAGTATTGTGGTTAAGAGAAATCAAGGAAGTTATGGAAGAATTAGGTATCACCTTTGAAGATCTTGAAAATAAAACTGAACAGCTGAAGCTATTAAAAAATAAAAATATTAGATTCTAAGGGAAAGTAAAAGACAAGAAAGTAAAAGGATAAAAGAGGAAACAGGAAAGTGATCTTTTCTGAAGCAGAAAGGCAAAGAAGATCTGCCGGATGAACGAATACTGGAGGAAAATAAAAAAAACCAAAAGAGATGCCCAGAAATTGACTCAAGTGATCCACTGCGGTCTCAAAAGAAAAAAGAAGAAAATAATTCAGTACAATAAACACATTACACTTCAGATTTGAACTGGGTTACTCTGAAAAATGGACTAGTACGCTTAACAGCACTCCACAGAGATCACAGAAATATTATGTGTAAAACTTAAGGTATTTAAACAGACACTAACACACAGGCCCTTCCTTGCCCCATCCAATTTGCATTTTTTTGAGAAGCTGAAAGAAGGTCTTAGAGGGTTTTGTTGACGAGGAAGCAGGGGAAAAACTGTAAAAATGTTTAATACATTAGGAGTTAATGCATGTTAACATAAATTTTATTATGTAGGCAAGGAGATCAGGTGTGTGTCACAACGAAAATGTCATGAAATATATATTATTGTAAGTTATAGGAAACTGAAAAATCTACAACTTTTATTTCAAGTATTTCTTTCTTCAGAGCCTAGTTTTTATTTACACAATACACCGATCCTGCAGAAACTCTCAGTGAAATACTAGACAGAAGACTGACATGGAATCCACATACTTGACTTAAAAGGCAATCTCTTAACGTGCAGTTAAAACTTCTCTACAGTCTTATTCACCATAAATCTCTTCTTCCAATTACTCAGAAACTTAAATGTTACAAAGTACTTCTTCGTCCTATTTGGACCTACGGATCAGCTAAAGTACGAGTATTTAACTATTACTATATTTACTATATTTACTATATTACTATATTTACTCGTATTTAACATAATTGTATTCAGACATTTTAGAACAAAACTTAACGCATCATCACAGGCTGTCCAACATACGTTAGTAACAAAACATTCCACAGAGACCTTAACATTGAAACGGTAGATGAAACAATAAAGAAACTATACAGACGTTTTCATAGCAAACTACACTATCACACAATCCACAAATTCAGTCATTGTCCGCTCCTCACCTACTACATAACCCACCTAGAAAACTGAAAAGGCAATGGAATAGAAACCTTTTGTGAATCATCTTGAGGGGTTACCGCTGGGTAACTTCCTCACACAAGTGACATCAAGACAATTATATCAAACTGTTGACATTTAAACTGCTGGTTGTGTTGAATTGTTACACAGTTGTAGTTTTTTTTTCTTAAATAAGGTCAAAAAAAGAGCCTAGTTTAGTGTCGATGTTCAAGCCGTATATGTCTTGCAGAACTCGATTTTCATTTTGCGTCATAATTAAAATTAGGTTCATTTTTCATTTTTCATTGTTTACTCATGATTAAACATAGGTTATATTGTTCATTATGTACATTGGCAAGATAAGTCATACCTAATGGCAGAGCTTTGTTATTTGGTGATGATACTTCAGAAATCAGTAACAATTTACTGGTAGATGCTCTTGAAGTAAATACACATGTTAACATAGAGTCCGTAGTACAGTTCTTGAATCAAATGTTATTAACAGTTAATGGGAAAAAGTGTCAGTACTTGCAGTTTAAAAACAATTTAAAGTTTAAAAAAATTAAAAAACTAGTGGAGTCAAGTATAAAAAAACAAAGTTAAAGAAAGTAGAGAAGTGGATGTATTTATTCATAATAATAGTTTAAAGCATGTAGAAACAGTGAAGTTCCTAGGAGTATCTTTAGATTGATTTTTGTTTTGGGACTTCTATACAAATAAAGTTCGTAGTAAACTATCATCTGGGGTATTTGCACTAAAACAAATTGCCAGATTAAATGATAAAAAACTTCTAATGGCAGCTTATCATGGCCTCATTCTGTCTCGTATCCGTTTTGGTATCTTAGTATGGGGTAATTCTAACATGGGGGTAATATGAATAGGGTTTTTAAAATTCGAAAGAAAGCTATTAGGTGTATGGTGGGAGCTAACCAGCTACCCTCATGCAGGCCACTATTTAAGGAGCATAAATTGCTTACAGTTCCCTCTCTCTACATTTTTGAGGTGATTATGTATGTTAGGCAAAATAATTTTATGCAGAATTTCAATGTCCCCAATCATAACGCGAGGAACAGAAATGATTATTTTGTGGCTAATCACTCCACAAAATTGTTTGAACAAAAACCTACTTATGCAGTGAGAAAATTCATGAATAAATTACCCCAATTTTTAAAATGTGATAATTTGCATTCCTTTAAAAAAAATCTGAAAAATTACTTGATCGGCGAAACTTTTTATAGCGTACAAGAAAACTTTCTTGATATGTGTGATTCTTATATGTATTTCAGGTGTTATAACTGACATGTCCTATACTCCTTCTGGAGTCTCCAGGACGCAAAAAAAAAACTTATTGGAGTGTTTCACACCAGATTTTTATTTATTGAAACCTTATGTTTCAGGTAAACATTAATATTTCTAAAGAAGATGAATTAAATTCCAATAAAGAACAAAATTTAGATTTATATCATAATAAATACAATAAATTAGTTAGAACACGTCGTCAGACTTTGAATCAAGTACTTACTGTTCTTCAGATTATGAATGCACTTGGTGAAATGAGTAGGAGTAGTTTCTCGATGGTTCGTTGGATGGCAGGAGGGTTTTTTAATGTTTTAAGTAATACTTTACCAGCAACTAACAATGTTTTTTAGAGTGCATTAGTTACAATGATGTGTTACTGATTCTCAACGTCATTGGAAAAGTAAACTAGATGTTGACAGGGAATTGGATCATTTCATCATTGTGCATAGGGTTTCAATTACAGTCATGGACAAAATTAACTCATCAATTTAACCCTATAGCCGGCAATTACATTTTTGTAGACCGGCAGAGAATTTCTAGCATATGGGTCACCGAACCGTAAAGAAATCATCACAAATTTGCTCTAAATCACAAACCTTATCACGTGACGTATCAAAATAACAAGAAAACTTAGAAAATAGAATGAGTAGGTACATTATTAAAATTTTAATCTGACATTTAGGGATGCTGAAGCTATTTGAAAATAATTTTTAGACAAATATTTTTCAAAAATTTCAGATGATACTACTGTTCAAAATTTTTGTATGCTCTACTTTCAAAATTCATTAGATACGAATCGTTACTTATAATGTTTATTTGATAATAAAACAAAAAACCGATTCTGTGTTCAGAAACAAAAAAAATAATTATATACAAAGACACATAATGTAAACCAAGAAATAACCATTCAGCCCTAGGATAGTATAGTTTCAACAGACAATACAGGCAGAATATGCAACTAAATCTATTGTATTATACGTAAAGATTTACTTTATACATTACTAAACTATTGTACAAAACAACAACACTGTCTGTAGATGAATTTAGAACTAAAACGACAACATTGCAGTGCTATGAAGCAAATCCGATTTTGGGACGCGACTGGTTCAAGAAGCGGTAACATCGTCTCAAAGTCGATGATTGCCGGCTCTAGGGTTAAAAGATTTTAACGGTTTCACAGTATCTCGATGAAGTAGGTTGTATGTATTAACCGTACGATCCGGCCAGCCAACACCACAGATTAAAATCCTATTGAGCACGTTTTGGTTATGCTTAAATAAAGAGTTGGTCAACGTAATGCAGTGAATCTTCAACAGCTGTGCCATGTGGTAAAAGAAGAATGGGAGAAAATCTACCAGGAAGAAATCCAAAACTTGATTCAAGGAATTCCAAGATGGATGGCTAGCTGTAATTAAGGCAAGAGGGGGCTGTACTTGTTACTAAATTACTAATGATTAAAAATCACATAATAATCATTTACTTTTAATTTTTTCCGTTAGGCCTATATATGAACTAAATATGTTGTTTCGGTCATCAGCCGAAAGGCTGGTTTGAACCTGTAGATGTTTTAACAAGTAAAACGAGGACTGAGGTGGATTACCAGTGCCTTCCTCACTGAGTGGAAAATGCTTATTGGCATCCCGGGCCCTCTGAAAAGCACTTATTTTCCACCCTGCAAGTGACATCTTGACTTCATTCACCACAGGGTCTGGATGTGTATTGAAATTCATTACTTTCAGAGGAGATAACTCTGATTAGTGCCTTTTACACCTTTACCTCTGATGTTCTAAAACGATTCAGTCATTTAATTGGCTGACCATGTAATGAGAAACAGAACTATTCTTTTTAGCCCTGCGACTAACAGATTGAGTGTAAATAATTTGACACTCCACCTGTCTGTTATGGGCAGGAACTAAATATGGTAAACTTTTATTCAGTAATTACTGTAAGTAACCCTTCCAATTTTCTTAAATAAAATTTTGTGTTTTTAAAGTTAATTTATCTTATTTTTTCATTAAATTACCATAAATAAAATTTACAACTCTTAATTTTTTATTACAAATATTAAATATTGGTTAAATTATGATACAAAGAATAACAAAAACAGAAATTAACTTCGCATTGAAGAAAATTAGTTTTTTGCACTTGGCCCAAAATCTTACATGATGCGTTAATTTTGTCCAGGACTTAAGTTATTTAAATTAGTACTATAATTATCCCAAATTATTTGTTCATTGTATTAAAGACTTGTTGATATTAAAGATGAAGTAAAATTTTACGAGTTTTTTGTTTATTTCAACACACTTTAGCAAAAATATTTGTTGCTAAATTTGTATTACAGACTTATATGTAGTGACCTAACTTTAGTATTAAGAAGATATTATAGGCTTTGTAATAAAATAAATATGTCCATACAACACTGATGTCAACTTGAAGTGAAAACTATATTTTATTTACTATTTTTTTTAAAAGGCTGAGTGACAACAATCTGTTAATACAAACAGCAATCAACACATTACAAAGCATTACGTATATTTACATTATTTGAATTAATATATCATTTACTATTATTTATTAACTAATTTTCAAAGACTGAGTGAATGAGGGACACCCGTTTAGATCGCCATCTTGCCCCTCACTGCCATATATTTCTTTACAAAATTTTATTTTATTCTTTTCTAGTCGCCTAGCAACTGAAATAAATAACTTTTATTAAAATAATTTTGTCAATATGAAATAATTTTAAATAATTCTTAAATAATAATCAGCTGGAGATGTTTATCATTTTAATAGATTCAAAAAATAAACAATTCCAGATGTACAATAAATTTGTTATGTTACAAATATCCCCGCAATTCAATTTTGAAAACAAAAAAGAAATTTTTATGATAATCTAAATTTTGAATTTGTTTGATAAATTTAATTCCAAAATGTTTTTTAAAAATTGTTACTAAGCGACCTTACAATTCCATTAATCAAATAAACCATAAACTATAAACATAATATAACCTATAACACCTAAACTATAACCTATAAACATAATGTAATTGAACATAACCCTATCAAACATTAGAGTGTATAAACATTACTAATAAATATTATGTTTATCGCTTCTTAACTAATAAAACAATTAACAATAAACATAATCAACATATGTACATAATTTTTACATTTATCATGATTAGAATATCTATCATCAATATTTATCACTGGCACATTGTCTTTCACAAAACTCATTAGTATTTCACTAAGTTCATTAAGATTGTTAATTCCTTTGGTTGTGAAATTCCTAATAATATTAACTTTATTAATTGCATTGTTGTTTCTAACAACATTCTTCACAAATGTTTTAGACTTAAATTCATTACACTGTCCGCTATTATTATTATTATTATTATTATTATATGTTATCCTATCATTTGCTTTTATTTCATATTCATTTATAACTTTTTCAATTATTTCATTACCATTATTGTCCACATCTTTACTGTTGTCAATTGAAATTTGTTTTACTTTCATCTGGGTATAATCATTATTATTTACAACACTTTTTATTGTATTATCAAAAGTTACTTCATTTTCTTTTATAGTATTATTAGTTTTACCTATATTTTCAGCACTATTTTTACTCATATCCTTATCTTTTTCAAAATAATTAGCATTTCCTTTATCTTTACTTTTATTTCTATCCTCTAAATCTTTCCTAATTTCTGCCCTAAGTTTATCAATTTTTATATGTAAAATATTCAATTTATCATCCATCTTTTTCTCAATACCTTGCTCCAAGTCATCTATTCTATTACTTAAATCCCTACCGAGTTTACTCATATTATCTTCAAATCTCCTAGCTTGCTCTTCAGATCTCCTAGCCTGCTCCTCCAATCTCCTAGTTTGCTCCTCAGATCTCCTAGCCTGCTCTTCAGATCTCCTAGCTTGCTCTTGCAACAGGTTCAAAATAAGCTGCATGTTATCATCTGACTTTAGCCTAACACTTCCTGTATCAATATCTTGACTAAAACTAATATCACCTGGTTTCTGCACCAAACCTTTCCTCTGTATTGGCCATTCTACCTCGTCCTCGCCCTCGTCAGCTCCATCTTCACCTTCGTCCTCCGAGTAGTCACTTCCTTTAGCCCCATCAGCTCCTCTTCCTCCTGTATTCGCAGTCATCTCCTCTTCTGTTGTGGGCGCAGCCATCTCAAATGTGTATGAATCAGGATCGTGGCCTTCCTCCTGTAGAGCCTTTTGCAATCGTTCCATTAGTACAGCTTTCACACCTTTACTTTGTCTGTTACGTTTTTCGAGTTCCAATCTCAAATCCACTACGCGAAGATCTATCAATTTCCTGAGATTACCTTCAGACTACAACTCATTTACACGTCATACACATCATCTTCATCTCATTGCGTCATGGGGTTGCTTATTGTTATGAATTGAAGAGATTCCAATGTACACACGTTAGGGATAAAAAAACAAAAAGGTATGAACCCACCGGGTTGGTTTAACGGGGTTAATTTGCCGCCACGAATTAGCTGTTTTAACAGCTGATTTTTGGAACCTTCGTTTCCACGCTTTAAATCCCAATAAACATTTTTTTTCTTACCGATTTTAATGCTAGACAGTGTACTTCGATGGTTGGGGTTCAAATAACCTTAATCTTTCAGGAATGATCGGCCTGAGTTTTTACAAGTCTTTACTGCATTTACATATCACATATCATCCCCATTTCATAGTGTCATGGGGTTCCTTACTGTTCTTTAAATTGAACAGATTGCATTATAAATAATAATTGAATACACATTAGGGAAAAAAGTATTTAGCCTATAGTATTTTAGTTATTTCTGTCCATAAAGAACAGGTGTTTAACGTTCTCAACAAACTTTAAAAATTTAGTTGTAACGGTAGCTTTCATCAATTCTGAAAAACCTTACATAAAAAGTTATGCAAGGTAATTTTTAGAAAACTAACAAATTCGAAATGGATGTGTTTACTTTTTTGGTTGAACGTTTGACTGTTCTGCAATTGCTGCTAATGCAGACTGTGAAGGATAAAATGATTTTTGCAACGTATGAAAATATTCCGCGCCTGAATGGGATTCGAACCCAAGACCGCATGATGAGAGGCAAGCACGTTACCAACTACGCCAATGCTGCCGGCTGACGTGCTTACTAAAATAGTAGAGTTATGACATGAAATCAGTTTTCAAAATTTGAAGAAAATACTTCTTATTGGTACAAAAACGTGAGTGTAGTAACACTGGAAAGCGAGATAATAGGTTTAAAATCGAAAAATTATATTTTTAAATTTATTATTTAAATATATATTTTATTTTAAGTCAGATTCTCCAATTTTAGAAATTAAGAAGATTGTCAATAATATTCTGAAATTATCAAGAAAACTAAATAATTTGACTTCTACGAGAAGAAACAAAAGAAAAATACGAGTAATACGAGCTGACCCCTGTGAAATAATTTGCACAATAATAATAATAAATTCTTTATTACGAACATTTCGCATTGTTTTAACATTTTTGTCTTATTTCGTGATGTTTTGTATTACTGTTATAATTTTGTTTAGTTTATTAAAAGCAGCATGAACAGCTTGGTTATTAGTGACTACAGCGGTTTTCGGTTCTGAAACAGTGGGTTTTAACGAGTTAAGGCCCTGTTTTCCTAGTGACGCGTTTTCTGAGCTGTGTACAACGCAATACGCGTTAAAGCTGACCACTGTTGTTTATTAAAATAAGTAGGACTGTTTTCCTTCAGAGCGCAACACGTTCTACATCCATATAATACGCTCGACACGTTTGACCGACTGCTTCCAGAGAAGTCTACTGCGTAGTACGCTGTGTAATAAGTCAAAATCTATCCTGTATTCTACTTTTCATGGTGTTGTATTTTTATTTTGTCTTTAATTTTTATTACGGTACTGTAAATTGCTGCACAATTTCCGTATATGATATTTAAATGGTGGTGGGGAGTTTCACTTTAAGGAGAAGAGGTACCCAGCTGTACATTCTCCGTTTAAAACTGCAGATATTGTCCGTTATTTAGACCAAGAGGTCTCTACTCGATTTTCGCTTGAGACATCACACAGGTGGGAAGTTCCCCTTGTAGCTAGATCATGGGCTAGTTGGTTAGGATGGTCGTCTAGTCGTTCGTGAAATTTACTACACAGGGACGCGGTTAGCTTCTTTACTCTCGGAATTTTGAAATCGTCGTGGAGGGTTTTATCTAACTGGAGGGTTTATCGTGGAGGGTGTTGTATCTAACTTCATAATGTCAAAAAGTGTGGGAAACAATGTGCTTAAATGCTTTTCAGCTGATGAAGATGAACTGTTAATTGATTTTGTTGTCTGTTGTAGGAGTTAGTTCTCAAGTTACCTTCTATAAGGTTCAGAATGTAGGTAATACTTTCTCGGGTTAACCTGAAATATTTTTTAATCCTTTCTTCCTCATCGACAAGGTGGTTATTGAGTAAAATTTTGAAAATCCCCTCGTTTTCTTGTTTTGAATAAATCCCACTTTCAAAATTTTACTCATATTTTTGTTTCATCTTCTTCATCATCATCCATAAAAGTTGTGTTTCTGTATAAGCAGTGCTAATATTTTCATGTTTTTGTTTTTTGTAAATAGTCTATCCATTTCAATACACTTACAACACACTGTCCTTGCGTCTACTAAATAGATTAGCACACTGCTCTAGGAAAACACTTTTGCGCAGCGTAATACATTTCACGCTCCTGCCGACTTGCCAAATACAAAATCGGCTTTTGCTGCGCAAAATACACGTCGCTAGGAAGCCACGGCTTAACTTTCCAAATCCTAGCCGGGAATTGAACCCGAGACCTTCCACTTTGTCGGCTAGCGCGCTAGTCACTACACTATGGAGGTGGGCTGTTATTATTTTATGGAATAAAATATGCGCTTAAATAAATAATTCACCTCGCCGTAACGACACTTTTAATCAAATTGAATGTGGTAATGCTGCCACCAGAATAGTAGCACCATCGAAAGTTTAATTCAATTATTTTATTTATTTCGCAATATATCACGTTACGGCTTTATAATTTTAAATTTTAAATTTTTTCGCAGAATCCGTGTCCCCTTATAACCATTTATTTTTGTTTTTAAATCAGTTGAATGATAGGCTACTACTAAGTATTTTTAATGACTAACAGTCTCCATTGAAAATACATTGAAATAAATTTTCCGGTTTAAATGCATGAAAATTAAGACACGAGAAATAAATAAAAAATGTTTTTGTTTGAAGTACAACATTTTTATTTGATATGTTTTACCTTAACAGTAAAAGAAATTTATTCCAGAATAAAAAGATAATTATTTTGGACCTCTATGTTTCAGGAATCAGAGAAAAATGTGAACAGAAGAGCATTATCTTTTACTGATAACAGATTAGAATTATTAAATCAGGATACAAAAGGAGTAAAATTAAGGAAACGTCGTCAGGATTTTTTACGTGGCAACTTTAACGGTTTTGACATATTACCCTCTCTTCCAAACTTTTTTTCGTCAGACCTATTCGAAAGGATGCGGCCTTTCCTTACTCAAATGATAATACTATGTGTAATACCTTTACTTCCAGAACCTTATCAAACGGCTGCATCTTTGCTTTTTCAAAGTAATGGGATAGGCCTAATTTGATAATAATATCAAATATCTTTGAGTATTTATTAGTTTTTTCAGAGGTTAATTTCACAATATTAGAAGTCAGATTTAACGATCTAACGAAACCGTTAAGTAAAGGCAGTACTTTTATTTTTCATAAAATCATTTAGTATACAATAATAAGAGATATTTATATAAAAAATATTTTTATTTACAAATATTTACAAAATAATTAGTATTTTTAAATCTTTTATACGAACGAGGTAGCATCAAAAAGTTCCTGGAATCGGTCTATGAATTTTATTTATAAAAGATTTATCATTCTTACCTCAATTTCCTTCAAAGTATAAAGTGCTCTCCTCTTTAATTGTATTGACCATATTTCATTTGTTGTTGTTTAGGTCATCAGCCGAATGGCTGGTTTGAACCTGTAGAGGTTTTACTAAGTAAATCGAGGAGTGAGGTGGTTTACCATTGCCTTCCTCACTGAGTGAAAAAGTACGCTTGTCAGCATGCCGAGCCCTCTGAAAAGCACATATTTTCCACTCTGCAAATGACACCTTCACTTCATTCACCACAGGGTCTGGCTTTTTTTTTGACCCTTTTTTTTAGACCCTTTTTTTTTTTTTTTTTTTTTTTTTTATCGGACGTTAAACAAAAAAAAAAAAAAAAAAAAAAAAAAGGGTCTGGCTGTATAATAAAATTCATTACTTTCAGAGGAGATAACTCTGATTAGTGTCTTTTACACCTCTACCTCTTCTGTTCTTAAATGATTCAGTCATTGAATTGGCTGACCATGTGATAAGAAACAGAAACAGATTGAGTGTAAGTAATTTGACACCCAACCTGTCTGTTAGGGGCAAAATATTTCATTTATTTAAACATAAATACAGTTGAACTTCTGTAACTCGAATTTTTTATATATCGAATTGAATTTCAGTAGCCGTTAACCTTCCATGCATTTACCATGTAAAAACCCATTCCAACATTTATTTTAAATTTATTTGAGTTTCCCCTTTTTATCTAAGTCGAACTATGTATTTATTCCGTTTCTTTTGACAAAAATATGTACCTACATAGTTTTGGTCTTTTGAAAAATGTAGGTACAGTGCTACTTCTTTTATTATTAGAGAAAATATTCGACCATAAAAGCGTAGGCCTACAGACCGATAAACTCATCTGGTTGTATAACAATAACTTTGTATAACTATATAACTTTTGACATTGACAACTTTTAACATTATAACTTTGTATAAGTGTAAAATAACTTTGTATAACATTCATGAACCAAAACAATAAATTTCTTTGAATCTACGGATGTTTGGTCGACCACTGAACGATAGAACCATAGTCTATACAACATATCTACCATATTCAGCATGTACTTTAATAAAAATGCGTCATTTTGGAATACTGTATACAATATGGACAGTATTTCACACTGTAGGCTACGGCTAAGCTTAATACAACGCACAGTACCGTAGGCTATTATGAAATTACGCATGTGCAGTAAGCCTACATTTCACATATTGTAGTCAACCATGGAATGTTCTGTTTTTGTTTTTAAATAACTACTTCGTTGTTATTTTTCCATAGCTCGGAATTTCTGTAACTCGAAGTTTTTTCTCCATCCCTTGAGGATTCAAGTTATAGAAGTTTGACTGTATAAGGATATACGTATAACTTGGTTATTTCGAACTTGGATAATCGAATAAACTGGTAACCCCTTTTTAAAGCGTATTAAAATCTTATGATATGCCTAATTAGAAGTTTAAAATATGTTATTTGGTTAATTCGAAGTTTTTCAAAGAAAGAAAATAAATGTTTGTTTACCTAGCGTATTCGTATACAAGTAATAAAGCTTACCTGCTATGTTTGGATTGAAAATAGATACTAATAAGTTCTGTTATAGAGTCAGTTATTAACGTGTGAATAGCCTAATCTACTATCGGTTTCATAATCATAGGCACCCGAGTTTGAACCCTTGCATCTCCAAAATTAGGAGTCGGATTTCAACACATTTTACATAAAAATTTAGCTCATTTTATTTTGCGTTATATTTTATTTTATAGTCTTACATTTTTAATATTGTTTAAAAATTATTATCATATCGAGGTTGGAAGACAAAAAGACTCGGTTTTTTTGCTACCGCAACAAAGTTCATGAGTTTAAAGGCGTGTAACTCGATAATTATTTGACCGAAAAGTTTGAAATTTGAACACAACATATTATAGAATTATATTCTTACAGCGTGTACAAAATTTCATATCTGTACGTTCCTTAAATTTTAATTTATTAACAATATTCTGAACCCTTGCTATCTCGGTAACCGCTCGATCGTTCGGCACGGGCAAACATAGTTTTATTCAGCGTAAAAACTTAATACAGATATGTTAATAACATGAAATATTGATTGGTCAGTGTTAGGGTAGAATTTTTAAAATTTTGTAAAATAGACTGGGTAAAGCGGGGGTTGTTGCCTGAATCTGACTGTTTACCTGGATTGACAATGCAGTTTGTCAATTCAGGTAGACAGTCCGATAGGATGTCTAGTACACAAACTGGCAACATGGATAGTAGCGCCCCCGCATTACCCAGTCTATTTTTCAATATTTTAAAAATTCGTCCACAACAATGGCCAATCAATATTTCATGTTTACATATGTGTACTAAGGTTTTACGCTGAATAAAATGACATTTTGCCCCTGCCGAACGATCGAGCGGTTACCGAGATAGCAAGGGTTCAGAATATTGTTAATAAATCAAAATTTAAGAAACGTATAGATCTGAAATTTTGTACACGCTGTACGAATATACTTCTATATGTTGTGTTCAAATTTCAAACTTTTCGGTCAAATAAGTATCGAGTTACACGTCTCTAAACTCATGAAATTTGTTGCGATAGCAAAAAAACCGAGTCTTTTTGTCTTCCAACCTCGATAAGGTAATTTTTAAACAATATTAAAAATATAAGACTATTAAGGGTCAACGCAGAATAAAATTAACTAAATTTTTATGTTAAGTATGTTAAAATCCGATTTATACAGTAGTTTTGGAGATCCAAGGGTTCAAACTCGGGTGTCTATGATTATGAAACCGATAGTAGGCAATTCCAGCCTACAGGCTGTATAGGCTTTGAACATTGTAAAGTGAGTTTCACTTTTACAGAAACGTGTAGTGTATGATCGGTTTGGGATTTCCCATATTAAATTTTCACCCTTATTTTTAAACCGTTTTCAGTCACATTATAGTACCCCTACTGTAGAGTATACAAGTGCATACGGTGTGTATGGAATCTGAGATGTACAATTTACGTATGTACATTTTTTTGTAAACTAGATACAGTACAATTTAGTTCGTTTTAGTTAAGTTTACATGCAGTGCGGTTCATTTTAACAATGGCTAAGAGCGGCCCGTACAAGAGTTTAAATTTGGACGAAAAAGTTAAAGTGATTCAAGATGAGGAACAGGATACCAAACGAAAGTGTGTCTTAGCTAAAGAATACGGGATTTTACCGAACACTTTGTCGTTTTTCTTAAAAAATAAAAACAAAATTATGAAAACTGAAAAAAAACGGAAAAAGTCGAAAGCGGGTAAGAACAGCAGAATATCCTGCAATGGAGGATTGTGTTTCGAAGCGTTGTTTAATAGATTCAATAACTTGAAGTAGTTGCCCATAGCAGGCAGGTGGAGTGTTAAATTATTTGAAATTGATCTGCTGGTACCAAGGCTAAAAAAAATAGTTCGTTTCTTATCGCATGGTTAGCCAATTATATGACTGAAGCATTTAAGACCAGATGAGGTAGAGGTTTAAATGACTAATCAGAGTTATCTCCTCTAAAAGTAATGAATTTCATTATACAGCCTGACCCTGTGGTGAAAGAAGTGAAGGTGTCATTTGCAGGGTGGAAAATAATATACGCTTTTCAGAGGGCCCGGCATGCTGATAAGCATACTCTTTCAACTCAGTGAGGAAGGCACTCCTCGTTTTTCTTAGTAAAACCTCTAGAGATTCAAACCTGCCTTTTGGCTGATGACCTAAACAACAACTTTCAGTACTGTATTTCAGTAATACATAATGGACATACAGTATGTCTAATACTTTCATACATTATGTAGCCCTACATATACTCTCCTAGTTTATTAATGAAATAAACCCGGGTTTTCTGTGAAATTGACGTTCTCCTTTATTTCTGTTATTAGTTTGAATTTCGTAATTTTTAACAATAACAATTTAAGAATTTTTTTACAATTCTCTACAATAACGTTCCGTATGATGTTAGTTATTTCGAATTTTGGATAATTCAAACTTTTTCCATTCCCTTTCAAGTTCGAATCAACCAGGTTTTTCTGTATTTATTTCAGCATTTATAACCTTATTTCAGCAACATAAGACTGACTATTTTACATTAGCTAATGCACTTTTATCTGGCAAAAATTGTATAATGTAAATTATAAGTAATTAAATATTTTGTTAAAGTTATTTATGTGTTTTAACTAAATTTTTATTTACATATTTACACACCTATATATATTTTTTCTCTTGCCGTATATTAATATTCGTTTAGAGGGAATGAAAGTAGTCTATTGTATTTATGTCGATTTTCGAAAACGAATTTTCGCCGGAAATTCACCTGTCCAAACAAAAAAACATATTTTTACCAATTTCTGTGTGTATCTGAACAAAACATCTCAAAAACAAACTAGCATACGAAGTTGAAACTTGGAACTTAAGTTAGGTACTATAAGATACTACCGGATCCTTTAAAAACATTTTCATAAAAATTAGTTAACTAGAAGTAGTAGTTTATTCGTGCGATTTTTCACTTTTCTTGGGAGTTTCTCAAAAAATAAAACGGCTCTTACAAGTGTTTAAAAACTACCTTACTAAATTTTTAATGATCTACAAAAAAGGGTAAGCGCCATGTCTGCTGAATTTTTTTTGGGGGGGGGGGGGTTTGTGCTCTTGTGGTAAAAAATGGGTTTTTTAAGATCGCGGCATCCTAGGGCAAAAGTGAATACAATCACAGTTGTAGAGTATTAAAAACCTACGACTAACATTTTTACGTCAAACATTTTTTCTACAGTGCTTAGTTTAGCGTTGTACCATTGTAAAAGTACAATCGTACAAACAATGGAAGTTATGCTAATTCCTATTACTATAACTCCCATTACTCAGTAACTACCCATTGAATAATGTAAGGTAAAAACCCCCCATTGTTAGATAACCCCCCATTGTATAAGATACATTAGAATAGTAATTAGACAATAAGTTATAAACATAGCCAACGGTCAACCATCTGATATTCATTAGGCTAGTGTATCTCTCCCTCTGTGTTTTTTGGCCTTGCTTCCACCTACCAACTTTCAGCCAGTCACTGGGGTAATTCTCCTTCCCGTTGGCCCTACAGGTTGGTTGAGCGGTTGGTGGGAGAGGGAGGCTTGTCAACCAGAGGTTTCCTGGTTCGTACCCAGGAAATTTACAATCAGTTCCCTTCAGACTTAAGGGTACCCGGAACGAAAGCAATAGAAAATTTTCACATTCACGGGTTTTTGCAAATTATTGAAATTCAGAGTTTTCTGCATCCAACGATGTAGACATAATTTGTTGGGGGTTTTACAGTTTTTTTTTAATTAAAAATATGTTGAATCCTTACGTTATTTTTTAAACTTTACCATTTGCATAACATCTCTATTTTCTAGAATGACAACAGATAAATACATAATTTTTTTTATTTTGTGCGATATTTTTTGTTTTAAAACTTTAAGTTAGCACCAGATCACCTGTGAATGTAATATATTAACCTCTGAAGTGTAAAAAATAACATTGAATTATTTAACGTATATTGTGTTCTCTTTTAGATTTTTCTTATTACCAGTAAATATCAATTTTTGACACATAAGGCACATTTTCTCAGCCAACTGTGAATGGATTTTAACGAAATTTTAGCACAGCTTTTCATACCATAATTTCAATGTACTGACTTAATATTACAGTAAAACAATATGTTTAAATATTTATTTTCCAGTTCATTAGGCAAAAAGTTATGTTTTTCAAAAGTGGTAATTTAAAAAAAAAAGTCATCTTTCTGACAATATTTTGAGATGCTACTAACTCAGTGGGTGTAGAATAGCCTGAAAAGTAATCATAAGAAAATTTGACTGGATAACTCTAACAGTTCTTGAGAAAATGTTCCTTAAATTAACATTACGGAGATAGGTATTCCGGGTCCCCCGGAATGGAACAGAGGAGTCTGTTAAGAAGGAACATTTTTTGAAGAAGTAAGTAGGAGAACGTGGAGAAGAAGGAGAAAGGGGTAAAATATCTAAGGTAAATTCATTTCGTATTTATTTAGGGTTTATTAAGGTTTTTGGTTTTGTATTAAAGTCGCAGCAGAGTAAAGGTTGGCTATATTTTAAAATAGGTTAGGGTAATTTAAGGATAATTTCGTTAGGAGTTAGTAAATTTAGTTAGTAGTTTCATATTAGTATTCATTAGTTTATTATTCATTAAATATTTAATTTAAAGCAAGGAGATATAGTTTTATTTATTTATTTTTCTCATGCTCTGCTGATAGAGCTGGCGCCTAACTTTTTATTTTTTTTAGTTCATATTGAAGTTTTTGCCCACCGGTAAAGTTTAAGATGGTGCAGCGTCAGTTAGTGATTTTATGCATTTTTCTCATTAAAATCAGTATAAAACCCGGATTTTATTACCATTGTGACCTTAGTTTGCATTTTTGGACAAAAGAGTATAATCAAAGTTATAGATAATTAAAAGAGCGACAACTTTTATTTAAATCATTTTCTTCTACAGAGTTCAGTGTCAATCAGTTATTTTCCATATTTTTAATTTCTACAGAGGTTGATTTTCATTTTCCATCATTCACTCATAATGAAAATTAGATTATGTTTTTTATTTACATTGTTTATTAATGGTTAAACTTAGGTTATATTGTTCATTATTTACATTGACAAGAGAAAGTCATGTGAATGTTTCACACGAGACTTTTTTAATTTAATTGATTTTCTAAATAACTGATTTGCATAAAAAGAACAGTGTAAATAATTTAAAATTTTGGGGTTACGTGTTTATTTTTATTTAATTTTCATTATCTTTATTGCTATTTTATTTGGTCAGGAGTAAAAACAACTCATATCCCATTTCCACACTAGTGAAAGCAATTTGTTCAGTATCCAGTAAAAATAATCTGGAATCAAAATACTGTAATTGTTATAAACTCTTTGAACTTCCAGTTTGGAACAAAAATTTTCAAGTAACTTATTGTACAAAAATCCTTTGTAGTATTTTGAACATATTACTTTCTCTTGTCTATATGGATGTATAGGAAGAAAAGTATTGTTTTCATTTATCGATTTTTCGAAATCGAGTTTTCACCCGATCTATACGTTTTCAGATCCCCTAAACCCAAAAAACATGTTTTTAGCGATTGGTCTGCCTGTGTGTGTGAACAAAATATCTCAAGAACGAAATATCGTACGAACTTAAAACTTAAGTTAGGTAACATTAGAGGAACGAACATTTTCATCAAAATCGGTCAACCGGAAGTAGTAGTTTATTCGTGTCATTTTTCACTTGTTGCGATTTTCTCAAAAACGGCTCCTACGACTTTTTTTAAATCGCCTCATTTACTAAATTTTTTTATGCTTTACAAGATAGGGCCATATATAGACGCCTTGTCTGCTGAAATGCTTGGGAAGGCTGTTTTCTCGTAAAAAATTGTTTTTTAAGATTACTGCTTTAATATGAATTTTAGCACAAAAAGAATTATGATGAAAGTTGTAGAGAATTTAAAATTCTACAACTTTTACTTTAAACATTCTTTTCTATAACGTTCAGTTTAGTGGTAATTAGCGATTTTCTGGTTTTTTCGTGAAAATGTGTAAAAAGTTGATTTTTTAAGATTTGAGCCTTAGTACGCATTTTATGACAATAGTGTGTAATCAAATTTATAGGAAATTAGAAGATTTACAACTTTTAATTAGAGCATTTTTCTCCACAGAGCCTAGTATAGCGTGAAAGAGTGATTTTCTGTATTCTTAAGCCAAACTGAGATTGATTTTCATTTTGCATCTTTCACTCATGTTTAAAATTAGGTTATGTTTATTAAGGTTAGTTTCTTTGTTTATTTCTAATGTTTTATTATTAATGTTCGGTTATATTGTTAATTATTTACATTGGAAAGAGAAAGTCGTGTGAGTGTTTCACACCAGATTTTACATATAATTAAGGTGAAATTTTTACAAAGTTGTAAAGACTTAAACACGTTAATAATGAAATAAAAAAGTTGAGGAATTTGAGATAATTTGTGGCTTGTTTTATACAGTAGGAATCTCCTAAAAAAATAAAATATTGATGTACACCGGTAAGAATAATTTCCGAGTTAAATAAAAAATTATGTTACAGGATTATATTATTGCCAAGCAAGAAGAGAATAATACAAACCAAATCAACAGTGAAACACTATTCAAGAACCACGGGGTGCGATCACGAAGGCAGACAGGGGGGACGACCCTTATTGATTTTCTTGTTAATGTACTTCGTGTACCAACCTACTTATTGGGATACGTATCGGAATCACTTATACAATTCTTATTCGGTCAAACTTCAAATACGCCTATCAACAGTTTTTTTTTTGATCCGGCAACCAGAATTTTTACTACTCCCATTGCTCCAAGCAGTACTACCAATGTTAATGCCACAGGAAATAATCCTACAATATCCTGCAATACAACAAACTGCGAATTATTTAATCAATTTCTTAGAATATTGAACAGTACATACCAGAATCAAATTGCGAATCCGACTGGTACTAATGCCGCAGTTGCCGTTAACACTACCTCCTAAAAACAATTATTATTTGTTTTTGTATTAAATATTAATTTACCTATATATAATTGTGCCAATTATTTATGATATCCATTTATAGTTTTATATCACGTTGCTTGCTTCTTAATTTTTACTTTCTCTTGCCAATATACCTTTGCAGGTATGATTACCGGTGATTTTTGCAAAGTAAGGGAAGAAGAAGTTGTGAAGAGGGGATGAGATTTTTATTACATAGGTATACATATTTTTGTTCTCTGTATCATTATTTGTAAAATAATTATTGTAATTTTGTATGGGAAATAAAGTTAAATTTCAAAATTTTGGTTGATACGATGCGCCATGTCTGCTGAAATTCTTGAGGAGGCTGTGCTCTCGTAGAAATTTTTTTTTTTTAAACTGCGGCCTTAATATGCATAATACCATAGGAAGGAAAGTATTGTTTTCATGTCGATTTTTCAAAATTGACTTTTCACCGGATATACAAGTTTTCAGACCCCCTGAACCCAAAAAAACATGTTTTTAGCGATTGGTCTGTGTGTGTGTGTGTGTGTGTGTGTGTGTGTACGCGCGCGCGTAGGCTGTACATACATACATACATACATACATATATATTAGTCTATATATCTGTGTGTGTATGTGCGAGTGTGGTATGCATGCGCGTTCACGTGCGTGCGTGCGTGTATGTACGTACGTGTGTGTGTGTGTGTGTGTGTGTGCGTGTGCGTGCGCGCGCGTGTGAACAAAATATTTCAAGAACGGAACATCGTACGAAGTTTAAACTTAAAACTTGAGTTAGGTACCACTAAAGGACCCGACACGAACATTTTCATCAAAATGGGTTTACTGAAAGTAGTAATTTATTCGTATGTTTCACTTTTTTGCGATTTCCTCAAAAACGGCTCCAACGATTTTTTTTACATTGCCTCATTTACTATATTTTTTATGCTCTGCATGGTAGGGTAGGTGCCATGTCTGCTGAAATTCTTGGGGAGGCTGTGCTCTCGCAGAAAAAAATGGTTTTTTATGATTACGATTAAGGGTAAAAGTGAATGCAGGCCTAATCAAAGTTGTAGAAAATTTTAAAACTTAGGTACAACTTTTAATCCAAATATTTCTTTGTTTAACGCTTAGTTAGCAGTCATTAGTGATTTACTGTTTGTTTCATAAAAATTTGTAAAAAAATGGATTTTCCAAGATTTCGGCCTTAGTATGCATTTTACGACAAAAGTGTATATATTATAATAAAATTTATAGGAAATTAAAAAACCTACAATTATTAATTTTAGCAGTTTTCTCTAAAGAGGCTAGTTTAGCATAAAAGAGTGATTTCCCGTAGGCCTATTATTAAGTCAAACTAATGTTGGTTTTCATTTTGCATCATTCACTCATGATTAAAATTAGGTTATGTTTTTTGAGGTTAGTTTTTTGTTTATTTCCAATGTTTTATTACTAATGTTAGTTTCTAGTGATATTATTTGGATTGGCAAGAGCAAGTCGTGTGAGTGTTTCACATCATATTTTTAATGTATGAAATCCCCTGACTTACTTTCTAATGTGCTATTCTTGCTAATACTAGGTATATGCTACTTATTACTAGCTAACTCGATAGCTCATTACGACACATATAGATAATGAAGTCACGAGATTGCCTTTTGCGTATGGATGGGCTGTGAGGAAGGAAGTGAAAATTTGAAGTGCTGCCAACCTCAACGGTGAGACACTACTCGTACATTTCACTACCGTGCAGTTTCTACATACATTTTGTAAGCTATGATTTATTCTGAAAAAATGTTTTCTTCATAAACCTTATAAGAAATAAATGTGACCTGTAATATTGCCTATAGCTTAATTACGTGACTAGAAATGAATCATTTACTATAGCTAATTACCAGCTACTTTATTCCATGAAACAAAATTTTCTACGAATGAATGGCCTTCTTTACTATTGCTGTCACCGGCGACTTCACTGTCAGTCTCACTAGTATCTGCCACACACTTTCATTTTTTTACCAGGTGTCAACAAAACTGTTGAAGAATAGCTTTCTCACGTCTTTAATTTCCTTCTTTATTTTTCGAATTGTGGAAAGAGATACAACACAGTAGTTAGTCACTTGCTCATGGCTTTTGTTAAGAGGCAGGGAAAGGCATTTTTGTTTGGCTGTAACTTCACAGCATTTTATTAAATTGTATATTAGATTTCTTTCAGCACTTGAATAGTCTGTCCACGTTTTCGAGAAACTAACATTTCTGTTCACTGTAACAAACAGTTATATGTTCGTACCACATTATATCGTACATATCGTACCGTACATTATATCGCGGAACCTACAAAAGGTTCCGCGATATACTGTACAAGGTCTGTTCAAAAAATAACCGAACTTTTTGCATTACGCACTAACGTACGGTTGGCAGCAACACTTCTACGTCATTTCTTTTGTAAACACATGTTCTTGGATTGTTGATAATCTCATTTATACTTTTCGTGTTGTTGTGTTTTCAGTACGACGTGTTTAAGTGCTATTGACAATTTTTGTAATGTGCGATATTTGGGAGCAAAGATGCTACGTGAAATTTCGCGCGAAACTGGGGAAAACATTTACAGAAACATTTCAATTTTTTAAACAAGGTTATGGAGTAGATTAGACTAAGAAGGTTATGAAGATGATTCTCTGAGTCGTACGCATTGTTTTGAATGGTTTTCTCGATTTAAAAGTGGTTTCCATTCAATTGAAGATAACCCTCGACCAGGAAGGCCTTCGGTTTCAACTGACGACATCCACGTTAGGAAAAACCATGATCTGGTGCGTGCAAATCTCCGATTGACTGTCAGAGAACTTTTAAAAGAGATTGGCATCTCAATTGGATCGTGCCATGAAATTTTAACTGAAAAATTGAACTTGCATCGAGTTGCAGTAAAGTTCGTTCTCCGTTTGATGACCGAACAGCAAAAAGAACATCGTGTGGACTTTCGTCGGTAACTTCTTGAAAAAGCCAATGCTGATGCAACATTCACGCAAAGGATCATAACGGTAGACGAAAGCTGGTTTTACGGTTACAACTTTGAGACAAAAGTGCAATCTTCACAATGGGTTGGCAAAAATTTACCAAATTTCACATTACAAAAATCGTCACTAGCACTTAAACACGTCGTACTAAAAACACAGCAACTCGAAAAGTAAATGAGATATCAACAATTCAAGAACATATGTTTACAAAAGAAATGACGTGAACAGTGTGCTGCCAACCGTACGTCGCTTAAAAAACCCCGTTAGCGCGTAATTCAAAAAGTTCGGTCTTTTTTTTACATCCGGCTATTCTGCAATTACTGCTAATGCAGACGGTGAAGGATGAAATGATTTTTGTAACGTATGAAAATATGCCGTACCTGAAAAGGATTCGAACCCAAGTTCGGTTTTTTCTTGAACAGGCCTCGTATAGTATAAGTTGTTGTGTTTGGTGTACTAAAATTAAAGCAGTCGCACATGCGCACTGATGCTTGTTTCCTTTACGCCTCGTTGCAAACAAAGGCAAACTCGTGACTCAAGTAACTGTACCAGTATAACAACTAGTGATTGATTTGTTAATTTCTAAACACAACAATCAGGCTGTGGTTAAACGGCACACTGTATTACAGCACACACACACACGCACACACACACACACACACACACACACACACACACACCAAATGCTTAACATGTTTTTTGGGTTCAGGGGGTCTGAATACGTGTAGATCCGGTGAAAACTCGATTTAGAAAAATCGACATGAAAACAATACTTTCCTTCCTATGTATTCATATAGGCAAGAGAAAGTAAAAATCTGACAGTTGAAAGTAAATTAATTCCATTACGATACCTGAAAGAGATCTGGGTTCGATTTCTGACCACTAAGAAACCAGATTTATTTCTGTTCAACAGTTGTTCAACATGCTTCAATAGACAGTTCAACATGCCTGTAACAGGCAGGTGTTAAATTATTTGCACTCGATCTGCTAGTTCCAGGGCTACACAAAATAGCTCTGTTTCTTATCACATGGTCAGCCAATTATATGACTGAAGCATTTGAGAACAGAAGAGGTAGAGGTGTTAAAGACACTAGTCAGGATCTTCTGAGAGTAACAAATTTCATTATACAGCTAGATCCTGTAGTGAATGAAGTGAAAGTGTCATTTACAGGGTGGAAAGTAGATGATTTTCAAAGGGCCTGTCATACTGATAAGCATACTTTTTCATTCGGTGAGGAAGGAATTTGTAAACCATCTTACTCCTCGTTTTACTTAGTAAAAAATCTAAAGGTTCAAATCAGCTTTTCGGCTGATGACCTAAACAACAGTTATAGATATAAAAATAGTTGAAGTGTTGTTGTCTCTACATTACAAAGAATAATTATTTGAATTTGAATTATATACATGCTTCCGTCACCGCAAGAGAAATGGGTTTGGCTTGAAAGTAAAGGGATCAAGAAAATTGTTTTCCATGCTAACAGTCCTGGTTTATCACTCATTCTTATCCATCACTCTTCACTGCTTACATCAGCATTAATTTACCAAGTGCGGAAGCCACCTTAGTTTGGAAAAGTACCTGTCTATAACCCATAACAACCTTACATCAGCCTTACATCAGCATTAATTTACCAAGTGCGGAAGCCACCTTAGTTTGGAAAAGTACCTGTCTATAACCCATAACAACCTTGAAGAAAATAAGCAGTAGGGTGTACTATTCATTACAGTTTCACTTATAATGTATTGATTAGTGCCAATGCCAAATTGGAACTCAATTCTAAGTAGTGTGTAGCTGATATAAATTCACACTATAGTCGGAACCATAAATTTACAGCTTTTTTAGACCTTAACTATTGTAGATACCATTCATTACTTTATATTGGCCATCCCAACACATCAGCTATAGTTGTTGACTTCGAACCTCTCCATAAGGCTTAGCGCCCACTTGTTATTTCGTCGTGCAGCATAAAAATTACAAAAATTAATTTGCAGCTTTAAATTAACGTGCACGCACATGTGACCAAGAGATCGCAGCAATATCTTTTTTCGGATGCGTGATCACTTTAATTAAAAACTACAAAATTCTTTTGTTTTTAATTTCTCTTTCACGCGACGAAATCGCTACTGGGCACCTAGCCTAATGCAGTATTATTATTTTTTAATCCCTAATGTGTGTACGCTGCAATCTGTTCAATTCAGAATAATAAGCAACCCCATGACTCACTGAGATGAGGATGTGTATGACGTGTAAATGAGGTGTAGTCTTGTACAGACCCAGGCGGACCATTCCTGAGAGAGTGTACCATCAAAGTACACCGGTAATCACTATCTAGTATTCAAATAAAAGTAACTACCTTTACTAGGATTTGAACCATGGAACCTTCTTGTCTCTAAAAATCAGCTGTTAAACAGCTGACTCGCGGCGACGACTTTACCACTGGACAACCCCGGTGGGTACCTAACGTACAATGCATGAGAAATTAGTCTAATAGTGCCGACTCCCAATCGCACAAGCATGCGTTAATACATATTAAATAATTTCGTACATCTTTGTTGAGAAGAATTTTGTTTACAGTTTATCCCAAAACTAAAATATTTTATATTTTTAATGATTCATTATTTTTGTCTAAAGTATACTATCAAAACGTGAACGTTTATGTTATAAATGTGTACACGTTATAAATGTTTACAATAAGAAATCACTCTCGGTTAACACGAAACTAAACACTACAAAACTACTGTAAGAACCAAAATTTCATATAGTAGTGAAACATACATATATGGTCAAGCCGTGAAGGAGTCGGGCAGAAAAATAGAAAGCAGGATTCTCAGAACAGGCATTGGTAAAAAACATAAAGTTGACAATCAATACAGATTACTACCAAACGACCAAGTTTACTAAGACATAGAGCCCATACTTGGCATAAAGAAGTACTAAAGAACTTGTAAGAGCTGAAATTAACTGAACAGAACTTAGTTGAAAAATCACCCAAATACGAACATATAATCAAAGACCACACCATTCGACTTACCACAATTGTACCTAAAAGACCGGTACGGGTTTATTCAGAGGAAGTTCACCAAAAGCGTTCTGAATGCTTAAAGAAGTACTATCGCAAGCTAAAGGCTTCTAAACTGACTAAAGTGGTCAATTGAGGCCAAACAAGCAAAGTAAAAAAAAAAATGTGTAGTTACATGTTTGCCACCAGAATGGAAAAATTGGGTATGACTGTAAGTGAGTGGGGATGTACGTTTGTGTACCAAAAAATATTTATTGACTTGGCGCTTGGTATACTGAAATCTGTCTATAACCAAACACCTACTGGACTTGATATAGAATACAAAGTGATCTCAAAAAGTTTTTAAGAATTCGAAGGTGACTGTTTGAATCAAAAGAAAAAGAAAACTTTAAACAGAAATCTCTCTCTCAATCCATTTTTGAATTGCGGTTATGTAAAACATTAATTTAAAGTTTAAATTTTAAATAGACAACAGAAGTTAATACAGGAACAATTTGCTTATACTAGGGTGGGCTGATGAGTAATTCACACATGCTTGTAGAACGCGAACAAAAAACAAGTAGCAAGATCAGGTAAAAAATAAATTAAAGTCAAATTAGTAACCTTCAAAATCATATATTTATTTTTCAACATAGTACCTTTAAGCATTACACATTTCTCTCAACGTAAAACAAGTTTTTTCATTCTGTCACTGAAAACTTCTTCCGACTTTTCTTGAACCCAGGACGCAATAGCGGCCTTCACCTCATTGTCCGAGCTGCAATGATTACCCTTAAGTTCTTTCTTGAGTAGAGGAAAAAATAAAAACCGCAAGGTGCGAGGTCAGAGGAATAAGGAGGTGTGGAATTGGTTCAAACTTCAGGTTTCTCAGAGCCTCTTCAGTTGCACGCGAAGTGTGTGGACGAGCACTGTCATGTTGCAAGATTATTGGCGCCAGGCTGTCTCTAACAAGATAAACTCGACGTCGGAGGTGTTTTAGAGTCTGTATGTACTGAGTAGAATTTACCGTTCCTCCTCGTTCCAGGTAATCAGTCACCTAAACTCGACGAGCATCCCAAAACAGTCAAAAGAATTTTTTTTTGCGGATGGTTGTTCTGAACTTTTTAACATTGGGAGAATGTGGATGACGATATTCAGTGCTCTGCCTTTTCTCTTTGGGGTCGTAATGATGAACCAATGACTCGTCCTCCGTCACAATACTCAAAAAGTCGTCTCCTTCGTCGTGATAAATTCGGTAACAGCACGTTTTTTTACTCGCGTTGACACAGCACCAGAACACGACACCATACTTTCACTACTCAAAACAAACTGGATGAACGCAACGTTTTCAAACTGTGCAAGCGTATAGAGAAGAAATAGTACTTTCAAATGCCACCAGGCGCCCTTCTAAAGTTCACTTTGTTTGCGTTCTACAAGCATGTGTGCATAAGTTATCAGCCTACCCTCGCAATTGACACAGGAAAAGCCTTACTGGAGGAAACTGTTATCAACCAGGTGTCAGACAAAGGTGTGATATGACACCTTCGGTTTCAAATAAAATGTATATTTACACTCTTTAAAGAGAAAGGAAATAAATTTATCAATCCGCTATTAATGTAAGTCATGGTCTCTTCCTGAAGCTCCAAAGAACCATCTTTCTGTTCCAGAATCTATACAATACGTAGGCCTACACAACTAGCCATAACTAGCACAAAAAAATAAATAATTAGTGGTTATAGTGGAAACTAAAGTAAGTAGTGGCTTTTGTAGGAAAGGGCCCTATAACATCTAAAGGCCTATTCCCACGGAGCTAGTTAATTAACACCAGTGATCTGAAGATATACGTGAGTTGTGGTCTGTATTGTATAAAATTTTACAGAGTAGGCCTACACAAATTCCTTTCTAAATAGTTTTTGGTTGAAAAATACATTAACCCTTTATAGGGCAGTACTACGGGGAAAACATACTTGTTGTAAAATGTTGAATTTTGTTTTATTGGGACTTGAATAATGGTATTTCTAGTGCTAGAACAGTAAGATATTTCTTTTTTTTTATGTCAAGCCCTAGTAAGTATACTTACCAAGGAATGTTTATTGAAATGGGAATCAAATAATATTTAGTTGTAAGAATGCTTATTGAAACACCTTGTAGCCCTATATAACAGAACAATTTTGCCAATCTTAACTTTCTATCACCATGAATGCTTGCTTTCCCGTAAAAAACTGGAATTTTCTAAGCACTATACAAAAGTAACAACAAAACAACATAGTAGCGTATGCTGGTATGAATTTTTACCACATTCGTGTAACTCACAAAGCACAATATGTGCTACTAAAATACTCACATAGCTAATTTCAATATGTGGATAGCCTACTTACCAGAGAACATTTATAAAACCATAAAATGCCAATAAGGTTCAACTGCATAGCTTATTCTTAAAACAAATCGACCTTATTACCAGTGGTAAGTATACCTACCACAGACCTATAAAGGGTTAACCTATAAGTAAACGCTACGGCAATTTGTTTATAATTTGATGAGAATGGTTGAAAGATACGCTCATTGAAGTAAGCAAGTAAGTAGTGGTAATAAATGAATTAGTAAGTAATGAATTTAACAAAGAGTTAAATTTTAAGCTAATCAGTTTCATCTTGACATGTTCTGTACTTCCTTCTGGAGTCTCCTGGATACAGTGATTAAAAAAAAAGTTAAGGATCCCTTCTTGAAGATTGGAGATAGGTTAGTAGGAGGAGTAGCAATCTTTTTATAAAACCTCTGTTCATATAGTCCAGATGAGAACCCTCAGAAAGGATCCTTGCCTGGGTTTACAGGTGAAAACCGATCAACGATCGGAAGGCAGAAGAAGAAGTTTCCCAATGGCTTTTGAAAATGGATCTCTGAAAGAAACCCAGGATCTGTCCAGAGGTTTTAAGGAGGCAATTTTACCACTGGTCATATTCACAACTAGGTTAGTACCCTGTTCGGTGAATCTACCCACTTTCAATCTACCAGAAAACAGAAAAATCAGACTTTTTGCAGAACCTGCAATAATATTATTTTAAAACATTGTAAACCAATGTAAAACCTGTAATATTATGTTAAATAATTTTAACATAATATTTGTTACATAATGTGTATCATTACCAATTGATAAATATTAATTTAATTGAAATAAAATTTAAAAAACAAGCTTTCTTTAATTATCTATCAATTACATTCCTTATATGTACATTACCATTTATTTATAAATTGAAGGGGTCGGGAGAAGGCAGTGCTAACCCACATCAGCATAATTTTACGCAATGTCATTTTAAAAGTTTACTGAAATCTACAAATCATGTTTTGGAAGTTTTGTTTAAACATTTGTTATTATCTGTTAATCTAGGTTCTTAAGATAGTAAATATAGAATCATGTTTAAAACGTTCCAAACATTTTATTTTTACAGAATATTTAAGAAAAATCATGCTGGAAATTTTGTGGGTTAGCACTTTCTTCCGCCGACCCCTTCAATTACAAAAATTTTATACACATTGATATAAGTAAGTAGAGATTCAGAAATATCTGTTTATGTACTAAGCTCTGTTCATTGTGTACCAAGAGTTCATTGTGAAATGTTTTTGTTCATTGTGATCCAAGAGTTAGAAGAGGTACAGCTACGCCCGTGTAACAACCGGATTGAATACCTAACCATTACAAACTATGGGAAAGAAAGGAGTAAAGCTATGTTATTACTGCAGTTTCATGCGTTCTTGAAAACATTGTCTATACCCTGCTACTAACACATTCTGCCAAAAAAGTATAACAATAACAAAAGAAAAGCATAAGTGCAAAATATTCATGCCCATGTGTGTGTTCTGTGGTGTGAGTATTGTTTCTTTTCATTTCTTGGAAATATATAGAGAGAGAGAGAGCAGGGAGAAGGATGAAGAGTGGTGTATGGAAGGGTACATAGAGCTGCAACAAATGTTTTTGTTCATGGCAGTATACTAAAGCTATGATGTTGCACATCCTGATTGTTATGTGGACCTATCTGTAGCAGAGGTAGAAGATATGAACCATTTTGTGGACCATTGTTTCATCTTGGCAGAGTTTAGAAGAATGTTGTTTAAAAGTTGGTAATGGAGGAAGATGAGATTAAAGATTATCTGAACAGGAAGAATTGGTTAATTTTAGTTAATTTTGTGAAATATTCCTACAAGTTACAGAAAGATCCTGATAACAGAATTCAATTTTAAATGTTTTGTTTTTATTACTTTTTTTATAATTTTATGGTTGTGATTAAAGAGTCAGGGGATCTCAGTTATCAACTTACCAAGGGATAAAACAAGTGACAGTTTGTGCTGTTCATTTTTAATTAACGTGCTTAGCAGGAAAATTAATGAAAAAAATAAACACTGTCATTATGTACGCATAATATTTCAGTTGTAAGGACAAGTTATAATATTAAGAGTTTTATAAGGAGATTTGTTGTTAACATGGTAGATAACCATTAGGTTAAGACAATTTATTGTGTAGGTTATCATTTTGTACATAATTTGTATTTTCAATGTAAATTTTGTAAATAAAACCCAATCATTATTATTATTGTTATAAACTGAGCAAACTGGTTAATTATTTCTAAAACTCCAGCTTATTCAGTAGGATTTTTTAAAAGATTTGATTCTATACACTCTAAGTCATTTAATGTAGGGAGTACCCCTAAAAATTTATTGAAAAGATACACAAAAAGTCATTAGTTTATTAGAAGTATACAAGAAAGACTTCATTGGTAAGTTTTTCATGTGCCCTTAGTGACAGTACAAATTTATCTTTGTATTTTGAAGAACTTTGCTATTGCTCAGGTTCCTCCAGGTTTTATATTACCACTTTATAGTACCCAAACACACTTTTTAAAGAAGTAGCAACAGTTTTTAGTGACACTTTCCTTCATAGATTGAATTAAAAAAGGAGGTCCAATGAAGTGTTTACCTACTTCTGTGAATGCTGCTCCTTTGAAAATTTTGTTTGATTTCATTACAAATCATGATCTGCCAGAAAAATTACAGTATGTTTTCTGCCAACAATTCTGAGACTCCTGTCCCAAAAACTGAGGGTTCATACAAGCCTAATTTACATAATTTATAACTGTTAAATTGTTAAAAAATCCATTTAACATTTTGGAGTTAAGATTGACTGTTTCCTTTGCTAGGATGAGCATATAAATATGTACTTGCTGAAGAATCTGGAAACTGATCTATATTTTCAAAAGGCTGAAACAAGTTCTTCATCTAAGACCTTAAAAGAGTATATTATACTCAGTAATAAATTACTGAACACTGGGATGAGATAGTACTTTATTTAACCCCTCTGGAGAAAACACAGAAGCTCATTTTAATCTATAAAGACCCCTCTATCCTTCTGAGCAATTTATTATACCTTTCTATGCTCCATTATTTCAAGAATATTTAAAAACTAGATGGTTATTGACTTTATGGTTGGGAACTTATTATACACACACACAAAAATGCATTAAACTCTTCTACACAAATCCACAGCTATAGCGTAAGAAAGAATATCTAATTCCCTTTCAAACAGTCGTAATTTTGTAATTGCAAAGGCATTTTACTATCTGACCCACAAAGAGTATAACCTGCTTCTACAAAATTATAAGTGTACAAACATCATAAAGTTGTAAGTGGAATTGTAAAAATGAATCTTTAGTATTGGTAGACAGAAAATGAAGGAAATGATTACACCTTTATATCTGTTAACTCATGAACTGATATTTTCATTCTGGGAGACCTAATGTTTGAAAAAGAGGACTAAACTGAACATGGGACACACATACAATGGAACATAGGGCTAAACATAGGAACATTGGACACCATGTTGGATAGGTTATGCATCAGGTGCATAAATTTAGAAGTTGAGAAAAAAATACAGTTATATGTATTTTTTAGGTCTTGCCCATAACAGGCAGGTGGAGTGATAAATTATTTGCATTCAATCTGCTAGTTCCAGGGCTACAAAAAATAGTTTTGTTTCTTATCAAATAGTCAGCCAATTACATGACTGAAACATTTAAGAACAGAAGAGGTAGAAGTATAAAAGGCACTAGTCAGAGTAATCTCCTCTGAGAATAAGGAATTTCATTATGCAGCCAGACCCTGTGGTGAATGAAGTGAAGGTGTCATTTGCAGGGTGGAAAGGTGGATGCTTTTCGGAGGCCTGGCATGCTGATAAGCATACTTCCCCACTCAGTGAGGAAGGCACTTGTAACTCTCCTCACTCCTTGTTTTACTTAGTAAAGCTTCTAGAGGTTCAAACCAGCCTTTTGGCTGATGACCTAAACAACAACAATGTAGTTCCAGTGTAAATTGCATAAAGGTTATTATGTGTAAAATATATTGATGCTATTTTATTATCTATGTCTACCACAAAAAATTTAAAATTGGGCAATTTAAGACCTAAAAAAAATCAAATTGTCATTTGGTCATTAATTTTTATTTAAGTTTTATTTAATTCCATGGCATGGAATATAGTATTATTAAAGTAGTAGGTCTAATAATGTTTAATATAATACAAAATACCTGGTCAAAGTCAGATTATCTTCTATACATCTTTTGAGCTACTATGTTGGCCTTTAGATCAGTAAACCTGAAAGGGAGTAGTCAATCTTCAATACATAGTTTTTTAATGAGAAAATATTTCCATAATGTTTGTACATAAAATTATTCTGTACATAACAGTGAATTTCATTAGCAAATATTTTTTATTTTTATAAAATGGCAGTAAAAACAACAGCGATATCATAGTAAAATCAACAATTTTTTTGAGAAAATTTTGACCTCAGACGATTTTTATTTTGACGTTATCTTCTTTTTCACTTCACGGATTAGGCAGTACTACCTGTTACAGAAATCACTTTCCCTTCGGAGGACCAACACTCCTTCAACCAGTTGGCTAATAATTCATTACCAATCTAAGCAAACGGTTTCTGTTCATTCATTCCAGATGACTACTTTAGTTGATTCTGTACTCAATGATCTTCTTCTCCAGGTTAAATATTTGCAACTCTTGTTTTATAATGTCACTTCTGATCTTGTCCTCAAGAGTGCAGCCCTTCACTGCCCGAAGAAATTTCATTTCTGCAGCTCTCTGTTTGAAAGCATCCCTGCCACAACTATACCATGGCAACCTGTGTGTTATTTCGTTCAAGAATTGAACCATATAATTTGACTTATTTCATTTGAAAGCTTACCTTATTCACTATAACTTGTGTAAGTTTCAAAAAAAGGAATTATGTAGAGGGTACAAATTTATATAATGTAGTTAATAAAAATAGTTTAGGTAAGTCCTTACTATACTTAAATCATAGTTTAACATAAATTTTAGTTTTATAAAAATTTACAATTTTTCAGAAATCATAATTTTTAGCTACTCAACTTATTTTCAAGGTTTAAAAATAAAGTGGTTAACAATTTTTTATTCTCCTTGAATGTTAACAGTACAGTAATATTGTGTTTGAACATCTTTAAATATTTTTTTGTAGTTCATTTTTAAAGTCACATCAACAGCTTGGTCATTAGCGACTACAATGGGTTAGGAAACTGGAGCACCGGGTTTCGGCACGCAATAATTTTCAGATCATAACTGGGAATCAAACTTGGGACCTGCACGTTATAGGCTAATGCATTACTACTACGCTATGGACGGAGCTTCTTTACAAATTATTTTCCTTTTTTTTGTTGGTTTTATGAATATTTTATTTAAAATTTGGAATATAAGTAGAATACTACAGGTGTACTTGGTGCTCTAATATGAATTTAACTTCAATCTGACTCGAAAAAAATATACCAAATTTATTATTTCTGTAACTAGTGGCTGTTTCTCAACCCCGACAATGACTTTTAGGAACAAAGTATAACATTTTATGCAGTTACAAACTTTGTTTCCAGAATTTAATAAAGGTAATAGCTGCATTTCAAGCACAAAAAATGTTTTACTGATTTACGATTTTTTTATGGAATTAGATCCCTTAAATTACATCATCAACCGAAAACTTTGAGGGTGAATTTTAGTTTTCAACCACCAGTAGAATCAAAGGTGTGAAAACACCATTCCTAATAATTAAATTGACTGCGGTTAGTATTGATAAATTTTTTATCCGAAAAGATCGTGCTTTGATATGAATGTTAATTTTTTTTTCTATTATTAACATTTTTCAGATGTAAGTTATTAGGCATTTTAATAGCAAGTTGCTTACATGACTGAAATTAAATTTCGCATGTTTCACTTCAGAATTTACGTTCATATAAACAATTTACGTCAATATTTCATATGCCTGTTATAAGTTTATATGGTTCAGTATTTCTTAAAATTAATGAGTTACGTTCCGTTTACCTGACAGCATTTATTTTCTTATAATAAAAAATGCAGAATAGATAACTTTTTCACAAAGAATAGAATTCTCTTCAACGGATAAAGTAGGAAGAAAGAAATATCGGAAGTCACCAACCTTGACACTGTAACAAGTCGTAACAACCTTATGGGTAACAATATAAACGTCATTTCACCGAAGCCGCTCTCTTATGACGTCATTATTTATTTCTCCCTCCATACTACTTCTGTTTAAACGAATCCCGCCTCAATTTACCGACTGAATAGGTTCAGTTATTAAATTTTCAACACGGACTGCACCCATTCACCATTCATTCAGTCATGACATAACGTTCGTTTAGTGTACACCAATATTAATAAAAAAAATTGATAAGAAATTTGATTTGATCATTGCACACGATAACGGATTCTTATAAATGAACTATCGTACGTCCGATCAAAGAAGAGATGTCTTGGGATTTTATACTCATACTTTTTATTAGTATAACATTTACCGGTGAGTTAACTTTTGTATTTAAATTATGAATACGTTTTAAATTTAAATTTATTTTAAATACACTTCCCACCTCAGAATAAAACTTAAGAAACGGTTAAAAATTAAACCCCGAATTTTATAAATATTCTAATTGCTAAAGTTTCTGCTTGTCCTTAGGGAAATTTATAAGTAGATTACTAACTTGATTTCTTCATCTAGTTACCATAAACCGAGGTTACTTTGGTTCATAATGGGCAAAATGGAAGAATAATTATTGTGTTTTGATTAAAAAGTTTTTTTAATTACTAATATGTATAGGCCTACATTGCAATTGTGTCCGTTCAATTATGAACAATACACAACCCCATTGATTCAATGAGATGAGGAAAATACGTATGACGTATAAATGAGGTGTAGTCTTGCGCAGACTCAGCCAGACCATTCCTAAGAAAGTATGGTTAATAAATCCCAATCATCAAAGTACAACTGTCTAGTAGTATTCAAATCTGTTTAAAAGTACAACCCTTACTAGGATTTGAACCGTGGATTTTTTGTCTCCGAAAATTAGCTGTTAAACAGCTGACTAGCGGCGATGACTTTATCACTAAACCAACCCTGTCGGTTTAAATAAAAGTAACAATAAAAAACTATAAAAAATATCACAGTTATTCCATTATGTAATTAAAGAAAAAGTAAAAATAAAATTAGAAAACCAAATTAACACCGGTTTACGGTGAAGTATTATTTTTTATTTTCTATCGCTAAATTATAACACTTATTGCGTTTTTAAAGAAGCTACACGATGTATTTGTACTGTTTTGAAAGGTTTCTGGTATGCGAGAAATCAAAAAAATCTTAACCATAGGTTAGCTTTTATTAGTCTAATCTCTTCTCAGGTGTTTGTTTGTTGCGTTAACCTTTATAATTTCTGCTCGTGATTTCTTTTATTTTATATCCAGACCCGGTAAAATCCCGAACCTTTAACTTAAAACTTGAGCATTTTATTAACTGAACTACCGATTTTAAAATTAGCTATATTTCCACAAACGAATGAATTTTAGCACTTTTATTGAGATTAAAAACATAATCAAAATGTCAAACTTAAATACTACACGTTAATAAATGAATGTATAAATAATATAATAAAATAAAAAATGAAACAACAAATCTGTTTTTTCTTATCTATACAAATACTACATTGCGATTAATAAAAGATTACAGAACTACGATACAAGATTGTCATTTTATTTAGATACTGCATTTTTTAAAAGGTAGTATTTGTGATTCTCATTTTTTTAAATAAAAAAACATACGAAACAAAGTACAAGAATTAATAAACAACTCAAATAAAATTCCTCGATTTTTACGGTAAAGAATACTATTTAAGTTATATATATATATATATATCCTTATATTAGATAATTTAATATTTTTTAGTTTATATTTTAAAATCGCATCAAATAGTTTGATTACTAGTGACTATAATGAATTACAGTATGGAATTGGTAGGTTTTAGCTTGCAATAATTTTCAGACTATAACCTGCAATCGAACCCGAGACTTTTGAAATGTACAGAGCAGCTTGGCACTCTTAACCACTAAGCCATGGAGACAGTAAAACTTTAAAATTGTTTCAATGAATTTCACATAGGCTAAATCTTATTTTAATCATTCCTTTATAGAGGAAAAAATATTTTACTTGATAGCATTATATTATTTTCACCAACAGACTAAAGCTGAAATTATCATGGCATTATTATAATGGTATAACTTGGTATAACAAAAGTAATGAATTTTTATTAATTTAAATTAATTAAATCACTCGGTATATTTAACTCATTATTGTAAGTACTTAGACTACTGACCCTGCGAATTAATTTGCGCAATAATACTTATTCATATTTATGCAGGCCCGTTGTATAGCGGTCAGCCAAACTGGATTCTATGCCGGGGTCCCGGTCTCAATTCCCGGTTACATCCGGAATTTTTTCATTTATAAATCACCTTCGTACTATCATTATTCAAAAAATAAACTTACACTTTACTTTCGCGATGTTTTGTATCAGTGGTGTTTATTAAATAAGACATTTAATAATTTTGGATTTCTTTTTGAGAACCAAAGTCAAGTACGCCTGGTTTGAGGAAGTTCAACAGGATCTGCAGGACCTGGATATCTCAGAGACACAGATTTTGAACAGAGAAGAAGGATATAAGATCAAAAATCCAAACACGAAATTTCCAGAAGTACCTAAAAGGCAGACAAACAGACATTGGACTGTGGAGGATAGGGCGAGAGTGCCGCAGAGGATGAAGAACTACTGGGCAAATAAGAGAAACACCTAGGGATCTTCTATAAATTGATTAATTTTGCTCCAATGAGGGCCTAAAAAAAAAAAAAAAAAAATAAGACATTTGAACCTAAATAAAGAATTCCCATTACCATCACGATTCTTCAACATAAAATGAACTCCGCAACGTCTCCATCCGAATAGTATCAACTGCTTTTTATATTTGGAACTTTAAAAACTGTAATTCAATTATTTTGTCGTTTACTTTGCACAATCTCGTTATGGCTTTAATCTATTTTAATGTTCAGCTGTTTTGCCAAATCCCGAATGTCCTTTTTATAACCACGTAAACTTTTCCGTTCGCTAGAACTCTGTATTTGAAGAAAAACATAATCTACGTTTAAAATACATTGGACATAATTCGCGTTTTAAATTAATATAGGTCTATTAATAAATTTAATTTTTTAATTTTCATAAAAGATGAAGGCATATTATACCTAATGAAGATATATAAAATTACCTGTAGGAGTCTTACTACTGGTACCCTAATTTTCCCTCTTAAGTCATTCACATCATATTTTTATCCTCCATCGCAAAAATCAACCCTCAAATTTACTAGTTGTATGTACTTAAAAATATCATTAATAAAGTAAACAAATCTAAACAATTAGGCTATAACAATACTTACACAAGAACGATATACTATAATTTTTGTATAATTTAAAGTCGTGTTAAAAGCTTGGTTATTATGACAACGGTGGGTTTTGACTTTTAATAATTTCCAGACCCTAGCCGGGAACCGAACCCAGGACCTTCTGTTTTGTATGCTAGCCAGCTGAATACTCCACCAATGAGGCGGAGTATTCTTGGCTTTTGTATTTATAGATTTTCAAAATTATATTGTATACGTTATGCTAAAGAATGGATTACATTACACAATATCAACAATTCATTCTTTTTTTATTAAGTTTATCGAGTATCGACTATCATGTTCATTAGCCCTAAAAAGAATAATTCCTATAATGATAAAGAATAAAATTATTAAAAAACTACAGCTAACAAAATAAAAACTTTCAGATTAATAATAGTAGGCTATTATTGATTAGTAGCTACATTATTAGCAACTTTTTTGCACACTAATAAAATGAACACTGGTTACTCCAAACAAAAGGAAATCGAATCCAGTAATTTCAGTTTAAATGTTGCATATCCAACAGAGCAACCAACATGTGCCAACATGTGTCCAACAGAGCAACCGAGATGACTCTGTTTATTAACTATAATGCCTTTAGAAAGCATAATTTTGTACAAATACCGGGAAAATTAAAAATTGACGGGCTTCTACTCTATTTCCTGTTAATGATAAAGTAATTTACAAGTAATTATTTATTTGATTTATGATAACTATCAAGTTTACTATTATTACAACCGAATAAATATTGCATTGAAATATTACATAATTTACAAATTGATGTGGACTAAATAATTTTAAAACCACTTTTTCCTATAGTAAATTAATCCTAAATAAAAACAAAATTTTTAATATCAGTTACTTTAGGATAATGTCAATAAATAAATAAAAATCATAATACTATTAAGTAAAATTTATTTTGTGACGTAATTTAATGTAAAATATAAATTCGTTTAAATTTTATCAATAGGTAATTATTAAAATGTAGGCGTGTTGCAAGTGTTTTATTAATTGGTATAATAAACTGTATAGGTATTAACACAATTTTTAGTTCTTTGCAGAAAAAATTCATAAATCAGATTTTGAATATAAACTGAATTTACGCTCATTATTAGTTCAAGTTTAGTTGCATAAAGTTGTCAAAATTCAGAATCGCGTTGCATCTGCTTTCCACCATTCGTTTTTAACTAGATCATAAAAAACCTTAATTTTTCACATTTTTGACAGAAATGTATTCTACATGTTTTTTCTTTCATTAACTTAGTACTTTTTAACTTCATACAACACGAACTTCTACGGCTAAGGTTTCTCATTCAATTTAAATTTTAATTGAAAATATTGCAAAATAGTTATGGATTTTATAAAAGAATATATAAATTCTGAAGTGATTCTGGAACAGGTTAACCACTTTACCTATTTCGGATGTGATGTGTAGTATGATGAGGACAATGATGTACCACAAAAAGTTCAAAGATTTAATAGGATTTGTGATACAATACGTGAAATTTTAAGGGAAGACCCCGAACTGGCATATTAGTGAAGTTCTGTAAGACAATGGCTGTCCAAATTCAGACGTATGAGAGTGAAGCCTGGGTGTGGAAGAAGAAATATGAAAATTCCATTCAGTCGGCAGAGATGCGCTTCTTGAGGTGCATTAGGGGGTGTTGTGGATTGGATTGGTTCAGAAATGAGGATATACACCGAGAGTTAGATGTGTGTTCTCTTAAGGAGACAATAATATTATGGAGTGCCGCCGGAAATGGACCGATAATCTTGAAAGAATGCCTCTACACAGGATTCCTGTACTGGTAAGAAGTTACAGACCGATTGGACGGCGCGATCCAGGGCGACCGGTGGCTAGGTGGATGTCGGAACAAGTCCTGGGACCTTGGGAAGATAAAAAAGACGAAGAAGAAGAGGAAGAAGAAGAAGATGATGATGATGATCAAGGAGAAAGAGATGAAGAAGAAGAAGGAGGGGGAGGAGAAGTCATTTTTGTAAGCATAAAAATAACAAGTGTGTTTCTAACTCAGCAACACTGCAATCTATTTACATTAAATTGAACATTTAGTAATTGCTTTTTAGGTCAATTGCCGAAAAGCTGGTTTGAACCTCTAGAGGTTTTACTAAGTAAAAACGAGAAGTGAGGTGGATTACTTACTATTGCCTTCCTAACTGAGTTGAAAGAGTATGCTTATCTGCATGCCAGGCCATCCGAAAAGCACCCACTTTCCACAATGCAAGTTACACCTTCACTTCATTCACCACAGGGTCCGGCTGTATAGTGAAATTCATTACTTTCAGAGGATATAACTCTGACTAGTGTCATTTACACCTCTACCTCTTCTGTTCTTAAATAGTTTAGTCATATAATTGGCTGACTATGTGATAAGAAACAGAACTATTTTTTTGTAGCCCTGGAACCAACAGATAGAGTGCAATTAATTTAACACTCCACCTGCTTGTTATGGGCACAATTAGTAATTATAATTGTTAATTTACAAGTACTTATAATTTCATCTGTTGATGAAATTACTAGTACCGCTCTCCTGTAGCAAGGAAATAGATTTTAAAACAGCAAAGGTGTCGTCAAAAACTTTAACTTTAATCAAATACATTGTGCTTTTCGTTATATCGGTATTGTTGAACAAATTTAGAGACAAGAAATTAGGTTAAAATAAATGGTCGACTCTCTTCATAATTATTTATAATTGAATTCTTATACTCTTGTTTTGAATTTTAGATCTGTGTTTCGCTTCACTAACTCTCCAACATCATCTCAACCTTTTACACGAATGGTGTAAAACATGGAAAATAAAACTTAATACGGCAAAATCCCTTCACGTGTCTTTCACACTCCGTCATGGTGATTGCCCACCAGTATACATAGACAATGAACCTCTCACAAAAACAGATACGGTCAAGTATCTCGGTCTGACTTTTGATAAACGACTAACTTGGAGCACACATATCAAACGGAAACGTTTATTACTGAATTCCCGACTTAAACTCCTATATTCCCTACTTCACAAACGATCAAAATTACCAATGGCACAAAAATTACGCATATATTGTTCTCTCTTGAAACCTATATGGACCTACGGGTCCCAAATTTATGGTTCAACCAAACCCTCTAACTTGCAACGAACTCAAGCATTCCAGTCAAAAACATTACGCCTTATAGCAAATGCACCTCTTTACGTTAGCAACAAAACCTTACATACAGATTTGAAAACACCACTTGTACAAAATTACATTGAATACCTATACAAACGATTTCACGACAAGTCACACGAACACGAGAACCCCCTGGTGCGTTCACTTTCCACCGTCCATTTACCTGATAATCCCCTAGACACCTTAAAAGACGCTGGAGTAGAGACCTGCTAATTTGATATACAAATTTCATTCTTGGGGAGGTACCAATGGGGGCCCTACCCCTATCATGCCTATCATGTCATTTACATTATTGTCATAATCATCACATTTGCTTGTAAAATTTTACAGTTGTAAATAAAGAATTAAAGAGAGAAAAAAAAGATCTGTGTTTTGATTACTTGTTTGACAATTCCGATGTTAAGATCAGCATAGATATAGGTGTTTTAATTTATCATGGAATTTATTTATGAAGTACCCAACTGATGAATGCCATTGTCCATACGGGTTTTTAGAGTGATTTTTACGAAATTATTTTTGATTCGCTTCTTAAAGGAGAATTTCTACTAACTAACCAGTAACAAGTAACTTTATTTTAATAAATTTTAAGGTTAATCAAAGCGCAGTTGTTTAAATACTAAATCATTTAATTTAAAGAATTTTTACAATAAAAAATGTAAAAACAAAATAGTTTCTTATTTTGGAAACTTGTTGAAATTCTGTTTCATTATTTTGTTTGATAAAAAAATAAAGTAAAAAAAAACGGTGAAAGGAATTACTGACCCAACTTATTACTGAACAAGGTGACCATAAAATTACTTTACGATAAATATTTACAAAAGGTGAACTTTCTTTGAATTATTAATTTCGAATCATTAATAGGTTTTCATTAATAATTTTACCGATTATGATGTAGAATTAAAATTATTGTATCCAATAAAAATTATTTATAAATTACATTTAATAAAAAAATTGTAATTTGTTACGAAAGGCGGTTATTTGAATCGTTATTCGAAATGAATAAAATAAATTTTTAATGCAATATTCATTGCAACGTAAGTCGCTAATTTAAGTCGGTAAAATATTGCATTGTATAAACTATGACGTTTTTATTATAATAAAAAATATATATGTAACGTAGTTTTTTATATGAGATTTAATAGGTTTTAAACCATCATTAACATTAAAATATTTTTTCGGAAATTTAGTTTTTTGAATAAATTTTTCTTTAATATCAGACTATGAGGTTAATGATTCATAGGAGAGTAGATAAAATTTTAGTTTTGTAGATTATATTGAAAACATTTTTAATTAACATGAACAACCTGAATGAATAATCTGCAGGCCTGCGTAGATCGTATTTAAAAAAAAATGAAATATTATGGGGAAGTAGTATTATATTGACCATGAACGGTTCTTGAAATCTTAACTCATGCATTGAACTTTTTCACGGTCACTAGTAGGCCTATATGCTTTAAATTAACTTTCCAACCATGCAGGATGTTTGTGAAATAGTACTGTTTATAATTTCTTTAAAGCAACCTAAGTTTTTTTAAATTTATTTAGATTCGCATCAACAGATTGGTCATAAATGACTACTGTGGGTTTAGGTAGGGCATAACGATGGATTTTAACGTGTTAAAATTTGCAGACCCTAGCCGGGAATCGAATTCGAGACCTTTCGCTTTGTAGGCTAGCGTGCTAATCACTAAGCCATGAGCGGGTCTAAAAAATTTTTTTTACAGTTTTTATTAAAGTCGCATCAACAGCTTTGTCACTAGCGACTACTGTGGGTTAAGGTACTGTAACAATGGGGTTTAACGTGTTAAAATTTCCATACACTAGCTGGAATCGAATCCGGAACCTTTCGCTTTGTAGGCTAGCACGCAAGTCACTGCACTACGAAAGCGGTTTTAAGTAAATTTTGTTTATATTAATTTTAGTCATTCTGTAGTTTTGTATTATAGTACGTACTTAACGTAGGTATTTTGACATCACTGCAATTTTGTTGTAGACAAGAATATAAATAAGCACGATATATATTTCTCATACAAATCTTATAAAAAATCCAAAACTGTAGCTTAACACAATTGCAATAGTTTTTGGACGAGTGATTGTGGTTACTGGTATTCTAGATTAATTAGTTTTTTACATTAACGACTTAGGATGACCGCAAAACATAATGTTTTTACTATATAGGCTACTTCAAGAGGAAATGTTGTTATAGCTAATTACACATTTATTTTTAAAAAAAATGTAAAAATGAAAATTTGTGGAGACCCTGTTAAACTGATATGCCGTTTTTCAAATGAAGACACACATTTACAAATAATCTATTCCAATAATTCACAATAAATGTTTACCGAATCATATTACCAGATAATATTCAACTTAAAAAATATAGACCTAGTTTAACCAACGGAAAATGCATAACAGTTGTAACATTTCCACATTTTATAAAATCACCAACTTCCGTTAAATGAAATTGCGATTGCAGGTGTAATAAACATGAATAAATTACTATTATTAATAGAAAATAATATGAGTGGAAATAAGTGTTATAATATTATTTGCATGGTACAGAGATTTAAAACAAAACACATCCTGTTTTTAAGGATCATTAATGCATTAGGTATTTTTTAAAGTGATGTAGTTAAAAGACCGTTCATTTAAAATTACTTCCGATTAGAATAAAATGGAAATTTATATTAGTTTAGATTCCTTCGTCTTTAAAATTTTTTCCCTTCTCTATCTAATATATATGTACTACGAATCCCCCCCCCCCATTATTTCTTCCCAAAAGATAATGGTTTCTATATTTAGCTAAATATGTCGACTCTTTCAATGTGGAGAATGAACGACTAAAGGTAGTAATACAACTTGTCCAAATTGAACTGGCACGAGGAAATGTAACATTGGATCCGCTTTTTGCTTAGGCCTAGATTTACAACGGTATAAGTGGTGCCCTTTCATATGTCTTGTGTACCTGAACCTCACCATTTCACATTTCACAGTAATAATAATAGGCATTGTGCTACCCGTCTCGTCGTAAATGTAATCTGTTTATTGGCCTAATTTTTTTATAGTTTATCAATACAAATAAGTCACCTGCCCCAAATAGATTTATCACAAGGAAAACCACATTACTCACATTCAATAGTCATTTGTTTATTACTCTGTATATTTCTTTATACAGTCGATTCCGGATAATTGGTCCACTGGTTAATTAGGAAAGCTGGTTTTTTGGGACAGTTTTTTAAAGAACAAAAACAAAACTAGATTTTACATTGATAAGTACTCTGTTTATTCGGTCCATAATGCCGCTTATTGGGGCCAATCTGATGTATGTACATATATGTTTTATTAAAACCATTACAGGCTAGCGACGAACAACACGTGGTTCTAAGCGGCAAGATAAGATAATGGGCAGGATAGAGGTAGTAAACATTTCGACAGATAAACAACAGTAATCACGCGTCAGTCATAATTAAGACATAATTAATCAGCGTCAGTCATAATTATGTTATTTACAGTACAATGTGTAGGCAACATAATCGTCATTGCACAAATTTCAGCGAGCCATATCCACTAGCTATGCCCAACCTTACAAGCTGTGAAGCCTCCTTGCAACTTATGGTTAGTTGTCACTTGTACGTAGGTACATAGAACGTTCGTAATTCTATGCTTCTCATCAGTTTTTGTCATTTCATGAGTGTACTGTAACACACTGTTTATTGAGTCTGGTTGTTTTATTACCTGTAGGCATACTTTTTTAGTTATTTATTTTTAATTCGTTTCACACATTTTGTTGATATTTTTATGCGTAGGCTTACAGTACCGTACAGTAGCGTACGTGCGTAGCGTACAGTACCTCCTATCAACGTCTTTGTGAGTTAAATGCCACGTAACGATATGACTGTGTGAACGAATAAAGCTTTTCGACAAAATAAAAACGTATCCACCTAATTTAAGCCAACGTAAACTATAGGAACTAACAGGTGTGCCGAAAATTACGATAGCTTGTATCGTGCTCCAAGAAAATAAAATACGCCAAGAGTGGGCATTAAAAGATCATGGAACATCTCAGAAAAAAAACGTGAAGGAAGGATCCATTTGTTGAGAAGCGTTGAATGAATGGTTTGCCGTTGTAACTTCACAGGTGTTAGTGTAAATGGTCCAATGCTTCAAAACAAGGCAAAAGGTTTTGCTAAAAAGATAATCATTGTTCTGATACCCTTTAATTTTTTTCGTCTGTATATGGATTGAACTTGCATGCAAATTTATGTATGTGATAATTTTAATAAAATACATTATTGCATACGCCACATTTTACGAATTCGTTTATTAGGGCCAGCCGTTTAATTGGGTCAAAATGCTTCGGTCTCTATGCGCCCCAATTATCCGGAATTGACTGTTTTTATATTTATGAAAGTACTTTTATAGTTTATTCCACTTTGTAACAGATATAAACTATTGCTGCTCTGCCATAAGCTGTATGCGTAATTTAGGTACAGAGAATGCTTAGCGCGAGCCATCCTAACCGCGAGAACCAATTTGTACCTGAAATTATATAAACCCCAACCAGAACATTGTCCGAGAAAGAATGAAGCTCTGAACTGCTAACAGTACTCACAAATACAATTTTTTACCATCATTGACACAGCTTAGAAGAGAAAGAGAGTAAAATCGGTTTCTAATACAAATACTGCAGATTGTTATTGTTTAGGTCAACAGCCGAAGGGCTGGTTTGAACCTCTAGATGCTTTACTAAGTAAAACGAGGAGTTAGGTGGTTTACACTTGCCTTCCTCACTGAGTGTAAAAGTATGATTATCAGCATGCCAGGCCCTCTGAAAAGCATCTACTGTCCACCCTGGAAATGACACCTTCACTGCATCCACCACAGGGTCTGGCTGTATGATGAAATTTATTACTATCAAAGGAGATAACTCTATCTCTTACATCTCTACCTGTTAAGTTTTATGACTTTTAATAAAAACGCACTTTTATTTGCACAGTAGCTATAATATTTTAATAAAACCTAAGTATACAGCAATATTTCTTATTTGCCCTCCTTCTTTTAGTGTAACGACTAACGGATACACATCGTTATTAAAAGGTCGTTCAAAAATAAATTATTTGGACTCGATCTGCTAATTCCAGGACTACAATAAATAATTCTGTTTCTTATCACATGGTCAGCCATTTGTATGACTGAAGCATTTAAGTTTTAGAAGAGATACAGGTGTAAAATACACTAATCAGAGTTATCTCCTCTGAGAGCAATGAATTTCACAATACAACCAGACCCTGTTGTTAATGAAGTGAAGGTGTCACCTGCAGGTTGGAAAGCAGGTACTTTTCGAAAGGCCTGACATGCTGATAAGCATACTTTTCCACTCAGTGAGGAAGGTGGTAAACCACCTTACCTCTCGTTTTACTTAGTAAGGCCTCTAGAGGTTCAAACCAGCCTCTCGTAGTCAATAATTAATAAATTGATAGAAATTTTAGGAACATAACCATCCGTCTTTGGATAAATTACAATTTTGTCTAAAGCTTACAATTATTGTAAAGGTTTTTATCACTATCATAAAAAGCGGGAAAACAAAACGTCGGAAGGCAATACCCATTTTATTATAAGAACTACAAATATGAAGTAGACCATTCTAATACACATAAATACTTATTTGATATTAAAAAATACCAGTAAAATTAACTGTTAACTTATAATAATTTAATTGATTAGCCTTGTTCTCACGCTGCAGCACTACAAAAACCTCTTTGTTAATAATTACAAGTAATTGTTTTATGGTATTGTTATTTTTATTCGTATAACCTGAATATTATTTTCTTTTCTGTAATTCAACAACGTTATTGGATTATTAGTACAATAAAAACCTATTGTTTTATAGTTTCTTCCAACAATAATAAAAAATTCAGAAATAAAATATTTGTTAATCATTTTATTATAACTTATACATTGTTAATAAACATTTTATATTCTAACTGACTTAGCAATAATTAATTTTTAAATAGCAATAGTATGAATAATATTATATTTCGCAATACATATTATCAGTAAATAAGAGCAAAAAAAAAAAACAATTTGCTAGCCGATAATTTATGGTCTTAGAAGTTATTTTTTTTTAAATTGCGTAGTGGTACTAAAACACTGAAGAAATAAAAATTGGAATAACTATTTATTCAAATTTTGTTCCTTGCGCTTACGTCAAAAACATAAATAAGTTAATAGTTTAGACTTCAGAGGATAATTATTTATTTTAAAATTCTTTATCGTAAATTTTTTTTTAAATTGTATATTCATAGGCAAAGTGAGTATCCGAAAAATATCCTCAAAAATTCATTCTAAAAACTGCAATGTTTTAAATTATCTAACCTAATACCATACATGAAACTTCTTTTGTTAGGCCTATTATTTTATATTTAGAATATATTTAAAAGTCTCTTCAACTATTTTGATTATTAGCGACTACAATGAGTTACGGTAAGAAATCGTAGGAATTTTTTTATAATTTGTAGACCTTAGGATTTGAACCCCGGACCATCCGTTTTGCAATGTGAGCGCAGGCTGGAACTCTAACCAATGAGCCACAGTGACGACCCAGTGTTATTAAATGTTAATTAAACTACAGTTCAAGATTTTTAAAAATTTCTTTTATGGTGAGATATATGGTTATTTATTAAATAATTTGATCTTTCATGCTTAATTTTTTCATAAATTTGAATAGAAATTTATGAACGACTTGATGACCATCCCAACCAACTGACCCGTGACCTAGATACAAAGAACTTTCCAACTGTACGACATATAAAGCGGAAATGGAACTGAGACCTCTTGGTCTAAATAATGAATAACACGGGTGATTTTTCTTTTTTAGCTTTTATTTGTTATTGGGAGTCGTGAATTATTGACAACTACCCAATTTGATCACTGTATTTTTGAAGTTAATTTTAGGCATGAGTTTGAACAGGGACTCACAGTAGAGTTTGTTCACAGATGGCTGTCATCTGGTCATCAAACAAAGTCGCTTGCCCAACCGATGTTACTTAACAAATAATACGACTTTCTACCAGCTGACTGACTGGGGTGGCCCGGAGGCCCCGGTGGTTCTAAACGGAGAATATACTTCTGGGTACCTGTTTTCGTGAAAGTATAATTCCCCACCGCCCGTTAAATGAAATATCATAATAGCCTACTACGGGAATTGTGCAGCTCATTGCACAGGACCGTAATAAAAACTAAAGACAAAAAAATTTGAATGGGGAAAGACAGGGTATGACTATCAGCGGCCCGTATGTAGCTATGACTATCGTACAAAACGAATTCTCAGAAAATGTTACTTAATAATAATTACACAAAGCACCTTTTAACAAGCTTACTGACTAGGCTTCCGTAGAGACCCTGATCTGCAAATGTATTACATTTTGGTAAAATCAGCAAGTTACGGTCACCACGTTCCTATCATATTGTATTTTCGTATATTGCAAAAACAACTAATTTGTGTTCTTTTTCTTTATATCTTTGCCCATAACAGACTGGTGGTGGAGTGTTAAATTATGTGCAATCAATCTGCTGGTTCAAGGACTACAAAAAATAGTTCTGTTTCTTAACACATCAGCCAATTATATGACTGAAGCATTTAAGAATGAAAGAGGTAGAGGTGTCAAAGATACTAGTCAGAGTTATCTCCTCTGAGAGTAATGAATTTCATTATACAGTCAGACTCTGTGGTGAATGAAGTGAAGTTGTCATTTGCAGGGTGGAAAGTAGATGCTTTTTGGAGGCCCTAGCATGCTGATAAGCATACTTTTCCACTCAGTGAGGAAGGAAATTGTTAACCACTTCATTCTTCGTTATACTTAGTAAAGCATCTAGAGGTTTAAACCAGCCTTTCAGCTGATGACCAAAACAATAACTTTATATCGGGAACTGTTTTTTTTTTTCAAACAACCACCTAATTTGATCGCTGATGTTTTCTAGATTTTTTGTGTGAGTCTTTGTTGAGTCTTTTTTGTGAAATTCAACAGGGTCATCCAAATATGTTTCTTCACGTAAAGCTGTTACCAGATCACCATACAATGTCATTTTCCTGTCCGATGTTACTTAACAATTGATAGAAATGGTCTGGAGGCCAAAATTTAGTTAAAATTTTTTTAATTTTTAACTTAGATACATGCAATAACCTTCTTATGACTTTTATTCCTTTCACTTAACATCTGTTTTAATGCTCCGTAAATTTCTGTTGTCACCTTCCCTCCCTAAGGCTTCCCTAGAGCATGCTTCCACTTCTTATCTTCTTAAATCTTTAAATTTTAGTAACGGATCATTAAATGCACGAACCATCATTCACGAATTATTCAGATAATTAACCTAAACCTTGTATTTTAATGCAATAAAGAATTAACTTGTATAAAAAACAATTTTACTTCTTTCTTCATTTGAGTTCAAAATAAATTTTAATCTGATAAGATTCCTTGAATACAACGTTAATAATTATTCTCCATATTATTAACCATGAAGATAATAAACCTTGCATTTGGGCAACATTGCCAAATAAATTATATTTGATTACAACTTGATTTACAAATTGAATAAATTTAATTGTTTTTAAAAGAAACACTTCTATCTTTCACTTTCAAACGCGTTTCTCTCATATTTACAAGTCAACATGGTCAAGGACACGTTAAAATAATAACTTGGAATTTTTTTATTAGGTACAAATATTTGACCATTACCTTTAAAAATAACATGATATGATATTTAGTGAAAATTATTTTTTGACGCACGAAAGAACCACATTCTTTTACCTGTTAAAGAAAATCTTAATACCTGATCTTTTTTATTATATAAATATGTTTTTATCATTTTTCGATGTCATATAGAACTTAAATAATTTATTATCTTGTCCACAATTGGCATTGTATTTTCTGTATGGTTTTTTGTAATAGGTAATTTTTCATTTGACCTTTCCCAATTTGTTTTATTTTTAAACTGGTTACCTCAACCTGTAGACGCCTACTCGTCGACCGTAATTCACAATTCTATTATCGTACAGCTAATATAGTAATCAAATCATAAAAAATATTATCTTAAAATTACATATCTTACGTTTTGTTCATATCCTAAAATTTTAGTGAATAATTTCAAAGAAAGTTAAAAAATACAATAATATAGTTAATAATTCAAAGGTCATTGGCTTACTTTTTGTAATTGATTTCAAGTGTTTATTGAATTGAAGTACAGTGGAAAAATAATAGCCTCGAAAATTTTTTAATTTCTTCGTGCAGTCTAACATATGTATACAGTTAAAAAGATTATGTAATACCATCCATTCATTGTTATATAATTTAAGTTACAGAAAAAATTTATTAAAATTTCATGAAATGGCCTTATATATTTATTAGGCTACAGTTGTTTTTTTTTTCAATTGACTGTCATTAAATCAAACGTTTGGTGCATTTCAAAAATATCCTGATGCGTTTGAAAAATAAATCTTCTATGTGTAACAAGTTTTCACACAATTTTTTTCTTTATTTTAACCCATATAACTGCAGCTTCTTTTATTAAAAATCACGATCAAAATCTTTAAAATTGTTTCTGAAAATTATTTCTCAATTTTTAAAATTAAAAATCTCATTAAGATTTTTTTAAGTAATGTAAACAATACTATGCAAAACTGTGTGCTGAAAAATTCAGTCCTTGGCTGGGAATCGAACCCAGGATTTTCTGCTTTACATTTAAGTTTAGTATTACCACTTAACCACTGAGTCGACAGCTTAAAATTTCAATTTTGCGTGTTTGCTAATAATGCAAAAAAGTATGCAAATTTAAAATAACGTCCTGTTTAAAATCCCGAAAAAATGTAATTTGCTGAACATGGCGGTCAGATCTCTGTAAAGTTTACTGCAATACATTGAATAGACCAAGTTTACAATGAAATACTAGAAAAAGAATCAACATTTATGTTCCTCGAAAGATCGCTTTCATTTATCCCCTGACTTTCTCTACAAGTGTATCAATCATATTCTTAAATGGAAGATATAAAAAAATATATATTTTCTTTGGAAGTAGAATGTATTTACAACCGGACTTCCTGAAACCCGGGTTCCAGGAGAGTGTGGGTTGTCAGCAAACCGACGCCCGAAAACAACCCAGACCAGTACACTTAAAATGTATATTTAAAAATATACAATAAGCACAATAAGGCCAGCCAGAAGAGGGAGTTACAATAAATAAACTTGTAGCTTTTATTAACCATTTTTAAATAGAATGAAATAATGACTCACCGTCACTAAAATGTTTTGAAAATCTATAGTTCCAACATATTGATATTTTTAAAAAAATATACTGTTTTTAAAAATTGTTCATTATTTATAATTAAATCACGGGTATTGTATGTTACTTAAGTTATTTTTTCCAAATAGTTTTGTATTACTTTGCCACTTAGTCATTTTAGAAAGAAGTTTGCGTAAGACGATTGAGGACATTAGAAAAACCAGTTATTAACCTTTGGCCATTGTCTTTTGGAATTTCCAACAATGTTGATCATACCAGTGGAATTCAGAAGTTTAGAAAGATTACACAGGACAACAATGGAAAAGTTGTTTGACATGAATAATAATTATTTTTACTCGTATATTATTCAGAAGAACTACAGTTTTAAAATTCGGTACGCATTATATAAGTGGTATCTGGGAAAAGTAACATATTTGAAATTCGACCACTTACTTCTGAGAAGTATAAAAAGTAAAATAATAAAATGGATATTATCTATATCTTCCCAAAAGAATTGTAATTCTGAAAATCGGCGTCAGGTAAATATTACTTTAAAGTGTTGCCTACAGAAAATAAAATGTTGAATGAAACTGGAAATTCAATTAATCAATTTCTTTTTAATTTACCTTTTGAGGCAAGCAGTAAGTTTAGGCGTAACGCGGCGTAATTTATAGTTTATTAACAAATACTTATTAAAAATTATGTAATTATAAAAAGAAGGCATACAATTATTGAAATATTTGTTAATTGTTACAAAATGACTTGAGTGAATCCATGCTCTAAAAGAACTTGACATTTTGTTTTACGTTGAAATGCGGAAATCTGTATCTAACTATTCTATTAAAACACTAATTAAAACAGTATGTTGAAAAGTAAAGTAGAAATGACAAGTTTTCTTTCCGTGTGCTGTAGAACTTACTAGACAAAATGTATTTTATGAATAACATTCCACTAAGGTCATATCTATTCACTGAAGCAAATCAAATATTGTTCTGTACATGTTCTTAAGGTTTTATGTTAAAAACCTTTAACCTACATTATCATATTAACCCATAACTATTCAAGTGTATTAATATTAAATAACCTAGATTTACTTAACAATTTTATATGTTGTACCCAACCGGTTTGAAAATTATACATAATCTATATTTATTTTTTCGCACAAGAAAATATGATGTCATAACTGACCATTTAATATGCAAACTTTGTTTCTAGGTTTGAGTAGGATGCGCAGGCGAATAAATGCATATTCTCACCCACACACGTATCTACGTAGATTAAAAAAAATAGATGAAATTTTTATTAGTCAGAAAGTTCTAGAATAATTTTTATGTAAACAATAATCTATTCTAATATTGTAAAGACAAAGCGTGTTTTTTTTCTGCAGGCTAATTTCCAAAACTACAGTACGGATTTTCATGAAATTTTGACAACTTATTTGTATTTATATTCACAGCAACATTTATTTTTAAATTTTCAAAAATTATAACCCTACAGGCCCTAATGAGGTTTTCCATAAAAATGTATGAGTGTGTGAACATACGAGTAAATACTTCATACGAAATACATACGAGCACATATCAAGGGGTTTGATGAAATCGAGAGACGTACGCGGGGGAAATTATCAAAACGTTGTTTTGTGTGTGTGTGTGTGCGCGCGCGCGTGTGTGCTGTAGTTGAAGTATAGTAATACATATTAAGACTATCGAGAGAGGCCGGCCCGTTAGCGTAGTGGTTAGCGCGACTGGCATTTACGCCGGGGTCCGGGGTTCGATTCCCTGTCAGGTCTGGCATGTTTTCATCACTCATTCTTATTATCATCATTATCCACCGTCTGCATTACCAGACCTTGCAGAACAGTTAGACGTAAAACAGAAAACAAAAAATAGACTAGCGAGAGATCTACGCGGGGGAATTTATCAAAATATTGTGTTGTGTGGTATGTGCACGCGCGCACTCGTGTGTGTGCGTACGTTAGAGTATAAAGTCGATCTAGCAGCTACACAATTTCTGTTACATATTTATTTTAAAAAATTGGTTACACATATTTCGCATGCGAAGCCGCGCGGGGTATGCTAGTATAGATACTTAAATCACGAGATTGCCTTTGGCGCGTGGATTGGCTTTGAGGAAGGGAAATGAAAATTTGACAGTGCTACAAACCTCAACAGTGAGACACTACTCGTACATTTCACTACCGTGCAGTTTCTTCATACATTTTGTAAACTGTGGTTTATTCCGAGAAATTGTTTTCTTCAGAAACCTTATAAAAAAGAAATGTGACCTGTTAGCTAGTTAATAAATGTTAACTATAGCTTAATTACGTAACTAGAAATGATTGAATTACTGAAATAACCTTATTCCATTGGAACAAAGATTTTTACGAATGAATCATCTTCTTTACTATTGATGTCTTTGGCGGCTTCCCTATCAGTCTCACTAGTATCTATCTAACCGCTTCCGTTTTTACTAAATTTCGACAAAACTGTTGAAGAATTGCTTCTACACGTCTTTAATTTCCCTCTTTATTTTACGAATTGTGGAAAGAGAAACATCACAGTAGTTAGCGACTTGCTCATGGCTTTTGTTAAGAGGCAGGGAAAGACATTTTTGTTAAGCTTTAACTTCACAGCATTTTATTACACTGCATATTATATTTCGCTCAGCACTGTGAATAGTCTGCCCACGTTTTCGAGAAAATAATATTTCTGTTTAAGGAAACAAACAGTTATATTCGTACAGTTAACCTACAAAAGGTTCCGTGGTATACAGTATTTTTTTTGTAATCTCAACAGCTGTTGATATTCATAAACCCCTCTGGGTTTTTAAGTTATTGTGTTTGTAGTACTGAAATTAAAGCAGTTGTGCATGCGCAATGATGCTTTTCCCTCTTTACTTCTCGTTGCAAACAATGGCAAACTCGTGATTCACGTAACTATACCTAATTAAGACACGTTGGATTTAATGATTCATGAATTTGATATTAAATAATGTTGATTAAAAATGATGCGATAAGTACTTGGTGGTTTACCGTACTTATTTTGTATGTGCAAGATAGTCTAATGAATTTGTTGTATCGCCTTGAGAAGTTTACTTGAAAAATTATATACATCAAATCAGGAAAATATATCCCGTGTAATAAAACGCACACTAAACGTATAGGATTATTATATTTTAACCTTGTTTAAAAACGGAGATAATATTTCCCTATTCATGTAGGAAATATCAGGGCGTACTCAATATTTTCCAGCCAATGAAGTAGCTCGCACCATAAATCGCTACACTGACGTCACGGGGCCGATTGTCTCAATTTATCTGTACAAGATAAAATTCCACCTAACCCGTGGTTAATTTTAAATAATTAGAATAATATTTTATTATTCTCACAAATTTGAACGTATTTCAGAGAAAAAATAATGTTTTCCGATTATATTATTTTTAAACCTATTAAAAAATAAATACTCGACAAAACATAATTTTTTATCAGCCAACAATAGTGTTGTTAATTTACTGTTTTTGCAATTACCGACGGTAATTATTTCAAGAACTTATCCTGCCTTATTTATATTATTTGTATTTCAACGAGATCATTATTTTCCATTTCTTTGTAATAAGACAATTAAATGTTACACAAAAAATAAAATTACTTTTGACGAAACTGATTGCATTTTTCAGTACTACAATGACAAATAAAAAACTTCGAGATCTCACATCTGTAATAAGGCCGTCAACGTTTAAAAAAATATACTCGTGCGTAAAATGTTCAATGATATCTTGACGACTCTTGAGTTTTTGCATAGTACCATCGACTTTCCTGTTCCAATTATATGTTTCAAGATGAAATTTGTCGGATTAACGTAGATGCGATGTTAAGCTGTTAAATGTTTCATTATAAAAGAAATGAAACTTTAACTGTAAAAATCCGATGGCAAACATTCGAGTTGTTGCGGGAATAGGCTTACAGTATAACTTTTACAGTAGGTAAAAATTTGATGTGCAGGATTCTAATAATTATTTAGATATTTAAGATAATAAGTTTTAAATTGCCTCCAGTTTGAAAATTTGAAGGTAGAATTTTCAAAGTTTTAAATTTGTCGGATATAGAGTTGGGTTTGGCTGTGCCGAATATCAAGGTAAGTAAACCCTTTGTTAAGGTGAGTATAAATGCCTTCTTCAAAAACTCAAAATGGAGGACAGAAGGAAAAAATGGGAAATAGAGCATTACGTCTTCATGAACTTTTATGTTTTTATTTTCATGTTTAGAATCAGTTCCTAAAGTTAGGTTAAATCGTCACGAAAAAAATGTATGTATGAAGCGAGACAAAATATCCTACTATTTTTATAAAAAGGCTGCATAATTTCTTATGGTCATATTCGTAATCATAAAACCCCTAAAACGAGATTTTTTAGACATTTTAATGAGAAATTTGAGTGTCTTAAACAATCACATGTAAAAAATTCACTTAATGCATTCTGTATTTTTTTCTACTGATAACGATTATACTAAATTTTTTATAGTACAAATTTAGGCAGCATAAAACGCATCTCGATATCAGCACTTCCAAAAAAACATTACGTTTGGTTAATTTTTCTCGATTATAATTTTGACTTTCGAATCTTCCTTCAATACACATCATGTACCATCGTAATTCAATTTTTTGTAATCTCAAAAGCTGCTTAACTTTATTATGTAGGCTTCTATTATACGTTGTTTAAATAATTATACTAAAATTAATGCCCATAACAGGCAGGTTGAGTAAAATTAATTGCACTTGATCTGCTAGTTCCAGGGCTACAAAAAATAGTTCCGTTTCTTATCCCATGGTCAGCCAATTAAATGACTGATCTATTTAAGAACAGGAGAAGTAGAGGTGTAAAAGACACTAATCACAGTTATCTCCTCTAAGAGTAATGAATTTTATTATTATACAGACAGACCCTGTGGTGAATGAAGTGAAGGTGCCGATTGCAGGGTGGAAAGTAAATGCTTTCCAGAGAGCCTGGCATGCTGATAAGCATACTTTTCCACTCAGTGAGGAAGGCAATTGTAAACCACCTAACTTCTCGCTTTACTTAGTAAAGTCTCTAGAGGTTAAACCCAGCCTTTCGGCTGTTGGCCTAAACAACAACACTAAAATTAAAACATTTGACTTTAAACGAAAAATTTACTCTGCTATAAGTGAAACATTTAAAAAAAATAATGAGCTATAACAAAAAAATGTTACGTTAGATCTACTAAACCAGATGCTTACATAAAATTGAACATCTCGGTGAGTTAATTAGTAAAGTACTGGACTATTAATTATCTGCTACGCAAACCGTTCCTAAGCACAAGGCCACTTGGTAATAGGTAGAGTTGTTATTTGTAAATATATGTAGTCCACCAAAGGTGATTTATTACCTTGAGAAATTTACTTGCAAAATCGTAAATCAAATTAGGGAAAATATCCCTTGTAGTCAAATAATAACGTAACCAATGCAATTTTAATAAACCAGTGAAAATTTAGCTTAGTAGAAGTATTTGCATGATAAAAATATTCCAGAATGTTTTGAAGAGTTGTTTACATATTTATCATCAATTTAAAGGTTAAATTTAAATGAACGAGGAATCTTTTAATTTAAAAAAAAATTAAATAAGTTAAATATATTTTATTTGTTTATTTATTTGTTCTTTCGTTTGATTGTTATTTGTTTTGTCAGTGATTTCATTACCATAAAAAATAAAACTATATTACAAGGCATTATTTCAAAAAAATGATGCTTGTAAATTTTGGATAAAACGTACTGATTTAGAGTTCTTATTTTATTCATATCCTTAATAAATAAAATAAAAAGAATATGCTGTAAGAATTTAAGGATTAATAATGAGCTATTTAATTTATAAGTTGACAAGTAGGCCTAATATCAGATGCAATTCCTTGAAAATACTCATTTTATAATTTGCACTTCCTCGTTTAGAATTTAAATAATAGTAGTATTTATTAAGAAACAAGATGTTACGAATTGATTAATAAATATTTATATATTTATTAATCCATTAAAAAATTCCTGATCGATAAATTAAATCGTGACCTTTCCTTAAAATTTGCAGTTAGTATGTTTATTTAAAACGGTGCAATATCCTACTAGTTTTATGTAATGACCCGTGTTTTTATAAAAAATAAATTTATACTTTAAATTTTTCTTATAGTTGCTCCTTAATCACACTGTTTAAATTTTGAGTTTTAACACTAATATCTGAGTAGATATTTTGATCTTAATCTATTTAAAAATGTTTTTATTAAATAACATCATTTCATAAAAATATCTGATGTGAAACACTCACAAGATTTTCTCTTGCCAATGTAAATAATGGAAAATATAGCCTAATTATAATCAAGAGTAGATTTCGTTAAACGAAAATCAACCTCTGTTGAAATTTGATTTTGATGAGAAAAATATGGAAAATTACTAATAACTGAAGCTAAGCTAAGCTCTGTACAAAATAATGTTTGAATTAAAAGTTGTAGTTTTAATTGTCTACAAATTATGAATTGCATATGTACTTAAGGACTAAAATGCGTATTAGTTCGCAATCTTAAAAAAAATAATTTTTTATCATGAGAGCATAGCTCCAATACGCTTATTGTTTCTTGTAGAACACAAAAATATAGTAAGTTATTCAATTTTTAAAAAAATGCAGGAGTCTTGTTTTAGAAAATTACAAAAATGTAAAAATCCCACGAATAAACTACTACTTTTGGTTGACTGGTTCTGATGAAAACGTTCGAGTTGGGTACACTTATGGTACGTAACTTAAGTTCCAAGTTTCTAATTCGTATAATTTTCCGTTTACGAGAATTTTTACGCACACACACACACACACACACACACACACACACACACACACACACACACACACACACCAATAAGTCATCATCACCATCATCATCTATCATGGACTAGGCTTCTAGAGCCTGTTCCGGTGTCCATCGTTTCCACGGCCTTCCAACGTCTCTTCTTCCATCCTGCCTCAATTTCCATATCAGCAGAGGTTCACCTATAGAATTTAAAAGAACTATAGTATTGTAATTATATGACGTATTTAGAAAGTAGTTTTGTGTCGAGGTAAAACTATTTTTCAAAACGTGTCATGACAAACGTTTTGATATTTAGCCCAGTTAAATCTCTAACAACTATAGGCTACTTGAGCAATGTTTTATTCAAATCCATTTATTTTTCTATAAACAGCAGATTATAGAAAAGTTCTATCAATAAATTAAATAAACATTAGAGCAAAATACATGATGACACTTTTCTTTAAAAGTTCAAGTTGATGTTAACTTCAATGTTTGTAAAACGTTATTAAATTAATTTACCAAAACACTTCATCCTGACAATAAAAAACAAGGTTTGTTGTTTTATAATGTCAAAGTCTTTAAATTCTTGTGCTACTTTTTAAATAACATTATCTAACGGAATTCATAAGAAGTAGAAGTTACGTTGGCGAGCAGATATATTAGTCGACTTATTGATTGAAAGCCTTTTAAAAAAACAAGAAGATTCTAACTCGTTAGAGAATTATGTAAAATATTTATTTAATGTCTTCGTTTATTTAAAGGTATGATAAGTTACACAATGCAATTATTATAAAAATACTGTTTAGGAATAACTGAATCCGAAAAAAGACTTTGAAAAAGTCTAAAAAATATTTCAATATGATTTTTTTCGCCCATAACAGGCAGGTGGAGTGTTAAATTATTTGCACTCGATTTGCTAGTTCCAGGGCTACAAAAAATAGTTCTGTTTCTTATCACGTGGTCTGCCAATTATATGACTGAACTATTTAAGAACAGAAGAGGTAGAGGTGTAAAAGACACTTGTCACAGTTATCTCCTTTGAAAGTAATGAATTTCATTATAAAGCCAGCCCTGTGGTAATGAAGTGAAGATGTCATTTGTAGGGTGCAAAGTAGATATTTTTCGGAGGGCCTGGTATGCTGATAAGCAAAGGCTACTTTTGTACTCAGTGAGGAAGGCAATTGTAAACCACCTCACTCCTCGTTTTACTTAGTAAAACCTCTAGTGGTTCAAACCAGCCTTTCGGCTGTTTACCTAAACAACATAATTTTTTTATTCGTTGGTTTTCATAAATACTTTTGGTAGTTTTACCTCATTAAAATTAAAAGAATAAGACGACTTTTTGCCAACTACTGTAGGTCTTAAATATTTCTGAAAATAACATTTATTGTTATTAAAATCATAAACCTTATTCGTTAATGCTATAAAAACACAAAAAATGGGCAGATATTTTTGCAGACTTATTTGCTATTAATGCAGTAAGTAATTACTCAAAAAAGTCACCATATGTACGACTTAGATTTAAATTTATTTAAATAAAATTAAAATCTTTCCCTATTATTTAAATGTTTAATACAAGCATTTTGCATTTTTTTTTAATTACAAGATGATTTGTAAATATGAAATCTTTTTTCTTTGTTGATTGTCATTACACAATAACTAAACCGAATTCAAAGAAACTTCTAGCATAAATATATTTTTTTTTATCTAAGTTACATTTTTATCCCAGGTTTAATATTTGAAAGTAAATTTCCACTCCTAATAGTGAAAATTTCTTTCTTGATAATAGGCTATTTTTTGTTTAAGATGGAAAAATAATGGAAGATCAAAGAGAGTTAAACCAAATCAAATTTCCGCCATTTCTGTTTTGTAGGTGTTTATTTTTTCATTAGCTGCATCAAGAAATTCCAAAAAGAGAGTATAATATTATCACAATTAATAGGTAGTCACCCTGCATGACAAGATAACCACTGAGAAGACTAAATGCTAATACGTACTGTAAATTCATTACCAAATTATTTCATATATTTAATACTACTTCCTAATTTCTTCAATAAGTGTCATCCATTTTTTTACCCGATAACACACAACTTCCTTGGAAATTTATTTATTTTTTAAACAAAATATATTTAGAAAGAACTCTTTGCACTATAAAATGAGTTATAAATCAAGTATTTTTGGCAGTAATCCTTATAAATAATTGTAACAATTTAAGAAGTTTAAAACTACTGAGTGATTTTTTTATTCTTGTTACCCAATATTGTTAATGTCTGGTAATATTTTTCTAAGAAAGGGAAATTTTGTTTTGTGACACGATGTTGGTAGCCTTACACAACTGGTATAGATACGGCAGTATGAGTTGACTCTCTTTGAGCTGTGTAACAATTTGTGCCGTTTCCGGTCGTGTTACGAAGAGAATGTCTTTTACCCTAGAACAACGGGTTTTCATTTTTGAACAATTTTTGCTACGAAATCGTAAGCGAGTGTAAAATAATCATTTCAAATTAAATTTGTTGATGTTCCTCCACCAGAAAAAATGTCAATTTCTAGGCTAACAAACCGATTTCGAGAAACAGGTAGGTTTTGCGACAGAAAGCGTATTGGTCGACCAACTCTCTTGACAGATGACGTTTTAGAGAATGTGAAAACAAGATTGCTCAATATTTTCCACTGAAAAGTTTACGAAAACTTTCCTCGCAAGTTGGTTTGTTATATTCCAGTGTTCAGAGAGCTGCTAAAAAATTGAAACTGTATCCGTGTCGAGTACGATTAGTCCAAGAACTTCAGCCTCCAGATTTAAATAAGCGATTGCAATATTGCTGCTGTGAAATTGACATTTTTTTCTGGTGGAGAAACACCAACAAATTTAATATGAAATGATTCTTTTACACTCGCATACGATTTTGTGGCAAAAATTGTTCAATAATGAAAACCCGGTATTCTAGTGTAAAAAACATTCTGTTTAAAACTGATTGTAAATAGGTTTTAATTGTAAAAGAATAATTTTTTAAAAATTGTTTCAAACAAATACAGTTTATTACAACTTTTTAAAACTTGTAGTAATTTATTGATGTATTTTCTACATATAAGTGGGATTTTGTTCAAACAATTGTTTACCTACTATTTTTAAAAGCAAGGTAGTAATCAAATCTATATTTTTTGCTTTACATTTATGTTATCACTTCAAAAATTTATAGTGAAGGAAATGTAAAATTATTATAAGTATGCTAGGGAAATTTTGTAACAAGTTTAAAAACCTCTCTGACGTTGACAATAAGCTTGGGCGTACCGTCGACGCAATTTGTAAATTCAATATTTATATTGTAAGAATCTGGTTACAATAATATTAAACTAGGAAACTCACTTTACAGGAAATGATACAGTAAATTATATTAATCAACAATCAATTTTCTAATTAAAGAAATTGATAATTATTTTAATTTAATATAAACTAATAAAAAATTACGTTATTCAGGTGACATAATTATTTTTTGAAGATCTATAAAAAGTGAGTAAATATTATTAAATATTACAACTTATTTAAAGAAAATTAATGATTGAATTGATTTTAAGTAATTAATATTAATGGTTTAAAAGCTTTATTGAAATTAATTAGCTTCGAATATAAAGTATATGCAATTAGATTTAATTTTAAATTTTTATGAATTTAAGAGTTCTGTAATAAATATGAAATTTGTTGCACTTCATTATTCCATGAACTTAAATTGTAGAACTAGTTTAAAATGTATTTAAATGTTTAGAAATAATTATGGGATTTGCTTTAGTTGATGACTCATTAGTAGGTGATTTCCAGTTTTTTAAATAAAGCAGTAGCATAATGTGACTTATAATGAATATTTTATGCTAGTTTAAAATAACTCTCATGTTTAAAAAATATTTGTAGAATTAGTAAGAAAAGTTAGTAATAATTGTTGTAAAACGCTAAAACTTAATTTTGAATTAATGTTTAGTTATTCAACCGCAAAATATAAAAAAAACCCAACAATTCTGTATATTCAAGTAAATTGTATTGTAGTATACTTGAATTATGGTACGTAGAACTAAATTTCTCGTAAATTTACGTTTTATTAACCAATCTAGCCAAATTTGATGTCCAGTGAAATGAATGTACATAGATTTTTTCTTTATTCAAGAAATTCACAATTTGTTAGATACAATCAGTGAATGTAATAACACAAAATATGAAAAAATTAGTATGATAAAAAACGTGAGTGGAGACACAGTCCAGTGACAAAACTCCGACAGGACTAGATAAGTGCAGCATTTAGATCATTGTAATGATTAGTCAATTATACTGTCGACAATTCGAACTTACACAATTCTTACTCTACGTGTAGACACAGTTTTGCGTAAAGTACAATTTTGCGTAGTATATCCATAACCTATTCTTTCAATAAGGTCTACAAATTTTAATGTACGCAAATGCCTACAACTTTATTTCAAAGTACAAACGTACAAATAATTATTTCATTTTAAAATATGTATTTAATTTGTCCTAGTAAAAATTTAAATTATAAATTACAAGAACTAACTGCAAAAACTCACTACTATACTCCACAGACGCACGCAACTAACTAAATAAATTGGTCTAAATATAGCTACAACAAACAGAAAATCATATATGAAAACATATTAGTCACATCATTATGCCTGACAGATTATTAATAACACTAGTGAAAACAAAGCGTAGTGATGTGCATGAGTCGCACATTACATTAGCGATTGCATACTTTTGTGACTGCACCATCGTTGCATGGCAAGGGGCGAAGAGTGGAGTAGATAAACACCGAAGCTGCCGAAGCTGCTTGATGCGAAGCTGCAATTCGAATTCTCCAAGGTATGAAGACATTATTCAGAAGTGTCAGAAACTTAAGCCTTAACTGTTAGACTTTAGTCTCTTCACTTGGCACTGTTGTGTATGAACCCAATAAGCCAGTTTTTTATTTCACTTTGTAACTTTTAATCGTATCTAATGTTGGTTTTTCTAGTCAACAGCTGTAGATTTTATAAAATAAAATTAAAAAAGACTTTCGTAATTACAAATTACGGTAGGTAATAAATCTTTTCTTATGCTTATAACAAGCAGGTGGAGTTAAATTAATTTCACTCGATCTGTTGGTTCCAGGGCAACAAAAATAGTTCTGTTTCTTATCACATATTCAGCCAATTATATGACTAAACTATTTAAGAACAGAAGAGGAAGAGGTGTAAAAGACGGAAGTCAGAGTTATCTCCTCTGAGAGTAATGAATTTTACTACACAGCCAGACCCTGTGGTGAATGAAGTGAAGGTGTCATTTGCAGGGTGGAGAGTGGGCGCTTTTCGAAGGGCCTGGCATGCTGGTAAGCATACTCTTTCAACTCAGTGAGGAAGGCTATGGTAAACCACCCTACTCCTTATTTTTACTAAGTAAAACCTCTAGAGGTTCAAACCAGCCTTTCAGCTGTTTACCTAAACAACAACAACAACAATATCTTTTCTACGATATAAGGAAGTAAGGTGAGGAGGAAGAAAATATAGTTACAAAAATACTAAACGTAAATAGTTACACGCGGATTACATAACTGAAAACAATATGACATAAATTATCAACATAAAATAGGTTAAAAAACTATTCAAAGTAGGCCTTCTACACTAAAATATCTGTGCGTATATTGACTATAAATTACATACTATGACAGCTTATATTTTATTAGTTGACAAAGTGAATGTAAAATAATATATAACTAATGATACAATAAATAACTTAGCTAATATGTTCAGCGAAAGGAAAAAGGAATATTTAATTTAAACACTCTTGGATGATATTTATTAGTTTAGCCTAAAAAACACAGAATGTAATTCAGCACATTAAACTTTATGATAATATATAAAATTTTGATGAAGTGTTAATAACATATGGTCAAGAATATTATATTCATGAAAATATTACTTCAAACAGTTTGTAGGCCTACTTTCATATTTTAAAGCACCAACCCTTCACTTAAAATTCAATACAAGGACGAAAAAAGATGTATAATAATTAATTTAAAAAAAATTTCTCATTCATAAAATAGGTAGTGCTTCTATTGAAAATACAGTAGAATTGTGCGAAAATTTTAATGACTGAAACGTTATTAATGTTAAAGTTTAAAAAAAAGCCCAAAAAAGTTGAAAAATATTTTTATTTGAATATGGAGGTTGGGAAATATTGCAAAAATAATTCACTTGTAGCTCATTTTATTTGGAAACTAATTAATTTTCATGTAAAATTTTAATGACCAACCTAAATTAAACATTTTATGACATAGTTATTGCAAACAATTATGATATTTTTATGAAGGATAACAACAAAAGAGAGAAATCAGAAATACCATGTAGGCGAGAATCATTTTGTAGCATTTATAGGTTATTATAGTAAAAATAAAAATATTAAACATTTAAAAAACCTGTACCTTATTTTAAGCACAAAAAATTATTTTGTAAAAATATTCATTAAATTGTTTCATTTGTATTTTTTTCGAATGAATCATCATCAATTTATGTATTACTGTAATTACAGTAATTTTAATCATAACAATGTAAAAGTAATTAATTTAATTTTATTCGTAGTTCAATAACTGTATTGAAATTATAAAAAGAGATCAACCTAAAAAAAATCGTTTCATGTGAAATTTTCGTTCACACTGAGGAGAACATTAGCCAGATAATTGTTGTAATTAATTACCTCATGTCAATGATAACGCTTAAACAATACTTGTAATTTATGTTATTTCAAAAAGTTTTTGTTATTTTTTCCTAATTAATTTTTATTCTTATAAGAAGTAATGATAATTATAATGAAGTAAAAATATAAATTCTTTAAAAATGTCGTTTATTAAGCACAACTATTGTAAATTTAGATTGCTCTAAAACAATTTAAAATCATAGTTAGCGTGCTAGCCTAAAACGCGTAACTCATAACTTAATTTATAAAAACAAATATTACACCAAAATCGCTCTGATTATCGAAGAAAGGAACGTAGAGGTAACCTTTTTTCAAACCAAAATTTATAATGAAGTTTGGGATCTTCAGCTTAAAGTCAAACATGCAAAAGTTTGAAAATAAAAAGGGCTGCCTCTATAGCGTAGTGGTTAGCGCGCTAGCCAAAATTCGAAGGTCCTGGGTTCAATTTCCTGCTTAGATCTGTAAATTTTCGCAAGTCATAACCCATTAATCAGGTTGCATAAATCCACCGTAGTCGCTAATAACGAGGCTGTTGTATTAATTCTTCTACCAATAATAAATAGTTAAAATACGTAAATTGTTACAATAAAAATATAATCAAATAAATTTGGTCATTTTTTTAACTTGGTTGTCCGTGTACAGTATTATCTAATAAAACAAATAATAAGATAAATTTGAAATAACCAATTAAATAATATTGATAGTGGAAGAGTGTAAAATTTATATACAAATTATCAATTTATAAAGCTGTTATTGTAAATAAAACTGTGACTGGTACAATAATTATCATTAAATGATTATCGCAGTTAATCATGAAGCCTTGTGTTAAACATTTTATTAATAAGCGTATAAAGCAGCCTAAAATTTAAATGTATCGTTTAAATAGTTGAGAACGTATTTGAAACGGGCATAATTCTAAAAACTAAATATTTTTGTAAAATGTCCATTCGTTATCTACTACATAACCGACTTGTGTTTAGGTCAACAGCCGAAGGGCTGGTTTGAAACTCTAGAGGTTTACTAGGTAAAAACAAGGAGTGAGGTGGTTTACCATTGCCTTCCTCACTGAGTTAAAAGAGTATACTTATCAGCTTGCCAGGCCCTCCGAAAAGCACGTACTTTCCACCCTGCAATTGACACCTTCACTTCATTCACCACAAGGTCTCGCTGTGTAGTGAAATTCATTACTCTCAGAGGAGATAACTCTGACTAGTGTCTTTTACACTTCTAACTCTTCTGTTCTTAAATAGTTCAGTCATAAAAATTGGCTGACTATATGATAAGAAACAGAACTATTTTTTGTAGCCCTGGAACCAACAGATCGAGTGCAATTAATTTAACACTCCACCTGCCCGTTATGGGCAAATAACCCACTTTTAAGACTGAAAGGCAATGGAATAAGCGATCTTTCGTGAATCGTCTGAGGAGTAGTCGCTGGGCGACTTCCTCAGATAAGTGACAATAAATTAAAACACTATTGATATCATAACTGCAGGTAGTGTTAAAATATTACACAGTTGTAGTTTTCACCTCAAATAAAATAAAATAATACATCTTTTTCCAACACGGTTAGGCAAACATGATTTTTTCCTCTCACATTGATCAGTAACCAGATTTTGATCATAGCCTCCAAGGTCTACGCTCACTCCTAATTCCCAAGCCTGTACTTCAGTATTTCGATGGGATTTTTTTCTGGGAGCATTCGTTAAACATGAACCACCATCTCCTTACGTATTCAGTTATTTTAGTATTCTGTTCTTCGAATCTCAGCTCGAATATTATTCATTAAAAAAAGTCTTAAAAACCTGTAATATTTATTCTATTATCTACAATATTATATTGATAAGAACCTAATATTATATTGCATTATAATGTAAGAACTCGTACAATTTATTCCAACCCTATGATGAAAAGGTTTGTCACATAAAACTGTTGAAGAATAGTTAAAATGAGCAACACCTTCTGAATGTTATTATACAGCAAATTTTAAGTAATTTTCCCTGTGCAACATTCGAGATAATTTTGATTATAACAAACAAACCTTCAACTTTTATTACAAGTGATTTTTTTCTATAACGCGTAATTAAACGTCAATTGGTGATTTTCTGTATTTTGCTAATCAAAATCGATAAACGTGTGATTTTTTAAGTTTTCACCCTTTGTGTTCATTTTACGACAAAAGGTGTACAATCAAAGTTGTAAACAAAAAATCTACAACTTTATTTTAAGCGTTTTTCTACCGAGCCTAGTTTGGCGTCAATTAGTAATTTTCCATTATTTTTAAATCCTACAGAGGTGATTTTCATTTTTCTTTCATTACCTACTAATGATTAAACATAAGGTAATATTTTATAATTTACATTGGGAAGAGTGTTTCGTAACTAATTTTTCTGTATCTTTTGTCCATGAAAATACTACATCTAAGCAAAACGTAATGCAATGAAAATGTCAATTCAATTTAGCAATTGTTATAAAATTAGCCTACAACAATTTCCGGTGTTTGTTTACATATTTATTCTAAAATTAGGGCATGTTAAATTTCACACCTATTTTTGGGTGTTAACATGTTGACCTATTAAAGTTTTATCAATAAATAAATTCAAGTTATCTTTACAAAATACATAAAGCTTGCCTGATACACGTGATCTGAATTATTCCAAACTTGTATGAAAGCAAATTTAACTATTACAACTTCATGTGTATTCAAAGAATGATCTCATCTTTTTTATTAGTTTAAATTACAATGGTCTCACGTTGTTACATCTATAGTATTCATATCCGGCAATTAATCTGCTTTTTATCAGTTCATACGCATATGAGTTGTTGGCATATTCGCTGTTCTAGATATTTAAATGAATCACTATCAGCCCGATATTCGCATAAACTGTATATTTAAAAAAAACCTTTAAGCCCTACTACAGTGGTCTCCATGAAAGAAGTCCGCTGTGAATACCACTTGCGTATCAACCAATTAATAAAATTTTCTTTTTCCATCACAATTTCATTTCTATTTTATTTGTAATTTATAAATGCAAGAATCTACGAGTCTTTTCCGTTTTCTGTATGCCACCATCAAATCCGAATTCCCTGAAGAGTTACACAATTCTCCCACTCCTCCGTCTAGCGCGCCAATCGGACTAGCAATATTCCTACATTCCTGCGTAGTGTCAACTCCTCTCCGATTTTACAGTTAGTTACTACACAGTCTGCTACGAATTTTGTAGAGTTATATAATAATATTCGGACGGAGGAAGATGCTGCAGAGTTCCTTCAGGAAAAGGAGTTATTACATTATCCCAGAAGATGTGACAACTAAAAAAGTATATGTGAAACACTCACACGACTTTCTCTTCCCAATGTAAATAATTAAAAATATAACGTAATAGTATATTGCAGCCTAGTAATAGCAAAAAATTCAATTAACTAAAAATAGTAATGTAGTAATAGGAAAATAAAACAATCAAAATATAAATAAAACAACAGAACATGTAACATAGTACTATAAACTGGGACTTGGAAGGACGTGTGTACGCGTTCGTGAGTGTGTCTGTCAGTATGAGTATTCAGTAAGGCAGGGAGTGGGAGATATGTGCAACCCTTCAGGGAATTCGGATTTGATAGTGGCATACAAAAAAAGGAAAAGACCCTAATGATGTATCCTAGTAATAGCAGAAAAATTAAATTAAGAAATATAACTTAATAGTAATGTAGTAATAGCACAATAAAACAATAAAACAATCAAAATATGAAATAAAACAACAGAACGTGTAACCTATGTACTGGGACTGGGAAGAACGTATGTACGCATGCGAGAGTGTGACTGTCTCAGTATGAGTATTCAGTAAGGCAGGGAGTGGGAGAAATGAACAAGTTTGCAACCCCTCAAGGAATTCGGATTTGATAGTGCCATACAGAAAATGGGTAAGAACCGAGTCTACTACACTTTGCACAATACTGTTCTTTTTTTTACGAATTAATTTTACAGCAAACGCCGTTTCTCCGTTCCCAACTTCCATTTTCCTCTATCGAAGCAAACGTCCTCCTCCAGGTTTCTAGCATCCATTGCCTCCCCTATATCGTCCTTCCAACCCCTTCGTGGTCGCCCTCTCTTCCTCCTTTCTGGTGGGATCCATTCTAATATTTTTCGGGGCCATCTATCTGCTCCCATCCTCTTCACATTGCCGAACCATATCAACTGTCTTCTTTCCTAACAATACTGTTGATTTTTAGAACAATACTGTTCTAAAAATCTAAATCAGTCAAAAAATCATTTCTCAATCTTCACGTGGAGTAAAAATAGCAATTTTATTAAATAGCCGCCATATTAAAACGGAAAATGAGATTTTACTTTTTAAAAATTCACATTGCAGAAAAAACTGTGATGTTTAATATACTTAAACTCCGTTTTTTAATGTAAAGCCTGGATAAAGCAACAGACGTTTAAAAAGTACACTCACAGAAAACCAGCTAAGAACTGGGCTACTTTGATGCGTAAATTGCTGTACCTCCGAAAAATTTTTAAGTAAAAAAATTTAAGTTAAACGGATAAACGCAGGAAAGAATAGGCTATAGATAGCATTTGCTGTTGCGTTAAAAATTTTCCGTTCGGTCGTTTTTCAAATAGAGCTCTTCAAACACAACGAACTTCATTTGTGGCGGGAACTATAGGAATTCTGTTATTATTTTCATCCACAATGTTGTTGATTTTTAGGTCAACAGCTGAAAGTCTGGTTTGAACCTCTAGAGGTTTTACTAAGTAAAAATGAGGAGTGAGATGGTTTATTATTGCCTTCCTCACTGAGTTAAAAGATATTGGTTATCAGCATACCAGGCCCTATGAAAAGCATCCAATTTCGACCCTGCAAATAACACCTTCACTTCATTCTCCACAGGGTCTGGCTGTAGAGTGAAATTCATTACTTTTAGAGTAATGCTTTTTACACCAGGCTTTTACACCTGTGCCTCGTCTATTCTTAAATAGTTCAGTCATATAATTGGCTGACTAAGTGATAAGAAACAGAACTATTTTTTGTAGAACTGGAACCAACAGATTGAGTGCAATTAATTTAATACTCAACCTGCCCGTTATGGGCAAGTCAACCACAATAAAAATTGTATGAATATGGAATCGTCAATAAATTAATATACAGAAAAACTTGGGGGTATTTTCTGTTATACCCCCTCTCGCCACCAACATAATTTTTCATATTGTGGATGTTTCGTATGGAGGTAATCTTAGAGTGTTTTTAACCATAAAAACGGAAAAATATTTAAACAATCATAAATCAATATTTTTCAAATTAGCGTGAAACTATTTATCGAAAGTTATTAAATTATTTAATAATTTAATGATTAATTTAATTTAATGATGTCATGTACTCAATGCGTTTATATTTCATCATTACATACAGTAACAATATTGAGAAAAAACAATGTAATAACTTTACCTACATTTAACCTTAACTTGAAGAATATTGGTGTTATAGGATTTTTTAAAAATATTTTTCCCGTTTTTATCGTTAAAGATTTTGTAAGATACACACGAAATATCCACAAAATGTGACAAATTATGCTGGAGGGGGGAATAATAACAGAAAAGACCCAAACCTCGTTTAACCGTATCTCTGGATAACCCGGATCAGATTTGTAGACTTATTTTATTTAATGCTCACGTAGAAAACAATTTTCAGATCTTTTCCGTTTTGTACAAAAAAGTTGCGGGTATGCCTAACTTCTTGATTGAAGGCATTTCACACAAAAGCGTTCTCTTAGAATTTTGATAACGTACTGTTAATAAATTTTAAATACTATTTATAAAATCGAAAATATTTTATCGATTTCAAACGGATTATCCTTTATTTATTTACTTAGTAATACACCTATTACAACAAAATTAACGAAATTTAGAAAGTTTTGTCTACTTCTTCATCTAACACTTGGTTTACCAGTACTTTATAATTTTTACTAAAATCGCACTAAATTTGTTATTTTGTTTAAAAATAAAGTCTGTACTGCTCACAACGTAAACCTGTAGTAATGCAGTTTCGCAAGTAATGGAAAACGTTTATTTAAAATTTAGTTTACCTTCTTCCAAGAAACATATCTCAAGCATTAAATCGGATGAAATATTATTAAGAAAATGTAGATCATATAAAAGATTCTCAAAAAATTTAACGCAATTTATTGTAAAATTTATTAAATTAAGCAACAAGGATTATAAAATAGGTAGTTCAGGCTCTAACCTAGATTATAGATTTTATTCTCATATTTCCTGTAATAAAAAAGAACTAGAAAAATATTCTAGATGCAACCTTCTAGTAAACAGTAAATTACTGCAAAATAAAACAAGTTAGCTTTCATAAAGAAAGTAAAAGTAATGACAATTATAATTTTGTTTTATCAGAAATATTTTGTTAGTCGTTTTTCCAATAGCCAGTAAATAACTATTCCAAAAGAGGAAAATATGTTTGCACAACTTGATACGTAATTCAATTTATGATTTTTCATTTTACATTTTAAAATTAAAATACCCATATTTTAATCAAATTTCTGTTTTTCATACTAAAATAACAAAATCATGTAAAATGCTTAATTTACTCGTAATAAAAATATCTTTAAAAATTGTAATGTTCTCATCGTTGTGGAAACTAAATTTTTAGTTATTGCAACCTACTTTGTGTTTTTGACAAAAAATTAAATGTGTTAACAATCTGTCCTAAATTTTCTCATTTTTGAACAGTTAAAATATATAGAGGCTATCCTTAAAATATATTCTCAAAATAGGATCAGATAACAGGAGTGGTGAATTGAAGAAGGGGTCTTGAACTTAAATGAAAATGAGTCTGCCACAGTGTTCTACCACACTTCCACTCTATTTTAATCCATGTAATACAAAAGTCTTCTTCTTCTCTACCTTTCAGATATAATATTTAGTCTGGGTCATTTACTCAAAGGTCTTATTCATTCTATTCATCCACCTCGTCTATATTGTATATTTGGTATCAAGAAGTTTCTACATATTGTAAGAAAATTAAGTATAATTCATAGTTTGTGACAATACTGACTTTTTCAGTGGAAACAGGGACAGGTGGATAGAAGGTGAACAATAGATGCTGACAGCAAAATTGAAGTTTAAAAGATTATGTTAGGAATGATAAGAAAGGATAGAGTAAGAAATAATGTAATTAAGGAGAATTTACGGATGACAATCTGACAAAGAGTGTTAAACAGACAATGTATGATGATCTGGACATGTCAGTAGGATAGAGGAAGATTGGCTGCCTAAAAGATTCTGTGATTCGAGATGAAAGAAAAAAGACCACAAGTGAAGTGGGTGGGTTAAATTAAGGATGAACTGGAAAAAAATTGTGATACCAAGACACCAATGGGCCAATGGAGGAGATATAATTCAGTGAGAGAGGGAGAGAAGTTGTGTTGGGCTTGACCCAAGGAACTTGAAAGAAAGATAAGGAAGATAATGATGACACCAAGGCAAACACCACTCTTCTTTGTTGAAAATTTATTTGGCCATCCGTCATTGTATTGATGAAACAGACATTGTTCTCTCAACCAATGTCAAGGTTTTATTTATTAAAAAGATTTGCTTGACTGAAGTAGTCTTATCTGGTATGACTATATTACATACATATTGAAATATATATTTCTAACCACCAGGATATGGTAACAGAATACACTTACCAATGTTTATAGTGCTTTCGTGTATCTTGTACACATCTTCAGTAAATTAATTTTTTTTAAAATATTTTCCACATCAAAATTTAAAACTTCTGATTCCTATACTATGGTAGATAAGGAATAGTCGATTCGTATATCTAAAATAGTCTTGCTAACTTAATTAGTTGACTGTTTTAGATAAAAGAATCGACTATTCCTTTTCTACCATGGTAGGAATAGGAAGTTTTTCAAATTTTGATGTGGAAAATATTTTAAAAAACTTTAATTTACTGAAGATGTGTACAAGGTACACGAAATCGCTTTAAACATTGGTAAGTGTTTTCTGTTACCATATTGTGGTAGTTAAAAATATATATTTCAATTTTAAATAATACGGCTGTTGATAATCCTACATGGGATGTTTGGTAAAAAAATAAAATAAAATACATAATATAAACATGTTATTATTAGTTTGTTTTTTGGACAAGCCTACATACTTGTTTATATAGAATTTTTTTAAATTCTTGGGAATCATTTTAAAGTAATATTATTATTTTATTAATGGGATTGAAGTTATATTTTTACTTATCGTAGAACAGTTTAGCAGCACTAACGACGCACACTTATAAACCTATTTATATTTAAATTAATATTTTAATGTCATGGTGTCAAAAAACATAGTCTACTTGATTACTAAAAAGAAGGTTCTAGAATCAATTTCTAGTTTTGGTCTGGAAAATTTTTACCCCTTCCCTTCACGAAGTTGTCATTCTGTACCCCACCAAAATTGTTAATAATAAAGTGGTTTATGCGGCCTTGAGAAAATTGCCTTATAAAATGCAATTTACTATAACTTACATCACACGGTTGTTGGTTTTATGGTTTCTTTAATTTTACATGGATGCATAACTTATTTCCATATAAGATTAGTTATTTTGTACAATTGTTTCAAATTTAAAATAAGCTACTTAATATGCAAAATACGACTGAACTGTGTTAATATATTAAAGTGTTAATTAAAAGCAAACACTTTTTCAAGGATACATAAGTCCAGTGTTGTTGTTTTATTATAAATGGATATAATAACAAACATTCATGCGACAATAACAATGTTGATATATTATATAAATCTAATTTACTGGTAAACATTTAATTTAAATTATAAGCATGTGACAGAACAGATTCTACCTGAGAATAAATAAAACATAAATAATAATATAAATATAATAATAATAATAATAATAATAATAATAATAATAATAATTATTATTATTATTATTATTATTATTATTATTATTATTATTATTAATATATTATTATTATTATTATTATATATATTATATATTATTATATATTATTTATATTATATATAATAATAATAATAATTATTATTATTATTATTATTATTAATTATTTTATATAATAATAACAATAATAAATAAATTCATTCAGAATAAAACAAAATGAATTGTTTGATGTTATTTAATTAAATTATTATGTCTTAAAATTTTGCTTTGACCATCTCTGTGGCATAGTGGTTAGTAAACTAGCCTACAAAGCAGGTAGTCCCGGATTTGATTCCCAGTTAGGGTCTGGAAAATATTACATACAATGCATATACACTGTTCCAGTTCAATAACACATTCACAGTAGCTGCTAATGACCAACTGTTGATGCAATATTAAAATAAACTAAAAAATGGAAAAAGGGGTCTTTACCTTAAGGAATTATACCGTATAGTAAGTTATAAAGGGACTCATATAAGGTATAAAGGGATTTGTAATTCTGATATTGACTACAACTAATTTTTTTTATAACATACATTTTATATGCCCATAACGGGCAGATGGAGTGTTAAATTAATTGCACTCAATCTGTTGGTTCCAGGGCTACAAAAAATAGTTCTATTTCTTATCACATAGTCAGCTATTTATATGACTGAACTATTTAAGAACAGAAGAGGTAGAGGTGTAAAAGACACTAGTCAGAGTTATCTCCTCTGATAGTAATGAATTTCACTATACAGCCAGACCCTGTGGTGAATGAAGTGAAGGTGTCATTTGCAGGGTGGAAAGTGAGTGCTTTTCGGAGGGCTTGGCATGCTGATAAGCATACTCTTTCAACTCAGTGAGGAAGGCACTGGTAAACCACCTCACTCCTCGTTTTTACTTAGTAAAACCTCTAGAGGTTCAAACCAGCTTTTTGGCTGTTGACCTAAACAACAACAACATACATTTTATGCATACACATTAACCCTGTTAATCTGAACACCACTAATCCGAAAATTTGGTTAATCTGACCATGTTCTGGACTCTTTAATTTTATTAACCAGGACAATAATAATAATGTTTTACATGAAAAGAATATTTTAAAGAAAAATATTTACACTATTTTACAGTACTGTACATAAAAAACAAAAAACTAAATTGCATTTTGAGGGTTGTTAAACTAAACTTGTGAATACCATAGCAAGTTAAATTACTAACTGTACATATCTCACTAAGAAATTGTAAACTCCGTTATTGTCTTTTGGCTTAATGAGCTGAACCTGCTCGAAAATGCGATGTTCCACCACCGCCGCATGAACATGACGTCTATGGGAGTAGCGCCACATTCAAGACCCATTTAACTGAATTGATTTCTTTTAATAAAAATTTGTTTGTATGATTGCACTGTATTTTAGTTAATCCAAAATTTTGTAATCCGAATAGGGTTTTGTCCCAATTAGTTCGGATTAACGGGGTTTGAGTGTATATGATAACACAAGGCTCAAAAATAATTCCAGGACTACAAAAAATAGTTCTTTTTTATTACATGGTCAGCCAATTATATGACTGAAACATTTAAGAACAGAAGAGGTAGAGGTGTAAAAGACACTATTCAGAGTTATCTCCTCTGAGAGTAACGAATTGCATTATACAGCCAGACCCTCTGATGAATGAAGTGAAGGTGTCATTTGCAGGGTTGAAAGTAGATGCTTTTCAGAGGGATGGCATGCTGATAAGCATACTTTCCACTCAGTGAGGAAGCCAATAGTAAACCACCTTACTTCTCGTTTTACTTAGTAAAGCCTCTAGAGGTTCAAACCAGCCTTTAGGCTGATGACCTAAACAACAACAATAATGATAACACAGAATTACTTTCCAGACCTTTATGATGATATTTGTAATACAAATACTTTCTTATCATAATTTTATTTGCAGTATAGTAGGCTTGATGTTTGCTTTAAAACTTCATAAAAACTATTATTTAATTGGAAAATTATTAATGAAATTATACTATTACTTTTTCTATTATTGTAATATTAATTTAATTAGTTCTTGTATTGTTTCTCCCTTCAGGGCAGAAAAGCAGCGCAGCAAAAGTTTTTGGATGGACCAAAGTATTGGATGAAGACGTTCGGTTTTTGCTGTATACCAGGTATAAAATATAACACATTTTAGTAGCTATGAACGTATTATTTTTGAATTTACAATTTTAAGACTTGTTTTTATTATTGATAAATCTTTTTTTTAGGATTGCAGCCTTTACATGCATTTTAGGATAAAAATATGAAATCAAAGTTGTAGAAAATTAAAAAATTTACAACTTTTATTTAAGGCACCTTTTTTACAGCACTTAGTTTTGCACCAATTAAAGATTTTTCATATTTTTAAAGTCAAACCGAGGTTAGTGATATTATTTTCACTTGCATCTCTGTATCATAAAACTCTATTAAGTTACACTTGACATCAATACAACCAAATAAGTAGGTTTTAGATGTTATCTTTATCGAAAAAAATTTTGTTAATTTTATAAACAATTCTTTCTGTTAATGTTTGTACTGGACTGTTTAGGTTCTACTCTAATTTTATTAAATTATTATAAGATTTCCAAACTACTTCAAAGCTGTTGAACTACAAGGAAATACCATTTACACAAGTACAATGGTTAGCTTTCCAGGGGAGCAGGACGTTGGGCCTGCACGTCATTGGGTCTACAGATTAGGTCTATAATACCATCTTTGTTTGTTAATAATGTTGTGACATAGCCTTTTGTGACATGACAACGTCATGTTGCTTCCCTGTCATAAATTACTCAAGTATCGGTGACTTATCAAAGGGTAGTTGTAGAAAATGTTATGACCGCTCACCTCGTTATTATCATTATCGTCCATTGTGCTTAATTTGCAGACCCAAACGTCTGCTGACCCAACGTCATACACCCGCTTCCAGCAGACCTTTGCAGGTTGTAAAATACAAGACATCCCTCGATAAAACTGAGCCTTAGAATAGCGCAAACATAAAATTTAATGGAAAGTCTACTAATAGACAGTGAAATAAGAAAGAAAACCATCTACACACTCAAACTTCTACAATGAATATTTTAAAGACCAAACTGAAAATGCAAAAATGTGCCAAAGAAATTAGTGACCTCAAGAAGAAAGACATCAAGGCAGCCTTCCCGTACATGCCTATTCAAGAAAGGGAATATTATTACACTATTCTTAAGTTACACTGAGGAAAATTTACTTTTATGACCTCAATAAAGTTTCTATGTATTAATTACTTTGTGTTGTATATGTAATTGTATTTTTTTTCTTTTACAGTCAGTTACAACCATTCTCCTTGTTAAAAATATATATGAAATAAAGTTGTTTTACTACGACCAAGTTCTATGTGCAGTTACTATCTTGTATGTCTCCCAAACACCAAAACTGAGTAAAACAAGGTTCTTACAGCATTTTGACCGATGCTATACAGAGTATTCTAAAAATTATTTTGATCAAATTAACCATCACATATAATGCTTAGTTAGCTTATAGTGCACCTACAAAATATTATTCAAAATTAAAGTAAAATAAAAAAGTTCTGGCGTATCAAAATTTGATAGACCAGAATAAAAAAAATTACAAACAATTCTTTCTGTTAACATTTGAACTGGACTGTTTAAGTTCTACTCTAATTTTATTAAATTATTATAAGATTTCCAAACAACTTCAAATATTTGAAATTTGATAAAGATTTAATCTTTCAACCCATTTTTCTCAAAACTAGTGTTGGGACAGTTAGAACCTTGTCAAACTAAGGCAGCGAAATGTTCAGATGTCACTTCTGTTATTATAAGTTTATACTTTAAGTAATCTCAACAAGAACAAGACTAAAACTTAAGTTCATCTTCCGATTCTTTCATTCAATTAAATAAATTTTTCTGTCACAATCGGCAACAGTTCTAAGATTTGTGAGTCCCTAGGCCAAACTTTCTACGTGGTGCTCTTTGTCTATCTCATATAAACATCAAGACAAAAGTTGTAATTGAATTAATTGAGCTGTGTTTATTAATACAGTGTACTTTATTGGAAAAACAATAATCTATTTTTTGAGAAAATATTTTTTATTATTTAAACTTGTTGTTAAATATATTGTGTTTAAATATTTTTAAGTTAAAATAAAGTTTAATATTGTTTTTGCTTCCAATATGACTTCAGTTTCAAATATGTCCCATTCTTTTTCATTGCAATTTGTTTTCTCTGGTCTCCACCCCTAAACCGAGGTGTAGTTAGCCTATAAGTAAATCAGCACTGGTTGCAATATATAAACTGATCTTTGAATCTTCTATACTCCTTTAACACATAAAAACACAAATGATACTATTTCACTCAGGAAGTTTATTTCTCCCTCTTCCAGAATAGGATCTCTGTGAACAAATAGTCAATGACTTGAAAGCTACGTCCACGCTATACTATAACAAAACATGTCTAATATGCTGTTATATGACAAAGTTTTACAACAAATATTGAACAACTTTTTTATGTAACCAAGTTATACAACAAGTTATAGAAACGTCCACATGCTACTGATTGTAGCAAATCAATTGAAAACATAATTCAGTTGTGAACATGGCGTCAACAGAGGAAGTTGTTTTAAAATATTAGGTTTTATAAATAGCCTCGGACCTATCTCCACTTTTATCCATTTTTAACTCTCGATTGAATTGTCCAACCAGTGTCCAAGTCTCCTTTTCAACCTCTTCTGCATCCATTCCTACAGCGCCTGCTGAATCTAACCAAGCACCACATTTTTTATTTCTGTTTTTAAAATCTTTGTGAGTCAGATCCCACAACAATTCTTTCTCGCGATAAAATTCAATTAGGGCACTCATTTGTTCTTTGGTACACTCCACCTCCGACTTCTCCATTTTGACAAAACACAAAACTTTACAAAATCAAACAACCGTGCACAAGCAAGTTAACTGACCGAATGAGAGAAATGGCCTGAGCGGCTGTGGCCCTATGGTGGGAGTTGGCTATACAAACGAACAACAAAAATGTGGACGCGTGTGTAACTTATTACAAAACAATGTTATACGACTTCCTTTGATTTTTACCGACACCCATTGGGAAACATATAACTCGCTACATCAACAAGTTTTTGTTATTTAACATCGTGTTATATAATTTTTTTTTTGAAATTTCGTAATAAGTTATAAAACTTTGTTATAGAACAAAAAATGACATGTTTTGTTATATAGTGTGGACGTACCAGAAGGGTGAAGATATAATTTGTATCTTAAAAATGAGAGATTTACCCCATCACTAATTGGTATCTCATTAATGTAAACATGTATCGACTTAATATTTTAATAGATTATAAACATTATTTTCTAAATCTTTATTTTAACTAATTGCATGTAGATAACATTCTTATCAATTTTTCATTGGTTTCAGGAGAAATCCAGAGGTGTATGATGATTTACGAGTTGATGATGTGGATAGTATAATTAATTCACACTTAGACATTTACAAAGGTATAAAAATGATTATTCATGGTTGGCGAAATCATGGAAATTCAACGTTGAATAGAAGTATTAGAAATGGTAAGCTTACAGTGAAAAGAACTGCAGCTCAGTGCACCGCGGCCGTCGCCATATTAGTCTTTTTGAAAACATTGACTCCACAAATACATTTTTTATTTACTTCATTTAATACCTACGCTGAGTTATTTATTGTTACAATAAATTGAATAATGCGTGTGGTCAATTGCAAACAAATAAAATTAAATATTTATACAAAGTAGCCCTACTGTTTAAATTTGATTGAAAAAGAAGTTGTCAGTTGACTATGTTAAATTGAGTTTGTTATGAAGGTATTATGCCCATGGCAGGTGGAGTGTTATATTAATTGCACTCAATCTGCAGGTTCCAGGGCTACAAAAAATAGTTCTGTTTCTTAACACATGGTCAGCCAATTAAATAACTGAATCATTTAAGAACAGAATAGGTAGAGGTGTAAAAGACAACAGTCAGAGTTATCTTCTCTGAGAGTAATCAATTTCACTATACAGCCAGACCCTGTGGTGAATGAAGTGAAGGTGTCATTTGCAGGGTGGAAAGTATGTGGTCTGAAAACCGCAAAAAAGCTTTCTCGGAAACAATGAAGGCCTACTGGACCAATAAGAAAAACAAATGACGAAACTGAGTCATGATGCTTAACGTCTTCTATCCAAGGAGAATTCGCCAATAATAATAATAATAATACATGATCAATATTATGAGTTTATAACCTAAAGTTTGTCTCTAACTTAAGAAAGTACTTAATCAATTTTGTTTTTATTCTGTTGTATGAAAGAAAGTGTTTGTGGCGCACCAAATCAAAATCCTTGATGTATAAAATTATTGACTTACCTCTGGCTGAAATTAGGAGTGTTCCCTAAAAATACTTTCTATATTAAAAATTAATTTAAAAGTATTTAGAGTTATATATATAACAAGGTTTATCATTTATATAGAGTAATATAATGTAACATTATAGGTTATGACTAGTGTGAGACAGAGTTATATACAACAATTCTTTTTCTTAACACATGGTCAGCCAGTTAAATGAATGAACCATTTAAGAACAGAATAGTAGAGGTGTAAAAGACACTAGTCAGAGTTATCTCCTATGAAAGTTATAAATTTCATTATACAGCCAGACCCTGTGGTGAATGAAGTAAATATGTAATTTGCAGGATGGAAAATATGTGCTTTACAGAGGGTCTGGCATGCTGATAAGCATATTTTGCCATTCGGTGAGGAAGGCAAGTGTAAACCTCTTAACTCCTCGTTATACTTAGTAAACCTTTAGAGGTTCAAACCAACCTTTCGGTTGATTACCTAAACAAATCAAGGAGTGTTAAAATATTTATTTTAATTTTCAGCATATTTAACTGTGAGAGATGTAAATGTAATTTCTGTTGACTGGGCTCAATTATCAAGGAAACCATACCCTGTTGCTCGTCTTCTTGTAGATAATCTTGGAGATAAGATTGCTAGAATGATTGATTTCTTAATTACACTTGGTGTTCCTCTGCAAGATATACATTTACTGGGACATAGTTTAGGCGCTCATGTAGCTGGAATTGTTGGACAGAAAATATCATTTGGTAATCTGTCTAGGATAACAGGTCTGTTCCAATAAATATTTTTATTTCTTTATAATAAGTTATTTATTTTTAACACATTCAGCAAAAAAAATGTAAAAATTTGAGAAAGGAAAAATTGAATTAGTATTTATTAAACAGATGTACATAAAACATAAATTTTTTTTTTAATTCATTTATTTAACGTTGCATCAACTACAACGGTCATTTGCGACGACGTTGGGGTGTAACTACTGTACAATGAAGGATGAAATGATTTTTGTAACGTATGAAAATATGCCGTGCCTGAGTGGGATTCAAACCCAGGACCACATGATGAGAGGCAAGCACGTTACCAACTGCGCCAATGTGGCCGGCATAAATATTTGTACAAACCAAAATAGTAGCTTTCTCATGTGGAACTAAAATCATTTAACTCAGTTGTAAAAACTGTGAATACAAATTTATCATTAATTTCTGTTACAAAAAAAAATCAAAACACTGATCCAAGAATAGGTATTTAAAAAAAAGTTTAATTAATAAAACTTTAACAAAATTGGTTGATGTTTAAAGAGTATAGCAGAAGTACATTGAGTAAAAACAATTACTGCTACCTTTGGAAAATCTTTGAAAACAGAACTATTGCAAATGTAAAAACAAATATATGAATAAAATATTTAAATTTAATTTTCATTAATTGTTGCCTGACAATCTTTTTATCATTTTTCTCAACATATAAGGCCAATCTTAGATCACGTGAGGTGACATTAGACTTTTCTGGAAGCTGTTTTTCAGCCCACATTCTCAGTATTCATTCACTGTACGCTTTTTCCTTTCTTCTGCCCACCTGGTGTTCTGTTTTTGCTCTTCATGGAAGCCTTTAAAGTCTGTAATTAGTTTTCTGAATTTCATTCAATTCATTAAGTTTTTCAGTTTTCTCAATAACCTTTCTGACTTCTTTAAATCATTTATCTGTCACCTTAAGTCTATTATTTAGTGTCTTAAAATTTTTTGTGTCAATCGGTTATCATCCATTCTATACAGGTGTCCATGAAATGTTAATCTTCTTTTACTCATTCAGGTGACTTTTAATCACCAGAAAGAAAAAAATTTAAAAACTGTTTAATAAAATTGAAAATTTTCCTCTGTAATAGTTTATAACCAGCTTCCTGAAATTAAAAAAAAACTGGTTAACTTTGGTTTCAGTATTACTTACATACAATGTTACAAAATACAGTATTATATATATTTTTTAACAACAGTGGAAAAGCACCCAAAGATCTAAAAATATTGATGTAGTACAATAGAATTAAGTTTACGCATAAATAGTAATGGCATAAGTAAAAATTTCTGTGGTTATGGATATAAGAAGATAACTTTTTTGTTGAATTTGACAGAAACAAAGAGACTTCTAGAAGAAATTACAAAACATCATTATGATTTTGAATCATAACAGGCAGGTGGAGAGTTAAATTATTTGCACTCGACTGCTAGTTTCAGAGCTACAAAAAATAGTTCTATTTCTTATCACATATTCAGCCAATTATATGACTGAACCATTAAAGAACAAAATAGTAGAGGTGTAAAAGACACTAGTCAGGGTTATCTCCTCTGAAAGTAGTGAATTTCATTATACAGCCAGACCCTGTGGTGAATGAAGTAAATATGTAATTTGCAGGGTGGAAATATGTGCTTTTTAGAGGGCCTGGCACGCTGATAAGCATACTTTTCCATTCAGTGAGGAAGAAAATTGTAAACCACCTAACTCCTCGATTTACTTAGTAAACCTCTGGAGGTTCAAATCAGTTCGGATTAACAGGGTTTGAGCGTATATGTTAACACAGGGCTCAAAAATAGTTTCAGGGCTACAAAAAATAGTTCTTTCTTATTACATGGTCAGCCAACTATATGACTGAAGCATTAAGAACACAAGAGGTAGAGGTGTAAAAGACACTAGTCAGAGTTATCTCCTCTGAGAGAAATGAATTTCATAATACAGGTAGACCACATGTTGAGTGAAGCGAAAGTGTCATTTGCAGGGTGGAAAGTAGATACTTTTCAGAGGGACTGGTATGGTGATAAACATACTTTTCCACTCAGTGAGGAAGGCAAACACCTCGTTTCACTTAGTAAAGCCTCTAAAGGTTCAAACCAGCCTTTTGGCTGATGACCTAAACAACACTATGATTTTATTAAATCATTATCATAATAGATAATATTAGGATTTTATATTAATTATGAGAACTTAAATTGTTGAACCATAGTATGATCCAAAAAAGTCCATAATTGTTCAATAAGTATACTTCAAGGTAAATACCCATTACAAGCAACGTTACATCAGAATTTCGTAACGTAGTAGTTTATTACCCAGGATTTCATAATCTCATTTAAGATTTTGCAAGATAAAGGTTTTTAAATGAATTTATATTTAAAATTTAAATACTATTAGGCATAATTTAAATTGTATTTAGTTGTTACGAGTGATGTGCAGGATTGGACCCAGCTGGACCTTTGTTTTACTCCAACAATGAAGGGCGCCTTGATGAATCAGATGCAGATTTTGTCGATGTGATACATACAAGTGGATTATGTCTGGGCTATTTTGCTCCATTGGGACATGTTGACTTTTATCCAAATAGAGGTATTCCAGTTCAACCAGGGTGTGGACTTGATGTTATTGGTACGGAAACTTTTTCTAATTTTTGTTTGTTTCTGTGTAGTTATTAAGCCTGCCAACAGCAGAAGGAAAATATTATTTAGAATAGCAAAACCTCATTAATTTTTATTTTGGTTGGTTATGCTAAAATCATTCAATGTTAGTAGTACCATTTTATTAACAAAATTTAAATGAAAACTAAAACCTATATTTTTTAAAAAATACCATATAACTAATATAATTAACATAACTTTTTGTTAATGATAAACTACTGGACAAAAATTATTTCAATTGTTCAGAATTCCATAAGATAATATTTGTTATAAAAATATTGTGGTAGTAAGCAACCTTAAGTTAAAAATGGCAAACCTATTTACAAATAGTTCCTATTTTACTTCTGCTGCTTAACCCAAACCACATTTTTTTGTTTTATGTCCGACTGTAAGAGAATTAAGGCTAATGTAGATGGTGCAGTGTGTTAGATGAAAATGAGTAATGAGAAGATGTCATAACTAACCAGAAATCAAACTTTGGACCCCTGGCATTGAAGTCATTTCACTGATCATTATACCAATGAGCTGGTTATAAGCCAAACCAGTTAGGTACCATAAAATAACAGCTGTACAATTCTCATCTTAACTCTGAATCATAATTATGTAAACCATTCTGAATTGATCAGTTATTTAATTATGTAAAATGTATTATAGTCTTTATTTTTTTGTTATAAAATGGGTTTCATACCTGATATTGTTCTACCTTAATTCTCACATTTTTCAGAGAACTGTGCAAATATATCTCTGATTTCAATAGATCTTTTGTGTGAAAGAATTTCTAAACACACTGTTCCATCCATTCCTACACATATCATAGCTGAGATGGCATTTGGAATAACCGCCTCTAATTAATAAATTCTTCATGTTTCTGTATTTTAAATTTTATGAATTTTCACAAGTGTTATCATCATCCTGTAGCTCTACCCTGTAGTCCTATTCTGAAGCTACCCAGTATCCATTGGTGGGCTTTGGGTTCCTCCATAATCCTCCTCCAATCCTCTCTAATAGTTTCTAACATCCTCCATTTTCTTACTCCTAATAATTTATAACAAATAATTTATAACATCATTTCAAACATAAAATATTATATTTGTAAATATATTGTATTTTGTATAATAATGTTATATTATAATTTATAACATTTTTTCAAATAATTTATGACATCGTCTATCCTCTTTTTCCTAATAGTGACTCTTTTACAAGTGATAAGTTTTAGATTTATTAGACTATTTTATGATTATAACAATATTATAGAAATGCTTACAACGATCTAAACTTGCCCTTTAAAAAAGAAGAAATTAAAAAACATAGTGAAAAACATTTACAAAAACTAGAAGACCATCAGAATCCATTAGTGATTAACCTCCTCGACAACAGCAAAGATACTCACAGAATGAAAAATTTTAAAACATGAGACTTCAACTACTAATCATCGTCATCTCATAATACGCATCGTCATAATCATCTCTATCATCGTCATCATCTCCAGCTTCAACAACTTTGTGTTTCAAGATGTTAATTCCAGTTCATCAAGTTTAGTTTCGTACATACATTTTTTCTTCACAGTTTAGTCTTGTTGAAACACACATCTGAGTGTGGTTTATATTTTAATTCTAAGGACATTACTCAGATTTTCTCGTATTTGCTTAAAGTTATTGTATTTTTATAAACTAATTGCAAAAAAAATACATTGTTACAAAAAATATATAAATATATTATGACTCAATAGGCCTACTACACTGGATTCAGCTAGTCAGTTTTACCCCTAACATTGTGAACTTAATTTTTTACCATCCTTAGGCTCTGAATGAAATTTATAGAAAATTTCAAAGTAACTTAAAAACTTCTCACCATGTACAGTATTTGCATCCTGTAATATTTTAATATAGCATTTCATGATACATAAGTTTATTTGTATTACTCTACTTTTACTTCATAATTTAAAAAAAAATGTTTTATATTGTTATAGGAAGGTGCAGCCATCAAAGATCATACTGGTTATTTGCTGAATCAATACTGAATGTAACCCCATTTGTAGCTACTAATTGTAACAGCTGGAGCCATTACAAGCATTTAGATTGTAATCAAGAAGAAATTTTAATGGGAGAATATGTTAATAGAAAGTAAGTCACTGAAAAATACACTTAGTTCAACTCTAATATTAATCTTTTTTATCGTTCATTTCAAATTTGGAATGTTTTATACAACTACATAATTTTTTTTGAATAAATCTTTGAAATGAATCATGTAGCTTATAATCAATCTAAATAAAAGAGTATTTCTAGTCTAAAATAGTAATAAAACTCTAATATGATTTGAATATGCCCATAACAGGCAGATGGAGCGTTAAATTATTTTGCACTCGATCTGCTAGTTTCAGGGCTACAAAAAATAGTTTCTGATCACAAGTTTAGCCAATTGAACTGAAGCATTTAAGAACATAAGAGGTAGAGGTGTAAAAGACTCTAGTCAGGGTTATCTCCTCTTAGAGTAATGAATGTCATCTTTATACAGCCAGACTCTGTGGTGAATGAAGGGAAGGTATCATTTATAGAGTCGAAAGTAGATGCTTTTCAGAGGGCTTGGCATGCTAATAAGCATACTTTTCCACTCAGTGAGGAAGAAAATGGCAAACAAACCACCTCCTTGTTTTACTAAGTAAAGTCTAAAGAGGTTCAAAACACCCTTGCAGCTGATGACCTAAACAACAACACAATGATCAGAATATTTATTTTTCTTCAGCTTAATTAATATATTATTTTATACATTAAAAAAATCAGTTCCTTTTACAGTTTTTTTCTCCAAATCATAATGTGTCCCTATACATAATTTTATATAATTACCATTATTTTCATAAATCAAAAAGTTTCTTACTCGAAAAACTAAAGTTAAATTTAATAGTTCTTCTTATTATGTATCAATTTTCTAATACACTGGTGAACAATTTTACTTCATTATACCTAAAAATTATTTAACATAAAATTCCTTTACAAAAGAGAAGTGAATTTTATAGATAATATTACTGTAGTTTCTTCTATTTCTGTTTGGAACTTTTGTAAACAAATGCTCTGCCCTGCTATTCGTTGGAAGTGTAATTGTAGTTACAGAAAATGCTTAGTGCAGGCCACCCCAATGATGAGAACAAAATTATATCTAATTGAAATCACATTAAACTATGACAATTTTTATGAGTGTGCAGAAAAAACTGATTAAAAAGTTTGAATGTAGATCTGGGAGAAAATTTGATGGCTAAGAGGATGCCCTCTCATAGCCCTCTCATACGGGCTTCAAAGTCTGAGCACACGGCGTAGAGTGATGGAAGTATACATTTACAACATTCTGCATTTACGAGTTGATGTTCCGGATATCTCGAAGATTTTTCTGACGATGCCTTGCACAACTTAAGAAGTTTCAGGTTGTTTGCTGGAGCCACAAGAAGTAAAATAGCTCCAATCAATAGATGTATAGCTACAGCAAATGAAATAAATGGAGAGGTAGATCTGTTTCACAGAGATGTTAAAATTAAAGAAAAACAATACAGGATACTGTGAATGAAGGTTGTAATTATTGCGTGATCTTTATGTTGTTTTATGTATTTTTATGTTATTTGTGTCTATGTGGTGTATGTTGGGCGCGGCGGCTGACTGTTTTCTAGTGAAGAAAGAATGACAATGTTAAGTTTATAATGGTGCAGTATACTGAGGCAATATTCTATTGCTGTTCTACCGTACCACCTTGCATCCTTGCGACCAGCCATAGTAGTCGGTGGAGACGGCAAGGTGTAGGGGAGTTTGGGAGCCCCCTCCAAAAAAAAGGTAAATCACTGAACTACACCAAGAAGCACTGAAGAAGCCTATTACTGTGCCAGAAGCAGACATGAACATAAATATATTGATGAAACATGACTCAGACATAAACATAAATATATTGATAAAACATGACTCATCACTGGTGTGTAGTGTACTACAGTTTAATTTAAAATTACAGTATAAATGAAATTTATCACCTTACCTTTGGTTGTTTTTTAAGTTTAAAAAACTTACGTGCGTTCCAGTAGTACCATCTTCTTCAGAGCAATATTATTGAAATTATTATAATTATCTTCTAATAATATAATATTATTATACTGTAATTTATATTAATGGTTGGAAGGATGCATTTCGAAAATTTATTTGTTAATGTACTTTGTTTGCGTTGCAGTGCTCGAGGACTATTTTATTTGAGAACAAATAATGCATCTCCGTTTGCATTGGGAAATTCAAGTTACTACGCACAACCACCGATAATTGAAGATAGTTTAAATATTGCAAGTGAAACTCTTACAAATTTTACTGCAGTTGATGATATTTGTGAATGCTCAAATAAAAAGACTGCGATTGTTTTAAGCCAAATGTATAAAAAAGTTGCTTGGAAGAAAATGAGAGAGAAGATTGACAATTGGATGAAAAGTCATGACTGTGAATGTCTTCTCCATGAAACAACCACCGCAGCATAAACTGTGTTAGCTTCTAATTTGATAAATATAAAAATAGTTTGAAACAAACTAGAGGGATGTTTCTGGAGTGTAGGTTGTTTTTTATAACAGATTTCATGTACTCTTACTATTTTTGTTCTTCACTGATATACATTATAATCAATCTTTTAAGTATTCAGTGTACCCTAGATTTAGTAACAAATATCACTGATATGAAGTAAAAACTTCATTATTTTTTCTACTGATAAATCATTCTAGATATTCTGGTTCTTAAGATGCATGAACCAGGATCTTAGTATCGAATAAATAAATATCAGTTTTACTTTTTGTAACATTTAAGCCTACCTTGGTTATCTGTACAACTTATGGTTGTTCTGTTCATGTTTTTTCAATTCATTACTTTTTTATATCTATTTCAGTCAAATTTGGACTACGATAATCAAGCATGAGTTATTCTTTAACGTTTTTGCTTCAGCTATATTTGAGCTTGAGTTTTCCTTTTTTTCTTCATTAATTCTGAAAATGTTTTCCTTCTTTCCAGTTCAGTATAGTTATTGGTGACTAACAACTAATATTAGTCGAATTAATTGATTATCAAAACTATCAATTCATTCTAATGATTTTCAAATTTATCGAATGAGTTTGAAAAAAATCCCTTTCATGAGATGATTCGTCTCATGGTTAGTGGAAATTTTTAAAAAAGCTTACTTTTGACCTATGGCGAAAAACCATAGTGATTTGTGTATCTACTCTTTAAGAGGAATCGAATGAAACTATTTTTATTTCTAAATTCTGACTTTAATTTCTTAACTTCCGGTTTTGGGCCAATTCTGGTCGATACCAGAAATTTAAATCCAATAATTTCTATATACTCTCTTAAAGAGGAATCAAATAGTGTCTCCAACTTTGATATCTTGACTTCCAGTTTTGGGCCATTTCCGGTCGAAACCGGAACTTCAAACCAAATGATTATTGTACCTACTCTATAAGAGGGATCAGATGACACTATTTTTGTTTCCAAATTCCGATTTTGATTTCTTGTCTTCTGGTTTTGAGCCACTTCCGGTCGAACCATATCTTCAAACCCAAATTAGGCCCAATAACTTTTTGTGTAGATTACAAATCCGAAAACAGTCTCTTGCTATCTTTCGTAGTTTCTGACATCTCGGTGTGACAAACAGGTGGACAGACTAAGGACAATGATAAATGACAATTTTTAAAACAGCCACCAAATAGTTTAATAGCCTACTCACTCACTTCGCGCACGTTTGACTATTACAACTAATCATTAGTTAGTTGGTAGTCGAATATTTCTATCATTCACTTGATTAAATTTACAATATAATAAATCCTAAAAAATAGCCTACGTGAGTTTTATAATAAATTATCATAACAAAATAATAATTAAAGAAGTAATTTAAGAGTAGGCTAACTTAATATCATAAAAAATTAATTTTGTTTATAAAATTTCTAAAGCCAATTGCAAATATTACAAAAATTATAAAATTAGTCCAATTTAAAAACCAATTAAATTGGTATGGTAATTAAAAAAAATACTATCTAGAATATTAATTTTGCTATACATACAGTAAAAGCAATCACAAAAATAACACACAGTACTTGTTTAATTCACACACAGTACTTGTTTAATTCTGTATGTATAACTATGAACTGACATACTGACACATGATTAAATCAGTCTATACTTTTTATAATCAATTAAAACTGATGTTTGTTTGGGTTGGGTGAGAAATGCAGGAGATGACAGATGCTACAAGCTCACCTTTACTGCTAGTGTAGACATAATAATACTACATACAACTACATAAGACTAATAGTCAGTTATCTTTTTTATTTTTACTCTTGACTATTAGTTGATCATAGAAATTAGTTATTGACTTATTAGTTGATAATAGGAATTAGTGGATCGTTCCATGACTACTTTGGTATGTTATTATGTTTTTAGCTTTATCCTCTAGAAGACCCTTATGTTCTTTAATTTTTTCCTGAATTTATTTCTATCTTTTATTACAGCCTTATCTATGTTTAGGGTCATTACCTATATATTTTTCTGTTTCTTTGCAACATCTTGGTTTGTTTTTGCATTCTTTCGGTTTTTCAAAGATTTATTTTATAAGTCTTTCTCGGTGCACTTATCAGATGTTAGTAGAATTAAATTTTTCTCTTTCTTATCTCATCCAATATGTTTCAGACTTGCTTATAAATATCTTTGTTTGAGTGATTCTTTTCCCAATTCATTCTTTATCATAATCATAAATAGTTAAATATGTTCTTCAAAAATTCTGAATAATTTATCTCGTAATCACTGATGTTGTGAGATGTTTTTTTTTCTTGAAAACATAACACTCTCTCTACTCTACATAAGTAGAGTACAGTAGTTTGGCCGGCCCATGGTGTAGTGGTCAGCGCAACTGGCTACTATGCCGGGGTCCCAGGTTTGATTCCCGGTAAGGTCTGGCATTTTTTTCATCTGTAAATCACCACATATCATTACCTACGCACAAGCCCAAGGCTTATGTAGGCATCATCACTAAATAAAAAAAAGTAAGTGTGAAAGTAAAATTAAAATTCATGCATGCTTTAGTAGTCTCTGATCTTGACATCTGTTGTAAATTAAATTTATTACAGAAATTTTCTTTTTAGCAACAATGCAAAGAAATTTTTTTTATCAGGGTTAGAGATAATAATATCACATAAATTATTTTAGTTACTGCTAAAATAAGAAACTATCAAAGTAGATGATTAAAACATTTTCATATATATCAACAGCAATTAATTATTTTATTACTTCTCTTACTTTTTAACTTTTCTTTTTAACAAACTTTGAATTTGAATTTTGATAAATATTTTATATTAAAAGTTTGCTGTTTTATGGACCAAAGATTGTTTAATGAGAAAAAAAATTGTACATATATAAATTTGATGTATTTATTTAGAATTGCTTCTCTTTTCTTAAAACTTTATTGTAGATTATTTTAGACTTGTGCGCTAGTAATTTAGTTAAGTAATAAACTAATATAATGTATTAGAAAACTCCCTAGTCGTACGCATATTTTTTGCTAATACTATAAGTTAGTAAGTGCTTGTAAATTTTTAAAATACTCGTTATTTATATATTAAGAGGTTTTCGTGTATTAAATGTTTATTTTTAAAATTTTAGTATCATCACACAAATCGTAAATGTTGTGCATAAGTTGTTTTAGAATGTTTAGGTGATTTTTATTAAAAAAAATTTTGTAAAATAAATATTAATTTTCTCTAGTTTCTGTACAACAACATAAAATTTTTGCAAAAACTGAGTTACAGTCCATTAAAAATAGCACGATAGTAAGGCTCTGAATGGTGGTAACTTTTCAGAATAAATAGTCCCTTATTGAAAGTAAAATTTCCCTTTTAATTTTTCTTACAAAATATAATAAAAATTTTTGTTTTGCAATTTTTAAAACATATGGAATTTTCTTCATAATTATTTTACTGGCATTAGTTATTATATTCAGTAACCCATGCATTCGATACACAAGACGTAATAAAAATTAACAGATTAATATTTAATTAATAATAATATTAATTATAATCAGCATGATAAATTTAAGCGGCTGGGAGTTAGTTGTGTACTTCACCAGCTTCTCACCTCGCCTCTCCCAACAGTCGAGCTATTTCTCCCCAATTTCTGTTTCTGTTGATTTGAAACTTATACCTTATTTTAAACTTTACTTCACCCTTAATGCTCAAAAAATGTACTCCACCTATAATCTCTAATACACATCAAGTGATAGTTTATTGTATTTGTGACGTATGCATTCAAAATAAATTTCAAATTAAAAAAAGAAAAATTTCAAATTGTTTTATTTTCGTGTTTTAAAAATTCATATATATTTATCATATATCATATTTGATTGTACAGGACTACTGCACGTATGTTTTAGTACCTGTAAAGTTTGTATTTCATTTGAAAATTAAAACAAGATGTAAATTACATTTTGTTTTACACCCTACAATTAATGTAGATACCTAATATAACTTTTAAAAATAAATAACTCAATTGCATAGACTCAAAATTACGAAAAAAACAAATTTTAGTATAAACAATGTTATAATGTGATGTAATGTAATAAGTTTATGACTGTATATCAAAATGAAAATAAAATACGGAAGGCTGTTTATTATTTTTGAGGCGTCCAGACATGGAAGTTTTGTCTGCATCAATAACTTGTTGCCTTCAGTGGTGCTATAATGCTACAATTTCTTAATTATGTATGTTTATAACCGCACACAATAATGAGTTCTGCCGTATTGATTTCTATTTTTCATGTGTTATTGGAAAAATCATTATTTTCTTTTTAGTTTTCATTATTAATTTACCTTTCAAATCGCTTTCATTCACTAACAGGGAAATAACACAAAAAAATCTCTTTAAGTGGTAGCACTGAGGCATGAGCGCATTACAAAATTCCCTCTGTTCTTTTATTCCATTTAAGTAATACTATCATGCTATTTTGAATGGACTGTACATGGTTGTAAAAAATATATTATAACTATATACGTATATTTCTCAGTTGTCAAAAAAGAAATTTAATTTTAAAAAAATACTAAAAAATTTTCTGAAATGCTCACAAATATTAGTTTATTTGTGCATTGTACAGTAAAAAAATGAAATAAATAAATTTTTATACAAGAGATCAAAAAAATATTGGTATATTAGAAATTCTTTTATAATATTTGAAGGTTGTGTTTTTAATATTTTTACAAGTTATTTTGCCTAAGACAAAATAAAGTTCTTTGTAAATAGTTTTGTTAATTTTGTATAAATGCTTATTTCTCATGTTATATTTAGTAAAAATTACTGTTTTGGTGACATACTTGTTAGTTGAAAAATTAAAACAAACAGTAATGTGAAAAAATAAATTCAAATTAGGAACATTAAAAGAACGTCTAATTATTTAGAATTTTAGTTATTTAATGACTTTTTTTAGCTTAGTATAATGCAAATTTTGGTTGTGTATGTTTCTGTGATCATCTATTTGTTAAAGATTTGTAAAATTTGCATAAAAGAATTAAATTTTTACTTTTATTGTAAAATTGTTTTGTTATTTCTTAATAAACAAAAATCACTTCAAGAGACTAAAAAAACCAGTGAACAAAGCTTAAAGATGAACAAAATAAAAACATAATTGGTACGGTGTTTTCAGATGAAGAAAGAAAACTAAGATCTGAAAACATGAGAATGATCGGGATAAACAAGAAAGTAAAGAACCCTCTTCACAAAAATTTACTGTAATGGTCCATTGCTGGCCATAAAAACAAAAAGAAAGAATAATAATAAACACAAATAAAATAAAGAATAAGTATCACCTAATTTGTGCACTGGCTCCTGTAGTTTCATCAGTTGTAATCTTTATACATCCATCACATGCTATTCAAGCAAAAAATCAACTTTTATTAGCTGATTCCGAAGATGACACTCATGGAGATAAGACTAATGAAAATAAAAACTACACAACACATATGTAAATGATTTGCCCATAACAGGCAAATGGAGTGCAAATTATTTGTACTCAATCTGTCTTTTCCAGGGCCATAAAAAATAGTTCTGTTTCTTATCACATGCTCAGCCAATTATATGACTGAAGCATTTAAGGAGAGAAGAGGTATAGATGTAAACGACACTAGTCAGAGTTATCTCCTCTGAGAGTAATGAATTTCATTATACAGCCAGACCCGGTGGTGAATGAAGTGAAAGTGTCATTGGCAGGGTGGAAAGTAGATGCTTTATGGAGGGTCTGGTATGCTGATAAACATACTTTTCAACTCACTGAGGAAGGCAAAGATAAACCACCTTACTCCTCATTTTACTTAGTTCACCTAGTTCTCCTTAGTTCTCCTTTACCTAGTTCTCCCTATAGAAGTTTAAACCAGCCTTTCGGCTGATGACCTATACAACAACACACTAACATTAAGTAGTGTTACTACAAAAAAGTTTACAATGACTTCAATATTTATCAAAATATTCCTTCATATTGTTATAAAATTATATTACTTACAAAATAACAATTATGAAATAAGTAGCTATCAAAAAATGTTATGAAATTTAACTTGGAATTTGAAAAAAAAAAGATGTATTAAGTACCTATATGTCATGTGTAACATATTGTAGTATTACCACATAACTACAAAATATATAACGCTTTCAACAATTTATTTACTGTTATGTAATAACATGAATTGCATAATTATTTATCACGATTGAAAAAAAATCAGAAATGTCAATAAACATTTATACAGATTATTTACTTTCTTGTTTTTTTCTAAACAAGACAAGTTTTATTAACAAAAAATTAAAGTTAACTCTTCCCGTACCCAATTACAAGATCATTTTACCTTTTCTTCTCATAAGGTATTTTTTACAATGTTCTGTTTATAACAACAATCTATTTAATCATAAAAGCTGATTATTATTGTAACAGAAATATAAATATCTGTCTCAATAAATTTTAGGTTTGAAGTGGTACAATGTTACTGACCACAAATTGTGTTGTATTACTAATTGTTTTTTTTTTGAAGGTGGTCACTGTAGGACTACAGTAAAAGAAATTTCACCTTTTGGCATTTATTTTCTTTCTTTCCCAGTACTCCCTCATTCCATGGAGTGCTCATCTCACCTTTCGTGGCTCCATTCTGCTCACGTTCTCTTCCTCTGGAACCCTTCTTAATTATCTGTTTTGATTGTGACCCTATCCAAGATTTCATCCGCCTTCATCTTTCCTTCCTCCAAATCCTCCCTAACCTGCCTTAACCATTTGGTAGTTGATTTTTTACTGCTTCCGTAGGTAATAAAAAAATTTCCTGGTCAGTCTGTTCAGGTCCATTTTTATGGAATGTACACAGAATGCAAATCTGTGTTTATTTTTTTAATAGATCTGATAGTCTGCTACCTGCTAGTTAAGCTCATCATTTTTTCCAGTCGCTGTCAGTTGAGTCGATGGCTATCTGAGTTTCTTTTTTAAATGGGTCAACTGCATCCTCGTTAATGCTAACAATAAGAAGGTGTGCCACCCCCAGGAATTCTCTCTCCATCTCCCATCTGGTTTTTTTTGGCTGGCCCTTTGGTGTAGTGGTTAGCGCAAATGGCTTCTGCGCCGAGGTCCCGGGTTCAATTCTTGGTCAGATGTGCCATTTTTGCATAACACATTTTCATACATCATAATTCTCCACCGTATGCATTAACAGATATTGAAAAACAGTCAGATGTAAAACCAAAAAAAAAAAAAATTCCAGCTGTTTTTGCATTTCAATCCTTCACTTTTCATTAAGTTCTCATCTGTAAAAGTTATGTGTAGTGCATCGACCATAGAAGTGATGAAAAGTGAGAAGAGTAAATCACTATTCAATTGTAGTGGTTACAAACTCAGATTCCACAAACATCTGACTGATGGAATTCAATAATGGGCATGCACCACAAAGACTTGTAAGTGTTACTTGAAAATTGATTTGGAAAATAAAATTACAGACAGTTTTCAAGAACACAATCATGCACATTTGGAAGAAAATTTAATGGGTGAAGGATGCAATTCACTGGGCTCTTTAACTGCCGAACGCTACTGGCCACCGTTCATTTTTTCTAAACCTCCATCCTTCTCGGTGGCAGTATCTTCCTTTCAACATTTTCCAATTTATCCATTTTTTTGACCAAGGGCAGAATCAGATGATAAAATTTGCTTCTGAATTATTGATAAAACAAATAGTACATAACATTCTATCTGTTGGAGATATTGATCCCATAATATTACAAATTATCACATCTAGATTTTAAATAATTTTGTTATCATTAATTTTGTACATTTTCATGTCACAGTACTTGTCTGGCTTAGTAGTACTTTTAAATTAACTTATTATTGCAGTATCAGTTGCAGAAGGAACAATGATACTTGACTTACTTTATTAATTATAAAAATTCTGTTTCAGATAAAGTTCAGTTACTAATTGAAATTTCATGTATATGGTTTTTATTAATTAGTTTAATTATTATTTATATTGGTACAGTAAAAATAATAAATTAAACATATCATTACTATAAAATGTGTAAATTAAGTGCTTTAGTTTTGTATCCCGGTTTCTAATATTGATTGTGCTTTTATCATATTTGAACCGGTACTGAAACAAATAAAATTATTGAATTTGGTATTCAGTGAAAATCCCATTCAAATAAGCCTACATATCTGAAAATGTTTAGTATTTTTTCAGATTTTAACACTCATGAGTGTGTGCACTAGTTTAATGCATTTAAAAACACAAATAAAATTTCATAATGTATAAATCAATTTTATAGACTCTAAAAAACATGTAATTTTGTACTTTTTTATTGTAAAAGCATTCGTGTTTTCATTGTATTTTAATAAATAGATTTATTATTATTACTACTTCTACTAAACTGTGATGGGCTTAAATCTTTTGTCCAATAATTTATTGTAAATCCATTGTCATTGATTTTTCCAATCCTTTGAATTTCTTCAGATACAATGAGCCCTTTTTCCAGAAAGTTGGGACAAAAAATATAACGTAGTACTTGCATCATTTATGTCAAAGAACTGTGAAAATAATTTTTTCAGTGACATTTACTTCAGACAAAAAAAATTTTCTGACTGTTATCATGTTCTTTAGAAAGAGCATTTGAAACCTTTGTTATATTAAAATTACCATATTGTGTTGTCGTGGGAATCATCTTTAACACAACAACAAAATAGTTTCAATTATGTTTATTTACACTTTAGTTTCCAAAATAAAAAGCCACACTGATTTTTGATGCACTAGAGTTATGGGATGAAGAGATTGGTAAGTTTGGTTTGAAATTTAGTGAAGAAAATGTCCTGTTGGAGAATATATGCAAGTAGATAAACAGGGAAATGGAATTAAGTTAAATGGTAAGGTGCTGGAGGAAGTTAAAGTATGTCATATACTTGGGGACTATTATCTTATCAGACAGGAAATTGGAAAAGGAGTTAAGAAAAGGGTGCAGAAAGCAAGTGGTTTGTCTGCAAAACTTCGTCTACATTGAAAGAAAATTATCCATAATGCATACCTTGTGCCAACTGACTTAAGCTGAAGAAACAGACACAGATGGAAGGAAGGAAAGAGTAGAACGCAGGCAGCAGAAATGAAATTCAAGAGGAATATGCTAGAATAGACCAGAAGACGTAGAATGAGAAATGATATAATTAGGGAAAATTGGAGATGGTCAGCCTAATAAGGAGTGTAGGACAGACAAAGATTTATTTAACTTCATCAAGGAGACTCTAAAAGGGAGTATAGGACATGTCGTCCATCCAATGGTAAACTCGCAAATGTGAAAATTCTCAGTTTTACAGGAAAGCAAAAAACAAATTCAATTCTTTCTTCTGTAAAACTCAATGTGTATTTCCGTAACTTTACAAAGACTGTATCTCCCTATGCTCTAACAATCTCATATTCGCAAAATTTGCACATTCGCGAGTTTACCATTGGAGGGACGATTTCAAGACAAAACTGATAACTCTCAATTTTAACAATTTGTAAAATACATTTCTATTGCCAATCATTTATTACCACTACTAACTTGCTTACTTAAATAAGTGTGTATAACAAATAATAAACAACTTGCCTCAATGTTTAAAAGTTTACACATTTTTCAACCAAAACTAATTAGAAAGAAATTCTTGTTCACTGTAAAATGTTTCATCAATCAAGTATTTTTTAGTATTTTTTTTAAGCAAACCTAAATTATGACAACTTTTTAAAGCTTGTGGCAAATTTTTTGATGTAGGCTATTTCCTACCTGCTAAACCAAACCAAACAATTTTTTTTAGTGTTGTGATTAACAACATAGTTTTCAATTTTGTACCTTGTGTAGTGGTTGTGGTAATACAAGTTCTGTAAAAAGGTATTTTGCTTTACATACTTTATCACTTTAAAGATGTACAAAGAAGGAACTGAAACAATTAGAGTTCCTTAAATAATGATCTGCATGAGGTTAAGTGGTCGACTTCCACCATACACCAAATAGCTTTTTTTTCTGAATTTTAAAAACTTTTTCCATGTTACTTAGAGATGAATTACCCCAAACTAATATGGCATACCATATATGAGATAAAATTTAATCATAGTCAGCTGCTATTAGCAATTTTTTAACATTTAATCTGGCACTGTGTTTTAATTCAAATACCCCAGATGATATTTTACGACAGATTTGGTTGGTATAATAATCCCACAATAAAGTTTTATCAAGTGACACTCCTAGAAACTAGAACATTCTATAGAAAGCTACAATGGGTTGGTCATGTCAGTAAGAGGGAGGAAGGGAGGGAGCAGACTGCCTTAAGAGTTTCTGTATTTGGAGATGAAGAAAAAAGCCCAAGAGCGAAGTGGGTGAGTTCAGCTACGAATGAACTGGAAAAAGATGTGATTCTAAGAGAGCAATGAAGGAGAGATGTTTCAATAGTTGAGAGAGACACCAATAAAGTTTATAGTAAAATATAATCTGAAGTATTTGCATTAAAACAAATTGCCAGATTAAATGATATAAAATTATGACACCTTGGTTGATTAGGTCATCAGCTGAAAGGCTGGTTTGAACCTCTAGAGGCTTTACTAAGTAAAACAAGGAGTGAGGTAGTTTACCATTGTCTTCCTCACTGAGTAGAAAAAAATGCTTATCAGCATTCCAGGCCCTCCAAAAAGCAACCTGCAAATGACACCTTCACTTCATTCACCACAGGGTCTGGCTGTATAATGAAATTCATTACTCTCAGAGGAGATATCTCTGACTAGTTTCTTTTACACATAGGTGTTCTCTTCTGTTCTTAACTGCTTCAGTCATATAATCGGCTGAACATATTATAAGAAACAGTACTATTTTTTGTAGCCCTGGAACTAGCAGTTTGAGTGAAATGACAGCTTATCATGGTCTAATTCTGTGTTATATCCGTTATGGTATTTTAGCTTGGGGTAATTCTAGTATGGGAAATATGAATAGGTTTTTGAAATTCAAAAGAAAGCTATTAGGTATACAGTGGAAGCTAACCAGCTCACCTCATACCACTATAAAGAGCTTAAATTGTTTACGGTTCCCTCATTCTAAATTTTTAAGGTGATAATAATTATATGTTAGGCAAAATACTTTTATGCAAAATTTCAATATCCACTATCATAACACAAGAAACAGAAACGATTATTATATGGCTAACTTCAACGCAAAATTGTTTAAACCAAACCTGCATAAGCGGGGAGAAAATACATGAATAAATTATCCCAATTTTTAAAATGTGACCTTCTTACTAAGGACATCTCCTCGGGATGCAAGACACCAGACTAATCAAGCAATGGCTAAACAAAATAAACGGATGTAAACAACAAGCCAGATGGTTAAAAGAAACAAAAAAAGACATGAAGGAACTGAACATAACGAAACAAGATTTATTGATAAAAACCGACAAACTAAAAATCCTATGAAACTCAAACATCAGATTCAACGAAATAAATGAAACCAAAAAACCTGTAGTAAGAATCGTTTCAGACGAAATTTGACAACAGTGATCTCAACGCCTTAAAGATTACTCGACAAAAAAGAGACTACTAAAATCCAAAGTCTCAAGAGATTGCTCTAAAAGATCTTCTGACATCGACAATTTGCATCCTTTAAAAAAAAATTTGAAAAATTACTTGATTGGGGAAACTTTTTATAGCATACAAGAATTTCTTTCTAAATAGTAGTAGTAGAATAATTATGTGTATTTCAGGTGTTATAAATCCTTAACATGTCCTATACACCCCGGGACTCTCCTGGGCACAATTAAAGAAAAACGATGTGGAGGTGTTGGGTTGGGCCTGATCCGAGGAAACTTGGAAGAGGGATAAAAAGGATGATGACTGACTTTTTCAGTTTATACTGCAAACTTTAAACAAAGAAACACCTTATCTATTGATTTTAATGGATTTCTTAATCATAGATTTCATTGTCGTTTTATTATCTTATGCTTGTGGTTAACTGAAGGTTGAAAATTATATTGTACAAAGAAACATTGTGGAGTTAATGATTATATAACAAAATAGGTACTTAAGGAATATCTTTTTGGAGTAATCTGTAAATATCGAACCATGTTATTTAGTTTTATTACTTCTTAATAGTTAAGGTAACGATTCACTTGAAGGATTACAACTTGAATTTAAAAGATTACACGTAAAAAAACAACTTAAGTAATATGTAAAGCAACCATAAAATGTTTAAGTTAAGGTTAACGTGGGACTTAATTTTTGCTATTGAACTTCATGTTCACTTTCTTTAACTTAAAAGTAAACAAAACGCAAAGCAATCAATAATTACATTACATAAGGATCAGTGTTTTTCTTATCAGGATATATGAACGACTCTTGAAATTGAGCGCAAAATAGTAATATAAATATTGTTTAGTAGAATCTATTGCTTTTTGTAGTGCTTTAAGTGAATTGATTATTAATTTGAATATTATATGTGTATGATTTATTTTCTCCTATACAAAGTTACAAAATTTTATTATGTTCAATTTTTATTCTGGTTTTTTTTGCGTTTTGTCTTTTGATATATTGTTAATTTATCTTAATTTGACAATGTTCTTGACAATAAAGAGTACTTGATTTTTTTAATGTTTAACGTTTGATATAAATAATGGTCTTATTCGCCAATTTTTAGTTAATTAAATACTTTCGATTGATAAGAAAGTGTGTTGAAGTTGATCGTAAATCGCTATGTCTCCATTATTTATTTTTGTTTTGTTTTTACTTAGCAGTTATATTGGTAAGTTTAATCTTTTATTCATTTATCATAAATTCTATAGGTGTATATTTTTTACTGAAAACTTATCAATAAACTTATTGCTTTATTTATAGATCTAATTAAAAGTTTTTTACATACAGTTCACAAAGGCTATTTACTTGAAAATAAATATGGTTAGGAAATTTAAGTATGGTATGTAAGAAGATGAGTAACATATAAAGGTTTAACTCAATTATCTTTGCAAGATAGATCAATACATTAATCAAAATCGGTTATAATTTCCAACAAAATGTATAACAAGAGATTTGTATCAATAATTAATTTTTTTCTGGTATAGGGGTTATTTTAGACCACTTGAGGTAACTTTAAATGTTTCTGGAAGCTATTTTTGTAGCCCACATTCTCAGCATACTCCCACTGTAGGTTTTCCCCTTTCTACTGTTTACCTGGTGTTCTGTTTTTGCTCTTCATGGAAACCCTTTAAGTCCGCAATTAGTTCTCTGAACTTGGTTCGGTTAAATTTTCTCATTTTATTCCGGTTTTCTCAATATCCTTTCTGACTTCTTTAAACCATTTATCCAACACCTTAGATCTATTGTTTAGTGACTTAAAAATTTGTTTTGTCAACGAGTCGTCATCCATTCATTACAGGTGTCCATAAAATTTTAATTTTCTTTTTTTAATCATTTCCATTAATTGTTAATTTTCCTTGTAGAGCTCTTCTTGATAGTGTAACCTATATTGTCTGCCTACTTTCTTTGATTCAGATATTCATGACTATAAAACTCGTAGCAGGGATTATCTAGTTGCTCCTTTCAGTAAGCTGAGCAAGTGCCAAAATAATTCCAAAATAATATCCGTACATCTTTTTAATATGCTTCTTGAGTCCCTTAAAAACTTAAATTATAAGGAATTTGGGAAAAAATTAAGAATATTATTAACAGAAAAAGCTTGTTATACAATCGATGAATATTTAAATGATCACATTGAGGTACAGACTGTTGATGATTGATGACTTTTGTTTTTATTTAAGTTTTAATTCATTTGTTTTATGTATCTTTACTCGTAATTGTTCTTTTGTATTTTATTTATTTGTTATTTGACATGATCTATTCCAACTTTTGTTGGCTAATGATCAAAACATGTAATAATAATAATAATAATAATAATAATAAAAATTTAGACCCATTTACTTGTGAAGGATCTTTCTATCAAAGTTCTCTGCTTCTCTTAGACCAGCCTTCTTGGTCCTTCTACAGTAAGGCACTCATCAATTAATTGGAAAATAAAGAAATTATTTCACAGATATACTCAATGACAATCACAGTTCAAAGTCCAAAAATTAAATACTACTGTTTTCAATCCTTAGCCAAGGAAAAAAAATTATTTTTACAAATAAAAAAGAAACTACAGTCGCTATCACCATACTGTTCACATTGTCGTATTCACCAAATTCTCCCACACAACTTGAGACCACATTTATTTTCACTTTTACTTTTATTCCAACAGAATTTACACAAAAGACAAGAGCACAACTTTCCAACTAATTCAACAACGTTATCTTCCCCCTCCAACCCCAATTTCACAGATATTATAACACCTGAAAGTTTATATGCAATAGAATGTACGTTATTTGATAGAGAAAACAAATTGACAAATGAGAGAAAAGGAAAGAATGTCTGACACAGAAAAAAAAAATTACAGAATTATTTCTCATCAGGCTTTATTAAAGATTACCATAATTTAAAAATATTTAGCTTGTATAGATAGTATTATCAAGATAACTACATGATAAGTATGAAGATACAATCAAAGATTTAGTAGAAAAGGAATTAATTAAGATATAATGACATAATAAAAGAATTTAAGATAAAAAAAATGGCAGCAAAGAGAAGGAAAATTTTGAATTGGTAAGAGAAGAATAGTGCAGAGCAAAAGAATAAAAGAATTTTTGGTATAAAAGAAGGGGAAATAAGGAGTTTCTAATTTCTAGGTTCTAATGGTCTGTAGTTGACCAAACCGAACATATAAGGATATTTTTGATACTCTAAAATTTAACTTAGCTATTCAGTAACAATAATGACATGAAAACCATACCTAATTTTGAAGTTAATAACAATCAAAAATCTCTGGCTGAACATTTGGAACAATTGAAGCTTTAAAAAGTGATTTAAAGGATCACTTTAAGGTAGGACAGTAAAAAGACCTTTGGAAAATAGGTACAAATTAAAAAAATATATATTGAACAAATAATGGAATTTTAGGGTTTCCGCAATGAGGGAAAACAGAATCGATCAACGAACCAAACAGAAAAGAAATGGTTAGAATAATATGGCCTTCAATAAATGTTATCACGATTGGCTTCTTGTGGTCTTTAGTGATTTTAAAAGAGATGTTATGGTATAAACAATATAAACTTTTATAAACAAATGTTTGTTGAAACTTTGTTAGAAAAAGTAATAAAGTACATATTTCCTAAGATTAATAAAATTTATTTATTATCCTTTAAAATGTTCAATGAACATACAGATTTTATTTAGTCATAACTTCTTATCATGTTTACCACAAAACATCAATTAATTATTATAATTTCATGTCACCCATTTTGTGGCTTATGACGTACTTTAAAGGAAATAAAGTATTATTAAACTAGGACAACTATTTTTTGAATAACTTATGACCTAAATACTTAAATAGGTCACCCTAGTTAACAGTGTTTGTCTGTTTTATTCCTAGAAGTACTAATATAAATTTAGAATATGATAACAAATACTTTGGTAAGTTATTTTATTACGTCTGTATTTTTAAATGTATTAATTTTTTCATTTGTCAGTCATAATATTGTTAATATATTACTTCTATAAACCTGTCTACTTTTTTATGTTATTGTTACATTACATTGTTAAAGCATTTACTATTGTAGAATAACTGTCCCTACTTACAAATGTATTAATCTTTTTTAATTAAGTAAATAAAAATACCAATCATTTTAGTATAAAAATTTTATTATTTTATGCATAAGACATAAAATTATAGGATAATTTTGTTTACTATGATTTTTAATTAATCTATAATACAATAGAACTGAATTAATTTATAAAATTATTTTAAATTCCCCGAAGGAATTTAACCTTTGTTGAGATTCATTCATTGAAATCATGTCACTGAAATGTTATTTCTTTATAAATCGGATTCGTCTATATAATGACGGGTCAGATTTTATTAATGCAATGTTTAAAATAACCTACGTTTTGATATTCTTTATTTGTTGTATTTCTTATGGTACAAAATTCAACGAGTTTTTGATTTTTCAACATTTCTACAGTTATTTTTTCTTAAATGGTGAGTTAAAGATTATAATTTTTATCCTTTTTTCATTGTATTACTATGTTTTTAGCATAATTTTAATATATATTGTATAACAAGTTTGTTATACTTCAATAACGATTCCCATCAGGAGCATTCTTTCTGATATATTTTTTTTATTTTTTATTCATTAATATAATTGTTTTTTTGTAAAACCTATATATACTTTTGTTTCTTAATAGCCTATTTTGTTTTGGATTAATTATTATTTGAGGTAGGCTATTATCCTTACTGTATCTAAACAAAATACAGTAAACCTTCAATTCTTCGACACTCTGAATACTTCGACATGACTCGTGGCAAGGCGACATGATTTGGTGTAAGTAGGGATCCGGCAGCAGGTCAGCCCCTTCCACTTTCCCCTCATCCCTCTACCCTTCCATTGTCCTTGAGTACAGTATTGTACTAAAGGGCATGTTAGTTTGTATTCATTAAAATTGTGCAATTTTCATACTAAAATCATGTTTTTAATGCTTCCTATTTATATGTCATATGCTCTGGATAGTTCGACATTTAGATACTGCGACAACCTCTAAGTCCACAAAGTGTTGAACTATCAAAGTTCTACTGTATTAAGGTGCCATTAAGTCTGTTAAATCATTCAAGCTTACTAAAATACATAAACTTTACTAACATAATGTTAGTTGAAAAAGCCAAATGGTGAAACTTGTTCTATTAGTATACATTATTTCTGTAACTATTTTAGATCTTTTACTGTAAAAATATTTAATTTTTCAATCAACTGTTATAGTCTATATGGTTTTTTTATAACTTTTCTTCTATACTCCTACTTTCTACTAATATATTTTAGTGGACCCACCATCATTAGAGTACATGAAATTGAAACTAAACTTTATTAAAAATTTCAGAAGATTTTATATCTTCAATCATTCATATTCTGTTAAATTTAAATTTAAATTTAACTTTAAATTTAAATTTAATTTTGAAACGTTAAATTATTTAAATTAAACTTCATTCATATTCTGTGCAGATAGCTGCAGTAGTCATTATTTTTTCACCAATTTTAAATTTAACTTTTCTTTTAAAAAATATGCGGTCTCTGTTTATTTAAATGTTTGTATAGCTAATCTATATTTGTTTGTGTAATCAACAAATATGAACATTCTATGTAGATTTCACTTTTTTATATTACTACTATTGGTTCTATTACACTGAGATATTTGTCTATTTGACCAAACTTGTTATTTACTATTTTTATATGATTTGTATAATTTTATATGATATAATCACATTTTTGTGATTAATTATACCTTTTTGGTGTTCATAATATCTTACTTGAAAAATAAAACTAGTCAAATTAATATAATATTTATTACAGTCCTCATTACCTCATTCCATTTTGTTTACACCCTTTTTTGCTAATCGTCTATTCATCTCATTGTTAAACAGTTTTGTGGATAACAGTTTTTTATAGTTCCATCTGTTAGATATTAAAAAAATCTGTTCAATGTTTTCTTTTTGTACAACCTGTATGTTATCATTTTATTTAGCTGTTATGAAATGTATGGTTTCTCCCTTTTCAAGATTAATTTTTCTTATGATTGTTCTTCAATCATCTTTCAAATATATTTTGCTCTTAATTTTAAAATGTATTCAAAAGCTGATTTAAGAACAACCATACAAAGAAAAAAATCCTGATAAGTAGAAACCATACATTACAGTATTTATTAGAATGATGACAAACAAGTTGTACAAAACATTAAACAGATTGTTTTAAATTTCTTATAAATTTAACAATAAAACCTGTTATCCATAAACCTGTTTAACAAAGGGATGAATCAACCATTACGTAATAAAACAGGGTAATATAAAATGGAATTTGGTAATGAGGACTGTAATAAACATTTTATTAGTAACTAGGTGTATTTTTCAAGTGAGATAATGAATACCAAAAAGAGCTGAAATAATGATTACATTTTATCAAACTACACAAATCATGTAAAAAGGTAAACCATGAGTTTGGTGAAATATTGAAACATTTCAGTGTAATAGAACCCTGTCATAAATAATAAGAACACAAGTGAAATAAAAGGTTATGAGATGTTCTCTTTATACAAAAATTTAATTAAACAGAGGCAAGACTTTTAAATGAACAGGTTAGATTTAAAAAAGGTTAGAATAATATTTACTTCTGCTAGCTGCACATAATATAAATGAAGTTAAATTTGGATAATTAAACAGTTTTATATGAATGACTGAAAATACAGCATCTTCTGAAAATTTTAATAAAGTTTAGTTTCAATTTTATTTATTCCGGTGATAGTGGATACATCAAAACATCAGTAAAAAGTAGAATTATATAAAAAAGATGAAAAAACAAGTGATATAGCCGGTGTATTTAGTGAAAAATAAGTATTTTTACAATAGGATTGAATGTAGGTTGTTGGATACATTATAAAGATTTATTTTAGATCTAACAGGAAAATGACAACGGAATGTCTTCACTTCAGATTTTTCATTTGAAATTATTAAGTTATTATCCTTTGCTCTCTTTTAAAGTTCATGTAATACATGCTATAGAGTTTCCTCACTATCAGATATCATAACTTGGATGTTGGCAAAAAGTAAAATTTGGATGCTTCTTACAACTCCAAACTCTGTGCCTGGTTAGCTCGTGTGAGGGTTTAGCTGTGATTGGAATAAGTGCTGAGGTTAATCTTGCATGAGGTGGGTGGTCTCAACCCCAACATAGCACTTATGGCTAATATGAGAAGTTCCTGCAAATATACAGAATGAAAAAGCATTAAAAACATCTAGTATAACACCTGTGGATCAACAGAGGTGAATATGATCATAGCCAACGATTTTGACAATGGAATCGGAAGATGGTCCATAGAGCAGAGAGAGCAGATGAGCCTTGGAGATGAGTCTTTGAATGAAACCCAGAGCATGTTTAGATACTTTAAGGTGGGAGCTCCACCATTTGTCTTAATCACAATCAGGTCAGTAGCCCATTCGAAGTATTCAGTAACATTTTAATCATCCAGAAAATAAAAATTGGACCAAAATTATTTTAAAGATTACATCTAGAAAAGCAAATAATAATAAAGTGTGTTTTATTAATAAAATACATATATATATTATTATTATTATTATTTGCGTATATTCCCCTTAAGGAGAACGCTAAAAACAAAAAAATCTAGCTCTTGGTGGTGGCTCTTTTCCTCGTTTTAGCTTTCCAAAAACCTTTCATCCTCTCACTTTGCATCTTCTCTTCGTCTGTCCATTTTCGCCCACTTCTTTTGGCTGTTAGTTTCAGTACAATAGCATAAAAATAATAATAAATACAAAATAGGTATAACAAACACACTTGAAAAGCAAAAATAGATATATTAAATTTAAATAACAACTCCATCATGACTTATTATAGTAGGCTATACTCGCTGTTGTGATTTGTAATTGTTCATTTTACCTTACAGAGATATTAAACTTCTTAAGATTTTATAATTCTATTCATATTTTTAGACCTGAATTGAACTGACGATAAACCAATGAGTACCTCTTCTAATTTTTGACTTAAACAATCTGCGTAATACACATGATCTGGTAATATTAATAATATAGTTATTAAAAAAAATCTTTCATGTAACAGTTATCTCAAGATTTAATATATGTGTTCATAACATTCATTGTTTGATGATAATTTTAAAACCCAGATATTAAGTAATAAAACAATCACTGCTTGTGCCTATATTCAATGGTTTTTTTTTGCAAAAATACTTAAAATTCTTTTATTACATGATAAAATAGCCTACTAAAGTTTATGACTAGTAATTTGTACTTGTTTTTATTAGGCTTAATATGTTTTCTCTGTGAAAATTTATGATGAATTTTTTTGTTGTTGTTTATATTATACAGTAAAACCTCTGAATAATGGACATCAGCAGTAACACGCCAAATGTCCGTTGTAAAGAGGTGTCCGTTCTATAGAGGGGAGTAATAACAACTTAGTGATTTACCTGGTTTAATGTTTTAACATAATGGAAACCAACATAAAGAGAGCAACCCGATTTTAAGTAGTCTGTGATTTGGTTTTGTTTAGCTTTCGCATTACACACTTGTTTTTATAAATAGATGAGCAAATTCTCCACCATTAGGAATTCTTTTTCCTCTTTCTTTAAAGTGATAAAGTGTTTTACGTCAATTTGTTGCACTACCTCCTTATGAGTGAGTTTGGTTGTAAGTTCTTCAGCTGTCTATTCATTATCGCAGGGTGCATCATCTTCATCAGTTGCAATGAAAGTAGTTATGCCATCGTGATTTGCCTCCATACATATATTAGAATTTAACAATTCTTCATCAGCTTCACTGATGACTTCATTCACAAGTTGAACGAATTCATCGTCTGATTGTACTTCATCTTTTACTGCACCATTACTTTTCACAAATTTTGCTTTACAAAAAACAGTTGACAACATTCGTGCCCTTAATCTGTTTAATAGCACTCACAATCCAAGAAACAGGATACTACACATTTATTAATTTAATAAGTTCACTCGAAGTTTGGCCAAATTATCATCATCAAACACAATATGTATCACTATCTCGTTTAAAAATTTATTACAATAAAAAAGCATTTTGTGTTACATATCTTATACACGTATGTACTCTTTGCAAATAAAAATCCATGATATAGTGTCCGGAATAAAGAGTGTCTGAATTCAGGAAACTTTTATTAAAATTTCTTATCTCATGGGATCAGGACTGTAAAAAAATCCACTAAGTAGAGGGTCGGTAAAATTGAGGTGTCTCTTGGGAGAGGTTGTATTGTACCAGCATTGGCTATTTTTTTCTGGCATTAATTATTACCCATAATCATTTATTTTAAATACAAAAATAATTGAAGAAAATTTCAGATAACTTAAACAGTACCTAACATAAGGCTTCAATAAAACATTGTGACAAATGAAGTTTTGACAGGTGCAATTTGTTGCCTTTGTGTTAAGACTAACGGTTCCTTTCATTCACTTGTTGATCTTCTAGTATTCTGTTGTGTCTATTGTTATTTATTCTCAATTATTCTTTGCATATAATTATTGTGTACTTATTTATCTGATAATTTGATTCTCTAATATAATATTTTTCAGATGCTGGCCAAGACAGAAATGACTTGTTTCTTGAAAGTTTAAAACAGTTGGTAGATGACAATCACACATACTTTGGAAATGAACAAGAAAAATTTTTGCACCCAGAAAGGAATACTAGGTTTCTTCTTTTTACAAGGTATGAAAATTATCTTGTGTGTTTCAAAGATTTAAATATACTATTATTTCTGCATGTATAAAAATTAGAGTATAACCTGTAATCAATATCCATTGTATGGATTTTGGTTCAAACTAGTTGTTCAGTTTTAATTTAATATAGTCATAAACAGATCTCAGGTGTTTATATAGATACAATGCTGAAATTTTAAGTATTTTGGTAACTTTACCCATTAATTAGGACAGGAAATAGGAAAGTCGGAAGATGAAGACATTTAGGTTAAAAAAACTACAAGACTTATAGTACAATTTCTTATTTCTTATTTTGTGACCGCAGTTTGCAAAGTAAGAATTGCTGTTATGATTGTCAACCTCCAGTAGAAGAAGACATATTCAAATTAGGCCCATTAATTTAAAAAATGGATTTGGTATAAAAACTTATAAAATTCAAGTATTGCACATTTTTAAAGTGTAATTTAAATTTTTTCTTGATATTAGGATTAGAGACACATAATTATCTGTTTCTGGAAAAATAAGTAAGAACAATTCCACCTTAATTTTTAAATCAGATTTTTCTATTTCCACAGAAAGTCCCCATCATACTCGAAATAGCAGAGGGGTGTATTATATTAATTTTACCCTCAGTATATTACTAATACAAAGCTTACATAGTTTATATATATTTTATATTTCTATTTATTGTATTATATTCTTTTCTTTCTGTTCTATTTATAGTTTTTTATCCCTAATGGGGGTGCGTTGCAGTCTGCTCAATTTAGAACAATAAGCAACCCCATGACCTAATGAAATGAGGATGATGTATGATATGTAAATGAGGTGTAGTTTTGTACAGAGTTAGGCCAGCTATTTCTGAGAGAGTATGGTTAATTGAACCTCAACCATCAAAGTACACCAGTAACCACTGTCTAGTATTCAAATTCATATAAAAATATTTACCTTTACTAGGATTGTAACCAGGAATCTTCCGTCTCCGAAAATCAGCTGTTAAACAGCTGACTCATGGCAATGACTTTACCCCAAGACCAACCCAGTGGACTTGGTTATAAAATTAATACAAATTTTTATAGATTACAGTTGGAGTTCATTAACCCAAAGGAAAAACATGCTGCTGGAAAACAATTTGTTGATTTTGTTACCGAATGAAATAAACATATATTAAGTTTTTTTTAGCGAGTTTGTTTTATAGCTATCACCGTCTCTCGCATCCTAATAACCTCCACATTTGTCTGTCCAAGCAGTCATTGTCTGTCAGTCCTCTCACCTGCATCGCCACCTCCATGCCATACTGCCAGGAGTGCTTCGGCCTTCCTCTTTTCCGGCTTGACTCAGGGACCCAGTCCAATAATATTTTTGGCCAACTCTCCGGAGGCATTCTCTTCACATGCCCATACCACTTCAAACTCTTTGCCTCTATCCAATCGGCAATATTCTCAGTCAGACCCATCTTCCTTCGAATATCATCATTTCTCACTCTGTCCATTCTTGTATATCCACAACATCGCCTCCAATAATCCATTTCCAAAGCCTTGAGCTTAGCCTCATACCTTTTATTCACCTCCCAAGTTTCTGCACCGTATGTTCCAATGGTTTCAATGACTGTGCTGTAAATGCGAATCTTATTTTTCCTTGTTATTTTTCCATTCCATAGGACACTGTTCAACTGCCTTATTGCTGACCGCGCTTGACCAATTCTTGCATTTATTTCCTCATTGCTTCCTCCATTTGACGATAGCACAACTCCGAGGTATTTGAATCTTCTTGTTGCCTTTACATATTAAGTACATTGCTTAAAATGTTTTTGTGCTCTGTCAAGAATAGTCATCCAAGAATATGAAAAATACCTTTCTAGAAAAAAGTAATCATAGTTTCTAGAAAAGATAAATGTATCTACAGGAAAAAGTGACGTTAATGTAGTGAGATATGCATAAATTTAGGTAGTTGCATACAGGAATCCTGGTAGGAGAAGAATTTCCTAGCTCACCAATTTGAGAGCCTGGTTCGGTAAGAGCTCCACAGAATTTTTCCAGATTGTGAATAATAAGGTCAGATTAGCTGTGATGATTGCCTACATCTGAACTGGACAGGCATGACAAGAAGAAGAGGTTGTATACAAAAACATTTAAATGAGGTTAACACTAACACAGGTATAGCAAGTAAACTTTTACACTCAAGATAGACATAAAAGAAACATTCTGAATAACTCATTAAAATTTCCTAGGTCATAATAATTGTGATATTATTCAACCACGTACAGTTTTTTATAAATACTTCATGTAAGTGACCTATTGCAAAAAATACTACAAGATATAATTTACAAAATGTTAAAATATTTGTGATTCGCAATCTCAAGAATTAAAAAAATGAAGTTCATGAAGTCCATAAAGTTTCATGGAAGAGGTTTTTTTTTTTTTTTTTTTTTTTTTTTTTTTTTGGTTTAACGTCCGACTGTTCTGCAATTACTGCTAATGCAGACGGTGAATGATGAAATGATTTTTTGTAACGTATGAAAAAATGCCGTGCCTGAATGGGATTCGAACCCAAGACCGCATGATGAGAGGCGAGCACGTTACCAACTGCGCCAATGCGGCCGGCAGTCATGGAAGAGGAAATGAAAAACAAACTGAGGCAAGCCAGTAACTTAGTTATGGGATAAACACATCACAAAAAAAAAGAATATTGAACTTAATAGTATGCAGCATAATGACTTAAGGGGCCAAGAGTTGGGTAGTAAATAAAAGAATTTTGAGTAAGATTAATGCAACGAAAATGGAGTTCTGGAGGTAAAGCAGTGGGCTAATAAGAATGGACTAAGTTTTAAGGAAATATGGAGGAAGATGGGGATGGAGAGCAATATTTTGAGTTATGTGGAGGAAAGGAAGTTGACTTTGTATGGGCATGTAAGAAGGGCAAATGGATGATGCAGGTAATGAACTGGAGGCCTGTAGGAAGAAGATGCAGGAGAGGCAGATCCCCAATGGTCTTTAACAGATTAGTTGAACTAGGCCATGGAGAGGAGAGGACTTTAGGAGGAACATCGGATAGATTGGGATGAATGGTGGAGGTGATAGAGAGAGGAAAGGTGGTAGGAAAGTAGGAAACACTCAAAAAAAGTCAGTTTATGGCTAAGTTACTCAATTACTCAACAAAAAAGTTATTAGGGACCAAGGTTTGGTTTCCAGTCAGGATCTGAAGAAAGTACATACACTAATTCTTTAATTATAATCATTCCAATACCTGTTAGGTTATTACCAACAAATATTCAGATTAATTAGAAAATAATTGAGACATAATATAACAAAACTAAACACTTTGGAATTCTTATTTAAATGATTGTTCTTTGTTTAGGGATTCAGAAGATTATACAAAAATTGAATTAGGAAATGTATCTAGCCTAAAAGATTCAAAATTTAATTTTTCGCGTGATACTAAAATATTAATACATGGGTGGTTAAGCAGTGGTACAACATACTTTGCTTCAAATTTAAAGGATGGTAAGATTTTAATCTATTTCTCCTTTGAAATATTATAAAACTAAAATATTTTATTTGCTATTGATTAAAAAATTAATGTACTGATCTGTTGTAAAAATTTTAGTATTGTATTATTTTTGTCACAACTGAAGTTAGTTTAAAGCTTTCTTGTTAAAACATTGGAATAAGCTTTATTTAAACATCAAGAATCTATGGGTTGAAGTTTTAAAACCAGTATTGTCTAGAAAAATAAAGTTTAGTATAAGTTAACATTTTAGTGCCTTATACTGACATTCTGTTTTTTTTTTTTCTAATTAAAGTTGCATCAACAGCTTGACAAATTAGTGACTACTGTGGGTTAAGAAACTGGAACAGTGGTTTGGCATGTAATAACTTCGAGACCCTGGTTGGGAATCAAACACAGGACCTCCATTTAGTATGCTAGTGCACCAACCACTGTGCCTCGGAGGTGGCCAATATTCTACTTTTTTATAATTTCATTAATTATTTATGTAGCTATGTACTTAAATTTATTTTTGTATATTTATGTTTTGGTATTGTATTACTATCTTTAGCTGAAAATCAGTTTTTTAAGTTATGTGATAAAGCTGTTTCCAGAATATTATTTTGAGTCAGTCAAGTCAGTTTTCTTAAATACATTATTTTTTTCTTAAAATGCATAGCTTTTTTATAATATACTTGGAACAAGAAAATTATTATAATGTAAATGATTTTTGTGCAGATAATCTTTAAAACAGTTTTTGTGCAGTCTACATCTTTTGTGGGCTACTTACAATATATTCTGAATACATACACTCACCATTCTGAAAGCAACCTATATTGTTTAAAAAATTATTTTATTTCTATTTTGTTTTGAAAAGAGTAAATAACATAATCTTAAATTAAATCTACGATTTCTTTTTCAGCGTACTTAAAAACCAATGATGTTAATATAATTAATGTAGATTGGCCGTCATTTACTTTATATTCATTGGCTAGAATAGCTGTTGATCCAGTAGCCAAAATTGTTACCCAATTTATAGATTTCTTAATAGAATCTGGCGTTGATAAATCTTCAATACATGTGTTAGGCCATAGTCTTGGAGCTCATGTAGCTGGAATGGCTGGTAGAAATATAAAAGCTGGTTTACTACCTCATATCACAGGTAATTTTTTTTATCAGTTGTTAAATAAGTTGGTGGGGAAATTCTTGGCTTTGTTTACAATTTCTTGTAGTTCTGCTTGTGAACAGAATTGTGAATTTTGTCCATAGGAATTTATCAAATCACTGTTTCTGGAAACATTTTATGATATTTTATTGCTATATTATTTAAAGTGAACTAGACATGACCACTTAACATTACTGAATTTCTTATGCGGAGTAGTTCTGAAACCATATTATTGTAGCACATTGGTTAAGGAAATTTTAAATCGAACCAAATTTTTAATATGACAGTTTACTTTTCAATCCATTCACAATGTTGTTTTTTGGTTTAACGTCCAACTGTTCTGCAATTAATGCTAATGCAAACGGTGAAGGATGAAATGATTTTTTGTAACGTATGAAAATATTTGTTGTGCCTGACCGGGATTCAAACCCAAGACCGCATGATGAGAGGCAAGCATGTTACCAACTACGCCAATGCGGCCGGCATTCACAAGGTTTAGAAACTGTTTATTCTTTAATATAATGCCTTTTTCTTAAACACAAGATTGGCAAAAAAACAGTAATACCTTTCTTGAAGGATGTAAGAGTTAAAGGAAGAACTATGTCAGAGTATTTGTAACAAGTTATAAGTGATGTAGAGTGAAACAGTAACCAGGAACTGAAGAAAAAACAATTCGGCAAGCAACTCCCACCCAATACCAAAATTGATTACTAAAGAAGAAGAAGAATCCCTGCTTGGAAAAGAAGATAAACTATGTAATCGTGTTAATATTTCCTTTTTTATTTTAATTAGTGCTTGTAATATGAACAATGATCTAGATGCTGTTGTTCAACTCTTATTATCAAAACTTGATTAACTAGTGACTAAATGTCATAATGAGACACACACGGAAAGTGATAAACTTTTTATGTAATATTGTATCAATAAAGACTTTCTTTCTGAAAGATAATGTTTACTAAAAGAGTTTCTTCAATTCAGATAATTTGGCTGAATTAATATCAGTAATATATTCATCTATTATCTTTTGATTCTAGGTTTTGATCCTGCTCTTCCATTGTTCTCAAATAAACCGAATAAACGTCTTGACAAATCTGATGCAACATTTGTGGATGTAATTCACACAAGTGCTGGTTTTATTGGATTTTCGGAAGCAATAGGTCATATTGATTTTTACCCAAATGGAGGAACTCCTATTCAACCTGGTTGTGGTTTTGATATAGGTAATTTAATTCAAGTTTTCTTTTTTTTTTAAATGATTGAGCATGTAGGTAATTAATAATCGGTATTAATTAAAACCGTATAAAATCAATGAGTGACAATTTATATGAGGTTAAGTGCTCATGCAAATGTAATTTTAAAGCAAACAAAGATTTCATTAAGATAATATCCTGACACAGCATTTTCTTTTATAATACATGCATATTATGTTAATAGAACTACTTTTTATATAAGAATATATGAGAAAATAGAACTACTTTTTATATAAAAATAAATGAGAAGGGCTCTACTGACTGACTCACTCATTCACTAATTCTCTAACTTCTTGATCACCTAGAGAGCTGAAATTTGGCACAATTGTTCCTTAGTGACTACCTTTTTTTTGGTTTAAGTCTAACAGTTCTGCAGTTTCTGCTAATGCAGACGGTGGATAATGATGATAATGAAAATGAGTGATGAAAAAAATTGCCAGACCTGACTGGGAATCGAACCCGGGACTATTTTATTTCTGGCGGTTATTATTTAAATAAATATAATTCTGTACCTTTCCATAAAGGTATAATTTAAAAAATCAACATTAGTATTATTAATGTGATATCTAGACAAAATGTGTAGAAAAAGTTGTTAAATGATTTACGAGTATTTACTACAATCCTACTCTGTTAGAAATAAACTCACATACAGCTTGGGTACAAATTGTTAGGGATACTATATATACACTTCCGAGTGTGAAATATTTATCAGTAGTCAAGTGATATTATTATTCTTCTTTTTTGCCCATCAAGGATTATGGCTCAGGACCTATTCTGGCATTTTCCTAGCCACTGGTCGCCCCAGATCACACCGTCCAATTGGCATGTAGTTTCTGACCAGACTAGGAACCCTGTGTGGAGATATTCTCATTACAACCATGTAAAAATGATTGTTTAAATCTGTTTGCTACGACTTTGTATTAAGAATTTTTGTATAGAGAATATGATATAGGTTTATGTTGTAATTTACGTAACTGCTTAGAAAATCATCTGATACATGCAGTAGAACTTTGTTATTGTTTATTCTATTTTAACCAGGTTACTAGATCTTTTCCTAGATTTCAGGTAATCAGGACTTTACTGTACAACTGAATTAACCTCAACGGCCTTTCCTAAATAAAGAAATAATTAATACTATATTATCTAAGATAAAAACTTATTATTTTTTTTATTGTAAATAAAATTTAAAAATCACTAGAATTATTACAGAATAAATAAGAACACTTACCGAAGGAGGAGTGCTTGTGGCATTACCACATCATCAGCTGGTTGTGATATTAAAAGTTATTAACATATTTTTCAGAAATAGTGACCGCCACTATACGTTATGATAATTACAAGAATCTTCTTTTACATGATATTTCATACCGTATTATATTTATAAAGCAAAATGTTTTTCAATGTATTTTATTTAGAGATTCTGTTCACTCTTAAATAAAAAGTTTTACCGAATAGATTTAAATAATTTTTTCATGGTTGTAATGAGAACAATTTTATGGTTCTACATAACCCTCTGAAAATGAAAATTGTTAATACTATAACAAGATTTTTAGAAGTAAACAATATAAATTTAATGTGATATTATCCAAAAATCAAACACCAGATTTGCCAAAAAATGTTAAATGATTAAATTATAGATTTAATATTATCTTCAGTCTGGTGGTAAAATAACAAAGTTTGATTTGCCATACAATTTGTTCCCCAGTCCTGCTAAGCAGACTATATTTTTTAATCTAATTACAGTAAAAATTTCCTTAATGACTGCCTTTATCCAGCAATTACCCTTATTTACAATCCATTTTACCAAAACCAATTTATTATGTACATGATTCCCATGTACTTGTATTTTTAACTCTTTTAATTGTCTATTCTTCTTACCAACCAAGGACTGCTATTTTGATGGCATTTCATTTATGTTATGACCATGGTACACTCGTATTACCATGGTCGTATAATAAGTTTAATATATACTGACTGAACAAAATTTTGTGAATAGTTTGGGATAAATTAGATGATACAATGTATTGTCATAAGTTCATCACAGCAAAAATGTGTTCTAGAGATAATGATGGTACTCAGAATTTTATAAATAAATTTTTGAAATGCATCCTGCCAACCATTAATATAAATTACAGTATAAATGAAATTTATCACCTTACCTTTGGTTGCTTATTGAAGTTTTAAAAAACTTACGTGCGTTTTGGTGGTACCACCTTCTTCAGAGCATATTTAAAAAAATTAAAATTAAAATAAGTAATAGTTTAATTAAATTTAATTTAATTTAATTTTAATTACTTATCTCAGAATTACTTATGTGAATTCATTCACATGGGCCAGCTAGGAGTTCTTTAAACATTTAACAATTTAATTGTACTTTTATTATCTTATATTGTTGTTGTTTAGGTCATCAGCCAAAAGGCTGATTTGAACCTCTAGAAGCTTTGCTAAGTAAAACAAAGAGAAAGGTGGTTTACCATTACCTTCCCACTGAGTGGAAAAGTATGCTTTTCACCATTCCAGGCCCTCTGAAAAGCATCTAATTTTTACCCTGCCAATGACACCTTCACTTCATTCACCACAGGACCTGTCTGTGTAATGAAATTCATTACTCTCAGAAGAGATAACTGTGACTAGTGTATTTTACACCTCTGCCTCTTCTGTTCTTAAATAGGTAAGTCATATAATTGGCTGACCTTGTGATAAGAAACAGAACTATTTGTTGTAGCCCTGGAACTAGCAGATCGAGTGCAAATAATTTAACACTCCACCTGCCTGTTATAGACATAAATTATCTTTTATAATTAATGTTTTATTCCATATAATAAATTTATGCAATAAATTTCTCTAACCTTTATTAAGCTGCCTTGATTTTTTCTATTTGTTACTTACACGTGTTTCGATGGTTCTACCATCAGAGTACATGTATCATTTGAAACTAAAAATTCCACTGAAACATGTGTAAGTAACAAATAGAAAAAATCAAGGCAGCTTAAAAACGTTAGTGAATTTTATTGTATACATTTATTATGTGAAATAGAATTAATTTCAAGCTGCAGGATGCATTTTAAGTACTTATTTTTGAATTAATGTTTTGTTTATTTTAATTCTTATTGCTTATAATTAACTACTTCATATAAATAATTTTTTTATTTGTTTTTAGGAATATGTTCTCACTGTAGGTCATACGACTATTTTATAGATTCATTGGTAAATAATACACCATTTTATGCTGTTTTATGTAATACATATAAAGATTTCAAAAATGGTCATTGCTGCACAGGACTTACCAAAATGGGTGCTTCAGTTGATATTAAGTAAGTATCTTAATACATAGTATGATATATTACATACATAATAGGATACATCAAACCAGTGTTCATCAACTAAATTTGATCAAGGTCCATTTAAAATTTTGATGAGAACGGTCTATGGTCTGGCCAACTTTTTACTTAGGTCTACCACATCAACTGTTAAAATTTAGATATGACAATCATGCTAAATCTTAATTATAATTATTGAGTTTGAAAAGGTTTAAAAGCAGCAAAATGTAACAACAGTTTCAAACTACTGTAGGAGGTCTGTGTACAAAAGTTGTATTTTTACTGAATTTGGAAGTATGGCATCACCAGTTGGTCTCAACATAGACACAGTCTAATAAAAAAAAACATAATAAAGAATTTCTTCCATTTTCCCAAGTAAGACTCCTGTTAAGTACTTCAAATCATCCTGGAATTATGACATTTGGTTTAAAACTGCTTTCAGTGACTAAATTAATTGACAATTTCTGAACGGAGTTGCATAGATTCTTTGTATTATTGTACTCTACAAAATAATATTTAATAAAAATATACTGTGGGTTACGGAATACTTTTTAAATACATAGAACACATTTTTCTATTTATTCCTTCTGTATCATTTTCTTAAATAAATAAAATTAATCACCAATACACATTGATTAATAAAAGAAATGAGTAGCATTATGCATAAAAGCACAAAAATCAAAATTTGGTGCTTTTCTTAATGAAACTTATCAAAAATTTCTCAATGATTTTCTTTGGTTTCTCTAGGCAAATATCAGAATAGTTAATTTTGTTTATTCATTGATCAGCATTTTACAATTATTCTTTAATCATTCCTTATAAATATGAATTTTTAATTAATATGATAACTTACAGCTCTTTATTTAATTTCTTAATACTAAAAATTTGTATCTGTATTGTTTACATTGCAGAGCAAGAGGTATTTATTACCTTCAGACAGCAGAAAGTTCTCCATTTGCCTTGGGTAAAGGAGGCATAACAGATACATGTTGGTCAGACAGAATGTTTCATAATTCGTCAAATCATCGTAAGGGAAAATCGAAACACTGATTAAATTTCATAAGTATTGATATACAACATCTACAAAATGGAGTGTATGTGACAATATTTTAGAATAAAAATGTGATTCAATACAACTGTACCTAATTGAAAACTACACAGTCTTTCTTACAGAAACATAATTACGCTTTATTTGTATTAGAACATGAATGAATTTATTTATATTTTTATGTTGATTATTTTGTAAGCTCGTATTTATTGGAATAAAGTAATAAAATTATACTAGCGCAAAAGATGATTTTATTTCTTACATTTATAAATACATTATTTGAAATAAACTTTAAAATAATATTGTGTTTTATAACGTGCTTTTCACTGATAACTTTTTATGATATTTCTAGATTAATGGATTTTCCACTTATAAAAATGTTAACTTCAATGATTAAGGTGAAAGAAATGTTATCAAATACTCCCATTAAGTGCTTCAACTCAGTTTTATTTTTATGTTTATTCATATTTATATTAATTTTTAGTGAATATCCGTTTATTACATTTTCATTTATTACCTTTCATCATTTTTTACCTTTTCATCTAATAAAACTTGTCTTCAATTTACAAATACTTATAGAATCTAATTGTATTATGTTGATCCATTATGTAAATCCCACTAATACATTAGTGGGCTTACATACGAGTATGTAAGTACTCGTATGTAAATACGAGTAAGCTTGTACATTAACTTCTTTTAAGAGAGTATGTAGAGAATTACTTCAAACCTGAGGGTCATCATTCTAAGGTTGTGTTCCTAAACTGTCATGTGCAGCAATATGACACGGGTTTCATAGTACTTAAACTTATATTACACATTGCTTCCTCGTTATCCAAACTAATTGGGAATGGAAGGGATCCAGAAAATAGGAAATCCAGTTAAACTGGAAACAATAGGAAATTAATAAAAAAAAATTAAACGAGAAAGCTTACCGTTTATTCATACTTCTTTGGACAGAAACACACTACAGTAGCCTACGTCTGTATTCAAATATTTACAAGTATTTTTTTTAACAAACTTTTACTGTATTTTTCGTCGCTTTCCTTTTGAATGGCATTTAAAGGCAGGGCAATTGCGCAATTATTTCACTGTCATAGGGTCATGCCAATAATAACCAAATATAGTAACATGTTTGCAATTTTTAACTCAAGGCATTAATGATTCAACAGTGAGTTTGTAAGGCTTTGTACCTAAATTGGGAAGTTTATTGCGTGTGTGAGGTGACATGAAAACAAAGTAGCAATAAAAAGAGAACAGGCCAGTAAAAGCTAATAGTACCAATTCATTTGAACTAATTACAGGCTACAGGATGCATTTTAAATATTTATTTATAAAACTCGTTTCACTAATTTGTCCATAAATTTTATAAAACAATTGGTTTTGTATTACACTCATATAAAATAATGAGTTTGTTTTTTAAATAGGATTTTAAATTATAAGAATATACTGTACTTATGTATTTTTATGATCTGTAGGCACAGAGAATTTATATATCAAATTAGAAACTATTTATTCATGTAAACATAAGTTACAAATTCTACTTGTACATTTCTCAAAGTGACTATTGATATTTCCTTTAGAAAATCATAAGATTACAAAAGTTACCTATTTTATAAACATATAAAATATGTGCATTATTCAAACAGTACATATCTGATCTGATTTTAACAAATTCAAATTTTATTAGCGTTATTTCAGAGTAAAAAATCATGAACTTCACTTCCGTATGTTATATGGTGGTTCATCGTTTGTCTCAAGATAATATATTCCTCTTGCACTGAAATAAGAAAGATACAATATTATTTATTAGTAAATTCAATTATGAAAAGTTTGCAGTATTACTGCAGAGTAGGCTATATTCTGTTAGCAAAGTTATTGTTTCACTTCACTTTTATCCTCATTATTTTTGTAATTTCTTGGTACTTTATGGCATTCAAGTATTGAGACAGTCTTATTAATTTTCTCATTAAATTTCTGTAATTCTGTAGGTGTGTAAAAAAAGTGCCACCCACAACTTACAGATCATTAATCACTGTGATTTGAATATGATATCAATACAGATACCTGTGATCTGTGACAAGTGATTTGTAAAAATGTAATTTAATTTGTTAATTTCAAAATTTTTTTATAGTTTAAGCTAACATAAAATACACAAAATTTCCTGTTAAAATTAATTTTTACTGTGCTCATAAAAAAAATACATCGTTCTAAGGCTAAAAATATTCAAAATAGTTTTTTTTTAGTTCATTAAAAGTTGCATCGAAAGTGTGGTCATTAGCAACTACTGTGGGTTTTGGTACCTTAACGGTGATTTTAACGAGTTAAAATTTCCAGACCCTAGCTGGGAATCGAACCCGGGACCTCTCGCTTTGTAGGCTAGTGCGCTAGTCACTACACCACAGAGGCGGTTTCAAAATACATTACTCCATTAATTTTTTGTTAAAAACTTTTTTTGGTAATGTTTGGTTATCCAGACGTTGGTACTTTATGCATGACTTACAGACATCTGGTAAACCGGATGTTTTCACTATGTAAAAATGATATTGACGTCCTGTTTTCCAGAAGTTGATACTGTAAGGGTTAATAAACATAATTAAAACGTAAACACTTTCTTTTATTAAATGGCATTTCAATGCATGCCAGGTACTAGCTAGAATATTAAAATAATAACATAATTATTTTTTACTTTCACCTTTTTGGACAATGCTCTCCCATTATAACAGCTGTAATATTAGAACATTCCTCTTTTTTTGGAGGTAACGATATAGTTTCTGGACATAATGTTGTAGAAAATGCTTTATTATTTGTGATAGACTCAATAAATAAATCACAGGCTCTCATATGGCTGCAGCTTACTGAAATAACCCAATAAATACAGTTTATTATACATAAAGATTAGTATACAATATACATAAAGATAGCAGGAGTCTGTTTTACATAAGTGATGTACTGGTATGGATCGAACCAAATTGTACAGTGGGATGAACACACTCATGTAGTCTTTCCACCATGATAGCTCCCTTCATCTTTAGACCAAATTCTTAAATTTGACATCATAATGATTAATGTTAGGAAAGTATATTAACTGAATTTTCAGAAATTATGTATTTTTAAAAGATATAAGAACTCTATACTGTACCTTCTACACTTTAGTTAATTGGGCTTTTAACTGGATTACTAAAATACTAGGATTTTGTGACAGTAGTTATATGACTAATTATTTTTTAGCTTTGATGTTTTAATAAACACAACTATTAGAAAGCTTGGGTTACTTGTTGTTAACATCAAACAAAACTATGTGGATTTTTTTTTTTTTTTTTTTTTTGGTTTTACCTCTAGCTGTTTTGTAATTACTGTTAATGCAAACAATGAGAGGGATAATAGATGGAGATAAGTGATGAAAAAATACCAAAAATTGAACCTGGCATCCCTGGCGTAGGACCCAGTTGTGCTAACCACTACGCCAGTAGGGCATCCACATAACAAACGCTGTGTTTATAAAATTATAGAAATCATTGTGTTGTTTTTAAAAATTCTTAACGGTTTATTATTAAGAGTGACATTATTTAAACACTTACTTGATTCCAAATAACTTTTAATTTTATCAGAATATCCATCACAACCTGGCTGATTAACACCTCCATTAGGATAGAAATCAGCATGGCCTTTTGAATGGAAAACTCCAGATGTACCAGCAGTTGTATGGATTACATCAACAAGATCTGCATCATCTTTGCTTAAGATCTCAGAAAGATCTGCTAATTCAAATCCTGGTTTAGCTGGGTCAAGACCTATAATGTATAAAAAAGGAAAAGGAAATTTTGTATTGTTGCCATTCAAATTAAAATATAACTATCTGTAAGTGCATCAAGTTGTTATAAAATTTTAGAGTAATAATATAAAAATCAATTCAAAATGAAAACGTTAATAATATTTTTACTATTATTTAACATTTCTATAAGTTTAGAAAAATCTCTTGTTGCTTATAGAAACTATTAATAATATATTTCCCTTGACTCTTACTAAATAAAAGAAATGAACAGAAGTTGTTTCATGATTGAAATTGTTGAATTTTAATTTCCTAGTAACAGATCTCGCATGCTTTTTTAAGACTCTAAAGTATATTCTATATTGGGTTGCCTGCGCTTTGTAGCGCAAAGAATTTCTTACAAAGTTTGTTTCTTCTTAGAAGTGATATGTTTTATTATTTATCTTGAAAGATTTTCTTCAATTAATTTTTATTTTGTACAGTTAAATATTTGATTTTGTTTTTATCGGTAATGAATCTGATTTGTAACAAATTCTTCATGGAGAATGATTGTAATTTTGACAAGATTGGGTAAATAGCTGAAAAATGATAAGAAAGCAGTATTTGAACTTACCTGTAATTCTTCCAATCTTCCCTGTAAATGTGTGTCCAGCAACACCTGCAACGTGTGCACCAAGACTATGCCCAATAATATGTACCTCATTAGGCTTAGCAAAACCTTGTGGAATAACTGCATTCAGAAACTGACCGACTCTTTTACCAACAGATTCAGTACTGTGAGATGATGGGTAATATCTGTTGTCTCCAGCTAGTTCTCCCCAGTTAACTAGTATAACATTAATATTTCTTGGATGCTTAGAGTATGCTGAAAGAAAATACGAAATATTAAATATCTGATGGACTGTTATAAAAAACTTGGTAAATTAAACTGATGATGGGAAGACCTAGGAAGGGCTTCAGTTCCATTGAATAGGATTAATTAAGTGTAAGACATCTGCCATCAGCGTCATATAATATTAGAATTCATCATGAGAATTGTCTTAGCCTCTCTCACTTTACTTTCAGCACTTAACTCACAAGAGCCTGCTTAGCTGAGCAACTCAGTAGGATATTGGGTGGAGATCCCAGTGAAACACTGGGTTGGTGAACAGACTTTTTTTAGGGCTGGATTAACTTGTTGCTACAGTTATAGGTAAGTCAAAATATCCTGAGGTATCACCATTTCACAAGACGAGTGTTGGTGTAGGGTTGATAGCCAGCCTGAGTCTAATTACTAAACCAATTCAAATAAAATAGAATGTAATGGACAATATTATTGGAGAAAGGATTGGAAATGGGTAAAGTCATGATTTTTGGAAGTTGAAGTATTACTTCTCTAATCAGAAAAGACGCTAAGATATTATAAGAAACGGTGGATAAAAATAAGTAGGAAGAGGGACAAGAATTTAGAGGAGATGAAAAGAATGATTTTGGACAAAAGAGAGTTTGGTATTTGGGGTTGGTTTGGCATTTGGTTAACTTTATAGCATAAAGTCCATAAAGGAGTGAAGATAAAGAGGATGAAGACAAAGAAACCGTAACACAATTGGGAAGACTTATATTCAATTTATGAAACAAATATGATAATATTTCGCTTTCATGTTGAAGTGTTAGCACTCCAGACTACAAAAAAATACCCTAGGTTTAATTCTCTGCTAGAGACCGAAAAATTTAACACATTCATTAAACAATTCCCACCGTTCCCACTTCTATAAAATCTACAGTAGTTGCTAATGACAAAGCTGTTGCCTGTAATAATATTATTGCATAGATAGATACCAAATGTAAAAATTATTATCATTAACTTAGATATATCACGCTCAGTTAAGTATGTTCTGGTCAATTTCTCTACTTTCTCAAAGTTCTCGATTGTCAAAGTTACCCTGTAGTAGTCAATCAAATGAACAGATTTAAGCTGCAGAAGTAAGATAGACTAAGCTTCTTACCTCATCACACTTGATCTAGAATTTAATGAAATTAAAATGGAGAAAAAGAAAAAGAAAATTTAGTGAAGGTTCATAAAAACATATCACCATATTTACATAATATTGATTTTCAGAGACGAACGTTCTGTCGTTAAAATCCTAAAATTAAGGCAGTTACTTTTATACAAATTTGAATACAAGTCAGTGGTTACCGGTGTATTCTGATAGTTGGGGTTTAATTAACCATACTCTCTCAGGAATCATTGGTCTGAATTTGTACAAGACTACACCTCATTTACACTTCATATATATCAACCTTAAAAATTAAACCATAAAAATTAAAATGTTTTAATATGAAAATTTCAAGAAAGAAAACAAAAATAATGGCTTTCCAGGGGAAATGGCCAACAAGGTCCAAGATAATGATTGACAATACTATTTTTGACCAAGTGAGCAATTTTAAATATCTTGGTTGTGACATAACATACGACCAGGATAAAGATGTCCAGCAAAAAATAACAAAGTTCAGCTCGGTATGTGGGGCAATAAGTAGGTCCCTGAAGAATAAAGCTAGGAAGGATACGCTAATGAAATTTTATAGAGTTACGGCGATACCTACCTTAGCTTATGGAAGTGAAGCATGGGTGCTGTCTAAGAAACAAGAATCCAAGATTCAAGCAGCAGAGATGAAATTTCTTAGACATATAAAGGGATGCACCAGAGAAGATCGCTTCAGGAACGAAGTAATAAGGGAGGAATGTGGAACACAACCGCTAGCTGACATAATCAAGCAATACAAAGGAAAATGGTCAGAACATCTTTTCAGAATGCCGCACGACCGCCTTCCTTTGAACGCATGGCATCATATACCAAGGGGTAGAAGAGGTATTGGAAGACCGAGGAGGAGATGGACGCCGGAACAGGCTTAGCTCACAGCTAAAATAGCCTAATCCATGACGACGACGACGACGATATATCAACCTCACTAATTGGGTCGTGGGGTTGCTTATTTTTCTTAAATTGAACAGATTGCAATGTACACACATTAGGGATTAAAAAACGTTTACTTACCTTTAGTCATCTCTTGAACCCATTCTGCTGTTGAATTTGATAACCAACCATGTATTATTATTTTCATAGGAACTACTGGATATTTTCCCAAAATATGAATATTTTTTGAATTTTCTGGTGAATCAATTAATTCAACTCCATGATAAGCTCTGCATTAGAAAAAATACAATTCAATTTTAGGAATAATTCTGTTTGTACTAGAATAAAATCTATTTAACAATAAATTAAGTTTGAGGAAGATTGAATATGTTTGGTCAAATTCATAGATTATTTAAGAACAGTTGTCTACAATCATATTGATCCCATTGAATTTCTTCAATTTTGAAAACATAGTACTTACATGGAAATGCAGGAAGAATTAATATATTATATGCATGAATATCATAAGCTATACAAGAAATATTTTTAATTTTTTTTTGTACATATATCAGTGCAAGTTCATCTTTACAAGACATCTTCTTGTAAGTTATGACATTTTAAAAATAACTCTCAACATTTTTAACAATTCCTAACTTTAAGGACCTATGAAGAGCAAAAGCGATATTGTGTGTAGACAGAATTCAAAAGCAAGTCTCTAGTGAAAGAATACTGATTATATGGGCCTTGAAAAAGCCTCTTAAATATTTAAAGTTAGATAATGTGGTTTGATATAACCCAAAACTATACAAGAGAAAAATCATTCTAATCACCCTATTGGTTGTAAAAATAAGTCTCAAATCACTTATCAGTGTAGCATAAAGGTCTTTATAATACTTTGAGAAAATGAACTCTAGTATTATCCTGAAAACAAAACACACATTCATGTATTATGTAGTATATGGAATTCAAAGAAAATGTTAAAGAATTAAATTTTTTTAAAAATTTATACATATCTTGTATAAAAATATTAAACCACATTCTTTAAGGTTTTAGCATAAATATTTAGAATAAATAATTTCATGAAACATAGAGTGCAATATTATAAACTGGAAAATTCATGTAAATTCTATACATTCTTTAATAATTTTATTAATTAAATCCCCTCCGGTATGTTTTGTACTGTTCATTGTTAATAACCAAATACATGTAAAGTTTTATAACAGGAATCACATCCGAATTAATTTACTTTTATTACTACGTAAATTAGAACAATAATAAAATTTAAACTTGTTTTATTCTATTACATTTTTAAACTAATTGTTTGTTTTGATTTTTAAATGCCATCTTCAAGGACAACTCACTAATTAAAATAAAATTTTATTCATTTATATTTAATTTTTACCATTAAAATTTTTTTAATAAAAAAAATTCTGTAGGCTATTTCTTGTTAAAATTTTTACCGGATTGTTTAGTTTATTTAAATTCATATCAATATCTTTGTTATTAGCCACTATGATGAATTATGTAAATGGAATGGTGGGTTTTGAGTCATTATAATTTTCAGACCCTAGTCAGGAATCGAACCAGGGACCTCGATGTTGTAGACTAGCACGCTGCCATATGCTACAGAGGTGGCCAGAAATTTTATTTTAGAGTACTTGTAGTGGTCAGTGTAACTGGCTTCTACACCTAAGATCCTGGGTTAAACCCCGGTCAGGTCTCATGATTTTTCATCTCTCATTTTTATATGTCACCCTTCATCACCTGCATTAGCAGTAATGCGCAGAAGAGTCGAATGTAGAAAAACTATGTTCAGTACAGAGGGCTGTGCCTATTGTATCCACATAAGGGTAACAACAAAAATTTTTTATATACATTTTTTGAGAGGTTATAAAATGAGGTTTTAATGAGAAAATATTATAAATATCACCAAAGACTTCTCCAAAGAAATTCCAAAGAATTGTTCATTGAACTTTATCAAGTGTGATGAAGGAGTATGGTCACTTTGGGGGAGAGGTGTTAGAGTCTTAAAGTTTAGAAAGTCATGTAGTAATACATATTATGTGATTGTTAAATGATTTACTTTTTAATTTATAATTTAACCACTTTACATCATTTTATAAATTAATAGTTCGTTCACATTATTTTTTTCATTAATAATTGTTTAGTTTAATATCGATTGCATACTTATAGCATACTTATTATATTACATAATTATATTATAATTGTTATAATATTTATTTTTATAAGAAGAATAACTTTTTATACCTGACTTATGTTCTAGAACTCAAACTGTAAAATTGTGTTTGATTAACAAGAATGGCTTAATCTAGTATAATTTATAATATACTAAGTATAACAATTAAATTTTTTATTCATCCGTCTGGAATTAAAAAGATAAGTAACATAAAATTTAATTAATTTATTTATAAATTCTACTTTATCTTACATAATTTTCAGAAGTGTTTTTGTATTTTATGATTATGATTCTAATAACCAACAAAGGTGGAATAACACAGTCATCTCTGTGTAAAAAGAGTAAAGGCTAGGTTGCCTTTATTTTATAATTGCAGTCGATACCGGAAACTTCAAACCCAATTTAGAACCACTAACGTTTTGTAAAAATTATGAATTCGAAAACTGTTTATTGCTATCTTTTATAGTTTCTGACACCAGTGTGTGATGGACCGACAAACAGTTGGAGAAAGGAAAATAATAGATGACAATTTTAAAAATTGCCACCAATTAATATTTTATTAATTTACCTGTGGTAATGGAGGGGAGAATTTTAACCCCAAACCCTTTGGTTACACGCATGATGTAAAAAGTAGGTAATACTTATAATCTAGGATCTTTAGCTTTGCAGTCAAATAATTAATAACTCAGCCACCTAGTGGCTGTTATTATGAGAGTCATCCAGAAAGTAACCGCCATTTTGAAATAAAAATTCAAGCAGTGTAGGCAGTAAAACAATTTTATTTCACATAACTTAAAACAACTTATTTTATTTTATTTCTTCGCATAGTTTACAAACAAATTCAACCACTTGCCATATAGTTTTGCCATTTTTGAAATATTTTCTGCAAAAACATTTACCACCTGGGAACATAGCCAACCTATTTTGAAGCTCTTCATCATCAGTGAAGCACTCGTATTTTATTTCTCTTATTGACAAAAATGTTTCTTAGTTGTTTCATTGTATAAAATCTAGATTTCATGCAAGAGCTCAAATTTTTGGGAAGATTTAAAGTTAAAATTTTTGTAAGACTTATAAAAAACGATGATCTTTGTTTATAAATCAGAAACATCATAATATTATTAAAATCCTTTTAAAATAGATTCATTAATAATTTTTGAACTGCTAAAAGCAGTTAAAATGGTTTGGCCATTTGCAGAGGATGGAGGATGGTAGGTGGCCAAAGAGGGTATGGGAGTGGACGCCAGCCAGTAAAAGAAAATGGGGTAGGCATGGTTGTGACATGGAAGTGACATGGTTGATGGGCTGCAGGAGACAATGTCTTTGCGGCAGCTCTCCGATGGGGACTGGTGAGACAGAGAGAGGTGGTGCTCAGGAAGTGAAATACGGCTTGGGCTGTAATTCCTTGCATGAATATATATAGGGCTATAACATAATACATTTTTTATAATACCTGGAATGAAGCTGGAAGACTACTTGGCCTGGAAGAAGTTCTTTAACTGTAGATGTCTCATTCTCATTTATTGGAGGAATGAGAAATCCATCTTGATCTGTCTCCCAAACGACTGTAATAATAATTTGTTAACCTTAAGTTGTTTTAAATAAACACTTTAACTATGTGTTTACAATTTATTACTAATTATTCTATAAATTTACTGTAGAAATAACAATTAAAAAGTCTAGGCTCTTTCAAAGGGTATTTCATAAAATCTGACTCATTAACAGAGCAAATTTATTTAAGAATCATAATAAATTTAACTTTATATATTTAAACTTGCTGCGCTACATCACTATTTGAAATAGTTACCTATGTTTAACTAGCTTTTCTCCTAGACTACAATTTTATAAAATATTTAACTTGTGAACAACTTTACAAAACTAACATAAAACAATTTAATGAATTTTAATATGAGATGTTAAAGGTATTTTTTTGTAAAAACATTTCTAATAATTATTTTTTTGTTTATTTTTTGGTTTAACGTCTGACTGTTCTGCAATTACTGCTAATGCAGACGGTAAAACCATTTCTAAGCACACTAAATCTGTGCTTAGTGATATAATATTTATAATAATATATAAATAGTACATTTATCATCCATAATCACAAAAATGGAGTCAACCCTAAAATAATGTCACCGATTCCATAAAACTATAACACATTAAGGCAGTAATGGTAATGCATTAGTAATATATAGGAAATTTTTTTTAATTTAACAAAACTATCCTTTACAAATTTTGCATTTTTCTCTATAGATCTTTTTTTGCGTAAAGATTTGAGATTGTGAATTTTTTAATGGGTAATTTGTATTATTATAATTTCATATTTTGAGAAATTCTGTATTAAAATTTATGAAAATTGTAATAATTTCAGCACTACAGAAATACATTCAGTAGCATCAAATATACTAACCATGCTACTTAATCTATTGAGTAAATGAAGAATTATGAATTTTATTTTACCTGGCAAATAGAGATTAACCAAAATTTAATACTTTATTAAACAAATTGTTTAAAGAAAAATTTGTTTAAAAGGAAAATGTATAAAGAGAAGAGTCTATCTTTAAAGAAAATTTTTTGGTTTACAAATTAATTAGGGATAATAATTTTTGTTTTAAAAAGCAGCTACTCTCTATTAGATCCTGAATAAAAATTATTTATAAATTGTACCTTCATCCCCTAAAATCAAGGTGAGGCATTTAAAAAACAGCTACGGTATGAAATCAGCGTAAAATTGAAGGAGAAATACCTTTCTAGATCACATGTATGATTACAATATTCCCTTTAAATCCACATGTAAAAACAAAATTTGTATAACAATCAAAAAAATTTCATCAACAAAAATATAAAATTATTTTTTTAAATGTTTGAAATACTATATTAACTTTTTTACACAAGGGCATTAGAGAACAAGATTCTGAATAATTTAAAAAAGAATTTTGGAAATGGTAAATTTAAAAAAATAAAATTTTTGAGAAATGATGGCTAAAATAAATATAAAAAGGAATTAATAATTTTCACACCTCATATACAGATGTGTTCCTAATATTAATACTAACTCTATGTAACTAAGGAAACTTATATTGACTAAAGTAGGTTTTTAAATAAAACACACCACATTAATATATTTGAATTCTTTAACAAGATATTAAAGTTTAAAAAGCAAAAGTTTAATAAAATTGTTAATTTAGCTGTCACATTGTTTTCATTTTCATTTATTGACATAATGTCAATGTTATTAATATTAACCCACCAGGTTGCTCTAGTGGTAAAGTCGTCGCTCCAAATCAGCTGTTTAGCAGTTCATTTTTGGAGATGAACGTTCCTGGCTCAAATCCTAGAAAAGGTTATTACTTTTAAATGGATTTAAATACTAGTTAGTGTTTACCGGCGTACTTTGATGGCTGGGATTTAATTAACCATACTCTCTCAAGAATGGTCTGCCTGAGTCTGTACAAGACTATACCTCATTTTCAAGTTATCCACGTCATCCTCATCTCATAGAGTCTAGGGTTGTTAATTGTTATTAAATTAAACAGATTCCAACGTACACACATTATGGATTAAAAAAATTAAATGAATGAACTATTTTGTTCAGAATAATTTACACTGCAGAATAATGAAAAACATTTTTTCTAAAATATATAATTATTTTTTAAGTAAACCCCTCTTAGATAAGTAATTGACATCATGACTAGAATGAAACAAGATAGTAAAAGTTAAGCAGTAACAAAACTTATAAAATGATAAAAATAAAAATTAATCAGTTTTTTCATATAGATATAATTAAATAAATAAATCAGTAAAACATTTTTACAATGACACTTACGTGAGCTACCTAAAGCCTTACAAATATAAACACAGACTACCGTGTAAATAATAAACCACAGCATTTCTGTTTTAATACGACTGACTCGGGAGAACTACTGGTCAAATATACTGAATTAAAAAGGAAATTCCGATTTTTAACCATTGTTCTTATTTATGTAATAAAAATATTACTAAAACAACTAGAATAATTTTACTGTGCGATACAAGTTAATGACCTTGAAAAGTATTAAAATCACATATATTTTATTTCATTTAAAAACTAAGTTAAACTGCAGTAAAATAAAGAAATAAATGAACTTAAGTAATTAAAAGATGAAATATTACTCTAGTTATAACAATGAGGAATTCCCTCTCTTTCAAGCTCACTCTCATTCATTAAATTTGCACTAGTTACCATAATCAAATATCCCTGAAAAAATGATTTCATTTAACAACTTCGCAATTGTTTTGTCTTGTTTATTAGAGGAATTATTCTGTTTTCTATTGTTCCATTTTTACAAGTCTGATTAGAATGAAATACACTTATATATTCTATTGTAATTCAACTTTAATATTTATATGGCTAAGTTTAATTTAATTATGTATTTAATGTAATGCTCATTACGTGTAGGTGTAATGTTACAATATTTTTATTTAATCTACTGGTTCTGGAGCTATAAGAAATTATTCTGTTTGTTCTCTCATGCATGATCTAATAAATAACTGAAGCATCTACAAAAAGACGAGGCAGTTTTGTAAATAATACTAATCATAGAAATCTGCTGTGAAATTAACAAATTTCATTAGACAGTCAGACCTGTTATGGATAAATTTAAGATGTTGTTTACAGGATAAAAAGGTAAAAATCTGACAGAGTCCTGGCATATTAATAAGCTATAATGCTTTTCATCCAAGTTAGGAAGGTATTAAACAATGACTCTCCATTTACTTCTAAAATGTTCAGTTTTAAAACAAAACTTCTTTTTGTTGAAATACAATAATTATCACTTCCTCTTTATTCTTCTTTTTTTTCTTTTTCTCCTTCTAGACTTTGATACAATACCCAATATCAGAAGATTAGAATCATACTCCAACTATCTTGTCATGAATTTATTGGACAACTTGAAAAGAACAAGATGATTAAACCACAAACATTCATCCAATTTAGATTAAAAAGAACCTTGAATATTTATCACAATTACAATTTTAGGCCTACAATAATTCATTTATTACTTATATTTACATTTATTATTTATATTTTATTACAATATTACATTTTACACTTTACCAAATTATCAAAAATTAAATTTTAATAAGTAAAAATTTCTAAGTTTCTTTTTACAGAGATTAATTCAACCAAGAGATAATCCAAAATAATTTATCTACACTAATTTTCAGGGCTGATGAGTTCTGAATGTACGCATTGCCCCTACCCATTTCATGGCTAGCCAATGACTTGCCAGCAACGTGGCCAATACTTGCTCTCGTAGCTCTGTTATATATTTTGTCAGCCATTTTTTTGGTCTTTCAATAACAATTATAACCTATGAACAGACAATCAGTTATTTATATTATAAAGTTATTTATATTATTTAAATAAAGTTATCAGTTATTTATATTGCATGTTAATGCGCTCTATAATCGATGTGTTCAGTACAAGATGCAAGACACGAGTGAACTACTGCTGCTCTTATACGCATGCACGCATAGTGTTTGTCAGGCTGAAACATTTGTATAATCTGACAATGCTGGGAAACGTACTCATTGGTCTAAATGCGTGGATCAGCAGAGCTCATCAACCGCATTTTAGTAAATGTTACAGGTTCAAGTTCAAATTGTAGATCTGATTTATAAATGAAAAAAAAAGATTTACTCAGATACCTATCAACTCATCATTCATTAAGTTCGCCCTGGTAAATTAGTAATTACAAGTCTTCTACTCAATAGTAAGTTTTTATAACCTACTTCGATATAAATTTACCTGAATGTCAAATAGTTCAAAGTTTCACAAATAATTCCACATTTTCCTTTTTTAATAAATTTTTTACAATTTAAACAACTAATCAAAAACAAAACTTGCGTTTGAATCCCACTCAGGCATGGCATTTTCAAACATTATAAAAAAATCATTTCATCATTCACAGTTACAACCCAACGTCGTCGCTAATGACCACAGTAGTTGATGCGACGATAAATAAAAAAAAACTATAAAGTAGACGATCTATAGTATAGTAAACATCACAATAATTTTTTACTTCCAGAAAGAAGAATACAAAGATAATTTGGAGAATATCATAGTTCTTAAGGGTCGCATTCTCACAAGTCAAATTTAGTTGACTGATTTTAGTTGATCAACAGAAGTTGAATGTAAAACCTAGTGAGAACCTTTGTTTCAATAAAGTTGATCAACTTTTTAGTGGATCAAGAAAAGTTTGAACCAGTCAAACTTAATGCGTGATGAGTCATTTTCGAGTTGAAACAGATATTGACACATGTGAACCCTCCAGATCGCCTAACTGGCCTGTCAGTTTGCTTTCAGGTCGTATCGAGTGCAGGTGTTCTTCTGTTTCGTTTTTTACTAACAATTTTTTTCTGAACTTTCAATAGCGATTCCTCAAATTTTTCTTCCGACATTCTCAAATGATTTCTATATCCTTCACTATCCTCTAATGCTAGTTCCCTTAGCAATTTCTCCGAAGCTCACAATCAGTTTCTTCTCAAGATCCACTGTCTCACCGAAAAGCGACTTTTTTGACGATTGTTACTTGATAGAATTGTTTGCAGTTCTTCTTGTAACATAACTGTTATAGTGCACACCACTTGGTGTACTGCTTCCTTCAAAGCCATTATAACACTGAAATGGTGTAATCAATTTCAGTTGAAACATATGAACCAAAACTGATTCAAGTGACATTCAACTTTTTTAACGTAGATAAACTGAAATCGGTCAACTAAACTTAACTCATGAGAATGCGGCTTTAGTGTCCAGGTAATAAAATAATAATATTGTATGAAAAAAGCTCCTATGCTGAAATACAAATAGATTTGTACTTGCCAGTGACCTTCATGGGAATGGAATTTGGCAATACACTTATACAATACACAATGGTCAGTATTCAATAATAAATTGCATTACAAAGAAAACAATATTATAATTATATAAATATCCAAAACACATAAATGTTTGGCATCAGTGCCTGTTCCAGTCCTGTAGCCATGTATTTGCCAAATCTACTGAGACTAATGCATTCAAATCCTTTTAAATATTTATTCTCCCCAGTGGCAGAGTTAATTTTGTATATAAAAATTGATTTGTAGCTTTCATAAGACTGGTTAGAGGATTTTTTTTAAAAACCTATCTAAAGAAAAACTACATGATATTCCTTTCATCATCATCTTCTTCTTCTTAAAGTCTCTCTCCTATCAGAGGTCGGAAATCATCATCATTCGCTGCTGCACGGAACAGTTCTGTATTACTGCAACCAAACCAGTCCCTCAGGTTCTTTAAACAGAATGCCCTGTGTCTGCCAATGTTCCACTTGCCCTTCATCTTCCAATTAAAAATTTTCCAATAATTAATTTTAAGGAACATCTTACAATTAATTAATTAACTAATTAATGATTAATTAACCACAATTAATTAATGAATTATTGTAAGATGTTCCTTTCACTTAGATACATTTAAATCCTAACAGGTTTTATTAGCTTTTAAAAAAAAATATTGGGTGATTATGGCTACAAAAGTCTTTGCTTGTGCATAGGTAATGATCTGAAGTGCATTATAGATGAAAAAATACCAAACATGACCAGAAATTGAACCCAGACTGTATTATTCATACCCAAACAATCTTGATAAATTTTACATATTGTTGGGATTTTTTTTTTAACGTCCAACTGTTCTGCAATTACTGCTAATGCAGACGGTGAAGGATGAAATGATTTTTTTGTATTGTATGAAAATATGCCGTGCTCTGAATGGGATTCGAACCCAAGACTGTATGATGAGAAGCGAACACGTTGGGGATAGCCTTGGATCGAGTTCAAAAAATAAAATAAACAAGAAAATTTATTTTATTCATTCATCTATTTTTGATACAAAAGTAAAATTCAATGGTTTAAGGAGTAAAAGACAAGAAAATAAGTTTCATTAATTAATTATTAAAAAGTTTTATTATCTGGCAACATTAATTTAATTATTTACAGAATGTATAAAATCTTAATTTATTTTTTAAATACTACATTATAAAATAAGACAATAATAATAAAATGTAATATGCATTACTCAGATCTCTAGATTTCTTGAGTTGGGCATTTCAATAAAATTGATGATTATAATATGATATGATTCTTCAATGACACAACATGATATTAATGACAATGATGATGATGATGACAATAATGATGATGAATTGAGGTTTGAATTATATTCACAACTTACTATGACCTCAGGCAACTAAGGTTTGTTTTTTGATGCAGCCAAATATCCCACAAAATTTCACCACTCACTGGGCTTGATTACACCGGTTAACAAATTGTAATATTCAATCAAAAATTATGTTTTAGCAACAAAACTTCAAATATGAAGGAACATAATGGTGACTTTTAGAAAAAAAATGATTACAATGATAATGATTTAAATAGATTACATGATTTTTGTTGTGATTCAAGAATATATCAAAATTGGTTTTATTAATTTGTTTGTTTTAAATGTTGTTTATTAAATTTACAAACTCTTTGCTTGTTTTTGAAGTACTTATCAAATGGCAAACTCAAGAAACCCAAAGTTATAAATTACATTAATATTTAATAATCATTTGTGAGATTTATCTTATAAATATTTTACAATTAATTTAATGTGATGAACACATAAATTATTTTTATAAATTAAATTAATTAATTAACTAAAACCGGTTTGTGATCTGTCTTATCCAATCGAGATAATGGGCAACTTTAACATAAACTCCTGGAACTCCATATTGACCGCAACCAATTCCCCAACTTACAACACCTACTAGTTGCCAAGTACCACCACGTTCGCATACCATTGGACCACCTCCATCTCCCTATATGCGCATAAAGAAAAAAATTAATTATTTATCATTCTCTCTGTAAATTTATTTATCTACAAATTTTCTTAGGGATAAACCACTCTGACAAATTAGTCGAATAAATCATGAGTTACCACAAAGTAATTAGTTAGAAATTCAAAGACATATTTTCTAAAAATTGCATTCATTCCTTAGATGGTTTTTTAAAAACCAAATGGCTTTCTTGATTCTCAGGGGCCAAAAACAATCACAAAATTTTGACAGAATTCGTAGATTTAGATTTTCGTTAGATGTTTTTACTCATTTCTTTATTAACTTCTAATAGACTGAAGTGTAGTAAAATTAATTTTAATTTTTTAATTTATTTAAAAATGCATCAACAGCTTGGTTATTAGTGACTACGATGGGTTTTGACTTGTAATAATTTCCAGACACTAGCTGGGAATTGAACCCAGGACCTCTGGATTGTAGACTAGCGTGCTACTACTGTGCTGCAGAGGCGGCCACTAAAAGTTATAATCGTATAATTTTTTTGGAAAAGTATGCAAATTACTTTTAAACATGTGCAGAATTAACAGTGTAGAATTTTGTACATTTAAATATTTTTCATCAGTCTTTAAATTAATTCTTACTTAGTTTTAATTTCTTTTAAGTTGCATCCACTGCTTTGGTTATTAGCAACTGTTATTAGTTACAAATGGAATCAGTAGGTTTTAACTTGCAATAATTTCCAGACCGTATCCAGGAATCAAACCTGCGACCTTCCACTTTCCAGTGCAGTATAACACTTTAACCACTGTGTCATAGAGGTGGCCAATTCTAGCTTTTATTTAAAATTGCTCTTCAAGACAATATTAGGAAATATCACATCAAAGAAAGTTTGTTGATTTTAGTCAATTTTATCTTTATATATTGACTATATATTTTTGAATCTCAATACAATCTGATTCCATGTTCTCAATAATACCCTGATTAAATTTAACTTATTAAGCCGAATAAATGTTAATTATATTACAAAAAAAATTGAATGTTTATCTCACCTTACAAGCATCCTTTCCTTCCTCACCACCAGCGCACACAAATCCAGGATGTAATTTAAATTCATATCCTAATCTTGTTTGTTGCAATTGCTGTTGACACTGGTGGAATGCTACAACGGGTACATCAACTTCCTGTAAATTTAGTAAAACATATTTTTAAGTATTTTCTTATTTTTAAAATAAATAATAAAGAATGAATGAATTTTAAATCAACTGAAAAAATCTGGTTTATTTTGAAAAAATTAAAATAACTATATAAAAATGTACCTAAAATCCTAAAGCATTTAAGCACTTCATAAATTACAATCTCTATTTTGAGACCTGTTTGAAATCAATCAGTTTCTGTTATTCGTAAATAGCAGATCGAGTGCAAATAATTTAACACCACCTGCCTGTTATGAGCAATTTAATTTATTATAAAGTCCATTAATATAAAATACAATTAACTTTTTCATCAGTAAGTTACTTCATAATATTTTTTCCCCAGTAGTGAGTTTTTTATATTTTTCAAAAAAATTCAATAAGAGTTTTTCTTAGAATATTGTATTAGAAAGAAATGTTTTTTATAATTTTTTTTGCAACAAGACATACATATAATACAAATATATGCTTGACTTTGTATTGCAAATGCACTTAAAACAATACAGTATCATAAAATAAACTACACAGAATATTTTAAAACTTAGAACACAGAATTTCCAAACTGGAGCGATGGGTCATTGGAAGGTGTACCAATAAGAGGCGTTTATCAGACGGAGTTTGGAAACCGATACACAAAGATGAAATCTATAGGAACTTGGAACCGCTTGCAGATCAAATAAGAAAAAAGAGAATTTTATTTTTGGACACATCATGTGAACGAATCCCTCTAGAATGTTCAGACAGATCACTGAATATTTTTTTAATAAAAAGTCCCAACCGCACTGGTTTTGTGAAATTAAAGAAAACCTAGAAGAACTTCAGATTTCACTTGAAGAGTTAAAAAAGAAGACAAAAAATTATCATAAACTGAAAAAAGCGAGACTTCAGCAAAAGAAATCAACCAAACGTCCAAAAGGGGTGTATTCTGAGGAAAAAAGGAAAAGAAGATCTAACGCAATGAAGAATTATTGAAAGAAAATCAAGAATAAGAACATCAAGAAAATGGATAAGATCCATAAGACAAAATTAAAGATTTTCCAAACTTAAAAAACTTATGTAGTCCAATGAGGCTCTAAAAACTAAATAAATAAATAAAACAAACTACAAAATGGCTCAGTAAAAGACAGCGACTTCTGATGTATAATGATAACTAAAATTATCGTAAACACAAAAAGCACGCACATCATGTAATGTCGTAAAAACAAATTGGGCAACAATATCTGTTGAAAGAGTTTAAAAACAAAAAAATTCTCATTTTACTGACAGATAGCAGCACAAGTTAAACTCCTAACCATCATTTGATGAGTTCACTGGAATAGATTTAGATACAAAAACTCACATGAGCGCATACTGAAAATGTGAAATTGTTCTGGCTGCATCATTTGATACGCATACTGATTAAAGGATTAAATTGTTATTACATTTAAACAAATTTTATGTATCCTACCTTAAGGATGTTCTGATATTTTCCATAGTCTCCAAAAGCATCTTTTCCCCAACCAGTAGTCCAACAACGTTGTCCTGAGTAATCAGTATAGGGTTCAGGTAAACAAGCAGGACTAATATGTGGGCTTTGTACAAAATCAACTGGTCTATCAATTCTTAATACTGCTAAATCATTGTAGAGTGTGCCAGCATAAAATTCAGGATGAATAAACAAGTTTTGAATATCTCTTTCGATATATGGATAAAATTCTACATCGTGGTTTACATCCCATTCTCCAAGTCTTACTCTTAAATCATGAGCTGAATATCTGAAATTAAGATATAAAAAATTAATTAGTACTTGTCATAATTGTAAACTGATTGTGAAAAACGTAATAAATTATTATTTATGACATCTTAAGGGAGCAGACCGTATTCATTATCCCTATACCTGCAATACTAACTTGGTACATTCTTTTTTTAGAAACCATTAAAGCTACAATGCTGAACTTTGGCACATACATTGGTCATTTTGATCCTACTTCATTAACTTAGAAAACAACAGCATAAAATTGCAGTTCACAGAAAGTGAATTTAGGATATTTTTCTTGAGTAAAATTAAGTAATTAAATAAATTATATGATTAATGAAAATTAAATAAATTACTTTGTTAAAACTTGTTAAAAAACAACCACAAAAATTAAAACTGTCCAAAATTTTTTGGACAGTTTTAGATACATCAATGGGCCGGCCCATTTTTTTTTTTTTTTTTTTTGTTTAAAGTCCGACTATTCTGCAATTACTGCTAATGCAGACGGTGATGGATGAAATGATGTTTTGTAACGTATGAAAATATGCCGTGCCTGAATGGGATTCGAACCCAAGACCGCATGATGAAAGGCGAGCACGTTACCAACCGCGCCAATGCGGCCGGCCCATTGGTATAGTGGTTAGCGCAATTGGCTTCTACACCGGTGTCTTGGGTTCGATTCCCCGTCAGGTCTGGCATTTTTTCATTACTCATTTTCATATAGCACCATTCTCTACCATCTGTATTAGCAGAAACTGCAACACAGTTAGATGTAAAACCAAAAAAAATAAATTTTTAAATACATCTTGAGTAAATAGTCACCTTAGTACTAAAAAGTACTGTGCAAAATTTCACACTCCTAGGTGGGATGGTTCCCGAGAAAAGTGTACTTAAAGTCAAAAAATACAAATATGTGGAAATGCATATATAAAAACTTAATACCGCAACAGAAACATCAATTTCCACTTGAAATTAACTTCCAAACAAAAACATACCAATATTTATCTTGTTTTATAGCTCATTCCAGTACCTTTTAGAAATTCTTGTACTTTTACATGGAAGCAATATCCATAATATTAGAACAGTAATGTGATGATATTAATCCCAATTTACAAGTATGAAAAACTTGAAAGAATATTGAAATACACACTATGTACCACCACCTTAAAACCATAATATTTTCGCAACAGAAAAAACAACCAATGTCATGTTATGTATTAATTTAAACTGGGAAAAACGATCTATCGATATATGTAAAAATCGAAAATGTATATATTTTTATTAAGCCAGTCTGGTCCCCTTAAGTTTCCACAGGCTGAGGTATAAGAGATCATACTGACTGCTGGAGAGATCTTTTTAATTAGTTTTTAACAAATTCCTCTTTTACAAACATATGCTAAAATTTGTTTAAACAAATGGGTTGTAAGTATAGGAATGTACCAATCAAAGTACATCATAAAAATATTACTTAATGCTTTCAAAGCAGGCTGCTGAGTCTATCAATTGTATAGTTGATTCACACTGGTTTATCAGGAACAACAATCTTCACAGAGACTTGCAAATGGACTCCAGCGAAATCTAGAGGTTTATACAAAAGCATGAGGAAAGACTCCACTACTAACAGATTTAAATTAAGTATATTCATTTGTTACTACAATACTTACGATTTGATGCAATGTGCTGCAGTCAAAATGTGAAGATTATCAATAAGGGTTCCTCCACATACATAGACACTTTCTTGAGGATCTTTTTTCAGAATTGCGACTTGCCAAGGATACTCACCTAGTAAAACAGAAAAAGGTTGTTTAAATAAATTATTAGTAAATACTTTAGTGACTAAACTGATTACTTTGACGTACAAAAACTATTTAAAAATAGTAATATTATTTTCAAATAGGGAAGTCACTTAATAACTTAAGAGTATTTATTTTGAAATAAACTCATCATTAAATACATTTTTTTCTAAAATATCATTTAGGATTTTATCAAATAATAGTTGTATTTCAAGTAAATAAATGTTTTTCACTAATTTTTTTTTAAATTCTGTGTCCTTAAGCCCTAAGCAAAAACTATTTAAAAATAGTAATATTATTTTCAAATAGGGAAGTCACTTAATAACTTAAGAGTATTTATTTTGACATAAACTCATCATTAAATACATTTTTTTCTAAAATATTATTTAGGATTTTATCAAATAATAGTTGTGTTTCAAGTAAATAAATGTTTTTCACTAATTTTTTTAAAAAGCATTCTGTGTCCTTAAGCCCTATGCAAAAACTATTTAAAAATAGTAATATAATTTTCAAGTAGGGAAGTCACTTAATAACTTAAGAGTATTTATTTTGAAATAAACTCATCATTAAATACATTTTTTTCTAAAATATCATTCAGGATTTAATCACATAATAGTTGTGTTTCAAGTAAATAAATGTTTTTCACTAATTTTTTTTAAAAGCATTCTGTGTCCTTAAGCCCTATGCATCATTGCATCAGTAGTGAGTCTTCATGCCATGAACACTTCTAGCTCATGTTCATAAACATTAACCCATGTTCTTCACGAAGCCACTTCAGTGGCTACAGAAATGAGTAGTGTAGTACGCGATTAAACTTGTTGCAGTGAGGTCAATATACGTTTGAAACAGGTTTTATTGTATTTATTTAGTAGAGAATTCTTCAACACAACTAATTGTGTTTACAGAAATAAAATACATTGATCGGGAATATGTTTTTATTGTTTTAGTGTGGTGGGTAGGCTAGACTGTTAAACATTTTTTTATGTAAACAGATATCATACATGATTCTTAGTTTGTGTGAAAGCTATGACTTTTTTCTACAGGAATTTTTCCTTGTTATAAATGGTTGGGTCTATTGCACGATGTAGCAAAGGAGGAAAGGGAGTGGCTCATGACAACATATTACCTGCAGTGTTCCCAAACAATTCGCCCTCATGTCTTTCTCCTGCAACCTACAGAATTGTGAAATATATGTATTTGTAGAAAAATGCTTTACAAATGGTTTTTTCCCAAGTAAAATCTAACTATATGGATGTGTGTGTGACGTCATGGGAAAGGAATGTAAAATGTCCACTGTGTATTAGAAGCCGGAACAGTATGGAACAGCCAGAGTCTTAAGGGTTAATGTTCTTAGTAAAATAAGAAAAAAATGTACAGATTACATCCACATATATAATTTAAAAATGGTTCTTTATCTAAACAGGACTTGCAAAACAACAGATGACACAGGAGTGAGTCGACCATTCTAAGGCAACAAAAATAGAGGTTTTCATAGAAGATGATTTTACAAGTAAGGCTTCACAAATATTTTTCCTATTTGATAATCATCTAGTCACCCATTTAAAAATGTGTACTTGAACTAAATTACAATTTTTTTTTTTAATCCCTAATGTGTGTACGTTGCAATCTGTTCAATTCAGAACAATAAGCAACCCAATGATCCAATGAGATGAGGATGATTTATGTATGACGTGTAAATGAGGTGTAGTCTTGTACAGACTCAGGCCGACCATTCCTGAGAGAGTATGGTTAATTGAACCCTAACCATCAAAGTACACCGGTAACCACTGTCTACAAATAAAAAATATATTGTAAAAGATTACTATTACTTAATTATTTTAATTAAATTTGTTAAAATATTTACCAAATTCACTGTCACCATCAACATAAACTGGATTTTTGATACGACCATTAATTCCATGTGTATTTCTTTGTCCACATGTTGGTGCTTGAGGTCGGTATTGTGGTGGTTGCTGAGATTGTGGTCGCCGACAGCAAACTTGTCTTGATGGACATCTACTAAATCCATAATTGGCTTGACGCTAAAATTTGTAAAAATAATTATTAATTTTTAATCTATAAATAATTAAAATTAGTGTGTTATGTTTATGATATTTAAGTATTTTACTGTAAATAATATCAGCCAATTATTTTTTTAAATAGTTAAATATATTAATTTTAATTCATTCAGCAATTCTCATTATATTCAAGCCGCGTTAATTAATGCAATTGCTTGAATATAACTTTGAAAAATATGTGCATTCTAAATTAAATTAGAAAACTTTATGGAAGATAAAATAGTCCATTATCAATAACTCATTGGTTTATCCATGAAATTATATTCTACACTGCAAATAAGCAGCAATCTATTTACTGCAGAATTACTAGAAACTGAAACTGATAGAAGATTAATAGATGATGTCGTAGGGGATACCACCTGATCGTTTGAAGAAATATGACAGGGCTGGGTTTCTTCTAAGAAATAATTACTGAGGAGTCGTTATGGAGAGAAAAATTTAGTTTCAGATCAGAAGTATGTTTAGTTTGGGAGTAGAGTCAAATATATATATACCAATAATAAAATTAATATATTTATTACGAAGGAGTTGCCGTGTTTTACATAATATTAAAGGATTAATATCACAAAAAACTGGCTGGGCGAGAATTACTAGAGGGATTTGGTAACACTTAAAATACGCCAAGAGGATGTTAACTTCTAATTTATTAAATTTAACCAATAATCTTTTAACCCATCTTTTAATATTTTAATCTTTAAAGTTTTATGAAGTGATGGCTGCCCCAGTCCTATTCTATGGAAGCGAGCCGTGGATTAGTTCCAGACCACAGGGGAGTAGAGTACAGGCAGCAGAGATGCAATTCATGCGAATAACAAAGGGTTACAGTTCTAGGGACCAAATAAGAAATGAGGACATAAGAACGGAACTCGATGTTTACAACCTGAATGGGAAGATTGTAGAATATCGTAATAAATGGAGGGAGCACGTAAAGAGAATGCTTGATGGAAGGATCCCCCTCAGTCTTTTGCATGGGAAGGAGAGATATTGGGAGGCCACACAAAAGATAGCAATAATTCAGTAGTTTGTCGCTGTTGTGAATCGGAACAGGCGGAAGCCTAATCCTAGATTGTGAGAAGAAGAACAGAAGATATTTTAACCCTTTAAGGGTTAGTAGCATAATTATTATGCCACCTTTATTTTCCCTTAAATAAACCATTTTTTTTTATTTAAAATGTATATCTTGGATATAAGTGTAATACATTGTATACTTTAAAATATAACATTTTAAAGGTAACATAACATTTAAAGGTATAACATTTTTTGGTTAGTTACTAAAATTGGACCTATTTAATAATATTTATGAAAATGATTGAATCTATACAATAAGAATCAATACTATACTTCTGGACTAGAATAAATAACTTGTATTGTTAGGAGGCAAACATAATAGCCACATTTACTAAAGAAAAATTGCTTGAAATATAATTCACACCTTAAAGGGTTGTTTCTTTAACTACTTGATAGTTTTGTCATAATTTCATATTTCAATGCTTAACACTTGATTTTATTCAGTAGTCATTACTATTATTATTGAAGTATAAAATATACTTACTTCAAGATAAGTACACTTCAGGATTACTCAACAAGAATTTGGACTAGTTCGAAAGATTTAAATTTGACTATCTTAACAAATTAATGTTTCAAAATGATTCTCAAATATTTTATTATTGAGAAAAATCTTTCTTCATATTTTTGATAAACTACATTATTTTGTTTTTTCACTAAGTTATATTGTTAACATTTTAATTACTGTGCAACATGCTAGATTATTTAATTATTTCCATTATTTGAATTGAATGATAAAATTTTTGAAAAACTTACATTTACGAGTTCAGTATTTATATTACAGTTTCATAACAGGAAATGTATTAAAACGTTTTTAAACTCAGATACATTTAACCCAATATTAATTTTAATTATTCTATAAATAATTCTTTCTAGATACATTAATTCAATATTAATTTACAAAAGATTTTGTTAATGAATTAAATGCACCTAATTATGTAAAAAGTTGTTTTCTGTATATCTTAACATTTTTTGAAGAATAAACTCTAACTAAAAAATATTTTTATCAGAAAAAGGAATGTAATAAGGTCACTAATAAAATATTTGGGAGTGTGTTGGTGGAATATTCTATACTCCAATAAATCTCCATTGGAAGTTAAAAAAAAATTTAGTTTATATTACATACGTACACATGTGTATATCCAAAAAAAATTTGAGATTGGTATATACATATTTATATTGGTATAATAAATAACAGTAAAAGCGTAACTCATTTTGTATATTCAATCAATTTGTTCCATGCATTTAATCCCAATATATTATAATAGTTTTAAATTATTTATAACAATCTTTATCATGCTTAAATATAAAATATGGTTTCATTTCAATGTTTCAAAAAGCATGCATTCAGTTATAGTAATCTAACATCTCTGTGTATCCATGTTTGATATTTATAAGTTAATGTTAAAGCATGCTTTGGATTAAAAATCTGTATTTATCAATGCATTCATAAATCTTTTTAACAAACCATGCAATATTTTAGTTATACAGAATATAACAAATATTTTATGTTATTAGATTGTGTTATAAATGTAAAATTATTAAGAAATCAAACTTGTTAGAAAAAATAATTTTAGAAAGGTATAGTCTATTATTTTATTTATTACTGTTTATATTCGTTAATGTAAGAGAATAAACCTATTTGTATTATAAAAATTTAGAGAGTTATGGATAAATCATGACCAAATAATTAGCATCCTTTCAAGAACATGGTGATGTGACTAATTTATTTGTGTTTAAAGAAAAGTTAATTGGACAATAATTTTACCAACCAAATATCACAATATATGCATTTTAATGATCAGAATGTAATACGTAGGGGATTTTAATAATAGATCTATTAATATAACTGAAAAACATAGATCTGTGAATACAACTGACTTAAATGTGGAATTTACATCAATATACGTCATCAGTGGAAAAAATTACCCTTAATCTATAGGTTGTAATGTGGCACGTGAGCTACGGAATGTGTGAACATTGAAACTAGGAAAGGGTAAACTGATACAGAGGGGAGTGAAGGCATCACCTATTTGATTATCATACTCAATTCACAAGTACTAATTTTAGTAAAAAACAGCCATTCATATTTCTGAATGGGATAAGTAGTAAAAACTACATTAATAACTAGAACTATTAAACAATAAAATACAACAGTACCTACTAATAGGTATAACATTAATAGATAACTATTACCAATTTTTATAACTGTTGAAATTTATAAAATTTATAGTAACTGAAAAATACTCCTTTGTAAACAGACGGACAAATGTTTTAAAAAATTACATTAGCACACAATTTTTACCAATTGACTTTTAATATAAAACTAGTTACTGTCTAGCCCCCACTATTCCACTTCTACTAAACCACTACGCATATAGAAAGCATAGTTTATCTCTGAGCAACCAAGGTATACCTCCTGAAAGTCTACAATTCATTCAAATTTTGTTGAATATGCTTAGATCTCTTTTTTGAAAATTTTATAGCATGGTCATTAAAAAATATAATGAGTTAGTTTTAAAAACACTAAATTTTAAAACATTTCAGTAATGTAATAATTACTGTTATGAAACACCATACTGTAAATTAATTTCAATTATAAATTCAGAAATATGGCTATAACATGATAATTGTTATAGCACATCTACTTTATGGAAAATAAATATATTTATCTTAAAAATAAAATAAGTAAAATGTATGAAACAACATTTCTGAATTTCATGCAAATCAAATGCAGTAACATGCTTGATGAATAATCAAATAGTTCTACATTCTAATTTTTCACCCATTATAACTTAATTTTAATGATACAAATTGTAAATATATTATACAGTAGTATTCAGATAGTATGACAGTTAAAAGATTTTGTAAACCATTCATTAATAATTGATATGCTTTCTGAAAATTCCTTTTAGTTTTGTTAAAAAAATTATATCATGCAACATACAATATTTTGTTAATAATCGGGAATTAATTTTTTCTTAGTTGGTAACATTTATACATTTTCTCATACTATCATGCTATTTGAATAGAACTGTAATTAAATTAATCACCATAGTCAGTTTAAAGCATGCTAATATTAAAAAAATATGCAAGGTAAAAAAATTATAGGAAATAATGTGATAAGTCAATTTTTCAGTCAGGAAGAGTAAGGTGGTAATGTATTGTTGCCTCTTGATGAGTTGTCGATAGAGTTTCACTGGATTTATTTCTTGTGTTTCCCTTAGAGTTGTGTTCCTTAATATTCCTTAGTTTGCAGTATTGTTCTTGTAGCTGTTGTGTATATCGTTGAATTAACAATCAGCAAACACATGATATTCTGTAAGTCTTTATAAACAGTCCATAAATTTAGTCACAATAATAGTATAAATGTAATTACGTATTTTAACCAATAAAGTTTTAGTTTTTCTGATGAAATTTGTTAGTTTTATTTAATGTTTTAGTTATTCGTAATATGAATATTATCTTGTTTTATTTTATAGTTGTCTTGGCAGTATATATGAATATAGTATTGTAAATCTATTAACATATTATGTTTTTTGTAAGGTACAAAAACAAGAAAGTTACTGAAAAGAGTATCAACCGAGTAAAACTAATATGAAAATTAATCATTAAAAAAAAATCACACTAATAAATGCGTCTTCTTATTAGTCATTCAATTGTAAATATATTTTTTTTTTTTTTTTTTTTTGGTTTAACGTCCGACTGTTCTGCAATTACTGCTAATGCAGACGGTGAAGGATGAAATGATTTTTTTTTGTAACGTATGAAAAGATGCCGTGCCTGGCATATATATTATAAATTACATATATTACATATATATTGTAAATATATGACCCACAGGATTTGTCTAGGGGTAAAGTCGTCGCCACGAGTCAGCTGTTTAACAGGTGATTTTGACGAAGGTTCCTGGTTCAAATCCTAGTAAGGTAGTTACTTTTATACAGATTTTAGTACTAGAAAGTGGTTACTGGTGTACTTTGATGGTTGGGGTTCAATTAACCATACTGTCCCAGGAATAGTCGGCTTGGGTCTGTACAAGACTACACCTCATTTACACGTCATACACATCATCCTCATCTCGGGTCATGGGGTTGCTTATTGTTCTGAATTGAACAGATTGCAATGTACACACATTAGGGATTATAAAAAAAATTGTAAATGTACAAAAGTTCAATTTTTATGTATTTAATTTAATATTTCTATCAATTTCAACAATTATTACTTCTGAACATCATTGGCAGAAATGTAAAATAATTGTCTTGGAATGTACATATTATCATACATGGTATGTAAATATCTGCCGAGTGGATTGCATCTCTAATGAGGAGGTATTGAGACACATACAGACATCAAAAATAAATCATGAGCAGAATAAAGATTAGGAAGATTGAGTATTTGGGACATACAAGAAAAGATATGGGTTGCTGCAATCTATATTGCAAGGAAGAATAGCTGGACAACATAGTGAGGGGAGAAGACATATTTCCTGGCTGAAAATATCTGAGAATGCGGTACTCAAAAATGACAACACAGCTGTTTCAAGCAGCAGTGGATAAGGTTTATATAGTTAATATGGTGGCCAACATCCAGAATTTTTTTTATTTGTTTAACCTCTGACTGTTTTGCAATTACTGCTAATGCAGATGGTGAGAAGAATTGTTGATGAAAATGAGTGATGAATAAATGCCAGACCTTGCCGGGAATCGAACCCGGGACCCTGGCGTAGAAGCCAGTTGCGCTAACCACTATGCCAATGGGCCGGCCCCGGAATGGTCAGAAACCTAACGAAGAAGAAGATGTAAACATGATTTCAAACCTTTAGATACATTAAGAATTTGGTTTTGTGTACATATTCTAACGTATTTGGACCAGCTCAGTCAGTCAGCCAATTGAAAAAAAACTATTACAGTGAATGGTATTTTTTCTTTTTAACTTCTTTGCAAATTACTGCTAATGCAGACAATGAAGGGTGATAGATGTAAATGAGTGATGATAAAATGTCAGACTTAACCAGGAATTGAACTCGAAACCCTTGGTGTAGAAGCCAGTTGTGCTGATCACTACTTCATGGGCTGATTGCTAAGCAACACTAGTAGCTTTCTATAGTGATCAGGTGACAGTCACATGAATGAACACCACTGAGTGTCATTGTTCAAATTAAAGCCAAAAACAACATTTATAAAATAACATTACCAGCAAAAAAAAATTCATTAATGTACATACATTGCACATGTAGTTTTCATTGACAAACATTCCTCCAAATAAAAGCAAAAATTTAAGGTTTAAAACACATGTCATGTAATTATTTTAATACATTGTGCCTTAAATCAGTAATATTTTAATTAAAGCAAAAGGCATTTCAATATTTTCAATAAAAACAAGATTCTTTCTAAATAATTGTAACTCTCATTTAAAGAACCTGTTATTTCCAGGTATTAAAAGTACTATTACAAAAGGATTTTCAATTTTCTACAATATTTTAAGAAATTAATTTAATTTACATTATTATGAAATATACTTATGTCACAGTAAGTGAACTATCTGAGGTGTGAAAGTAAAGTTTATGTAAAATACTAGTATTGTCATAATAAGAGTTTGTAAGTTTAGTGCCAAAAACTGAAAAATATTGTAGGATTAACTAACTATTTTCTTACAAGTTTTATTTTTTCTGTAATATCTGCAATAGTAAAAGTATTTTGTAATGTTATGGTATTTAAGTACGGTAAGTTTTATTAATTAATAAATTTCATCATGAGTTTGATAATATTCAGTTATATTCAGTTGTAATAACATTTTGTCAGAAGTAACATGTTTAAGCTATTCAGTAAAAATAAGACAACCTTACCTTTTCTGCTTTGACTAACTGATCAGGTGCTTCAGAATCAGTTTCTCGCTTGATACGATGTTCATCAGTATCTTTAAACATGACGGTATCAGATCGTCTGTCACTGGGAAACTGAACATTGTTGCCAGATGGGCTTCTACCATCATTACTGGAGGAAGAGGAGGCTGTAGCATTTGAGTTACTGCGGTAATATGAGTCATATGAATCATCAAATCCATCATCTGGATCTGCGTATGAATCATATGGTCGAGAACTTCCATCAAAACCCGGTTCTAGGTATGGTCCTTCTTTGTAACCTTCAGCATACGATTGGTATTTATCCTGGCGGTAACTTTGATATGTCGGTGCATAATGAGAATATCCTGGTGGTCCCCATGGTTTATGAAAATATGGTGGGGGTGGTTTATGGTAGAATGATGAATGATGGGGTGGGACTGGAGCATGGTAATGTTGATGATGGTGTAAAAATGGTGGTGGGGGTGCATAATATGAAGGTTCTTTAAATTTATGGAATATGTTACCAATTTTATGAACAAATCCATGATTTGGTGTGACATGTAGATTAACTAACGGTTTAACAACTTTTTCACCATATTCGTCTTTTGTAACTTGAACTGATAATAAAGGATTTACGCTGACTAAACCTAAATCAACACCATTACCACCTACTGCACCTCCATAAGGATTAAGTCCAGGATTCGAATGAAAAGGATTTACAGGATAACCTCCTCCTCCTCCAGAGGGAAGCCCAAAAGACACACCAAATGTCGGTCTCAATTTCAAACCATTCGAATCGGATTCAGAATCATCGCTACTGGAACTGCCTCCAAGACCAAACTTGCGCTGTGAACATACAGCACTTCCCGACTCAATTAATTGTCCCCCTAACTTGATATTATCAAATTTAAAAGTAAACTTTTATTAAAAAATATCTTCAGGAAATCTTTATTTTGCATTTACTGATTTGTCTCATAAAGAGTAAAGGAATTTTATTAGTCAGTGACATATTTAGAAAATATTTATTTGAATTGAATAAAAAATAAATACATTATAAATATTTGTTGAAAGATCTACTAAAAGAATTTTTGATCAGAATCAAAAAACTATTTGAAGGAATATAAATTATGGATTAAAAATATCCACTAAAATCGGAAAATGTAAACGAAAACTAAGAAGTACATGTCTGACGAATTTGTTAAATTATTATTTTCATGCAATGTAATTAGATAAATAATAACAAGCAATATTTAAATTACTAATTAATAAAAAAAAACACAAAAAAATATTTATTTACATTAGTTTTTGTTTAATATTAATTTTTTAAATAAAATAATTTCAGAATTTAAAATAACAAAAAAATAAATAAAAATTCCTTATTTTGAAGATAAGATTTCCTTTAAAAATGTTTCAATAAAAGTTTTTAATAATTAATCATAAACAAATTGTAAAAATTGAAAAATAAGTTGTTTTTGTGTGATTTGTACCTCATTTTGTGCGAATATATTCAACGAGTGAAAAGATTGAGCAGTAATGAGGTAAATAAATTTTCTAAAAAGCTGTTGTGATTTGAAATACAAAATGCAAATACAATAAATAATGGTGTTGCCTTCTGGAGGAGGAGTAGAAATCATAAAGGAATTGTTCAATGATGAAAATAATTGTGTTAGTGTGAATTACTGGTATATACAAAACAATTTCGTGATAAATCAACATTCTCCCAGAAACCAAATAAAATATGTGCGTTTGTATACATATATAATTTTATAATATACAAACATTTTTTAGTCTATTATAACTCGCCCGTTCTACAAATAAACAAGCAGTCGTAACAATTGCATTGGAAGACCCACAACTTACGCCAGATTGTTCTTCACTATCGTCGACAACTTGATAACGATTTTCTGGTGCAACTTCAGCATCTGATGACAGCTCTCGCTAAAATTGAGTAAAGCGGTTTAGCTAAATTAGGCTACATTAAGTGCAAGCTGTGATTATAGCAATAAGAAAAGCTTCTACGCATTAAAGCTCTAACTAATAGGTTTAATCTATGAGATGCGAATCTACGAGTATATTACTAGAGTTCTAAATTTGCAGAACTACAAGTATAGTTACTTCAGTCACGAGAATGCTTTTTATATATATGGATTGGCTGTGAGGAAGGGAAGTGAAAATTTAACAGTGGTGCTAACCTCAACAGTGAGACAATACATTTCACTACCGTGCAGTTTCTACATATTATTACATCTATAGTATCTACCAAACCGTTTCCTTTTTTTACCAGGTGTCAACAAAATTGTTGAAGAAGAATAGCGTATTCACGTCTTTAAATTCTTTCATTATATTTCTAATTGTGGAAATAGAAATGTCACAGTAGTTAGCCACTCGCTCATGGCTATTGTTAAGAGGTAAGGAAAGGCATTTTTGTTTAGCTTCAAGTTGACAACATTTTATTACACTGCATATTAGATTTTGTTCAGCACTGTGAATAATCCGACCACATTTTTGAGAAACTAACATTTCTACGTACGGTAACAAACAGTTACTTTCATACAGTTTACCTACAAAAGATCCCGCAATAATACTGTATGTGCTCTGGGTATAGTGTACATTATTGTGTTTGTTGTACTGAAATTAAAGCAGTCGCATATACGCAATGATGCTTTCCCCCTTTTCCGCTTGTTAAAACCAAAGCCAAACTCGTGACTCAAGTATCTATAATAATGATGTCAAATAACTACTCTAAAACTACTGATAATTTTATAAAAATTTTAATTGTTAATTATTAATTTTTATTGAAATACTTAGAAAAACTTTTATTACATTTATTTTGCGTTAACTGATTAATCATGTGATCATTTTTTTCAATGAAATTGTTTATCAGTTAAATTCATATATACCAGCACCTCATCAAGTTTCTTTAATTGTGTTACTGAATTAATTTTTAACTGTTACTATGTATAAATAAAATTATATTCTACTATTGTTTACTACTACTATTATTCAAACTACATGAAGTTCTACATTAAACTGTAAAATTACAGAGTTAATAATTTCATCGAAAATTAATTTAATGTCATTAATAATTTGGTTATCAAAAATATATTTTAAATAAATATTAATCAAATGAAGTCATGCACAAATTACTAGTACATTGTTATATCTTCAGTTTTTAAATTTTAGAAATTTCTACATGCTTAATATAATGCCTACAAAAAACTAATTAAGCACGTCCAGAAGCATTAAACTACTGTCATAATTTTAAGTAGATATATTGTTCAAATTTTAATGAATTGTAAATATCACTCTTTTTTGAGGAAATTTTAATTAATGCATAATATTTTATTAAATATATATTTATAAATTTAAAAAATGTATTCTCACCGGTTTAACGTTTTTGGAGTCAGCTTCCTGAGCTGCTTCCCTTCGTCTTCTTCTAGATGAAGTTTCAGATTCGATTTTCTTATCTTCTACTTTATCATCTGATTCATTTTGTGTTGATACTGAAGATACAGTTTCATCATCAGCTTGTTCAGAATCTTCTCGTTTTGAATGTTTTGATGTAACAACAGTCATTGTACCTAAGAAAACACGATTCATTTATTCTATCTTTAAAATAATTTTTAAAATAAATGATTCTAAATGCACATTAATATCTCCTTATATTTTCAACCAAATATACGTTTTACTTTTATTTTAAACCAATTTTTAAAAAATTATTCCCCGTAGAACAAAGTGGCTGTACGGGTCTATGCCAGATCTATGGTTCAGCTAAATCATTGATTATGGCTAAACTCCAACATTTCCAATCAAAAATGTTTAGGATAGTTGTTAATGCTTCTTCATAAATTATGTTTCCAACCATGTGCTCCATACAAAACTTAACATCTTTTCATAAGTGATATAATCCACCAGACTTACCAATAATTTAATTTAAAATTAAAAACAATAATAACCTAAAAATCCACAATCTAAACTGTCCACATTTGCAAAGCAACCTCAATTGTCAGCTTCACAGAAGGCGGAGCAGAGATGTGGGATAAATTTAGTGGTCGTTGGATTTATTCTCAGTAAATACGAATTGTAAACAAAAATTTATTTAATCTTGTAACATTCAAACACTGTCATTTTATTCATATTCACTTAACCTCGAATCTTGTAATGTTCAGTTATAACATCAATGTGAAATTCGCTATTATAAAATTTAAATGCAATGGCCCTGCTAATGAGTGGTGTTCTTTTCAAAAAGGGTTAAAATAATATAAAATAAGCTGCATACCATAAAAATATTTACAGGTTGTGAAGGGATGTACAATATTGTAAATTTAAATAAATTAAATGAAAAAATAAGAATAGTATCGATTTGTAATTCTCTTTTTATTTTTAAAATAAAAATATTCTTTGCTTACCATTTCCATCTGTAATAACAATATCATCTGGTCCCAGAGCTTCAATTGTTGATCCACTAACAGTCCTAGGATCAATAAAGTAACCGTCTTCTTTTCTAGCAATTTCATGTGGTGGACATTGCTCATATGGTACGCAAACACAATCACTAAATCCTCCATCAGCCCTTGGTGATTCATATTTTGGATAATTTGTATTATAATTGGAACTTGAACCAATCAAACCATTTGCTGAAAATTATATTATTGATTAAATCAATATAACACATAATATTCTAACAATAGAAACCTGTAGAACATTTTGCTGATTTTTTCTCAACCAAGGTTGAAGATAACAATAATTTAAATTCAACCCCAATAAAATTAAACCCCATTGAAAAATATTTGTCGAATCATACCAAAAAGCGTGATTTTAGTATAAAATCTAGTTTAAAGTAACTTAATAAATGAATATATACTATAATGTTTTAAACTTTGTTAAGTTAAACTTTAATGCTGTAAACTTTACTGAATTACTTTTAATCATCTAAAATATGGTGATATTCATCTAAGAGTGGACATTTAATTTTTGCTAGACTGAACAAAAATTCCTATGTGGCTTCCTGCCACAACTTTATAAAGAAACAGATAGTCGTTTAACATTTAACCTATTTAATATGTAATATTGATGTTAACTCCAAAATTAATTGTATATTTACGATAAAATAGATCGCTTCACATTGTTAGCTTCATTCTGAAGAACTTATTTATAGAAAGATAATTAAACTGTAAAGGTTTTAAATTTTACTAGACTAAATTGTTAGCAAATGAATATCATCATCGTAAATGATGTGTATGAGAATTCCTAGGCTGTTTCGAATTCAAACTTATTAATCTGCTATTTCTTAAAGAAGTTGAGATGTCCATCTCTTCTGAGGTCATCCAATTCCATGTTGTTTGGTTGGCTTGTAAGTAAACACCTGTTTAAGTATTCGATCATCCAATATAATGTATTTCTAAATAATTGATGTCCCCTGGCATATTAAATTCATGCTTAATATCTTTATTTCTTTTATGGTCCAGCAATCTACTCGACTAAATGTCTCAACAATCTCATCTCAGTAGCCCCTATTCTTGACATCTGCTGAGCAGTCAGGGTCCAACGTTCTGAACAGCATATTAAAACTTTCAGGACCGCCATGTGTCAAAACGTTAAAATAGTCTCCTTCTGAATTTTACCAATTAGCCTTTGAAAATTTTTCTATTTGATGTCTGTATCTCACGGTTGCATGTAGGAGACATCACATCCAAGATTTTGTTATTCAAAATAATTTATAAAATTATTAGTACCTCTGAAAACTATCATCTTTGTCTTCTATAAAAAAAAACACAAATGAAGAAAAAATGATTTTAAGAAGAAATTTACTTACAATTATAACTTCCTTTGTTGACATTATATTCTTTTTTATAGAATGGTCCGCCAGATATTCCGTTGTATGAGCTTGCATAATTCGATCCAGATATGGAATTGCCATACAATGAACCAGATCCTGATGGGTATGTTGGATTATAACTTGATGATACTGGTGGATAATTAGCAGAATCTCCAACTACATTGAATGAATCAACCACTGGTACTGATGCAGATGCACCTTTGTCACCATCATGATGATAATGATGATGAACATGTTGTTGAAGATTACCATTTGGTTGTTGGGTATTAACTACAACAACTGGTTTCTTTTCATCAACAATTGGTGTCAAGTGAGGTCTATGAAATTGATAATCTGGTTCTGGTTCATAAACTGCAGGTGGTTTAGATCCGGAGTATATTGGACCAGAGGGTCCACGAGGTGGTCCATAATAAGGTCTTGGTGGTGTTGGTGGGCGTAGAGGAGGTGGTGGCCCATATGAGTTTGATGGTAATGGAATTGGTCTTGGAGGACCATACCCAGGATTTCCAATCACAGGTGATCCTTTTATAGGTACTGCTGTAATTGGACGTCCTATTGGTTTTAAGTGAACTGGTTGAGCGTAAATTAAATCACTTGGATGTACGTGTGGTCTCTTTTCTTCTATCTCATCATCACACTGAAAAAATAATTACCCACAATTAAACAATCTATTTTTTTACAGTTACATATTTGATTTTTTTATGAACTTACATGGAATAATAACACATATGTCTAACACTAATGTTTATAATATTCTTGGCAAAAAAAGCTCAAATTTGAACTTGTACCCTTCAAGATAGATTTAATTAAAATCATTAGATTTTTAAACAAATCATCGGAGCTGTTTTTGAGAAAATCACAAAAAAGTGAAAAACTGACCGAATAAACTACTATTTCCAATTTAGAGGAAAATGTTCGTGTTACGTCCCCTTTGTGGTGCTTAATTTAAAGTCCAAGTTTCAATTTTGTAAGCTATTCTGTGACTTTAAAGTCACCTACAAAAATAATATTATTAATATTAATATTATTATTAATAATAATAATTATTATTATTATTATTTAAAGTCATCTACAGCACAGTCATTAGTAACTGCTGTGGGTTTTGGTACTGTAGTGGTGGGTTTTAATGCATTCAAATTTCCAGACCCTAGCCAGGAATCGAACCCAGGATCTTTTGCTTTGTAGGCTAAAGCGCTAGTCACTACCCCATATAGTATTGTATATTATTCCTTGATATATTTTACTATGCTTGAAATATTTTTGTTACCATTCAATATAATTTTTGATAAGTTATATTTGTTCTGAAAATTATTTAAATGTTGTCAGTCAATTAATATGAGTTTCATTGTTAGCTTTTATAACCTACATAATTTGTTATAAGGGACATTTTATATTTTTGATAGTTTATTGTCAAATCAACTATAGAGACAATTATTTTGGAATCCTATATAATAATAATATACGAACTTATATAATAATACTTATATAATAATACTTATATAATAATAAACTTATATAATAATAATATACGAACTAATATAGGAAACAGTTGACAGATGGGAACCATCACATCAGGTCCAACGAACGGGCACAGAATGGACAAGTGAACGCAAGCAGTTATTCAGCTAGAAAATGAGGGAATCCTGGGAACGAAGAAGACTAAACATCTGTCAAGGTTCAACGCGGTCCACAGTGGCCAAAACGTAAAAAAAAAAAATAATATACGAATGATTAGTTACTTTAAGATCCTACTCAGAATTCAAACCTAGGATCTTCTATTTTGTATTTCAACACTCAACCAATATACCTTTAAGACTATCAAGTTTTATTATTGCAATAAATAATTATTTGTTATTTATATAAGTGAATTTAATAATTTATAATGTTTTATGAAATACAAAATCAAAAGAAAGATTTCATGAATGTTAATTCATTATCATTTTAATGTAGGTTGTACTGCCCCTCAAATTTTCATCTATCCAGTTTATCATAATAAAATATTATAATATGTGTAGTTTGCTACAACAAGATATTGATTTCACAACAATTAACATCTGGTTTTTTATGTAGGATACTATTTCATTACACAATATCATACACAATTATAATTTGCAAAAAAAACAAATTTATTCATAGAGAGAGTACATGTTCTGATATTTTAGGTGTATGCAAAAATAATCTAGATATTAAGCAATAATTATTAATTGTTTCACTATGATAAATGCTAATGATATGTCAGTTTCTGTTAAACAATGATTTCTATGATGACAAATGAATGACACTTTCTGTTTTGAATTGACAGTTTATTACATTATACTAAACATGTATGAACCAGTTTAACCTACACTAATTTATAACTTAACTACGCATATTATAGCATGCAAACAAGAAAACATACTTGATTTTTTTCCTTATGCTTTCACTTCCTTGATTTTATTTTTATATATACAGTATATATTTAATTTCTTCTTCATATTACCAAAATAACAAAAATAGACAAACACAATGAAATCTTTTATGTTTAATATATTTTCCAAATAATATTGTTTGGACATATTAATTTTAAATTAATAGTTGTAAAATTTAGTTATAAATTTGAAACGTTTTGCAATATCTTTTATTATTATATACCATTTTAATATTTCAACTTGTTTGCATAGTATATTCATATGTGTAGGTACCAACACAACCATATTTGCTCTTGTAATAGTAGATTAAATAAATCTGATTTATAATTTTCTTGTAGGTTGTAACTTAGATGTATTTTTCAATAAGTGTTTAAATATCTATTAAAAACTTTCACTTTCCTTTTTAATAAATTACACAGACAATATTAAGTTGTTTTATTATCTGGATATTAAATTAATAAATTACATTGTTTATTAAGTTCAACAATATTTATAAATGAAACTATATTAGAATTTAAAATATTAATACATAACCAAGTAATGAATTTATAAGACTGCACTATTAATAAAGTACTCTTGTTTAGTAGGAATACTACAAAGTTTTAATTTATACTGTTAAGTATGAATGTTTAATTAGCTCAATATTTTTTAACTAGGACCTGTTTTAAATAAATTACCAAACAATTTTATTAACATTTTACTGGGTCATTTTTTGAACGACTGTGTTAAACAAATACATCCAGTGATGTTATTCATGTTTTCCTGTCAGCTGGTCATCCAACTAATAATTTGGTCATCTTGAATAACATTAAGTTTAGAGCAATTTTCTACCAGGTAACTGATGGGTTTGGCCTACAGTTCATTCCACTTTTTTGGAACTGTTGTAAACAAACGCTCTGTTATTGGTTAGATGCATAATTGCAGTTATAGAAAATACTTAAGGTGAGCCACACCGATGGTGAGAGCAAATTTACAACTAATTGAAATCACACTTAACTTATGATAAATTACTGAACTACACACATGATTCACTGAAGTAACTAGTTACATTGTCAGAAGTAGACATAAACATTAATATGTTGGTATAAAATATTAATTGGCACCTGTCCACCCGATAGAAATTATTGGTCATGTTTGTCTCATTCTTCCAACTGTATGCTTACATGATTTGTTTACACCAGTTCTAAAGTTAAGTGGAGTAAGGTTTAAACACCTGTATTTTTTTTTGGTTTGACGTCTGACTGTTTTGCAATTTCTGCTAATGCAGATGGTGGAGAATGATGATCTTTGAAAATGAGGGATGAAAAAATATGAGACCTGACCAGGAATCAAACACGAGATCGTGGCGTAGAAGCTAATTGTGCTAACCACTACACCAACGGGCTGGCCAAAACACCTTTAATAAGGCTGTAGTAAATAATTATATTTTATATAACTAATCCTTTGTTAAAAGTAATATAAAAAGACTGATACTACACAAATATTTTAATTTAATCTTTAAAACTGTGGAAAATCTCTATTTCAATTTACTCGAAAATTCAAAATTGAGTTTTCAATAAATTACTACAATTTTTAGGCTGACTGTTATGACAAAACATATACATGTAGTCAAAAGAAAATAAGTCTTATTACAGTTTATTTCATGAGTTTTATACTTTTTCGATAATCCTCATGTTTTGGTGATATTTTTAAACCTAACATATATTGGGAACTATGCTCATAACAGGCAGGTGGAGTGTTAAATTATTTTCACTCATTCTGCTAGTTCCAGGGCTACCAAAAAAATAGTTCTGTTTTTTATCACACGGTCAGCCAATTATATGACTGAAGCATTTATGAACAGAAGAAATAGAGGCATAAAATAAATTAGTCAGAGTTATCTCCTCTGAGTAATGAATTTCATTATAGAGCCAGACATTGTGGCGAATGAAGTGAAGGTGTAATTTGCAAGGGGGAAAGTAGTTGCTTTTCAGAGGGTCTGGAATGCTGATAAGCATACTTTTAAACTCACTGAGGAAGGCACCGGTAAACCACCTCACTCCTCATTTTACTTAATAAAGCCTCTAGAGGTTCAAACTAGCCTTTCGGCTGATGACCTAATTAACAACAATATTATATCAACTAGCACAAATCGTTTTCATGAAATTTAGTTACTTGTATGTATATAAATACATGCATGTAACTTCTGACTTCAAAAAAAAAAATTAAATTATACTATCAATGGGTTTTAAACTTACAATTTTATGAATTATTGAATAAAATTAAATTTAAGCAACTTATACGAGATATGAGTAAGAAATAGTTTTTTTCCTATGATACTTTTCTAATATCTGCAGGTTTTGTCAAAGAGAGATTATTTTTCAGACAATGCGTACCATATTTTCATTACCGATGTTACTAAATGTTATTGAATTACTGAAAAAAAATGTTAAAAAGTATATGTTTAAGGAATAAATTTATTAAGCAAAGCTTTAAGATGAAAGAGAGTGAACTAAATTTATCAGAAGTAATCACATTAAACTAGATTTATCAAGTTTAAAAAAATTATAAGATAAATACTTTTGCATAACTTTTTAAAAAACACATTAACAGCGCTGTTATTAAAGACTACTGTGGTTTTTGGAATGATTGGGTTTTATGCAAAATTTCCATACCTTAGCTGAAAATCAAACCTTTTTAATTTTGATTTGTAGTCGATCATGAAAAATATTAAAATATGGAGGAGCTTTTAATAGTTTTATAACAGAAATTATCAAATAAAACTATTTTGAAATAGTTTTCCTATGTTTTTTGAACTTATTTTTACGTTAGTTTTACAAGGAAGATTTTCTTTGTAATTGATGTTATGAGATTAAATAAAAAATGGTATAAATTTTAACATGATGTAGGCCTAAGACAGGGATAAAGAACTCATAATTGTTTAACTTTTTTGTACTTACAGCCATTAATCCTAAGCCGCACAGTCTTTCTTTGATGTAATGCCTTGCCTGAGATTCATTTCCAGTTGACAGCGCTTCTTGAATTTCAGGATCACTGTATACTTCATCGAATCCATCAAGATGCCTTCCTGACCGACCGGATAGTAAAATATCATCTACTATTGTGTTATTAGTTACACCGACTTCACTGGATTTTTTATTGCTACTCCATGACCAGTCTTCATCACAATTAAACCTATTTGTTATTGTTAACAATAAAATTCCTCCCAGCAGCCACATGTTGCTGCTCATCCTAAAAACAAACAAAAAAAAAATACTTAGAATTATGAAGAAATGAAAAACCATCTGAAAACCACACTAATGAATCTTTTACATAATCTACGACAACATATTGAAAAAAAATGTTTCCATCGCTATAACTTTTATAATGATGGCCAGGCAGTTTCAAAAGTGGTTAGACATGTACTGAAACTCTTTGTAAACAAATCACCCTAGCGGCGATTCACTGTCACAACCGAAAAATTCAAAACAATCCCATCTGCCGGGAAAGTCATGATTACCGTTTTCTGGGATTGTGATGATATCGTTCATATGGAGTTTTGGAACGTGGCTTTACTGTCAACTCGAAACAATATATTGCTACCCTATCAAATCTGAAGCGACGGCTGCGTAGGATTCGTCCAGACAAAGAGCCATGACAATTCTACATTTTCAAGACATTCTGCATCTTCAAGACATTCTGTATCATGACAACGTTTGTCCTCACACAAGTCTGAAAACACTTACAACACTAGAGAAGCTTAGGTTTCAAGACATTTTACCTCATCCACATTATAGCTCAGATATTGGGCCCTGTGAATTTTCCTATTTCCGAGCTTAAGGAACATCTCAAGGGCATGCGTTTCTCTTCGGATGCAGAGGTGATAGCATAGGTGAGGGAATGCTGCCGTACGAAAAGTTCAGGCTTCTTCCTGACGGACTTTTCCAAAGCGTAGTACGTTGGCGTAAATCTGTCGCTGTTAACGGCGATTATGTGGAAAATTGATTACATTGGTGAGTAGGGGACAGTATATATCATTCACACTAATATGTAAACAATATATCCATTACTAATAAAGTTATAGCGATGGATGCATTATTTATCAATACATCCTCGTACATTTATTGTTAATCGTTTTACCGTGTGTCTAACACAAAGCCATAAATTGTATTATAAACAAAGTCAATCATATAATTAAATAAATTATTTTATTTTTATTTGTTCTACAACAATGACAAATAATCTATAAAATCTACAAGAATAGTATAAATTAAAAATTTATTTTCCAGTACCATTTATTATTGTTATTATTGTTACGGTATTGACATTTCAATTCAGAAATTCAGAATTTGGGTGCTGTCAAAGCGAGAGGAGAGTAGATTGCAAGCATCTGAAATGAAATTTCTTTGACATGCAAGTGTAGTAGAGAAAATCGTTGCAGGAATACCGAGATAAGCCTGGAATACCAACATCTTCTCTATAAACGACAGGCTTTATCAGAACAGAATATCGTGGTTGGAGCATGTGAACAGAATGAGGGAGCATATGATAGCTAAGAAAAAACTAGGCTATAAAACGGAGGGAAAAAGAAAACGAGGACTCGCGAGAAAGAGATGGGCAGATTTGAGAGGCAGAGATGTCTAATCTTGGAAAGGCAGAAGAAGAAGAAAAATTATAGCTAATGGTACGATAACTTGAAAGTCGGTATTGTACAATAATTTTTTTTAATTGAAAATAAACTAGAAAAATAAACAAAAGGTAAAGTCTACATAACTAATTAAAGTAAACAATCTATAACCAAACATCAAAAAAATTAGTAATTACTTGTGCAATTATGAATAGCGGGAAAGCAAAACGTCCACTTTTTTTGAAGAGGATCGTTTCCTGAGGAAGCTGGTTATTCTTAATTTGCTAGACGTAATTTTGTCATATGATTGGCAGGACATAACAATTAAAGGTCGTAATAACAAAAGGACAAGACGACATCTTAGAAGTGTTATTTTTTATTGACAAACAGTAAAGCAATACGTGAGAGTACAAAAGTGGGAAGGAGAAAGTGTATGGCTTTCCCTACCGGGAGCATTCTGCCGTGATCTGTCTGTAGTGGGTATACCACTGAAGGCACTGCTCATCCCACTAGACGCTTCCGCTACTTTCATTCTTTGTTGACCGCCCGCAACGGAACTTTTTCCTACATGTCCTTGGTATATTATTATGTAGCTACAAAATATAAATTCTATTTATAAAAATTAACTTCTTAATCTAACATTACAAATTTAGTTTAAGTGTAATTTTTTTGGACTTTTTTAATTTTAATTTTTGATTTACTGCAACTACAGTTGTTTGAAATTAAGGAGATAGTAACGTTTTCCCCTGAGGGATATTTTTGATTTCGTTATTAAAAAATTTCCCTCTACAACTTTTTTAATTGTTTTTATTAAAAGTTTTAAATTATTTTTATTGTTGTAGGCAATTCATAAAACAATGTTACATAAACTATTTTAATAAAAAGTTTATATTACCTACATTATTAATATTTATTTACGAATTAAGTTTTCAGAACGAATTAAACTATATTTTAAAATGGTTATTACAAGTTCTTGTAATATGCGGTATTAATGAATCGATTAGGTACTACTTTAAACAGCTGATATTTTAATTTAAAAAATTATGAAAAATCCCTCTAGCGATTACGAATGCAGTATAATAATAAAAACTTTCCCTCTTAACCACTTCATACGTTCCCTATTAAAACAATATTGTCTTAATAAATTGAACCTACTGTAGTTACTTAAAATTAATGAACAGTTTTTCTTTAGCAATATTATCCCCCCTAGTGTGTGACTGCATAGTTATGCACTGGTGCTAGAATTTATTTTCTACTGATACTTACACTCATGTGAGAGTTCTATAAAAATATTAATTTATTAAATCTCTAACTTAATCCATTAGTTTTAGTAAACCATTAGTTTTAGTAACTTATAAACATGACTTGAATGTAATTTACTCTTATTTATAGTGTAACAGTACTTTTTTTAGTCTTTTCCTTAACGCACTAAATCTACAGGCTTAGTCCTTTTCAGTCGTCTAACTATTACACTTTTTTAGACACAATAATGGTTTTATCTTTCAATAAAATATGAATATCAAATAGTGTTACTTGTGGTCTTATAGTTCTAACTAATGTTGTACTTATACATTTTGTACCATAAGCGCACTTTAATGAGCGTGTAAGCGAATCAAAAATGCAGTAGAATGCTTTGTGGTATACAAGATAAGTCAGTCTAAGAAAGTCGGATCCAAGAAAAGAAAATTACTGAGTAAAGGCTTAATTCTGGTCAATGAAAATAAGAAGTACAATATAATAGATTTGTGATTTGTTCAATCACGAAATCTACACTCATGTGGAAAATTTAACATAAGTTAAATAAGAAGGCCTTTTATGATCGTATAATACAATTAACCTAAAGAGGACGATATACAGACATCTTTCTTTACTTTTTAGAGAAGAAAATCAAAGGTAAATAATTCACTGAAGTGGAAGAGAAGCTGCAAGAAATGCGAATCACAGTAAAAATATATAAGCTTAACCTCTTTAAGAAAACTTCTCAAACGCCAAGTTTTTCAGAAAAATCCGGAGCAGAAAACAGTCAAAATCAGGATTAAAAATACAAAAAAGGCACAGATTTTAAATTATGCTTATTAAGCAAAAGTTTAAGCACAGAAAAATAATAGTAGAAATGATATAGTCCATTGATCAACGAAACGATAGAAATTATAAATATTGTGCTTCAACAAGTACACATGTTGTTTATTAAAATTTATTTTTGAGACATATTTTATCCGTAGGCCTACACTTTAATATTAGAACCCGAAAATTCCGGACTGCAACTTTACCACTTAACAAACATGGCAAGTTGAAAATTTCAATAATAATTTTCGATTTTAGCATTAGTATGTGATCGCGCTAAAAATGTGTAAATATAAAAGTTTTTTGGTTTAAAAATAATTAACAATTAAGATATATAAATTTTTATCTCTTACGAGAGCGAATTATCAAATACTTTGCCTTGAAAATCTTCAGCACAAAGAATGCAGAATGCAAATATAACAAGTTTTGAACTATCTAAAGCGGTAATTCTATTTAAAATTCAGTAGTACCGGTTTAAAATATATAATACATTTAGTATTAAATATCATGTTACGTAAGCTAATTTACTAAATGAAATAGAAAGTGTAATATTAAGTCTCATTATTTAATGATGTATACGATACAATGATTATTGTATAAAGTCATTGTGTATATAACAATTGATTTAAGTATCATTCAATATTACACAAATATTATCTAATCTGTTATTAAATGGTTTGTGATTAAAAAACTTCTGAAAGCCAGCTAACTTTAAAGTCTATAGCTTTAGATTATTTAGCATATTTCTTTACTTTTCCCAGACTTGAAAAAGCATGCTGTCATAAAACAGTCCATACATTTTATGTTTCTAACCGCTACGAGCCAAAGAGTGTTGAGTATTTGTTTGTTTGCTTTTGAATGTACATGTAAATTTGTGCCTAATGTGTAAAATCTTTAAATAATAAAATTTTTCAGTTGTTAAAAAAATATTCAAAGTGGTCAGAGCAATTGGAGTCAATGCCTGGAGTTCCGGGTTCGATTCTGTTACGTCTGGCATTCTTCCTTCTTGATACAATTATAATTATACCTCAATTCATTATTATACCTCATATATGCATTACCGAGGCACAAGGCTTATGAATGTATCATCACCTAATAGAACAAATTTAAAAAAAAATAATAAATTTACTACATAAGCGATGTTATTGGATCTTCGATAAGGTGTATCATATTTTAGAAAACTACTGCTAAAACATGTTTCAGTAAGTACTAAAACGAAATATTTTGAAGTAACGCACGAAAGTTGGTTTTTGTTTGTCATAAGAAATAAATAATACATTCTTGGTTTTAATAAATTATATGGTTTGTTTTGTATTATTATTTTTTTTGAAACAACATAATTATTAACTGTGGTTTAATTAATATTTTATAAGAAAATAAATTATTTAGTGATAAATAATATAAATATGCTAAATATTTTTTATTTTTAAGATCGCATCGTTTTTATGGGTATTAGTGGCCATATTTTTGGTTATGAATGTAAATAACTGAACAAAAGTAATCATCATTTGAGTTAGAAATTTCCTACTATTGTCTCCTACAAGAAGTCTACAACCCAACACCGGCCGCATTGGCGTAGTTGGTAACGTGCTCGCATCTCATCATGCGGTCTTGGGTTCGAATCCCATTCAGGTACGGCATATTTTTATACGTTACAAAATATTATTTCATCCTTCATCGTCTGCATTAGCAGTAATTGCAGAACAGTCGGAAGTTAAAAGAAAAACAACCCAACGGGGTAGTAAGACCTATTCCATAAACTACCAAATGGAAAAATTTGAATGATAAACCAAATAAAAGTATGTCCGATTGAGTCGTTCGACCAAATTTTTTATTTAAAAATGTGTATTAGATGGAAAAATTGACGGATTCAAATGCCAAGTTTTTAGTAGTTTTCCGGTAATAAGCTTTAAAACGTACGTTAGTTTCTTCTGTATTATACAACAACTAAAATACCGAGAGATTTAAATTAATACTCTTGTTACATTATTAATATGAAAAAATTGCTAAAGTATTATTTTATTTATTTATTAAAAACTTAAAAGTAATTACCTTTTGTATTTTAACATATTTCTGTTTGAGAAATCTTCATGTGAAGACTAATGATGATGATGATAAATTACACAATGTCAGCTAGAATGTTGGAAAGAAAAGGTCACATCTTCAATACTCATCTTATATCATCTTCAAAACTCATCGTATATCCACGACTTTAATAGTGTCTCAAAGAATTAAGGTTCTTCCGACAAAATCTTCTTTTTTAAGTCGCATGAACTATTTTGGGTTGTTAGTGACTACAATGTATGGTTACGGTAAGAATTCGGTGGTTTTTGAAGTGTAGTATCTCCAAGACACTAATATGGAATCGAACCCAAAACCTTACGTTTTGCAGAGCAACGCAATCTAGCGCTCTAATTACTGGACCACGGAGGCCGTCCCATATTTGTTAAAACATTTTGTTGCTAAACTGGAATAGCCTACTTAACCACGCAAGTACACAATTTGAAGATGTAATAAGTAGATAATTTTCTTGTTATTAAAAAGAAGTAGGCACCTACTGAAATTATTCTTTGCTCCACTATGAATTTAACCAACCACATTTTACTGGGTTAGAATATTTTTAACGGTTCTTTCATATTACTATGTACTGTTTAAACTAGTATTTATACAATAAGGCTGGAAAAACGAGGAGTTATACCATCAAATCAAAAAAAATTGATAATTACTAATAAAGTGATAAACTTCTGGTCAATTTTAATCTGCAAGGATAATATTTATGTAGGCCTATTACAAAATTCGTTACATATAGATACTGAATAATATTTTTACTACATTATGCAATTTATGATTATTTAGTAAATTCGCTCTATTCGGTTCATTAATTTCAAAAATGATAGTATTTAATTCACACATTTTATTGGATAATAAATTTTATAATTAATTTTCACCTTATTAACGACAAAAAATAAAAGCTTTTCAATAAAATATTATTCATAAGCCTTCATTCATATACTATTTTAAACTTTGTACCGCGTTTTAATAGGTCAAAATATATTATTTTATTTTACAACAAAATGATATGACTGTCCCATGTTTATTTGATATTTACAACAACTGGAAGTTATGCTTATGGACCGTAAAGATAAAAGCTGATTAAATAATGGGAAACTTTATAAAAAAATACCTAAAAATACCACGATTACAAAAATTAACACCAATACTTTACATCTAAAACAAAGCTACATTCATAAAGACTTTCTCCTTATGAGATAAACTTACTGAACTGAAGTGAAAGGCTTTTATTTTACAGTGAAAATGAAAGTGTTTTGTTTCTTTAAAAATGTTATTAACAAAACTATTAAATTGTAATAATTTGTATCTACAATTGATTTTAATTTATTGATACTGTTTTTTCAACCAATTAATTAATATAGAATTTATTTGATTAATTCATTTAAATTTTAAACATTTAATAATAATATGTTAGTTTTGTTTTCCGGTATTTTGAAGGGTATTTATTGACTTCATTAACTACTTTAACATTTTAATTGATCTCGTTTTTTTTTTAGAAAACATCATTTGATATTACTATCGAATGTTAAATCTCTACGCTGGAAACTTATATAGGCCTACATTTTATATTACGGAAGAAAGAATTATTATAAAAATTATCGGAACTAAATAAATAGTTATTACGGTATTATATTAAGATACGAAGACTAAAATTCTACGGATACCTTTATAATATGGATGTCAAAAGTTTGACAAAAAAATTCGTGATACTAAACAATAGACACTTAATTTTTTGGGTAAGTGGTTTAAAGAATAAGATATTGAATTGGAATAAACAGAACAAAACATAATGCAACTAACCGAGTTTGAACTACAGACTACTGTTTACAGAGTTATAGGGGTTCAACGAAGAACAAAATCAGAACATTTGATTACAGTAAGATAGAACAAATCCTACAGTAAAAGAAGGTTAAAAGTATAGGCTATAAAAAGTGCTTCTAAAGGTTTAAAAATATTTTTTTCTTGGTCTAAAGTTGTCCAAAAGGGGAAAACTCAACTACATTAAAATTTCAATTTTTTGTATCTTTTTCTCTAACCAAGCATTACGCACTGAACTTCAGTTTATCTTTGTTATATTTTTAGTCTTCTAATATTTTTTCATCTCTTCCCTGTATCGCTTTTTTATTTTTTCTCTCATTTAAATTGCTCCTGTGTTCTTCGACATTCTAACTTAGAATCCGGTGTTTTATCTCTGAATGTGTTTTTCTAAGATAACAGATAAAAATTTTTGTCTTAGAGAATTTTTAATTTATTTTTATTTGACATTGTTATGGTTGGTTTGATCTTCCAGGGGAATTTGAACAGTTGTATCATAAATTCTACAAAGAAAATTGTTTAAAATATAATTTTGTTTTATTTTAAGTTACATCAACATCTTGGTTATTAGCAACTGCTTTGGGTTGAGGAACGGTGGGATTGGACTTGTAATAATTTTACAGACTCGTCCAGGAATCGAACCCGGGACTTCCGCTTAGCAGCGTTGCATGCTAACTACTGGGCTACGGAGCCAGTCAAAATAAATCTTATTTTCCTAATTTTTCCCAAAAAGTTTTCTACATTTCTTTATTCCTTCGTAATCTCCAATCTGCTTTGTCTGTACCACATTTTTTTATGATTTTTCTTTCCAATATATTTCCAGTTTGTCCTAGTTGCAATAATTCATTACTAAACATTTTCAAGGAAGTAAGCACCGCACTTTTATTTTTGTACAATACATATTATTTATTATTAATTTAAAGCATTTATTTAAAGCATTTATAAATAATAAATAAGTAGTACTGTGTTCTTCTATTATCTTAAATTTAAATACTCGTACATACCGTATTTTAAAAAAATAGTTTCACTTTTATTGTATCGCGTATCGTATTACAAATACATTTATTTAAATAACCTGTTGTGTTTTTTTTTTGACCGCGATATTAAATACATATAGTAACTTACATAAGCAGGAAGAAATCATTTGAAAGAAGATGCGTAGGTGCAAAATACACTGTTTACAAATTCAGTCAACGTAATCTTGTACTACTTTCGCTTTTATTTCAATTTTCACTTTTGATTTATTAAATAGAATAAATATAATATTTTTCATTACATGTTCTATAATTATTATTAAAAACTGGATTATTTCATTTTGTACACTCATTATTCTGTTATATGAAATTTTATAATTTTATGTTTATTTTTTATGTAACTACTTACAAAATTATGTTGTTTATTTTAACCGTTACAAAGGGTATTGAACTCTCGAATAGACGACTTATTCCTAATTATTTAAGTATTTTCATATTACTCTGAATTAACCAACTTATTTTTTCTTAGTTTATTTAGAGTCGCATCAACAATTTTATCAATGGTGACTACAGTGTGGTAATAAAATGATAATAAAACGTGTTACCGGACCGGGAATCGAATCTATTATAGGACATCCTGCTTTGTAATCAAGCTAACCGTTACACCATAGAGATGGCCAAATCCGATCCTATAAAGAAAAAATTTAACGTATTAAGATAACCTACTTTTCTACAAACAAATGTCAGTAGTATATTCTTTTTAAGTCTACCACTTTAACTCGTAAAAGATTGAAGGATTGTAAATCTTCAAAACATTAACTTTACGAACTCCTTTAAACTTTGGTATTTTTCTTAAACCTTAGTTATTCTTGTAAGATATATTTGAATTTTTATATTAGTTTTAGGTTTTCTAAATTATTTTTTTCTTGTAGTATATGAAAAAATCTCATCTGATTATAAATTTTATATCAGGGAAATTATAAAGTATGCAGCCTGCTTTTCATGTTTTTAAAGTATTTATAAATCAAAATATATCACACATGGCAAGTATATTTTAAAACTTTTGAAATCAATTCCTAACTTATTCGCGCCGGTAACCCTAAATATGTTTCTTTAGTTCGTTCCAATCGCCAAGAACAACTTAAAATTAAATTAAATAATCACTAATTAAAATGTATCTTCTCTTTTAATTTTTCCCAATTTGTCAGCATTCCTGTACGTTTAAATTTTGGAAAGTAAAAATTTCCTATCTTTCAACCATTTGTAATAATAGACTGTTCTCTCCATTTTGATTTTAATTTTAGTTTCTTTCAACAAAAATATGGGTAATAGCTATGAGTTGGCCCATTTTATTAAATATCCTTTCAATCAGTCATTTAATTAAGTAGATAACGGTACAGATTTTTACGCATAAATTTAATGATATTACTTTACACAATGAACCGACTAAAATTTACAAACAAAAACTACAAGACTGTATGATTTTATAAAACATGAAAAGAAAAAAACCATTAATTTGTATATTTATTTATATGGACATCAAAATTTTTCTCAGTTAATTTCATCAATAACGTCAAATTAAAATATAGAAAGTCGTTAGGCAAAACAAATTCGAAACAATGAAAGATATTCCAAGAATATTAAATAATTTATAGATTCATGTATAATAAAGTAATAACCACTTTTAGCCTTTATCTGTAAGGGGAAGACCATTTTCAGGCACATGAATAATACAAAATGCTGTTAGCCCTTTAAACACTCAACTGGATTGAAAAATCAATTATTCGATTTTTGTTGTCATATTTTAGCTGTAAATTCAAATCCAAATCTTTGAGTAAAGTCAGGTACACGTCAACTTTATTAACAATGTAGTTAATATTTAGTATTTAATTTTGAAATATATTCTTACATTTTTAAAACCAATAACTACTACACTTGTATTAAATTAGCTAACTAATATTGTAACCTTATATTTTTTCTTAGCGTCGTTATCGTTGAAGAAAAAGAAGTGAAAACACAATTTACACTAATTGGAGTTATATTCGTGAAAACAACGGATTTTCTCATGCAGCCTTGGTTAATGATACATAGTTGTCATATTGGAGGGTGGAAAAGAAAACAAAAGTTTTCAAGAAGACTAGCATACTGATATATCTTGTGATTAAGATGCGGTAAACAACTTTACTTCTCGTTTTATTTTAATATAAATTTTAGAGGTTTAAACCAGCATTCTGGTAGTTGACCTGAACAACATTTACAGGTTATGTTAACGGAATTTACGGTATAAATAAAAAAATAATTCAAGTTTACATGAGTATGTATAATATTATAACTGACAAAAAATATATGAATTAATTTGATAAAATTTCAAAATTTATATTGTATGCTTACTTACAATAACAAATAACATTAAAAAGCAGCAGGACCTACACACACCAGCAGTTCTGGAAGAAATATTAAGATAAGCCACAAAATAAAAGGCAAATCTTGAACATATTAGTAATTAACTAATTAGACAACAGCAAAGAAATTTAACGGTTATTACTTTATCCTATTGATCTTTTCTAGACAATAATAGTATTAACTTGTAAATAGTACATAAAATTAGATTAATAATAATAATCTTAGGTTGGTCTAGAGGTAAAGTCGTCGCCAAAATCAGCTGTTTAACAGCTAATTTTCCGAGACGAAGGTTCTTGGTTCAAATTCTAGTAAAGGTAGTTACTTTTATAAGGATTTGAATGCTAGACAGTGGTTACCGGTGTACTTTGATGGTTGGGGTTCAATTATACTCTCTCAGGAATGGTCAGCCTGAGTCTGTGCAAGACTACACCTCATTTACACTTCATACATATCATCCTCATCTCATTGGGTCATGGGGTTGCTTATTGTTCTGAATTAAACAGATTGCAACGTACGCATATTAGGAATTAAAAAAATATATATAATAATAATAGTTTATATAATTTAAAGAAAACTTATTAAAAATTTATTTTCAAGATATTTTGTTTGTTAAAAATAGTAAGTTATTGTCAAACTTGTCAATCCGTAGGTCCATGTTAACAAATTGCAGAATGTTTTTTATGCAGTAACTAAAGAAAAACTTACGATAAGACTCGAAAATACTATATTTTTTTAATTTATTTAACGTTGCGTCAACTGCAACGGTCATTAGCGACGACGTTGGGATGTAACTGTGGAGGATGAAATTATTTTTGTAACGTATGAAAATATGCCGTGCCTGAGTGGGATTCGGACCCATGACCGCATGATTAGAGGCAAGCACGTTACCAACTACGCCAATGCGGACGGCAATACTGTATTTTAGTTATAACTTTTTCTAATTGTAAAGCACACCATACAAATAATAGACTTACTCTTGTAAATATTATTTTATTACAGACTTTATTTTATCATAAAGTATTAAGCCTTTTATAAATCTAATTTGAACTTTACTTCTTGTTCTATGTAGACTATTTGATGTTATTTTTGTTATATATGTATTTATTATCCTATTTTTCTTTTGTTTTCCTCTAATTTTATTAATTTTCTTTTTATTGTTTTATTCTTGACTCAATACTGGGATATAGTCTTTAAAGAAATGTTTCTGTTTTTATTTCATTAGTTTATTCAAAAAATTGAACTTTCGGATCGTTAAAAAAAATTTACATATTCTTTTACTTTGATCTTTAAACTCATCTTTTAATGGGAAATTATGAAAGCGTTATAATTCGGTACTTATTGATTTATATTTGTACTATTACTACGCAGTATTTACAGGTAGTAAAACTGTAATTAATTAATTAAACTATCCATAAATATTATGAAACTATTGTCAACTCAGTCACAATGTAAACATCTGATTGTTTGACAAGGCACTAATTATGTTAATTAAATTAAAGTACTGGAACTAATTGTATATCGTTTAATTTATATTAAAACACCAGATTTAAATTTAAAGGTATTGTTTCCGTTTTAATGTATCGGTTACATAATTTTTAATAAAAAAAATTTCAAAGTAAATTAACCCATTAATATACCAGATATTTATTTATTTTTATTAATAAAAATGTATTACTTTTATTTTTGTGTTTAATTTTTCATATAAATATTTTTTGTTAATTTATTAAATTATTTTTAACAACAAATCAAAATTTTCAATCAAATTTCAAAGCGCCCGTACTCTTCTTGGTATTTCTGAAATTTTTCACAACAATGTTAGGTGTAAAGACAGTTGTGACAAAGTTATAAAATTTCTACGCTATATTCCTGTTGAAGACAAAATCTGATAAACCTACTAATTTTCTTTTTTTATGTTTTAATTTATGAAATTGTTGTTGTTTTTATTGTTATTAGTATAATTCCTATTGTGGTCGCTAATAACCATTAGCAGTGATGCGACCTTTATAAAAAAAACTCATTAATTAATATTATTATTTTTTATTAATCTTGAATAATTTAATTTATTTTTAATGTAATAGCACGTTTGTTTGTTCTTCATAATATTAAAGAAGGTAAGCTTTAACAATTACATAAATAATTGAATTTTAATTAAAAAAAAGAAATTAAAATATTTTAAGATATTATAAATTAATAAATAAAACGAACTTACTTTTTATTATTGATATAAAAAGTTATTAGTTTCCATTTTAAAGAAAAAGCTAAAAATAGTATAAAGTTGTGACTTACCGGTGTTTTATGTATACCAGATAGATGAAAGAAAGTGAAATGATTATTTTACGGTAAACTGGTTGGAACACTAGAGGGCACTGTTACGATATACAAGACAGCGCTCTTTCTTATAGGGAGGACATCAGCCCCGGCGTTTAACCACCTCTCCGTCAAGGCTTCTGTGAAAGCGATGCAATGCCGCTGCTGGACAGACTATCTTAAGCGGGAAAACCCCACCTTAAGTAACTGCCAAATTGTGTTATACCGTGTATGATTTAAAAACAATGAATGAGTCATAGTGTCCATCAAGTACAAGGCTTAATTCTTTTGCAGGTATCGTAATGTATTTGCCATTGTAATATAATGAATCTGTCACCAAAAAGAGAATTATGTCCTTCTGTCTGAAAGTATTTTCCGGACTTATAATTAGGATAAACATTTGATGAATTAAAATTAATTTACAAATGAATCAGTCATTTCAGAAAGCCCAAAAGTTAAAATTTCATTTTCTTTAGTGTTATTTTAGGAATAACTGAATGTAAACACACCATCCCTACAAAAATCACATAAGTCTGGCTTACTTTTAATCGTAATATAACACTTGGTAAAGGTGTATCCTAAGTGATATAAAGTACTTTCTAATTGAGAAATTAAAGTGGATAATTTTTGAAGCTTTTAAGCTCCATTTTCTAATGGAAGAGGCTACATAAAGTTTCTATCTAAAAATCTTTTTAAGGGAGATAAAACTACTGTTTGTGATGACGGCGAAGAACGTAAATAATCCTGAAAACCACCACTTTTCTTTCTTAAGTTAAAAATTTTAATTTTTATTATTACAAAAAGCTATTTTAAGTCGCTAATGTAAACTAGTGAAATAAATAAATTAATAATAATTATTGTACAAGACAATAAATTGTCTTCTGGTCTAACAACGAATTTTACAGAAAACAACGTAAGTTAACATTTTACTCCAATTTATTTTAGAAACACCTGAAGTCAAAATTTTCAACTTTTTTTTAAATGAGTGGCTTACCTTCAAAAAGACAAAAGTAGGCGTAGCCTATACATTTTTTATTAAAGGGGACAGCCCTCTGAACAAATTATATTTTTTAATATTGTTTTTTATTGAAACGTAGTAAATTACCAGTTTTTTTAATTTTTGCAAAAGTTACTTTTTTGACTTATGGGCTTCCTGAAATGACCGATTCAGTAGTTCAGTAATATTCGGTAATATTCAGTAATATTCAGTAAGATTCAGTAATATCACCTGAAGGTTTATTAGCTGGTTTCTCTTTATCATGATTTGTCACGAATCACTCGAATTACATATTGCTTGAAGAATTTTCTTGTGTTAGAAATTAAACTGTAAATTTGTTACCATTTTTAATCGCAGAAGTTATTAAACAACGTTAAGATAATCTTTTAGATCGAAAAATTTTATCTTTAAATTTTTGTTAACTCATCTCGAAAATTTTGAAATTTCTTTTTGGTAACAAATTACATAAAATTTACCTTTATAGTTGGATGCATTATTTTAACGTTGTCATAGCGTTGAAGTCTTTGTTCGTGCTTTTGCGCGAACCTCTGGATTTCACTGGAGACAAAATACACTCGTAGGTCTCTTTGGATGCTGTAGTTTCAGTAAACTAGGGTGCATTGACAATCAATATCAGTTTACCATGTTTTGGAGGCCATGTAGGATATTTATATTGATTTTTTTGGTGCTTACGGGCTTTACAATCTATTTTTTATAGACTTGTAATAAAGATCTTCTCTCTAGGAACCAGTATAATTTCTTATACAATTATTTTCTTTTTGACATGAGATTTCCAGCGAAGCTTAGCGTGCATTATCGTAGAAAAAATAAGAGTGAAAATCTTCATTTAAGGTTTAGTAAAAATTTGTGTTCAGCAGTTAAAACCTTAAGTTATTTAAAACAGAAAAAAATAGCTGTGTATTATTGAAAGAAATCCGAGAGATTTCCGTCCTTACATAGATTAACTCCTATTTAAGCACTTCTACCTTAAATGAAGGTTTTTCATATTTTCGGGGACAAATTCCATGATACTTAAGATTAAACATTAAAAAATTTTTTTTGTTAAGATATTGTAAAAATAATTTTAAAAAATCAGTAAAATTTGATTTTAGTTCCATCTAATTTAAATATTTTAGACCAAACGTTAAACATGTAATTTTTTAAAATAATTTATGTTAATAATAAAAAATTTGATTTAAATCTTTTTCATACAGTATTGTTATAAACTTATTATTTCATAAGTTTACTTCCTTTAATATACCGTAATTAGTCGGTTTGACAATGTAAAGTCAGTGTTGCCGTTTAGACTGAAGTACTTAAGTGCGTTCACAATACCACACAAAGTAATAATAACAAAGTATTGGTTCTAAAGGTATTGGTATTAAAGCGTAAAACCGGACGTTTCTGAACATGTGTTCAGAAATGTGTGAAAAATAGTTTTTCATATTTTTATGTAGCCACGTAATTATTTGAAACACAGATTTGAGAAAATCATTTACATGGTCATTCTCTTCCTCACGAAAATTTTCAATTTTGTTTTCTGTATATTTAGTAAAACTTAATTGTGTTACTTAAATTTCGTAAGATAATATTACATAATATTATTTTAATCTGGCGAGAAAAATATTATGATACTGGGGACAGAAATAACCAATCTCTTAAAAGAAATCAATAATGAATCGTACTTAATTATATAAATAATAATAATTAAAGCTATTTTTACTTTGATGTACTTGAAGTAAGTATTTCAGTTAAATATGCCACGAATAAATTGCGATAAGGTAAGTTCTAAGAATATACTATACAAGCCTACTATTTTTACTTTCTTTTCCTACATGAATATAAAGGAAAGGAAAGTATTGTTTTAGGACTTTTTGAAATCGAGGTTTCATCAGAAATACACGTTTTCAGACCCCTTGAACCCAAAAACGATGTTTTTACCTATAGGTCTGTGTGTGTTTGCTTGTGTGAAGAAATTATCTCAAGAACGAAATACTGTGAGAAGTTGAAATTTGGAATTTAAGTTAGGTACCATGACGGGACTGGCACGAACATTTTCTTCAAAATCAGTCAATCGGAAGTAGTCGTTGGAGTATTCGGAAGTAGTTTATTCATTCAATTTTTCATTTTTTGCAATTTCCCCATAAATTCCTATGATTTCTTTAAAATTGCCTCATTTCCTACATGTTTGATGCCCTTCAAGATAGGCTAAGCGGGATATCTGCTGAAATTTGTGGTGGGCTGTGCTCTCGTGGTGAAAAATCGTTTTTTTAAGATTGCGGTTTTAATACGCATTTTTCGATAAAAGTGTATAGGCCTACTATACTCGTATACAATCAAAATTATAGAAAATTTAAGAAACCTATAATTTTTGTTTGAAGTTTTTCTAGAGCGCTTTGTTAAGCGTCAATTTGTGATTCTCTGATTGAAATCGGTAAAAAATGGGATTTTTTGAGATTACGGCCTAGTATGGAATTTATGACAAACTTATACTTAACCAAAGTTATAGAAAATTAAAAACCAACAACTTTTTCTTTAACCAATTTTTATATAAATATCTTAGCGTCAATTTTTCATATGTTTAAGTCGAATAGAGGTTGGTTTTCATTTTCGTTTTCATTCACCCGTAACTAAAATTAAGTTGCATTTTTAACTTTGCGCTGTTTACTCTTAACATTCCACGTTCCAACTCGAAGAATATCAGAAACTTTTATCTTTTTGATGAAGTTCCCTCTGACAGTCCTCGCTCGGAGATCCAAATAGAGGACTAGTTTACCTCCGGAATGTTTTACCAGAGAGGACGCCATCATAATTTTTTCATATTTTGAAATTCTCGAAGCACTTGAAGACCTGCATTTACTAAGTAAGCCTAACCAGAATCATGCATGAAGGAGTGTCCTCACGATAATTCTAGTCAGACAGAAAAAGCTGTAGTTTACTGTTGCTTTCAGCTTTTTGGTTGGCTGACTGAGTACCCCAAGCCACCGTCTGCCAGGGTGGAATGGGTAGCCCTGCCAGTTCCGTTTACCATGAGACGGTCATCGTGCTGATGAGCGGTCACATGGTTACTAACAGGCCACACAACGTGAATGTACGGATAGGACACTATTTTTCTATCCCGGCCGTTTCCATTAAGCATTTTTTAAAAGGAATTAAGGGGTCTCCTTCCAGTTGACAACAGAAGCCCTTTATAGCCCAGGTATTAGTCTATCAATAGTGGAGGGTAATATTGAAGGAGTGAATTGTAGGGGAAGGCAAAGTTTAGAATATATAAAGCATATTACAAAAGATGTAGGGTGTTACAGGTATGTAGATATGAAACAACTTGCGCAAGATAGAACAGCTTAAAGAACTGCATCAAACCAGTCGAGAGACTGACAAAAAACTGTTTACTTATGATCAAAACAGAGGTTACATTTATCATTATTTACTTTGGCAAGAAAAAGTTGCGTGAATGTTTCACGCTAAATTTTTTTATTTTCGTTTCCGTCAACTTTTGATTTCAGTAGGTTCGATGACTACGATAATCATGTGTGAATAATTCCTTTAATTTTCTAGCTTAAGTTTTCTTTCATTTAATGTTTTCTTCATTAATCCGAAAATGCTTTCTTCCTTTCATTGCTTCATTTTGGTGCTAATTGTAACTTTTTTCTCTGAAAAGTCTTTGTATTCTTTAATTGTTTAAAAATTTAATTCTAATTTATTTTATATATTTATCAATTTTTAGTGTCATTAGGTGTTTTTATGTTCTTTGAATCATGTTGCTGTTGTTTAGGTCATCAGACGAAAGGCTGGTTTGTTCCTCTAGAGGTTTTACTGAGTAAAACGAGGAGTGAGGTGGTTAACTATTGCCTTCCTCAGTGAGTCAAAAGAGCACGCTTATTAGCATGTCAGGCCCTCCGAAAAGCATCTACTTTCCACCCTGCAAATGACATCTTCACTTCATTCAACACAGGGTCTGGCTGTAAAGTAAAATTCATCACTCTAAGAGGAGATAACTCTTGACTAGTGTATTTTACATCTCTACCTCTTTTGTTCTTAAATAGTTCAGTCGTATAATTGGCTGACTATGTGATAAGAAACAGAACTAATTTTTATAGCCCTGAAACAAACAGATCGAGTGTAATTAATTTAACACTTCATCTGCCCGCTACCGGCGAAATGAATCATGTTATATAGGTACTTTATAATAGGTAGGCCTAATTGTATTCTTTCATATTTTTTCAAATATTTGTTTTGTAAACCAAAATTCTATTACAATCAGTTAAATCCTTTTGGGTGTATTTGTCAGACAGGTCAATAGCTATTACTATAAATATAATTTTTTGTTAAAAGAAATTCGAGAAACGGATTTTCCAATAAAAATTTCATAATATAATTTTATAAATATAATAAATTATAATAATAAAATAAATTATAAATTATTAATATACTAATAAAAAATAATAATAAAATAATTATTAAAAAATTATTATTAAATTTTATAAATTATTATTTATAATTTTATAAATATAATTTTTTGTTCAAAGAAATTCGAGAAACGGATTTTCCAATAAAAATTTCATAATATAATTTTTTATCAATTTCATAATACTACATGGATTACTCGTATATGTGAGAAAATAAACAAGCAAAAAATTCTGATAGATTAATATAAAAATATTTATAACTGATGATCAGTATCAAGTTCCAGTTATTCAAGATAATTTATTAATACTATAATAACTCTAACTTAATTTTAAGAAAGATAAATTTATTTTTATTACTTTATAAATTGGGTTACGAATTGAATTATTATTAAAATAATAATACAATACTTAGAAGAAAGATTGTCATATGCAACAATATTTTGTAAGTGGGGAATACTCTTGGTTGTATTTAAAGTGTGTCAGGGAGTATGAAGTAACTTTGGTGCATACTAGCAGTTACCCAACTGGGAATACCAAGACAAGGCGTAATGAACTAGTGTTATAAGACTGGACTGTACTAGTCTTCCGCATTAAAGGTAGTAACAGACTGTACATAAACAATGATTTGATTGACACTTGCATTTTTTATACAAATACATCAATAGAAGAATAGATGTATATATTTTAAAATCTAGGAGAACAATTACCGGTTTATTTATTGTAACGGACGTTTCTTTAAAAATAAATGAAAAAATACATTAACTAAATATTTTTCTATATTTCCGTAGACTTATAACAACAATAGAACTCTTCATATTTATAATTTGGTGATCATGAGATTATTTTTCTTATCTCCAGTATTGTTTGATACGGTCCTCTAGTTACTACTACAAAATACCAACTGGACAAGGGAAAATATTTAACAGATTTACCAATTTTCGTTTATTTGTTCCATGCTTGTCATTTAATCAAGTACATCAACCGTTGAATTTTCATTTATTTGTCCCTTACGTTTGCCGACTTCTTCCATTCAAGTCGAAGCCCTGAAAGAAAAGGGGTGGTACCCCGTGGGAAAAGCGACATCATGGGATAATAGCTCGGATAATAGGATTACAGAATGTTTTGGGGTTTCTTTCATTATGATTACAGGAGATTAATTTTAAGGTAACGGTCTTGGAAGAGGGCATGGTGGTAAGAATTTGTATTTATTTAGGGTAGGAATTTATGTATAATTGTAGTCTGGGTGAGAATTAACTTCGTCCATGTTATTTATTCTCCCATTTGTCTGGACATTTCAAACATCTCTAAATTTAAGAAAGAGTTTTCCATGTAAATTGACACCTTAGGCTGATTTTATCTTTATTTATATTCTTTACGACCTTCACTAGTAATTCCTCTTGAATAAACCTGTAAATTAATTGTTTCATTAGTAAAATAATGTGGTTATGTAAAAAAAGTTAAAATACTTCTGTTAATCTCTTTTAAACAGACACATGAATTATTTTCTGATAAAGAAATATCATCTACAGCATTTCTCGATAAATAAAATGGGTGATACTGCTATCACTCTACTGCTATCAGCTAGGTTGTACCCGGTTAGATAGAGTACGTAACGAAGCTATCCGCGCCGAGTTAAATGTTCTGTCACTGTTGGAAACGTTAAGAATATATTAAGAGAAACTGGTCCAACCATTTACTTCGAATGCCAGCTCACAGACTTCCTCTGCGAGCATGGAACTATAAACCTAGAGGGAAGCGAGGCTTGGGAAGACCTAAAAAGAGATGGATGCCGGAACAGGCCACGGAGCCTAATCCTTGATAGATGATGATGATGATGATAACTGCTAACAAAGATTTAAAATTTTTCTCTTGAAGAATAATACCAGTAAGAATCTAAATTTTAAATTTAGGGAAAACTATCCCCAAAGAATCACATCAGAATTGGACTGTACATAATTACAATAATTCTAATAAAACATCAACACAATAACAAAACTATGAATTACAATCAATAACACAAAAAATCAAACAATACAAGATTTTGGTATTTTTTAAGGATGAAGTGTTTTCCCTCGGTTATTTGATTGATTGGAGCAGGAAATAGTAATATTTTGAAACCACAATGAAATGAAAAACTATAATTTATTACGTTCAACAATCTTGTGGCTACACGTTTTTAACGGTAGCGTTATAACTAACTTTAACAAATTATTAAAAATCCGAAGTTAAAAAACAGTCCGTGAAGCGAAGCGAGCGGCTGCTGTTAGATTAAAATAAACATAATTGTCTTTATTTTTATACATATTGGCCTTTACACACCGTATTAGAACGTTGGTTTTTCCATTTTTATGTAACTTCTCTTAGCGTTAATAAAAGATGTCACAATTCAGGATGTGATTTTAGGCCTAATAATTCTCTAATGCAATTTACTCATAATCTTGTCTACTAGTTTTAGTTACTATTTTCTTTGTTTTGTCATCTAGTTTAGACCAGCAGTTAAACTAAAAATGCGTTACGCACTGTGAGCACCAGTTATAACTAATGGCGGAACTGTTTTAACTGAACTAAAATATTCTTACAATTACCTAGATTATTTTACACTTAAAATAAATGCCATACACAAAAAATTATTTTTAGTTCCAACGAGAGAACGGGCTATTAGGCTACTGCATTATTTCTTACTAAGGAAGAAAGTCGTGTAAACTAATCCTTTTTCAGTTAAATGTTTTGAATTGATAATTTAAGATAATAGACTACAACTTATAAAAATAAAGGATCTACAAATAGGCATACTTCTAACATTCTGTCTTAAATAATTATTTTTCCATTACATTTACTTTCCCGTAATTAATCAACTTTTTCTTTTTAAAATATCAGTATTATGAAAAAACGTGGAGTTAATTTATAAGTGGTTATAACCTGGGATTATCAATCAATTAGTCCTCAGAGAAATGTTCGCTGACCATAATGTCCAAATAATTAACCATAATGTCTAATGTCAGAGGACATTATTCCACTGACCAAAATGCCCAATAGCAAAAATGTCCAGCAACAAAAATATCCGCTTTCATTATTTTTAAATGTCTTTTTTATATTTTAAAACCAGTAATATAAAATAAAAGATAAATTTATTAAATGTAGAAGCGAATTAATATGTTCAAAACATTTTGTCAAAATAAAAAATATATTTTTTAATTTTCTTCCTCATGTAGGTCAATATGCATCTTCATTTGGTAGGAAAGAGCTCTTAGATATTGCTTTAAATTATTATTATTCTTATACCCGATCGTCACACAATCTCAATTCGTCTTTGATTTTTATTAAGTATTTTTCATTGATCGGGTGCCTCACGTTTACATGACCATTTTCAATTTCGATTATTGTATTCTTTGTATCATTTTGCGTCTTTATGACATTATCTAAAAATCTCCAAATGGTTATACGGTGTACAGAAATAACTTTTTGAAATTTTTAATGGAATCCTTAAAAATTTTTTTTTACATTATTGTACATTGGACATTGTGACAAGTGGACATGATTGTACATTGGACATTCTAACGTGTGACCTAAATTGATTGATTTTTTCCTCTGGACATTTTTGTTATGAACTTTCTATACTTTGGACATTGTGCTCTGGACCAATTGACCTGGAAGCTCACTTGGTCATCAGACAAAGTTGCCTGCCCAATCGATGTTAATCAACAATAATTAATAGCAATTTTCTACAATCTGGTTGATTAATACGCTCGCTCGTAGGCCATGGTATTTAAATACCTATCTTATATTTTTAACATTGTAGTAGCCTACTCGGCCTTTTAGAGATCTTATATGATTCTAACAGAGTGAAGATTGATTTGGATGAGATAATGGTAGTTTCTGGGATTGATTCAGAAAATAACAATACTAGTTAATTTAGGGAGATTATACGTATGTGCGCTGCATTATATTATTCTTTTAACAAACCGGGTTGGTCTAACTTAGTGGTAAAGTTGCCACCGAGAGTCAGCTGTTTTACAGCTGATTTTCAGAGACGAAGTTTCCGTGGTTCAAATCCTAATGACTTTACTTAAGCCAATGTGGATGTACGGTTGTCAGATCTATGGTTCATCAAAACCATCAGTCATAGCTAAGCTTCAACGGTTTCAATCAAAATTGCTTCGTACGCTAGTTTACGCTCCATTTTTTGTGTCGAATCACACACTTCACTCGGACCTAAAATTCCCATTTATTAATGACACCATACACGAAATGTATCAACGCTTTAGATTAAAATTAATTAACAACTCCAACCCATTGATTCGTGTTCTAAGTTCTCCACATTTGCCAGGCAATCTATATCGTCAGCTCAGTAGGAGGTGGAGCAGAAACTTGGGTTAACCTCAATCAATACAGTTTAAATTTAACTACGTTGAATAGAAAAAATAATCATCCAACTTTTTATTAATTATATAATCTTGATAATTTACCTGTGAAAAGGCTAAATGTAGTCTAGTACTTAACGGCGGGAGTCCTACTAATGAGTGGTGTCCTCCTTTCACGTGCAATGTCATTTTTTTAAATATATGTGTATTTTACGCGTATTTGCTGGTTGTGCAAAACCTTGCAGTTGCAAATATAAAAAAATAAAGTGAAAAAAAACCTAATGAAGTTAGTTACTTTTTTACGGATTTGAATACTGCAAGTAGACAGTGGTTACTAGTGTACTTTGATGGTTGGGGTTCGATGAAATATACTCTCTCGGTAATGTTCGGCCTAAGTCTGTACAAGACTACACGTCATACATATCCTCATCTCATTGAGTCATGGAGTGGCTTATTGTTCCTAAATTGACCTGATTGCAACGTACACACATTAGGAATTTAAAAAAAAGTTTATTCTTTTCAGTTGAGATCATTTATGGTTAAAAATTCATGAAATAACTTAGAAGCTCTTACGGAAATCTTGTTTGAGTTGTTTATTACGACAATGCATATGTAAAATCATCAAAACTTTCGTATTCTTTTTGAATTTTATAATAACCAAATTTATGAAAGCACAACAGTACTATTAGAAATAATAGTAATATTATACTGTTTGTATCACTATCATCATTTTTTTATAAATTTATTAGGAGAACAATTTAAAAAAATTAATTCTAATATAATCATTAATCAAGATTTAGAGGAGATAAATAAGTATGTATTTATGACCTTTCATTAGAGAGTTCTTAGAAAATGCCAGTCATATATCGAATGATGATTACATTTTAGCTACAATAATTTTTTCTTTAAGTCTTAGTCAGTATAACTTATTCTACGACTAGAACATTTCATGTAAACAACAGATTAAATATGTCTTCTCTCTATTCTTGGTGATTCTTTAAAATCAATATTGCATATAAACCAAATTCGAATATACTAAAATAAAAATATTAAAAACACAAATACGAAACATACGAGAATAAATACTCAGTTTTTGTTTTTTTATGGGAAAGAAATAGAATGAATTATTATACAAATTTTACCACATTTTTTCAAATTTAGCCCTTTAAGGAAATCGTAAAATAATAATTTAACGTATCTTCTATCAATTGGATTTTTTTTGAACCCAGTAAAGACCTACATAAGAATTATTTTCAATTAGTGTGACTTCTTTACAATCTACTACTTACTACTAATAATTGAGTTCTCTCAATTTCGTGGCGCCACAACGTTAGTAGACTAAATTTGTTATTGCCTTTAAACAGATTTGAAAGCCGATAACAATCCAAGCTCTCCCTCTCCTACGATAAACGGCTAAACCAGTAATTCGACTCTTCGATTTAGTTTACTTCGAATTAAAGAACCGAAGTGATCTCGTGGGTGTTCTGGAAAGTAAAACTGAGTATCTCGTGTAATAGCTATGGCTAATGAATAAGTGTCTTCCAATATTATAATTTTCTACACGTTACTATAAAACGTATTGTAGTAAATAACTATTATACATTTCGATTTTTTTAATACTAATTTATTATACCATGAGAATAATTTTAGAACTTATTAACGCCTTAGAATTTACTATAGAACTTACCTTAGAACTTAAACCCTAATGTGTGAATGTTGCAATCTGTTCAATTTAGAATAATAAGTGACATCAATGAGCCAATGAGATGAGAATCACTATGTACAACGACTAAATGAGGTGTAGTGGTTTTATTTTGCGCCCTGGAGAATCCAGGAGGAGTATAGGACATGTCAGCTATAACACCTAAAATACATGTAAGAATCACACAATGTATCACTACTATCAAGAAAGAAATCCTTGTACGCAATAAAAAGTTTCACCGATCAAGTAATTTTTTAGATTCTCTTTAAAGGAATGCAAATCCTCACAACATTTTAAAAATTGGGGTAATTTATTCATGAATTTTCTCCCTGCATAAGTAGGTTTTTGTTCAAACAATTTTGTGGAGTGATTAGCCACATAATAATCATTTCTGTTTCTCGTGTTATGATCGTGAACATTGAAATTCTGCATAAAATTATTTTGCCTAACATTCATAATCACCTCAAAAATGTAGAGAGAGGGAACTGTAACCAATTTAAGCTTCTGAAATAGTGGTCTGCATGAGGTTAGCTGGTTAGCTCCCACCATACACCTAATTGCTTTCTTTCGAATTTTAAAAACCCTATTCATATTATCCATGCTAGAATTAACCATAACGGATACCATAACGGATATGAGACAAAATGAGGCCATGTTAAGCTGCCGTTAGTAATTTTTTATCATTTAATCTGGCAATTTGTTTTAGTGCAAATACCCCAGATGATATTTTACTACAAACTTGATTGGTATAGAAGTCCCAAGACAAAGATCTATCTAGAGATACACCCAGGAACTTCACTGATTCTACATGCTCTAAACTATTATTATGAATAAATACATCCACTTCTCTACTTTCTTTAACGTTATATTTATTTTTAAACTGCACGTATTGACACTTTTTCCCATAAAATCTATGGGGACAGATACAGATTCAGGCCGACAGTTCCTAAGAAAGTATAGTTAATCGAACCCCCAACCATAAAAGTAACTGTTAACCATTTTTTAGTTTTTTAATCTGTATAAAAGTAACTTTCTATACTAGGATTTGAACCACGGAACCTTTGTTTCCGTACATCAACTGTCAAATAGCTGACTCGCGGCGACAACTTTACCACTAGAGTTTACCACTCGGTGAGTTTTTATGAAAAGTGACACAAAATTACTCCAAAACAATTACAAATTATGTGATATGCCAAACAGAAGCAGGCTGAGCCCCGGTAACCATACGCACTCGCCTGTTGAATTTACAAGGATTATAAAGATCTGTATTTTGTTTATTTAGTTAGTACTAAATGTCCCCGCGCGGCTTCGCACGCGAAACATTTGTGTAATTGGGTTTTATTTAAATAAAATAACAAAAATTGTGTAGCTGCTAGATCTACCGCATATTCTGACGGACGAACACACACACACACTCACAACGTTTAGATAATTACTCCTGCTTACGTCTTTCACCATCATTAAACCTCTTCATCTACTTCAACAGCAACAACCACTTATATGTAGCCTACACACACACACATACATACCATATTTACGAAAATCTTCATTAGAGCCCCTTAGGGTTATCATTTTTGAAAATTTAAAAATAAAATATTGCTGTCTATATAAATACGAATATGCTATAAAAATGTCATGAAAATCCGTTGAGTAGTTTTGGAAATTAGCCTGCATAAAAAAACATGCTTTGGCTTTATAATATTAGTATAGATAGAAAAATTATGAAAATATAGCAATTACTCATAATCGATTCTAATACTTTTAAAACAGATCGAAGAGTTACAAGGTAGATTTGTACGTGTGTGCAATGTATGATGTCATACAACACAGACAATTCATTATCGGACATAAAATATATTAAGTAATATCTGTATTAGTATTACAAGAAGAACACTAACGGTAAAACTATTCCTTTAGGCGTGTTTTGGCTGTGAATGAAATAATATTATGAATGAATTCACGCTCCTTGTTTTATTACACAATATCAACAATACATTTTTAATTTGTAGTAAAACTAGCTACAGAGCAGTAAGCCTAAAACGCCTGTATGACGTCATTGTTGTGCTGATCCGGGAGAAAGCATCAAATATTATGGCAGTGGTTGTTTTAATTTGCTGTTGCGATGTAATAGTGTAATATATTTTTCTTCCTTACCACTGGATTCGTGAACTGCATTGAACTGTAAGAAACCGGATGTGCTAAGAGTTAAAATGTGATAGTTAAGGTAATGAGCTAATGTGTTGATGATCAGGGTATGTAGCGTTTCGTTATGTTCATAAAGAGTTTCGTATAATAATACAGATTTATGTATGAAGTTCAATGTAATGAATTCGTTATTAAAGTACTTAGTCGTGTTTAGCTTTCTTCTTCAATGTAGCTACTCATATAGTCAATGTAATCTTTAATAATAGAGACAATTGTATCTTTTATTACTTGTATATAATTCGGTTTGTTGTTATCTATTAGGAAGCAGAACGTTTTAGTTTCTACAACTATATTTCTTTTAAAATATTTAAATTTTATTCAGAACCCCCAAGAACTCCCAGTCAGTCATTCCGAAGAAAGTGATTTCCAATTTGTTAAGTTTCACCGTTTGACAAGATAGTTATTCAATTTTGACTTTGCTGCATATGTTGACGACACTCTTCTTGTTTCATCCTCCGATAATCCACAAATCACAAGTGCTAATTTACAATATCATCTGGATATTCTACAAGACTGGTTAGAAAAATGGAGAATACAAATTAATCCAACCAAATCTATTCATGGTTATTTTACTCTTCGAAAAGGAATATGCCCTAATGTCTTTCTTCATAACGTTCCCATATCTCAGAAGTGTGAAATTCGATACTTAGGGCTTATCTTGGACAAAATACTTACGTGGCAGTCGCACATAAAAAAGAAAAGACTTCAATTGAATACAAAATTACGACAACTGTACCGATTTCTTCGTAGAACCTCTCCTTTGCCAATTTCTTCAAAATTACTGCTGTAGAAATCATTATTTAAGCCCGTTTGGACTTACGGAGTTCAGTTATTTGGCTCAGGAAAATCCAGTAATCTTAAACATCTACAGACGTTCCAATCAAAATTTCTCCGTTTAATATTTAGAACTCCGTACTACGTAAGTAACGACACTTTACACTCCGATTTCGGGATTCCTACTGTTGAAGAAGTAGCACAGTCCTATTATAAAAAATTCTTTTCGAAATTACTAATTAATCCGAATCCTCTAATTCGAGAACTTCATCGCAATCACCTTCGTGGGAATCCAGCCCGGCGCCTAAAAAGAAGACGGAATAGAGATCTCTGAGTTCTAACTAAAACAATAATAATATAGGCCTAATAAAAATAAAAAAAATTTAAACGAACTAATTGTCATATTTAATACTTACTTATACACCCGAGAAATACCAATGGGTATCAATCTTTGTCTTTATGTTTCCTTTTATGTTACTTGGCAATGTACGTACAACAGATTTTTTTAGTAGTCATATATTTGTGTACTATTGAAAATTTCAAATAAAAGATAAAAAAAATTGACTTATTAAAAATTTTGATCAATAAAACATTACAGTGAGTACCGATTGAAATTTAAGTATAGCAGATTACGAGAAAAAGATCAGTGAATTGATAATAATGTACAGTTCCTGGTAAACACAACACAACTCAAAAAATATAGAGGCTTGCGGGCTACACCAGTCATCTATTAAAAAGTCACTATTGCTAACACCAGTTGGACAAAAGTAATGTTATGTTAGCTGATAGTTGTACATGGAAAACGCTACCAAGTGTTTCAGTACAGATTCATGTCAAAGGCACAAAAATCAGTAAGAACCAAGATCGAATTTAAATTCCCGATAAAAACTAAATCCTTTTCATCTCTTCATGGCAATATTTAATTCCTTAATTCTCGACAGGAATTCATCAATCACTTTGCACTTGACTTACTATTCCCACAGCTATAGAAAGTAGTTCCATTTCTTCCAGTATCCCCGGTTAATTAACGGAAGCATCAATAGGACCTTTTAAGCAATTACTCTATCAAATTTAGTTTAAAAGTCTATGGAAAACTAATTTTATCCTACTTTTATTTGATAAAATTTCTGGAGGTTCAAACTAGACTTTAAGCCTATTTTTTTTTATCATAATAATATGACCTAATTTTACTGAGTAAACCAACGCCTAATACCTATTTCTGTTACAGATTTTTGTAATCATCCCTATTTTTTTTATTTTTTTAATGGATTTAATATATTTTTAAATAACTTACTTCTTTTATCTTAGTGTTCCTGGACATGAAAATGAACACACTCATCACAACTTATAAACATTAGTAATTTGTTGTTTAGGTCAACAGCCGAAAGGCTGGTTTGAACCTGTAGAGGTTTTACCAGGTAAAAACAAGGAGTGAGTTGGTTTACTATTGCTTTCCTTGCTGAGTTGAAAAAGTATGCTTATCAGCATGCCAGGCCCTCCAAAAAGCACCCACTTTCCACCCTGCAAATGACACCTTCACTTTATTCACCACAGGGTCCAGCTGTATAGTGAAATTCATTACTCTCAGATGAGATAACTCTGACTAGTGTCTTTTACACCTATACCTCTTGTGTTCTTAAAATAGTTCAGTCATATAACTATTTTTTTTAGCCTTGGATCCAACAGATCGAGTGCAATTAAATTAGTAATGTAATATTTCTTTATTTCCTCGATACCAAAAAAAGCAATATCGAAGTATTTTAATGGCAACTGAAAAAATTAAAATTTATTAAATGATTTTTTTTATATCTACATGTTACTAATAACAGAATATGGGTTTACGAATTTGGAAGATTCAAAAGAATTTAAAATTGTTAAAAGGGTGTAGGCTATGTACATGAAATCTAATTCCTGGATACCGTAATTTTTTTTTTAATTTTCTTTCTTAACTATTTAGAGGTGTTTTTTTGTTTTTAATTTTTATTACGGTACTGTACATTGAGCTGCACAACTTTCGTATATGATATTTAATGGCGGTAGGGAATTTCACTTTAAGGATAAGAGGTACCCAGTGGTACATTCTCCGTTTTATACTTCGGGTATTGACCGTTATTCAGACCAAGAGGTCTCTACTCCATTTTCGCTTTAAACGTCACACAGTTAGGAAGTTCCTTGTAGCTAGATCACGGGCTAGTTGGTTTGAATGGTCATCTAGTCTTTCAAAAAATGTAGTATACAAGAACGCGGTTAGCTCCTTTACTGTCGGAGTTTTGAAATCGTCGTGGAGGGTTTTATTGCTCACATAAAAAGGAGCACCAGAAGCAAGTCTTAAGAATTTTGATTGAAAGACCTGGATTGACTTTAAATCACTTTCTGCCGCTATTCCAAAGAGCTGAACACCATAAGTCCAGATTGGTCTTAAAAGGAATTTGTATATTAAAATCTTGGAGCGGAGGTTTAGAGTTGAAATCGAAACTTATTGTACTATCGAATACTTTAGAATTTAGTAATCTAATGCTGCAATTAGTAATGAGTTTTATCGGCTCGTTAACGGCGTACAAACGGTTGCAGCATTCAAGAGCTCGTTTAAAAACTGTTACATACGCCATATAGTTACATATTTACTATTTAAATGGGGTCTATTTAGCGAAAGAAACATACGAAAATCACTATTTTATCACAGTATTTAAAACGTTTTGTGAATACTTTCCGGTATTTCCTTTCTTGTTCTTGTTAACTCATCAAAAAGGATTTGATACCAAATGTTCTGGTGCTCGGAATACTAAGGATATTACTATTACTACAAGAATTACATAACGTCTGCTTTAAACGTTACGGATGCAGTTACTGATGTGAATATTTTTAATGTCATTAGAAGAATATGTTGTTGTACTCAGTGACCATATTAATTTCTTTCAACCGGCCTTAACCTCAATACTAGAATAAACGGAATTCCCTAAGGACATTGAATATGTCAGTTGAATCAACTTATATTATCAGCACTAATTCTTACTATTTATCCTTTTGATACGTCAATACCGATAGTTAATTAGTTGTTACTTCCTTAATTAAATTTAGACAAGAAATCAACAAATATTTGTTTGTGTTATCCTAATATTTATCCTTATAACTCTTTTTATTAATATTTATCATTATTGCTGAAATACTGTCCTCCGTTTTGATTTTTGTCCTTTACAGCACTGGTATTGATAACTTTTATTTACAAAAAAAATATAAAAACATTTATTACTGTTTTATGATATTTTTGTTAATTACTACCTCTAGTATTAGGATTAATTACCTCTAGTACTAATTTCTAAATATAAATATTGTGAAATATTGATTATTTTAAGCTAATAAATAATAATTATGTCAATGTCCTTATCACTGAACCACTAAGAATTTTTTTCAACTTTCATTTTTGTTGGTCAGGGCTCGCTCGCTCACCCTTTCCCATCTAGCCAGTTGTTATGTCTTCTGAAGTCTCACCATTTCACTCTAATAGAAAATCACATCGGGTTTACTTTTCCATTCGTAACTTCGTAACTTCACTATATTTCCATACAAATATTCTCCCCTTTTCACCCTTCGGGGTGGAATTTTAAAAATATCTATTACAAAAGGAATGATATACAAAATTTAATTTTCTAGTTTCATTAGTTCGACTCGGCGATGAAATATCAGTAGACTACGTCTTCTTTCAACTAAACTGAGAAGAAGCTTTATAGGTCAGGTAATTTACACAGAACAGTTTTAAATTTTGCTCCAAAACATTTCTTTGGAATTAATCTATCTACTGGGTAAAACTGTGGTGTAGTGACTAGCGCGCTAGTCTACAAAGTGGAAGGTCCCGGGTTTGAATACCAGCTAGGGTCTGGAAATTTTAACACGTAAAATCGCTCCATTACAGTACCGAAACCCACAATAGTCGCTAATGACCAAGCTGTTGATGCAACTTTTTTCTTTTTTAATACCATACAGGAGTACATAAGTATTAAAGAAGAAACATCTATTTCAATTTTTGATGTGTTGGAGCTCTTTTTCCTGATGTTTCTATCCTGGATTTTTCCCCAGTATTCCTTCAGTCTTTCTGATCTCGTCTGTCATTATTCATCGAAATCCACGTTTTTTATCTCTTCTGTCAAGTCTTTTGTTGTTCAGTTTGTGGTAATTTCCGGATTTTCTTTTCAGGTCCTCAAGTGAGACTTGGATTTCAATTTGCATGTCCTGTTCAGTTTCTTTGATCCAGTGAGGCTGAGATTTTCTGTTTAAAAAATAGTTGATGATTTGTGAAGAGATTCTGGCAGTAATTCCTCAAGAGATGTAGAAAGAGAGAAATTCTGTTTTTCCTCATCTGGTCTGCTAGTGGTACTGAATTTCTGTAGCCGTTTTCTTTCGGGACGGGTTTTCAGATCCCGTTAGAGACACATCCCTTGTTCAGGCATTTTCTGATGATCCGACGTTCTAATTTTGAGCTTCTGTGCTCCACGTTGATTCTCCTGAGACTGAAGATCGTTTCACTTTATGCAACTTTAAATAAATATTTTAAAAAACTTGTAGAAAATCCTTGCAGGAGTTTCTGAGATTAATCTGAACAGATAGAAAGGCGTGACAGGAGCCTTAATATTTTTAAAAAATGAAAACGGAAAAATACGCTGTTGACAAATAGGCTACCTAGTCAATTATTTGTTGACTGCTTCGTGTCAGTAAATTAATTTGTGTTGATTTGAACATGGTTGCAATCTAGTACGCATTCATGTAAGTTACATACAAAGATTGGTTACCAAGTGGCTCGCTTAACCAGTGCAGCTTAACTTAAAGTACCTAGCAACTTTCTACTATCTGACTTATTTGACTGGCATAGTTAGAAAAATTATTTTTTAAGATAAATAAGAGGATAAAGACGGGGTAGCCGCCAAAATGGGTCTCCAAATTTCATTTGAAGAGACAGAAATCATTCCAACATTTAAGACAAAAATCATAACTCTGCGATTAACAAACGGTGAAGAATTAAAACTGGTTTCCAAATTCAGATACTACCTCTGTGAAACAATAACCTGCAACCTCAATAAAATAATATCAATATAAAAACGCACGAACAAACTTAAACAAGCCCAAAAACACACATAGTTGTCATATAAAAGAAAATTGCCGTCCATAAAAACCAAAACTCATTACAATACTGTTTTGAAACCCTAACCACTTACCCCTGCGAAACTCTTTTCAGGTTGAACACCAAATCCATAACTGATAGTCTCCAAAAAACTGATAGACGAATTTTTAGAACCATTCTCAACTTTAAATATCAGTCCTACGGGAAATGATGGTTCATACCCAACGATACACTGTACCAAGAAAACGAACAGATAACAGACACCAATTTAGAAAAAACGATTGTCATTCTTCAGCCACTTAATCACGTTGCCAGAAACAAGGCTCATCAACAAACTTCTCAATCAGCTCCCGCAATACAAATCATAGAATGGCTGGCTACATGAGATAAACAGCGTTCTCTTAACACCCTGAAGATAACGTACAACATGATTCTAAGACGAAAAGATGGACTAATACTCAAGGTCCCAAAAATTCAATTGCCACTAATAACCAGAAAAGTTCGTCAATATAACATAACTGACGAGCAGAGGAGGGCCAAATCTGAAAATATAAAAAAGATATAGGATAGAAGAAAACAAATCAAACGATCTGCTAGAGACTGAAAGTTGATTATAGCGCTCCACTGGGGTTTTTTCACGTTTGGCCTTCTTTGGACCACGTTGAACTTTTCGCATGATGTTCTGTTCCTTCTTCCTTTCTTCTGAAAACCTCTTCATCCTTCCACTCATCATCTTCTTTCTTTCTTCTGACCACTTTTATGCTGATTTCTCAGAATCAGTGTTTCTGCTTTTAAAAACTCGTCTACGAAAAAAAGTTTAAAGTCGTCTACGGCCTTTCCAAATGTGTCTCTGACCTGGCTAGCGGATTTTGTTATTCCCATTTCCTCGAGGTCTCTTTCCACGTCTATAAACCATCCAGTTGTTGTCTTAATCCCATTTAAATATTATTTTAGTTAGCCTAATGTCATCCATTCTGTTGAAATGTCCGTAAAATTTTACCCTTCTTTGCCTAACTGTGGTTGTAAACGTCTCCGTTAGTCTATATAGGTTTTTATTGGACCTCAGTCTCCATGTCCTATCATCTGACTTTATGAGTCCCAAGATTTTCCTTAGGATTCTTCTTTCCCTCTTTTCTATCTATCAACTGGGGTTTAATTTTTTCTAAAATTGAAAAAAGAAGGGGAAAAGAAGAAAAAGAGAAAGAGAAAGGATGAGGAGAGGAAAGGAGTTGTAGTAGGAGGCGGAGGAGAACAAAAATTAAAGAGTGCTTCAGAATATAAAATATAGTTTTTGAGTACGAAATATCATTACAACTTTTTCCACTTCCTGTAACATTGACTTTTTTTTAACCTTTTTTAAACTTTTTTTTAAATAGAAAATGTGAAGATCACAAACCAGTATTACTACTCAGTAATATGTAGGCCTACAGAAATTGTGAAGGAAGAAATTACCGGGAATTTTAAAATTCAAGGTTTTATTGTAAAGCAGAAGAAATTTAGTAATAACCTATTATCATTTTAATAATATGGTACGGTAGGGTTAAACAATCGGTTAAGATAGTTTTTAATGCATGGATCCACAGTACGGAATAATACTAAAAAGTTTGTTTTGTTAGATGTTAAAAGAGTGTATTAACCTTGAACATGCTAACGTACAGAGAAATGGTCGGGTTACACAACTGACGAAGCGAAAGTGTCTAAAAAGATTTTACTTTCACTACCTACGCGAGCTTTGTTTACAATGGACGAGGTAGACAACCACATAAAAGTTAACTAACGTATAATATAATAGTGTACCGATGTATAAGAGTAATTCTATAATACAGAAGCTAAACCGAAGAAAATATCATGTCGATAAAGAAAACAAAACATTTTCTTTCTTTCCTCCTTCCTTATGTTGAGTTTTTTTCTTAAACAAAAAAGGTTTGTAGGTCTACTTCCTATTTAAATAAAGATGTTTCCTATATTTTTTATCTAATTTACAAAACACTGGTATAATTATTGTAGTATATTTTAATTTTCGGATGTAAAACAAAATAATTCATTTCCCCGCTTTTCACTAATAAAAGAAGAGAAAACTTCCTTTGATTATCATTGTTTCATTTTTTATATAGCCTACATTTTATGTTCTAGTAGAGGGTATAATTTAATATCTATCTGAATAATTAATTTAAGTAAATAAAGAACCAATAGGCCTACATTTTCTTATTAAGAAAGACTATCTAGAAGGTAATAATTAGGAATTGGAGGTTGTTTCCAAAAAAGAAATTTTTAAAATTTTTGGAATCTAATACAGTAGAATACCAATCATCCAAACGTCAATTATCCGAATCGCTTTCGGAAAAATCAAAATTTTCTGGATTTATTAACACTTTCAAATTCTCGGTATACACTATATTGATTTAATAATGATATTTCGTACCTATTAATCAGAACTGTGCTTTGTTGAGATACAGAGATACGACCGCATCCGACGCCACCGAAAGAAGGTCATAGCAGCGAAATCAAAGTAAGATTAAACTTAATGCATGATTAATTAATGATTTAATTAAAATTAAGGGTCTTTTCTGTTGTCCACCCCTCCCAGCATAATTTTTTAAATTTTCTGAATATTAGATCTGAGTTGGGTGTATTTTGTTGGGTGTATGAAGAAGTGGAGAAGTGCCGCAGTCGGTAGAGACAACATTTGGAACGGATGCCAGAGGAGAGAATACCCTTTAAAGTTACGGAATATGTTCCAGTTGGAAGAAGGGAGGTGGGAAGACCTCGAAGAAGATGGCAGTAGTCAAGATGTACGAATTGGAATATCTTATGTTTGTGTTCACGGTTCGGAACAGGCGTATGCCTAATCCTTTATAGTAAGAAAAAGAAGACGACTATTCCGGCATTTTTTTTTTAAATTTATTTACGAGTATTTAACGTCGCATCAACTACAAAGGTCATTAGCGACGACGCTGGACTGTAACTATGTGCAATGGAGGATGAAAAGATATTTTTGTAACGTATGAAAATATGCCGTGCCTGAGTGGTATTCGAACCCACGACCGCATGATAAGAGGCGAGCACCTAACCAATTACGACATTGCGGCCGGCATTGATGTACACGAATTGTGACTTTTAGCACGCCCCTACCTGAGCGTTTTTAGTACTCTCTGATTTCGGTTTTTGGTACAGGTGTACCGTTGACAAGCGCTTTCAAAATGCTTTTGCGAGTTTGTATTATAACGCGTGGCCACTCCTAAAAGCTGAAATGACAATTTATTACATAGCACAATTTTTTTACAAAAAAAGTTTTATATATATATTCATGCGAGGATTTACATCTCCAGCCGTATCTCGCTTCCTAAGCACTACTTCTCTTTGTCTTGCCAGTCACCATCGGAGAGCCGCCGCAAAGACATTGTCTCCTGCACACCGGCCAACACGTCACCTCCGGCCTACTTCTCCTTCTTCTACCGGCTGGCCTCCACTCTCATACCCTCTTTGATCACCTACCATCCTCCATCCTTCGAAAATGGCCAAACCATTTTAATTGCTTCCCGGATATGGTATTCATGATATTTCCTTAAATACCAATTTTTCTTATTTCAGAATTCGGCATTCGACCGATGCGCGACACATCGCAGCTCCGCCACCAAAAATTCATTTCCATAGCTTTTAGGCAATCCTTCTCCCTCTTAGTCAATACCCAAACTTCTGCACCATAGGTACTCACACTCTCCAGGAAAAATCTGTCTAAATTAATAAAACACTATTAAGAAGTTCGATAAGCCAAATAAAACTTAAAAATTTGTAATTGAATTTAACATTGGCTTCCACTCTAAAGCACACATCCCACACTAACGAATTTAATAAATTTAAAGTTAGAAGTGTATAACTGAATTAGATTACTGCAGTTGATAGTTGATAACATAATTTAAAAGTAGTTTATAAATTAACTTAAAAGTAAAAATAGTATTCGTAAATTTTGAGCATTTCTTTTAAATGACTGATCACAATCGAAGGTTATTTCAAAGAAAAATAATTTAAAGAGCTGCATTTCTAACATTTGAATCGTACTGAGAAAACCTATTACACGGTCCTGAAGTTAAGTACAGTCCTCAAAAAATACCCAAATTTTGACCTTATACCCAATTAGGGTTCACTGATAATAATTACTGAATATTGTACTCTCATATAGTACCTTGAAAAAAGCACTGGTAGGAGAACGATTTGAAAATGACCAAGTTGTCGAATATTACGTGTTTAATTGACTGATGAGTCAACCTCAAAACTTCTTTAAAGAAGGGATTTTCATGCTTCCAAAATACAGAGGAAACTGTGCACAGCATGAAGAAGACTTTGTTGAAACCTATTAAAAACATTTCTTATCATTAATAATTTATTTGCCCATAACAGGCAGCAGAGGTGTTAAATTATTTGGATTCGCTCTGCTAGTTCCAGAGCTACAAAAAATAATTCTGTTTCTAATCACATGGTCAGCCAATTATGTGACTGAAGCATTTAAGAACAGAAGAGGTAAAGATATGTACGACACTTGTCAGAGTTATCTCCTCTAAAATTAATGAATTTCATTATGCAGCCAGACCCTGTAGCGAATGACGTGAAGGTGACATTTTCAGGGTGGAAAGTAGATGCTTTTTGGAGGGCCTGGCATGCTGATAAGCATCATACTTTTCCACTCAGAGAAGAAGGCAAAGGTAAACCACCTTAATCCTCGTTTTACGTAGTAAAACCACTAGAGGTTCAAATACCCTTTTAATACTTCATTTGCATCGTTTAATGTTAAAATAATAATTTTGATTTAATCAGAATTACTATTTTATAAGGACTTTTTCGTCGCTTATATTGTATTTTTACTTTCTCTTGCCTATATGAATATATAGGAAGGAAAGTATTGTTTTCATGTCGATTTTTCGAAATCGAGTTTTCACCAGATCTATACGTTTTCAGACCCCCTGAACCCAAAAAACATGTTTTTAGCGATTGGTCTGTGTGTGTGTGTGTGTGTGTGTGTGTGTGTCTGTGTGTGTGTGTGTGTGTGTCTGTGTGTGAACAGAATATCTCAAGAACGGAACATTGTACGAACTTGAAACTTGAAACTTAAGTTACATACCACTACCGGACGCGACACGAACATTTTCATCAAAATCGGTCAACCGGAAGTAGTAGTTTATTCGTATAATTTTTCAGTTTTTTGCGATTTTCTCAAAAACTGGTCCTACGATTTTTTTTAAAATCGCCTATTTTACTCAATATTTTATTCTCTACAAGATAGGGTAGGCGCCATGTTTGCTGATATTCTCGGTGAGGCTGTTTTCACGTAAAAACGTTGTTTTTTTAAGATTACGGCTTTAATATAAATTTTAGCGCAAAAACTTATATAATAAAAGTTGTAGAGAATTTAAAAACCTACAACTTCTGTTTCAAACATTTTTTTGTATAACGCTTAGTTTAGCGGTAATTTGCGATTTTCTGTTTTTTTTTCTCACGAAAACGTGAGAAAAATCGATTTTTTTAACATTTCGGTCTTAGTATGCATTTTACGACAAAAGTGTATATAATTAAATTTATAGAAAATTAAAAGATCTACAACTTTTGTTTAGAGCATTTTTCTCTACAGAGCCTAGTTTAGCGTGAAAGCGTGATTTTCCGTATTTTTAAGCCAAACTGAGTTCGATTGTCATTTTGCGTCATTCACTCATGATTAAAATAAGGTTATGTTTTTGAGGTTAGTTTTTGTTCATTTCTAATATTTTATTACTAATGTTAAATTATATTGTAAATTATTTGCATTGGCAAGAGAAAGTTGTGTGAGTGTTTCACACCAGATTTTTAGTAATGATTAAGTTTACATGACAAATATGTTTCAAACATGATTCCTCATTAGTGATGTTTTCTCTAAATGTGGCCGGGTTCAATAGCTACTTGTATTACAAGAATAATATCAATCATCTGGTTAGAACACTTTCAAAATTTCCTTCCTAATTGAATTCGTGTCCGTAATCAATTGCAGCACTAATAGATAATTTTTCCGAAGCCCAATGTAACAGTTCAGATAATTTATCAGTGAATGTAACGATCTTTGGTAACAGTATTATTGACAAAATAAGCTATATAACGTAAAAAGTAAACGACGCAGTAATTCTATTTTAATTTGATCGCTTCACCTGTTTAGTGAAACAACACAACGTTCTGCAATTTAACTTTTCCAAACAATTACCGCAGGCAGTATTGGAACAAAGATCACGACTAGATACAAATTCAGTGTCATTATCACTATAAAGCATGAAACTTAATTCTCTTGGTTGTATGAATCAAACAACTGGAAAATAAGGAAGACATTTAACATTCGTGCAACAAATGCTAGCCGCGTGTGCAATCACACACACCCACACACAAAAAAATACTACATTAATAAATAAATGTTAGGCTCTACCTAAAATTTCTAACGAAAACAAGTCATATTAAACTAAGAAATACAAATCACCCTTCATGCCGGCTTGTTGTCCGTATTAGGAAGGAATTCTCTGAGATAAAAACCATACTCCAATTAGGAATTTTAAGGTTTCAAAAAGGAATCTAACTCTAATTAATACTTTCTCTTGCTCTATACGGGAGGAAAGTATTGTTTTCATTATGATTTTTCCAAATCGTGTTATCACCGGAAATACAACCTTCAGAAAAAAAATAATTTACTTTGTGTGTGAATTAAAAAGAGTATAGTACTTGTAGTTTTTTGTAGTTAAGTTCATTTAGCTGTCGATGCGACTTTAAATAAACTAAAAAAACTATTTTGAATATTTTATTGTTAGAACGATTTCTTTTTTTATAAACATAATAAAAATTAATTTTTAACGGGAAATTTTTCTGTAAGGTTGAAATTTTGGTCGGCAAAGACAGGATTACGTCTGAATGTTTTCGAAATAAGGGCTGGCACTTTTTGTACACCCTTATTCAAATTAAATGGCTTTAGATCAAATTTTTAAATATTGTTTCGGCACTAAAAGGGTTAAAATAAATACATCATTTAAAGAATAAAATGACAAAAATACAATTTACTAATTATTTTTTTAAATATCTTTTGTTTGTAAATTCGATATGCTTTGAAATAGTTTAGGCTAGGTGTTTCAATGATCGTTTCCAATGTTTTATTGTATTTTAAACTAAATAAACTTATATTATAAGTAATAGAAGTTATTTATATTAAGAATAAACCTTTTCATTATGACTTTCTTTAGTATTGGAGGATTATCCGCGAAAACGGCGCCAGTCATTACCGCGGATAATCAAGAGTTTACTGTGTACTAAAATATTACGCTATTTTTAGCCTACTGCAATGTTTCACAAAATGAAAACTTATAATTTTATTGTAACATTAAAAAAAAATTAGGTATGTACCGGTATATTCCTTATGGCAAAATAGGAAACTTGCTACTCCGTATAAGATAAACAGAAATTAAAATAAATTGAAAGAAATAAAAACAAATAAATTTATTGAAATTCATATTTATATCTGTATGACAAAACACATAGTAGAAAAACTAGGACATTTTATTAGCATTTAGGATTTGGCAATACTAGATTCTGAGTAATGAACTCCAACAATAATGCCCACTCACAATCCTTTTAGAGGTTAGAAAGCAAATGATCTGTCACCCACTTGAAAATGCTTAAATTACAGTAGAAATCCCATCACTTATCTACTAAAGAGTATAAGGATGTACATGTAAAATTAAGCAGATTAAAAGTCGTGTTTCAAATAATTTTCTTCAGTTTTACTAATATTTATTTGGTCTTAATAAGGAATTACAAACAGTGCTTTGGTTCAGCTGATTTAATTCGGGTTTACTTTCTCAATTTATGAATTGAAACTTAACAGAACAAATTATTTAATTTCATAAAATTTGTCAAAACTTAATCTCCTGATACCCTTAAAAACTAAGAAAAGTGTTCTTAACAACATTGTACAAGAAATTATTCTTGATAACTAATAAAAACTAGTAAAATAAGTTGTGATAGTGAACACCCTTTGTGGTTAGCTTGCTAGATCACAAAGATAAAAGTCCTGGGTTGATTTCCAGCTGGGATCTAAAAATTACTGCATGTTAGAATCCAAAGTATCTGTTAATGAAAAAGATATTGATGTGATGTACCTATTTTATTTTAAGCCTTATTTTTTTTAAGTCTAACGTGTGTACGTTACAATCTGTTCATTTAGAATAATAAGCTACCATTATTATATACATTATTGCCATTATACATTATACATTATTATTAACCATTTATATACATTATTATTGTTATATACATGATGTGTAAACGAAGTGCAGTCTTGTGCAGACTCAGGCCAACCATTCCTGAGAAAGTATGTTTAATTGAACCCCAACCATTAAAGTATATTGATAACTACTGTCTAGTGTTCAACTCCATACAAAAGTAACTACCTTTACTAGGATTTGAACCATGGAAACCTCATCTCCGAAAATCAGCTGTTAAACAGCTGACTCGGCGCAATGACTTTACCATTAGACCAACCTGGTAGGTTGACTTAATATAAATCATAAAAAAACTGATGCTGGTGAACATACCTATTAACTTTGAAAATTAAGATTCAAGATTTTTTTGTTATTCTGCACATAATCTTGTCCTACAAAGGAATAAATTTTCAAAAATTCTTTATAGCTACTTGGTTCTTTGCATTTTGTTAAAGTTTCTGCATTTTTATGAAAACAGCTAAGAAATGTGTTTATTTTGTTGATTTTCTGTATGTACGACCAATTTGACATAAATGTTAGAAGTATATATTGATAGCCCATCTTAAATTCAAGGTGAGGTGGATTTTTGTTAAAAATCAAGCAATGCACCAACCAGGTTTTATTATTTAATTATTAAAACTGGATTGATAATTTTTTTGTGTTGTACAGTGATAAAAACACAAGAACAAATGTAATGTAGTCACATATACAAGAAAAGAAGCAGATAGAATGGCCCTTAAGAACATTCCTTATCCAACCAAGAAACAGAACAAGTTGTCACCGGAAAATGAGAATATAGGGAATGTAAGATTCTATGGCAGTGAAAAGTCTCAAAAAGGATGACTGGGAAGACAGGAGTCAAAAACATAACATTGAATATTGCCAACTGAGTAACCAAGGTACAAGAAAAGTGGAAATTGTAGATACAGGAAAAATTGCTATAGCAGTAGGATTCTCAAAGAAGATGAACGGGAAGCCAGGAGGCAATGGACTGCATGATTTGGAAAGTGAAGAAATACGTAGAATCACTGCAAAAAAGTACTTATAAAGTTTACAGGAATCTCATTCGCAAATAAAAAGTTAAAAAATCACAACCAAGACTTTCCACTTAGTACTTGCAAACTGGGGTTCCTTTGGCTCACTTTTTGTTTCTTTTTATAATTTATCTTCAATAAAAATTGAAGAAACTGTGAAATTGTTTTACAATATTTTTTCGTAACTTATATAGGAGTCATAATTTCAACATACCTAATTCATATTTAAATACAAATTCTAATTTATGAAGTCTGGGTCATTGTTACCCCTACTATGACCCTTTCATATCCAAATAATAAAGTAACCTCATATATGGGGTCACTATGTAAAAATTAAGTCGCAATAAATTTTTTAAAAAGTGGATTTATTTCACAAGTTGGAAAGCAAACCTACAAAAGCCAATACAAACAAAAACACAATTAATTAATTATTGTCCTGTGATAAACAATGGATTCCAAACACGCTTAGTTTTAAATCTGTTAAAACTATTTATTTCTGATACACTAAAATAAAAGAGGTTTCATTTAAAAGTTTTGGTGGGTTTATTTTCTTTTTGATATTCCCCGAACTACTTTTCCAAAAGTATAAAAAAGTAAAGCATTTTTTTAAATACAGGCCAATGTTATCCCTTAAGAACCCAAGTAATTACAGTTTACAGTAGTCAAAAACTATACCAATGAAGTAATCAAGGTAAGAAGAAGAAGAAACTTCTATAAAAATATCCAGTTAAAATATACTTTGCAGAAAAAATTCTAAAACATTTTCAACATCATTAAATTTACATTTTTATGTTAATGTGTAGTAGGACATAACAAATGCAAAATACAATGTCTGTTTCTGTCTGTAAACTGTTGTTTATTATTCTTACAGTAAAATAACACTTACGTAACTGTTGAAAATTTGTTTAGGTTTGTAATTTAAACAATATTTAAAAAATTGTCACTGTTATAATTAAGAACATTCATATATTTTATGGGTCAATTATCATTTCAATTGAACTAGTAACTTGATGTTGCAATTTGTTTAACTCTGTGAACAAAGAAATCAACTTTGTAAAATTATATCATTACCAAACATATGAAACAGCATAATTTACACAGAGGATCCCCCCCCCCAAAAAATGGTGTTTTATAAAAACTATAAAACAGATGTATTTTCATTTGTACTTCATGTTCAGGAATAATTCCTGAACATGAAGTACAAGTGAAAATGCATCTATTTTTGAATGGTAAATCCCTAACTTTTTGGCCAAATTTGATTACCTATTTGTCCTTTAATTCCAAGCTAATATACCTACACTCAATTAATTTTGCTGAACTTTTATATTCAAGGATGTTTGAGCCTTTGTAATTTAAATGCATCAAATTTTGTAATACTACAGGCTTACACACACAAAAATGAAATTAAGATAGGTTATTCATTTGATTAAATTTACATCATTGTTTGTAAAATATTTTGTTGATAAATAGTTTTTCTGGGTGGAGCAAACCCGTCATTCCAACCTTACAATGTAGAAAACTTCGTATTCATCTGTTAGGGCTACCATAATATGTATTAAGTAGTCTCTGTATTAAGATGCCGAGAAACAGTCCTTCATACAATTTTGTTATTACATAATACAAATGTCACTAGGAACTGCCTTGATGTTGAGGTAAGGACCAATGTTACCAGAGTCTGTTGGTAACATCTGACCAATTAATAGACTTGGTCCCCATTTGGAGAAAAAGTAGGCATTATCTTGCTAGGGTACTGCATCTAATCAAGGTTGGTCACAACAGGTAAATCACTGTGTTTCATAACTACCTTGAAAACAGTGTGTGAACTCATAATTGTCCAGTATCTGATATTTTCAACCATTTATTTATTAATATGCTAATTATAGACAATTCACTCTTGTAGTATTAGTAATTTTTAAACTAAACTATTACAACAATTTTGTTATATTTTTACAATCTGTATATTTTAAATTACTTTTATTGGAATATTTATAAATTTATATAAACTTTTTTTAATTCTTTGTGTTAAAAACCTGCATTTCTTATTCATAGGATGTACATTATTGCTCTTTAGCATTCATAAGAAAGTTTTGTATAGAAATCTTCCAGTACAATAAAGAGGAACATTTTGTTAGTTCCCACAGTAAGTAAAGGTAAATGTTATTTTCTGTATATATCACTCATTGCTTTCTAAAATTATAATTTGTAATTCATTTTACATTTAGTAATAAGCAAACAAGTGTCATCTTCATTATTTTTAGCATTTTTTTTTTGTTGAGTGTTTTACATGATTAATAACTATTTATTTATTTATTTATTTTTATTTATAAAGGTCGCATCAACTTCTAATGGTTATTAGCGACCACAATAGGAGTTATAAATACTAATAACAGTAAAAACAATAAATTCATAAATTAAAACATTAAAAGTAAAAATTAGTAGGCTTCAGATTTTGTCTTCAACAGCGATATAGCGTAGAAATGTCAAAATTTTGTAACAACTGTCTTTACACCTAAAATTGTTTTGAAAAGTTTCAGAAATACCAAGAAGTGTACGGGTGCCTTGAAGTTTTCTACATTCTGAAACTATATGCGAAACCGTTGCTTTTTCGTCGCAGAAAGGGCACACTGTCGGCGTAGATTTTGTGAGCAGGTGTTGGTGTGATATATATGAGTGCCCAATTCGCAATCGGCAGATGACAACCTGTTCCCTGCGATTATGAAACTCGGGTAGAGGAAATTCTCCTAAAGTTTTCGTACCATATGGAGTTTCGAAGGTGCCATCTCGGTCCACCTATAGTTCCAGAAATCAAATAGTTTTCTGTTGACGTGTGCCTTTAGGTCAGAATGAGAGACCCGATGGAAATGTTCGTGTAAGTGAACAGCACTCTTGGCCGCAAGATCGGCTTTGTCTTAATTTTAACTGATCTTAAAATAAGATTGAGATTTAAATCATTTACATCAGTTTCACTAATATAATATATAATAAATATATATATATATATATATATATATATATATATATATATATATATATATATTATAATTTATTTATTTACATCATCACACAAGAAAATTTTATCTTGACACTTGAGTTAACTACTTTAGTAGTAATGTTATATTTGTTATTAGATCAAAGAGATTTCTTTAATCTACTGTTTATTGATTTTATGACACTAATTTAAGTTCTCTTACTGAATACTGTAGATGTTAATTACGTAGCTTACTACTCAATAAGATTTAGTTTTAATCTCAGCAGGAATTTATAGATATATTTTATTGTTTTATTTAGGTAGGTACTATTGAAGATGTATGATTTACTACTTAAATTAACACTTATTGCAGAGTAGTGACAATAGTTTTACTGAAAACTCATTGAATCAGATAAATCAGTTAGATTAAGTAGCTTTTTAGAGTTGTTTTATCATATATTTTATTTTTTTTAATTACTATTTCTGTAAAATTAGTGTAATCTGCTTGTAGTTTGTACTCCAATTAGACGAATTTTACAAGTGGTTTGTTGAACTTCCGCTGGGTGGCGTTCATGGTATCAAACAAAACAATTTTGGATCACTAAATACACGATTTATCAGCTGGTTGGTGGTTTATATCGTTTGCAAATGTGATGATGTTACTGTTGGATTTTTGCTCCAACCACCTTTATTTACGTAGTTTTTAATTTAAATAGTATATCGTGAACGTGGCAAATGGTTCAGTTTTGTTTTTGGTTCGTGAGTGACTGAATGTTCATGTAATACACAATGAATTCGGATGTGCATAACGTACGATTAACCCTACTTGGGGCTACAATTACATCGTTTATTTTATGTGTATTGGGGGATTTTAAAGGATTTGATGACACTGTATTATTTAAAATAAATTGGCCTGGAAGAGATAGTAGTGAGCTCTTAGTAAGTTTATTTAGTAATTATTGGAATTTTTCGATTGTAAAATCATAACCTACGTTAGTTACGATAAGCGGTAACTGTTAATAAATTAATGCGAAAGTATACTTATTTATAATAATTATTTATACACTTTTGCAATTTTGCTGTGATTAATTCTTACCGTTCTTGCTTTTGTTTAGGATTTATCAGAAGGAAAAGAATCGCTTTTCGTTACAACACACAATAATGAACGGTACAAGTGTTTACTACCAAACTTGCATGAAAAAGAGAGGGTAAGTTTTTATTACTCTGTTTATAATCATACTTATTACCGTTACTATAATATTAAGGTAACAATTGATATTTTTCATTTAGTGGTGGGAAATTTCACCTGTTTCTGCAATTATTATATTTACATTAGTTTGGGATAATACATAATTATGCAGAAATTTATCGGGGATGATTTATGTTAGTGATTTGAGACTATAAAGGAAGGACAATTGAATCTTATGTTGGCTAGTAGATTGTGTTATCAATATTTTGTTTTGTTATTTAAGTCTTGAGCCGAAATTCTGGTTTGAACCCCTAGAGCAGGTGTGCACAACCTTTTCGTAACAGTGGGCCAATTAATTTCTGATTTTTCGAGCCTGGCTGATGGAATAAAATTGCTAGTATTTACGTCTTCTTTACTTGTTGAATTTTAAAATCCAACTATTTCATGGTATGGTGAAAAATATAATATTGTACTGGAACTTTGTATAGCCTACATACCTATACCAAAGTTATCCAGAGATCAACAATTCTCCATCGTTAATTGATAATTGTGCAATGTCTATGTCAATGTTTGTAGTTACTATTTTCAAAGTATTAACTGCGTAGAAGCTTTAGATTTGATAATTTTTATTAGTAACAAAAAAGCATACTAACAAATAAAAGTACAACTGAACAAACACAAAAGTTTTAAACAAATTTCTCGCCGATTAACTGTTTCTCGTTGTAAGTGATATTTGTAGAAAGCTAATGAAACATTTTAGGTATCAAACAAAACTCTTGGGTAACATTCCGTGTCAGTATCATATTGTTGTTCGGTACAGCAATACTGTGCTGGCGTTATGCCTTTTACTAAAAATAGTATTTTGTTTCACTAAATTTAAGAACAATATTTTAGAGCGGGCTGGGGGTTGTGCACACCTGCTCTAGAGGTTTAAGTGAGTAAAACGAGGAGTGAGATGGTTTACCATTGCCTTCCTCAATCAATATTTTATTAACTTAATATGCCTACCTCAGTTTTCAAATGCTTCGCTATTATTATTGATCTAATTTTATAACATTGATCTTTAAGAATGGCCTAATATATGTCAGAATTTTTTGTTAATGAATGTGGTGTATGTAAAATTTTTAATTACAGTAGACGCTCGGTAATCGGACATGTCTTAGACCATTAAGTTGTCCGATTACTGGAAGTGTCCGACAATTGGAAGTAATTGAAAAGTCTGGCATTAAAAACACACAATTTGATTAGAATTTAATTTTATTATAAAGTAGGGTACATTTATTGATAAACTGTCCTTTTAATAATAATAATAATAATATGTATTATTTTTTGTAAGTACTGTTCTCAAATGTTTTAATTTTACTGTAAATGAAGAAACTTATCTATTGTAGATTGTTTCTTCCCTTTATATATTTTCAAAAGTACATCACTCTTTAACTTTCGTAATGCAGTTAAAGTGCCGGTTGCTGCAGAGTTTTCTTCTCCCCATTTGATACAGGTTTCAATGGCAGAGAGAGCATCTTCAGTTTTTACAGTTGTCTTCGGTAGCACCTCGAATAAGTCTTCACTTTCTTCTCGGTTTGATGAATCTAGCTCTGCTATAATTTCATCATCAGTCATTGCCTCTTGAAAATCAATACTATTTTCGTCACACCAATCTTGGATGTCGACTCGTTGAAGCTCAGTGTCTTGGGCCTGCTTTACTGCTGACTCTATCAGGTCTGCTAATGGCATTAAATCTTCTGGATCAAAAGAATCTTGTTCTTCTTAAGCTGAGTCCAATGAAGGCCATAACTTCTTCCACGACGATCTTATTGCTGATTGAGGTACAGTATCCCAGGCTGCTGCAACCATGAATACTGCGTCTTTCAAGTTGATTGATTTCAACGTCACAGTGATGTCATCATTACGGCTAACAGCCTCAAGCAAAATCTTTTTTTTTTACCTCTTTTTCACCATTTCAATTATGTTTTGGTCCATTGGTTGTAACAGAGGAGTGCAGTTTGGAGGCATGAAAAGAGTCTTAATGCGCCCGTCTTTTGACATTAACACGTCATTTGGTCCATGTCCTGGTGCATTATCAAGGACGAGTAGCGCCTTTTCAGGTAAATGTCTTTTTTTGAGAAACCAGCGTACTTGGGGTACAAACTCAGTATGGAACCATTCATAGAAGATTTCTTTTGTCATCCATGCCTTATTTTGACTTTTATAAGTGACAGGCAAGTTTACATTTTTAAATGGCCGTGGATTCTTAGCCTTACCAAGAACCAAAAGTTTCAATTTGTGTGTTCTAGTGGCATTTGAGCAGGGTAAAATGGTTATTCGGTCTTTTGGAACTTTGAAACCAGGTGCACTTGCTTCATTTTGATAAACATAACTTTTTCGTGGCAATAATTTCCAAAACAATCCACTTTCATCTGCATTGTACACCTGGTCACCTGTAAGACCTAGTTCATCTACTTGCTTTAGAAAAAGTTTAATAAACGGATCTACAGCTGCATCGTTACTTGACAATTTTTCTCCAGTCACAGTCAACAGGCGAATACCATACCGCACTTTAAATTTTGCAAACCAACCATCACTTGCTTTAAAATCATCTTTTCCGTAAATTTTGTTATAAAATGTTAAAGATTTTTCTTTTAGCAGTTCAGCATTAATGGGAGTGTGGCGAGCACGTTCTTTTATAAACCAAGAATAAAGTGCTTCATCCATCTTAGAAAATTCACCGGCTTTCACAGTTTGCCGTGAAGAAGAACCAACTTCAGCATCTTTTACAAACTTCTCAATGTTCTCTCTGCTACTCTTGATTGAGTAGATGGTCTAGCGCGTTATATTATGTGTTCGAGCTATGTCAGCAACCTTCTCTCCCTTGTCCAATTTTCTTAAAATCTCCATTTTAACACTCAGTGTTAGAGTCTCGTGTTTCCGTTTGACCGTTGACATTTCACAAAAATCTACTTTAACTGCACAGTACAGTATATTACTTTTATTCACGTAAACTCCTGTTAATACTAAACACACTGAACTAAAACATAACACTTAAAATCACTTAACAGTTAAGTACAGTACACACGCGTTAAGTTTGTGATGCTACTTTTCATTAAGACTGACTGAAACTGCACGTGCCGGGGTAAAGCCACAGACATACTAACCTATTCTCTCTAGTGGCTCCAAATGAATGCGACCGGAGTAGTAGGGGGTGGAGTGCAATGAACTTGCCTTTGTCCGATCACCGAGCGGTCACCCAACAAAACCGTCCGATTATAGAGCTGATTATTCCCACACGAAAGGCGTTCAAAACGACCGATTACTGGAAAAGTCCGACTATTGAACGTCCGATTACCAAGCGCCTACTGTAATCACTAGAACTGTGAAATGGGTTTTCTGACTCGTGTTTTAATGGTGGTTAGAAAAGAATTATGATTATTAACAACACAGCTCAGTAGTGAAGTGGTAATTGGCCGCATTGGCGTAGTTGGTAACGTGCTCACCTCTCATCATGCGGTCTTGGGTTCAAATCCCATTCAGGCACGGCATATTTTCATACGTGACAAAAAATCATTTCATCGTTCCCCATCTGCATTAGCAGTAATTGCAGAAAGTTGGACGTTAAACCAAAAAAAAAAAAATCAATAGTGAAGCTCCCTTGTATAGACCTCATCCACTTCTTTAATCTAGAAAGTATGTTTGGTAGGTAAATTTTCGAAACATAAGTGTAGCAAAGAATTACTATGCGTATAATTTTTGCATATTTTTTACTGTATATAACTTACTTTCACAAAAACAGACATTGACATTAGTGCACCAAATCATACATTAAATTGTATTCAATGCTGAACTTCTTACATATTGTTTTTAATATATCGGGTGATTCAAAGCTATACGGCAATCTCTTGGGATCTCATTCTATAGCTAAAAATAAGAAAAAAAGTTTATATAAACATATGCCTGAAAACGCTTAGTTAGCGAGTTATGGCTAGCGAAAAATTTCACCTAGAGCTCTGTACCCTTGGTATAGAGTACCGTAGCTATTGGAGTACACTTCATAGCTATTGGTTAGCTATGAAGTGGGTAGGGGGCAATGCGGATGTTCAGAGCAGCTTATCAACTTTGAAAAATAGTATAAGGAGTTTTTTATGTAACGTTACTGTTGAAAATTATAGTTAATTTTTAACATCCTTTTTAATATTTTTAAAATCCTACAAAGGATGTTTGATAAAAAAATATAAATAATAAGTTAATTTTTTATGTTTTTTTTTAAATTTCTGTATTAACTTTTTTCATTTAGGATTCAGATGAGACATATGCTGGACCAAATCCTCTTGAATTATTAGCACCATTATTTTCTCAGTCTTCTTGTTCATATCGTGTAAGTGTTTAATCATTATTTAAAAATAATCAGTTTGCTTATTTGTTGAACAGTTGATTAATCTAGTTTTAAGTTCTAATTTTATGATTTAGAGGAAATTATCTGTTTTGTTCTTAATTATATTTAGGCCTAATACTTAACCTTTCGGCGGGCGCACTGTTGTAAAAAGTACAACAGCGATGTTTTTTTTGAATGCCAGTCACTACCCGAAAAAGTGGGAATACCGACTGCCATATGTATGCCTTCATACCCTTTTCTTCCACCATTTACCCAGAGGTCAATGTCTCCTGTGTCATGGTTTAGTTTTCAGAAGCTATTTAGTCAGAGCTGTTCGACCTTGTTGTACTTTTTACAACGCGCGCCTGCTCGTGTTACTCTTTGTCAAGTGACATATATGTTGATTTTTTTTTATATTTATAATGTTTAAAGCGTTTTAGCCAACATGTCATGGATAATTGATATTCCTCGTGTTCTTCAAGAGTTGTCAGATGAAGATGACGATGGTAACTTTTCTGATAATAACGATTTTATTGAAAGTGTCGATTACGTAAGTGATGAAACCATCGAACAAGATGATCATTCGGATGACAGTGAAATTGAAGGTGAATAATGTGTTCAAGATAGTGGTTTTATAACTGGTGATGAATAGTTTATACTTGGGAAGGACCAGATATTATCATTGACTACAACATGACCAATGGTGGGGTGGATACGTGTAATAAGATGTGTGCAGCTTATTCTGTGTCTCGTGTTACCAGACATTGGCCTCTAGCAATTCTAACTATCATAAATGCTAGAGTTATCCTTTCTTTCAATTACCCTGAAAATACTTCAAGAACAAGGATTTTCCAGAAAAATCTTGCCATGGATCTAATGAAACAACATCTAACAGCTAGAGCTCTTATAAAGACTCTGCCTAAGGATATTTATTTGTACTTGGAGCGCTACCGCCAAGGACGTGAAGAAGAAGCTACGACTTCAACTGAACCTCCTGCTAAGAAAAGAGGAACGTGCTGGCTTTGTGGAAGACAAAAGAATCTGCTTCTATCAAGTGTGATATGTGTTCCCGTTTTATATGCAAGCAGTAGGGAAAGAAGCAAGTAGTTTGTTCGAAGTGTAGTGAGGAAAATGGTAAACAGTAAGAACACAAATAAATAGTAACAATGTAAAAACAATTTAAATTATATAATTTAGAGATAAGATTTTGTATTTGGCAGTTATTTTTATGTGTAATCATTAAATATTTTTAATCATCCTCTGAAAAATTGTAGTTTAGTTTTCCGTGTGGTTTTTTCCTTTTCTAAAGTAAAATTAAACATAAAGTTTTAAAAATATATAAAATCAAATATAAAACTAAATTTAAATGGTTTTAAGCTGATATATATTAGTTCTATCAATTAAATAAATAAAATTACACTTAATAAAAACATAATAATTAATAATTACCACAGTAAAACGTAATTTAAGAGATGTTGTAAAAAGTACAACGCGCGCCCGCTCGTGTAACAGAAGTAGACGCGCCCGCCGAAAGGTTAAGAGTGTCGGAAACCTTTTTGAAAACTTGATTAGAGCCACTTATTGTTTTTTTTTTGTACCAGATTGGCCACTGACATGTAATTTCGTGTAAATAAGTTCTATTGACTCCAACCTAAATGCAAGACAGGGATATATTACTGGCCAGAACTAAGTACCCCCCTGTGAAATACAATGGACTATGTTGCTGAAACAATCCATTAAATACAGGATGAAGAAATGTCCTGTAATCTATAAAGATACATGAGGCTATGAAAAAGATTGTTCGTAAATGATTACTTTTGATATACGAGGGTAGGCTGATAAGTAATGCACACATGCTTGTAGAAGACGAACAAAAAGAAATAGCAAGATGGGGTAAATAACAAATTAAAGTACAAATCTTAACCTACCAAATTATCTATTTATTTTTCAATATAGTCACCGTTAAGCATTACACATTTCTCCCAACGTTTAACAAGTTTTTTCATTCCGTCACTGAAAAATTCTTCCGACTTTCCTCGAACCCAGGACGCAATAGCTGCCTTCACCTCATTGTCCGAGCTGTAATGATTACCCTTAAGGTCTCTCTTCAGTAGAGGAAAAAAATAAAAATCGCAAGGCGCAAGGTCGGGAGAATACGGAGGGTGTAAAATTGGTTGAAACTTCAGGTTTCTCAGAGCCTCTCCAGTTGCACGCGAAGTGTGTGGACGAGCATTGTCGTGTTGCAAAATTATTGGCGCCAGGTTGCCTCTAACACGACAAACTCGACGTCGGAGGTGTTTCAGAGTCTGTATATACTGAGCAGAATTTACCGTTGCCCCTCGTTCCAGATAATCAGTCACATAAACTCGGCGAGCATCCCAAAACACAGTCAAAAGAATTTTTTTTGCGGACGGTTGTGTTTTGAACTTTTTCACAACAGGAGAATGTGGATGACGATATTCAGCGCTCTGCCTTTTTTCTTCGGGATCGTAATGATGAACCCATGACTCGTCCCCCGTCACAATATTCAAAAGAAAGTCGTCTCCTTCGTCACGGTAGCGCTTCAAAAGTTGTTCAATTCGCGTTGTTTAATTCTCGTTGACATAGCACCAGAACACGACGCCATACTTCCACTACTCAAAACAAACTGAATGAAAGCAACGCCTTCAAACTGCGCAGACTTGTAGAGGAGAAATAGTACTTCCACATGCCACCAGGCGCGCTACTGAAGTTTATTTAGTTGTCTTCTACAAGCATGTGTGCATTACTTATCAGCCTACCCTCGTACATGGTGTTCAAAGTGCTAATATCAAAAAGTCAAGATATTCTTTTATCTGCTGGAAGCACACCATGATGACCTTGTGCACCTCTCTATTTCTCCTGTTCAGCTAGTTTTTCCACATTTCATGTATCTTGCTTGAGGCAGATAAATTCATCAGTATACTGTTTAACAATGTTGTCAATAATATCTATTTTAATTATGGCGGGTCATAATTTTTGTTTTTTCTCTATTTAGTTTTAATCCTGTATTTTCAAATGTGTTCTTCAGTTCTATCACCGTTAGTTGTCAGTTATTGGGACCACATTGTCAGCATATTTTAAATAATTCAGCCTTCAGTTAACCATAATTACTTTGTCATCTCAATCCATATCTGAAAATAAGTTTTATGTTACCGTTATAAATGGCAGAGCCCTAAGCTATTTAGTCTTCCTTTCTCACACCCCTATTGATTAGGAATTGGGTGGGTCCTTTGGTGTTATTGACCACCTTCCCCTAACAACGATTAATATTATATCTAATTATAATTTTAAAGTATGTTTTCTGAAGGGTTTGACTTGACGTATTCTTGTTGGTATGTAAAGCACTATGTAAAATATTGTACGTTATAGTTTTGATTTATTGATGATCTAAGCTGATGATATTGTTTATATTTTAATTTTTTAATACAAAATGTTTGTATATTATGTTGAAATACAGTCGAACTCGCTTATAGCGTCATTGAAGGGACAGATTAAATTTTACCGTTATATCCGAGTGACGTTATAACAAAGTTAGCTCTTGTGTCAAAGTAAATCTAACTAAACTAAGAATATTTCGTATACATTACTACTAATTTACGTAATGTGCTACACGTTTTTTATTTTCGATTTTTAAATCGTAATACCCTAATAAAATAGATTAATAACCACTCTGTCTAAGTAGATACTAAATACGTATTATGTACTAAAATACGGAAACCAAAATACATATTTGTATGTACATAAACTACATAATGGTACGTTATCTACTTTATTGGAAGAAATCAGTGATTTTCTTTTGAACACCTTGTTCTGCGAAATAAATCCTCTCCGTAATGTCTCTCGGTGTCGGTGAAATCTGAAAAAAATTTAAGCCGCTAGCATTGCTTCCTGCAATGTTGGCGTGACTGTGTTCTCCTCTTCATCTTCCTCTTGCTCAGTCGCTTCTTCAGTATTAGAGAATTTTCTTAAATGTGGATAGTCTGATGTGAAAGTTAGGTACAGTGCTACCTACTAAGTGTCACATGTCGTGTAGAGGGTGCAGTCCCAAAACTGACCTTGACGTAGATCAATCAGTAGTTATAGACACACATAATTATGAACAGCTTAACAAAATTATTTTATCCCTTCGCACAAACAAACAATATTCACAAGTAGACTATTGTACTATATTACTGTATAAGTACTGTCTTTTTCTTTTTCAAACAATTTACTGATATATTATGGCAAGTTCACAATCTTTGTACGTGAAGTAAAAAATGATTTCATCGGAAAAATGTTGACGCAACAACCGAGTTAATGACGTTAAAACAGGGGTTTTCAGATAGAAGTTTGACGCAACGCCTAAAAAAATGACGTTAAGTCCGAGTTGACGTAAAGTCCGAGGCCGTTAAAACCGGGTTCAACTGTATATATGTCTAACCACCAGAATACGGTAACAGAAAACACTTACCAATGTTTATAGCGCTTTCGTGTATCTTGTACACATCTTCAGTATATTAAATTTTTTTAAAATATGTTTATATCAAAATTTAAAACTTCCTACTTCTAACATGGCAGATAAGGAATAGTCAATTCTTATTATCTACAACAGCCTTGCCAACTTAATCAGTTGATGTCATATTCAACCTGTGTGTTCATTAATTTTTCCCTGTTACTATATTTATAAATATAATATTTCTCCAAAATTTCAATTTCATTTTGTCTGTCATTTATTTCTAATAATTCTAGATTATTTTTTATACTTTACACAGTATGTTTATTTTTGTTTTGTGTTCAGTTAGTTACATTGGAAAATTTTTGGTTTCTTTTTTTATAGTTTGAATAGTGTTCTGCAAACCGTTTTTTGTAAGATCTGGTGGTTTTATTTGTATATATTTCATTACATTTAATTTTATAAATTCCACATAAATTAAATTAATTATTTTCTTTATTATTCAGATTAATATTATTATGTTTTTGTAAAATAATTTTATAGGAAACTGGGGTTTATATGCTATTTTATTTTTATTTTTGTCGTATATATTTTATGTATTTTTGTGATTTTATGTATTTTATTATTTATGTAATTATTATTATGATTATTTTCGATTATTCTCCTATAGGAGAGCGAATGAACTTGAATCAAATTTTTCTTTATTGTTATTTGTATACATGTAAAAAAGTAAAAATAAATCTTATAATGCATCCTGCTTTTTCACTACCTTTTACTTTTAGCTACCTTTTACTGTCTATTTACTCGTGTTTTGGTGGATCCACCAACATCAGCATTCACAAAATAGTATTTAAAACTTTAACATTTTTATTTAAAACCTATAGAAGATATTGCATCTACAGTCATCAATACAAAAGTTTTATATTGACTGAAGATGCAATATCTTCTGTAGGTTTCAAATAAAAATTTACACGTTTAAGTAGAAAGTTAGGAACAAGGCAGCTGAAAAGTTAAGTAAAATTTATATTATACAATGTGTTTAAATTTTATATAAAAAAGTACTTATATTCTTTTAATCTGATTTAAATTTTGCTTTGTTTAGTTGGAATCTTACTGGACGTATGAAGTTTGTCATGGACGTTATGTTAGACAGTACCATGAAGAAAGAGAAGGTAAAAAAGTTAAACTACAGGAGTACTTTCTTGGAAGATGGGATAAAATACTTCATGAAAAACTTAGTTAGTATGACTTTAATTAAACAAGCTTTTAGTATAATTATTATTTAAGTGATTAGTTAGCATCATAGCAGCAGAGTCCATATTAATATAATGTGTTTTTTTAAAAGAAGTTCAATATCCTCCTTTTTTCACTACTTTTCCCTTCCCTTTTCTTTAACTTCCTACGAGCTCTTTTGCAATGCAAGAAGAGTGAAGAATGCATCTTCCTTTGTCAAAGTTTGATTTCAGACTCAATATTCTAGAAGCTTTGTGATATTACCTGATGAAGCAGTGCACACCTTGAAAATACTCGATGGATGTTGAAGAAAAGGGAACGGGAAAGCATTGAAAAATGTGAATATTGAAAGTGTTTTAAAAAGTCATATTAATAAGCTTTTATTAGTATTATTTTGGCAAGTTCCTACTGTAAGGAAGTTTTGCTATTAGAATGTAATACAACAGTTTCAGTAAAATATTTAATCTGTGCTCGCCAAAAACATTACTATTGTAAGAATTTGTGTATGTATTATTTTCCCAGTGCAAAAACTATCACTCTGTTTTGAAAAAAAATGTGTGTGTTTCTTATTCCTCTATTTTGGATGTTCAAACGTAGGTACAGAATTAAGGATGTACTATCACTTAAAAATCTACAAAAGATTATGAAAGCTATTACAAAAATTCCTATGGCCAGTGCAATTTTTTCAAGTAATACGTTAATGTAAATTGTTCAGGGGCACCAACCTTTATTCTCTAGATCAGTTATTTTATTTTTGAATTTGTAAATGCTCTGAAAATGTAAGAAACTGGCAAAAATATGAACACTATATCACGTGTTGGCTACCCGAAAGTTCATTTTGTAGAATTTTCTCTCTGATAGAATGGTAACAGTTACCTTCTAATGATACTGGTTTACTGTTGTTGTGTGGGGGGAGGGGTTATGTCTGACTGTTTTTTCAATTATTGCTAATATAGACAATGAAGGATGATGGAAATAACTGTTGAAAAAATGCCAGACCTGACGAGGAGTAAAACCCAGGACGCCTGCCATAAAAGCCAGTTGTGCTGACCATTACACCATGGGTCAGTTTGCTGTTGTGGAACCTGTAGTGGACACTGCTGTAGATGAAAGCAAGGCTCTCCATACCATATTGCAGTGTCTTTATTACATGAGCACTGATATGATATCATGTTGTCCATGTCATAATTTTTGTTGAATTTTTGTTAAAAATCATTCCATTCTGAAAAAATTGTCTGAAAATCTAAAAGTGTACTAATAATTTAATTGAGAAACAATATTTTATTAATTATTCTGTTTCATTTTATTTTAGATCAACAGCTTGATGCTGAGAAAGACGCAGGATTTCCAAATCCACCGCCTGTTAAAAAATTAGATGGTCTCAATTTACCATATTTACAGTTAAACTTAACTGATGGAACCTTATGTGATTTAAATGGCAAACCTAGAAGAACTAATATCCTTTATGTATGTTACAACCATGGAAAACATGAAATCTATTCTTTCAAAGAAACATCAACTTGTGAATACGAACTAATTGTATTATCTGCTTTACTCTGTCAACATCCAAAATACAGGTTATTTTTTATTAATAAATCTTTTATAATATGATATGTTGATCACTTGTCATATTGGTCAGAATATTTTTATTTTGCTCATCATCGAGTAGTTTGATTTAAAATACAACAATCTTTATTTAAAATCGACGTATAAATATGTATAAGTTGTTTAGTTCATAAGCTTAAGTCTTAACCCTGAGAAGTTTTGTAAACAAGTTCAGCACAAAGGCAAGGATCATGATGGCAGAGCACTGCTGTGAAAAATGTGTGGTGACGTTGATCGGCATAACCCATAACTGCAAATGATCTTTCTTATTTATTTAGTAATTCATCAGCTAAATTTATGTTTTTGGATGATTTCAATTGTTATTTTAGATTTGTAAATTCTGTTCATAATGCAATTAATAATTGCACTGCAATGTCCGAACAAACACATTAAAAATTTATTTAAAAATTCCTGGCAACAGCTAACTCAACATGAGCTTCACTGTAATGCTTATCGGATCAGTATGAATGCCTGTAACCTTGTCAATGTGCCATAGTTTGAATAAAAGGTGTAGAAAACAATTAGGTGCCTTAAGGCATCATTTGGTACAATATGTTAAAACTAGGAGTGTAGTGTTGTATCTTTTTTTTTCACCTCAAGTTCTGGTTTTTCAGTTAAATACTTTTCTTCTTTTCTCTCTGATATCATAGGTTGAGCATAAAGAAAATTTTAAACTATCTATATAAATAAAATCAAGTTGTTAACACGTTGACTGCTATGTGACTCAAATATGTGTCACACTTGTCTTTAAATATGGGCCACGTGCATCAAAATTGAGTCACAGATAATTACTTATTTTTAAGTCTTGTATTACTAATGTGGTTTCGAAAGATATGGTTTCAAAGAGTGACATTGTACACTAAGCCTGTTCAAATAGGTGGCCTTTTACAAATAATAGGACTTCCGTATACAGGAAATTTCTTTTGCTTATTGTTGTTGATTGAAGTAGTCTAGAATATTTTGCAACAAAACCCAGTTGTCTATTACATTTTTTATTGTGACACCAAAATGTGTCTTCTAAAATATGTCCTCTGAAATGTAAAATCATTCCAACAGGTCATGTGATCCAAAAGTGTGTCACAACTTTATTTTACAAAAAATGAATGTGTGAAAAAATAAAAAAAGTTTGATGGGCCGGCTGTAAGTGTCTCAAAATATAGTGTGGCAGTCAACGTGTTAAAATTGTTTATAGCATATACATATCCATATGCTTGCGCCTAGAGCCATCAAATTTTGCTTACAGCATCTTTAAGATGAAAAGTTTTTCGTAACAATTAAAATTTTATTTGTTCATTAGTTTTTTATTAATTAACAAAAAAGTAAAACCATCGCATTCTCTAGCAGGGATTTGATGATTGAAAAGTAGCTACCTGTAGGATGTGCCATCAGTATCCTCCGCCACCTTGAAACATTGTGCTGAGGGACGGGAGTAGGAAAGGGTAGGGTGTGGTCAAACATCACTATAATGGATTTACCGAATTTTACAAGCAATGATTGTCCATGCTTCTCCAACATTAGAAAAGAAATATATGAAAATACCTTTCATTTAACAGTATCAAAACAGCAATTTTCATTGCTGTAGCAAAAGTTAAATCCTGCAGTTACATTACACGAGTTGGCACACCAAAAGTTTGTACATTAATTCACCAAATAAAAAACCAAAAATATTGTTTATCTTCTAGCATTAAGACAAAATAAATAAATTTAATTTCATATTTTCTTTTAAAAACGTGTTTTCATGGGCGTAGCAACGCACACCGAGTATAAATATAACCAACTACGGTGGCATGCGGGCCGCACATGCGCAGTAAGTAGCTCCCCCACCACAGCGTCGTAGCCTGATACAGGCTGCCTCTAAAGTAGTACTCACTACTCATTGTGTTCTGTTCATGCGGTAATCATTTTGACATTTGTGTCGTTGTCGAAAGCCGCACGCCGTCGAAATTAGTTGCGCGCGCACAAAATAGGGGGGGGGGGAAATGTCTGCGATTCATTTTGGGGTAACAGGCAATAAATTTTTTCTAAATGATGTACCTACCATAAGTTTTGACAGGCCTGAAAGAGAGATACGTCATACCCTCATTCTGTTATATTTACTGTACGGTTCTTTTTGTTAAAATTTCATACAACTGATATTGTGCGTGGTTAGTTGATTTCTAAAAATTGACGTATGTTTGGTATAAAGTTCACAACTATAAGAAATGATTCAGCTTCTTAGAATACTAACAGGAAGGAGACACCAGACACGATGATCTATCTTTGACTTCCCTTCAAAAGTGATTTTTTTCAAGCTCGTTTATTATTTCTATTTCTGCCCTACGTATATCAAATTACAGATAAAATTTTATAACAAAATAATAAAACGCATATTGTGTCATCCTGGAAAAGAAGTTATATTAGCCTACGTGATACGCAAAAAATGCGATGAGATTTAAACGTCTAAATTTGTACAAGCGTATCTTATCTAAATATCAGAGTATAATAATAACATTTATAGTGTAATAAAATAAGATTCATTAGAAAGCGAAAGTAATTTTTTCAGAATTTTTTGATGAAAAATGAGCTTGTTAGTGTGTAGTGAACGAAACTGGCCAGCAGAGTGCCCTACCATACCGCGTATTGTCACTATTGTGCTTAAACACCGTGCACTGATTGAAATGAGTTGAGGGGAATGGCGGACGCAACACATTCTCTCTCTGTCTCGCTACCCTCCCTATGTGCCGCCGTAATTGGCAAACCGTATACAACTAGTTTTCAAACTGATAAACTGAAACTGATAAATGCAATCAATCAGTCGAACAATACACATATGACAGGAAAACTTTCTCTTGTAAAGTAATTTAGCTAGCACATCCAGACATCAAAAAGTAATTTAATGTGCAATTACAGTAGTAATTTGTCAATTGAAAAGTTTATATTAATTACTTTAAACTGTTTTATGTATTCAGTATCTGTAAATAATGAATTACAAATGTCTTGTATAGAAAATAAATAACGTGATTTTGTTAAATCCAACCACAAAAAAAAGTTGGATTATTTTATCATGCTTATAAATTAGTCTTTTTTATATTTTCAGACCACAAGAATCCGGTGAACATTCTATTAGTTGTTTACCCATGGAAGGAGCACCAAGAAAACCGAAAAATCTTATCGCTCTAGAATCAGAGAGTTTAAAACTGAAGCACCAAAGGATGTTGGTTCGTAAAATCATATTTAATTTTTTAAATTTCAGTTTCTCTTCAATTTCGCTTTTTTTTACTTACAAAGCATGTTTTTTATTATTATCATTACAGTGTGTTGTTTTTTTGTAATATTGTAAAATCTATTTAAATTTGTATTTCTTAATCAGTTTTGCATTAGTTTCTATTGTTAAGTATTTTTTATTTTACATTTTTGCATCTAATTATTTAGGCTTTATTCGTTTATTTATTGCTTAAAATAATTCGTAATCATTAATTAATTATTAAACCATGAATTTGTATTTAAAATCATAATATTCCTCTTTCTTAATTTTTTAAAATTATTTCCATGTCTAGCATAAAAACCTTGACTTCAAATTCAATTTTTATTGATGCAGTAATTGTTAATAGAATTTGTGATCAGGCATACATTAATTTTTAATTTATTTATGTGTATTATAATCCAGTATTTATATTAATTGTTAGTTTTACTTTAATATTATAACTGATGACATTGTACGAATTGATGTTAACAGGCCATTTAAGGTCCGGAGTAATAGGAATACATCTATTAATTTTTTCTACATTTTAAAACCTAATTTACTTGAGAACAGCTTTACCAATTCCAGATTTCTATAAGTAATTTAATCAGGAATTTTATTTTAAAATTATGAGGTAGTCACAGATATTTTTATCTAAATACATTTTTTTTTAATTTCTGTACAGGCACATCGTCTTGGACAATATTCAGTAAACTTATTTATGTTTTTCTTTTTTTGGTGTTAACCTTTGCCAAATATTCACAAATTTTTTGAACATGTTTCAATAATTTTCTTTTTTTAGCTATTTGGGTTCAAAATGTCATTTTCATTCTTTTTAGAAAGCCCTTAAATTCATAGTTTTTTATATTTTTATTTATATAGCGTTATGATTAAATGTGTCTTTAATCTTTCTTTTAATAAAAAAAGAAATGTATCTTTTAATAATTAAAATTAATTTACTTGAGTTCTTTATAGGCTATATTATTATAATATATTTCAAATGGAAAAAATTTGTTCAAATAAAAAACCATTAAGTTAAGAATTTAAGTTTTTAGTCTATATTGGACATGTAGAGACAAGTAGGCTAGTATAACTTAGTATTGTCTTACTTGTTTTACTTTTCATTTACTATTCATAAAAATTATGAAGCACTTCCCATATGCATTTCATATCCCATGTGACATATTTCTTTCTTTTTTGATATGGTGATAGGTCGTAATAACATTTAAATAAAGGAACAAAACAGATGTGCATCTTAGAAGAAAGGAGTGAAATTCCCCAAAAATTCTTAAAAGTAAGTAAGGCTAAGTTCCGATCCAAAAATTTTCCGCCCTAAGTTGTGTGAGGTCTAAACCAATTAAGATAAGAAGTTTAGAAGGACAGATACAGAGTCAAACTGAATTCCAGAAGGGTTTCCTTTCTAACTTAACCCAGCTCCTGGTTTCTTGTATATATTTGTGCCATACATTAGTTTATTAAACTCTACCCTTCTTTATCCTAGCAATGGTTCTGTAGTTTGTGATTTTACTATTAATCCCATGTCATTGTGTTATTATATCATATAAAAAAAAGGAAAAACCATAGTCAAGTTACGAAGTTGTAAACCATACTTAGGATAAAAAAGGGTGGCAATTTTATGTTGAATAAAAATTATGGCAGAGTAGATGTATGGAGATAAAGGGGTTAGTTTTATGAGGGAAAACCTTCTAGCATTCAATTTTACTCTATCCTGTCCGTGTGGACAAATGGCTTAGCCATAATTGTTTTAGATCTCACATTTGTTAATGGATTAAGAGTTTTTGGTTAGGAATGTGGTCTTAACTTTTTACATTTGTGTTTTTTTTTTTGGAAGATTCAAATTACTGGGAATCATCTAAATTAACATTTTTGGGAATGTATGTATCAAAATTATTTTATTTTAATTATAAATTATATCTTTACAGTATAAATGTTAATTAAGTAAATTCTATGTGATCAATAAGCAGAAAATGTGACAGGTTTATGCAAAACTTAAATTTTTTAGTTTTTTTTTTTAATATTGATTAACAGTTATGTCAAATTTTTTCAGGAATGTAACAGCAGAAATAGCCTACATATTTAAATGCACAATGTTTTCAGTTATGAAGAATACTGTTTTATCATCTACTATTATGTTTTTATCATATTAATTAACATAAATTTAAATTATATATTATTAGGCCATTTTATTGAAACCAACTACCAAGTATGAAATAATATATGCAGGCCTATATTTATAAATAAATTTTTGAATTGAATCCTGCCAACCATTAATATAAATTGTAGTACAAATGAAATTTATCACCTTACCTTTGGTTGTTTTATAAGTTTAAGAAACTTACGCGCTTTCGGTGGTACCACCTTCTTCGGAGCATATTATTAAAATTTAATTTTTTAATTTTAATACTATCTCCGAAGAAGGTGGTACCACCGAAATGTGTATAAGTTTTTTAAACTTATAAAACAACCAAAGGTAAGGTGATAATTTAATTTGTACTGTAAGACCTATATTTGTTTTTTCTTTGTATTGGGTCAATGTTAGACCAGATGAAGTGGTTTAGGTTTCTGCAAACTTTTTTGTAGGTCACATTCTCAGAGTTTGTTTACTGTAGGCTTTTCTGCTTTCTTCTATCCACCTAGTGGTTTGATTTACTCTTCACGAAAGCCCTTGAAGTCTATAATTAGTTATCTGAATTTAGTTCAGTTTATTTAGTTTTATCAGATTTTCCTGTTGTCTCAAAATCTTTTCTCACATCTTTAAACCATTTATCTGACACTTTAAGTCTATTTTGTTGTGTGTCTTAAATGTCTGCCGGCACCTTAGGTCTTTTGTTTTGTGTCTTAAATGTCTGTAATCTTTTTTTGTGTAGGGCCAATTTTAGATCTGTGAGGTGACTAGACGTTTCTGGAAGCTCTTTTTATAGCCAGCATTCATTCACTGAGGCTTTTCTCCTTTCTTTTGCCCACCTTGTTTTCTGTTTTTACTTTTCACGAAAGCCCTAAAGTTCGTAATCACCGTATATCCTTGATTCTGAGACGCAGCTTATTTTGGCAGTATAAATTTTGGAAAGAATGAAATCTAGAAAAAATCATCAAAAACTTATTTCTAATATAAATTGAAATTTTATCAACTGAAGTGGGCAATGAAAAAGAATTAAATATAACATGATGTTAATAGAAATAATAACTTCCTTGAATTCACTTATTTAAGTATCAAATAAAGAGCAAATTTGTTTTAATCGGCTGTTATGCATAACATAACTGTTATTCGCAGTTTCTTGTTCCCAGTAGTTTTCTATTGTAGTTCATTGGCACCTTTATACTATAGACAGTGTAGTTTCTAGGCATACCGAAATAGACTGGAGTTTCGTCAAGAGTGTAGATATTTTCAATTCGTAAGTTAATAACAAGGCGATGGAAATCACAAGCTTCATTTCAAAATCTCAGATTGGATTTGTGTGCGTGTTGCTTCTACAAATTTATGAATTCCGATAATTGTTTATAAAGTTTTTATTTTATTTTAATTTTAAAAGATAATTTATTTTATCTTATCATGCATAGTAGATGTCCAATTGTAGTTTAAAGTGCTAATATACCAGTACAAAGATATGAAATGAATGTGACTGCAACAAACCCTTAAGTGTAAGATGCACACCGCTTTTTGAGGTATCAAATTGTGAAAATATGCGTCTTAGAATCGAGGAAATGCAGTAGTTGTCTGAATTTGGTTCAGTTCATTAAGTTTGTTGGTTCATTGCAGTTTTCTCAATATGCTTTCTGACATTTTTAAACCATTTATCTGACACTGTAGGTCTATTGTTTATGTCTTATATGGTCGTAATCTTCTTTCTTCATGTAGGGCCAATTTTAGATTCTGTGGGGTGGCTTAAGAAGTTTCTGTAAGCGCTTTTTGCAGTCCACATTCTCAGCATTCGTTCACTGTAGGCTTTTCTCTTTTCTTCTGTCCACCCAGTTGTCTGTTTTTGCTCTTCAAGAAAGACCTTAAAGTTCATAATTGTCTGAATTAGGTTCGGTTCATCAAGTATTTTCAGTTTATTCTGGTCTTCTCAATGTCCTTTCTGACTTCATTAAAATATTTATCTGACACCTTAGGTTTATTTTTTTAATGTCTTAAATTTTTGTTTTGTCAACCAGTTGTCATCCATAAAATTTTTGTCATCTTTTTCTAATCGTAATTATAAATATTTATGCAATTATAAAAATAGCATCATCTGTTCTATGTCTACTGTTATTAAACATTATTTTATTATTACTTTATTTTATTGCAAAAAATCAATTATGCCCAATTTATTTATTTTTATTTGAGGTTCGATAATTTGAGATAATGTCTTCGATAATTTTATTGTAGGTTCTGTAGTTGTATGTTTTAAACTCATATTTTTTTTAATCTATTTGCTTGTAGACTAATTAATTCTTTTATTATTTTTTTTTGTATTGTAATTAACATTTTTAAATGTTTTTCCATATTAAATTTATCTAATGTAATTAGTTAAGGTAAAAACTTCTTCCTGTTTTCTTTTACACTTTAATTATAATTTATTGCTTATCATGCTGATGATCATTCTTTTTATTTTAATAAAAACCGAATCTGGTTTGAAATACATAGTCTTCTTTTGCAATTGCTTATTAATAGCTCGCCTCTTAACATTTTTGCCAAGAGTTATAAAATTACATTCGTTCAAGTCAAGGTGTTGGAATATTTTGAGTTAAACCTCTCATTATTTTTTTTCTTTGAAGTAATTATTAATAAAAAGGTTTTTATATGTAATCTATTTTTTGTTTATTTAAAACACAGAAGCGTTTTTATTGTATAATGTATTAAAGAATACATATTTTTCGAAAATTGTTCGTAAACCAAATCTTTTGTAAATTAGTGACAAATAATAATTAAAAGGTGAAGATATAGATTTAGTTTGTAACATTCATTTTCACTTGGCAGGAGAACGAGGCGTTAAAGAAGCTGTTTGCTGTATTCACGGTGGACAAAGTTCAGGGAGAGGTTCGTTTTGTTTTCTTTTATTTTCTGTTTTTTAGTTTACACAATTTTTTTTTATTTAACAATTTTTCCTTAAGCTAATCATTAAATTACATTAATATGGTAATCGATTTACATGCTTTCTGGTGGTTTAAATAACTTATCTTCACATTTTTCCCTGAGGTGTTTTTTTTTTGTTTTTAATAAAGATTTATTTGGCATTTGAGACCTGCATTTTGTTGCATGTGTGATACCAAAACATTGTCTGCTTTCCTCTTTTAATTTTTTCTGTTCTGTCTCTATTCTGGTAATGTTTGAAGGTTTTTTTAATAACTATATTTAACGTTTGTTTACTAAAAACTGAATACAGTTTTTTTTAGAATTGAAGCTACATCTATCAAACAACTAATAGGTTAAATTATTTGTGTGTAAATTGGAATTGTCATAAGCTAAACTTCTCATACTAATTAATAATATTCTTTTTATATTTGATTAATTGCTTGAATTTGAACTATTCATGCTTTCATTTTTACATGTACTACTCTTATTTTTCAGTTAATTGTATTTGAATAAAATATTTGGATCTTCTCAGTTTAATAAGGGAAGTACTATGTTGCTGGAAAAGAAAAGTTTGAAGTGTGGGAAACTGCGGTGTGAAGCTTTGGATTATTACAACATTTTCTACAATTATTTAACATTCTGTCTTTCTGAATATTTTTCATCTGTTTTTGCCACTAAACATTTTTAATTACTATTATTTTTTGTACCTGCATTTCAAGTGGTTTTGACTGTATTTCAGAATGTTGTTAATTTTTTTTAGTTACATGTTTATTTCAAAAATGTTAATCGTTGTGTTTCAGTAATAAAAATCTGTATTTTTTTGTATTAATGTTTTGAACTTTATTAATGTTGTTTGTTTGAAGATTATAAGTGATTTTTCTACTGCACCAACACTTCTTCTGCCGTGATTGTTTTAGGTGATACCATGTTATTGTTACATACTTTACTGTTCAGCCAAGTTTAGAAATTTTTTACTTTCTCTTGCCTTATATGAATATATAGGAAAGGAAAGTATTGTTTTCATGTCAGTTTTTCAAAATTAAGTTTTCACCAGAAATACACATTTTCGGGCCCCTTGAACCCAAAAAATATGTTTTTAGCAATTGGTCTGTGTGTGTGTGTGTGTGTGTGTATGTGCGCACGTACGTACGTGCATGTGCGTGTGCGTGAACAAAATATCTCAAGAACAGAACATTGTACAAAGTTTAAATCGAGAAATGAAGTTAGTACCACAAGGAGGGGACCTGTCGTGAATATTTTCATTAAAATTGATTAACTGGAAGTAGTAGTTTATTCAAGCGATTTTTCGCTTCTTTGTGATTTTGCCAACACTCCAATGATATTTTTAAAAACCCATCTAATTTAATAAAATTTTTTATGTTCTACAAGATAGGGTAAGCACTATGTGTGCTTAAATGCTTGAGGCTGTGCTATCTTGATAACAAAATGCTGTGTTAGTATGCATTTTAGGGTAAAGGTGAACTTTGTAGGAAATTAAAAAACCTAGAACTTTTATTTCAAACATATTTTTCTACAACGCCTAGCTTAGAGTTAATTAGTGATTTTCTGTATTTTTCTCATTAAAATCGGTAAATAAAGAGATTTTTTTAAGATTATCTCCTCAGTATCTACACAACAAAAGTGTGTTTATTAAAGTTATAGGACGTAAACAAGTCTGCAACTTATCATTCATGAATTTTTTCTACGTAGCCTAGTTTAGTGTCAATTTGTGATTTTCCGTATTTTTAAGTTGTACTAAGGTTGATTTTCATTATGCGTCTTTCACTCGTGATTAATTTAGGTTATGTTTTTAATTTTACATTGTTTACTAATGATTAAACATAGGGTATATATTTCATTATTTACACTGGAAAGATAAAATGTGTGAGTATTCACACCAGATTTTTTATTAACACATATTTTTATAGGTTCTATGCATTTATATTAATAAAGATTTTATTACCATTTTTAATTCAAATAATTTTGTGCATAATACGTTAAGGAAAAAATTTTGGAATAATTTCTAGAGTATTGGGAAATTAATACTAGTATCAGTAAATTTTTACATTCTATTGTTAGTATTTTTCATCCATATCTTCAGACATTCCAGGGATCCTGGTGATTCTTGGTTAAGTCTGGGTTTTTTTATTACATCTGTCACCCTTAACCATCTGTATTGTCCTTAGTGTCCGTAATTATCGGATGTAAAACAAAACAGAAATTGCTCATATTCTGCCATTCTGTGGTTTGTTGTGCTGGAAATTCTTACCATTGTTACTGTTCTGTGGTGATATAAATATGACCTTGAAATATCCCATTTGTACTCAGTCGTTAGGTGCTATATAGCTAAGGTAAGTGTAGAGGCAAGATGGAATGGCGCCCGGATGCTTCGTCCACTGACACCAGCACATGAAATGTTATGGCGGTGGCCGCTTTGAAGCCACCTAGCACTTTTTGAAACCGGTTGACCGCCAGGTGTGTATCCTATCTAACCAAACTGTTGATTCAGTAGATGTTGAGGCTGTTGTCATACCAGTGATTGTATTGTTTGTTACCTGTTGGCTGTACTGTGATTAGTGATTTTTAACTGACTGAGTAACATCTTTTTAAGAATATCGAACATTTCTCTTCTTATTCTCAAATATTCCACAAATTTATTATCGTACAAACAAGCGCCTTTGTACAAGTGATAAAATTTGTCGAAAACTTCCCTACTGGTATTAATATTTGTACCCACTCATTTGTACAATTGTCACCTAATTTTAAATTTAAACTTTCTACTAGCATTAACTCATCATTATCATCATCATCTGTCGAGGATTAGGCTCGATGGCCTGTTGCGGCATCCATCTCTTTTTAGGTCTTCCCAAGCCTCGCTTCCCTGTAGGTTTGTATTTCCATGCTCATAGAGGGGTCTGTGTGCTGGCATGCGAAGTAAATGTTGGACCAGTTTCTCTGATATATTCTTAAAGTTTCACACAGTTACTGAGCATTTAACTCAGTGTGTATAGCTTTGTTACGTACTCTTATCAAACTGGGCTCTACCTTTGACTTCCCACAAAAATCTCATTTCAGCAGCCGGGATATGAGATTGATTCCTCTGTAATGACACCCATGTTTTACTTTCATATGTTATGAGTGGTAGAACCATTGCTCTATAAAATTTAATTTGGGTGTCTTGTCTCATTTTCTTTTCTTTTGTCCTGTGAATAGACTGTCCGATTGTTGGCCACCAGTTTGAATAATATGGTTGACTACGGCTAGCAAACCGGCCCGGCATGCCGGCTGTGTGTGTAAGCAGTCTGAGTCAACTAACTAGCATTAACTCGTTGCACAAAACTAGACATGACATCATTGCTCATGTCTGAACTCAACTGAGCTTGTTGAAATGTGCCACCTTCCTCTTGCAGCCCGTCCGTAATGAGTCTTGCCTCTTCATCAACACTTTTTTCGACGCTTGCCTTTTGCAGTGTGGCTGTAGCCTGTGAGCCACAATGTTGTCTTAGTGTCATAATCCTAGTTAATACAGAGTGTTTCATATAATTTTGTTGATAGACAGAGCTCATTATAAAATCTTTTTTAGCGTTCGTTTTTTCATAGACTTTACAAAATAGTAATGCATTTTGCGTTTTAATGAACATTGCAGGAACAGTACAGTATCATTGTGGTATGTTTAGCATTATGAGAGAAAGTGGTTACTTGTTTGCAGCATCATATGGTATCATTGCAGCCCTTCAGCACAACTGAAGCAGTACCTCTTTTCTTTTCAGCTGCAAACATGTTAATAGTATTTGTATTAACATATTAATAGTACTAGTGAAAAACAATAATATTTTTAAATTCCTTTGTTATTTCCGTACTCTATTATTTTGTCTTTAAATAAATATTAAATTGCAATTCCATATTTTTTTGCGAAAAGCTTTGGTGACCATGCATTTGTTTTTAAAATTTTTTAAATTTACCTATTTCTTTTTTACTAAGCTTTTTTCTTCTCTTTTGGCTTGTACCTATCTCTGTTTCATACATTGTGATCTTATATTTCTTTCCTCTTGTGCGAGTTTGGGTGGTTTTGTTTCTATTGTGAGTCAATCTTTAAGTTGAATATCATTCTTCTGAATTCATTCCTACCTAAAAAACCTTCAGTACTGATCCCCAATTTGCTGTTTTCTTTCTTTTACTTTTTTAGGACTCCAAACGTACTTTTGCTGTTATTATAATTTAAGATTTTTTATTTACTCTGTTTTGGCCCGTTCTAACCATGTGTCAATAAAATTTTGCTTTTCTCTTGACTATGGTTTCTTCGGTGGTTTCTAAATTGTGGTAAATTTCTTAGTTCAGTTTTGTCTTGATGAATATGATCTTTCCATTGACCTTTGGAGGATGATGAACCTTCGTCAGGATGTGTGTTGTTTATGTTTGGGATTTTTTAAATATTTCAGTCTTAATGAAAACAGAATATGTGAAAATTGGTGGGCTTTGTAGTTTCTTACAAAGATTGCTAGATTAACTGGATTTTTTTTTGAAATAATATAAAAAGAAATCTTTACTATTCAATAACTAATTTTGTGCAACTCAGTATTTTAGTCTTCAAGAAATACTCATGCTGTAAAAGTTTTTAAAGTATTATTTCTTGGAAATTTATTAGTAGGTTTCTAAAATATATTTTAAAACTATAATTACAGTTTCTAATATGGTCCTTGAGTACTTACTATGAACGAAAACTTGAGGGTCTATAATAATATTGCAGTTTCTATATTAATGCATTCTAAAATTTTATCAGTGTTTCTTTTTAATCACTGATCTTTTTTGTATTTTCATGTTTTTCCATGATCAAATAAGAGTTTTTGGCAGAATTGTGATGAAACTCTCCATATTTGTGATTTGTTGAAGTTAAACTAAAGGCAGTATAAATCATTGTCCGATATCGTTTTTGATCATATATGATCCAACTGTTGCATGAGTTTTTCTTATGGCCGTTAGTAATCATACATGAAAAATCATGTAATGGCAAAGTTTCTGAATTTTGAGAGTAGTAAAAGTAATTACATTTACATTGGTGCTGCACAAAAGCCAATAATGTTGTTTTGTATTTAAAAAAAAAACATTCTGTATGCTTTTTGTGTACGTAATAATTTTATTACATCCCAGTTGTCAGTAATTTTTGAAATATTTTTTTCTAAATAAACCCAGCAATTTAAAGACACAGAGTAAAGTGATTAAATACTGTGGTAGTGATGTAAATCTTAAAACAGGGTTATAAAAAAGTTAAGTTTTCACTTTTTGCGTGAATATTGTTAAATTTTTGAAAAAATTCAAATTGGTGACCAGAATCTGCATTACATACAGCTTTAATTACACAAAAAATCATTGAAAATATTGAAACGGGAGCTGACCTTAAATCTGGAAAATAAAAACTGTATCCTTTTAAATTTATACAAAGTGATTCAAAATTAGATGCTTTGATGGCATGTTATGACTAGCAAATGAATTAGTTCAGAACTCAGTTACCCTTGAGAAAGAAGCCATACTGAAATTTTTAAAGCTTTAATTACGAGACCTACTTAATGCGTTTTTTGGTTACCTGAAAAATTGAATAAAAGAAGTTCCAGTACTGTATTTATTGAAGTTTTAAAGATATATGAAATAAAACAAATATTTGGGGTTAAAAATACCTAACACTTTGTTTTGGTTCATCGTATAATGTTTAAAAATACTCAAGTAAATCCTTAATTTTTTTGTTAATTCAGAATGTAAAAAATTAGGTTGTGAGAAAATTGAGTAAATTCAAGTTATTGAAATATGACTTTTATTAATTACAAAACAAAACTGAATTGTTACAATTATTACTACTTTTCAACACAGTAAAATAACTTCTTTCATAGGTTGGTAATATTGCAGCTAGTCAGATATTGATTCAATTCTCTACTCACATACTAATTCAATATCAACTATTTCATTCAGTCTGTGAACAAAAAATGAAATTAAAGGAATGAAAGTGTTTCTCATTACCTTGAAAGTTGGTTAAAATGGCTCCCGTTTTGTTAATTGCTTATTTCTTAATACGAGGGTGAATCAAACATAAACGGTAATTTTTCTATTGTTGGTAGCCCGCACTTTCATGCTAGGTGTAGTTGTGAGTGATTATTTTTTGGTTTATTAGGAGTGGGTGAACCAACTTAGTTAGCGACTGCGCTCTGTTCTGACATCAGTACAGCCATGACTGAGCAAGAGGTACATCCATCTGTTGTGCAACGCATCGTCATAAAATTTTTAACCAATGAAGGTGTTAAACCTTCGAAAATTTTTACTCGTTTGCAAGCACAGTTTGGGGACACTACACTGTCTCAGAATCGAGTGTATACGTGGGCCAGAGAATTTAAGGGTGGGCAAGAACGCGTCAAAAACATAAGTCACTGTCGATGCCCCTGGTCAAGTCTTACAGGTGCAAACATCGGGGCCATACAAGAGCTTATTGAAGGTGATCGCTGATTAACTGTTCAAAAAATTTTGTCACAAATAGGTATCAGCTATGGGAGTGTTCAATTCGTTATCATAGACCACCTTGGCTACAGAAAAATTAGTGCTCGGGTTCCGAGGTTGTTACCCAAAAATCAAAAACAAGTCAGGTTAGAGATCACTGAGAGACTTTAGAATCGATTTTGACGAGAAGGTGAGGATTTTCTGAGAAGCATCATCACATGTGATGAGACGTGGGTCCATCATTATACTCCCCAATCGAAAATGGTAAGTAAAGAGTGACAAAGGAAGGATGAAGGCTGCCCAGTTAAGGCCAAAACTCGTCTCTCAGCGAGAAAAGTTCTTGCAACAATTTTTTTGACTCAAGGAAACTTTTACACATTGATTTTTTTCAAGATCAACAAACTGTGAATGCGGCTTACTATTGCCAGTTACTACAGTCAGCAAAAACTGCCTACCGAAACAAAAGACGAAATATGCCCATTAGAGATGTCGTTCTTCTCCATGACAACATTAGGCCTCCCATTGCGCGTTGTTGACAAGTGATAAATTGGAAAACAAATGAGCTGGGAAACTTTTGAACACCCTCCTTACAGTCCAGACTTGTCCCTGTGTGACTTTTTTTTGTTCGTGCCCCTGAAAGAATCACTTGGAGGAAAACGATTTGAAAGCTATAAAGAAGTCCAGGAGCACGTGCGCAATTGGTTGACAACTTGTCCTCAATCTTTGTATGAACAAGGAATATTCAAGCTTCCAAATCGGTGGCAAAAGTGTGTAGCTAACGCAGGAGACTATATTGAGAAGTGTTAAACGTATAGATTGTGTATAATATCATTAATTACGTAAATATATTTTTTAAAATTACCATTTATATTAGATTCACCCTCGTAGTTTTTGCAGCTTCTACTGTTCAATTCGTTTTATAATTTTGTGCCTTAATTTGTTTTGAATAACTATTAATTTCACCCAACCCTACAGGAAAAAGGCTGTTGTATAAAATTAGGAGTTCAAGGTGGCCATTTCACTGGTCTATCTTGACCAATCCATTGCCTATCAGTGCCGGCTATTCAGATAAAGTAGGTGAAGAGCCTCTTCACCTATTTTGTGGATTGTATCAAGATTTATTTCTGTAATAATTATTTTTTGTTTTACAATAAATAAATGAAGTGTCATTTAAAAAAAGTACATAAAATTATTGTATCTGCTTAGAGTGCTCTCTAATGTTTTAAGTAGCCCTTGTAATGGCCTCAATGTCTACTAATATTATAAAGACGAGGCGTGTTCTTTTTGTGTAGGCTGATTTCCAAAACTACTGAACCAATTTTCATGAAATTTTGACAGCATATTCATATTTATATTCACAGCAACATTTTATTTTTAAATTTTAAAAAATTATAACCCTAAGGGCCCTAATGAAGGTTTTCATAAATATGTGTGTGTGTGTGTACATATGAGTACGTGTTGGTGTTGAAGTAGATGAAGGGGTTTAATGATGGTGAGAGATGTACACGGGGAAATAAACAAAGCTTTTGTGTGTGTTTATGTTGGAGTATACAGTCTATCTAGCAGCTCCCAATTACACATGTTTCGCGAGCGAAGCTGCACAGGGCATGCTAGTATGTAATAAATGTGTAAGTGAAGGGTTAGACGTGTGGTACACCTAGTTGTCCTCGAGTAGTGAAGAGATAGTGGCAGGTTGACTAACCTACTGCACCTGGATGTTCTTTGTACATGTAAGTTGTTTTGTATTTCCGGTGAATAAACAAATCTTAACTTATTTTCAATACAAGTTATGGCACTACATATAAAAAAGTAACTACAATATGTATCCAAATATAAGTGGTAACGTGTATTGTGTGCGAGCCTGTGTGTATCACACGCATATAGATACTGAAGTCACGAGATTCCCTTTTGCGTATTGATGGGCTGAGAGGATGGGAAGTGAAAAATTGACAGTGCTGCTGCCAACCTCAACAGTGAGACACTACTTGTACATTTCACTACCGTGCAGTTTTTACATACATTTTGTAAGCTGCGGTTTATTCCGAGAAAATGTTTTCTTCATAAACCTTATAAGAAATAAATGTTACCTGTAATATTGCCTACAGCTTAATTACATGACTAGTAATGTTTGATTTACTGTATTAACCAGCTACCTTATTTCATTGGAACAAAATATTCTATGGATGAATCGCCTTCTTTACTATCGCTGTCACTGGCGTCTTCACTATCGGTCTCACTAGTATCTACCTAACCGTTTCTTTTTTTTACCAGTGTCAACAAAACTGTTGAAGAATAGCATCTTCACATCTTTAATTTCCTTCTTTATTTTTTTGAATTGTGGAAAGAGAAACATCACAGCGGTTAGTTACTTGCTCATGGTTTTCGTTAAGAAGCAGGGAAAGGCATTTTTGTTTTGCTTCAACTTCACAGCATTTTATTACACTGCATATTAGATTTCGTTCAGCACTGTGAATTGTCTGCCCACATTTTCGAAAAACTAACATTTCTGTTCGGCAACAAACAGTTATATTGGTATAGCTAACGTACAAACGGTTCCGCGATGTACTGTATAAATGCTCTAGGTATAGTATAAGTTGTTGTGTTTGTTGTACTGAAAGTAAAACAGTCATGCATACGCACTGATGCTTTTTCCCTTTTATCCCCCGTCGCAAATAAAGGCAAACTTGTGACTCTAGTAACTATACTCATTGTTTATATGAGTATTTTAAATACATTTTTTACTCTTGGGAGTCTTCCGGAGACGTAATAATATACTCGTTTTTTTGTAACTCTTCACGTATTTCTGAAGGCAAGAGCCGCCACTGTTGCCTACCTTATTTATTACGTAAGGGGAGTTCATTGCAAAAATTCGATTCCATAATCAATTTTTTGAATTTTATTGAATATTAATATTTGTAATTTTTTGTTTAATATGGTATATAATGTATATGCATTTTTGTATACTGGTTGAAAAGAGAAAAGTTAGTTTTTTTTGGTGTTATTTCTGTGTTCATTATATCTGAATATTATTTATTTTAATTTGTAAACATGTTTTTTCTTACAAAAGACCCATTTTCTCAGAAACCACAAAACATAAGGAAATTAATTTTTTACTGTGTCTTTAGTAGGTTATAGTGGTACTCTGGATCCTCTTTCAGCATTGTAAAAATATTTATTAAATTGCAAAATATTTTATTAAATGCAAAAATATTTTTAAAAAAATTGGCCTCGTCAAAAGAATTCATAACTTTTTTAAAAGTTGTTATATTTTAATGTGTGAGGATCAGTAGCCTCTTCTTGTATCCATAAATAATCCCTCAAATTTCTGCTTTCAAATATTAATAGATAATGAGTTTCAAATTTTGCTAATTTAACATTGGCGGGATACGTGGTATGAACTCCCCTTAAGTGATTTGTTATGTCATAAAATCAGCTTCTAAGATACTGCTGCTCAATTTTGAATCACCTTGTGTAGATTTTATGTATTCATTATTAGTACGCTGCATTTGTCGAGTCAAATCTAACTAAACTATTTTCGTTCTTTATATTATCGGCTGTAAATTATTAGTGTAGGATAAGATTTAAGAGTACTGATGTTTAAAAGATTGTTATGTATGTCCATTCATATTTTAATTTGAAATTTGTTTTGATGTTTACAGCAAGATCAAGATACTGCGACCCTAAAAGTCGATGCGGTAATTAATTACCTGACATCATTTGTTTATTCTTTATTTCAGTTATTACATTCTAGAAGCTTTTTAGTTTGAAAAATTTTTAACAAACATATATCAAATATTTTTGTATGTTTAGTTTACACATGTCATGTAGCTAAATAATATGTTAAAACTTAAAGATATAAATGTTTTAAACACCTTTCAGTGAACAAATGATTTAAAAGAGCAATTGTTTCTACTGGATTTTATAATTTATTAATTTTGTTATAAATTAATTAATTTTGTCTTTTACTTTAGACAGAATTGTATATATATTTATTTTTATTTATTTTTATTTGCTATAGTCCTTGTAAATTCAATTGCCAGGTGAACATTTGGTTAACCATATCTATTTGGCTCACTAACACATCGATTCTTAACTTTTGTGAAGTATAGGTCATTTGTTCTAGCTAGAAGCTCTCCCTCCAACGCTCTGTGCCGCTGAGCTGTTCTGTTTAGTGGCGGGGGAAGTACCTCGTAGTTGTAACAGTAGTATACAGTTAGAAAGAGAGGGAATGATCATTAAGTGAGAAGGAGACAACACTTGCCCCTTAAAACTATCCCTACTCTACCTACTCGCCCTTTCCTTACAAGCTTCTTCCAAAACAAATGTACTATACTTATATGTTTATTATCATAATGATAATTTGCATAGTTTACATATTACTTTCTGTAATTGAAATCACAAAACTTTCCTGCAGTTGCAGGGCAGTCAGATTTGTCAGTTTATTCGATTTATTAAATTATGTTAACCACTGATTTTAAAATTATGTATTTTGTATTATTAATCACAGCTTCACGAAGTAATCGATATGCATTGTTTAAAATTTTTTAAATTGAAAGATATTAAATGTTTATTCACCATGATAACCATTAAAAGTGCATATAACACACCATTTATCAGTTAGTACAGTCAAGCTCGCTAATTCTAACTAATTAAAATTGTGCCAGTTTGGATTACCGAAAAGTTCGGATCAGCCAATTTCTGTCTAAAAGGCAATATTTGTGTTTAAAATGAGTAAAATACCATTGTTTGTGTTGGAATAAACTACCGTACTTTCTCGAATATATCGGCACCCCGATTTTTGAAGGTACTTTCAGAAAAAATTCAAACTGTCAAAAATAAAACGAAAATGAAAACTTACCAATTTATTTATACACATTGAAAAATCTTCATAACTTTGATTAATTCATTAGCATGAATAAATATATTCTCATTGTACGTATCACAATATATTAAACAAAGTGCTGAACTAAAAAAAGTTACTTTCAAATAAAAAGAACGAAATTAATACAAAGAAATAAAATTTTCTATAAAAAGTAACTCATCGTCGCTGTCTTCGTTATTATCGTCGCTGTCAGAACCCGCGCCTGGATATCCATCCGAGCCCATTAGAAATTCCGCATTTCAGAAAGCTTTTTGAAACTAACTCTGGTGAAATCCGTGCCCATGCAGTTTTAATCCACTCGCAGATTGTTTCATATTCCAGCCTTTATATTTTTTCCGATGATGTGTATGTATGTTCAGCACTAGTGATGGGGTTTATTTAACATAACAGGATTAATAAAATGGTTACTGGATTGAGGCAGTTATCATGATAACAGGTTACTAAAAACACTCTGTTAGCTGTTACTTTATAACACTGTGATTCTAAGCGATTTAATAAACTGATGTACGAATGACGCTTTTCTGACTGTTATAACAGCATGAGACTGTTAAAACTAAATGAAGTTATCAATAACCTTTTCATCTAATAACACCACTTTTAAGTTTAACTACGTTATAATACTCTTATTAATACAAATACAAGGGTGGTAAATCTCACTTAATCTCTCACAGACGCAACGTTAAGACAAACAGCACTATTTCCTGTAACCAAATACAACCACGGCAAACCAAACACAATTTTTCACGAACACAAAGATGGCCAGTTGCGCTGAATATTTCTCGGACATACTTTAGTTACTATATATTGTACACAGAGCCGAGAAGTCAGCAGCCATGTATCCTTAAAGGCATCAGCAGGATTAAAGCAAGTTAATACTCAATCAAACCGTCCAGCAAGTCATGATGTTGCCGCCGGACGGTTTGTTTTCACTACCATTTTCTGTACCAATAGACTTTTGTACAAAACATCTTCCTGTTAGTGAATAATTTAGTTCACTTCTTTTTTGCACGTGTCATGCTATTACTTTTTTTTGCGTCCAGGAGGAGTATAGGACATGCCAGTTATAACACCTGAAATACATATAAAAATCACACAATGTATCACTACTATCAAGAAAGAAATTTTGTACGCTATAAAAAGTTTCACCTATCAACTAATTTTTCAGAGTTATTTAAAAAAAATGCAAATTATCACAACATTTTAAAAATTAGGGGGTTAATTTATTCATGAATTTTCTCCCTTCATAAGTACGTTTTTGTTCAAACAATTTTGTGGAGTGATTTGCCTCGTAATAATCATTTCTGTTTCTCGTGTTATGATTGTGAACATTGAAATTCTGCATAAAATTATTTTGCCTAACATACATAATCACCTCAAAAATATAGAGAGAGGGAACTGGAAGCACTTTATTCAACTACATTGTAATGTAGGCTGGGCGATAACAGTGTTATTTTAATAACAGGTTATAGAATCCTGTTATCGAAGAGGCTGTTATTTTCAGTAACACATTATCAAAAAATAGCTTTATTTCCCATCACTACTTAGTACTTGCCATCCATTGCGTATAAAGTTCCATCATAGCAACCTTGAATGGCTTATTGATACTCTGGGCTGCAAAGATCTTTTCACATCATCTGTCATGTGTCCTTAAAAACTGTCAAGGACCAGGATACCTCTTTTTGCCATTTATTTTTTATCTAATATAATCCGCGCATTGTTTTATTGGATTGATTTCGTTTGAAAAAGGTTCGCGGTATATTCAAGTAAATACGGTAATACAGTCGATTCCAGATAATTGGTCTACTGGTTAATTGGAGCAGCTAGTTTTTTGGGACAGTTCTTTAATGAACAAAAACAGAATGGGATTTTACATTGATAAGTACTCCTTTTATTCAGTTCATAATGCCGCGTATTGGGGCCAATCTGATGTATGTACATAGAGTATTTATGTTTTATTAGAACCATTACAGGCCAGCGATGAACAACATGTGGTTCTAAACAGCAAGAGATAATAGGAAACAGTTATCACACATCAGTCATAACAGAGATGTTATATTTTACAGTACAATGCGTTGGCTACATAATCGTCATTGCAAAAATTTCAGTGAGTCATATCCACTAGTTATGCCTGACCTTACAAGCTGCCTCCTTGCAACTTATGGTTAGTTGTCACTTCGTCATACGTACATGAACCTTCGTAATTCCATGCTTCTTATCAGTTTTTGTGATTTCATGAGTGTAACACACTGTTTTTCGAGTCCGATTGTTTTTTTTATCTGCAGGCATACTTTTTTATTTTTTTTAATTCCATTCGTTTCATAGATTTTGATGATATTTTTATGCGTAGGCTTACAGTACAGTGCCTACTATCTTTGTGAGTTATTTCTGGTCTTTGTGAGTTAAATGCCACGTAACAATATGACTGAATGAACAAATGAAGCTTCTCGACAAAATAAAAACGTATCCACCTAACTTAAGCCAATGTAAACTATTGGAACTAACCGGTGTACCAAAAATTATGATAGCTTGTATCGTGCTCCTAAAAAATAAAATACGCTAAGATTGCGCATTAAAAGATCATATAACATCTCAGAAAAGAAATTGTGAAGGAAGGATCCATTTGTTGAGAAGCGTTGAATGAATGTTTCACCACTGTAACATCGCAAGGTGTTAGTGTCGATATTCCAATGCTTATTAAAAACAAGGCAAAAGGTTTTGCTAAAAATAAAAAGTTATTGATTATTCTGATACCCTTTTATTTGTTTCGTTTGTATATGGATAGAACTTGCATATAAAATTTATGTTTGTGATAATTTTAATAAAATACAGTATCGTATACGCCACATTTACGAATTCGTTTATTAGGGCCAGCCGTTTAATTGGGCCAAAATACTCTGGTCCCAATGTGCCCCAATTATCCGGAATTGACTGTATAATAGTAGGATAATGTACATACAATAAACTAATTAAAAGCAAAAAATAATTGTATTTTATAAAAAATATTTCCAAAAAAAATTTTCCAATGACTGTTTTAATCAGGCGAGAGTCATCTAATCTGTATTTGGTGGTTTTTCTATATTATACAAAAAATACTTATATATTATTCATTAGTGCTTGCTTTTGCTGAATAGTTATGCATATAATTTGGAAACACAGTGGTTCCAGTAATAGCTCCACATTCACAGATGTTTTGTTTGTAATAATACAACAATTTTCCATTTCAATTTTTTGCCAGCTCGTTCGTGTTGTGGTCATCACAACTGGCTGCTGTACCAGAAGTGTCGATTTTGATTCGTGGTCAGATCTGCCTTAATGTGGATAACTATCAGACGCAAAACCAGAAAAACAATCTATTTCTATTATTGGTGTAATATTTTTAATCTTACCTTAAAACGTTTGTGAATGGGTTATACAAAAGTAAAAAAAAATTCTTTCACCCAAATTTTGTTTTTATTAGTATTTTTTTAAAATATATTTAGATGAATTATAACTATATCATTATGTAGTATGTGACAAGAAAATTTTTTAGTTTAAAATTTTTTACTTTCAAAATTTTTCAATTGGTTTATAAAACCATTTTCAAAATTGACTCAAACATTCGTACCTTTGGTTGGTTTTGGTAACTAACAGGCGTGTTAAATATTCAAACATGTGACTTGCTACAGTGATGGTGGTTGGAATGTGCTCATGGAAAAACAAAAAAAAAATCATAGGTCATTAGAGTGTCAAGTTACTGAGAGGTTAAATTTGTGATCTTTAACGTAATTATGTAATTAGCAAACCATTAACGTAATTTTTTTTATACTTATGTAGGGTTTTTTGTTGTTATTAATTAGTTTTGAGAAGAACTTTCCGTTTATTCTTAAGAAAGTTTCTGAATTATAACACGTAGTATTTTATGTAAGAAAGATGTATCCAATTTAAAATGGTTTTTCCATATTGGCAATTACCTTACTTAATAGAGACAGTGTTTTTAGGCATCTTACTATAGTTAAGTGCATGCCAGCATGTGGTTGCTGTGTTGTATTTCAGTACATGTAATTATATTTGTGTTCTGTTAATATACTTTGTTGTAAATATTGTGTGAGATTGGTTGAACATTTTTAAGTTTTAAGCGGAATTTGTTTAAAAAAATCATTGGGTGGTGAAACAAGGAAACAATTATACCTAATTTTTCCTGAATAAATTTTATTTGTCAGTTTAAAATTGAAAACATATCACTTGATACTAAAAGGTAAATGGCTTATTAATTAAAATTCATCATTTGGGAAAACCCGTTCACCGAATAGTGTTTAATTTTCCATGAAATTTGTTTCATTTAATAGAAATAAATTTAATACTGGGGCTTGTTTAATATTTTTATATCGGTTGTAATATAATGCCTTACCAGGAAATTATTTCAAAAATGCGATTCGTTGTAATTCTCAAATAAAATGAACAGTTGAAATACATGGTGTAATTATTTTATAAAGATTCTGGTGAATCAAACATATTAAAGATATTACATACATATTTAAGATAATTGTACTTAAATGAAAACAAAACCATATTAATTTTGTTTCCTTAATGTGAGATTCTTTGTATTTGCTATTACGCAATCATTCTTTTGAACTCTCTCTTCCAAGTTCTATTCTAACAATCATTTACAAAACTTGTTTATTATAGCTGGAATCACAGAATTGCAAGCTTTTTGCAATTGCAGGGCTGTTAAATTTGTCAATTTATCTAATTGTACCCAAGTTCATGTACTCAAGTTTATTTACCCAAGTTGGTAACGTGCTCACCTCTCATCATGCGGTCTTGGGTTCGATTCCCGTTCAGGCACAGCATATTTTCATACATTACAAAAATATCATTTCATCCTTCATCATCTGCATTAGCAGTAATTGCAGAACAGTCGGACGTTAATTAAAAAAAAAAAAATTTACCCAATTTATTACATTAGTCAAGATCACTTACCCGGCCTCAACTCTGGTGGATCATTGTTGCCATTTCATTAATTTATCAATCATGTGTAAAAACCGTCCAATTTTACAAATTCCTTTTTGTTGATACTTTTTATCTGATAGTACTACTACTTTTTGTTCGTTATTGTTCTTGTAATTTTTAATTCTTCTTTTTGTCGTGCGTGTTTGGTTCGGATGTTGGCGATCATCATTGCTATTTTGACCTTACTAGTTGCAATCTGGAACAACTCTTTGAAGCTCTTACTGAACCAGGTCTTCAAATTGGCAAGCCAGGAAATTCTTTTTCTACCAGGATTCCTCTTTCCCTCTATCTTCCCTTGCAGGATGCACTACAGTAGATCATATCATTTTTGATTTCTCATTATATTCCCGAGGTACTATAGCTTATTGCACTTAACAATTTTTGACCAATTCCAGACCCTTGTTCATTCTCAACAAAACTTCAACATTAGTGACTCTGCATCTAAGAAATTCTCAATATTCTCCTATACACCCATAGTTCAAAAGCCTCAAGCCAGCGTGCAAGTTGCCCTGTTCAAGTCCAAGTCTCCTCACCATACAGAAGAGCAGAGAACACATAACATATGAGGAGCCATAATTTGGTGCCCAATGTCAGGTCCTGGCTCTGAAACACAACCCATTGCATTAAAAACCTCTTTGGCCTTTCCATGTAATTTTTAATTACATTTTTCCTAAAATAAAATACATTTTTACAAATATTATAATATAATGAGATAAGTTTAGGTCTACCATCGATAAGGGAAGTATTTAAATCTGTTATATTAATAATAAAATTAACAGTTTTTCAAAGTAATCATTATGAAAAATAAAACAAAGTGAACGTTTACATACCACACGAACCATTAAAATCTCATGGAACTCTGTTTATCAGTTATAATTAGGAAACACAGCTGAATCGATACTCAAGAACTTATAATGTTGTGAAATAAAGTGAAAAACAGTATCGATGGGTTATATTTTTATTACTTACTCTCGTACAGAGCAATAATAGTAAACACTACTACTGTAAGTATGGCAACGACAGCTGCTGCGTGCAAGCCCGCAATTCTGTGAATCTTGCAATCTGATCTTATTGTTATGTCTGTACAATAGGGAAACGGTGCTTCGTCTTTTTCTTCATGTACAATGTTCTTTCAGAACATTTGTAACCATAACAGCAATTTAAACTTCATGGTAGCCATTCTAAAAACCATACTCATAACTACACCATAGCCTACCAGTCCTGTAGGTTTTTTAGCCATGATGTTTTTCTTCGACCTGTACCATAGTTATCTATTGTATATCAAAACAGTTTGAAATGATACCATGAAAGGAAAATTTAAAGTAAGAGTTAAAAAGTACATGAAACACTTCAGGAGTTAATGGCAAATATCTAGAGTAGGGGAAAATAAATAGAAAATATATTCAGTTTTTATTACATTTTGAACAGATTAAAAAATATTTAGCAAGTTATTGTTGCCCAATAATCTGTTATTTACACCATTAAAAATACATAAAGTAGAAGAGATGTTAATACCAGTAACATCAGCGATAGATTCTCATTAGTGATGTTTCTATTTTAATTTTCATGTATTATTCAGTGGTACTTGTACATAGCCAGTGGTTTATTTACACATAACCCAACATTAGCATACAAATTAACATGTAATAGTAATAGTAGTTTTAACTAGTACTAGTACTAGTTGTTTTAACCAAGTAATTTTATCGTCCAATTGCATTTTTTTGTTATTATGTTTGATTCAGAGAAAAATGTCCTGAAAATTTTTAAAATCTGATGTACTTATGTTATGCTTAAAGTGATTTTTTTAACAACATTATAACTAAAGTTAAAACGACCTGTTAAATAAAACTTTTCTATCATAGAAAAATCATGTTTGGTATTAGGTGTATGTATGATGAAGTGCTTAAACTATTTCTGTAATGGCCACCTGTCAAAATAATAATTTCCCATTAAAATAAATATCGTTTGTTATGCAAATTAGTATTTCAACAACTTAAAAGATTAATTATTCAGCTGATTCATACAAAAAAAAATATATTTTATGGACTTTGAAGAATATGATTTACATTGAGAAAAGCTCTTCACCAAAGTACAATAAAACTTTAAAAAAAAATTTATTGTTCTATCACCAAATCTTGAAATGCCCACCTCCATGGCTTAGTGGTTAGAGTGCTAGATTGTAAGGTCCTGGATTTGATTCCCCGCCAGGGGCTAAACTCATTGTGTCAAAAGCCATCCATTCTATAATGTAACTAATTGTATTCGCTGTTAACCAAAGCATTTGATGTAACTTTAAAAATAACTTAAAAGTAAATTATAAATTAAATCATCGAAGACCTCACCTCCATGGCATAGTACATATTTTGCATTCTAGGCTACAAAGCATGAGTACCCAGGTTTAATTTCCAGCTAGGGTCTGAAAATTATTACATGTTTAAACTCATACTAGTTGCTAATTACCAGTACGCTAGAGGTGACTAAAAATATTCAGAACCTAAGATGTTCGTTTTGTATTGTTCTTACTCTGTCATCTTTTGCAAAACTTGTTTCTAGAGTACCTGAAAAGATTAGATCTTGCATATTTCTGATGAATTAATAGAATTCTGCATTAAACCAATCAGATAAGTAATTGAATGGAAAGATTTATACTAAATTACTGTAAATTTTGAAAGAAAAAGTTGTTTAGGTTTTTCTAAATAGTTAAAAATGAATGAAAGAATTTTTTTCAAATTAGCTTATTTTAAAATTTTATCTTAATTGTGAATTTTCTTAATAATATTAAATTTTTTTTAGGATGGAGAAACAAGAGTCCGAGTTGAATTAAGGCATTTAGATTCATCAGAAGAAACTCTAGCTGCTCCAACAAAAAAAGAAGTACCTGAAGTTTCACCAGTACTAGATCCATCTGCTGTTGAAAGTCTTCTATATGGTGGCAGTTGTTTGCATGGTGTAAGTAAATTATAATGACTAATCCTTTAACCCATTAGTTACGAGGGGAATCAAATATAAACTGGAATTCTTTTTGTACCGACAGTGGGGTGAATGAAGACGGGAGTGGCTTTTGAGATTCTTGGGTGGGGATGCTTAGTTGACATTCCCCCACTAGAGAATTTCACATCACTACCTCTTTAGTAACTATCACGATGTCTGAGCAAGAAATATGGTTGTCCTTTGCACAAAGAATTATGATTACATAAATTTCTTACCAAAAAGGGTGTAAAACCATTAGAAATTTTGAGGAGGCTTGAAACAAGTTCAGGAATAATACCCTTAGAAAGAAAATTGTATTCATGGCACAAACAATTTTTAGAAGGGTGAGTAATCGCCCACCAACCAAGAACTAGCATCAAAGTCAAAACTCGGCTGAATAGGCTTTGACAACCATATTTTTTGCCTTTAAAGGAGACTTACTTATTTATTTTCTCTATGAATGTCTAACCATAAATGCCAGGTACTACTGCCGATTTTTAGATGAGACAAAAGGGCGTATTGTCAGTTTTCATTAGAGACGTTATCCTGCTCCAAGACAATATTTGACCCGAAACAGCTGCCCTGTCAGGAAAAAATTGCTGAAATGTCCTGGACTGCACTGGAACTTTCTCCCTACAGTCCGGACTTATCACCCTGCAATTACAACCTGTTTGGACCTTTGACAAATGCTCTTGGAGGTCAACATTTTTATGTTAATGATGTTACAGTTGAAGCTTTTGTGTGCATTTGGCTCATGGCACAACCATCTTCGCCATATAAATAGGTATACTATTTTGGCAAAATGCTGTAAGACCAAATTTTCATCAGTCGTACACATTGAAGGGTTAAATTACTGTTTGTTTTCATGAAAAAAGCTGTAATTTAACCTTTCAATGTGTATGAGCAATGAAAATTTGGTCTTACAGCGTTTTGCCAAAATAGTATACTTGTGTTTTCTATTATTGCTGTTCTTTAATTATAGATATGACTTTGTAGACATATTTTGTATTTACTAGCTGATAAGGAGGCTCTGCTCTATTTGATTTTTCTGTTCTAATTTTGATTGTTTATTTTTCATTTAGGTTTTCTGAAATCCATACTCCTAGTCTCTGAGTATTTTAACTTTGTGTATTTCTTTATTTTATTTCTATTTCATATAATGAATTAATATAATAATTTCACTAACCTTCTTTTTAAACTGTGTCACCTTTATTGTAATTTCTACTTACACGTGTTTCGGTGGATCCACCATCATCAGAGTAAATGAAAAATTGAAACTAAAAATTTTTTCACATTTATTTAAAATTTACAGAAGATGGTACATCTTCAGTCACTTGTATAAAACTGTCACTTGTATATTTTATACAAGTGACTGAAGATGTACCATCTTCTGTAAATTTTAAATAAATGTGAAAAAAATTTTTAGTTTCAATTTTTCATTTACTATGATGATGGTGGATCCACCGAAACACGTGTAAGTAGAAATTACAATAAAGGTGACGCAGTTTAAAAAGAAGGTTAGTGAAATTATTATATTAATTCATTATATGAAATAGAAATAATTTCAAACTGCAGGATGCATTATAAAGATTTATTATTTATTTTATCTTTTTTTTGTTCGGAATGTTTTTTTATGAACTTAGTTTATTCAAAGGCATCGTGGAGTTTGATCTTTTCTGCTTCTTTTTATAGTTCCTTTATTTTATATCATGCTGCTATTAAAATAATATATTATATGCATTTCCAGTTTATGAATATTTATTTAATTTATTAATTTTTTTGTAATCCAGCATGTTCGGGGATTGTACAGTACCGGATTACTGAAAATACCATATTACCAAGAACGAAAATATCGGAAAACTGGTTTTAGACACGCAATGAAGATAACAAGTGGCCTCCCGTTATTTGGCTTAATTGTTTAAGTGTGAGCCCTCCTAAGAAATGTGTGTACTGAAGGTGAAAAACAAATAAAAAATTTTAAAGAAGATGAATAAAACAATATTTCAGTTTGAACCCGCTGTGAAAACATTTCATTGCCTAGAAAAACATTTATAAAAGTTGGCCTACTTAATTACCGACTATGTTGTTAAACATTTTTTTATTTGAAAAATGACCTAATGTCTCTCTTTATTTTCTTGAATTTGATTTCTTTTTCAATAATTCATTACACACTATACATAAGTTGACAAGTTCTGCAGCACTGTACGAATTGATGCATTCAGCAAAATTTATGAACGTGTCTATAGCGGCAGCTGCTTCACTCCAGGTAGGAGGGGGTGTTGAGTTATCATCAGCTTCGTCTTCGTCAGATTCGTCATCCACAGGCTTAGGTTCTGCTTGAAGCCCTTCCACACTGTGTTATTAAACTAAACGCAAAAGATCTGTTCGACCGACACAAAAAATAACCTTCAAAATATGTGTTTGTTTTACATATTTTTCTCAAGATGGGTGCCGAATTATTGAAAGCATCGGATCATCAGATCCCGGATTAGCAGGGGTTTACTGTATATATTTGATGCACAAATAATTATTTATTTGAAAATTTTGTTTCAGGGAGCGGGTTGGTGGAAATATGAATTTTGTTATGGTCGCCATGTCGAGCAATATCATGTAGAAAAAGATGGTTCTCGCACTGTCGTTCGTTTAGGAACATTTGATAAACAAGCTCATATCGAGTGGTTAGAAAAACATCGTCATAAACGACCAAAAGCTGACAAATCTCAAGTATCGTTATTTTATGGTAGTGGTAGTATATGTGATAAAACATTACAACCTAGGGAAACTGAAGTTAAATTAAGATGTGTTAAAACTCAGTCGCCTAGTTCAGTTTCATTGTATTTACTTGAACCGCAAGTATGTCAGTATATTCTGGGTGTAGAATCACCTCTTATTTGTCAATTAATACCTCTTCTTGACGAGAATGGCCTTGCTCCTGAAAAAATTGCTCCAACTGTTGAAGTTATTGAGGCTGAGGAAGAAGAACTGGAGGAACCAGAAATCCCAAAAGACGAACTCTAAATCTATTGTATTGTACAAATTTTTGAGAAACGCGTTTTGTTTTTAAAGTTTTATTTATTTTGAGTGGTAATAAATTGGAATCCAACAGTAATTATTGATTTGTACTTTGCTAAACTTTCAGTGTATGTGCTGTAAGAGTATTCAATTTGAGTTAATCATTTTTTTTAAAAGGATTATTGTATTTGTAGAATTTTTCTCTTGGGTGTATAATATTACTCAATTTCATCAAAATATTCATTTTATAGTGTTATCTTCAGTATCATTGACATTTCATATTAGCTACTGTGTATATTAAACATTTTAATTTGTTTCATTTTTCTATCTTTGTATTTACCTTATTTCTGAAATTTTCATTAAACAAAAGAAATAATTTATCTGTTCTTCATTGTGTTTTTATCAAATAATTTTAGGATTCATTTAACCAGAATTTTCAAGGTTAGAAAGAACCACCAGTGAATAATTTTTCCACTTAAATCTTTATATGTATAGGTTTTGTTTTCTTAGTTTTTATTTTGTATTATGAAGGATTCGTCCACAATTATTTTATCAGTATGAGTTTCACTGAATGGTTTTTACTAAGAAAGGAAAACAAGTAGCATTTATTTTTTATTTTTTGCCGTGGAGTATGGTTGTATTTTTCATTTTATTATTTAGAGCTAACAATAATTTTTTTTAAATTTCTAGTTTCGTAAACAATATTAATTTAGTTCAGTGTGTTTACGTAGCTATCAAACACACATTTTTTATGATTTCAAATGTTTTATTAGTATTATTCCAAAATACAAAAGGTTGTATCAATACCCTCAACAATTTGTATTGCTATTAGTTTGCATACTGATCTATTATCCAAATAATACTGATATTTAGTTTAGTTTTTCATGCAAGTATCATGTGTATATAGATATTACATACTGTTTGTCTGTAATTCATGAATTACTTTGATAATTTATTAATTTATTTAAGGATATTATAATGTGATTAACTATTTGAGTGTAATTAATTGTTAAGGTTAATTTAATTATTGTTAATTATGAATGATAAATAAACTGATAAATATTGTTCTTTGGCATGTTTTTTTCTTACATTCTTGTTGGAGATAAAGTACAAGGTGCGTCTATTAAATAATGAAATTGTGATTCCACTCCTAAAACTAATCGGCCAGAGTCTGTTATAAGTGAATCGGGGGTCGCCCTTGAACATGTTAAACACATGACAAGTAGTAACAGTGTGTGATGTTCCGTTGATTGTAAATCGTCATTTAGTTCGGTTGGTTTTTGTAATGTGCCAGAAAATGGTACATGTAAAAGTAGAACAATGTGTCTTAACAACAAGACCACATCAGGAATGAGATGATAAGAGATGAGTATGGAACTCAACCTCTAAATAAGCTCATCAGGATATATAAAGGACAATGGACACATCATTTATTTAGAATGTCACAGGACTATGTTTGAGTACACATGGCTTTATGAAACGGGGGGCGGGGTAGACCGATAAAGAGATGGGTGCAAGAACAGGTTCAATTACAGCTTAACCCATAATGGATGAGGACAATGTGTCATGAACAATATACTTACAGAATGTTTTGAAATGCTTACTATATCTTACGAGAATGGATGCTACTCTCATGCATATGTGTTTGAGTGATTGAGTGATACAAAAGATTCATTGAGGGCCTGAGAATGTTAAGATAATGAATAAATATCCTGGATGACTTTGTACTATGAGAACTGAAGAAAATTAGTGAGATTGTTAGAATGATAGTTAAATCTTTGTACATTAATAAAGACAACGCATGTAATATTTTGTTTGAGGATTTTAACATGACAAAAGTTTGTGCTAAAGCTGCCTACACACATTAATTTAAATGCCCCACAATACTGCAAAATAAATGTACATTTAAATGAGCAAAATGCGCATTCAAAAATAATGTGCGTTGTTTTTCTCATTTTAATGAATGTACATTTTGCTCATTACGTATAAACTATCCAAGTTTAAAACACAAACAAATGCAACAAATTTGTAGTTGCACTAAAAAAAACAACCAACAATCATCAGGTTTACCAACATATGAACTAATACGAACAAAATAAAAATGATTCAATTTAAAAAATCTATCTAATTGCTAAATAGTTTTATTAAAAATATTATTAAGTAATTCGTCAACTTAATGCTTCATTCAATATACTTTATTTAATATTATTTAAAAAATATTTAAAATTTGACAATAAATGTGCATTTACATGAATAGAAAAATGAATGAAATGCGCATTCTAAATGTGTAACTTTGTTCATGTCAAAACATGACAATATGCCTGAGTGAAATGCACATGCGACATGAATTCACTTTATTTTTCTCTTCATGTCTGACGTCACTCATTACAAATCAGCATTTTAAATGATCGTGTGTAGCAAGCCAAAGATGATCCTAATAGTTTTTTCACACCAGAGCAAAATGAACGTCGCAATTCATTTGTTGATATTTTGGAGCAACTTGAACCAGATCCAAAGTTATTTCGTATAATAATCACTTGCAATGAAACCTAGATCTTTCCAAAAGTTAAATCGGTGCTTAAAGGAACATGTTTTGAGTCAATTGATGGTGTAAGGAAGAAAATGAAATGGAATGGCAGATATATTATTTCTTTACCACTGCCTTTGACCACTGGATACGAGACTGCATCAATGTGTGAATTCAAATGGGGATTATATTAAAGGGGAAAAGCATTAAACTTGTAATGCATGTGAATAAAGGTGAGTTACTGTATGTTGTTGTTTAGGTCAACAGCCGAAAGGCTGGTTTGAACCTCTAGAGGTTTTACTAAGTAAAACGAGGAGTGAGGTGGTTTACCATTGCCTTCCTCACTGAGTGGAAAAGTACGCTTATCAGCATGCCAGGCCCTCTGAAAAGCACATATTTTCCACTCTGTAAATGACAACTTCACTTCATTCACCACAGGGTCTGGCTGTACAATGAAATTCATTACTTTCAGAGAATATAACTCTGATTAGTGTCTTTTACACCTCTACCTCTTCTGTTCTTAAATGATTCAGTCATTTAATTGACTGACCATGTGATAAGAAACAGAACTATTTATTCTAGTTACTGTATATATAACCCAAATTAAACCAAGTGGCGTGTCAATGGTGGATGCGCAGTAGTCTACTCTGATCTTGAACAACCGTGGAGCCGTCCGGTACAGTCCGCTCTCCAATTACAACCAAATATTTTTGCAGCAACAATGTTATTTAGTATAGGCCTTCACTGAGAGTAGTTAACTTGGAGTGTTATAAGTTCTAGTTCTATATCATCTTAAATACTGCATTGATTTCTAATAAATATTAATATTTATTTTCAGAGTAGTTTAGTTTTCAGTGCCGCTAATAAAATATATTTTCCAAATTTTAGTTTAAATTTTCAATCGGACTGTACCAAGCAAGTCACAATATTTCCATCTCTTTCTAAATAGCTCTTTCTCACACAGCTGGTGTGTGCATCTCAGAGGTCACTTGATTTGAGTTTGGTTATAAACAGAACTTAGTTAATTTAAAGACACACCTTATACGATTCAATCGGCGTGATAAGGATATTGGAATTCCTATACTTAACCCCTTTTTGGTTTTATATTTTTGCTAAAATTGGTGATATCTAGATCCATGTTTTTTTTTACTTTAAAATTTATTTTATGACTTACTATAGATAAATAAGGGATAAAAAATTATTATTGAGAATGCAAAACTAATTTTATTATTGTAGTTAAAAAAGAAGACAGAAACCTAAAACTCCAATACATTCAGGTCTTTGTCTATTTACTAATGGACAAGGACCTGAAATAACTTTAAAAAGATTATAGTGGTATAAAATATGTACATATACAAAAATTTTAGGGAAAATAAAGCTATATCATGATTGGATCATAGCAGAAAGTATGTTATGACAACATAACCAAAAGCCAATGTCCCTATTTTTGAAAGATGTCCTATTTTGGCTCTATTTTTGTGGATCCCAGAGAGAGTAGGAGCAGCGATGCTGCGGGATTAGGAGAGCTGGAAGTTGGTCGCTCAGTTTGCAGAGAGGGTGGTCAGGAGACTGCGAAGGGAGGAGACATATGGAGATTAGCGGGATCGCTCTCTCCCACAGTGAATTAATCCTGTCCCAATCTCAGTAGGTAAGGTAGGCACATTCATTTCCTCAGCTGGTGATGAAAGAGATGAATGAAAGTGAGAGAGTGAGTGTTGGTCGGTGACAGCAAGATGGGAATTAGGCTACGGCTCCCTTCCATGCCCCGCTGACAGTATGTTAATATTTTTTTTCCTTGTAATTTTTTCGATATTTCCCTTGTAGTATTATATAAACAGTTCCGAGAGAGGTGGAGGGTTGTTTGCTGATAACGGACCAAGTGGCCAGGCAGTAGGTTTTTGGTTGGTAAGGTGGTTGCAGCCTCCTTGGGGCTGGACGAGGACATCTCAGTTGAGTCCAACAATACTTCCCCATCGTGAGGGAGTGAACATGAGTTTTTCTCGCCGCCTCGTATAAAAAAAACCAAAAGCAGATATTCCATGCCCGTGACAATATTTTTGTAGTTTACTTCAATAATAACTACTAATACTTTATGTTACTTGTGGGATACGAGGGTCACTATTTATATTTTGAGTGTTGGCAGCACTGATTGTTGTTGGGTATCGCTGATGTTTTTATTTGAAAGTTTGACATTTTTAACAATAACCTACACCAGATATATTGTAAACAAAGCATTGTTTGTGTCATTTGTAGCCGTTTAAAACGATTGTGTCTGTCAAAAAATGGAATTGAGTCGTGAAAACTTTCAAGCAATGATTTATTACGATTTCCGACATGGATTAACTAGACAACAGTGCACTGATCAACTTAATTCCACTTTTGGTGATGAAGCCCCATCCTTTGCCGCTGTGAAACGCTGGTATAACGAGTTCTATCGTGGTCATCATTCTCTCAATGATGAATTTTGTGAAGGTCGTCCAAAGTCGGTTGTTGTTCCTGAAAACATTGACGCTGTGCAAAATATGATCATCCAAGATCGTCATGTGACATATTGTGAGATTGAGACATCTTTAGGCATTAGTCCCACTAGCATACATAAAATATTGCAAGAATATTTAGCTGTGAAAAAGGTGTGTTGTCGTTGGATCCCACACAATTTGACAAAAGCCCAAAAAGATGCCCGTGTGGATTGGTGCAAAAAAATGATTAAAAAATTCAATGTTGGTGCTTCCAAAGAGGTATATAAGATTGTAACAGGTGACGAATCATGGATATATGCGTACGAGCCAGAATGAAAACAACAGTCGGCGGTACGGGTGTTTCAAGACGAACTGAACCCAACAAAAGTTGTTCGTGCTCGGAGCACTTCAAAACAAATAGTCGTCTGTTTTTTCAGGAAAACTGGTAATGTGGCAACAGTACCTTTGGAGGAGTGTAAAACAGTAAATTCTGAATGGTATACAACCATTTGTTTGCCAATAGTCTTTGATGAAATCAGAAAAACAAACAAAAATTGTCGGATCATCCTCCATCAAGACAATGCAAGCTCCCACACATCTCGTGAAACAACCAGCTTTTTAAACACTCAAAAGATCGAATTGATGGGTCATCCGCCTTACAGTCTAGATTTGGCACCCAATGATTTCTTTTTGCTCCCAACTATCAAGGATAAATTGCGAGGACAACGATTTTTGTCGGCAGAAGAAGCTGTTGAAGCATTCAAAAACCATGTTTTGGAGGTACCCGACGCAGACTGGAAAAGATGCTACGAGAACTGGTTCCAACGCATGCAATAGTGTACAAACCTTAAAGGGGAATATTTTGAAAAGCAATAAAGCCACTTTCAACAAAAAATAGTTTGTATTTATTCTTAGGCTCAAAATATAAATAGTGACGCTCGTATAGTAAAGTATTCATATATAATCAAATTCTTGTAGTGCATACTGCCAACCATTTAATTTATAAATTACCATGTTTAGGTCATCAGCTGAAAAGCTGATTTGAACCGGTAGAGGTTTACCAAGTAAAATGAGGAGTGAGGTGGTTTACCATTGCCTTCCTCACTGAATGGAAAAATATGCTTATCAGCATGCCGAGCCCTCTGAAAAGCACATATTTTCCACTCTGCAAATGACACCTTCCCTTCATTCACCACAGGGTCTGGCTTGTATAATGAAATTCATTATTTTCAGGGGAGATAACTCTGATAAGTGTCCTTTACACCTCTACCTCTTCTGTTCTTAAATGATTCAGTCATTTAATTGGCTGACCATGTGACAAGAAACAGAACTATTTATTTTAGCCCTGCAACGAACAGATTCAGTGAAAATAATTTGACACTCCACAAAATTACCATATCAATAATTACTTTTTACTTCTTTTTTTTTGGTTGCTGTTTAGTTTTTATGTTTAAAAACTTACGATCATTTAAATAGTAGGCTACCATCTTTTTCAGAGTATTAAAAAAATTAAAATTCAGAATGGTCGTTACATTCAGTCATAATAATAAAACTTTTTTAGTAAAAATAAAAGTTTTATTGATATGACTGAACAGAACGATTCTGAATTTAATTTTTTGTTGTGTCTTAGGTCAACAGCCGAAAGGCTGGTTTGAACCTCTAGAGGTTTTACTTAGTAAAAATGAGGAGTGAGATGTTTTACTAGTGCCTTCCTCACCGAGTTGAAAGAGTACGTTTATCAGCATGCCAGGCCCTCCGAAAAGCATCCACTTTCCACCCTGTAAATGACACCTTCACTTCATTCACCACAGGATCTGGCTGTATAGTGAAATTCATTACTCTAAGAAGAGATAACTCTGACTAGTGTCTTTTACACCTCTACCTCTTCTGTTCTTAAATAGTTCAGTCATATAATTGGCTGACTATGTGGTAAGAAACAGAACTATTTTTGTAGCTCTGAAACCAACAGATCAATATTTTTAACTTGTAGAAAATGGATTTTTTTGTTTTTTTGTTTTTTTTCCAGTTCTGTGAGGACTGCTACATAAGTGAACGCAAAACAAAATAAAGCTGCACAAAAACTTCTGTCCGTAGCCTTTTTTGTGCATTTTATGAGCGACATAATATTACATTAGAAACCAGTAAGGGGTAAAATAATTCCTCTTCATTACATAGTTTCTGTTTTAAAACTACATTCAACTCTTTACTCTCTGGAACGTTAGTCAATTTCTGTTATTGAGTGATGACGGATAAATCTTAGCTTAGCCTGTTCATAGAATAATGGTATGAGGTGATAATGCAAATAAATAAATGCCATACCTGACCAGGAATTAAACCCGGTAGCAGTTGCATGCATTGCTACACTACGGACTGCTAAGGGTGTGGAAAAAGGGTAGTAAATGAAAATCGATGATGAAAAAATTTTAAGTATGACTAGGAACTCAAACCAAAAGCCAGTTGCACTGACCACAACACTGTGGTTTAGTGGGTCAACCCACATTGTGGTGTAGTGGTCAGTGCAACTGGCATCTGAGTTCAGTTCCCAGTCATATTTTAAATTTATTATCGTCCATTGTCGTATACCACCCTTAATCATTTGCTGTAGTTTAACCTTAATGAGTGCATAAGTCCGATGTAAAACCTAAAAAGAGGTTCGCGTAGTTTTTATATACTTACATCAGTGTTATTCATAAAGAATTTTTATATTTATTGACAAGATTTCTTTGAATTTAACTACGTGTTCCAGTTGGTATTTTACTAATATAATATATTAGTAAATATTATATATATATTATATTATATTAAAAAAAATGGTTACTACCATTTTAAATATTTATGGACATTATTGATTTATCTCTAATGGTCAGTAATGTAAAAAATTAGTTGTGAAGCATATTACTTGGGAATTCCAAGAAATTTTGCTTATATAGTCGTATATTTACTTTTTGTACAAGGAAAAATGCAACATTTTTCCTTATCTGTTAAGATCATTAAATAAATTTATAGTGACTGCCTCCGCAGTGCTGTGGTTAAAATACTACGCTGTGAAGCAGAAGGTCCTGGCTGTGGTCTGATAAATTGTTACTGTTCAAACCCACCATTCCTTAACCCAAGGTAGTCATTAATAACCAAGAACCATCGATAGTTTATCCAGTAATATAATCAAATTTTTATATTTTTCCCCTCCGTGACATAGTGGTTTACCCTGAACTGCAAACGGAAGGTCCTGAGTTTAAATCCGAGCAGGGATGCGAACGTGTATATGCGTTAAAGCTTCCAATACTGTTTTGCATCCGTAATAATCACTAATGACCAAACTGTTTACTAATACACTAAACAAAGGAAATCTGCTTACTTTACTAGTACATGATGAGCTTCTGTTTAAAGTTACAGCTTTTTGTATTTTTGGGAAAATTAACATAGCAAAAATTACAGATACCTTATTCATTATCATCATCCTTTTTAATAGCCCAGTGGCCAGGTCATGATTGTAAGTGTGGGGGGGTTACCTAACAAAAGGTCATGTAGTTCTGAATTTTAGATAAGTTATACGTATGTAAGCCTACCTGGATTCTTATAAAAAATCCAAGTTTTGTAATATGGTACACGCAACTACCACCACTTATATGCCATTTTATTCAGTTTTACTCGATAACTCCTTACTAGTGCTTGCAAGAAAATGATTATTCTATCACTTTTTGTAGAGCAAAACGTTTGCTACAATTTCTATATTAACATTTTTCCTGAACCTCATAGTTTACAAAATACAGAACATCAAAGGTAAAACATTTTCAATGGTTTGAGGAAACTACTACAAAAACACAGTGTCCATCATCTTAATGGTTTATTGTTTCAATTCAAGACAAAATGAGTAGGTAACACTTTAAAGACAATTTATAATAGAGACATACCTAAAACAATTAAGACAACAATAATATACTCTATTGTGACGTTTACTAAGGGTTCTTTTAAGCTCTGGTTATTTATAAATAACAAAACCTCCTTTTAAATTTTTAAAAATACCTATTTAATTACAAATTAATTGTTACAGTTTATAATAACGAAAAATAACTCTAAAGTACTTAACTTATCCTAATAACAGACTAAATTTAATACAGCATGTTCTAAAATTTAATCAAGTGTTTAAAACATGTAACTAAAATAGAAATATGGCCAATTACAATCAAATAATTATTTCATTCCTACGTACAACCCGTTTACAATATTGTACATTATTTGCCCGTCACAAAGAAACTATTTCTATAAGCTACGGTTTTTATATTCTCATTTCACAACTGTTTATATAACACTGACGACGCATAGAGTCACACCTAGTGGCCCGGCTAAAATCCAGTGGAGGGGCCAAATTAAATCGTATCTTATCTTCATTTTACTCTTGTTTTTAGTCCGGGGCCTGGACTAGCTGGACAGGTATCACATAGCTTGCAGAAATTTTCGACATCCTTCTGTAAATAAAGTCAAAAGAAGCTCACGAATCTTCTTCATTGTTTTCTTGACTCACGAGTCCGCTTGAAGTGCTACCGTATTATTTTTAGCCATAACTTCTTTGCTCTTAGAAAACAGAAAAACCAGTTGTGGGACGCGGTTACTTCCTGTTGTATCGAAAATGGCTGTCAGCGGTTGACTGCCATTTTCGATACAACAGACTATCCCTCAAGTAAAAGAAGCCTCACATGGAGAGCGGTTACCCTCCAAACTCTTTTCGGTGCACGGTATCTCTCTAGGCCTACATACCGTGAAACGGTGGATTTGATAATGTATCTTCCAGACGTATCTTCCGCTTTATAGTGGAAGATCCGTCTGGATTCTTGGCTAATTCTGGGGATTTTATCAAGTTATAACCCATTATTCTATAACCATAGTAGTCATTAATTACCAAGCTGTTGATATAACTTTAAGCCCAGAGTAAAAAAATCATCATTGGCGAAGACGCAAACTTCATTATTTTATTATTTTTTTTTGGTTTAACGTCCGACTGTTGTGCAATTATTAGTAATGCAGACTGTGAAGGATGAAATGATTTTTTTTTGTAACGTATGAAAATATGCCGTGCCTGAATGGGATTCGAACCCAAGACCGCATGATGAGAGGCGGGCACGTTACCAACTACGCCAATACGGCCGGCAAAACTTCATTTAGTAAATATTATTTACATAGGAATAAATATTACATAATCTAACATAGTAACATGTAAATAATAGCTGAAATAATATAAATTATTAGATAACATAAAAAATTATAATTGTTTAAATTACCCTACAATTTAATCAGATGAGAAATTATTTATTTATATTACAAAGTTCCGTTTAGATTAGTAGAACTTCTACATATATTATAAAAATGTTAAATTGAATTTAGGTGAGAAAAATGCGAAAGCATGACGGATATAAATGTTTTAACAAACAGTTAAATTAACTAAACATCCAAGGTTTAGTTATTAATGTTGTCTTGTCTTAATGTATTTCAATTAAGTTAGGTTATGTTTAAGTGTGTAGGGGACACGAGACTAAACTAACCATCTTCACTATTTTAGTCCTTGATAATTTTTTTCGGTTTTTTTTACAAGGATTGCCTTGTCATGAGATAACTTATTACAAAAAGAAATAAAATAAAATATTCGAAAGGATCGGCCAATTACTGTATTCATTTCAGTTCGTTATCGTGAGAATACTACAATTCAACTTTATTTATGTGTATTATTTATTTGTTTATTCAAAAAAATATTCCTAAGGAATCTTACAACCAAGTATCATGTTTTTATTTAATGCAAAAGCGCATAACTGTGAAGAAGGAAGTGTGCCAGTGTTTTGTTTATTCCAACGTTTTTATTTATTATTATCATCATTGGAATAATGTGTGTGTTTGTAGTAAAGTGTAATCATGTTTTTCATATTTTAATTTATTTTTAATCATATTAACAGCAAGGTCATTAGCGACTACATTAGATTAAGGAATGATGGATTTAAACATGTAACTAATATAATCAGACCCCAGCCGGGAAAAGAATTCGGGACCTTCTGCTTTATACGGAGACTCTATTATATTTATTGTAAGTACGTTATAATATGTATTTTCTGGCATTGTTATCTACAGTAATTTGATAAATATTAGTAGTTTTAATAAATTAGTTCTAGGTACCTTATTATAAGATAATAAACTTATGCAGAACAGGTGACAATCTTACCCAGTTTAAATCAATCTAGCATATAAAATTAAATCAGGTATATATTTATTAGTAAATTAATCCAATAACTTAGACGGCGTGCTCGCCAAAATGACATGACGTCATTTTCAGTTGAGAAGCTACTGGTAAAGTCGAAACGAAAATTTTTAGACTAATTTTTAATTCCTGGATATTATTAATATAATATTAATTACGTCTCAATATTTTTATTAGTTTGTCCAGAATTCAAGAAAATTTTTCGGTTTTTTTTAAGTATAATGTATAAGATGTTATTAATAGTACAAAACTAAAATTTCGGAACACTGTAAATTCCAATACTGATACGGAAATTATAGTCTCTGTAATGAATTTTTGAATCATTTTTTTTGTATAAACTGAAGAGAAACTATAGTGGTGTTTATCATTTTTTAAATAGTTTTTTGTTTTTAATAAAATCGTTTATTCAAAGTTTACGATCAGGATTTTAAAATACGTAAAACACCGTTTTGTTGTTTTTTTTTAGTGAATCCCGGTTTAAATAGGTAGGCTATAAAGTTATTTTTCGGCACATTGAGGTTAAAAACTGTAATAAGAAGTACTTGTACGTGTTAAATAAATATTAAAAATTCTTTAAAGTCGTTTTTTTAAGTGTTTTTCTCTCGGTGCATATGAAATTGTACTAGACTAAAATATTTAATAGCGTAGGCTATTATACTATTTAATTTTTCTGATAATTCTCTTTATTTATATGCCAAACGAATTAAAACCAAGGTTAAGTTTGTATACGGGTGTTTGACATAATAGGCAAAATAAGAAACCAAGTTTGAGTCAGTTTATGTACAGAGTTCAAAAGTGTAAACCTTACACGAGTAGCCCTAAGTATAAAACAGAAAGTTTTTCAAACATAATAACATAACATATACCCTGTTAATTTTTTTGTTCGTTCAACTGTTTGAAAACAATAATTGAAGAGCTAAGTGGATGAAGGTGCTATGTAACATTACATTTTTTTTGTGATTGCTGAAGGTGTAAGTACACATTTAGTTTTGTAGATGATATAGAAAACTGTGTATCTACAGTTTACGGAAATACTAGAGAACGAACGGACTATGTGCTGCTTAATTTTAAGGTTTACAGAGGATTAAGATGTTATGACCATACATGACACCTTCTACCAGAATTGGCTACAACCTATTAAGCATCTTTTTAGATAACAGTTATATGAAGTAATGAACATCATCATTAATATTTATGCATTGTGTGTTCCTTTAAAAATATCTTTCTTAAAGATCTTTACGAGTATTCTGTATAATTAAAATACCGTTAATCCATTTATAGATGATACAGTGTAGGCCTACAATAAAGACTTTTAGATAATGAAAGTGTTGTATGCGCAAGAACAAGTGTCGTAAGGTGTTACATGATAATGGTGATCGATGCTCGATAAATCTAATAAAAAAGTGACTAGTTTTAAGAACTTTTAATTGCACAAGACAAAATTTTCATGATGGGATAGGCTTTACTACTTTCATAGCAATTTGCACTAAACTATATTTTTGTTACATAGCACCTTCATCTACTAAATTCTTCAATTGCAAATAGAGACGATGATGAATGATAGATGGGAATTAGTGATGAAAAAATACTAGATCTGACCGGAAATCAAACTCCTATGTAGAAGCCAGCTGCGCTAACCACTACACCACGGTCGGCCTTACTCTGTTGATAACGGATTTACTTTAATAACTGGGATTGAAGACATATTCTCATCAATTTCAGGGATTGTAATGATCAACCTGAAAAGTCTCCATAGAGTTTGGAGACTTTTCAGGTTGATCATTCTTCCAATGAGGGTAGATAATATAAGTATTAGACAGGCTCTATTTTTATAGAGTAGTACTGTAGTTTCATCTACATATTTTTTCCAGTTATCTGGGAAATTAAATACGCATTTTTTGACTCTTTTTGTCGATGCAGTTAGGCTACATGAAAAGCAATCTTGAAAGCACGCGATATGTTGATTCCAGTTTCATAACGAAAATCTAGGTAACCATTGTAGTACCGAAACAAATTCCTACAACAATTTTATTGAGTATTTAAAGGTTTATAAGATCTCCCCATGGACTTTTTTTTAATTTTCATTGACTTTTGCGACTGAACAAAAATATAAATTAAAAACACAAACTGTATTCCATTTTTCAATAAAACAAACTAAATAGACGAGTCATGAACCGGCGTCTTTGATATTACTATGGTAGTCTACAGCAGAGTGTACATCCAACTTAAAAATTGCAAGTGCTATATTCCCCTCAAAACTCTATACTCATCACTTTACTTCATTATGTTTATGGCCAGACTAATTTTATTGACCTTGACATGATTTATTTTTTAACAGTTTAAAAGTTTGTATGGCTAAATATGGAATAGGCTTCTGAATGTTGATTATAAATTAATTGTTGTAATTAATTAAATGATTACGATAACAGTTAATCTTAATGAATTTTTTATAAAAAAATCAAAATTTAAAAGTTATCGACATGTGTATCAATCTATAATAACAGTCGTAACTGTAATCTAGAGTAGGCTACTATTGGATTTCCCACAACATTCCAAAATGATATTTTTAACTTAAAACTATAGGCCTATTTTTTACTTTTCATAATTTTCAACACAAATTCATTTTCAATGAACTATGAAGTTCCATTGTTGTTTTAAAATAGTTCGACGTAGAAATATTTTAAACTAAAACCACGAATTTTTTATTTTAAACTTACTAAAGGTCAAAGATAAAAATATATGGATTATTTGCTGTTTTTTTCATTATCTTTATTTCTTGTTTAATAAATTGTGGGTTACTATTTATCTCGTTTATCCGGATAAATTGAGAACCGGCGTGGAAAATAGAAAATTCGGATAAACCGGAAACAATAAACACAAATTCTAATGGAAAGCTTATCGTTAACTATTCCAAAATTGACCACATAGATTTATTCTGTGATTCTAATCAAATGTCAATTTCTTTGGTAATTAATTTTTGATGTTACGAAAAATAAATAAACTTTCATTATCACGTAAAATAATATTATAAATTATTTTAAATGACGTCAAATTTTGGAATTTGGAGATTGGGATGGTTATGCTAACACACAGATTTCAAAAAGGGGACTGACCAGCCATTCAACTTGTAGGGTCAGGGGAAACTGTGCAAAGACCTTGACCACGACAGTCTTGGTTTTGTTAGTACGACGGACGTTCAGCTGTTAACGAGGCAAATTAATATAGAAAAACAAACGGTTCATTCAGTGGCAATGAAAATTTTTGAGAGTTAAGGTGGTAACCTCGGGAACACTGTTAATCAGCTATTCGATCATAAATGATACAAGCATAACCTTTTTTTAGTCATTTCAAAATGTTAACTCGAGTAGGCCTACGCCGGAAGAGCAATGTACAGTGATAAGATTTCTGTTATCCAAAGATGTAAAACCGGCGTAAGCTTATTCAATTTTTTTTTTTTTTTTTTTTTTGTTTAACGTCCGACTGTTTTGCAAATTGCTGCTAATGCAGACGGTGAAGGATGAAATGAATTTTTTGTAACGTATGAAAAAATGCCATGCCCGAGTGGCATTTTTTAATCTTATTTAATCTTATTTTTAATCTCATTTTACAAGCTTATTCAAGAATGTTGAAGTAGTAAAAGGTGAAAACATTATGATGAAAAGTACCTCAGTAACAGTATAAGTGGTGGAACAGTTTGATTCGGGCAGAATAATTCTGTCACTGATCTTCTTCCTACTAGAAGACCAGTTGAAGTTTTGTCTACCACGCTACAAAATCGCACAAATTATCTTATTCGCGAAGACAGGTGAGTCAAATTTTTCCAAATTTGTACGTTGTATAATATTAGTGTTGAAACCGCGCATTTAATTATTTATAAAATGCTGAATTTTGCAAAACTTGTTCAAGAAAAGTTACAAGACAATTGACTTAATCCCATGAAGGCAAACGATTAGAGAACAACAGAAACGCTCGCAAGAGAGAAGCTGGTTGGGAAGTGTTGCCACATTATCCTTACATCCCAGACTCCCTTCACATCCGATTTTCATTTGTTCGGCCTGCGTAAAGAATTTTTATGCGGGAAAAAGTTTAATGACGAGGAAGCGGTACAAATAGCGTGAAACGACGCTTTAAATATTAAAGTAAAGACCATATTGAAAAGTAGTGTAAGTTTCATAGTTACTCAATAAGTAATTTTTACTCAACCTACATCAATTTGTCTCGTTAATTTTTGAACGTCCCTCGCAATTTTCAAATATAACTCAAAAGTTTTCACCCATAACAGGCAAGTGGAGTGTTAAATTATTTCCACTCGATCTGCTAGTTCCAGGGCTACAAAAATACTTCTGTCCTTATCACATGGTCAGCCAATTATATGACTGAAGCATTTAAGAACAGAAGAGGTAGAGGTATAAAAGACACTAATCAGAATTATCTTCTCTGAATATAATGAATTTCATATACAGCCAGACACACAGTACTTACTTATGGGCAGTACGTACTTTCTGCCCATAACATGCAGGCGAAGTGTTAAATTATTTGCACTCGATGTGCTAGTTTCAGGGCTACAAAAAATAGTTCTGTTTCTTATCACATGTTCACCCAATTATGTGACTGAAGCATTTAAGAACAGAAGAGGTAGAAGTGTAAAATACACTAGTCAGAGCTATCATCTCTGAGAGTAATGAATTTGATTATACAACTGGTGGTCAAATGAAGTTAAGGTATCATTTGCAGGTTGGAAAGTAGATGTTTTTCAGAAGACCTGGCATGCTAATAAGCATACTTTTCCACTCAGTGAGGAAAGCAACGGTGCATCACCTCCTCTTCGTTTTACTTAGTGAAGCCTAGAGGTCTAAGCCTAGTCTAGGGGTTCAAACCAGCCTTCCGGCTGATGACCTAAACAACAACTCAAAGTTTTTATTAAAAATTTTCACGTTTTTTTCAGTTTCCTACAGTTTAATGGCTTACGTTGCTATCTGGAAATTTTGTAGTGATGAACCTATAGGTAGAAATTCTATGAGCGGTGTTTGATGAGTTCAGTGAATTGAGAAATTCCAAGCAATACACTCATACATTTTTTACATCATCGTCTAATAAAAACAACATTAAAGTGTAATTAAGTAATTGAAGTGTAAATAAACCATTATTATAATAAGTATATGCAATACATGAAAGTAAAGGTTCGGGCGGTTGGGTTTTTCTGTTTGAACTATTTCTGTTCTACTAATTTCATAACAGCTTGCCCCTTGTTACTTTTGATCCTCCGGAAATTAGTCATACTATGTGGAACCAATTCCAATATAGGCTATCCTTTATGAACCAAATGGTCATTTCCTGGAAGAAATGTCGTTAGGAATTTATTCCGTGTGGTCGGGGATCTCCGATTTGTAGGAAAAACCCTTTCTTTCTTTTAATAATATCATCTTAGGTATTTCTAAAGAAATTTTAAAAATAGAAAGTTAAACTTTTCATTAGAAAGTGTGCATTTAAAAACACACACGTGTCATTATTGCAAACTGCATTACCATAAAATGCGGGCGGGTTAAACCAGAATGATGAAATGTTATTGATATTCGCATTGTTCTGTATTGTTTGGGTTTTTGTTATTTTTTAATGAATTCGATCTTCTTTATCGCTATTGTTATCGCTAGTTATTCATTTCCTTTGTTTATCTTTCTTTTATTTCTATAGGTCGTATAATATTGACATATCTATTGTTCCTTTAATTAAATACTGTATTACCATAGTATTGGCACACTATTCAATAATCATCTTGATTTATCAAAAAGCAACCTTGATGGGGCAGTCCGACAACTCAACCAAAGGTCCAATCCAAGGTTAGTTCTCAACTATACCTACCTGTTAAAGATAAAAAATTAATCCAAAATTCCCAAATAATTTTTTTTTGTCATAAGTCTCTTGACTGGTTTGATGCAGTTCTCCAAGCTGTTCTATCTTGCGCAAGTCGTTTCATATCTACATACCTATAACACCCTACATCTTTTGTAATTTGCTTTAAATATTCTAACCTGTGCTCCCCGTACAATTCACACCCTCAATATTACCCTCCATCATTGATAGATCAATATTTAGATGATTTAAGATATGCTCCACTAGCTTATCCCTCGTTCTCGTAAGATGTTTTCATATACCGGGTCATCGAAAAAGGTTGCAACCATTTTAAAAAAGTACAGTTTAAAAACTACTGGAAATAAAGTCAAATTTTTTTTGTTGTGAACAGAAAATATTAAAGTTTTTTTGTTGAAACAACTGTACCACAAATTGAACAAATTGCATTGGAAAAAAATATTAACGTAAATTTGTCAAAAAGACGGTGCGGCCCCTCATTTCAGTCTTCTAGTGCGCCTCCCCCTCAATGAAAGGTTCCCTGACTGATGGATCGGTAGGGCCCCGGGCCTGTGCTTTGGCCTCCAACGAGTCCAGATTTAACCCCACTTGATTTTTTCTTGTAGGTTTATGTTAAAAACCATGTCTATAGTGAGAAGATTCGGAATGTGTATCATTTACGACATTGAATTGCTTCTGCTTTGCTCACGCTCCATATGATAGCGCACCTGGACAGAGATCGACTATCGTTTAGATGTGTGCAAAGCAACCAACGGTGCTCATATTCAAGCTTATTAAGTTGTAAAAAAAACTTAAATGTTTTCTGTTCATAACAAAAAAAAATTATGACTTTATCTCAAGTCGTTTTTAAACTGTAATATTTTTAAATGGATGCAACCTTTCTCGATGACCCGGTACGTCTTTTTTCATCCACTTGTCTAAGAACCTCTAAATTACGTATTTTGTCCACCCACCTAATAATTTTAAACAGTTTCCTATAACGCCAGATTTCAAAAGCTTCTACCCTCTTCCTTTCTACAGCCTCTATCATCTACATTTCATACCCGTATTCACTCCAAATATAGTGTTTTAAGAAATTTTTCCTAATCTGTAAGTAATAGAAACTTCTTACGTAAGTAATAGAAACTAGAAACCACTAAAGCGTAATAAAAGACTACAGGTTTATAAAATTTTCTTGTTTTTGAGAGATTTGATAATACTTCAACATCTCAAATCTTTAAAAAACCAGACTGCTGCTACCTTGTTTACCTGTGGAACATTATTAAACGGCTTTAAAAAATTCAAAAATTTGATTCTAATTTAGAATCGGTTCTGAGAATCGGAACATTCGAGCTCGTTACGGAACGAACACGGTGTAAATTTGACAACCTCATCATTAAGAAACAAAAATTTTGTAAAGCCTGTTTTATGACTTATATTTACATGGATTGTCACGTGGATTGGAGGATCCGAGTCACGAGACTGGTCACGCGTGCTGGCGTGGGTGTTTCCGCAAGTTGTTATTAAAGACTTGAAACTGTAAACTGACTTGATGACGTACCAGTAGTAGGTCAAGCAGACCTTACGTCGTCGGATTGCTCCTGCTCGTTATACAGTACACATGCTTATAAATCCAGGAATCTCTCACGGCTTACCATTCCATGCGTCGTGGGAATCCAATTTAAAAATATCTCTGGCGAATCACATGTAACCGCTAAGAAAGGCATATTTTTATACTGGTGGAGTTATATTGAGAACTTCTTTTGTAACTCTTATGACCACGAGAAAATTATAAAAGTTTCGTGCTAATACTATCACAAAACTTTTAAATAAATAACCAAATCAAAAGAATTCGATCTTATTAATTAATTTCAGCTTTTTCAGTGAATAAACATTTGTAATAATAGAAAATGTCTTCCTGTTTATTGTCATTGATTTCTTTAGCAGCTATAGTAAAGGAGGGAACCGATGAAAAAACGTGACAAAATGGTTAAGCTTCTTCTAGCCCCCGCATCAGTTACCTATTATTTAAATAATTAAAAAACTCTGCCGATTAACTGGTTAATTGCTGTTTCATAATATTTATGAATTTGTAATAATTTTTTATACTGAATACAATGACTTTTTGAAATTCCCGAATCAATGAGCGGTTACAGAGTTAACAGGGGTTCAGAATTCAGGGTTTTACTAATAACTCAAAATTTAAATATTCTACAAGTCAGAAATTTCGTGGTACACATAATAACAACACACAAGGTTATATTACGGTGAAATCTCATACAAATCGGTCGAGTGGTGTTTGATTATAAGGTGCTAAATGCATTCGATCTGTTGCAACTATATAAAACCGACTCTTTTTTTTCTTATCCTGATATCGCAAGATAAAAAAACGCTCAAAATATGAAACTGACATGTAACAACGAAGGTTGAAATTAGCTAAATTTTTGTGTATAGTACGTTAAAATTGAACCAATGATTTTAAAGAAACAAGGCTCCAAACTGGGGTATCTATAATTAAGACATCGACAGTAGACAATTATTTCTGCGTCTTCTAGATGTTTCGCTGAGTTTTCTTAGGGCATGGATTTCTTTCATTCTCACGCTAAAGGGCGTCTTTCATTCCTCACTCCAGGCTCGCCCTTTCATTTTACACTTTCCAACCGAAAAGTTTCCAAAAGTTTTAATTTTGCTTCTATAAAGGTCTTTAGCTGTTTATTGGTTATTATATGCACTAATGTATAAACTAATTAATTGCAATACAAAAACTTAATTATCTAATTATAGTTTCTTCATGATATGATAATTTTTTTAAAAATCTAAAGATCAGTCTGGATTAACGGGATTCGGTTTTTAAAAATATTCTGAATTTAATGGATTATAATATATATGTACCTAAGAATCAAAGGAAAATAACTCAATTTTCATAATTTTTTCAGAAGAAAAAATTACGAAAAAACATGAAGTTTTTTATTTTGTAACAAATTTCTGAAGGTGTGAGAATTTTAAAAAATTGTACCAAATAGCTTCTAATACAGAGATTTAAATGACTAAACAACTTCCTTAACTTCTACTACCCCCTGACCACCCACAGGACTTCATACTCCTTACGTCTTTCTGCGTTTTAATTACATAGTGTTAACCCCCAATGTAACTTGAGTTCATCAAACGAAAACAAAACTAAGACAAAATATATTGTGCTATTCTGATAAAGAAACAACATTTTTTTCATAACAGTGTTTGAAAAAAATTACAGAACTCAAGCAAATTTTAAGGCCTATCAGTAAGACAAAAACAAAATAATTCAAAATGAAATAACTTTTGTCAAGAACGAGTATACATTCAATTAGAGTTAAAAATAGTAGTCATTTAAAAAATTTTCCGCATCATTATACAAAAGTAGAGTTTATGTGGTTACTGCAACTTTTATAGAGCTTTCTTGCTGATTTTCAAACGTAATTTTGTCAAAATTGGAGTTAATTCCCTTTATCTCTAGGGCACAAAAATATGTATTTAATGTCATGGGCCATATATTTTACATAGAATGATAATTAAATTTTAAAAAACCATTTATTTAAATTAATTACAGGGAAAATTCGACATAATACATTTTCAATTTAGATTTTATTTGATTTTAATGAGTAAAACAACCGAACATTATCATTCATTTTGTATCCTTTAAAAATAATTGATGGTTTTTTGCTTATTTTAAGTTTTTATTATGATGAGGGAATACCCAATTATATCTCCACCATGCATACCAAACATAAAAAGTAAAATATTTTTTTCATACATCATTCATACAGCTGATGTATGCCTACTAAGGAATACGCCGGATCTATAAAATCACCGGAAATACTGATTTGAGTAATTAGGAGAATACAAATTACAAAACTGGTGTAATTTTATGGTTGACTGATCTTTAGTTTTTACCGGCATTTCCTTCTTATTAAAGTAGTAAAAAGAAAATTGCAATATATGGATTTCCAAATTTTAAATTATGAATTTTTTATGAAACTAATAAATGTTTCAGCAAAATTAAAATAAATTATTTCTTATCCTATTTATAGTGAGAACAGCATGAGATAAGGATAGATTTTATCCTGGTAGATAAGTAAATCTTAAATACCCTCTCTTACACAGTTGTACGTCAAAAGTTTATTTATTTATGTATACAATAACATACAATATTTTGAAACCCGTACCAATGATTACAAACTGCGCGATTCAGCAGATATCAAACTCCTAAAATACCTAAATCTAAAATTAACAACTAGACAATATAAGTACGCTGCTTATAAATTTATAAATATCACGAAGTCACTGATTAAACTTCCACCAAATCCGATCCCACAAAATAATCTTGCACTTAAAATTATTAAAATATGGCTACCATAAAATGTATATTTTGATTTAAATTTTTTGGAACGACCTTCTTAAAAATAAAAAATTTGGTGAGAAACACTCACACAACTTTAGCAAGGGTAGGGCCCTGTTCGCTTTACTCGTCCCTTTGTTTATTCCTACTGCATACTCCTCAAAACTGAAACTTCTGATGTACTCCTCCATTCTACGTCCTTTCCTTTTGTACGGGTCGCCGGTATGGTGGCCCTTTCTCTCCAAAACCAACAAAAAACGTACTTCAGCATACCAGAACAAAGTCCTCCGGTGCATCACAAAGTTTCACTATCTTATCTCCAATCGCATCGTACACGAACACCTTCTCTTCCCCTCTATGGAGGACTTTATTTACAATACCTCGAAACGGCTCGACGACGCCGGGAAAACTGACGGACCCCAGATCATTCAGGACTTGTACCGACGCCCACATCCACCCGAAGTCTTTATGCCATTACCATTCCACGACTTTATCTAAATTCCAGTATGACCCACTTATCAAAATTTAGAGTTGCCACAGTTTTATTCCGCCCTGTATTCCTCTTATATACCCATGCCCCTTCATCTACTTGTATGACTCACGCCCCCCAGTTGGTAGTTGTCCCCATGTTCCTATGCATAATCACTCCACTACGGTGAAAAGAGCCGCCATTTTAAATTATTAAACACTTTTAGAAAATAAAAGGCCGGTGATTATGCCAAACTCTACCCTTTCCGTCTCCCCTAAAATCATAAACTAACCCCTACCTAAAATTGTACCATTTGTCCACGTTAAGTACGATGCGTGCCTTCCCCTCCCCAAGACAATAAAACTCCCACATAACTGAAAAAGGCCACTGAAAAACAAAATAAAAGAAAAGAGCCGCTCTTAAACCCACTTGTCCCTTAATATAAATTTTCATCCACGAATAACTTCTTAAAATACATTACCTCCTTTGAAGTCCCAGTCCCAATCCCGCAAGAGCCAGAATCCTATTTCCTAATTTTAAACTATAAAATTCCCCCTAAATTTCATGAGGTTGCAATTATTCGGTAAAACTGTTCCCCGAGCGACCAGGTGTTCCTTAACACGATGTCGCCATCATAGGGCTTCTCAGCCCTCTCAACCAGGATTCAGGATTCACACAACTTTCTCTTACCAATGAAAATTATGAACAATATAACCTAACATTAGTAATAAAAGATTAGAAATAAATAAAAAACTAATCCCAATAAACATAACCTAATTTTAATCATGAGTGGAAGACGCAAACTGAAAACCGACCTCAGTTTGGCTTAAAAATACAAAAAATCACTCTTTTGCGCTAAACTAGGCTCTGTAGAGAAAAATGCCCTAAATAAAAGTTGTAGATCTTTTAATTTCCTATAAATTTGATTATACACTTTTGTCGTAAAATGGCTGAAATCGTAAAAAAATCGATTTTTTTACACGTTTTCGTGAGAAAAAAAAACAGAAAATTGCTAATTACTACTAAACTAAGCGTTATACAAAGATATGTTTGAAATACAAGTTGTAGAATTTTTAAATTCTCTACAACTTTTTTTATACATTTTTGCGGTAAAATGCATATTAAAGCCGCAATCTTAAAAAACAAATTTTTTACGTAAAAACAGCCTCTCCAAGAATTTCAGCAGATATGACACCTACCCTTACTTGTAAAGCATGAAAAGTTTAGTAAACGAGGCGATATTTACAAAAATTGTAGGATCCGTTTTTGAGAAAATCGCAAAAAAGGGAAAATAACACGAATAAATTACTACTTCCGATTGACCGATTTTGTTGACAATGTTCGTGTCGGTTCCGGTAGTTGTATCTAACTTAAGTTTCAAGTTCGAACGATGTTCCGTTCTTGAGATAATCCGTTTACACATACACACGCACGCGTACACACTCACACACGCGCCCGCCCACACACACACACGCGCACACACACACACACACACACACTGACCAATCGCTAAAAACATGATTTTTGGGTTTAGGGTCTGAAAACATGTAGATCCGGTGAAAACTCGATTTAGAACAATCGACATGAAAAAAATTCTTTCCTTCCTGTATATACCTCCTTTCCTTCCTTCTTGCCTATTCATATAGGCAAGAGAGTAAAAACTTAATCGTTAAAAAAATTAAAAAAGTTCATTAGAGCAACCCCTATTTTATGGTTCTTTTCAACTTTTGCCTTTTACTTGATTTGTTTCATATTATTATTATTATTAGTACAAAAAACAGGTTAAGACACGTAATGGCTGAATGAACTTGGCAGCCAGAGCTCAAGCCTCGCTTCTGCTGGTTGCCAATAATACAGCAATAATTAATAAATATTATACTAAATTATGTATTCTGTTAATTTGAAAAAAGTTTGTATCAATTGTATAAATTGTATAAATTCTCACCACGCGGTCTTGGGTTCGAATCCCACTCGGGCATGGCATTTTTTCATACGTTACAAAAAATTCATTTCATCCTTCACCGTCTGCATTAGCAGCAATTTGCAAAACAGTCGGACGTTAAACCAAAAAAAAAAAAAAAATTGTACAAATAAATAGTATACAGTCATACTGCAAACAGAATTTATTTCCCATAAAACAGATGATTACTATCTTAAAAATTAACTCGAAAATCTTGATGCATGTATTTATTTACGTAAACTAGCGATATAACCTCCTTATTTTTTTTGCCGACTGTTTAATTATTTAGATGTTAGTTTATTCAAGTAATTACTATTAAACTAAAGAACCCATAACGTAGGAAAATTAGTAAAAGCCAAAAACGTTAATGGAGGAGATTGAGGAGGTTGACTGGGGTGTGGCCTTCCCTTGAAGGGGTAAATAGGTCCTTAAATTGAGTTTAAATTTTTTACTTTACATTAAAGAATTTAGACGAAACAAACAACTCAACACTACCATAACAGAGAAAATGATGGCCACCAGATCAAAATATATGAAACAGTTATGGGAGCGAAAGAGACAAGAGAAGCTAACTGCGTAGCTCGTTCTTCAAAGACATGAACATGGAGTGATTCAAGTGCTCCCATTGGGACAAAACTAAATAATAATAATAAGAAGAAAGAATAATGACGAAACGTTAATGAGTTGTACGTCATTGGGGGCGGGGGGAAGAAAAACATTGAGTACACTCTTGATACTCATATTATACTCAGAAGGGGAAATCCAAATTAGAATCCCTACTATCGGTTCCATAATCATAGACAGCCGAGTTTGAACCCTTGCATCTCCAAAACTATGAGTCCAATATACTTTACATCAAAATTTAGCTCATTTTATTCTCCGTTGACCCATAATAGTCCTATATTTTTAATGTTGTTTAAAAATTGCCACATCGAGGTTGGGAGACAAAAAGACCCGGTTTTTTGCTACCACAACAAATTGCATGTGTTTACAGGCGTGCAATTCGATAAATATTTGACCGAAAAGTTTGAACTTTTAACAAAACATAGACAATTATATTTTTACAGCGTGTACGAAATTTCAAATTTGTACGTTACTTAAATTTTGATTTATTAACAATATTCTGAACCCTTGCTATCTCGGTAACCATTCGATCGTTCGGCACGGGCAAACAATCGTTTCATCCAGCGTAAAAAACTTGGTAAAAGTATGTTAATAACATGAAATATTGATTGGCCAATGTTGTGGTAGAATTTTTAAAATTTTGAAAAATAGATTTGGTAGTGCGGGGTTGGGCGCTACTATCTATGTTGCCAGGTTGTGTACGTGAATCCAGTCGGACTGTCTACCTAAATTGACAATGCAGTCTGTTAATTCTGGTAGACAGTCAGATTCAGACAACATGGACAACATAGTAGCGCCCCCCTACTACCAAACTGAATTTAAACGCACGAAATTTGTTGCGGTAGCAAAACAACCGGGTCTTTTTATCTCCCAACCTCGATATGGCAATTTTTAAACAACATTAAAAATATAGGCTTATTATGGGTCAACGGAGAATAAAATGAGCTAAATTTTGATGTAAAGTATGTTGAAATCCGACTCATAGTTTTGGAGATGCAAGGGTTCAAACTCGGGTGTTGATTATGATTATGAAACCCATAGTAGTAATTCTAGTAATCAAAATTTGTTTTTATTTAATTTAGAAAAAATATATAAATTATGTTTCCGATTTGTCCGTACATAGAAATTATTTAAAAAAATTTCAACATAAATAACCTATTCCAATTATATCTCAGTAAGCAATTTAATGTAGACTTTCACAAAAAGAAGTATTGTGATTCACGCAATTCACATTTACATGCCATTTGTAGAACCTTTAAACTGAAGACATAAAATGTTTACAGGGGATAATTAATCAATTCTTGGTACGACGATATAAAATTTCCGTTGAGGACATTAACACGTTTTGTTTGAATGATAAACAACAGGATTTATCTTTATTTGTTATGAATTATTAAACCTGGAAATTCTGAACATAACCTCAAATGTTTATGATACATACGGGTATCACCTATACCTTGTGTATTATGACTTTATTGAAAACAAGATTGTTCTAGTGAATTTCATTGCACAAGACAAACAATTGCATTACCCCAGATGTTACGAAATGACAGGATTGTTAAAGTTAGTAATAAAGAACTCATTAAAAATTGTAATTTCCAAGTTTGAAATGATAGGAATGAATAATTTAAATGTATATAGTTCCGAGAAATTTTAAGCGCGAAAGTTATCCCTAATAATAAAGTAAGTGACCGCAAACAACAACAATAAAATAATTCTGCTATTCACGTTTTCAAAGAATGCCTAGACCTATCATTTCTAACTCGCTAACAGATTTATTTATACAAATCTAATGAAGTATTTTAAATTCTTTTAGGTAGTTAGTTGTTTACAATAAAAATTTTATCAAGGTCATGCGTAATTATTTATTAATTATCACTAGTGACATATTAGGAAATCCCAAAACAAACGAATGTCTAATATTGATACTAGAATGCGGAAGTTATAGAAAAAATGTATATGGATCATACAATATCTTGTTATGGACTTCTAAATATTTAAAAGTTCAAGGAACTCGGTTATCAAAATTTTAATTCCATAGATATGTTAAAATAATAATTAAGACAACAAAACTTTAGGTAATTTTAAAATAGGTATCGTTACTAATAAATTATTATAATCATTTAATAAAGAAATAAGTTAAGTTATAATTTCAGGCCATCTCCGAATTGTATTCGTTAGAGTGCTAAAACAAAAAGGGGAACGTTTGATTCCCCGCTAGAATATAGAAATTATAACAAATTAAAACCCACTGCTCCATAATCCATAGTAATCACTAGTAACTTAAATTTAGAAATTTATGTGAACACGACTTTCTCTTGGCAAAGTAAGTATTAAAAATTTAACCTCATAATTTTCATTATGAGTGAATGACGCTAAATGAAAATCAACCTTCGTTGAACTTCGATTTTCATGAGAAAAACATGGAAAATCATTAATTCACGTTAAACTAAGCTTTATAAAAAAACCCATGAAATAAAAATCGCAGCTTTTATCTTATTTTATAACTTTAGTACAAGGAATTTTCGTCTAAAATTCATAGTTAAGTTCACAATCTGGACGCCTCCGTAGAGTTGTAGTAGCGCGCTGCCCTACAACACAGAGATCCCGGGTTCGGTTCCAGGCAAGGTCTGTAAATTTTCTCAAGTTAAAAACCTCTGTTTTATATCCTACCGTAGTTGATAATAACCGAGCTCTTGATGCGACTTTCAAAAAACTAAAAAAACTCTGCAAACTTAAAAATATAATTTTTTTACCACGAAAGCACAGCTTCCCTACGAATTTCAGCAGACACGCCGCTTACTTCTGTAACACTTCTGTAACAACTCAGCAAAAGGCAGCTAAATGAGTAGTTGAAAGCGAGTCTATATTTATCAAATGACGAGCTGGGGAGTATTATGACTTCCCACATCTACTCTACTATCTATTTCTCTAGCTCCAGCGATTCCAAGTTAACGTTCGTTCTTAGTTTACTTTCAGTTTAAAAAAATAGTTAAATTTTAAAGTAAATACCTATTATTTATGTAATAAAATACCTTAAAATATTTCACTTAAGCTATATATTTTTTAATCCTTGATATGTGTGTACGTTGCAATCTGCTCAATTCAGAATAATAAGCAACCCTATGACCCAATGAGATGAAGATGATGTGTAAGACGTAGAAATGAAGAGTCGTCTTGTACAGACCCAGGCCGACCATTTCTGAGAGAGTACGGTTAATTGAATCTTCTTCTTCAAGTGCCGACTCCGCGTCGGAGGTTGGCGATCATCATTGCTATTCTAACTTTCGAAACAGCTGCTCGGAACAGTGACGTGGAGTTGAGACCAAACCAATCTCTCAAATTCTTCAGCCAGGACGCTTTCCTTCTGCCCGGCCGGCGCTTTCCTGCTATCTTTCCTTCCATTATCAGCTGAAGAAGTTAATTGAATACTAACCATCAAAGTACATGATACCAACTGTTTGGTATTCAAATCCGTATAAAAGTAACTACTTTTATTGGGATTTGAACCAGGAACCTTCGTCTCCAAAAATCAGCTGTTAAACAGAAGAAGCTATAAATAAAATAATTGGTTATGAATGGCTGAAATAAAGTACAACAAAATCAAACAGACAGACATCTGTTCTCATTTAATTCCAAAAAATTGTTACTGTAATATGACTGCGGCACATACACTATGCGAAACACTACTCATCTCAGAGTTATATTGGAATCTACAATCTATTTTAATAACCTATAATTGAATGAAAGCTTATAATTTAAACTATAATTAATAAAAATCACAGGAACCGTCTTTTAACAAATTGCCAACATTTGAAAAAAATCTATATCTAACTTAAGTTTCAAGTTTCATCTTCGTAATTTTTTTATTTGTGTTATTTTATTTATAAACACACATACAGACCAATTGGTAACAAATAACACTTTTTGGAGGTTAGAGAACCTGAAAACGTGTTCTTTTCAATGAAAACATGATAAATGGAAATATAATTCAAGTAGTTTTAGTACTAGGGAAGTTGTTTGACAAATTTTACGGGCAAAAATTGTTCACATAGAATCTATCATATTGTGACACTAAGGTCCGTTGCGGGATCTGGGTAAATTAAATCATTAACACACTAAAGTTTAAAATTACAAGTATTTAAATTACAAATTTTTACAAATTATTACAAATTAAGATTGAATAGAAGGCGTTACAAAAAGGCCAATTATCTAAATATGTACCCGACGCGACTCTTTCACAATACCTGTACAACAATAGCTACCTTTACAATAAAAGGTCATTTATATTACACATAATATTTCTAACTATTTCTCGGAAAAATTTATTTATTACTCTTATTATTTCCGTTAGCATTTTTAAACTCTCGGTCACTCGAACACTCTTTCCTTTTTGATATTGTCACAATATTATCTAAATATAAAAACCGACATGTTCTGTTTAGCAGTTGAGCGCAATTTCATAATTACTGAAATGGCTTGAAACAAAATCACATTTAGAATACTAAGTGAATTTACCTTTGATTTTTTTTAAATTCTATTTCATGAATATAACTGTACAAATTGTATCAATAACTAAAACATTTATCCGTTACATTTTCCTTATAATGTTTGTTATTAAAATATTAAGTAAATTAAATTTCTCTTGTAAAATCCCAGTAGCCTGTACGAGTTAGCTCACAATAAAATGATTTATATATTTTGATAAGCCTATATTAATTGATATATTTATTACCACATTAGGACGGTTTGTGGAACACATTAATGTGTAATCCTAATATTGATACTTAGAATTACATGATTATAATGAAAGATTAGTTCTCGCAAATTAACGAAGGTTTTTGACTCCTTTTCCCCAAGTTCATTTCCTTCAAAACTTTTGTACAGGAATTCCTTTTTATTTTATCCATTAGCTCACTATTTATTTTGTGTTTTTTTGTACTTTCTGACCTCCGGGCAAGCCCGATTAGTCACCTGATAGAATTTGAAGAGAAGTAGTCTGCTTAGGTAAGCGAACAAATAAGGTCAATAAGCTGATAAATAACCATTAACACATCCGCTGTCTGTATGCTCAAATTCAAGCCCGCTTAGGGGAACCCGGTTCTCAAAAATTTTACAATTTTTTTATTTGTTGATTTTATTATATTGAATTTCTGAGTAAGTTGATGTACGATAAGTAACCTTTAGATAAGGTTTTATAGTTTTTATTAATCTTTTAAATTAACACCATTCGATTTTTATACCTACATTTTTCAGGGACCTGTCAAAACTTTTAGTTGGATAACTTTTGACCTCTTTGTTTAGAAATTTGTATTATTTTTTAATAGAAAGGTAAATTTTGTACTTATTGTTGGCAGCCCTATTGTTTGTTTTGCTTTCTTATTTTATTTTACAGCTGATTTTTTCTTACGAGTGAGGTTATTGTTAGTTCGTTTTATCGTTTTCCGAAAAATTAGTTTTTTCATACAAAAAGAAATGTTCCCAAAAACGGTTGTAAACTATATATTGACTTTAGATTTTCAAGTACATTCACTGGATAAGAATACACATTTTTTCATGGCAGTTTAATAAAAAATATAGCTCTCAAAGAATTTATAGTTAAAAATAGGTTAATTTTTGTAAATTATTGTCATTACCAAAGAAAATTTTTTTCTGATGAACTAAAAGTTAATTTGAGAAACCCCAAGTTAAATAATATGTATTAAGATCCAATAGAACTGTGTAAAAAAATCAGCCAATAATCTGTACCACAGGCTTAGAATATGTTCCTTATAGCCTATAATTATGGAGAAAGATACGACGACCGGGTCCCCTTAACTTCAAATATTAGCAAACAAATTGGGTAATCATGTAACCGGTTGTAAAGTTTCCGATATTTTTTAAAAACCAAAAATGTAGTAGCCTATAGGCTACTTATCTTCTTCTTTTTTTTCTCCTTCGCTTCATGGTTTAGGCCTTGGACTGTTCCGACTTCACTCTCTTCAGCTCCATCTTTTCCTCGGTCTACCCAGATCTCTTCTGCCTTGTGGTTTATATTCCCAAATCTGCTTCGGTATTCTTCCATCCGTCATTCTGTTTAGATGTTCCTTCCAACTTTCCTTGTACTTTATGATTCTTTCATGTACGCTAACCTAAATAGGTTGTTGGCCTATACTTATAAAACGCAAAATCATTGTACTACAAATACATTGTATTTCAAATGGAGGTTCTAGCTGCCCTTATGTACAGAGTTCTACCGAACGAGTTACGTAAAACATGTTTTACATAGTTCTAGAAGCAAATTTTTAGATGCAGCTAAAAAAATTCGAAACTGAGAATCAGTGAAAGCCGCAACGAGCTTTTGTGCAATAAATAACAAAGTAATTAAATTAGTTTCGATTGTGCTACTATTCTGGTGACAAAGTTGTGAAACTTAGTTTAATTTGAATTGTCGTTACGGTGAAGGGAGTTGTTTGTTTGCGTATCTTATTTTGTAAATAATACTGATAAAATATGAAAATAAGAATAAATTATTAAAGTTATTGTGAATTGGTTAGTAAGTACATCAATCAAAAAATATTGTAAAAATTAATTTTTACACGTCAGCTAATAGTCTTTAAAATTTGTTTTATCTTCGACACTTTCATAAATCTATTTGAAATCATAAGTTTTCTTAATTAATTTCTTGAAATTTAATACAGAAAAATATTACGGAAATTGTTTTGTTGTTAATTAAACATTTTATTATGAAAATTCTTTGTTCAGTTTAATTTTACGGCAAGTTTCCTTAAATCTAAATTGAGATAGCCTACAACTTGAAATAAAATAAATTGTTTTTTTATTACAATAGAAAAAATCTACAATCTGTTCATCATGGAACAATAAATAGATATTATGGATGAATAAGTAATAACTGGTGTATGGGTCTTAAATGGAGGATTCACCCATCAATGCACCTCTTCTTGATCTTGTGTTAGTTAATAATGTGTTTTCTTAACTTAAAAAAAGGTCTGTTGGATGTTTTCCTGTAGTCTTCTCGGTGTTTGGGAATTATTTAGAGGGTTCACTGTTTAAAAAGTTGGGATGATTTTCTAATTTCGTGTGATATGTTGAGGAGTATTTTAATATTTGGTGTTTTACTGTTGATATATTTAAATCTGTGTATCAAATTTTGTTTGAGATGTAAATCATGATTGTGTAAGCGTCCTGAGAATTATAGATGGTATCTTTAAATTATGTTTAAAATGCAATGTAAATTAAATTTTGTTGAACTAGTTTTTTGTCAATACGTAAAAGTTAATTTTTTCATACATGAAGTATGACTTTATAAATATTATCAAAATTAATAAACGTGTCAATATTTTTGTATATTATTGAATATAATTTAATTACAAATCACTCATACAATTTAACAAGAAATCAACATAATCACTAATAAAATATCAAAGAAGACACGAATCACATATAAATCATCTCGCAATCTCACTCTTAGACAATTCAAACGACACTCGCCGACTGAAACACAGACATCCTGCGGACTTATTTTAAAGTGACAAGATAATAAGATGAAATAAATCTATGGCGTTCTTCCACGGAGGTTTTGTGCCATCCTGACATGTAAAGGAAAACATGAACATGTATACTTATTGTTCTACATAAGATTATAGTTTTTAGTCACAAATTATAAATTTTGCTGTATTATAAAAAAATAAACACAAAAAGCCATTTTTTAAATAGCTATACTAAACAGTATTTAAATTATATCTTCGTTCATAGAATAATTTTTTATATTAAATTTTCAAAAGTTAACAATTAATTGAGGGTAATTTAATCCCAATTACTATGGCGCTAATAATATTAAACAATGTTTCAGTGGTAAAACTGATTTTCCTTCGGACAGTCCTCATATTTGGGTTTTTTTTAATTACAAGGGAATGGTTTGCAACTTTTGTTAATATTTTCTCTTACTTTTTTATGACCTCATTTACTGACAGTGAATACTCACTCCCTATCATCAATATTAATAGTCGAAAAAGTTTCAAAGGTCACGCGACTTTATAAAGAGGTATGGTTTATTCCACTGAACTTTGGAACTGATGTAATAAACGCTCTGTTCTGCTATTGGCTGTTTGCGCAAATGGGATTACAAAACATCCTCAGCACTAGCCATCCAAAACGCGAGAAATGATTTATTAAAAGTTGCAACAAAAGCTTGCTTCTTAGCAACTATAGTGCGTTATGAAACTGGAACAGTGGGTTTTGATTTGTACAATTTCATAATTTCTTAGCTGAGAATCAAATTCGGGACTTTTCGCTGTGTAGGCTAACCACTACCCCACGAATCCTTAATTACCTTTTATTTTAATATTTTATGTTAGCTTTTTGCTAACATTGATAAATATATATCTTTTTAATATTTTTAGTAATTAATTACGGTAAGTAGATTACTAATGAGTCTATGAGATATTCATAATTTTCTTGTTTATGGCATGTTTCTTCTGCTTAGCTGTTGTACTGAGAAATTTAGATGGCTTTATTCGGTTATGAAAATGTGAATACATTAATTTATCAACTTCATTTAGAATTACTACATCTCGATTTTTGAAATGTTGTAGAAGAACTTGTAAAAGTTTCTTAAGACTTAAAATTAAAAACCTTGCATTTTAAAAATGTTACGTTTTGATGCTTCACCAAAGAGTTGGATTCGATTTAGTCAATAGATTACTATTGTACAATTCACTATTACAGATTTTTATTTAAATATTTAAGTTTTTTTTTAAATTTTGATAATAAAAGTGTAGTATTTTAGATCCATATGACCGATCTATGGTTAAGTGGTCGGCTGTATTGGTGTAGTGGCTTCTACGCCAGGGATCCCAGGTTCAATTCACGGTCAGATCTGGCATTTCTTCATAAATCATTTCATTTATCCCTCGTGATCGTCTGCATGTGGACTAATGTGCAGAACAGCCGAGCGTAAAATAAGAAAACATAAAAAAAAAGATCCAGATATTTATATGTAGGTCTAATGTGATTGCTTCACGTTAGTCATTTAACTAGCTGAGATACTTTAATTTTTCGTTTTACTGTAAAACTACCTACGTTATTTAAACGAAAGGAAGACATATTTGGAGTCAAATGAAAGATAACTTAGATTTAAAATCTACAGTAGGTTTATTGTGCTAAAGTCTGGTCGGAATCTGACGCTTAATCGAAGCGACGTTAAATCCGAACCTTCAAAAAAGGGTAGGGGAATTTGTGTATTCGTGTATGTACAATGATCATTTGTACTCATTATGACTTACAATAAAACATTAATCATAATATGGACATGTTACTGCATAAAGATAGAATTATTATCAATGACCCATTGTTCATTTCAAATGATTTTAACTCATATTTTGTGGAATTACCGGGCACTTTTCTTAATTCTCAAACAAAAGAATTGACTTAAAATACTTTTAACTTCAATGATAATCCGTTTAATTTTATTAATCATTTTTTTCTTCATAATCTCAGGAAAATAATTATTAACACTTGACCAAAAACAATGACCGAAGTGAACAATTTTGTAAAAGCAAGTGTTGTCGTATATGCATTAACGTGGGAGTATAAATTATCTAATCAAAACTCACAAGAAAAAAATAACGTAAAATGTGGGGGCAAAATTGTCTTTTCTCAAAAGGGACGTTAAATTTGAGCCACGGTAAATCAAGGATCTAGTGTCATTGTGTTAAAAACATACATATTTCAATGACTTGTCCATTTTTAAAATCTTAATCTAAAATATTATTATTATTATAAAAATATTTCATAAACTCGATTTACTAAGAAAAATTTCGAGCATAAAGGAGATGAGGGTACCTCCATAATAGATAATTAAGTTACGTAAATAAAAAAGCAATAATCGTAACGTTAAATTTGAGCCACGGTAAATCAAGGATCTAGTGTCATTGTGTTAAAAACATACATATTTCAATGACTTGTCCATTTTTAAAATCTTAATCTAAAATATTATTATTATTATAAAAATATTTCATAAACTCGATTTACTAAGAAAAATTTCGAGCATAAAGGAGATGAGGGTACCTCCATAATAGATAATTAAGTTACGTAAATAAAAAAGCAATAATCGTAACAGGATAAAGTTTAAGGTACAATTTATGCCTGAACAGCTTACTATATTCTGGTATGACGCCATTTTCTCATGAAATTTAACAGTGATACTGAACCGGTCAAGTAGAAATACTCGGCATTTAGTTCTCGTCTCTGATTGGATATTGATCAAACATGTTGTAATTTTATCCTTTTACAGTGGTTCTATCCTTCATAAGATTCCTTGAACCTCCTACCATAGTTCTTTTGCGTTGTGTCTACTTATATTTAAAGTTATTCCAAGTAAAAATACTTCTCATACTTTTTTAAATGCCGTTAGAAAGAATTGGAAATTTTGTAGAAATTATTTGTGTCAATGGAAAGTCCATTGAGAATGCTAAGGTACGTAGCTAATCTTATTAGAGGAATTTCAAAATAAAATTATAAGTAATTTACAGCAATATTGATTTTATTATTATTTTCCTTAATAGAATAGGTTTAAATTTCAAAAAATAAATAGTATAAAAATGAAGGTTTTAGAGGATTTATAGGCTTCAACTTTGGGACAATAATTTTATTGATATTAATTTTTTTAACAAGTAAATATACTTTATTTATTAACTCTTCAGTTGTTAATTCCTTGGTAAAATTTACTTCAATTCAACAATATAATAAGTTAAACTAATTTGGAGTCAACGGCCTACTTGATTAAACCATTATTAAATATAAACCCAGGTCTAAAAAAATCTATCTTGATTTATTAAAGCTTTTTTTTTTGTACTGAAGTGAACTCAAATTATTTGTAGGATTACGCAGATAACAGAAATACTGTATTGTACTTCTAAAATTAAAATTGTAAACTGTTGTAAATTATCTTTAAAAATAGTAAAGGTTTACAAAAATGTTTTGAGGAAGTCAATTCGATTTCCTCAGTGTTGTTATCAACATTGTGGTCCTTGAATTTGCGCTATCTACATTTTGTGTATTCTCGAACTCAAAAAAGTTAATAACTAAACATAGAACAATAGTGATTCTGATAACCTATTAATGTATAAAACGTCTGGAAAGTTTTTATCCTAGAGCTTTGACATAAATTGATCATTGTTTTATCAATGAATCTTACGAATGGAATTCGATGATTTCTATTTATTCTTTCTTGGATATTAAAGATACATTTTTATTGGTAAACAGCTTTTGTTTCTGAAAATTTTAAATAGACTAGGGGTCAAATTTTTAAGACGAAAGTATCTTTAAAAATTATTTCTGTTATCAACTTTTTTTTTATTTCCACTGATATCAAAACAGCATTTTTACCTAGTATTTATGGTTTCGTATTACGACTGATAGAGAGAGTACTGTAGTGTTGTTATGATGATAAACAAATAATGTGACAATACGCAGTATATAAATTACCGTAAAGACACCTGCCAATAACAGTCAGGTGGAGTGTTAATTATTTGGATTCGATCTGCTAGTTCCAAGGCTATAAAAAATAGTTCTGTTTCTTATCACATGGTCAGCCAATCATATGACTGAAGAATTTAAGAATAGAAAAGCTAAAGGTGTAAAATACACTAATCAGAGTTATTTCCTCTGAAAGTATAAATATCATCATACAGCCAGACGGAAGGTGTCGTTTGTAAAGTGGAAAGTAGATGCTTTTCAGAGGGCCTGGCATGCCGATAAGCATACTTTTCCACTCATAAAGTATGGCATGGTAAACCACCTCACCTCTCGTCTTACTTAGTAAATTCTGGGTTTCAAACCAGCTTTTCTGCGATGACTTTAACAACGAGAAAGGAAAGATCAGTACTTTTTTAAAAAATAGGTTCTATTTCTAAGCAAACAGAACAAGTGCAGGTGATATTAAAAATGGTAATAAATTTTATATTCTTAATTTAAATTTTTCACAAAAGTTGTTGAATGCCCTTTCCAAAAATTTATTTTTAATAAGATTTTTTTATTTGCAATCAGAAACATGTAAAAAACGAAAATTTGTTAAAAGAGATAAGCATTTAAAAATTTATACAAACATTTTTCATATAAGTATTGGCCTCTGTTACTCGAGAGCTAGACCACGTTACAAATTTTATCATTGGTTTTCTTATCTTTCAATTCCTTCAAGGATGATGTCTCGACCTGTTCTGGTACCCATCTTGTGAGAGTCTTTCAACATGTTACATGCTATCTGCTTCATACCAAACCGCCCATCCCAGAAAATTTGTCGGAACTCATCCCATCCAGATGGTTACACCACCGTCTCTTATAACCTCTAATCTTGTCGCTCATGGCCGAAACTCCCAGTTCCTCCCTTATTCTAACATTAGGAATCTTGTCCGACTCTGTACATTTATTAGTAGGTTACTTCTCAAAAATTAATCTCAGCTTCCCGGATTTTTCAATCCTTTTTCAAAAAGTCCTTGGCTCGAACTCTGGGAAGTTTTTGGTGTTACGTTGTGGATAAAAAAGGGTGGACGGTTCTCTGAGCCTTGAAATTGTGAATTTGTGGCTAAGGTACCCCTGATAGCAGAATCTCTTGTCTTCCTGGTTAGGGGTTGTTTTGAAGGGATAATGACCTGTCGAATGGAAAAATCTAAATTGCTTGCCCAAAAGAGTATCTAAAGAGTCTAGGTCAAACTGGTACAAGTGGTCAACTGGTGTTTGTGGTTGGTTTTCTTTTGTTTATGGTCTTGATATCAGTTACAAATATCCTGTTTTTGTGGTTTTTGGTACTGGTTATCTCTGGCTATAAATTATATTTTTAAACGACTTTTGAAACTGTCAAAATGAATCTTTTAAAAGGAAACATAGCCAGATAACTTAAATTTTAAACTAGAAAAGATTGTTGTAACAATCTTTTCTTGTGATTACAAATTTTGTTGTTACGAATGTTAAAAATGTTTTTTTATAGTTTGTTTAAGAAATGTTTAAGAAATCTATAAATAGTTTTCTTAGTAAGGAAATTTAAGTAGTTGCCTACAAAGAGAAAGAGGTACAGACGTCTCTGAAACAAGATTAAGCCTCGAAATTTATACAAATTTATTTTATTGATTTGTTTACTTCCTTTTTTCAATTTGTTGTTTTGAACAAAGTACGTCTGTTAAAGTAATAACAAACATAAAAATGAGGAAAATGTTTTTCTTAAATATAGAAATAATATTAATGAATTTTAGTTTAATACTATCTACTTATTTTACTACGTATTTACTATACTATAAATTATTCTTATAATTTTAATGAGAAAAATGAAAACAAATACTTTCCTGTGAACACATTTAATTACTGTATGTTGTAATTCGTTTAATTTATTTTTGAACTGTTTTTTTGTGATAACTAAATGGTTATCTTCAAATTATTATAAATCATCTTAACGAGTAGAAGGCAAATAATTACTATAACTTTGTAAAATATCTACGAAATAATTTATTATTAAATATAGCTATGTACTATTTAAGGCTTTACACTAGACAGGAGACTGGCATGGAACCATCACACAAGACAAAAACATATTTCGCTGAATCACAGGTTAAACTTTACTCTCTACTCCATTGTAGACCGCACGCAGTATTGGATTTATCATCAAGTTTGGCGGGGTTGGAATACCCCCCCCCTCCAGAAAGCGAGGGGTCCTGGGGTCTTCCTCCGGGAAAAAGATTTTAAAATACACATCTTAAAACCACGTGTTTCTGCATTTCTGAGCCTAAAACTTTCAATTTTATATTGTTACAATAGACAAAATGGAAAAATTTTAGACTTTAAGAAATTCAACAGTGGGGAATAGATTACTATTGCCAATTTAAAAGAATTTTATATTGTAATGCTTAATAGAAATAAAGAAAACAGCCTATGAAAATAGTTTATTGGTAAAGGTTTACAGTAATATAAGCACTTCCTAACATAAAATTATTTATTATGTTAGGGAATTACTAAATAAGTTATTAAAATATGTTATGTTGGGTGCTTATTTTGCTATAATATCAGTATCATTTATAAATAATCGATAATAAAAAACCATGAGATCAAATTTGTTAAATTACGAAAAGTGAAAAATCAAGAAAAGAATACAAACTACACATTAGTTTATTTGTGTAAAATAAACTGTTGAGACGATACGAATAAGTACATCTTTACAGAAAAACAAATCGGTAAAGTTTTAGAATCACAATGAAATTGTATTAAGCTGATATGCATTTTTTATTTATAAAGATACAAAAAAAATTAAAATACATTTTTTTAAATTTTTAAGCGGTCATGACCCCTTTGACCTCCCCCCTATCAACCATTGCAGTTACTTATTAAACAAGAACTTAAATGTTGCAACTATCTAATTCTTCCAGTGTGGATGTATGGAGACTTTATCTATGATTCAGTGAAAAAATCAAACGTAAACAGGATACAAACTTTTCAAAAAAAAAATTTTTAAACTTTGTGTTTGTTTATTATTGGCCTATTTTACATCATTCTCTTCAGAATTAAAACCTCTACAAGTTTTGCTAAATAAATTTACACATTTATTAGCCATTTAACACCGTTATTGTTCTTCAAACCTAAAAAAACGTATTTTTATGCTAAGATTTGTCCGTTTTTCATTGGATATTACAAAAACTACTGGAGATATGGTTCTGGAACTTATTTTATTCAATTTTTCGAGTCCAAATACATCAGAAACCATCAAATCTACTCATAAAATTGGGTCCTAGACCTCTAGGATGACTTTATTTAGGCGTATTTTCTCAACCCAGGGCGAAATCTTATGCTAGCCGTAACTCGCTAACGAAGCGTTTCCGGACCCATGTTTAATATAAACTTTTTTCATTATTTTGATGAGAGGAACCACCTTAGAAGTTTGTCGGGTTATTCGAGGGACACCCTGTATAACTTTTAATTTCTGTAGGGATTTTAACAAATAAAAAATTATAATAATATTTACACTACTTCGTTGGAATCTAACGATTGTTAGTTACAACGATACATGTTTTATTACTGAAAATGTAAACTAAATCGAGAAATAACACTATATTTTTAGTTTCGTAAATTTTATGGTGGTATAGTTAAATTTCCCAGTTTTCTTTTTACATAAAATCATCCCACTGCTTTAGAAAAACCTACTTTTTACAACAGGTTTATTCTGATTACTCATAATTCTGAGTATTTATTGTAAAAAAAGTACTGGTAGTAGTTATAATAATAGTAAACTGACATACAAGTTTCTTTTTTATGATTATGTAACGAATTATTTTCTATTTTCACTCTATATAATATGTCAAGTAACTTGTTAAATTGTATAAAAGAAAACCAACGCATGATTTTGTTACTGGGAAAATTCTGATGAAGTTTCAGCTTCTTGTTTAGGGTTTTTAAATTGTTTTTAATTGCAAAAGTTTATATTAGGCCTATTAAAATAATTCTTCGTTGTATTACGGACTTCTTTCCTAATGTTCTACTATGAGTATCTGTCATAAATATCTTTGAAATTATAGGAACATTAAAACGGAGTCTAGACTGAAGTGATTGTTATGCTGTATTCGTACTTCTTGACACTGATAGGCTTCGAGATGATGAGTTGTTTTCTTTACTTCCGACTGTTTTGCAATTACTGCTAATGTAAACAATGAGAAGGGCAATAAATGATAACGAGTAATGAAAAAATTGCAGATATGACTGGGAATCAAACTCGGTACCCACTGGTGTAGAAGCCAGGTGCGTTTTGACCTTTGCCTTCCCCTACAATTCACTCCCTCAATATTACCCTCCACTATTGATAGACCTTAGATTATTGATAGAAATCCAGGTATTGACCTGGATGTTTTAAGATATGCCCCACTAGCCTATCCCTTCTTCTGGTAAGATGCTTCCATATGCTTCTTTTTTCATCCACTCCCCTAAGAACCTCTAAATTACTTATTTTGTCCACCCACCTAATCTTTAACATTTTCCTGTAACACCACATTCAAAAGCTTCTATCCTCTTCTTTTCTACAGCCCCTATCACCCACGTTTCACTCCCGTATAATGCTACCCTCCAAACATAGTGTTTTAAGAAATTTTTCCTAATCTGTAAATCATTGTTTGTAGTCAGTAAGCTGTTTTTCATTTCAAAGGCTTTTCTAGCTTGAGCAATGCTACTTTTGATATCACTTTTGCTTCTACCATCATTTTACTCCCTAGATAGCAGAATTCCCCAACTTTCTGTATGTTTGCCTACTTTTACATTTCCCATCTCTTCTAAACCACTCTTGCTGCTGCACAACACTTTCGTTTTGTTCTTATTAATTTTCATGAAGTAATCCTTTCTCATGATCTCATCCGTTCCATTTAAGATATCCTCTAGTTCTTTCTTTGTCTCGGCTAATACTACTATATCATCAGTGAATCTCAGCATTTTAGGTTAAAGAACCTAAATGCTAAAATTGCTAAATAGCACAATGAGCTGTATCAAAGAGTATCTGGACTCATTCCGCATGACGTGTCCCAAATACTGAAGTTTACGGATCTTGATGGTGTTCAATAATTCTCTGGATTTCTTCATCCGTCTCAGAGGAAATATAAAGATCTACAATTTTAATTAAAGCATTTTTCTCTACAGAGCCTAGTTTAGCGTGAAAGAGTGATTTTACGTATTTTTAAGCCAAACTGAGGTAGATTTTCATTTTGCATCATTCACTCATGATTAAGATAAGGTTATGTTGAGGTTAGTTTTTTGTTTATTTCTATTGTTTTATTACTAATATTAGGTTATATTGTTCATTATTTGCATTGGCAAGAGAAAGTTATGTGAGTGTTTCACACCAGATTTTTTTTTAATTTTTTTTTTTTTTTTTTGTTATATGTCCGACTATTTTGCAATTATTACTAATGAAAACGGTGAGAAGGATGATAGATGAAGATGAGTGATGAAAGAAAGCCAGACCTGACCGGGAATCGAACCCGGGACCTCGGCGTAAAAGTCAGTTACGCTAACCACTACGCCAACGAGTATCTATTATGTAAGAATAGTGAAAAGGAGGGAATTGAGGAAGTTGTTCATAGACATGGCACGGTAGTTGATGAAATCATAAGTGAACTGATCCTACACATAACCGAAAAAGGAAAGTTGTATACTATATAGAATAAATAATATGAATATTAGATATATCGAGACGTGCCGTAAGGCACACACGCCATTTTAAGTTTTCTTTTTTCTCTGACGACTTAAACTTTTTCTTTACATTTCAAAACATTAAGATTTTATGGCTTATTAAAAGAAGCACGTCATCATTGGTTCGTTTGTTTCTTAAGTTGTAAACATCTAATTGAATTTAACTTGGAATAGGCTGTATAATTTTCTTTTGTTTTTTAATCGCAATATTAGCAAAGAATATTATTAGTGACTTCATTGCCTTTTTTTAATCTTACCTACCAAGGAATATGGATAGTTTAATCAGTAATTTGGTTAATATATTGTGTAGAGAATTAACATTTTCATGAAACACGAGTTAGCACATTTTCTTAAGGATTTCTTTTTGATTAAATTAATTAATTTTTTTACTTTATTTATTAACAATTAAAAATGTACATTTATAAAAAAAACATAATCTAGTTAGTTGTAGTTTGTTTTTTAACCGGGCCTTCTACCTATATCCACCTTGCCCGATTCTCTTTCTGTCACCTTACAACCAGCCTATAATATTTCTGCTTTCGTATCAACTTGTTTTTCGTTTATGGTCTTCTCCCAAGCCTTCACTGCATTGTCAATGGATTCGTTCGCCGGTTATCTAGAGTTGGCTGTTGGGGAATTTTTCCAAGTACGCTTTTGTTCTTGAGAGACGCCTCCACGCGGTTACCGCTGGGTAACGGCTGTCCCCTTCTTTCCTGAGACAGACGGCTGAATAGTCTTGATGACGGATCGACATTACGTTCGTTTGGTTGCTGTCGTAAATTGATAGTATTTTTAACGTTGGCCCAGTGGGGAGTATAGATTTTCAACCTGGATGTCCGGAGGTCACGGTGGCAGTAGGACCGTAGTTATTTCTACATTTATACAACCAGCAGTATTTATGATGTACGTATTTAATCCTTTCAGTGCCGAAACAATATTTAAAAGTTTGATCTAAAGTGCCAGCCCTTATTTTGAAAACTTGCAGGCGTAAGTCTGCCATTGCCCGCCAAAATTTCAACTTAAGAGAAAAATAAAAATGGCCCGTTAAAAATTAATTTTTATTGTGTTCACAAAAATAAATAAATCGTTTTAACTGTAAAATATTTAAAATAGTTTTTTTTAGTTTATTTAAAGTCGCATTGACAGCTTGGTCATTACTTTTTTTTAAATTTTTAACAATATTAGTAGTATTAATTTTATTAATACCACTGTGGGTTTGGTACCTTAACGGTGGTTTTAACGTGTTAAAATTTCCAGACCATAGCCAAAACTCGAACCCGGGACCTTTCGCTTTGTAAGATAGCGCGCTAGTCACCACGCCACGGAGGCGGTATCAAAATACATTATTCCATTAATTTTTGTATAAAAGTTTTTCTGGAAATGTTCGGTTATCCGGACGTTGGCACTTTATGCATAACTTACGGACGTCCGGTAAACAGAACGTTATAACTACGTAAAAGATATCGACTTCCTGTTTTCCGAACATTGATACTGAAAGAAATATGCTGTTTTTGTTTTGGCTGAGGAAATCACCCAGTGACAAATCCTAGTCGCTGTTTTGTATAAGATCTCTATTCCAGCATCATTTAATCTGCTTTGTGGATTTTGTGGTAGGTACAGGTGTGAAAATTTTTGTATATCTCGATTCGTGTGATTTTATTAATTTTGAATGGACATTCAATTGATGTGTGTTTTTTTTAGTGTAAAACATGGCACAGGTGTACACTCCGTCATGGTAGTACTGTACGTGTGTTATGAAAGAGTGTAAAGTTCTTTATTATATTTTTAATTGGTGGAGTGCACCTTGAGCAGTCAATTTGTTGTTTCACAAGTTCATTTTAGTGAAAAATATTTATTTGATTTACTGCATTTACTGATTCGTATAACACTGTTGAATCGGGTTACAGCCAATAAGTTCCAAAATAAGTATTTCGTTTTTTTATTATTTTTTTGAATTTATAAATAATAATAACTTTAAAATAAGAATGACTGACGACTCGTCAGTATTAATATAACTGTTGGCCACTTCCGGAGCGTAGTGGTTAGAGTGCTAGCCTACAACGTCGAGGTTCCGGTTCGATTTCTGGCTAGTGTCTGGAAATTATTACAAGTCCAAATCCACCGTTTCACCAAGTGGGGTGTTGGAACCATCCCACAGTAGAATCTACCAACCGTGAGGCCGAGATGGAGGGCCGGTTTTGTTGTAGGTACAATATTTTTAATTGACGAAGCGAAGGGAGTACAGGTCCGCTAGTTATGAATCTAAGATATTTTAATTATAAACTTAATTTATAATCTAGAACTAGAGGATATCTTAAATGGAATGGATGAGATCATGAGAAAGGATTACTTCATGAAAAATAATAGAAACAAAACGAAAGTGTACTGTCAGCAGCAAGAGTGGTTTAAAAGAGATGGGAAATTTAAAAGTAGACAACGAAAATACAGGAAGTTGGGGAATTCTGCTATCTAGGGAGTAAAATAACAAAGGATGGTAGAAGCACAAGTGATATCAAAAGTAGAATTGCTCAAGCTAGAAAAGCCTTTGAAATGAAAAACAGCTTACAGACTACAAACATTGATTTACAGATTAGGAAAAATTTCTTAAAACACTATGTTTGGAGTGTAGCATTATACGGGAGTGAAACGTGGGTGATAGGGGCTATAGAGAAAAAGAGGATAGAAGCTTTTGAAACGTGGTGTTATAGGAAAATTTTAAAGATTAAGTGGGTGGACACAATAAGTAATTTATAGGTTCTTAGGGGAGTGGATGAAAAAAGAATCATATGGAAGCATCTTACCAGAAGAAGGAATAGGCTAGACGAGCATATCTTAAGACATCCAGGTATTGGTCTATCAATAATGGAGGGCAATATTGAGGGAGTGAAGTGTAGGGGAAGGCAAAGGTTAGAATATATAAAGAAAATTACAAACGATGTAGGGTGTTACAGGTAAGTAGATATGAAACGACTTACGCAAGATAGAACAGCTTGGAGAACTGCATCAAACCAGTCGAGAGACTGATGATAAAAAACTAATTAAATATTTTGTACGTAATAGAAAACGATATTGTAAATTAGTTGAACTGAATTTAAAATATTCAATAAACGACGATGTCAAGACGTTGTTAGAAAGATTTTATGACTACAATTTAAGCTTAAAAGAGGTGTCTGAGATTAATAGTTCTCTTCTTTTTCTAGTGTAGGGGAGTGTTTATAGTCGTATTAACTACACAGAATACATTAAATTTTGATCATTGTAATAAATATTAACCTGTCATTGATTAAGATTTAACAAAGAACTAATCTAATATAGTTTTAATCTTGTAGTTGAGAACACATTAAGATATCGACGCTTGATTGAGGCAAAGATTTGGAGCGTCTATTTCCGATAATGTTGCGTTATTTCAAATGTTTTAAAATTATTAAATTCAAGTAAAATACCTATAAGATTTTTAATCAGTCTCATAAAATACGTTCATAAAGAAGTTTATTAAGATATTTTATCGTAACGTGGTAAGTTTTTACCGAAAAATATAAATTTATACTTTGTTAATATTGTTTTTAATAGAAGCAAGTAAAAAAACAGATAAAAGAATAGTATGATGTTGAATTATACCGTCAAGCAATAAGGTCAACCCAGTTGCAGCTGGAGTTAACGACATACAGCACAACATTAACACAGCGAATACCTACTACAAGAGATGTCGGGATTTCCCAGTCAGGGAAACCCAAGTGGGGTCACAACTACCATCACCAACATGCAATCTCACATACAAAACGAACACACACAAACACCCATACATTCCGCCAACACACACACAAACACACTTATTATGTTACCTCAGTTACTTGAGTATACTAATCATCTGTTCTTTAGTATACGTCTGACTATCTGGCGGCATCTAACGCCATAAAATATTATAAATGCCGTCTGTTACAATACACACCACTGTCAGCCTACCAGGTAGGACTTATCTTCTTTTATTTTATTCCTAGTACATAATATTATAATGATTTAATTGCTTGTTTCCTTCCTTCTGATACACAAATGAACACATACGATGAAAGGGGGAGGGGCAGACCACTGATAAACAATAACCTCACTAATTCATTATTTATTAATATTACAATTATACAAACATTACCGTTATTATTATAGTTACTATGAAAATATTTATGATTCTATATAATATTGTATTTTAAATTATGATGCTTATAATATACGACTGGCCATTTTGAATAAATATAATTCAATATACATAATTTTAAGAAATATACTACAGTAGTTTTAAGAATTTTTTTACGATTTTAAATTTATGAACATGAATCTGTATTAAATTGAATTGAATACACTTTTACATATATCTCTCATCAAACGTATAACTGTTTGCTTCACATACTTTACGTCACGAAATTTCCTTTGTTTATATTCATCATAATGTGTTTAAAAGGCAACCCGATCTGCTAGTTCCAGGGCTACAAAAAATAGTTCGGTTTCTTATCACGTGGTCAGCCAATTATATGACGGAAACATTTAAGAACAGAACAGTAGAGGTGTCAAAGATACTAGTCAGAGTTATCTACTCTGAGGGTAATGAATTTCATTATACTGCCAGACCCTGTGGTGAATGAAGTGAAGGTGTCGTTTGTAGGATGGAAAGTATATTCTTTTCTGAGGGGCTTGCATGATGATAACATAGGCTACTTTTCCACTCGGCGAGGAAAGCAATGGTAAACCACCTCACTTCTCGTTTTACTTAGTAAAGCTTTTAAGGGTTCATACCAACCTTTCGGCTAATGATCTAAACAGCAATGTTTTCAATATGTTATTGGCTTAATAACTTGAGTCTTAGCGTAGAAACGCAGATAAATAAACAAAAAAGTTTAAGTAATATTTTGTGATCAATTCTGTATCAATTTGTGTTACAGAAAATAACCAAATTTTTTTTCTACAAGAATCCAGTCGCAACGTACTCTCGGTTACCACTTTTACTTCTTTTCCTTCCTACATATCTTATCCTGATTTTCGGTCAGCCCCATGGCGTAATGATAAGCACTACTGGCTTCTACTACAGAAATCCTGGGTTCGATTCCCAGTCAGATCTGATATTTTACATCACTCATTTTCATCTGTCTGCATTAGCAGTATTGAGTAAAACAATAACAAATTCTCTGAATTTCTTTTCAATAAGCCTTTGTTTTCTCGAGTTTAGTTTTTCTTACTTCTTATCTTTCCTTTGGTGTTTTCCTTCTCTTCATTCCCATTTTGATCTGGACTTTCTTGCATCTCCGAGCACCTTCCATCTCTGATGGGTTTTCTTAATCTTCACTGGAATTACCAATCCATGTTATTTTATATACGAAATAGTGTATTATATTTTTACATTATCTGAATATTTTAACTTGATACCTTGTTTCTTTGTGCTTTATTCTCTGTAGTAAATAAATAGATTTTTTTATCAACAAAAGAAGTAAACTTCCGGTGACCTGAAATTATTAGGGCCAGACGATTTTAGATAACTTCGGTTTTGAGTAATAATATGTTAATTCAAAAATATTTCTTTCTGAAAATAAAATATGTTAAGTGATCTAATTAAAAGTAACAACAAATCCTAACTTATGTTTTTAAATTAAAAATTTTCCCCTGGCGTTTAAAAGAACGTTGTCTCTTTATTAGTTTACTATAAAAGAGTTATTTCTTGGATCAACATCGTCCTTACAAAGCAGTGAACTGCCTGGCGTTGTATCTAACCATCAGGCGCAATAAAGTGTAACGGCTTCTGGACTCCCACGAAGATTCATTGAAAGAAGATTATGTTTTTGCTTGACAGCGAGACAACGTATCATCTACGCACTATTCTTAACGGTTCTTCTTAGAGTTACGCTAGTCTGTTTGCCCCAGCAGAACACGTAAACAGCCCTTTTACACCAACTTTCTAAGGTTTCAGAATTCCACTCTTTATTGTGGTCTTACACTGTCACTATACCTTACGCAGCGTTCTCAAAGTGTGCGCCGAGACGTCCGGTAGTGCCGTGCCTCGTCATACGCAATCATTTCCTTTTAGACCTTCTTATCTCCTTCCATGGAAGTGGAACCACCCGCGTAACTTAGGCTACGTAATGACAATGTACCATTTGTACTGTTTAATTGTTGTTGTAATATAATTACAAATTTGTACAGTACAATGGTTGGTTCATAATAACGACGCCACCGGAAAGGATCTGTAGATCAAGGGAGCCGCGGGACTACAAAGTTTGAGAAACACTGCCCTGTGACATAAGTACGATGTATGTTGAATTTGTCTTTTTATATATAAATACCCGAGGCGGCAAGAAAAACTCATGTTCACGCGCTCATGATGAGGGAAGTAGTGTTGGACTCAATTGAGGCGTCCTCGTCCAGCCCCAAGGAGGCCGCAACCGCCTTACCAACCAAAAACCCGCCGCCTGGCCACTTGATCCGACATCAGCAAACAACCCTCCACCTCCCTCGGAACTGTTTATATAATACCTACAAGGGAATTGAACTTGTCTTAATCTGTTCATTCCTCGTTAAGTTACAGTATTTTAAAATAGCATTTTTTCTTTTTTTTAATACTATACATTTTTCGATCGTTACGGTCTGGAAGTGTATCCTACTGTATTTTTTTCTTTGTAGAAAAACTAAAATGTATTTTTAAAAAAATAGAAATAATTTGAAAGAGAATGCTGAATTTTAATCGTTGATCCGATATTTTTGTTTTGTTTTACGTCCAACTAGAAGTTGGATGAAAGTGGATAATTTGATTGGATAACTTTATGTGGTTAGTTTTAAGTTTGCAGTGGCATAGATTCATGTTATTTGTTTTCACATCGATTTAAAAGTTTTCAGTAGACTATCTAATTATGTTTCATTCTTTTAGAATTTTTTCAGGGATCAAATTCAGGACTTTGGTGTAATATTCTCACACATTATTAATTGAGCCACACAAATAGATGAATCTTTGTTATAAACCAGCTTTAACAATGATTATTTTTAAATTAAAGTAATGCACAAAATTTTTTAACAACGCTTTTTTCAAATTTTGCATTAAAATCTAAAACGGAATGATAATAATCTGAGTGCAAGATCTTGATTTATGACCGTTGAAAATAGTAATGCCACTGACATTTTTATGTAATTGGGTATTTTATTCTTATCTGGGAATACCTATGTATACTTAAATAAATAAGGGAGATAAACCCGGACTATGCAAACAAGGATCACTTCCGATAGCATATAGTAGTTCGAAATTGCATAGGCCTGACTAAGAGTCAAATATTGATAAATTTAACTGATACAGGTGAAATGAAAAGAATTTCTTCAATTGTTTTAAAGGAAGGAGAGTAATGCCACTTCGTAGAATTCCGATGGAATCTCCTTTCATTATCTTTCAGTTGGACGTATAAACGAGAAAACCTTCTTGCTAAATTAGTTTTGTTGTATTTTTTTATATTACAATGAGAAATACAAAGAATTTAAAAAGATACATTAGAAGAGAGAGACAACCATAAATTGTTCATTATATTTTATACAAAAATATTTATCTTTCTTAAAATAATTTCACCGTAAAAAATAGTTTTAAAAACTTATTCGTTCTATATGAAAAATTTAAATTAAGCTAATAAAAATATCTGCCCACGTGGCCTAGTTGTTAGTGCACTAGCATACTAAACGGAAAGTTCCGTGTTTGGTTCCCGGCCAGAGTCTAAAAATTATTACATATTAATACCCTACCGTTTCAGTTTCATAACCCACAGTAGTCACTAATTACATAGCTGTTGTTCAACTTAAAAAACATGTAAGTAGAAATTCCGGCCAATTACTTGGGCACCTCCGTAGCTTAGTGGTCTGCGTGTTGTACTACAAAGCGGAAGGTCCCGGGTTCGATTCCTGGCTAGTGTCCGAAAGTTATTACGCGTTTAAACCCACCGTTTCAAACCCATAGTATTCGCTAATGACCAGGTCATTGAAGTGACTAATATAAAACTCTATAATAAAAATGACTATTATTACACAAAATTCCCTCGTTAATAAGTGAAATAACTAAGAAAAAAAGGTCTCTACAATAGCGTTGTTTAAGCTCTGTAAAGAGAAGTCAAATACTTATCTCTTTTACTGTATTTTTATTCGTTTTATGTATTATTTTACAATTTAAAAAAAATTGAAGGCGGACTAGCTCTACTTTTACTGTTTTTGTCTCTCCCACTCCTGTGAATCGATATTACTCCCCTGCCGTCGATTCACCAGTCATCGCCGACGCTGCTCCAACTATCACAAAGAGGTAGTTAGAAAGGAAACTGTTCCCCAATCTTCAGCTGGCGCATGCGCATTGGACATTTTTTACTTTGTTGTTTTGTTATAGTTTACTACGATTTTGTGCTTTTGTAAATATTCGTTCTCGAACGTAAATTTAACAAACGTTTAATAACTAACATTAACGCAGAACTTAAATTTTTATTAAGGCTTCCTTTTGTTTTAGATTATTATACGAACTACAACTTTCTTCACAACTTTTAAAAAATTTTAGTGTGTAAATTTTTAAAAATATGTCATTTATGACACAAACCCTACATTTTTAAGTATGTAAACAAAAGTATTTTTAGTTTTTATACTTTTATCATAGCGTATAGAAGAGATCTCTTCTATACGCTATGCTTTTATGTTAGAAACAAATGATTCTTTAACAACTTCTAATTTTTGTGTTGTCCATTTTATTCTTAAGTTTGAAATTAGTTTAATCCTGCAGACGTAATTATTAGCTGAAATAATTCGGATTAAATTTTTATTTATTTATTTTAAATCCCTAGAGTGTGTCATGTTGCAATCTGTTCAATTTAAGATCAATATGCGTCCTATGAACCAATAAAATGAAAATGACATGTATGACATGTAAATGAAATTTAGTCTTGTACAGATTCAGGCTGACCGTTAATGAGGTAGTACAGTTAATTGAATCCGAACCATCAAAGTACATTGTTGTTTAGGTCATCAGCCAAAAGGCTGGTATGAACCAGTAGAGGTTTTACTAAGTAAAACGAGGAGTGAGGTGGTTTACCATTGCCTTCCTCACTGAGTGGAAAAGTATGCTTATCAGCAGCCAGACCCTCTGAAAAGCACATATTTTCCACTCTGCAAATGATACCTTCACTTTATTCACTACAGGGTCTGGCTGTATAATGAAATTCATTACTTTCAGAGGAGATAACTCTGATTAGTGTCTTTTACACCTCTGCTTCTTCTGTCCTTAAAAGATTCAGTCATTTAATTGGCTGACTATGTGATAAGAAACAGAACTATTATTTTAACACTGCAAATAACAGATTGGTGCAAATAATTTGACTCCCCAACTGTCTGTTATGGGCAGCAAAGTACATTTGGTAACCACTATCTATTATTCAAATAGGTATAAAAGTAACCACCTTCACTAGGATTTGAACCAAGTCGTCGTAGCTGACTTAGAGCAACGACTTTACCATTATACCAACCCGGTTGTAAATAAGTTTTTAAATGATAAATTTTGAATTTCATGGTCATGAGGTAAGGTGAATAAAACAATTAATTTTAAATCATATTAATTGGTAAAGTTTTTACCCTTTTTCTTCGTTCCTTTCCTGGTACTGTATTCCTTATCTTCTGTTATTACTGGATTATTTTATTAATTAACTTTGTTTTCGCCGATTTCGCACTATTATAAATAATGTTTTCATTAAAATCAAAATAATGTACGAGTAACATTCAAATTCATCACGCTTCTCATCATTATAAACTGCACGGTCTTTTTTGTTGAATAACATTTTTTTTAAAAACAACTGTAGCACGTACTAAAGATTTCCACGTAGAACAACAATTTTCTACTGTGTCAAAAATAATTCGATAGGTCCTCCTCAGTGGTCGTTATAATGAGAATGGTATTGTTAAAAATAATCCTTAAACTCTAATAGATATCTTTATTCAAGGTATACCGTATCTGTAAATTAATTAATTAATATCGTATAAGGTTTATTGAACTCATTACTATTGACGTAGGTAGGTATAGTCAAATGATTTTAATACTTTACAATAGTCTGACATTTTCTTTTTGTAAATCAAAACTCATCTGCATTAATAAAAGACTAATGAACTTTCTCTTTAAGAGCCAATTAATATCTCTTAGAATAAAATATCATCAGAAAGGTAGTTCAGTCCATTCGAAATAGTATTGATAGTATGAATGGTGGTAACTTTTCAAAATAAAAAGTCCCTTTTCGAAAGTAAAATTTCCCTTTCAATTATTCTTACAAAATACAGTATTATATCTTTGTTATGCAATTTTGAAAATCATATGAAATTTTCGTCGTAATTATATTTTACTGGCATTTGTTATTGTTGCATTCAAAACACAAGAATTAATAAATTTTTATTTTTTTATTTGTTATCGGAAACTGTACATTATTGATAACTACCCGATTTGATCGCTGCTTTGCTGTATTGTTTGATGTGAATTAGGCATGAGATTAAACAGGGACCTCCAGTAAAACAAACTCCACAGTTTAAAGTCGTTTGCCCAACAAAGTCGTTTGCCCAACCGGTGTTACTTAAAAAAAAAAATAGCGACTTTCTACTAGCTGACAGACAAGGGCTGGACCGAAAACCTGATTAAATATTACATTATTATTTAATAATTAATTTTTAATTAATAATAATATAATAAAAAAACAATTATTAATAAATTTGATATCCATTTTCTGTGTGTTATTGGAAAGATCATTATTTTTTTAACTTTTCCATTATTCATTTATCTTTTAAAACGCTTACATTCATTAACAGGGAATGTTAACACAAAGAAAAATCTCTGAAGTTGTTGCACTGACGCATGAGCACCTTAGAAAATTCCCTCTGTTCTATATTCCATTTAACATGGCGCCTACCCTATCTCGTAGAGCATAAAAATGTAGTAATGAAGCGATTTTTAAAAAAATCGTTGAAGCCGTTTTTGAGAAAATCGCAAAAAAATGAAAAATGACACGAATAAGCTACTATTTCCGGTTGACTGATTTTGATGAAAAGGTTTTTGTCAGGTTTTCTAGCGGTATCTAACTTAAATTTCAAGTTTCAACTGTGTAGGATGTTTCGTTCTTGAGATATTTTGTTCACACTAATCTCTAAAACATGTTTTTTTTGGGTTTGGGGGGGAGGGTCTGTAAATGTGTATATCCGGTGAAAACTCGATTTCAAAAAATCTTTATTAAAACAATACTTTCCTTCCTATGTATTCATTTAGGCAAGAGAAAATAAAAAAATGTTCGACATATAAGGTGCAGGTTTTATAATGTTCTAAAACTTTTGATTAGGGGCCTATTTATACCCTTTTAACCTTTTTTTGGTTTAACGTCCGACTGTTCTGCAATTACTGCTAATGCAGACGGTGAAGGATGAATTATTTTTGTTTTTTTAACAGTATAGTATTTCTTTTGCAATCATTTAATAAATACAATAACTTTGAGCAAATATGAGAAAATCTGAGTAATGTCCTTAGAATTACACAAACACAAACAACACTCAGTAGTGTGTTTGAAAAAAACCAAACTGAAGAAAAACATACTCGTATATATCTGTACAAAATCAAACTTGATGAACCGTGAATCAACATCCCGAAACACAAAGTGTTGAAGTTGGAGATGACAATGACGATGGTAGAGATGAAAACGACGCCAATTATGAGATGCCGATGATTAGGAGTTGAAATAGAAAATAAAAAAAAAATTTAAATGACTAACAAAATTGTAGAGGTAAGTCCAATGGTTTAAAACGTTTCACTCTGTGAGTATCTTCGCTGTTGTCAAGAAGGTTAATCGCTAATGGATTCTGATGGTCTTCTAGTTTTTGTAAATGTTTTTCGCTATGTTGTTTAATTTCTTCTTTTATGAAGAGCAGGTTTAGGTCATTGTGTAGTATTTCATTTGTTACGTACCATGGGGCTGCAGTGATCAGTCTCAGGCATTTTGATTGAAAGCGCTGCAGTATTTCTATATTTGATGAACTAGCTGTGATGTTTTTGTAACGTATGAAAATATGCCGTGCCTGAATGGGATTTGAACCCAAGACCACATGATGAGAGGCGAGCACGACACCAACTACGCCAATGCGGCCGGCATTTTTGACCTATCCTTTTGACCTAGATTTAGATTTTGATTTTGATTTAGATTGTGCATAATAAGGGCACAATATAAAAAAATATTCTTTACCGTGAAAGCACAGGCCCGCCAAGAGTTTCAGCAGACATGGCGCTTATCCTAACTTCTTCTTCTTCTTCTTCTTCTGCCTTTCAAGGATTAGGCATCTCTGCCTGTTCCGAACCTCTCAAATCTGCCCATTTCTTTCTCGGGCGTCCTCGTTCTCTCCTGCCCTCCGGCTTATAGCCCAGTGTCTGCTTAGGTATCCTATCCTCCCGCATTCTGTTTACATGCTCTAACCACTGCATCTGTTTTGGGATACTTTGTTGTTTATAGAGAAGATGTTCAGTTCTTTCCTTATCTCGATATTCCTGTAACGATCTTCTCTACTACACCCACATTATGTCAAAGAAATTTCATTTCAGATGCTTGCAATCTACTCTCCTCCCACTTTATCCTAACTTGTAGGGCACATAGTACATGAGGCAGTTTTACGAAAAAAAAGAAATCGTAGGAGCCGTTTTGAAAAAAATGCAAAAAATAAAAAACACACCACACAAACAAACTACTAGTACTTCCGGTTCGCCGATTTTGATTAAATTTTCGTGTCGGATCTCCTAGTAGTATCTAACTTAAGTTCCAAGTTTCAACTACGTAGGTCTATGCTATTCCGTGCTTGAGATATTTTGTTCACTCCCAGAGCTATCGCTAAAAACATGCTTTCTGGGTTCGGCGGGGCTGGAAACTTGTATTTTCGGTGAAAACTCAATTTCAAAAATCGATATGAAAGTAATTACTTACTTTTCTTCCCTATATATTCATGTACAGTAAGAGAAAGTATCAGAATAAAAGGTGAATTCAGTATAACGCTTTTAACAAAATAAAAGCCAAAAAAAGATAAAATTTCTTTGTAGATAATTTTTTTTCTTATATCACAATATAATTATTAAGACCTCATCATAATTACATAAATATGAAGACTGCATTATAATATGAAAAACTGTACAATAACTGTAAAGTTGGCGAAAGTTGTAAAGTAATTTAAAGCTTTCGTAACTTTCTAAGTTAAAATTTTGTTAAAGAATTCAAAAGAATTTTTAACACCGCCATTAACATTTCGATTTAATTAGTTCGATTAAACTAAATTGATTTAAATTCTGTAATTGGTTACAGAGTAGTTTACGGCGTACTGCAATTAAAAAGTACTACTGTACAAAACACCGTTCGTAATTTTCTTAATTATTACGATTGTGTTTAATATTGTTACAATTGTAACAATAAAAAAAGTTTTATTTTTGTTCAACAAAGAGTACAATTATTCTTTCCAATTCTTAGTGCTAATTAGAAAAACCCAATTGAAATAATTATTATGAATACCTGTTTATTACTTCGTCTCATTGTGTTTATACACATATCACTGTTGCAATAAATAATGATTTTTATTCCTTAGAAATTACTTGTCTGTAAGCCTATTAGTTAAACCATTCCAGAAAATATGTAGGTCAGTTCTTACGTCAGATTTTCTACATAAAAATAAAACTGCAAAAAAAGTTTTGTTTTTATGATCTTTTCAAATGTTTATTTCGTTTGAATTTAAGCATACTGTAGATTCATACGAAAGAATTAAATTGATTTATAAAATATAAGAATAATTAAATATTGGATTAGCACCAGATAAAAATATCCTTTTTATTTACTAATAAGTAATTGATTTGCTCTCAAAAATACGTAATTATTCAACTCCCCAGTTCATCAGATCGAACCTAAGCCATAATTTTTTGTAACATATATATGACCGCACGATTTACAGTAAAACCTCGTAATATCGGGCCTCGAGATACCGGGATTTGGATAAACCGGGCTCGGCTCGAACATTTAAATGCAAAAGAGTGAAAGTGCAAAGAAGTTAAAAGAAAGAAAACCCCTCAATTTCTACCTGCTTAGGTATTACATTCGTGACGTTATTGTATTATGAATGGCATTGCACCCAAAATAAAGAAAACAGTAGCGTCGCAAACCACAGCAATAAGTTAAATATGTAATGGTAATATAATGGCAATGGTAATCCCAACTGTACATACTAATACTCCAGGCTTTAAACATGCCTTTTATTTACTTTTATTACACATTTACGGAACAATTTTTTTCACATAACTTTTTTAATGCATAATCTGTTATATAACAATAAATGCAACTTCTCGATTAGATTTAACTCATGAAAAAATTACAACCCGCTGGTGTAATTAACTAATTATAACATTAAAACATTTTATACTGTTCTTAATTATTATTTACAATCAAAATTAGATAAATAGTGTTTTTTTAAATTAAAAAATAACCAAAACCTCCTTTAAAACGAAAAAAAAACAAAATGAGAGATAATAAATAATAAGCACATGATTCCGAAACATATGTACACCGAACTTTACTGGAGATAATTAAAAATGTTCATTCAGTTAGTTACAACATTAACACTCAAACACACAGTCTTCCACAGAATATTAACATTATATTATTTACAATTTCAAAATCATACTATCAGAATCACTCTGGGAGATCCAGTACTGTGGCACATTTAGCCTATGGACATCCTTACCATTGTCTAAGAGATTCAGTGCTAAGTGATTTACGTGGTTGTTTAGACGATTGATGTATTTACAATGGAAACTTCGTATTTCTTCTCGTACCGTCTGTAAATTCTTTATTTTATTATTATAATCATTTTATTGTATGGAACAATAAAAAATATTTGTTGAACTGCAATCGCGAGTTCGGATATACCAGGAAGCGTATAGCCAGTCATTAGCCCGATTTAACGAGGTTTTACTGTAGTTCGTTGAAAATACCGTTAGTTTTAATGTCGATTAATTTTTTTATAAAAACAAAATTTTGGAAAGTTTTTACTTTCTATGGATAAAATTGATAAAAATTGCAATTATTATTATTATTCCAATCTATCCTCTGAAACGTCTTGAATTTCTTTTTAATTGTATACAAAGTTATACATCAATATATTGTTCATCAGCAGCTTTTGAATTTTATGAAATTGGAACGATGGGTTTTAACGTGTAATAATTTTCACACCGAGATGACTACAATTGAATCTTAATTTAACAAAATTTATTTTTTAAGATTGTTAATGTACATACAGGCTCGATTCCCTGCTAGATTCTCGAAAAAATTAGAACTCTTTCATACTTACCGTTTCATAACCCAAGGTAGAAACAACCAAAATGTTGAAGCGACTTAAAAAAATAAGTAAAACCTTTCTACGAAAAATAGCATATCGAACGAGTAACAAACAATTTTTAAAGATAGCACCTTATTGCTAGTTTAAATCTTTCTGTGTTTTTCGGGACTTTGAAGACGAGATTCCTTGGTCGAATCTAGGGTAGGGCCAGAAAAATCAAAGATATCTGGTTTACTTAGGTGCGTTGAGTTTGTTGTAAACCACAAAACAATTTGAGGTAAAATGAGTGCAGAGTAGATGGCTCAAAAAGCAAAGAAGTAGACATGATAAGCTAAGTACATAGCTACATAAATCAGTAATAGTTTTGCCTTTTTTTTTGCTGTTTTGCTTTTTCAACCTTCTGCTGCTGCAGTCACTTCCTCTTCAAACGTTTTGTGGTTTGCAACAAACTCTTATCGTATTTCATAAATAACTGATAAAAAAATAGTAAAATAACAGATTACTGTAAAATCAATTTAATTTTTAAATGAATTAATAAATTATGAAATTGATTGTTAAGAATAAATATTAGTATTCCGGTCCGAATTAATTCGCACGTGTCAGCTAGTTTTATGTAATTCGCATTCATTGATAATATCTTTTTCATATTGCATTAAGTCCCACCAACATTCCGAAATTTAAGGATTATTGTGGGTTATCGAACGGAGGTAGGTTTTTCCACCGAATAATTTTCAGATAGTGGCCGGAATCGAACCCGGGATTTTCCACTTTGTAATCTAGCACGATTACCACTACGCCACGGAAGCGGTAATTGATAATAGTTTATCTTAAAGAAATATTATTTTGAAACATGTGTTGTGGTTCATTTTCATTCAATCAATGTCATGGTTTGTTGATGAAGTGGTTAGCTCAACTGGCTTCTATGCCGGAGTCTCGGGTTTGACTCCCGGTCACGTCTGGTAGATTTTCATCTGTATATCACCTCCTATTATTACCTATGTACAAGATAAATAGCTTATGTAGGCATCATTATCAATAAAAATAAAAAATGGTATGATTTCACTGAAGCTCTAAAACTTGTAATGTATCAGTATTGAAGTTAGGACACAATGATGTTACTAATTTCGTCAATACATATACTTTTAATAAATCTGTAAAAACGACGCAAATAAAAACTGTTACGTGTTGTTTATAAGGATAAACAAAGTATTGATTTGGGTTTTTCCAGTGAAGAAGGTTAAATATGTACGAATGGAGGGAGAACATTTAAAATGTATGTACAATACAGTATTTGTAATTTTTTTTTAATATGATACGACATTAAAATATTTTAAAATATCGTCCATTTCAACGTTATCCTTATCAGGGTAACCCCAACCTGCTGCACCTTGTTATTGTTCTTAGTAGAAAAATTTAATTAAAGAAAAATATATAGGCCTACAGACCTGAGAAATAGATATTTTAAAATTTACAAAACGTGCATTACTTTTTGAGAATTTTTATGTGATTTCTTATTTTTGAGAATTTAAGACGCTTAGGAATAGGTTTTTTAAAATCTGGTTTTTTAACCAATTAATAACTATCTCAAAAACTGAAAAAAAATTGTTTTTTTGTATAGATTTAATCTATATAATAGGGAGTTTAAAGATCTTGAGAATTGTGGGAAAAGTTAACGTTGAGTTATACAGGAAGAAGGACTCCTCTTAAGTTTAAATATCAGAAAACGAATTTATTGCTTGTACGATTTTATTTATTGTAACGAATATTTTTGCTTATTAGCAAAACTATTTTATGCCTATTAGGATACAATTAACACGTTTCTATTTGTTTCTGATTATAAATAAAATTGAAACCAATGTTGTAACTGTCACTAATTGTTGTTAACAAATTAGGTCAGTCCTCATAAACAGTGACAGGAGATCTGGCTTCTACCCCAAGAGTCCCGAGTTCCATTCTCAGTCATGTCTGAATTTTTTTTTCACTAATTGGCTACATTAATATTAATAGTGCAAACTGTCGGACGTAAAACATAAAATGTCAACAAACTATATTAGGCCTATACTGTAAAACCGGCTCGTTGGTGTAGTGGTTAGCGCAACTGACTCTTATACCGGAGTCCAGGATTCGATTTCCGGACAAGTCTGACATTTTCTCATCTCTACATCACCTTGTATATCCACTAACTACGTACAAGCCTAGGCTTATGTACGCATGATCACTCAATTTATAAAGTATTGTACATTTTGTAATAATCTAACTATGTATTTGGTAAAAGTGAATTGTTTAAAACATTCAATTTTCTGGTAAAAGACTTTTTTAATTTTCCAACAGTTTATCATAGTAATTACTAATGTGTAACTAAATAAAGAATAATATTCTTTACGTTAAAATTATTTCAAACGTTTTGTACTATTTAAGTAACGAAAGGTACATTTTTACTTTCTCTTGCATGGATGAAATATAAGATAAGAAAGTTATGTTTTCACGTGGAGTTTTCATCAAAAATACACATTTTCAGATCTTCTGAACAAAAAAAAAACGCGTTTTCATCAATTGTTCTTGTGTATGTGTTTGAACTAAATATCTCAAAAATGGAAAAGTGTACGAATTGAAACTTGAAACTGAAGTTAGATACTTGTACTATTATAAGGGGACTCGACACGAACATTTTTATCAAACTCTGACAACAATAAGGAGTAGTTTATTCGAGCAATTTCTAACTTTTCACTTAAACGGATCCTACGATTTTGTTTAAAATCAAATGGGGTAAGCGGTTTGCCTGAGGAATTTCGTTCCGGGCTGTGCTCTCGTGGTAAAAAATATATTATTTTAAAGATTGTGCTCCTAATATTCATTTCGGGGGAGACGTGTATATGTTGACGTTGTAGAAAATTAAAAAAAATCTGGTGTGAAACACTCACACAACTTTCTCTTGCCCATGCAAATAATTAACAATATAACCTAACATTAGTAATAAAACATTAGAAATAAACAAAAAAACTAACCTCAATAAACATAACCTTATTTTAATCATAGGTAAAAGACGCAAAATAAAAATCGACCTCAGTTTGGCTTAAAAATACGGATAATCACTCTTTCACGCTAAACTAGGCGTGACGTTGACTTATATTCTTTTACAAACTTAGGTTGCAAAGTCTTAATCAGTGGTTCTTAAACTGGGGGGCGTAGAAAAATTTCAAGGGAGGCGTAAGCGTATTTAAAAAAATCTGGTGTGAAACACTCATACAACTTTCTCTTTCCAACGCAAATAATGACCAATATAACGTAACATTAGTAATAAAACATTAGAAATGAACTTACCTCAAAAAACATAACCTTTATTTAATCATGAGCGAAAGACGCAAAGTGATAATCGACCTCAGCTTGGCTTAAAAATACGGATAATCACTCTTTTACGTTAAACTAGGCTCTGTAAAGAAAAATTCTCTAAATAAAAGTAGTAGATCTTTTAATTTCCTAAAAATTTGAATATACTTTTTTGTCGTAAAATGCATAAGGCTGAAATTTAAATAAATAGATTTTACACGATTTCGTGAGAAAAAACAGAAAATCGCTAATTACCGATAAACTTAAGCGATATACAAAAAAATGTTTGAAATAAAAGTTGTAGGATTTTTAATTGTCTACAACTTTTATTATACATTTTTGCGCTAAAATGCATATTAAAGCCGAAATCTTAAGGAAACAACTCTTTTACGTGAAAACAGCCTCTCCAAGAATTTCAGTAGAGATGGCGCTTATCTTGTAAAGCATAAAAAATGTAGTAAACCAGGCGATTTTAAAAAAAATCGTAGGACCGGTTTTTGAGAAAATCGCAAATAAGTGAAAAATTACACGAATAAACTACTACTTCCGGTTGACCGATTTTAATGAACATGTTCACACACACACACACACACACACACACAGACCAATCGCTAAAACATGTTTTTTGGGTTCAGGGGGTCTGGAAACGTGTAGATCCCGTGAAAACTCGATTTCGAAAAATCGACATGAAAACAATACTTTTCTTCCTATATATTCATATTGGCAAAAGAAACTAAAAACCTACATTTTTTATTTCAAGCATTCCCCCCTCCCCAGAGCTCAGTTTACCATCAAAATTAGTTTTCGATATTTTGCTCATCAAAATCGAAGTCAAACAGGATATTTTTATTTTGCGTCATCCACTCATGTTTAAAATTAGGTTATGTTTTTCATTATTTACATTGGTAAGATAATATGTGTGAGTGTTTCACCAGATTTTTTATTATATTTTATCTTTTAAGTTAAATAAGTCTCATTATCTTTTGTCCGTTACTTTTGTCATTGTAATTATGTAAAAAAATTTATTCAATGATTTCAAAAAAATTAGAACAGTAATCAAGTTATAATTGCACCGTAATTACTGCAAGGTTAATTTTTATATTTTTGTCACAATGAAATTCATTCCATTTTACGTGTATTTTCTTTAACGATGATAGGTAGGAGATCATTGTCCTCCCCCTCCCCTTTTTATACGTATCACCTTACAACATTACCTCCCCACTACTTATTTACAAGTAGAATACAACTAATGGACATTTTTTCCTTGATCCTCATCTGACGTTAGTAACGGAGACCATTCTACTCTTAAAAAAATAACAAACAATATTACTGAACCGGTGTTCAGTCAACGCGCTTATCTATATGTGATAATAAGTATTATTTTCGTGATAATTTTTAACCGTGTTTTTTTATTTTTATATTTATTTATTAATCTATTTATAAAACAGTGTTAAAGTTAAGTGTTATCAGAGGGTGTTAATAAGAGGAATTTCCCAAGTTTTCTTCATTTATCAGTGTTTTATTGAATGTGTTTTGTTTATTAAATTCCCGTTTTTGTGTTGCAATTTATATACGAGTTGATAAGTAATTGTGTTTTTTGAAAATTATATAAAAATTATGGATTTTCATGAATTTGCATTTTATAAATTTTCTCCATTACTGTTTTTATGTGTAAGTTTTTTTTTTATTATTTTATTATCACTGTTTATGGTAATTTAAATAATTTCTTTATCATAGACCTATTTTTATGTACTTATGCATTAATTTGTAAATAATTATTTGTTTGCATTTTTCCAGTTTATATTAAAAACCGATTTATTTAACAATTTTATTATTTGTTCTGATGAAATTATTTTATTTATAATTGCATCAATTGTTTCGTTCATTCTACTTAAAATAGATGAAATAGCATAATTTTTGTTATAATCGACATTGTATTCTTTTTGGATTTTGCGTCTGATTGTTATACATATAATATTGTAATGCTAAAGCTGATGATGAAATTTTATAAAAAATGCAGACCTCTCCGGTAATCGAACCCAGGAGCCCTGGCGCAGATGTTAGTTGCACTAACCACTCATGACCCGAGAATCAAACATGGACCTACCACCTTTCAGTCTGGCAGTATCTTTCAGTCTACCGCAGCATCACGAAACTGGTCATTTTTTTAAGTTTATTTAAAGTCGCATCGACAGCTTGGTTATTAGTGACTATGGTCGGTTATGTAAAGATAGGATTTAACTTGTAAAAATTAACAGACCCTAGCCGGGAATCGAACCCGGGACCTCCACGCTGTAGTTTAACGCGGTACCACTACGCTACGGAGGCGGCCACTTGTCATTTTTAATTACCTATATGAATAATTAGTTACACAAAATATATGTAAATATTTGTTAGTTTAGGTAACTGGATTTTAATATCAGAGTATAAAATTTCTTACCTTAATATTATTTTGTAAGACCTCGTACAATTTTTCCACTAATGAAGAATACATAATATTTTTAATAATATAAAAGATCTGTTGTGAAACACTCACGACTTTTTCTAGCGAATACAATTAATGAAAAAAATAATTTAATATTAATCATGAGTGGATGACACTGCAGTCTATTTCTATATAACAGATATTATTCGAGTTTGAAGCCTTGTTTCTTTAAGGGGACCCGGAATCCCTACAACCGTAATGTTAATATAAGGAACATTTTCTCAAAAACTGTTAGGGTTATACTGTCCAATTTTCTTGTGGTTACTTTTCAGGCTATTCTACACCCACTGAGTTAGAAACATCTTGATATATTTTTAGGAAAATAAGACTTTTCTTTGAAATTACCACTTTTTAAAATCATAACTTTTTGTCTATTGAAGTGAAAAATAAAAATATTTAAACACATTATGTTATTATAATACTAACTCAATACATTGAAATTATGGTGTGAAAGGCTGTGTAAAATTTCATTAAAATCTATTCACCGTTGACTGAGAGAATATTCCTTATGCATCAAAAATTGCTATTTACGGGAAACAAGAAAAAACTAAAGCGAATACATTATACGTTAAATAATTCAATTTTTTATTTTTTAGAGTTCAGAGATAATTAATGTATTAATTACAATTAATTAATTAATTATTATGTATTAATGTATTAATGTATTAATTGTGGGGATTAATGTATTCACGGTTGGTCTGGTGCTAACGTAAAGTTTTAAAACAAAAAATTTCGCACAAAATAAAAAAAATATGTCTTTATCTGTCATTCAAAAAAATAGAGATGCAAATGGTAACGTTTAAAAAATAACGTAAGGATTCAACATATTTATTACTAATTAAAAAAAACCTGCAAAACCCCCAACAAATTTTACATATATCGTTGGATGCAGAAAACACTGAATTTTAATAATTTGCAAAAAACCGGAAATGTGAAAATTTTCAATTTCTTTCGTACCGAGTACCCTTAAAACTACTGCTTCAATTTTAACGCACTACAATTCTAGCTGATTTCAATCTGCGTTGTTACATATCAGTTTAATATTTTTTAGAGTTTTTCAATATTACGGTATCAGGATGAGAAGAAAAAAGAGCCGTTTTTTTTGCGGTTGTAACAGATTGGATGCATTAAGAGACTTATAACTCAAACACCGCTCAACCGATTTATTTGATATTTCGCTGGTTTATAGACTTTTATGTTGTTACTGTATGTACGAAATTTCGGATTTGTAGCCTATTTAAATTTTGAGTGAATTAGTATAATTCTGAATCCCTGTTAACTCCGTAACCGCTTATCAATTCGGAAATTTCAAAAAAATCATTTATTCAGTATAAAAAAATTAATACAAATTCATTAATATTATGGAACAGCGATTGACTAGTTTTTTTTTTAATTCCTAATATGTGTACGTTGCAATCTGTTCAGTTCAGAACAATAAGCAACCCCATGACCCAATGAAAGGAGGATGATGTGTATGACGTGTAAATGAGGTGTAGTCTTGTACAGACCCAGGTCGACCATTCCTATGAGAGTATGGTTAATTGAACCCCAACCATCAAAGTACACCGGCAACCACTGTCTAGTATTTAAATCCGTACAAAAGTAACTACCATTACTAGGATTTGAACCAGGAACCTTCGTCTCCAAAGTCAGCTGGTTAACAGCTGACTCACGGCGACGACTTTATCTCTAGACTAGTTATTTGACAAATTTTTTTAATATTTAAATAATAAATAGATGAGAATGAGAAAATAAAAAATCAACCTCTGTTGGACTTCGATTTTGATACGCAAAAATGGAAACTCACTAAATAACTTTGAACTAATCTCTGTAGAAAAAAACGTGTGAAATAAAAGTTTTAGAGGTTTTAATGTTTTATAACTTTAATTATATAGCCTACTGTATTGAAAATTAATATTATAATCCGTATCAACTCTTAAAGCCGTACATTTTACTCATTTTTGTATTATCGAATGCACATATTGCAGATAATCTACATTATTCATGTTTTTATGTCGTCAACGACGTCAAACAATTCAGCATTGAGAGGACCGACTCTAATGCGCTTCTTTCAGAAAAAGAAAAATTGCCGCTAAAATTAACTTTGCTCAAAAGCTAATATATTTTTAAAAATATATATAAATATATTTATGTAAAAAATATATTTTTACATATTTTATATTACTCATCTTATTTTATATAACGATGTCCATAAAATTTGTGGACATAAAATGTATAGATTTATATAAAATTTTGGAATTTTGAATTACTTAAATTTTGTATTATTTTTCTCCTAACTGCAACGTAAGATCAGACTCTCTTCCAAGCCACACCACTTATGGCGTCTTAAAGAGACTGTAAACACAGTAGATGCAGTGATTGGGGAAAGTTTAATCAAAATTGTTAGAGAAAATTTATGGAAAAATCTCAAAAATTGAAATGTAAGTTTTAAGAACATTTTGGGGGATTTTTTAAAATATTTACATTAGGGTAAACAATGAATGGTGATGATGTAAACAAATGATGAAAAAATTCCAGATCTGACCAGGTATCCTCAGTTGCTTTTCCATTCAAGGTAAAACACCTCGTGTTTTAGGGGGGGAAACACGATAATAATTAAAAGAAAATGTTTTAAATTTACAACTTTTGCACTTAACATCTACCACGTTTAAGTGAAATAAATTGCATTAGGTCTAATACTTATCAAAGCTTGAACGAGACATTAAAGTTAGTAAGTCCAATTTTCATTTTGCTACGACATTGTTTCTTAATTTATATATTTATTTTTTGATTTACAACAAATATATTAATAGTCTAATATAATAAATACAAGCCTAAAAAATTACGGAAAACATTTTACAACAAAAACATATAAGGTAGACTTTCTCTTAATAAATTACTTATATAAAGATAATTTTCAATATATAATTTACAGTTTTCTTGTGGTTAAAGTTGTGTTCATGAGAAAATCAGTGTAGGCTGCCGTCATTTATTTAAAAATGACAGTTTAATTTAAAACGAATCGCATGTTTGCAAGCAATTTTCATATAAAAAAATAACAATCCAACTTAAAACTCGCTTTCAAAACTGTTTAAAACTAATAAAAATGAGGTTATACACAAGATTTTAAGAATCTTATAAAATCATGCATCCACAGTTATTTAGCTAACAGGTAATCTCCTTGTAACTATCTGTAGCCGTCGCTGTAGAATCCAGTTTGCATATAGCTTTTTATTCGGTATTACGTCAGAACAATACATAGACCATTCAATTTGCTGTTTCATACACGGTTTCTGGAAAACAAATTCGATTAATCAGTAAGAAAATATGTTAGGAACCAGTTCAGTTTATCTTCAGAATAATGATGAGTTATTGTTAGGTATAGAATTTTCTGTTAAATTATGCTTACTACGAAGTACATTTTCAGATGAATCATGTAACAAATAATGTAATATCAGAAAAATTTAATACTCAGTTGACTCCGTTTTTAGTGAACACTCTGCTATTATAAACAAAACACGTTAAGTCTGACCAATGTAAATAAAAAAAACATTGATTTTACTTTACTGATATAGTGACAAGCATAGCAGTTAAAATAGAGAGTGCATAAGATCAATGTATTTGGTTGCGCCACAATTTGAATTTATAATTGAAAGGTTGAGGGCGCCACTATCGTTTATGTCGTAGCAGCTGACGACACACTCGTTCGCCAGTACGCGCCGGGGACAGTCGGTCCGCAACTTTTATTGTAGTGCGCCGCCACGCTTTATGAACCGCACGCCTATACGCGCACCCGGAAAACGGCTTACAACCGGAAATTCATATGAAGAAATCGCTCTTTGGAAGAAGACAACAGTATAGTGGGTATACCTATCCCTTATTCCTGTCTATCCCCTTTTACCCCCCACTCATCACGAGTTCGATTCACCCTGGAAAAGGAGGTAAGAGGCTGCTTAATTTTGTATTTTTCTTCACATCGCGTTCCGGGTATGTCAACCAAATAAATAGGGCACAAGACGCGCAACATCAAGCGCATCGCATACAGTCCACTGCTCTGGAGGAGGGTCCCGCGGGATCCTTCGTTTGTTTTCGTTTTTTGTCTCCGCACGGGGACAAACGCACCGCACCACGCTCGCACCGGCGCTACCATTGTTTGGTCCTCCGGGCCGGATTTTTCGAACAATCGAAATTGTGCTATTTTTTATTTGGTTACGAAAGAAGAAGTAATTCATTATTTTTTACTTTTACGCAAGCAAAATTTCTTGCTGGTTTATTCAAGAAAGTTTTGAAAAACAATTTACGTTTAATCTATAAATTGTTCAAAGTACGCCGCACTGAACTACTACATTATCTTATCTATCTACTGTGGAATATTAAAATTCGTTATCATTTACTACCGATGCAAATTAAAATTATTTTAATTTCGTTACAAATTAAATTAAATTATTACTGTCAAATATTTTCATACTATAAATATTAATGAACTTTTGTATCAACGCTAATTCATTTAATTTATTTTTTACATTTTCGGCCTGTGCTATTACTGAGTTTTTTGTGAATATAAAATTCATATTTAGAATAAAATTACCTTTATTTCAAGTGGTCACAACCCATACAAGATTTATAATAATTTTTTATCGCTTTTTCTGCTTAAATATTCATAATGTCAGCTAAAAAGGACTTGAAAGTTTTTGAGGCAAAAAAGGAAACTTTGTTTCAAAGAATTCAACGCTTATATGATATGATAGAGAATCTTAACGACAGTAAAATAAGAAATAATTTTTTAATATTATTTCAGTCGCTAGAATCGACTAAAATCGAATTTGAACAAGTTATTCATAAAATAAATGAACTGAATTTAGAAATTAATGCTGATGCTAGCCCTAATTTTCAACCCATAAATGCATTTGACGAAATGTATTGTGCTGTTGTAGTTTCTTATAATAACATAAATAAACAAAAACTAGATAACAAACCAGCTGTTTCAACTGAACTTGTGAAACCGAAGGTTAGACTACCTACGCTAGAATTACCGTCATTTTCGGGCGAATTTAACGAATGGCCGATTTTTTATCAAAGTTTTAAATCTTTAATTCATGATAACGCACAGTTAACAGAAGCTGACAAGATTCGTTATTTAACTAGTAAGCTTACAAAAAAGTCTTTAGCTTTAGTTTCTGGAATACCTCCGTTGGCGGAAAATTATGAAATTATTTGGTCAACGCTGTTAGAAAAATATCAGGACCCAAGAAGTCTCGCTACAGCTTATTTAAAGCAAATTTTTGAATTTAAAATTATAACGTCTGAGTCAGCTAATAATTTAGACACATTTTTACAAAATTTTGTTGCACCTATTGAAGCTATAAAACGGCTTAATATTAATAATCTTGATGATTTTATATTTGTGCATTTAGCGCTAAATAAACTTGATTCTCAAACTGTACATGATTTTGAAATGACTCTTGTTGACAAAACCATACCAACTTTTATTCAACTTGTGAATTTTATTAAAAAACATTCAAATGCATTATCACGAATTGCTCACCCTAAATCTAAGATTACGCATTCATTTGTTGTGAATAAATCACCTAATTCAAAATATTTTAAATCAAATTCAAAGGCGACTTGTCCTGTTTGCAATAAATCTCAAGACCACGCTGTTTATTCATGTTCTGAATTTAAGAAGTTAAGCCCCCCTGAAAGGTATAACTTTGCAAAAAATAAATCCTTATGCATCAATTGTTTATCTCAAATGCATAATACGACCGCATGTAAGTCAAGAAATAGGTGTTCCGTCTGTGATAAAAAACATCATACTACGCTTCATTTTTTAAAATCTAGTGTCGAGTCTTCAAACCCACGGGTATCAACTTCACCATTACAATTATTGTCGTCTAATGTAATTGGCGCTCAGGGATCAAGTAACTCTTCAGTATCGTTGAATAAAACATCAGACAGTCCGCAGACATTGGCTTGTGCTAACATAGGCCAACGTATTTCAAAGTCTATTATTTTATCAACTGCTAAAGTAAATGTCTATGATACTTTAGGGAATCCTCATGTGGTCCGAGTTCTTTTAGATTCTGCCAGCCAATCTAATTTTCTTACTGTTGATTGCTGTAAAAGACTGATGCTAGTGAAAAATAAAATTCAAACTTCTGTTCGGGGAATCGGTGCGTTTGCACAATCTGTAAAATTTTGCACTGAAGCAAGCTTTTCTTCTCGTTCTAATTCACAAGATCGCTACTCTCTGAATTTTCTTGTTGTGGATAAAATTACGGATAACTTACCTATCGTATCTATTCCGTTAGGTTTACTTTCACACTTGCAAGGTGTAACACTCGCTGATGAAGATTTTCATAAACCTGGAAAAATTGACATGCTTATAGGAGCTGAATTATTTCCGTATCTCATAGGACCAGGAAAAATCATCGGCCCTCCTAATACCCCCATAGCTCTTCAGTCTAATTTGGGGTACATTGTCATGGGAAAAATTGAAGATACTGTTACACCTCCTGATAGTCAAGTCTTTTGTACCACCACTGAAGTTCCACTAGAAAAATTGGTATCTAAATTTTGGGATTTAGAAGAAATTCCGAAGGTCGAACATTTTAATGAAGATGAAAAAATTTGTGAGCAAATTTTTGTAGATACTTTTTCTCGTAACGACTCTGGTTTATAGTTTCTTTGCCTTTTAAGAACAATCGCCCTGTATTAGGAAATTCTCGTTTCTTATGTGAAAAGAGGTTTTTAAATTTGGAAAGGAGATTAGAATTAAATTCCCAATTAAAGATCGACTATCACAAATTTATGCAAGATTATATTGATCGCGAGCACATGTCTAAATGTGATGATACTATTGATGGTTGTTTTTTACCTCATCATTGTGTTTTGAAGCCAGACAGTACTAGTACCCGGTTGAGGGTTGTTTTCGATGCTAGCGCAAAAACTGACAACAATACATCACTAAATGATATTTTATATACGGGAGCTAAGTTGCATACTGATTTATCGGCTATCCTTCTAGGGTTTCGACTATTTCCATTTGTGTTAACCGCTGATATTCGACAAATGTATCGTCAGATACTCGTTCATCCCAAACATAGAAAATTTCAAAAAATTCTATGGCGTTTTTCCGCTGACCAGGAAATTAGTTCTTGGACGCTTAGTACCGTGACATTTGGAGTCAAACCTGCGCCTTTTTTAGCGTTAAGAGTAATAAAACAGCTAGCGCAAGAAGAAAAAGATAATTACCCGTTCGCGGCCGTAGTAGCTGATAGAGACTTTTACATTGATGACTTAGCAACTAGCGTAGAATCAGAAAAGGATTGCATGCTTTTATATTCGCAATTGGAAAGTATGTTTCAAGCCGGTGGTTTTGAGCTAGTTAAATGGGCTACTAATTCGGTTAAAATTTTAGAAAAAATTCCCGCAGAAAAACGCTTTCCTTGTGCTATTGATTTTAAAGAGAATGACTCTATAAAAATCTTGGGCCTACAGTGGATCTCGTCTTCTGATGAATTCACCTTTAAAGTTAATTCGCCAAATACAATTTGCACCAAACGTGCCGTTCTTTCTTCTTTGGCAAGAATATTCGATCCACTAGGGATCTTAGCACCGCTTACGATCACTGCCAAGATTTTAATTAAAGATTTTTGGAATTCGAAATTAGATTGGGATGATCCTGCTCCAACTTCGTTTCCAGCTGTTAAAATTTGGAAGGAGTTTCAAGAAGAACTTCCATTACTTGCTAATATAAGAATACCACGACATATATTCGTAGAACACAACTGTAACGCGGATTTAATTTGTTTCTCGGACGCGTCAGAGAAGGCTTATGGAGCTGTCTTGTATGTACGCTCTATTCTTAATAATAACAATGTTATTGTCTCTTTACTTTGCGCTAAGTCTCGTGTCGCTCCGCAGAAAGCTATGTCCATACCTCGCTTGGAGTTATGCGCTGCTGTTCTTCTCGCACGGCTCGTTCACTTTGTTGGTCGAACGTACTCCACTAGATTTAAATTTCAAAGGATATTCGACAGAGTCGCCGTAATTCAAGACAAAATTCCTGCATCTAACTGGAGACATATCAGAAGTTCTGAAAACCCAGCCGATTGTTTGTCACGCGGATTATTACCCAAGGGATTGATAAGTCATCCGCTATGGTTCGCTGGACCTTCTTGGCTTCACCAAGACCCGCTGATTTGGCCTACCGCCGAGTGGAACAACGCTGGAGAAGAATGCCCAGAAGAACGACGCACCGTCATCGCTGTTGCAACGGTAGAGGAACATCCATTTCAGAAGCTGATAAACTACTTTTCTTCGTACGACAAACTTCTACGTGCCACGGCGTACGTCTGGAGATTCATACGCAGAAGTCACTGTAATGGGAATCGGATCACTGTAGCTGAAATTGAACATGCAGAACGCTCCTTGATTCACTACCTGCAACGGAAATATTTTAATAAAGATATCATTGCTTTGAAAAATGGAAAATTTACTTCACCTAAAATTCGAAAATTAAATCCTTTTCTAGATGAAGACGCTCTTATTAAAGTTGGAGGACGCCTACGCAATTCAAATTTGGAGTATCACCATAAGCATCCGATTTTATTACCTAAGAATGACCATTGTGTTGATTTATTAATAGATAAATTTCATAAGGTCAATTTTCATACAGGTCCCAATTTGGTTCTTTCCTTGCTACGCCAGAAATATTGGATTGTTGGAGGTAGAGGAGTAGTCCGCCATCGCCTACAAAATTGCAATTTTTGTTTTAAATATCGACCTAAAAATACATTTCCACTTATGGGAAACCTGCCTACGCCACGCATTACAGAATCTAAACCATTCTTACATACTGGAACTGATTTTGCTGGACCCATTTATACTACGATGTCAAAAAATAGAGGAGTGCGTTCTCAAAAATCATATATTTGTATTTTCATTTGTTTATCCGTTAAAGCAATACATCTTGAACTGGTTTCTGACTTGTCTACGAACGCCTTCATGTGTGCATTAAAGAGGTTTCTTGCAAGAAGAGGTCCCATACATACATTGTACTCGGATTGCGGGACAAATTTTATTGGTGCAAAGTCCCAATTGAACGAAATATATGACCTTTTGGACTCCGAAGTATACAAGTCAAAATTAAACAACGAACTGACTAGCAGAAAAATAGAATGGAAATTTAATCCTCCGTCTGCGCCACATTTTGGTGGCCTTTGGGAATCCAACATAAGATCTGTTAAATCACATTTATTTAAAGTAATTGGCAATCAAATTTTAACATTTGAAGAGATGTCAACAGTACTCACGCAAATAGAGGCTCTTCTCAATTCACGTCCTCTCTGCGCTCTTAGCTCGGATCCAAACGATCTTGCACCGCTTACGCCTGCTCATTTTTTGCTGCAACAACCGCTTACGAATATTCCTGCCATAGATACAACTTCTATTCCTGTAAATAGGCTAACTCGCTATCAATTAATTGACAAACTTGTGCAAGATTTTTGGAAACGCTGGCGATTGGAATACTTGCATACTCTTCAGACCAGGGAAAAATGGAATACGCCTTCGAAACCCGTCCATGTGGGTACTGTCGTTCTTATAAATAAAGACAATTTACCACCATTTCGCTGGCCAATTGGAATAATCGAAGAACTTTACCCTGGATCTGGCAATATCGCTAGAGTCGCTCTAGTTCGTTCTAGTAGCGGTTCTTTTAAACGTCCTGTGACAAAGCTTTGTCCTTTGCCACAGCAATAATACTTCTTGTAAAATAAAAAAAAATTGTATATAGTGTAAATAACTTTGTGCAAGTTGCACATCGCTAAGAAATTTGTTTTTGTTTTTCATGTTCCGCATTTATTTTATGTTTTTATGTTGGCTGAAAATGATCTTTTCAGGGCGGGGGGAAATGGTTGCGCCACAATTTGAATTTATAATTGAAAGGTTGAGGGCGCCACTATCGTTTATGTCGTAGCAGCTGACGACACACTCGTTCGCCAGTACGCGCCGGGGACAGTCGGTCCGCAACTTTTATTGTAGTGCGCCGCCACGCTTTATGAACCGCACGCCTATACGCGCACCCGGAAAACGGCTTACAACCGGAAATTCATATGAAGAAATCGCTCTTTGGAAGAAGACAACAGTATAGTGGGTATACCTATCCCTTATTCCTGTCTATCCCCTTTTACCCCCCACTCATCACGAGTTCGATTCACCCTGGAAAAGGAGGTAAGAGGCTGCTTAATTTTGTATTTTTCTTCACATCGCGTTCCGGGTATGTCAACCAAATAAATAGGGCACAAGACGCGCAACATCAAGCGCATCGCATACAGTCCACTGCTCTGGAGGAGGGTCCCGCGGGATCCTTCGTTTGTTTTCGTTTTTTGTCTCCGCACGGGGACAAACGCACCGCACCACGCTCGCACCGGCGCTACCAGTATTATTCTTTCGGAAAGCAAACTAAAATTCTGTAGAATCACTAAGTCACTTTAAAACTAAGAAGTTCCGTTTTTAATAACTGTTTACATCCCGTCCTCTCATTCACTCCACAAACATGGTCCTTTACAAAAGGATTAGTGGGAGAGCTTGGTAAAGTCACAAAGCTTAATGGAAAACCTAATGCTGAATATCAAATAGAAAGACAGAGTAGGGAGGATATTTGCCAGAAAAGTGAAGTAAAATGTGCAAGACAGTACATGGAATTTCTAAAATGACGATGGGAATAAGGCAGGTAGATGATCGATGGATCAAGGAAATTCAGCAGTGGAGGTCCTGGTTGGGGAACAGAAGTAGAGGTGTTCACAACTACGGTATAGAGATGACTTGAAATAAATGGCAAGATTTAACTGGGCAAGAGAAACGCAAAAAAGGACATTGTGGAAGCAAACAGGAAGGCCTACATCCGATAGAGAAAGACTGATGAAGAAGATCATGAACCTAAAATATAGACCCAAATCACGTTCTGTAACCCAGGTGTGATTAAAACCGATTTTACTAACAAACGAAATCGAAAATGAGATCACAATTAATTTTTTGTTTCATATTTTAAGAAAACTGTGTGTACTTTTGTAATTTGCAAGCATTTCGTTTTACTGAATCGGCAACTGTTTGGATCTACAGGAAATATCGTTTTTGACGACGAAGACGACATTCCGCTGACACATTCATGGTAAACCATTGATATCAGTTTAATGGAAGTTATTACCAAATGTAAATCACAAAATTTAATCATCTAATTAAATTTATCATTTTAATCATTTTTGCACTAATTTTTAAAATTTACATTTCTTTCCTTGAATCGGGAAAAACCATATCCTCTCTAGATCAGTAATGTACGTTGTAAACTACAATATTTTCGGTTCTGTTGAAAAATTAGTATTCTAATATAACATTCAATTATATAAATTTAACTAACTTTTTTAGTTGCTTTCATCCTTATGATCTACGTGCACATGTCTCAGTGGATTTACCGTCATCAGAATATATATAATATCACATGAATTTTTAAAACCTACAAAAGATATAGGATCTTAATTTTTATAAAAATTATAAAATAATTAACAGTTTTTATAAACAGATGACTCAAGATGCATTTTCTCTAGGTTTTAAAATTCCACATGATATTATAATATACACCCTGATGTTGGTGGATACACTGAAACACGTGTAAATAGATCATAAGGATTAAAGTAGCTGAAAAGATTAATGAAAAAAATAATGAATATACAAAAAAATTTATTTCAAGCTGCAGGATGAATTATAAGGATTTATTTTTGAAAATAAAACATTTTATCTATTGGGTATCCCTTTAAGTATAAGTAACTTAGATTTAAGGCAGCGCAAAGGTCATTTATAATTCTCTTCAAAGATTTGTAGTATTTGGAATTGTTTTGGTGAAGAATTTAGTTTGCAGTCAGTATTCTATGGACACACTGCTGCTATTTATAAAATATTGCAATAATAGAATTTGGTTTTTCATAAAATTCGTTTCTGTCTTCACAGAAGTTAAACAACTAGTATGTGAATAATAATATTCCCATAACAGGCAAATGGAGAGTTAAATTATTTACACTCGATCTGCTAGTTCCAGGTCTACAAAAATTAGTTTTGTTTCTTATCACATGGTCAGTTAATTATGTGTCCTTAAAAATATAAGAACAGAAGAGGAAAAGGTGTAAAAGACACAAGTCAGAGTTATTTCCTCTGTGAGTGATGAATTTCATTATACAGCTAAACTCTGTGGTGAATGAAGTGAAGGTGTCATTTGTATGGTGAAAAGTAGATGGTTTTTAAAAGGGCTGAATGCTAACATGCTGATAAGCATACTTTTCCAATCAGTGACGAAGGCAATCGTAAACTTCCTCACTCCTCGTGTTACTTAGTAAAGCCTTTAGAGGTTCAAATTAGCATTTCGGCTAATGACCTAAACAACAATGTGAATAATATTGTATTAATGAAGATAATAATTTCTGAGGGGGAAGTGATGAGCACGATTTAGTTCTAATATTGTGGTTTTCCTAATTAGTAGTTTGATTACTTGGAAAAAAGGGTATCCTTCATCTCTTTTTTTCTTATTATATTCTAGTTCAAGACTCCTTTATCATCCGCGATGTCTTCTTAGAGGTGAGTACAAGTGCTCGTGTTAATTATGTTAATTTTACCTGCCCGAATGCAAAAGTGTGCCAAAATTGACATTTATTCTCTGAGTCAGGGATTCCCAGAGTTTATGTTACTGTGTACCACTTAATTATCAGATAGCGCATTCAATATATTCTCGACAACAGTACGGGTAAGACGAGATTCTCGAGTTCCTACGTTATATCAGATCGTACACAGCAGTATGGAGATGTGTGTTCTTATGTACCTAAGATCTTGTTCGATTTGTTTTTTTTTCTTTATTTTGTTATTTAATATATCTTTCCGATCTGGGGCATTCCTAGATGAATGTCTTCTGTTACCTTTTTTGTTTTGTCTATTTTTCTTGGATACGCGGCCCTGTAAACTCCTTTTTGTGCCTTTCTCAAATCTATGATGTTAGTATTTAGTTTTAGTTCGAGTATAGCGTTATTTTTTGTGTGATATTAGTATCTAAGACAATGTGTTTACTATTATAGATGGAAAAATGTAATGTTTGTGTAAACTAAAACTGAACACTGCTTTGTGGCCTTATACACCAACATGGTAGCCTACATCAAGCTATGACAACCGCCAAAGTTTATCACGGTTAACAAAATTTTAGAAAGCTGGGCGTATTAATATCTGATCTTAAGATATTAATACGAGGGTAGGCTGATAAGTAATGCACACATGCTTGTAGAAGACAACTAAATAAACTTCAGTAGCGCGCCTGGTGGCATGTGGAAGTACTATTTCTCCTCTACAAGCCAGGCTTCATTATTGAACAATTGGGATACCGTAAAATCTGTGCACGATGGGTACCACGCCGTCTGACAGACGAGAATAAACAGCGTCGATTGGAATGCTGTGAACAACGTTTGAAGCGCTACCGTGACGAAGGAGACGACTTTCTTTTGAATATTGTGACGGGGGACGAGTCATGGGTTCATCATTACGATCCCGAAGAAAAAAGGCAGAGCGCTGAATATCGTCATCCACATTCTCCTGTTGTGAAAAAGTTCAAAACACAACCGTCCGCAAAAAAAATTCTTTTGACTGTGTTTTGGGATGCTCGCCGAGTTTATGTGACTGATTATCTGGAACGAGGGGCAACGGTAAATTCTGCTCAGTATATACAGACTCTGAAACACCTCCGACGTCGAGTTTGTCGTGTTAGAGGCAACCTGGCGCCAATAATTTTGCAACACGACAATGCTCGTCCACACACTTCGCGTGCAACTGGAGAGGCTCTGAGAAACCTGAAGTTTCAACCAATTTTACACCCTCCGTATTCTCCCGACCTTGCGCCTTGCGATTTTTATTTTTTTCCTCTACTGAAGAGAGACCTTAAGGGTAATCATTACAGCTCGGACAATGAGGTGAAGGCAGCTATTGCGTCCTGGGTTCGAGGAAAGTCGGAAGAATTTTTCAGTGACGGAATGAAAAAACTTGTTAAACGTTGGGAGAAATGTGTAATGCTTAACGGTGACTATATTGAAAAATAAATAGATAATTTGGTAGGTTAAGATTTGTACTTTAATTTGTTATTTACCCCATCTTGCTATTTCTTTTTGTTCGTCTTCTACAAGCATGTGTGCATTACTTATCAGCCTACCCTCGTATTACGGGTTCGATTGAATTAAAAATGTATAAACTGATTTTACAAAATTTTATTTAATAAACGAATAATACAATCAATTTGTTCAAGGAAATTATAAATTAAAAATTAAAATATTGCTATTTTATACGAAAATCAACGATAGTAATAAAATTAAAAACTCATTAAATAAAAGTGTATAAGTAAATAAAATTTAAAAATTGTTTTCGAAAGCAATAATATTTTTCTGCTGATATCGTGTTGCTACTGAATTTTAAAGAATTATTTTACTATAAAGTAAATTTTATTCGTAACATTTGTTTTAACTTTTTTTGTGTACTATCTGATACGTTTTTATATACAATCTTCTGGGAACCCTTGCTCTAAGAAATATTTAGGAAGCAATAAGCATTTAATTTTCGACGATTAAGCCTGAGGAGTTAAGAAGATGGTAACTAACTTAAATAAATTAACACTATATCTACAACTTTGCAATGAGGTACTTCGTATACTTGTACTACATCTATTAACAATAAATACTCTTCATTTTTCATATTCTGTTAGAAATGAAACCACTAGCGTTTCGTGTTCTTATTGACCGTAATTTAATTATGTAGAAGCTATCTAGAAGATCTTTAATTATTTACTGTAATGCTTAATGAATAATAAATATTTTTCTTTAACTAAATACTATGATGTTAACTCCAGTGGTTTTTAAAACTCAAATTTTAATGCAAACCTCTGAGGCTGCCCATAAGAACAACAATTTCTGAAAATCGGCCTGTTTTTTTTTGAAGTGATAACTAGAAAAAACTAACGAGTGGAATAAAACCGGGAAAAATAATAAACACATTTATTTGATGAACCTTTCTAAAGTTGGTAATTAGCCCGCGAACAGATCAATTGCTCGAATATAATAAATAAATAAGTAAATAAAAACAATTGTAATAAATCAAATTATAATTTTTATTTATGAATTACAGAAGATCATGGGAACTGTTACCGTGTCTTACGTGACTTCTTATTAATTTATATATTTATCGTTTAACAATTGCATCGACTGTCTTGTCACTAACAACTAACATAATGTAAAACAAATAAATAATGTAAAACATAAATTTATAGAAAAACATAATGTACATTATTCATGCGATTACAAAAAATTAATAAACCATTCGTTGCTTAAAATTAAGCTAGTCTTACGAAGATCGCTATTCTAGAAGCAATGTAGACCTACTAGCAATTTTGGCATTGCTGTTTAGTGGAAGGTAATACAGACATATGGAGTAGTTGGGTGTGCTAATAAATTTTCAAAAATAAAACAACTGAGATAATTGGGTTACGTTATTCAAGGAGAGCCTACTGCCCCCCCCCCTACGACCCCAAGATTCATGGGTTATGAAACTATGAAAAAATACGTTTTGGGCCGTGATTAATCGTAGTACCTTATTGTACTACTACTGTTAAAAGATCAAACCTACTGTCTGTTTAAACTTGATGGCCTCCCGCAGAGAGGAGCAGAATCGGCCCGCTACTACCCTTCTCGATAACACTTCATTATGTACCAAATTCCAGTGTATTAGTTAGTAGGCCTAGTAGTACACGTAATGAAATTTTATTGAGAAGGCAAGTAGCCGGCCGACTCTGCTCCTCTCTGCGGGAGGCCATCAAGTTATAGACAGACAGTAAATGAGTGGATGCTCTGTGAGCCGCACGGCGTCCCTGTTAGTACTTTAATGTTCCATAATCCACTACATTCGGTAGTGGTCAAATAATTTATGGAGATGCGATTTTAAATAAATAATTAGGCAAGAAATGGCTAAATAAAAGAGTAAGTGGAAAACACTAAACTAGATTACCCACAAACACGCCACATAAAGTTATTATGTGGATTATTTTTCTTTTCACATCACTCGTTTACTACTTATAGTAGTACAACTTATAGGCACAAAAATCCATGTGAACTTTACTCAATTAAGAATCGGAAAACCTTTTAATTAAAACTTTACTACAGAAATACTTTTACCGTAAAACAAGTAATTTTAAATAAGTGAAATATTATATAATTATATTAATTATAATTAATTTGTATCCATGTAAAAACGGTAGCGAGCTAAATTACTTTTGCAATAAGTTTAAATTCTTTTTTAATAAGTTTTAAATGAATTTAAATTCTTTTACAATCAGTTTTTTTAATTGTAATCATAAACCATGGATGATAGATATCTGATAGTAGCGTTCTTAGAATGAATAATATAAAACACACTCAGAAGTATATTTTAAAAAAAAAGACTTAACTGTGAACAAATACTAAAACTAAACTTGACAACTGTGCATTAATATCTTGAAACGAAATATGAAGTAGTTGAAGCAGATGACAATGACTTTGATGGAGATGATAATGATACTGATTATAAGATGACGATTAGTAGTAGAAGTAGAAAAAAAGATTAAATAGAGTTAAACGATTTAAAAAATCGTAAAGATGCATCTCCACAGCTACAAAGTTACGACACTACAATACGGTGGTTCTACCAGAAGCCTTATATGCATCAGAAACTACAAGTACCAGGGGAATGACAAAAATTAAAGACATTGAAAAGCAAGAAAGGAAAATTCTGAGGAAAATACACTATGCAGTTTTCAGAGGAAACTTCTGGCAAAAAAGACCCACAGAAGAACTATACAGGCATACTGAAACCATCTCGACATTCATCAGGAAACGCAGAGTGAGGTTGTTTTACACATATAGCCAGAATGAGTGACACCAGACTGACGAAAAGAATACTAAACATAATTTCCACTTCAAAGTTGGGCACCTCTTGGTACAAAGAAACTATGGAAGACCTGCAAGAATTGTGCATCATAATGAAGGGCATTCACGACCGCAAAACTTGTGGAGATAAAATCAGAAACCAGGAAATTCAGTTCAGATCACAAGCCAAAAGAAATGGGCGAAAATGGACAGACGAAGAGAAAAAGGCGCAAAGTGAGAGGATGAAAGGTTTTTGGGAAGCTAAAAGGAGGAACAGAGACACCACCAAGAGCTAGATTTTTGTGTTTTTAGCGCTCTCCTTAAGGGGACTATACGCAAATAATAATAATAATAATAATAATAATAATGGTGAAGTCATATATATATATATATATATATATGACTTCACCACGTGAGTCTTCGATCTAAATGTCTTCTTCTTCTTCTTCCTCTTCACTTCAAGGTCTAAGTTTAGAGGACCTGTTCCGGTACCCATCTCTTCCTCGGTCTTCCCACATCTCTCGTACCAATTGGTATATAAATTTGAGCCTCTATTGGTATCCTCCCATATAACATTCTGTACAAGTAACTCCTCCAGTTTCTTCGATTCTGCAAGATCTCATCACGTAGTGGTGGAACAGACAGAACTCTTCCTATTTCATCGTTTCTTATCCTGTCTGTTCTAGAACATCCCAACACACTACGCAAAAAACTGCAGCTTGGAATTTACTATTAATGTTCTTTTTATGTATCCAAAATTCGCTGATCTAAATGTAACCCCAAATATTTAAGTTCTTCTTTTTGCGGGATTACTGTACCGTTCAAGGTGACCACTGGACATGTTAGTTTCTTTAATATAAAAGTTAAGCATGTTGACTTATCCTCATTAATCTTCATTCTCCATTTCTTACATCATTCGTGAATGTAAATTACTATATAGAAAGTTGTAGATTCGAATCCCGGCAAATTTCTGGATAGTTTAACAAGTTTAAACTAACTGTTCTTGATCCATATACCACCTAATTGCTAATTATCAAGCAATTGATGATATAACTTCAAGCAAAATAAAAATAAATAAAATTTAAAAAAATGTTTTGTGTGTTTACACTCTTCATTATAAAAGAGAACGGTATATTTCTTTATTTTATCTTCTTCGACCTTGCGAAATGGGTTCAAGATTCTTCAATTGAAAACCGTGCAATAAACGTCCGACTAATAAGAAAGATCTGCTGTTTTGAAGGCCTATTACTTCACAAGTATTTCAATTGAATCCAGTAGTTGTATAATTATTATGCAGTCGTTAATTTATGTATTTCCCGACAATATCTAATCATTTCTGATAGAAGAAAACTAGTTTCTGTTTATAATAACATAGTTGCTGCAAAAAAGAATCTAAAAAAACTTGTCTTCTTGTGAGAAATTTTATTCTTCCTCACCCGCATCCAATCATCATATTAATATTTTACGTGACGTCATGACAAGTTCACCTCAATTTCTTATGCAAGAATTCTTTTAAATCGAAATAATAGGAAAATGCAAAATATTTTATTTACTTTTTTTTAAATTTTATAACTACATCCGTGTTCAGCATTTATATCAGTGAAAATTATTGAAAAATATTAATTATATCCCAAATTAAATTATTAAAATTAATTAATTTTGCTTAAAATTAATTAATTTCTCTTAAAATTAATTATTAATTAACCTATATATATTTTTAACAGTTAAAAATTATTTACAAACAGTTTAACATAAACTGTAAATGTGTTAAAAATGTTAGAATATATCTTAAAGAAGACAGCACTAACCAGCGTTGCTTCCTTGTACTCGTTTGGTTTGATAAAGGGTTTCTTCTTGGGTCCTGACAATGTACAACTTTTCATAATTACGGAGAAAGGCGTAATTTTCGTTTTAAAATTAATGGACGAAATGAGGAAGGTGTAGTACGTTAAAAATGAAGTTGGGTTTAACTGATTATTGAATATTAATTTGAAGATTGAGTTTTTAGATTAATGAGTGTTAATAAGATTAAGTTAATTGAGAAATAAGAGTTAATCATTATTAATAAAATGTTATGTTTTTAATCTTGAAAGGATGGTTAAACAATTTTAATCAGGTGAACCGGAATGGACGATCTAATATTCTCGTCTTTTTGAGTCTTTGATTTTCATATTGATATAAAATCATATATTTAGAACGAAAAATTTGGAAACCTAAGCGTAAAACAATGAATTGATGGAATATAAAAAACAAAATGAAGCATTCTTTCTTGTGTTTGCCAAGGAGAGAGAAAAAGGAGCACCTCTTATGGGACCAATTTTTAATCTGAAGGCTGCATTGAAATTTATTATTTAATTATATATTATGAAAAGTGATGGAACAACCCCAGCCGATATTTTATTAATAATACGTGCTGGCAAAATACAGCAGCGAATAAACCCGATAAAAAACTGAATAAAGTACAGTAAAACCCCAATTAACCGAATTATAGGGGGCGGCCCCGATTTCGGATAATACGCAATGGCATATCTTTTTAGTTACTAATACTGTGGATTATAATTTCAGCATTGAAATACATTACGGTAATAACCAAATTAAAAAAGGGATTCATTCCGTTTAAGCCAGGTTACGGTTGAGTGGGTTTCGTATTAGCGGGGTTTACTTTATCAGTTTTTAAAAAACCTTAAGTGACTTTTTTTTAATGTTATTTTTCAGTTAAGTTAATTTTTTTATTCCTAATGTGTGTACGTTGCAATCTGTTCAATTTAGAACAATAAGCAACCCCATGATCCAATGAGATGAGGATGATGTATGACGTGTAAATGAGGTATAGTCTTGTTCAGACTCAGGCCGACCATTCCTGAGAGGTATAGTTAATTGAAACCCAACCATCAAAGTACACCGGTAATAGTGTGTAGTATTCAAATCAATATAAAAGTAACTAACTACCTTTACTAGGATTTAAACCACGAACCTTCGTCTCCGAAAATCAGCTGTTTAGTTAATTTACCACTAGTATAAGTATTTTCGTTATCATAAAGTTTGTTAATGTTATTCGAATTTTACCTTTTTTTGTGCTCGTCAATTATAAACATACATGCATTTTTCAGTTCAATATGTCTACCTCTTTCCATATGACCTCTTTCTTTCTTTTAATACATTTAAAACTATTTGCGTAACGAAACTCGTTTACACATAGTCCAATAAAATTCAAAATTGCAGTTACAGCACCATTTTCCGAGCTTTTCATTCTGAGGATTACATATACATTTTTTAAATATTTTACCATCGTCATTTTAAAATAGTTATTACGTGATTAAACTAAGCATTAGTAATAATAATCTGTAATCAACATATCCATAAAATGAACAACTATAAAACAAGTTTGTAATCAGAAATATTACTGGTTTTTTTCTGAAACATTATCCTCTTGATACGAACGTAATAACCAAACGACTGAAACGGAAACACCCAATTAAAACCTAAATGGAAAATTCATTTGAAAAACAATCTATTAATAAACAGCAAGTTCTGGACTTGCTTTTCATCATAAAGCAGATAATGTTCATTCTTTCATAAGTTAGGGAAGTAAACTTTTATTCAGTAATAATCAGAGGACACAGAAGAAACTCAGATTAAGTAAGGAGAATATTTGTTTTGTTGTAAAGAAGTACGAATTCAAGCTAAAGAAATTACTATTAAAATCTTCGGTTTATACAGGAAAATCCTGCCTGACTTCTTCTTTCATCCACTCATCTAAGAACTCTTATTTTGTCCACCCACCTAATCTTTAACATAAAATTTCACATAATCTTTGACGAAATTTTAGACAAAGATACTAGAAAAATTAAAACATTACATTATGATACAGGTAATACCTGCATTATAACATTACTTAATTTCCTTCATCATAAATAATTTTATTTAAATTATTCAGAACTAATTAATACATGCACCGTTATTGCTATAATGATTATTTAATTATTTTAAATACTTTTTATTTATTATTTTTTTAACAAATTTGAAAGTACTTAATATTGTTACAGTCCTTGAATTACTGGAGTGATAAAAAAACAAATTGCAACGCAATAATTACGTTTTTACATCATATGCTATAAAGAATTGCGACTGCTTTACAATAATCTCGGGAAAATCCGAAACGTGCTTTTATTTCATTATTTAAATTTATATTTTTCATATTTCATCTTTATGTAGTGTATAAGAAATTTAAATTTATGAGTACTTAGAGGTTTATTTACAATAACAATTGCTAAAGATAAATATGTTTTAGTTATTTGGTCATTTTGTATAATTTAAAACGAAATTTTAGACAAAGATACGAGATTAATGTAAAGTAATATTATAGAAATTACTTCTATGAAAACATTGTCATATTTTGTGAAGTTCCAAAGAAAATAAATAAAGTTAAAAAAATATTCTAAAATTTATTTTTGACCCACCGGGTTGGACTAGAGGCACCTCGTCTCCAAAAATCAGCTGTTTAACCGCTGAAATAGCTGATTTTTAGAGACGAAGGTTCCTGGTTCAAATCCTAGTAAAGGAGTTACCATAGCGTATAGAAGAGATCTCTTCTATACACTATGGAGTTACTTTTGTACGGATTTGCGTACTAGACCGTGGTTATCGGTGTACTTTGATGGTTGGGGTTCAGTTAACGATGCTCTCTCAAGAATGGTCGGCCTGAGTCTGTAAAAGACTACACCTCATTTACAAGTCATACATACTCTGCTAGAGTACAATGTGCAAACAAGTGCGATAATTTTGAAAATATACAAGCGACTACAAAACTGAGTAAATATTATAGGTTTACTCTTTATTTATTTTTACTTTCTCTTGCCTATATGAATATTATAGGAAGGAAAGTATTGTTTTCGTGTCGTTTTTTCGAAATCGAGTTTTCACCGGATCTATAAGTTTTCAGATCCCCTGAACCCAAAAAAAATGTTTTTAGCGATTGGTGTGTGTGTGTGTGTGTGTGTGTGTGTGTGTGTGTGTGTGTGTATGAGTGTGTGTGTGTGTATGTGAACAGAATATCACAAGAACGGAACATCGTACGAACTTGAAACTTTAGATACTACTACTGGACCCGACACGAGCATTTTCATCAAAATCGGTCTACCGGAAGTAGTAGTTCATTCGTTTCATTTTCACTTTTTTGCGATTTTTTCGAAAACTCTTTCCATTTTTTTTTAAATTGCCTCATTTACTAAATTTTTATGCTCTACAAGATAGAGTAACTATCATGGGAGGAGCCATGTTTGCTGAAATTCTTGGGAAGGTTGTTTTCTCGTAAAAAAAATTGTTTTTTAAAGATTTTGACTTAAATAATGCATTTTAGCGCTGAAATGTATATAATAAAAGTTGTAGAAAATTTAAAATCCTACAACTTTTATTTAAAGCATTTTTCTCTACAGAGCTTAGTTTAGCATGAAAGACTGATTTTTCCGTATTTTTAAGCCAAACTCAGGTAGATTTTTATTTTGCGTCTTTTACTCATGATTAAAATTAGGTTATGTGTATTGAGGTTAGTTTTTTTGTTTATTTCGAATGTTTTATTACTTATGTTAGGTTATATTGTTAATGGTTTGCATTGGCAAGAGAAAGTTGAGTGAGTTTTCACGCCAAATTTTGTTTACAATACTCTTACGCCTCCCTTGAAATTCTTTCACGCCGCCCAGTTTAAAAACCACTGATTAAGACTTTGCAACCTGAGTTTGTAGAAGATTACATAAGTCAACGTCATACATATCATCATCTCGTTGGGTCATTGGGTTGCTTATTGTTCTTAAATTGAACAGATTGCAACATATATACATTAGAGATTAAAAAATAAAAATTACGTTTTTCAATAATATAAAGATTAAATATCCACTAACAATGTAGACTTTATTTATATGCAAGCCTGTTGAGTATTTATAAATAATTTTCGGATGTGTTTTTACGTCATCATTGTAATATTCACATCATACAGGCCAATAAAACACGATCTTAATTGAAATAGTAGGCCTAATTTTGTTTTCGCTTATTACTCAAAATCAATTTGATTTATTTTCATCTATAAAAATGTATAATTATAAAAAATGCCGAGTATTTTATAAAATTATAAAAATTACAATTAAATTATAATTATGCTTTTATCATAATTAGTATATTTACTAATGAATTTATGATTAATCCCACTGATATTATTTTTTTTTAGGTTATTTAAATTTGCATTGACAGCTTATCTTGTGGATGCTTAATTTATCTTTTGGATTTTCCCATTCAGTATTTTTTTGTCTAATTGTACATTATAGATAACACTGTCCTATAATATCTATTTTAATTTTTCCATTTCTTTTGAGAGGAAACAAGATAAATAATATTTTGTTTGCAAATATTTTGTGGGATAGTATAAAAACGTAATAGTTTAATAACATGATATTAAATTCTACAACTTCTACAAGTAGCTACTATTGCAACCAAGATATTGTTTAATGCTCGAGGACCAATGTTCAATGATTATAACAGGTATTTTGAAGTACACTTATTATGAATAAATGTTATCGTAGAACATTAATATACTAAGATTTCCGGATATTACCTTCCTTTTTAGTTTGTTTTTAAGTGTCAATATACAACAACGTATAAGTTTATCGCTGTTTTAATTTTAACTTAAAAGTAGATTACAAAATAAATAATAGCAGTACATGTCTTGTACTACTTTACCGATTTTTATATAATGTAATATACGAATTGTATGTACATAAAACCATATTTTTTAAAGTGTTTAGCTTTTTACTATTTATTGTGACGTATATTCCAGGTTCTTTCGGAAACTGGTTATTAAAAAAATTGCAAAATTACCTTTTAAAATTACTAACAAGTATTTATAAACAAATTAATTAATTGCTATAAATTATTACGATTGTAACTACCAATTATAATGTATCCACAGCTTTCTGAAACCTACATCATAAACCGACCCTTACACATACGCGCGCGCGCGCGTAACACCCCTATTTCGATCAACCGCTGAGATTCATGAAGTGGACTGTTCTTCTAATTATGTGTAATTGTGGGTTAATAAAACAATCAAATAAAGTTAAATATCTTGGACTTCTAGTTGAAGATGATCTTCTGTGGAAAGCACGTGTTTTGAATCTCAAAAAATACTCACTTCTTCTTTTACATAGGTTTTATCATTTACAGCATACGTGTCCCAAATCTTTGTTAAAATAAATTTATTTTGCACTTGTACACTCTCGGTTAGCATATGGAATTGTATGTTGGGGTAGTACATACATTACTCACATTCGTTCGGTGATTAATCTGCAAAAATCTTTCTATACACTATTAACGGATACAAAAGGCACGATCGTATGAGCCCATTCCAAGAATTTGGAGTCCTACCTCTCAGGCATTTATTTGTGTATAAGGTGCTCCTACAATTCTATTGGGCGTGTGGTAACTGCAAAGTAATAATTGATCTCAATAAAACCAATTGTGCTACTAGGAATGGTGGAAAAATAAGGACAAAAAAACCAAATAGTACATTTTTTCAGAAGTCATTTCTCTATCTTGAGGGGCGGTTCGTCAACGTACTTCCATCGTATATACACAGTATTATATCACCACATCTTATGAAACATAAACTTAAACATCATATCCTATTGATATACGAGCAAGAACTTGAGAAACTTTTCCAAGTATTAAAGTAACTGTTCTCTGATTATTTTTTTCTTCCCTCATTGCATTAGTTTTTGTTTTGTTTCTGTGCTCATTAATTGAATTAATTCTCATTAAGTAAAAATATCCACATTGTATTCCCTAAAATATATTGTAAGGTAGTTTTAGTTATTAAAAAAAAAGAAGTTTTTTTCTCTATTAATACAATTTTATATAATCCAAGGTAATTTTTAAAAATGTTATTGTTATTAAAATTATTATTATTATTATTATTATTATTGATATTTTTTGTATATAAATTTAATGGTATTTACCATTTATTTTTAATGCTTTTAACAAAAACCGTTAATGTATTTCTTGTACCCTTTTTAGATTGTATAATAGTATTTTTTATAGTAGTTATTAGTACTACTTATAAATTTATTTAAATAATTTTTTGTCTACTCCTATGCGTGGACAGAACTCTTCTTGAAGAAGAGTTTTTGCGTATTAGTATATTTTTAGTTAAAAATATTGTTTATAGCTTAGTATAGTAATAATTGTATTATGTTTAACTAAATAAAACAAATAAATAAATATACTTGCTTAGTGGTGTTCTACATGTACATTACTGCGTCACCTATTAAGCACTTGACTTTAACACTACCATTTTGATTGTAATTATCTTTATCAAAATTGTATAATAATTTTCAAAATCTACTTATTATTCCTTGAAAAATGAGTCCAAACACGGTGTCATTGTGACAATCCTAAGCATTCCGATTGGATTTCATTCTGACTGCCGTTGTTCAATAATATTATTAAATGTAATCATGAATATTATTATTTTTTGTACACGTAAAAATTATCTTATTTCGTTAATCTTATCGAAACATAATAATATTTGATTAACACTGTCGTTTTTATGAATTGTTAAGTCAGTAATTTAAATTTGTAATTTTCTGCTAAAATTCGTTTGAAAATTGGGTTTTCCGTATAAAAATAAATTATTTTTATAAAAAAAGTTTACTGTTTATAATTAGAAATAAAATTACATAAAAACTATATGGTGAATTACATTTACAATTTTTAAATGAACATAATAAAATCTATAAAAAATTAAGTAGATTTAATGATTCACAAGAAAGTTCGGTTAAGCACCATCTGTTCAAGTGCAAGGAAGTTGACAACGCCAAGGAAGACTTAAAAAATTCAAGGTTAACTTAAAAAAATTAAGTCAATATTGACGGTTTTCCCTACCGACCACGCCTATCAAATTTTGTTTTAAAAATTTGTCATTGTTAGCGTAATGATAAATAAAATTATGTCTGGCAATTTTTTATATTTGTGTATTTTAAATTAACTGTAAAGCCTACTGATAATCTAATCACAAAAAATATTGACTTTTTAAAGGCAGGTATGGTAAACAAATTTCGTCACTACTTTATACTTTCTTGCACTTTTTCTATAGTATGTAGAGTAAGAAAGTATTTCGTTATGAAATATTTTCGATACTTCATGTTTTATAACCTTCTGAAGCCAAAAAAATATTTTTAGAAAAAGGAGTGCACATGTGCGTACGAACGTGTTAATCTTGCTAGAGTAAAATACTAGGGCTACACTGATTAAGCTAAAAGCTGAAAATCAAGGTTTCTTCAAACACCCTGAGAGATTTTTTAATAAATCTTGTAGCTCCAAAAAGGATAGATCGATAAATATAGGCCTGCTATATAGATGATTTCAAATTTCAAATCTTCCATTTAATGGTTAATTAAGCTGTTACATATTATACTGACAAGTTTTGATATCTTTCAACAACGAGTACATAAGATAACTTAATTTGTTCCATTTATTTACTCAGTTACCTTTGTCACTGTAGTGAAATGACTTTTTTCAACGATACACTGCTTAGATTCACTTTAAATATAAAGTTTTCTTTGCGAAAAAATTAATGTGATTTATTACTCCCATACTATAGAAGATATAAAATTGTTTTAGTGTAATTATTGATCTGAAGTATCCGTGTAGTTAAATTCTTTATCAGGAACTAAACAAACACATAATATAACAACGTCATACTAAACAAACGTCATTATATAAGCAAAGAAATCGTTTATTTGTCAGCGACCCAATATGGGAATAGCCATTCTGAAGTGTAAAAATCTTCAAATCAGAAATAAAACAATATTATTTATAATATATTTTTAAGTAATATAAATAATTAAAAGTTATTGTGAATGTAAAATAATTTTTAAGTTTATCGCTTAATTTCAATGAAATATACAGTAATTTAAATTCTTTTTTTGTCATTTAATCTTACGATATATCAATTTTTAATTTTACTTAGTTATTATGTACTCGTAAATTTGAATTTACGTAAAAGTAAAAAAAATTAAGAAATTTTGTTCACATGTTTCGGTAAAAACTTTTATTTCTGATCAAAATTTTGTATATTATGGAGTTTTATTTTCCATTTAATTGTTAAAAAACTAAAAGGAATTGTAAAAAAATCCTTCCAGAAACTTAGTAGTTTTATATTATATTTTTCAACTATAATACGTAAAATGAAAGATGAAGCCTGTGTTGGGAACCGCGTATCTCATCAAGTTTGAAACAAAGATTTCTGGTACGGTTAGTTTTAAAGCTTAGGTTTTTGTTATTTTATTTGTATAAATTACAAAACACGGAAGTGTATTAGGTATTTTCTAGCGACTTAAAAACAAGATATTTGCCCGTTTTAGCGCATTTTTCCCTTAGCCCATGTTTCAGAACATGTAGCACGATCAATTTTAAGAGGAAAAAATTGGCGTTTAAAATAGTGTTCCTGCATGTTTTCTAATTAATTTCAGCTAAAATTCAGCCTTTTAGTACAATGGGTAAAGGAATTACAGCGTTTTTAAAAAATTATTTTCGTTCCCAATGTAGGCCTATGTAATGATTTAGACCAACGCTATATCTCTTTAATTAAAAAGGAAATGCAATTACACTGCAACAGTCATTGTAGCGAGTTCATAAAAGATTGTACTTATTTTTTGTAAATAGAACTTCGCTCTATTCGCAAATTAAAAATTTTCAGATATGTTAAGACGCTGAAGGGAAAATACCGTATTAACGAAAATTCTTTTTTTGTGAATTTTTTGAAATGTTTGCGATAATATTTACGTGTGTTTAATGTGGAATATTTTAACGTTTGATTGTGTTTCCCCTTTGAGCAACTCCATTGCTAAGCACAGAGAATAAAATTAAATGTTTCATTGCTATTATTTTTTTTTTAAGAGTTTTCTGAGATATCGTAACACACTGAATTTAGTCGGTTTAAAGGGGTAGGTAGGTTTTTATATTTATTTATTTAACGTCGGATCAACTTCAACGGTCATTAGCAATGACTTTGGGGTGTAACTATATGAGGATGAAATGATTTTTTGTTTTGTAACGAATAAAAATATACCGTGCATGAGTGGGATTTGAACCCACGACCGCATGATGAGAGACGAGCACGTTACCAACTACGCCGATGCGGTCGGCTGGTAGGTTTTAAAGTTTAGTTTTTCACCTCGTATATAAACACCAAGAAACTTTATAAATGTACAGAAAGAGTTCAGAACTGCACTTTTTTAAGTTACAGTAATTATTTCATAGTTTTAGAAATACAAATAAACAAAAGATAAGATATTAAATTTCCAAATTTTAACCACTAAAGAACGAAATAATATTCTACAGGGTAGCTCATGTTTTAATTAGTAACAACAGATTTGTTAATAAATATCTTTTTAATTTTTTATCGGTCATAAAAATGTTTTCTATAATAATAAAAAATGAAATTAATTTGTAATTAATTAACGATTATTTTAAAAGTAATGATATAGGCCTAATAGGCATACTTGAAGTGTGCAGAATGCCGTATAACCTTATCTCGGAATTTCCATGTTTTGTTAAAGCTGTTAAGAAGAGCTATAAAATATTGTAAGTCAATAAAATATCAATCAACTTAAGTCGATAACTCAAATTTATTACCGTAACTGCGTAAGTTGAGTTAACAATACAATCAGGTAGGAAAACCCCAAGAATATTGCGAAAACTGTTTAATAATGACTTCAATGCATTACAAAATGTTTTCTACTTAGCTTTATAACATTGTAATAACACTTCAAAGTTATAAATTTTAATATTTTGATGCCTGAATTGTTTTATTTAGTAAACATTTATAATAACTATGATTAAATTAGACATACTGTAGTAATAGAATGTAATAAATATTTATTACCATTAACCTTACTGTGAATCAAGTGCTCTCGGGTTCGATTCCCGGTTTAAATCTGGAATCATAACTTATTAAAAAACCATAGATTCTATACTGTAACCAAAAGTAGTTGCTGATAACTAAAGCAGTTGATGTGAGTTTTTTTAAAGCCACAGAACTACATAAGTTCATTAAATGCCCATAACAGACAAGTGGAGTGTAAAAATTATTTACACTCAATCTGTTAGTTGTAGGGCTAAACTAAATAGTTCTGTTTCTTATCATATGGTCAGCCAATTAAATAACTGAATCATTTAAGAGCAGAAGAGGCAAAGGTGTAAAAGACACTAATCAGAGTTATCTCCTCTGCAGGTAATGAATTTTATTATACAGCCAGATCCTGTGGTGAATGAAGTGAAAGTGTCATTTTCAGGGTAGAAAATATGTGCTTTTCAGAAGCCCCGCCATGCTGATAAGCGTACTTTTCCACTCAGTGAGGAAGGCAATAATTGTAAACCATCTTACTTCTCGTTTTACTTAGTAAAACCTCTTCAGGTTCAAATCAGCCTTTTGGCTGATGACCTAAACAACAAGTTCATTAAAGAAGAAACATCTTATTTCAATTCTTGTTGTGTTGGAGTACTTTTTTCCTGATGTTCAAGGATAAAAATTTCCGTGATTCTTCTCCAGCATTCCTTCAATATTTCTGATCTCTTCTGGTGTTCTTCGTCGGAATACAGAATTTTCTGTCGTTTGGTCGGTCGCTACTATTCAAGTCTTGTGTTGTTCAGTTTGTGATAATTTCCGGATTTTCTTTTCAGGTTTACTTGCTGATAACTAAAACAGTTGATGTGAGTTTAAATAAATAAAAAGAAATTGATCACTTAAGTATTTGATGATACAAATTATTACTAGATGAATGAATTGTGTACACATAGGCCTACAAAGTGCAAAATAATAGCACTAATTGAAAAGCAGATATTTCAAAGAATATTTTTACTTGTTTAAATGTGTTCTTAGAATAACTAATAATAAGTGGACTCCACGGAAAGAATGGGGTAAGTCACATTTTGTAATTTTTTTCAGGAGAAGGTTTATAAAACTTCAATACACTTGCACAACGATGGACAACAAACAAAACTCTAGGCACAACAGTCTAAACTTGACCCGTTCTTACCGTGTGTTGAAGTCTTTAGAACAATCTTTCATTTTATACCAAAATTAAAAACCTTTGTATCTCAGCGACTTATCACGTTATTTGCTAGTAAGTTTAACTAGCCGATAGTACTTTTAACTGACTACCAGAATGCGCTGAAACCTCATTTTCAGAAAAATAGACTTACCCTGTTCTTTCCGTGGGGTCTTCTGAAACTGGGACAATTATAACGAGAAAGGAAACAATGGTATTGACGAGATTTCTGATTGGACTTACCAGGTTAACTTCTGGTAGCTGGTACTAATTCACCAACGTGTGGGAACTGTGAAGCACCCCTCTCTCTTAGATATTAGAAACATACAAACTCGACATAGATCTCAGGACATTAAAAATGAAAGGAAGAATTCAAGAGGATTTGCGACCAGGTTTAGAGTATGAAAAGATGTTGTAAATGCATTGGACCCTTTACACCTGGCGTATTTGTTTTAAATATTTCACATTTTTAACAAAGTTCTTTCAAGAACTCAGAAAAGTGTTTCGTCTTTTAACTGTCAAGAGCTCTATACAACGTTACCAGTTTGGCGTTAAGTTGCGTTTCATTCTGATGAAACGTACGAGGATATAATTTGAAAGAGGTTGACAATACCATTTCTTTCGGTCGCACTAGATTTCTTTGGTGGTTATTTTTATTTATTAGAATTTAATGGCGGTGCGCGATAAAACTAATTTTAAAAAAACAATCTGGTATGGAACACTCACACGACGTTCTCTTGGCAATGTAAACAATGAAATATAACTTTGTTTATTCAAGAGTACACAATGTAAAATGAAAAATATAACCTAATTTTAATCATGAGAGAAAGACGCAAACTGAAAATTAACCTCAGTAGAACCTAAAAATACAAAAAAAATCGCTAATTGACCCTAAACTAGGCTCACTAAAAAAATTCTTAATATAAAAGTTTGAGGTTTTTTAATTTTTCTATAACTTAAGTTATGTTAAAACCTAATTTTGTAGTAAAAACCATATATTAAGACCGCGATCTTAAAGAAATAATTTTTTACGACAAAAACACAGTTCTTCAAGAATTTCAGTGGACATGTCGCTTACCCCATCTTGTATAGGAAAAAATGTAGTAAATGAGGCCATTTTTTAAAAAAATCCACATAATTTCTTGACAAAGAATTGGTCCACTGTCTTTTGTTTCAAACACGTATGGCGTTTGAACGAAGCACGGTCACGCAAACACTTAATCATTTAAAGTTCCCTCTTCTAACACTTTGTTAAACTCGACAAAAAGCATTTTATCATTATATTTTATTTAAATTTTTATTTATATTTTATTGTACGATACAATCTATGCATGGACTGTACATTTAATCAACATAAAAAAAGAATGGTTGGAGTACTTACGTTCTTTCTCTCATAGTTAAAAATGGTTATCTCTGAGAACATTATAAAAAAATACTCTACAATCTTATCCGAATCAACGAGGGCCGGATAAACGAGGTTTTACTGTGTGTACATAAATTATTAAGTCTCCCTTCATATTTTTAAAATATCTACTCAAATTTTGGGAAACGATCAAGATGGAAATGTTATCAATATTGCAAAGAACATTATATAAATTAAGTTCTAAAAATATAGAGTTAAATGTATATTGACAGTAAATTGATAAATTAATTAATAATGTTTTGGAATACCCTCCGCCCATTTGTGTTCCATTAAACCTCGAAACCGTTATTATAAATGCTCAAGTACATTGAATAATATGTCTTATAATCGATCAGACCTTTAAATTAAGATATTGAACTATTAAAGCGGACCTTATGAATTTAAATATACATACAAATATCAATGTCAGTCTATAATAACCACGCGACGTTTTGTAGGCTTATCATACATCAGTGTTATGTAACATTTTAATAAGCATTTGGGTTTTTTCGTTAAGACAATTAGACATTTGTACAATGACAGTGAAACTGTCTTAGTAATTGTAGCGACAATATCGTTGCTGTAAACAATGACAATCTAACCTTTCATGTTGTAACTGTACAACGCGTGAACAGGGTGGGACTAAAATTATTGCACTCTTATTGAATTAACACAACAGTTCCTTTCCTGTACCTTACGGTATTTTACTTTACTGTACTTTATTCGTCTTAGCAGCCTGGTACTTCGTCTGTCCCCTTCATCTTGCAGCTGCAAAAAGCTCGGATTCATACAGTATAGAAGGCTACAGTTATTGTAAAGTACAGTAGGCTACAGTACTATTCTGCACTGTATGTTAGTGATAGAGTTGCTCAATAGATTTTAAAGCCCTAGATCTTCAAGAATGAAGTACAAGTACGTAAAAAGATTATTTAAAAAAACAATAGGCCTAGAATGTTTTATTTAAATTAAATTTCTGTTCTTTGATAAATAAATTTTGTATTTTAATGTAGTCTACAGTATAATGTATTTTTTTAAGTTTAAAATACATAGGTAACCTAAAAATAAATACCAAAAATAAATTACAGTAGGCTACAGTATACGTACAAAGTACAGTACTGTACAATAAACAATACACAGGTTGCAGGTTACAAATTATTAAATGAAGTTCCGACTTATATAAAATCTAATTTATCCGAAAATGACTTAATTCCATCAATTTAGAATAAACGTATTCCTACAGTATTTATTATTGTAAAAAGGAGTGTTGAACGTTAATTACTACTTTTATTATGATTTAGAATTAATTATTATAGTAAAAATATGTTAATGTAGATATTAGAAATATAAGACGATAATAAATATATGACGGTGCATAATGTGATACGATTTTTGTTAGTGCAGATTTTTTCTTAGTGCAGATATGCATTTGTCTTATGCCACGCGCTGATGTCTATTAATTGTCAGTTCAATTAATAGACCTTGCGTCCGACCACCGTTTAATAAATGAATATAATCAGTTAGTTGGTAAAGTTGACCAACGACGGCCGTTTTTTTTTTTGTTTTGTGTCCGGGAATCGTATACAGTAGGTTTATTACTGAACGTGAAAACTTATCATCAAGTTGACGTCTTAATATTTAGTGGTGAGTAGTCTAATAGGTATTTATTTGATATAAAGGGGTTTCGGAATAAATTATTTTTGTTATATATTTCTTTGTAGGTGTTATTGATTTTTGTATATTTTTGGAATGATCATTTTTATATTTATTTCTCTTTTCATTCTCATGTTATATTAATTCAACAATAAAATTTCATTAATTATTTTATTGAAGTAGAGTGTGAAATCGTATTTAAGTAGACTATTATAAACTTTGTAAGGAAGATGAAAATGTATAAATGTTCTGATTATGAATAATGCACTGAACTGTATACAAGGAACGAGTATTACTATATTAGAAGTAGATAAATATAATGTGACATCTATCTCTAAGGTCCGTTTCGGGATCTGGGTAAATTAAATAATTACCACACTAAAGTTTTAAATTACAAGTACAGTATTTATTACAACTAAGAATTACAATTAAATAAGTGGCTAAAATCTACAAGTAGGCCTACATATATTACAATTAAATTATTTAATAAATAACAAACTAATTATAATTAACTATCGCAATAAATAACTTAACCAATTTACTTAATGTTTCTTACAAAAATTATACAGAATAGTAAAACAATACACAGTAACGTTGACCTTTTCTAACGTAACCGTTAAACACTACGCGATTCGTTCACTCAAATACAGACAAATCAAGACTCAACTAGACCGTAAACAAACCGGCTTTTATATAGATGGGCTAATGGAGAGTTCGAGAAAATACAGAAAATATTTTCGATATAATAATAAAAAAAATCCACCTGACGGCTTTTAGATAAATCTTAACAACTGTAAACAAATTAGGATTGAATAGAAAGTGTTACAAAAAGGCCAATTATCTAAATAGGTACCCGGCTCTCACAATACCCGTACAACAATAAACCTGTACTATTTGTACTATAAAAGACCATTTGTATTTCACATAATATTTCTAACTATTTCTCGGAAACCCCTATTTATTACTGTTATTATTTACGTTAACATTTTTAAACTATCTGTCATTCTCGAACACTCTTTTCTTTTCGATATTGTCACAATAATTTATCTTAAGACATAAATGCATGCTTCAACATGCTTCATGACTCGCTACTACGTACAATCAACTTGTACCCGGCTGTGTGATACAGGAATTAATCTTATTATTTTAACCTTACGCTCATACGATCTGTTTACATCAGTTTCAAAGTTATAGAAAACATAATAAAAATATTTTACCGCTACCCAAATCAATTATGTAAGTTCATAGATGGCTAAATATTCACTGTTTCTTTTCATTCAATATCTGTCCATAACAATGTGAAAGCTCTCACTTATTCCTTCATATCTAATTTTATACTTCCCAATCGTCTAAAGAGCTTGAACTCGGCACAAATTTTCTTTAGGGGCTAAACATTATGATTATCGACAAAGTTGGAGACAACACATGGTAAAGATGTCAGATCACAGGATACCTAAGCAGGCGCACTGATATGCTCCAGAAGGTATAAGTAATGTCGGTAGACCTAGGAAAAGATCGAGATAGATGATATAGTATGTAAGTTCGGAACAGGTTGCGGGCTAATCTTTGATTGGAAGATGAATAAGAAGAAGGCTAAACAAAAAACTTAAGTATTTTATTTGTAAATATGACGTAAAAATGGGATGATTACCATAAAGTAAAACATTTTTGCTTTCCAAAGAGCTACAGTTCTAAGAATCAGCAAACATTTTGTGCAAATTATCTCCAGGAAAAGTAAAGAATTTTAATTTCAATTAGTTACTTAAAAGGAACAGAACCCTAACCTTTGCTTTTTAGGGTGTAACTATGTTAAAACAAAAATATATTATTTATGTACTATCCTAAAGCACTATAATTCTGATTATCGGCTCAGGTATTTTTTAAATCAAACCCAGAAAAATTATACTGTGAAATGAACCGGGGAAAACAATAAACCAGTTTCGTTAGTCCACCTATATAAGGATAACAATAAACTAGAAACACCTCGTTATACCGGGCTATTGACTGGGTATTCTCTTCCCGGAATATCGAAATCTCGGTAAATCCGAATGCACATTAGATGTGTTTACGTATGTAGACATAAAAGACATGTTTAAAGCCTGGATAATTAGTATGTACAGTTGGGATTACCATTAAAATTGTATTACCATTACATATTTAACTTATTCCTGTCGTTTGCGAAGCTATTGTTTTCTTTATTTTGGGTGCAATGCTATTCAGAATACAGTAAAGTACCGAACGTAATACAGAAGCAGGTAGAAACAGAGCGTTCTCCTTTCTTTAACTTCTTAGCTCTTTCACTGTTTTGTATAAATTGTCCGAGCCGAGCCTGGTATCTTGAGGCCCGGTATAACGACGTTTTACTGCAGTGCTTTGTTTTAGAATTATGAAGTATAAAAGTTGGAGTTAATCAAATATTAATTCCATTGTCATTAATTTCCATTAGTAATGACTCTGATTTTCGTTAACTACTAATAATAAAACTTAAAATATAATTAATACGGTTAATATCATTTGCCAAAGATGAGAGTAAAAACAAATTCAAAGAATAATGTAAGAAAAAGTCATATTTAATTTAAAAAAAATATATATACAACTACGGATTTTTGGTAGGTAATTTAAAAAAAAAGTATAACAAGTTATTCAATGAGATAATTATTAATAACCAATTTCTAGACGTCTTTGAAACTTATAACTTTCTATTAGAGAAGTTTGAAACACATAATTCTCTTAAGAAAAATCCGAAAATCATAACAACAATAAGTACTTAAGAGCAATTTAAATAGTATTTTTTCAAATATTATTTATTAACTTGCCGCGTTGTGAAAAAATTTAAAGATAATTACAGTAAATATCTCTTCTTCTTAAGGTGCCAATCCGTTTCGAATGTTGGACACCATCATGGCGATCCTCACTTTGTCAACTGCAGCTCTAAACAGTTGCGGAGTAGTTTTATTGAACCAGGTTCTAAGGTTCTTTAACCAGGATATTCTTCTTCGACCTGGGCCCCTAAACAGTAAATATAAATAGTATATAGTATATACAGTAAAATAGTATAATAGTATAGTATACAGTACAATAGTATAATAGTATACAGTCAGTAAATATAAATCTATTAAATTAAATTTCAGCAATTTTTTCTTAATTTAGATCGTAGATTGACTTGGGGATATCATATCAAAACAAAACGTTTCCAACTAAATAACCGTACAAAATTACTCTCAAAATTCATCAACAGAAAATCAACTCTACCATTAAAATTTAAATTATTAACATATACGGCCTATCTACGACCGATTTGGAATTACGGTATAGAAATTTTTGGGACGGCAAAGAAAATTCATACAAAAAATTCAAATCCATCAGTCAAAAATACTTTGCATGATAACGAACGCCCCATATTACGTAACAAACCTAACATTGCATCCCAACTTAAAAATTTCTTTTGTATCAGAAACTGCTAAAATAAATACTCAAAATTTAACATAAAGTTAACAGACCACATTAATCCCCTAATAGCCTACAGTAAATGTCAAGACAAAACTTAACCCACCGACGCCTACAAAGAAAATGGAGTAGAGATCTACTGATCTAATAACAAAATAAATTATATGGTATAAATAATGCTTAAAAAATATCCATATTATTTTTCAGATTTCATAATTCTTTAATAGCCTACTTCACTTTTGTAATTATAATTTATTATGTGTTGTTCCGATCTTTATTACTTACTCATGTACCCTAAATATTTTTTGTTTCTTATTTCATTTTGTTTATCGTACAGTACTTTTGTTATTGTTGTAACTTTCTACGCTACTTCTTATTCTAAGTACTTTGTATTCATGTTATTCTTCTTATGTGTATATTATTTGATTTTCCTGTGTTTGTTTATTTTTCTTAATTTTTTTTCACTGTTCAACTTTTGAATTATCCACTGGAATGTATTCTTTAAAAAAATCCTTTTCTGTTTATTTTCCACGTCATTTGTTAATTCAAACTTTTGGTAAGCTTTTAGATGGTTGTAATGTATTGTATAATTTTCTGAATAAAGAATCAAAGTTAAAAAAAAATTATTTAAATATCTTGTATCAATGTCTTAAAAGTTACGCTCTTAAAGCAATTACAAATTAAGTCTATATAAATAGAAAAGATTGTTAAGGAATAAATCCTCGATCGTTAATATTACTGGAAACAATATAATCGAAATCAGGTTATATTTTTCCAGTGATATTTTCCGTGCCACCCTATGCATTCTGTTTAAAATACAGTACAGTAATATGTAAATGCAAAGTGACTTGGTAATATATTCAAGAACGCAGTAATGCATAACTTTCGAATAATTTTTATTATTGTTTTATCTTTCTCTCCTGTCGTTCGCTTGGTGACAGTAAATACTGAATAAGTAGCCTACATAATACAAACGTGCAGTAACTTACATTATTTAGATTTCTGTTCAAATTATTTTCTAAAAATGAGTAAATTTGTTTTAGTTTACAAATCTGCGAGACGATTGGTTGTAAATTCCGGCATGACTTTGTAAAACAGTATTTATTTTTTCTGAAAAATTATGTTATGTGGTCTCTAATTATCTTCAGTGGACTTCTTTTGTTTTGCTATGTGGACTCTAATTGTGATTCCTCATGATCCTTCTATTAAGAACTACAATTTAATTGTTAACTTACCCTTACCGACTTGATTTTTAAACTTAATTTATTTTTTTATGCCTAAAGGTGTGTACGTTACAATCTGTTTAATTCAGAACAATAAGCAAGGCCATGACCCAACGGGATGAGAATGATATGTATGACGTGTGTAAATGAGGGGTAGTCTTGTGCAGACCCAGGCCGACAATTCCTGAGAGAGAGTATGGAACCCCAACCATCGAAGTACACCTATAACCACTGTCTAGTATTCAAATTGGTATAAAACTACCTTTACTAGGATTTGAACCAGGGTTTAATTTTTAATAACTTCAAGATTAAATATAAAACCAGCGAATTCGAAATAAGTACTAGGCCTGTTTACCAACAAAGAAGAGACTTAGGTCTGATGTATATTATATTATTATGATTACTATTTTATTATTACATCTATTAGTATTAATGTGAATCGTTTTTCTGTTACTCTTCAACAATAAGTTTCATTTTCATAGCTTGCACATTTTCAAACTATTACTTAATTGCTCGCTATCAGAATACAAAAATGAAAATTTTATGAAATGACTTCCAGACATTGGATTTCTTCATAAAAATCCGGACATATCCGGTAAAAGCTGCAAAACTGGATGGGATAAAAATCGTGACTTATGAACATTTTTTCAAAGGCAACGTACTTCTTTTAGTCTATTGATGTACTGTAATAAAATTAACAGGTAGGCAAAAGAAGCAATTCATATCAGTGCTTCTGTTACGGAGAGTTAAGACAGGACTGCTCTCTGGCGGTAATGTTATGTGTTAACTGTTAGTTTTTCTCGAGAATTCTGTTATTATTATTTTAATTGAAATTCCTTTTTTACCTTGATTCAGCATATTAGAATTGTTAATATTTTTAAATGAATAAACTGATAATTCATTTCAATAAATAAATTTTATTCCTATAAAATCACTTATTCTATGTCTTACTTTGTTGAAAAGAAAAAACTAAATAATTTAATAATTTTCAACTCAGTTAATTTGAAGATTAATCAGACACTATTTTTCAAAGGTGTGATTGTGCGCTCACTCTGTCAAATTATTTAACTGATAATTTTTCACTTTTTAAAAATACAATTAATTTAGTAGTTTGTTCTTTAATTTTGTAATTTGGTATTGTACTGTGAGCATACACCTCAAGAAAAGAAGAGAACGGGCAACTGGTGTGGTACACTTCGAATTCGAATGTGTGCACCTGAAAAATTGCTTCAATGAAAATTATAATTAAACCAATAGTACTCTACTCCATCACCAACGCAGTCACCTTACTGTTGGATATTTATTTATTTAAGAAAGTATTACATATGAGAGCAACAGGTGAAACCCAATACTGTATATACGATATAGCGTACTTCAGTAATACTCCGAGATATTTTTTAGGGGTGATTTAAAAAAAGTTCATGAAAACGTCTCTATTGTAATTTAACTACAATTTTCATGAAAGTTTGAAGTTAGCAAGTAAAAAATTTGTACTGTCATAAAACGAGTTTACAGTTAATAATCTCAAATAATGATTTTCTGAAGTGCCTGAATAGTTTTTTAAAATTAGTTTTGATCTTGTACCAAAAATTTAAGTCTGAACTTCTAAATGGATATGGACATAGATTTGTAAAAGAAAATTTAATTTTTTATTTCTAATTTGGAACCTAGAATATAAAACAATATAAAGGATATTAATGTTGTAGGTACGAAAAAATTATTTTCGAGAGTAATCATAAAGGAAGGAAACATCAGTTTTTAATTTCATTTTTAGAAACGTTTGAAGTTAAACGATTTATTTTTTTATTTATAGATCGTCAGTTGGCTTCTGAATTCAGTAAGAAAGGTAAAACTAACAGTATTAAAAATAGTAATGAAAATTTTATTTATGTATGATAGTATTTTTATAAATTTTAAAATAACTTATTTTTAATTTGACATTTATTTAAATACAGAAAGAAAGATTTATTTTAAAAGTTAAGTCATATTTGTATTTTTCATATTAAAATAGCACCTTAGGTTTTATTAACATACAAAAAAATGAAACGTAAAATTTTTAATGATACTGAGTCATATTTTTAATGAGAATTTTTTATACCCATTATATTTATTTAAAAACAGAATGCTTAGTTAAGTTAAGTGAATATATAAGAACAGATTTGCGTCAATTAACCGTAGTACATACTTGCTACAACTAACACACTGCTTGTAAAATGAATTCACTGAAATAGATTTCTTATGATGTTCCGCAATAAACTATGGGAATACCAATTGTACAAAACAAATTTAGAGTAGAAAGTTTTATAAATACCTCTATAATTCCTCCCACTGTCACTGATGTACTTTCGTTTCTAGTACAATGCATTATAAATAAATTGTAATGATTATCAATATAATAAATACTTGTTTACAGTTAAAGTTTATTCATCTGGTATTCAATTCAGATAACATTCACTGAAATTCTAATAACCGGTATAAAACCCATTTCAAATCACAGTCATTTAAAGAATATGTACATTAAAGAATCACACAAAATTAAAAACTTTCAAGTAGATTCTCGTTGTATATTTAGTCGGCTTGAATTTATATTTTTAAAAAGGTAATAAATCTATTTTTAGATATGGGAAATACAGCAGGGCAAAAACATTGGCAGTTTGTTTGTTTTACATCTGGATAATTTTCGGTGTAAGGAATTCCCTAAATTTCTTTATTTGACTACCCCACTTGATTACAAACTGGGGTTCTTGATTAATAGATATTCTAGTTAGTAGAGATACAGAGATTACCGTGCGGTAATGTAGTTCTAAAATTAATAAATATATTTGCTTTTATACATGTGCATTTTCTCCGGTAAGATAATTTTTTTTTTATAAAAGATTTTCGGATGCTGCAATTTATGACAAGTAATTCATAATATGAAACTGGCAAAGGAATAAAAAAAAGGTGAGGTTTAGATGTCGATTATGTAATTAGGCTATAAATATTTCAGTAATTATTTTTTTAAATTTAATATACAGTACAACCTAACTTATCCGGACTAATTGGGAACAAAGGCCATTCGGAAAATCGAAAAAAGTTAATAAACAGAGTTACCATTTAATTACGGTAAAAAACTATGTTTTGTAACAAAATTACTTAGAACTGTTTAAAAGACATTAAAAAGTACAATAATAACTTTTCACATCATTTCTTAACAAATAATTATTGGTCCACTTGTCTTCTGTTTCAAACATGTAGTCTATGGCGTTTGAATGAAGCACGGTCATGCAAGCCATTAAATAAATGTTCATTAATAGTTCAGCTGGAATGACACTAGTAAAGCTTTTTTAAACTCGACAAAAAACATTTTACTATCATAATACGAGTATATTGCATAATTTATACATAAACTGTACATTTAATCAAAATGAAAAGCGAATATTTGGAGTACTTATTGTTACGTTCGTGCTATCATAGTTAAAAATGATTAGGTATCGATGTGAACATTAAATAAAGAGTTCTTTAAATCTGATCTAGATTATCCGGAGATTTGGATCAACGAAGGTCAGATAAATGAGGGTTCACTGTATAATCTATCTGTTAAATTTTCGAAAAAATAATAGTGCAAAAACAAATTGTTAATACCGGAACGTATTTAATTTTGATGAATAAAATGATAGAACGATTAGCTTAGATTTTTGTATTTTATTTAGTGCTAAACAGCAATAAACATTGCCAAAAACGTGGTTGATATTGTTTTATAATGGCCTTAAATTTGTGTACAGATATTTCAGTGTAACCTAGAACTACATCGTACCTTCCATTACCTGTTCATTCTCACTGTACATCTAATAAATCAATTACAAAAATACTTTAAAAAATTAATGCTTATAAAGAAGGCGATCATGAGAATTTGGGTTAACAAACATTATTAATTATTGTAGCTATTTTTGTTAATTTTTGGTAGATCCTCAAATATGTAGCTACTAAACAATAAAAGAACAATTGACTGTTTTTACAACCACCCCAAAATGACAAAAATTTGAAAATTATGGTAGCTCCCAAATTATATCAGATTAGACACATTTTAATGCGTTTGCTGCACAAAAATTATTTCAAACAAAAAAATCTAGTGTAAACGCTCAATGACTCACACGGTGTCAATGTAAATAATAAACAACTTAACTTATGATAAATCATTAGTAAAATATGTAAAATGAAAAACATAAACTAATTTTAATCATGTATGAATTACGCAAAATTAAAATCAACCTCTGTTAAATTTAAAAATACGGAAAATAATTGACGCTTAACTCGGCGATTTTTTTATATGATGTAGAAAAATACTTAAAATAAAACTTGTAGATTTCTTAATTTCCGATAACTTTTATTGTTGAACACTTTTGCCGTAAAATGGATACTAAGGCCGCACTTTAAAAAATTCCAATTTTTTAACGATTTTAATGAGCAAAATACGTTTTAAAAATCAGTATTTGACGCTAAACTAAATTAAGCGTCGTAGAAATATTGTTTGAAATAGAAGTAGTAGGTTTTTAATTTGCTACAACCTTGATTGGCATATGTACACGTTTGCCCTAAAATCATATTAAGGCCCCAATCTTACAAAGCCATTTTTTACTACGAAAGCGCAGTACCAAAATTTCAGCAGACATCCCGCTTACCCTGTCTTGTAAAGTATAAAAGCCGTTTTTGCAAAAACGTGAAAAATTGCACGAGCAAACAAATTTTTCTGGTTGACTGATTCTGATGATAATGTTCGTGTCGGGTCCCATAGTGGCACCTAACTGAAGTTTCAAGTTTCAAATCCGTACGCTATTCCGTTCTTGCGGTATTTTGTTCATACCATACACAAACAGACACACACACAAACAGATCAATTGCTAAGAACATGTTTTCTTTGGGTTCAGGGGGCCTGAAAATGTGTAATTCCGGTGCAAACGTGACATGAAAACAAGAATCAGCCGATTATGGGTGATAACTGATAGTTAGTGGGGAAAAATGCCGACCCTGAGCGGTAATCAAACCTGGAACCTCTGGCATAAAAGCTAGTTAGCGCAACTGGCCAGCACAAGTTGCGCGGGCAGTTGGTGTAGTGGTCAGCGCGACCACTGCAACATCTAATCATTGCTGTCTTGTAGAAATATTAACCAAATAAGAATATTTTTTTTATAATACGTCGATAAAAATTATAAAACGCACTACAGCAAAATTAATAAACGGGAAACCCATTTTGTATTTCCAGTTATCCAGAATATTATATATGCTCGATAAATATTTTGACCGTGTTTCTCGTTAATTAAGATTAAAGAGACCGGCTTGGTTACTTAGTGGTTAGTATGCTGGACTACAAAGTGGAACGTCTCGGATTCGATTCTCATCTAGGGTCTGGAAATTATTACATTGTTCCAAAACACAAAGTAGTTATACAGTTGTTATAGTAGTTACCTATAAATAGTAGTTGATGCAACTTTAAATAAACATTAAAGGGTTTAATTTTTTTATGGTTACATTCACTTCCTGTTGCCAAGTTAGGACCCAAAGCGGAAATACAGGTACAAATCTAAAAAATAATTAATTATGTAAACATTTTCGTTCACATCCCAAATACACTAAATCTTAAGGTTAATAAACTTTTTAATGTTCTTTTTGACTGTTAGGCTACTTATTTGCGCCGTAACTATTTAGGAGCCATCTGGCCTGTACTTCTACGCAATTAATTTAAATATCTTACTACAATTGTGATTAGATGAACAATAGATTTTGGCATTCTTTACTGGCAATAAATTCACGGTATGTTACGGTATTTTAGGCTACTCATAACTGATTCATGTTAGTTGTTTTAGTAAACAACTTAACGATGTACTTTAAATTTCCTAATAAGGATTGTTCCTGCATACGGGAGTTAAATAATGTCTTTGTTTACTGTTATTTATACCTAATATTAAATATTTTGTAAAATAACAAATAGGAAATAGTTTTATAATTTGCGCGCGTAAATAGACCGTACAGTGTACAGTATTTATATGTGAAGGGGGGGGGGTAGAGACTGCATTTCTCTCCAAATATAGTTTGGAGGGGGTACATAGACGAGAATGATGGGAATTCCCTAGGTAAGAATGGCGCATGCGTTGTACGCTAAGTGCTCTCTCAATTCTGTTTCTTCTGTGTAAAATATCGTGCATTCGTTCAGTGCTGTTGTTATTGTATGCGCGATGAAGGTCGTAATGTATCTTAAATTGTGTTGAACTTCGTGTGTTTTTTTACAATTTGGGAAGTGTTCGTTTGTTTTTGTAGAAATAGATTAATTTATCCATAATGAATAGAAAGGACGATAATTTACCTGAGCATTGTAAGTATAAATGCAATGTATCTAACCTAAGTTAATTTTTACGTTTCTCCATGTGCCATATTACACGCTTCCTATTAGAAAACCTGTACTTAAGTTAGGTTTTCCCCAAATCCATTACTTTTGTGTATACACCCTAGATATTTGTTAACCTTGGATAGTTGTTTTAATTAAGAGATTAGATATGTCGAAGACTATTGTCAAAAATAATTAAAATATATTAGCCTTGAAAATATAATTATTAAATAATAATTGGTACAGTTAATATTAACAGGCGTACAAACGCAGGAAAATGCTAGTAAATGTTTCTACGTATTGAATTCTTGTACACATTGAAAAATGTATTTCTTCTACTGTAATTCGTACAAATTCTAGTAAGAGGCCTACATTCCTTGTGGCTTTGTTTTTCTTGATATAACCTGCGCCAGATGCTGATAAAACTCTTTATTCATGTCATAACAGTTCCAAGTTTTTATTTCCTGTATTTGATATAACCATTCTGAACTGTTTGTTTTACACTACACCTCATTACGTTATTTAGGCGTAATTTGTTAAACCCTAACCTTTACTGAATTAGGTTATGTTTCATTACTATGCTATGTTTTTGGTAAAATTTTACTTTGTAATGTTTTATATATTAAGATACCGATATTAAAATAATTTTATTTGCAAATGGACGTGATATTTTCAAAATTAGTTACAAATGTAAAAACTGTTACAGTTTATTTAAACCTTGTGTGCTAGAGTTAATGTGATAGTTCTTTATATATTTTCATCAGTATTCTTACATAAAATATTAAAAGCTGTTTTCATTGCCAATATTATAGGGTTGTTAAGTATGTAAAACTTTTAAGATGTTATCTACTTAATTTTCTTTTGTAAATAGTGTGAGTAGGGTACATTATGTTATTTTACTTAAGTTTTTGATTAAACTTATTCACGATCTTCCTGTAACAGTGAATGTTATGTTTAGTCATTGCAACATTTTTAGTAATAATGAATAGATCAGATCTGTATGCAAAAATAATAAAGAGTCATTATAATGTGTCATAGTCATTATGATGTGGGTATAACAAATAGTAGGCTTGATAAAGCTCTTGGGTTTTTCTATGAGGGGGTGAATGCTAAAGGTAATACAGCCTTCATTGTAACCTATGTTCAGTATCACATAATTATAGGCATATTCTATCTCTCTATATCCACCTGCCATACTTATGATAAATAGGTGTAAATTATTTATTTTTACATTTGTTAAACAAGTAAGGAAACACTTGATGTAGGAATGAGTATTTCTACGTAGCTCAATAAAAATATTTGATTATGATACAAGTTAACAAGGCCCAACAAGTTTTGAAAACCCATTCCAAACATTTACTGAATTATTAGATTGTCATGCTTAAAATAATTAATACCTAATCTTGATACATTTGGTGTAACAAACGATGCCACAAATGTCTGTCATATTTGGCAATAAAACTGTCATTAGTGTTTAATGACTGTTTGATTAGAGAAAATTCATTATATTGTGAACATGGCTGAAAAATATTATTGTTTTAACAGGCACAGAGATAAGTAAACTGTAGTTATTTGTATCTGTGTAATTTTCATTATAATTACCATGTTAGGGTTTCAAAAACTACAATATAATTAGGAAATCTATATTGTGTGGTATTTTACTATTCTGTTTTAAATATATTTTACATCAGGGAATTTCATTTGTTCAGATTCATTTATTGTTATAACTGTATTTCCCATTTATTCAGTTATTAGAATTTAAAAAGAAATAATTATGTTATTCTTTAACCTTATGTGTAATTGGGAATACCTATTCAACCTCGTAATGTGTGATTTTTATCTAGTTGAATTCCTGTTGAGTCAGCTAAGATCATGTCTCCAAAGAAAGTACTGTAGTACATATCAGTATTTTTAAAAGTGTTCAATACTGAACATACAAGTATGTCGAGTCATTAAGAATATAGATGAAGTGATAGCTTTTTACTTTCTCTTGCCTACATGAGTATATATGAAGGAAAGTATTGTTTTCTTGTTGATTTTTTGAAATCGAGTTTTCACTGGATCTACACGTTTTCAGACCCCCTGAACCCAAAAAACATGTTTTTAGCAATTGGTCTGTGTGTGTGAACAGAATATCTCAGGAACGGAACATCGTACAAACTTGAAACTTGAAACTCAAGTTAGATACCACTAAAAGACACGAACATTTTTATCAAAATCGGTAGTAGTAGTAGTAGTTTATTCGTGTCATTTTTCACTTTTTTGCGAGTTTCTCAAAAACGGCTTCTACGATTTTTTTAAAAATTGCCTCATTTACTACATTTTTTATGCTCTACAAGATAGGTTAGTCGTTCGTGTCTGCTGAAATTCTTGGTGAGGCTGTTTTCTCGTAAAAAATTGTTTTATTAAGATTACAGCTTTAATATGCATTTTAGCATAAAAATTTATGTAATATAAAGTTGTAGAGAATTAAAAATTTCACAACTTTTATTTCAAACATTTTTTTGTATAACGATTAGTTTAGTGATTTTCTGTTTTTTTCGTACGAAAACGTGTAAAAAAAATCGATTTTTTTAAAAGATTTCAGCCTTATTATAAATTTTACAACAAAAAAGTGTAATCAGATTTATAGGAAATTAAAAGATCTATAACTTTTATTTAGAACATTTTTCTCTACAGAGCCTAGTTTAGCGTGAAAGAGTGGTTTTCCGTATTATTAAGTCAAACTGAGGTTGATTTTCATTTTGCGTCACTCATGATTAAAATTAGGTTATGTTTATTGAAGTTAGTTTTTGTTTATTTCTAATGTTAGGTTATATTGTTAATTATTTGCATTGGCAAGATAAAGTTGTGTGAGTGTTTTACTCCAGATTTATTTTGATAACTTGAATCTTGCCTTGCTTGGTTTTTTTAAATGAAAAATTCTGTGTTCACCTTTGGTAATAGATGATTAATATATTGTTTTATTTTTTACAGATTGCTCATCTGGTCAGGCAAAACCCTCAACAAAAAGTGAAAGTGGTGGGTCATCAACATGGAAAATAAGTGGTGTGTCAGCAAGCACAAAAAGTTTACAGAGTAGTTCTAGTTATGATAATAAATCGCTTTATGATTCGGGCCGTACAGATTCAGGGTTCCTATCGGGCGCGAATATTTTATCGTCTGAACAATATTTGTCTGAAGAGATACCTACACCTTCAACATTTCAAAAATCGAAAGAATTTGAAAACAGTGGAGAGGTAGAGGGCGTGGAAAAAATTATGAGATTAGATAGTGGTGTTGACGTAGATGTTGGACTAGATGATCAGTTTAGTACACTAAGCTTAAAAGACAAACAATCGTCAAAAGTTAATGATCTGAATATCTCAAGCACTAAACCAAAATCTGAAATTTCTTGCAGTAATATCACCAGTCAATATGGATCTAATATAAATATTGAAGTTTCACGATCTGCTCCTGTTACCGATGAAAATAAATCTCCGTTAACATTTTCATGGGAAATCTACTTCCAACAAGATGAAGATGGTGACACGTAAGTTCAGATCTTTTATCTATACAATTTATTTAGTATTTATTGCATATATTCATTATATATAGTTTTTAATGTAATTGATTTAGTGTTATTACTTGTAAGATTCTTGTAATCATATCAGATTTGTGAGAGGTATACTTATGGGAATTTAGGTATAAAAATCAGTTCATAACTGATCAACATTTTTTTAATCTTAGATACTTGTACCCTTTATAATAATTTTTGTGTAAATATTTTAAATTTGAGTAACATAACATTGGCAAATGTTGGGGGTTGTTTTATTTAGTTTTTACTTGAAATTGTCTAATCTGGTACCTAGATACTTCTAGTAAATACAGTGAATAATAGTTAGGCTGGTTTTGATCATGTTTAACATTTATTTGTTTGTGCGTAGGCATAATAAGATAGTCACAGAATCATAAGCTGTGTAGAATTACATAATTTTTAATTAAATTAAACAAAATTTTTTTATACGAATGACTGGAGATACAACAGCTAAAGATTTTAATAAGTGTAGTTTCAATTTTTTAAATATATGTACTCGGATAATAGTGGATCAAAAGATACATGTCAGTAAGAATTGTAGGATTATTACTGAAAGTTAATATAAAAATTGAGTATAAGTCGGTGGAAAAAAATTAATATTCTTGTAATATGGTAACTAATATATAAATTTTGGTTGGTAAAATGCACCTCTTATTAAATTTTTTGGGATGGTTAGTTATTAGCCCAACAGTCTTATTGTATGCATTATAAACTAGCATGCCCCATGCAGCTTCGCATGCGAAATATGTGTAATTAATTTTTTTTAAATAAATTATAGAAATTGTGTGGCTGCTAGATCTATTGTATACTCCACATACGCGCGCGCGCACACCCACACACACACACAACGTTTTGATAAATTCCCCTGTTTACATCTCTCGACTTTAAATAGTCTTTATATGTGTGTACTGTCTTCAATAATAGTACACACTCGCACACTACAACTGATATTTTGATAATTTCTCCCCGCATATGTCTCTCACCCTCATCAAACCCCTTCATCTACTTCAACAGCAATAAGTACTCACATGTACACATACATATATATTAAAATCTTCATTAGAGCCTTTAGGGTCATCGTTTTGGAAAATTTAAAAATAAAATGTTGCTGCGAATATAAATACGAATATGCTGTCAAAATTTCATTAAAATCCATTCAGTAGTTTTGGAAATTAGCCTGCACAAAAAACATGCTTTGTCTTTATAACATTAAAAGTATAGATTGTATTATACAAACCGGTATCACAAGTGGTACAGTATCGAATACATACTGTATTGTATGCCAAGTGACATCATTCTTTATGCCTTTATTGAAATTTTGTTCGGTATAAAATTGTCCAAAAATTAATATTAAGTTCAATTTCTGTTTAGAAAGTTTTGTATGAATCAGACAGATTGTACCACTTCTTCTTTAAGGAGTAGATTTTTATGATTACTCATATTCAGTTCTCAAGTCCTATTTCTCTCCTTCTCCACCGCTGGTAATTTATACTGTTATCAACAAAATTCCTATTTCCAGTAATTAGTTTTATACTATACAGTTGTAATTTTGCTTCCAATGTGTAAGGTTTTGTTAAAAGTTAAATGTTTTAAGTTTACTGTGAAGCAGCGAGTGGGATCTACTAATATCATTATAATTGCCTGATATTTATAAAAATTATTGATAGCATTACAAATTAAATCGCCCAGGTAAAGTTTGGAATTTGATTGGAGTTTAGTTTCGGATTGCTTAAACAATTTATTTTTGTATCGTACACATTGATTCTGTACCTTGTTACGTGTTAGCTATTCTGTTAATCATTCTTTCTCATCTTTTAAATTGCGTTACTACAACTGCAGGTTGTGTATTTTTTTATTATTAAAACAGTCTGTATTATGATAATTTAGTTGTCAAGTTGATATATGTATTGAAATTTTTTCTTAATATTATTAAAATTCTCTTTGTATTATTTTATACATTAGTGTCATTGGTGATGGGTCGAATTGAATTAATACTTTATATTATGCAATAAATACATCTGTTATACAAGTTAATATTATCACATGATTAAATTGTGTTTTTATTTTTGGCTGACTGAAGTGGTAAACACTTCACGTAAAGATTTATGTTGTAGCCTATTTTTGTAAAAGTTAATTTGAAAATTTGGTACCTATATTTTTTTTAATAGGTTATATTCAACAAAAAATATTAGAAATTGTATAATATTATAGTTAAAGCTTGATGATAGTTTTTAATTTTCAGAAAATGTTTAATAAAAAAAATATGTTTAGGTTAGGTTAATTTTGATATGTATGTATTCTTCATTCCATTAACTTTCTGTTTAGCTATTAATTTATCAATCAAATAATGATAGTGGTGGTTAATGTTTGTTATTACAAGTAAATTCTAACGTACCCTCATTTTATCAATACTTAAAATTGATATTTGCTGTGTGTTATTCTTTCTAAGGAATAAAATTTTGAAACAAAATGAAAATATTTTGTGGTATTTAGGTATCACAGTCGTAGACCTATATTACTTTATGAATTCTTATTACTGTACAGTGGGCATGTAATGAAATAACTTTTGAAAATTATTTTAAAGAAACGATTTGCCATTGGCAGGATGCATGAATGTAGTTACAGCAAGTGCTTAGCATGAGTCAACGTAGCGGTAATGGGATCTCGTTTAATTGGCAATGTGTGCACTGTTATAAAAATCAGTTATTTTATAAAAAAAGATACATAGGTACACATTGTGGAAGGTCTCATATCTTCTCATGTTCCTCCTACCCATAAGGTTTTAGTTTTTGTTTGAATGTAATTTTTTCTCATAATGCTTGTCTTATCAAAATCACTAATTTGTTTTATAAGTTTTTCCCTACTTTTTCTATTTAATGTTGAAGTAACATTTTCACATTTTAAATTTAAATTCTTTCAAAATATTCTAATCATTGCTTTTGTCAACACTTGTACTAGCTGCAGTTTGTAGTCTCCAAAGCCTACACAGAATCAACTTTATTATTTAAAAGACTAATGTATTCCTAACCAATTTTACAATTTTTCAACAGATTCCATTTTCGTGAACTATATACTGTGCTGTATTACAAATTTAAAGTAACTAACATATTGTAAAGAAAATATAATTACAGCCTCAGATTATAAATAAATGATGAACTTCATGAAATTTAATTAACAGAAAAACATAATTTTGTACATGGAAGAATAAATTACTGAACTACCCACAAAAAGCACCGAAGTATTAATGTGCCAAAAGCAGACATAAATGTTGATATAACATGACTAGTCACTTTCGTCTAGCTATCCAATACGGGCTATCAGTCATATTAGTCTTATTCTTTCAGTTGTGTACTCGTATGATTTTTATACTCCAGTCCCAAATTTAAATGGACTAAAGTATACTATAAATGTAGGTGTTTAGTCAGTGAAAACTTGGAAACAGCTCCCTGTATTTCTGCTAATCCTTAAATTCTAAACCCGGTCTTATCGTATTTCTTTAGAAATTTCAATTAAAGTCGTTAAAAATTACAGATTTGATTATTAAGCAGATAAAGAGAATGCACCCTTGGTTAATGAAATGTTGAAAGGTGACAACTCATGAAGTCTCTTCAACTTTTTTCCTCATTATATTGTTACATTGTTTATAATTGCAGTTGTTATTATAGTTTACTATTCCACAAGTAGGATGTATAGTGGTCCATTATCGTTACACTGATAAGATTAATGTGTTTAATGAACCACATCTCATCTATTGTACAACTTGATGTGATTTATATTGTTGTACATATTTAGTTTAGCATCTTGTAACTTTTCTTCTAACGTCAATGTCATTGAACCAAATTTATTTTGTGAAGAATTTTATTTGCTAATCTTTAATTTATCTATCTTTTCTTGATTGAATGCATAGATTATTTTGTTATCTACATTGCACATTTCATTTTTTATGGCCTGATTTATCTTCTTTTTTAAAAAGGTTATCAGATTTACAACTGGTTGTGAGCATTACAATTTTAACTCGTGTTACAATCTATTGAAATTTTTGTGTATGCTATGGTTAATTTGTTTTGATGTCCTTTTTTTCAGTCTATTCCACTTAAATTTGAATTTTCAAATTGTTTCTACATTCAGCATATATTTAAAAATACTTCACTCCAGGGAAACTTAAAATTATAAAGAATTTTTAGGGTTTATTTAATTTTTGGATATAGTTTATTTAAATATATTTCATGTAATAGATTAACAGTACATTTTGATGTAGTTGTTCGGAAATAAGGTAAACAATGCTGAGATTTTGTTAAATGTTGATAATATTGCATGAAATGTTATGGTTATTAACAAATACTTAGATTTTAAAGTTTTATTACTGCTGTAACAGTGAGTGTTTAAAAACACTACCAACAAATCTAACCCAGGACTGTCAATTTTGCACTGGCTTTGTAGCTTACCAATGATGTTATTTTGATTATGAACTAATTAGGATATTAAACGTTGGTATCCATTTAGGTGTAAATGTATACCTACTTATTTATTTTTAATCTAGTTGGAACATATTTTTCAGTTGTCCAATTATTCTAGATTATATATTTTTTAAATTGGTACCAAATATTACAAAGTGTAAATTGTATAAAAAGGCTTTTGTCTGTGTAAAACCGAGCACGTACTTTCTGTGCAACGGAGTTTGCCTGTAATTAATTGTTCTATATTATTATTATTATTATCGTTGAGACCTTTTGTTTGTGATAATGATAAATTTACACCGTTTATGATTTAGTCACAGCGTTCATAAGTTCTAGTCGCCCAGTGAAGTAATAAAATAATTACGTAACGTGTTTAGCTACCAAAATAAGCACGTTTTTTTACTTTCTCTTGCCTATATGAATATATAGGAAGGAAAGTATTGTTTTCATGTCGATTTTTCGAAATCGAGTTTTCTCCGGATCTATACGTTTTCAGACCCCCTGAACCCAAAAAACATGTTTTTAGCGATTGGTCTGTGTGTGTGTGTGTGTGTCTGTGTGTGAACAGAATATCTCAAGAACGGAACATCGTACGAACTTGAAACTTAAGTTACATACCACTACCGGACGCGACACGAACATTTTCATCAAAATCGGTCAACCGGAAGTAGTAGTTTATTCGTATAATTTTTCAGTTTTTTGCGATTTTCTCAAAAACTGGTCCTACGATTTTTTTTAAAATCGCCTATTTTACTCAATTTTTTATTCTCTACAAGATAGGGTAGGCGCCATGTTTGCTGAAATTCTCGGTGAGGCTGTTTTCACGTAAAAACGTTGTTTTTTTAAGATTACGGCTTTAATATAAATTTTAGCGCAAAAACTTATATAATAAAAGTTGTAGAGAATTTAAAAACCTACAACTTTTATTTCAAACATTTTTTTGTATAACGCTTAGTTTAGCGGTAATTTGCGATTTTCTGTTTTTTTTCTCACGAAAACGTGAGAAAAATCGATTTTTTTAACATTTCGGTCTTAGTATGCATTTTACGACAAAAAAGTATATAATTAAATTTATAGAAAATTAAAAGATCTACAACTTTTGTTTAGAGCATTTTTCTCTACAGAGCCTAGTTTAGCGTGAAAGCGTGATTTTCCGTATTTTTAAGCCAAACTGAGTTCGATTGTCATTTTGCGTCATTCGCTCATGATTAAAATAAGGTTATGTTTTTGAGGTTAGTTTTTGTTCATTTCTAATGTTTTAATACTAATGTTAGGTTTATTGTTAATTTTTTGCATTGGCAAGAGAAAGTTGTGTGAGTGTTTCACACCAAATTTTTTTTTTTGGTAAACTTCTGTTTTTTTTTTTTTATCTTTCGTAGTTCGTACGGCTTCATATTTTTTGTCAGCTGTTTTATGTCAATAGAAAGCTGTTATTAGAAAGTTGCATAAAAGAAATCAGGCCTACCACACTCACCATTTTATTTTATTTACATTTTATCTATTTAGACAGCTTAACTTTATATTTTTTTGCAAACTCTTTAAAGTACGTATAAATTGCTTCTTTACATAATTGCTTCTAATTTTCACAAAAGAATTTTATAGTGGCATACTTCGTCTATTTTATAGAGCTAGTAGTATTGTGTGATGAGAAAAAACTCCTTAGAAATCTTAGATAGGCACTTTTTCGTTTCCGTTATTACATAAACGGAACCTGTTTCTCGTATTTGTTTGTCTCGCGTACTGACTTTTGTAAGATCAGTAACCTTTATTCGTGTGTACAAGGAATTATACCTTATTTTTCTTACACGGTTAGAGAAATCAAAAAGTTAAATAATGTAACTTCTGTTTTATATTTTGCCTGGTCCGTAATGAATGTTGACTTTTCGAACTTTTGCCGGTCAAAGAGCTAACGGGGAGCACGCACCCCCCCCCCCGTACCATGATAAGATGTATCTACACAAAATTTTTATTCAGCCTAAAGTTAATTTTACTGACTATCTAACTGCGAATTACAAAAATATTTTTATATTCTCAAATGACCTCAAAATACAGTATTATAACATGAATAAAAATCAATTTAAAACTCTTAGTTCTTCTGTTCAGACACTTACGCCCCCTCTGGAAAATTCCAGATCCGCCACTTTAACCGCGTAATATTAGGCGTTTACAGAAAATCGAGGAAAAATCGCTTGTCCTTTTAATTCTTTATGGAAGTAACGTATTCAATAAATCAGTCTTATTAAAATGTTTCTTGTTCACTTGTGTCGTAGTTTATTTGGCAGATATCTTTAGTACCTACGTTTTTACTTTCTCTTGCCTTTATGAATGTATTGTGTACTCATATGATTTGTATACTCTGGTCCCAAATTTAAATGGACTACAGTATAGGTACGGTACGTATCAGCATTTAGTCTGTGAAAACTAGTAGTATTGAATATATTGGATAGAATAGACTATAGAATATATAGGAAGGAAAGTATTGTTTTCATGTCGATTTTTTGAAATCGAGTTTTCACCATATCTACACATTTTCAGACCCCCTAAACCCCAAAAAACATGCTTTTAGCGATTGGTCTGTTTGTGTGTGTGAATAGAATATCTCAAGAACAAAACATCGTACGAACTTGTATCTTAAGTTAGATACCACTAGAGGACCCGACACAAACATTTTCATCAAACTCAGTCAACCGGAAGTAGTAGTTAATTCGTGTAATTTTTCACTTTTTTGCGATTTTCTCAAAAACGGCTCATACGGGTTTTTAAAAATTGCCTCATTTACTAAATTTGTTATGTTCTGCAAAATAGGGTAGGCGCCATACCTGCTGAAATTCTTGGAAAAGCTGTTTTTTCGTAAAAAGATTGTTTTCTTAAGATTGCGGCGTTAGTATGCATTTTAGCCCAAAAATGTATATAGTAAAACTTTTAGAGAATTTAAAATCCTACAAATTTTTTTTGCAAACAATATTTTGTATGACGCTTAGTTTAGCGGTAATTGGCGATTTTCTGCTTTTTTTGTCTCGAAAATGTTTAAAAAATCGATTTTTTTCAGATTTCAGTCTTAGTATGCATTTTACGACAAAAGTGTTTGTAATAAAATTTATAGAAAATTAAAAGAACTACAACTTTTATTTAGAGCATTTTTCTCTATAGAGCCTAGTTTAGTGTGGAGTGATTTTCCGTATTTTTTTAGCAAAACTTAGGTTGATTTTCATTAAACGTTTTTCACTCATGATTAAAATAAGGTTATATTTTTTGAGGTTAGATTTTTATTTATTTCTAATTTTTTATTACTAATGTTAGGTTATATTGTTAATTTTTTGCATTGGCAAGAGAAAGTCGTGTGAGACTAGATTTTTTTTTTTTTTATTGCCAAATTTCTTTGCTAATGATATAGCGTATACTGGTTTGTTAACAATAAGTTTGTTGTCTGTAGTTCCACAGGGTTTTAAAATTATTTTTAACACCAATTATGTAACTAAATAAAGGGGCCTAATTGTAAATAATTGTGGAATTGTTTCAGCTGGAACTTTTTAATTTCAGTCCCGTTACCTTGAGTATTTTATGCCACTATTGTCTCTTATTTATGCCATGTTTATTGTTGCGTAATAAAAATAAGAGTAGAAGATATAAAAACATTTTTATTGCCGTATACTTGGGCATTATTTACGCTTATTTACTCCGTGTTACCTAACATCAGTTTAGTCAACAATTTATTTCGTGTGGCCTCTCTTGTGATTGTTTTTATTTTGAAATTTAACGGATTTAGTCCATCGGATTCATAGAGTAGTTTTTGCGTAATTATTATTGTTTGTCAGATAAATGTATTAGGTCTTCCCCTCCCACCGGGTTGGTTTAGAGGTAAATCCGTCGTTAGTGAGGAGTTTAACAGCTGATTTTCGAAGACGAAGGTTCCTGGTTCAAATCCTAGTAAAAGTAGTTCTGTTATACTAAACAGTAGTTACCGGTGTAATTTGATGGTTGGGGTGTAATTAATTATACTATCTCAGGAATTGTCGGCCTGGGTCTGTACAAGACTACACGTCATACACATCATCCTTATCTCATTGGGGTTGCTTCTTGTTCTGAATTGAACAGATTGCTACGTGCATACCTTAAGGATTAAAGAAAACGATCTTTGCGTGTCAACTTGTATCCCGTTTAGATATAACACATTACTAAAAACACAGTAGTATAACTTACGGTTGAACGTCTTGCCAAATAAAATTACTTTTGATCTTGCTATAAGTTAATTGTTAACAAAATCTAAAAATTTAGACTTCAGTACTTATACTAGTGTTTGTCGGCAATGTATTTTTCTCTGTTCTACCATGCAAGATATTACTGTGTCATGTTACCGTATTACTATACCATATGTAATATCAATAGAAGCTTCTGTAATACTTCTTTGCACTCCCACACTGGTAACGTGGTTGCAGCAGTTTGTATAGTGTGCTGCAAAACGTACTACTACACCCATACTCTTGATTATAATCAAATGAGTAACAGGCATAATATAAAAATGATTAATGTCACTATCTATTTTTAATTTTATTGATATATTATTTTAATGTCGAAATAACTACTTTATAGTATTAGAATAGTCCAACTGCTTTTAGTTGTATAATACAATTAGATTGTATTGTACACTGCAGTGTGTTAGCTTTTATAATTGTCAAAACAAAATGTAAGGCTGTTTATATTATAGTACAAAGAAATTCACCAGTTCAGTTTGGGTATCCGTGTAGCGTACAAGAGATTAAACCGTACTGCAGTACCGGTCAACGATAAACGTCGTAATTTACGCATGTACCGATCGGTACGTGGTACATATAAACTAAAATAGAAATATACAATTAACCACAATAACTTTACAAAAAATAAATTCATACGAAAGTATTAAACACTGGTAATAGTTTAGAGGCATACTTTTCTAACAACCAGTACCTATGTTCACTACTTGGAATAAGAAAGAGGAGGCAAGTAGAGGGAACGTGTACAGTGCAAGCTTCTATTGAAATTACTTGAAGTATAGTAATACAAGTACAATATAAAATTCGTGAGCTGTGAATAGAATTAAATTTACCTCCTGGATCGTAAACTCTAAGACTGGCAACGGAGTGAATCGTTGATTGTATAATTCTTTATGTCGAGGTGTTTTCTCTTCCGCACAGATATCTTAAAGTAAAATACTTGAAACGCAATGTGTTTTCTCTCAAAATAATTGCTTTTAATTTATTCATGTTAAAATTATCTAGTCAAATCTCTGATGCAAGATAAAATTAAGAGTAAAAATTAAATATCAGTTAATTATTGGAATTTTGGTAACAGTAAAGAAACTGGTTATGGCTTGATCACAGATTTTTTAGTTATTTCTGTTTTTTATGTAGTTTTAACGACTTAAATTCCCCAAATTGACCAAAAGGAAACATCTATACTGTATTTATTGTCGTAGTATCGTGATGTATTTATTTTGTGTGTAAATTTTTGTAAAAGCACACTTCAAAAGAGAGGGAAAGAAAAAATGTGGATAATATTTTCAACATTTTTGTGAGAGGTATTCATTTATGATAATGAACTATAAAAATTTAATTACGTAAGCATCAGGAATGATTTTGCTGGCTAAAAGTTTGGGAATGATACCTGAAGGTCACACGATATGTTTATTGTAGTTGTAATATTTCCTATACGTGTTCTTAAATAGGTAATAGCCTACATATCTCTTGACTCTGCAGTCGATGAAGCCGTTTTTCTATCCTATAAAAGAAAGAACAGAGCTCTGTAATATAACAGTTGTTTTAAAATGCCTTCCTACTTATTATTCACAAATATTATAAATAATTTATTAAACAAGTGGTGATTGTTTTATGCTTTGCTTTCTTATAAAATGTACAGTATAATTTAGTTATGATCTCAGATTGTTCCAAGGCGCCTACATAAGCATGCGCGTTAGCCCTTATTAATACGTCATAATTTTATATACTGGACTATGACGTAATATAAGTAGCAACCGGTGTCTACTAGCTTCTCGGACTGATTCAATTTAATCAAGGTATCTTATGTCTTCGTTCGTCCGACTTTTATCTTAACTGTTTCTTGCTAGGCAATAAAACGACACAAACTGCGAATTTTTATACAATGATAATCTTATATACGTCATTTATCTACGTTGGTTGAAATCCCAAAGTAATATCGTCATTGGTCCATTGTTTTTCTTTTCTTTTTAATCAATCCTTGACTTTTACTGATGTTAATATTTAGTACGTACATACGAATAGAAGGAACGAGATATCGTCGTACATTTCTCGGTTTTTTTTTTAAATGTGTTACCTACTTTATTGAATTTGAAAATATTACTAAACAGGATGAGTTTTAATTTTTGATATCCAATTTTGGACTTAATTGGAGTCGAAAATTTTCTAAAATTTTTACTGTCGTCTTGAATTCTCTTTGAGCTCACCATCAAGTCAGGTTGTTAAAAACTATTTCTAAAATGTTACTATTTATCGAAATATTATCTTATAACTTTTAGTATTATATAAATCCTTTTCTATGTAGGCTAAAACTTAAAAGTAATTTTTGTATGAAATTTTAATAGTCTACCTTTGTGCTTTGGTTTTTATGTATACAGGGTGATTCATGAAGTTCTCCCCCCACTTCTACAGCACATTGTACTAGTAAAAATAATGAAAAAATGTTATATAAACATAGGTCCGAAAACGCTTCGTTAGCGAGTTACAGCTAGCGAAAGTTTCGCCTGGATTTCAGTTCACCAGGTGAAATGAGGTCTTCCTGGAATTGTGGTAAGGTAGATTAAGGGGCAAATTCAATCATTTCTTATGGTTTTTGATCTGATAAATTGAATAAAACAGGTCCCAGAACTGTAAGTTAAATAGTTTTTGAGAAAACCAGTGTCAAATGCAAAAAATGGAGTGAAAATCACATTTTTTCATCTTTGGGCAAGAATAACTTTGTTATTTCACCAAGAAACAGTTAAAATTTTTCAATAAAAAATGTAGAAAATTTTATTCTGAACAAACCGGTGTAAATAAAGTACACAGAAAGCGAATAGTTTTTGAGAAAACCAGTGTCAAATGCAAAAAAATGGAGTGAAAAAACACATTTTTTCATTTTAGTTTTTCCGGTTAATTTTACTTTGTACTCTTATGAATAAAAACTCATTTAATCAAACATCTATTCGCTTTCTGTGTACTTAATTTACACCGGTTTGTTCAGAATAAAATTTTCTACATGTTTTATTGAAAATTTTTAACTGTTTCTTGGTGAAATAACACAGTTATCCTTGCCCAAAGATGAAAAAATAAGTTTTTCACTCCATTTTTTGCATTTGACACTGGTTTTCTTAAAAACTATTTAACTTACAGATCTGGGACCTGTTTTATTCAATTTATCAGATCAAAAACCATAAGAAATGATTGAATTTGCCCCTTAATCTACCTTACCACAATTCCAGGAAGACCTCATTTCACCTGGTGAACTGAAATCCAGGCGAAACTTTCGCTAGCTGTAACTCGCTAACGAAGCGTTTTCGGACCTATGTTTATATAACATTTTTTCATTATTTTTACTAGTACAATGTGCTGTAGAAGTGGGGGGAGAACTTCATGAATCACCCTGTATATGAAAAATATACTGTTATTAGGATTATCTCAAAAAATTATTTCAGAATATATTTTATACTAAGATTACGAATATCAGAAATTACTTGACCAATTTAAAAAATTCTTCACAATATTTTATTGGAAAGCTTAGAACTTCTGAGTAACACAATTTATATGACTATATCATGAATTTTTTGAGTATTTCAAAACAAAATGTGTTTTAATTTCAATGTATAATTGTGGGATTTAGGGACATCATCGGGAAAAAGTTTTTCTCAAATTCTCATTGAGTTTTATCAAGTTATGATGTTTATGTCATATTTAAAATGTAATTGTTCATCAAATTGTTATTTTTTTTGTATTTTTCGTTATTTTTGATCATCTAGTTTTCATTTAAAATCTTTAAAAATAAGTTTGGTCATAGGGTTTTTTTGTACTAACTGTTATACATTTGAAACTAATGTAGTTAAATCTTGATAGTATTAATTTTAACAAAAGATCACTGTCATTTCACTGAAAATTTTGTTAGTGAGCAGTAAGTTTTTTTTATTTTTATTGCTATAATACGTAGTTTAGAATTAATTTTTTTTTGTTAAGTCTTATGATTAGTTATGTTAAATTAATTAATTTTGAAAAATAATATACAGTTTTGTTTTATGAAGGCTAAAATTTTAGAAGTAATTTTTATGATTTAAAAATTTCAACACCTTTCTGTTGTTTTTTGTGTAAGTGAATATTATCTGATGTATATAAAAATTAATGTTTGTCACTTACGCGTTCCTAAATTGCTCAACCAATTTAAATCAAAATTTTATCTATAGGTTAATCAGTTTCTAAAGGAGGTTTTAAGATTTTTGAAAACCTTGATCTGATCAGTAGATAGAAAATTTGGGGCTTAAATGTTGTTTTTGTGCTTTTGAAAAAGTCAGATGTTTGACTTTTAAAATAGAAATGTTTAAAACACAGGACAAATAAAATCAGTTGTAATTTTTTTTTATCCCTAATGCGTGTATGTTGCATCTGTTCAACTCAGAACAACATGCAACCCCATAACCCAATGAGATGAAGATTATGTTTATGACATGTAAATCAGGTGTAGTCTGATACAGACCCAGGCCGATCATTCCTGAGAGAGTATGGTTAATTGAACCCCAACTATCAAAGTACACTGGTAACCACAGTCTAGTATTCAAATCTGTATAAAAGTAGCTACCAATAAAAAAATGAGTCCAGAATAAAATTGTCATAACAAGTTATTTTTAAATTCAATATTTGTCGATGAAAGAGTGGGCACAAGGTACAGCGAGTACTATTATTTTTACAATTTAATATAAAAATGTACTGTTAAGAATTTATCTCAAAACCACCTCAGCATATTTCTGATAATTATGGCTTAACCATTATAAATTATGATGACTGGGATATTTGTACGGCCTTTCCGAAATTCTGACAACTTATGTGTTTCAGTCATGCGGTAATTTGTTGAAAAGATAGTACTTTGATAAGTGTGTTTTTTTAATAACTTTTTGCTACTAGATTATATATTTGCTTATTATTATTTCTATTGTCTGTATGATTTCAATGAATGACCTGTACTATTGTTCGTAAATTTGTCTATACAGTAAATTCAATTATTTCAGTCAAACCTTAAATGTAAAGGCCTATAAATATTATAATTACATTCATCGTCATTGAAATGAATAAATAAATGAATTAGTTTTGTTTGATGTGTTATTTATTTTCACTTGTTTTAATAATAATTGTTTTGTGCTTAACATTCAATTTATTGTTCAATAAAATACCATTTTATGAATTAACGTAATCAAGGTTTTTCCTTTAGAATAATCGTTCGATTCATTCAAATAGTTCAGATGTATCTATCATGAATTAATATTTTGTTTGTTGAGTATTTGCCAAAAATTTATTCTTAAATGTTTTGAAAGAAATAACAGGGTAATGTAAATTGTAAAAGAACATTTTAAATGTCTTTAGGTGCTTGTCAGAGCGATCAAATGTTAATGGTTTGTTCATTATTACCAATAGATTTTCTAATGCATGAATATGTTCATTGGGTCTTAATTAATGGCTGTTTCAATCTACGCTGAATTCATTCATGCTGTTATATTGACCTATTTAATACTGCAATATGAATTCTTATTCAGTATTGATGTTTCAATTGATAAATCCATTAGTATTGCACATATCAAAACTATAAATTGCTAGCGTTTGATGGGTTTAGCGTAGTGGTTAGCACATTAGCCTACCATGGGGAGATTTCAGGTTCAATTCCCGGCCAGGGTCTGGACATTTTCTCAAGTCAAATCCCACAATTACAGTCATATAATCCGCTTATAGACGCTAATAACCGAGCAGTTGATGCAACATAAAATAAATAAATAAATGAAAATTGGGTTTGTAAACATCACAGGGTGAATAAAATTTATGGTTACTAATACAATTGATTAGTATATACATTTTGAGTTTTAGAACTGAATCTCTTTTGGAATGTAAAGAAATAATACATATTTCTGTAGAGTTTCCACCATCCTTTTTATCTTAAGTACTTAAATGCAAATGGTCGTGAATAAAATGTTTTATTTTCGTAGGTATCGCTAAGAATACATATGTTGATTTTTAGAACTTAAACTCTTTTGGAAGATTTAAAATTTTTATTTTAGCAAACATCCCCTTCAGGTATTATCAACAGCCGGATTATTTAAAATTGAAATATATATTTTTAAACCACCAGAATACTCTTACAGTAAATATAAATTTTTATAGGGCTTTCCTCCTACCATGAAAGATAAGGAATCTGCCATGGTAAACAATTAAATACAAATTGTAACATATATTGCTTAGGGTTGTCACGTTTTTTTCTCATAAGGTGCAGGTGATTAAATTGTTCTTGTTTTAGCTTTTCTGTTGAACCCTTAAGGAACAAATGTGCTTAATTTCGACTCTCTAGGTTATCAGGAAAGCAGTATACTATTACTGAGTGAGTCAGCTTGTGAATTAGTCAGTTTGGACTTTCATATTTATATGAGTTTATAAATTTTTAGTAGCACAAAGTTGTGTACAGTTATGTTTTCCTGTTGTTCTTTTAAGTAAGCTTTATTGCTTAAATTATGGTAAAACACTAGTACTGGAAATCAGTATTATTAATTCTTGGTTTTTTTAATTTGGTATGATTGAATTTTCCCCAATTCCCGATTCAAATTGTTCTTACTTCGTGTTCTAATAATAAAATTACCTGAAGATTCTATTATACAGCCGTAATTATTATTTTATATATTGCATTCTGATCTCTTCATTTTCCATTTTTCTTCAACTGGTGGTGTTTTGGTGCTATTTTCAGCACAATTGGCTTCTGTATTAGAAGTCCTGGTAATTTCTGGCAACATTTTGTCATTCATTTTCATCCATTGTCGTTAGCATTCACATTCATGTGCAAAATAATTGGTCATAAAAATATAATAAAAAACAATTCTTTCTGTCTTGTCATTATTTCAGTATATCCACTAGAACATCATCCCTATTTTCGTTCTATTAATCCGTAAAGGAATCCTATATGAAATAAAGTACAGAAAATAGTATAAATTCTATTGCCCTTCATTTTATTTCTTCCCCATGGTTTAAGGACAAACTGTATTGTACTTAAGAGTAAACTATAATCTATATTTTTGTTTTACAAAATATTTTGCCTTGAAAATAATTCATAACTTGGACTTATAAAAAATTAATTTAAATACATTTTTAATGTTATATTCAACATTATGTATTTATAAATTTAAGAATTTCAAAGCATTGGTGTGGTTAATTTTTTTAATATTTCAATTATTTTAATTCAACAATCCGTTTACGTCTGGTTTCTAAATGTAGTGTGAATGAAATTCTTGTTTAAAAATTGAATAGTTTAATAATGTACATTATATTATATATAATTGTTCTATTTAAAAGTTTTACTTTTGAATTAAGAGGGATTGAATTTGATAAAACGTTTTTATGGTTTTTGTTTTAAGGTTGTTCTAATAGAATTGTTTGGGAATTATATTTTATTGTATTGTAAAAGAGCCTTGATTTTACTTTTTAGTCTTCCTTATGTACATTTACCAGGAAGTCTTTACAGGCATTTATGTTATGATTTATAATAAAACTGTTTATGTATAACATGTGAATTTTTTTTGTGTTTTATTTTGTATTTATTTATTTTATTGTTTTATTACTTTGCAGGCAGCTACACATAGCTATATTACATTATTTTATCGAAGTCGTGTACAGTTTAATCAAAATGGTTCCTCATCCAAAGTACTTGGACGTTCAAAATGATATCCATCAGGTAAGCATTATTGTTTGTTATTAGTGTTTACATGATTATTTTCTTAAGTTAACGTTCAATTTTTTATTAATTTTGGTATCATATTCAAATTGCCGTTTCCAAATAATATGATTTATTTTGTAAATAATTTAAAAATATTTCCACAAAATTATTAACTCTTGAATAGTTCATATCATCCGTATCATCGCCAGTACGTTTTTACAGAGATCTCTAAGTTTTTTCTACAAAAAATTCTTTTTTAAGTAATTAATTTAAAATTAATCTAATCATTAATAATTCAGTCAAGTTTTTTTGTCTGGATTTTTAAAATTCTTAGGTTCTTTTCACTTGTATCATATTTTATTCCACTTGAATTTTTTAATTTTATATTCAATTATGCTACTTAAAATATTTAAAACATTTAATCAGATATTTTCACCTTCGTTTTTTATGAGAAAAGTATCATGTTCCGAATCATTTTTTTGTCGTAAATTTATGTTGTTAGCTCAATAATAGAAAGTATTTTGAACACACCATTTTAATCACTCAAAATTAAGGTGATACTTGAATATATGTTTTAATCGATTAATTTCATTATGATATTACAAGAATCCATATATTTTTATGTATTCTTTACTGTAAATAATTTTTAGAAAAAAATCTGATTTTATTAAAAAAAATATCAATTTTTGTTTAATCAGACCAGTGGTATACGAGTACTTAAACATATAAATTTTTTGCCACAATTAATTTAAAGTACAAAACTATTGACTGGTTATTTTTACTCAGACATTTAATATTACGGACAAGGTTCTGTACAAGTCTTTAAAATAATGGATATATTGTTTAAAAAAGGGTATGAAAAATTAATATTTATGTTATTAATTTTTAAATAAATCTCTACAATGCATTTTGCAAGGTGCAAAATGATCTATTTGTCAAAATGCCACCACTAGTTTTTTTCAACCTTTACTCTTAATGTTAATTTAATTTTTCTTCTTATTTATTTATTAAAACTAAATTATTCTGGTGGATCCACCACCATCATCAGTGTCAAACTAATCAATTAAAGATTTTTAGGAGATGTTGTTTATTCAGTTGCTTGTTAAAAATTTTTGTGTAAAAGTGACTGAAGAGATGATATCTTATGGAAAAATTTTCTTCCAAGTTTCCTCTTGTTGGGCCTTATACAACTCTTCTTCGTCTCTCTTGATTGCTGATCCATGTCTTCTTCATCGCTCTCTTGATGTTGCATCTTTTTTTCAATTCCTCTATTACTGTACTCATCCAATTTACTTTTAGTCTGCCCCTTGCTTTTTCTCTCTCCTTGTCCAAGTACAGAAATATTTTAGGCAATCTGCTCTCGTCCAACGTTCTGCAAAGACAGAACCTTCATAGCTTTGTGTGCTCATCTGCTATTGTTTTTTAATTACGTACTTAATTTCTTATTCAATCTCTTCTTGTTTTTCCTAACAATTCGTCTTGAACTTCATTTCTGCTGGCTGTATTTATATATTTAATTAGTTTTCACTTTTAATTGTCTGTGTACTCTGATAAAATTGGATCTACCAATGTTAGTATAAATAAATACAAATATTTAATAAGAGAAAAATGAAGAGGAGAGTCAAATTAGTGAACATTAGTAATTTATTTTCATTTAAATAAATAATTAATTGTAATACTGAAGCCAAAGATACTGAATGATGATAAAATTTTCTGGTGTATTGTATTAATGAGTTGAATAAATTGTTGTTTCTTTAATTTATAAAAATCACATTAAATTAATTGACCTCAAAATTAATTAGCATGTTGTTTTTTGTGTGTTTTTTTTAGACTCCATTACATTTGGCTGTTCTGACTGGACAACCGCGTATTATCCCCTGGTTATTAAGTGAAGGAGCTTCACCAGATATTCTCGACAAATTTGGCAACACTGCGCTTCATTTGGCCGTTACTACTCAGGATATCAGTTGTGTTACTGCTTTAACATCTCCTATTACGACTGATTCGAGTACAATATACAAGTCATCAGCTCCTGTTTATATTAACCAGTATAATTACGATGGTAAGTTATCAAAAATTTTATTAATTTTGCAATCCTTGCTTGCTTTGCTTTCATAACTTTATTGTGAATTTTACAACTGTCCTTTTATTAGTTATATGGATTTTTACAATGCTCAGTAGGCAACTGAAAACTTCTTGATACCGTCTTAAAATAAGAAGATAAATTTATGCGAAATTAAGCACCGGATAGAAAAATGTTAGAGGAAAAATATTATTTCTTTACTTAAATTTTATTAATCTTTTACGTTTAACACACCGAGTCCTAAGGAGTTAATGTTGTAACAGATCCTAGAATCCTTAACATTTTATGATTTTTTAATATATATATATTAGCGTACATGACATATTTTAAATACAAATAAATAAGTAATATATATTGTTTTTAAGATAATAAATTATAGTTTTATTTTATATAAAAATCCTGCTTCTATATTACTTACCAGTAATAGTGTGTTGATTGAAAATTGGGCAAAATTATCCAAAAAATTAGTTACAATGTTTGGAACAAAGTTTTTTGAAATATATTTAGAAAAAATAACTTTAACTGTAACTAAATCATAATATAATTTTAGAATTAAAAATAAAAATGTATGAAATATCTACAAAATAAAACTGAAAAACAGTACCACGAACTACCTATCGAAAAATAACCGTAACCTCATTAATATAACTAAAAACACAAGGTTGAATAAATCGTTTGTTTAAAAAAAAATTTGTTTGAATTCGTAAGAAATAATGTTCTGAATTGTTCTCAGTGAACTATGAAAATGTATTGGTAATCCTAACCATAGGAATAGCTCAACTGGGCTTATTAACATAATTAAATCTGCGATGCTGAGTGTATGTAAGCTTCGATCACCCTAAGAAATAAGTTGTGGCATTCTCAAATTTTCCATTTTCTTCCTTTAAAAGTAATTTTCTCAGAATCACATTTCAAGTTTCTAGGTGTGTGGTTCTTAAGATTTTTGTCATATGAGTATCGGAATTTTATTATAATTTTTGTCTCGTGTTGGAGGGATAATTCATATAAATCTTTGTTACTGTCTTTGTATTGTGTATTCTAATAGTTACATAACATTTTATATTTCAATTACATTATAATGTAATTCTGTTCTGTAATATAATATCAAGATTACATAATAAATATAGCTTGCAAAACTTATAAAGAAAACTTCTGAAACAATAGTTTTTTAACTTTATAAAAAATTATTTTGTACAATGTTTTTAAAGTGAGTTTAAATGTAGGTTGCCAGGATTTCCTGCATTGTTTTAGATATTCATTATTATTTAACAACTTAATACTGTTTCAGTTTAGCTTTAGTAGTGCTTCAAATTTTAAAGTTAATTGTGAAATTATATATTTTTTTCAAAATGTGTATTAGTAATAATAATTTATAATTTTATTTGCATGCAGTTATTTACGGACGTCATAAATAATTATATATTGTATTTATGATAATTAAAATAAAATAATTTATGCAAATTGAGTGAAAATTTCATTACTCGTGAAATTGACTTTAAACTTCTTAGTTTCTTATATGTCTTGTTTTCAGTTACAATTTTTGTTTTTGTATTTATCTTTAATTAACATTCTGATAATGTATTAATTCATTTTGTTAAACCATTTAAATTAGTTAGAGCTTCAGAAATGCATATGAGTTTTCTAATGATTGATTTATATAAACTGTCATCACTTTATTCTCTCGTAACTTTTTCCTTAATTTAAATGTAAAATTTAAAATTGTTAAATAACAGAAACAAAAAATTATAAGTATATAGCTGGCCACATTGGCGCAGTTGGTAACGTGCTCGCCTCTCATCATGCGTTCCTGGGTTCGAATCCCACTCAGGCATGACATATTTTCATACGTTGCAAAAAATCATTTCATCCTCCATTGTACCATAATTACACCCCAATGTCGTCGCTAATGACCGTTGTAGTAGATGCGACGTTAAATTAAAAAAATATATATATAATATATTTTAACAGATTATTGTAATAAATAATCCAGTATTTTAGAAATATTTAAGTTCCTTAAGGGATTGATAGTAAATTAAATAACAAACATTTTATTTCATGTAGCAATTGACTTTAAAACTGTTTATTTATAAATTATTTAAGATATAGACATCTTTGGTACTTATAGTACTAGGGCTTAATTTGTTTACAGCTCAAGGTGATAAGCTCCTTTCTTGTGCATTTCTTTTTAAATTTGTCTGTATAGTGATTGTCATTACTATTGTATATCACTAATATTAAACAGTATTTTTTACTTTCTTTTGCCTATTGTTTACATGTTAATTTTTCTCTCGATTGTTAGTTTTTCGATCTGAAAAACGTTTTCAGATCCCCTAAACGCAAAAACCATGTTTTTAGCGAATGGTATGTGTGTGTGTGTGTGTGAACAAAAATGTTCAAGAACGGAACATCATATGAAGTTGAAGCTTGAAACTTAAGTTAGATTCTACTACCGGGCCCAACACAAACATTTCTATCAAAATCGGTCAGCCGAAAGTAGTAGTTTATTCATGTCATTTTTCACTTTTTTGCAATTTTCTCAAAAACTGCTCGTACAATTTTTTTTAAATCGCCTCATTTACTACAATTTTTATGCTCCACAAGATAGGGTTCTGTTAAAATTCTTGGTGAGGCTGTTTTCTCTAGAAAAAATGTTTTTTTTTAAAGATTATATGGCCTTAAAACATTTTAGGGCCAAAGGGTATATAATGAATGTTGTAGACAATTTAAAAATCTACAACTGTTGTTTCAAGCATTTTTTTGTATAACACTTAGTTTAGCGGTAATTTGTGATTTTCTGTTTATTTTTTTCATGAAAATCGGTAAAAACTGGATTTTTTAGGATTTCGGCCTTAGTTTGCATTTTATGACAAAAGTGTATGTATAAAAATTATAGAAAATTAAAAGATCAACACATTTTATTTTAACCATTTTTTGCTACATGAGCCTAGTTTAGCATGAAAGAGCGATTTTCTGTCTTATTAAGCCAAACTGAAGTTGATTTTCATTTTGCATCTTTCACTCATGATTAAAATGTGGTTATGTTTTCTTAGATTAATTTTTTTGTATATTTCTAATGTTTTAATACTAATGTTAGGTTATATTGGTCATTATTTGCATTGGCAAGAGAAAGTCGTGTGAGTGTTTCCCACAATATTTTTTTTGATTATTTTATATTCTATAAAATTGTAATTGACTTTTTATTTATTAATATTTGATTTAAGTTTCAATGTAAACTCCTTAAAGGTGGATCGTATATATTTTGTAATATTATTTTTTTGATATTATTTCATGTAATCTTCAAGTAGTGTTTTGGTTATTATTTTTGTTTTAAGTTTTTACACATACCGATTCATTGTGGGAGCAGTTGGTCGCTTGTGATAGTATTACTGCTACAATTTACATTAGGATTGGGATTATACAGTTCTCATCATTAATTCTTTCCCATTAATATTAATTATCATTTTATATTCACGCATGCGATAGAATAAGGTTAATATTACAAAGGTTTATATTAATTATTTAAAAGATAAGCATTTCGATTAAAACATAGGACCCAAGGTAGTTTGTTTTCAGCTCAAGGTGATTAGCACTTCTCGTATGTGTTTTTTATTACTTTTAAATCTGTCTGTATAGCGATTGTCATTTTTATTGTATTATATTCGTAATTAAATCTAAGAGTATTTGCCAGGTGTTATTTAGTTGTGTTATATAAAATTTCAGTGGTTTAATCGATGTTTCAATCCAATTTTTGTAAAAATTTTCAATTATTTTTTTGTAGAATTTATATCCTACGGTTTTTGTCTTTAATTTAGATATGATTTATTAAAATATGATAAGTAGTTTTTGATAAATGCCATTTATAAAAACAACATTTAACGTATTATAAATATTATCTTGGAGATAGTGACTCCAAAAGTTATAAATCGGTAGTTAAAAGTCAGCCCTATGGGTGTGAATTTGTTATTGAAAAAGTAGAACATGTTGGTCACATCCAAATAGGATGGGCACAAGATTGTGAAAACTAAAATTGAAATTAGGAAAAAATAAATTTAGTTACAATAAGCCTATTGTTGGGTGAGGTAGACTAACTAATGTCAAAATATTTTAGATTCAAAAGTATTATAGTCTTTACTATCAAAATGAACTTGACCCTTTTGAAGCAGGCTGTGTGGGCAATTTATTTTCACTTGTATTCTAGCAATGACAATGGTCTCTGTCCACCCCGGGAAGATGGTTGGTGTAAATACAGGAAAAATATGGTTAAAACTATAATCATGATGAACTTCTTCATCTCTCTGATGGATGAAATTAAATTTTTTCATTACTATCTAAATAAATTTCATAGTAATTTGATTTTTACAACATTTTGGTCGGTTCATGGTGTAATGTACAGCACAGTAATTGGTTATTAACAATTACAATGGGTTACGATACAGAATCGGTAGGTTTAAATCTGTTTTAGTGCCAGATCATAGCTGGGAATCAAACTGGGACCTTGCTCTTTGTAATGCATAGCTCAGTTTAGTACTCTAATCATTGAGCCATGGCAGGAATCAGTGATTAAATTATTTTTATTTTTTGTTTTTATAAGCTTATATAATATTTATTTGTCAATTGCAGGGTTAAAAAAATAGTTCTGTTTATCACATGGTCAGCCAATTAAATGACTGAATCATTTGAGAAGAGGTAGAGGTGTAAAAGACACTAATCAGAGTTATCTCCTCTGAAAGTAATGAATTTCATGATACAGCCAGATCCTGTTGTGAATGAAGTGAAGGTGTCATTTGTAGAGTGGAAAATATGTATTTTTCAGAGGGCTCGGCATGCTGATAAGCATACCTTTCCACTCAATGAGGAAGGCAATGGTAAACCACCTCACTTCTCATTTTACTTAGTAAATAAAACCTCTACAGGTTCAAACCAGTCTTTCGGCTGATGATCTAAAGAACAAATAATAATATTTACTGCATCGTTTATAATTCATGAAAATGTAGATGATAAACAGATTTAATAAATTATTAGCTAAAAACTTATCAATTTGTTTTATTACTTTTTAAAATATTCATTTTCAGTTTCTTAACTATATAGATAATTTCATTAACGTCAGTGTCGTTGATTAAAGCAACAAGTTACTGTCCGTTTCATGCATTTATTTTCATAAAAGAAAATATTTTTTTATTGGTGAAGTAATTGGGTTTTTCTGGTTGAGTCATAATCTGTTTAGTTTGCTATTATTTTATAGATATTAACTAGCATACAAGCTCAGTCACTGACAGATTGTTCAGTAATGGAAAGGGAAGAGAGAGAAAGATAGAGGAACTGAGATAGATGGAGTAAAGGAAAATAGAGACAGAGTTACGTGAAGGATGGTTCATACTTATCTAAGTGTTATTTAGAAAAAGATGAAAAGTTTTTATACTGGTTGGGTTCATCAGTTCTGCTTGTGTTTCATGTTTAGAACTGGTTTTCATATCATATTTATATTTTTATTATAGTAGCTGCATTTTATTCGTGTCTTTAGATATTTATCAGCTTCCATCACATTGATTTGAGAAAATTTTTATGTTGTTATTAAACTCACAAAAAACGTATCCTGTGATCAGTCAATTTAACTCTTTAAAATAAATTCTAGATATCTTATTCTTCATGTACAATATACGTTCTGATTATTGTTAACCATCATGGCAGTTTACACTGTATTACAGCCAATCTAAAATGTGTCCTTGTTATAACACCATACCAGTCTTATTGGTTTTTTTTTATCCCAAATGTTTGTACTTGTAATCTGTTCTGTAATAAGCAACCCATGATTCAATGAGATGAGGATGGTGTGTATGGCGTGTTAATGAGGTGTGGTCGGGTACAGACTCAGGCCGACTTTTCCTGAGAGAGTATGGTTGATTGAACACCAACCGTAAAAGTACACCGGTAACCACTGTCTAATTTTTAAATTCATATAAAAGTAACTACCTTTGCTAGGATTTAAACCAGGAACTTTCGTTTCCAAATATCAGCTGTTAAACAGCTGACTTGCGGTGATGACTTTGCCTCTAAGCCAACCCGGTGGGTTTCTTTTAGCCATATCATTTTGACCTGGACCATTAAAATATTCTGTAATAATCTATATTTCTGACCTCATCATGTGTTCAAAGTATTCCAGTTTACTTTTCTTAATGGTGCCTATAATTTCATTGCTCTTATCTAAACAATGTAGTATCTCATAGATGCAGACTATTTCAATTCAAGAAACTTTCAACAGCCTGCTGTAGCATCATATGTCGAACGCCTCAATTCATTTCATGTTATCACTGTTCAAACCTCAATACCATATGACAGGATTGAAAACTTGTGACAGTGAAGTAAGCAAACTTATAGGAAAATTTTGACGTCTATATTGATACAGCTGGGGCTGTAAATCCTGGAATGGGAAAAACTGGGAGTCTCGAAGATTTAATTCATTTACTGTGGGTCCACAATGATTGTGGAGTCAATTATTAACTAAACTTTGGGAACTGCTGATCTAGTGTAAACTACTGGGGAAAAATTTATAATTTTATAAAATTATAATTTTATATTAACTTGCTTATCTACTTTCTGTTGTCTTTGTTTCATTTATTTATTGTTTTCTCTTGTTTTTTTATTAAATCTAGGAAGTATTTGTACCGACATTAAATCATTATTTTGTTTTACTTTTTTTATTTTTTCACTCTCAGTTAGGATCTATGAGAGAGAATATTTCCATAAAAGAATATAGTATTAGTATTCATAAATTCCATGCAAATCATTATGATCAATTATTATTATTATTACTTTATAATGTTTATCTCATAATTTTATATACCCACGAGGTATTTGTCTGTTATGACGTAAATCATTAAGGCGGCAATGTATTATAATTTGTTAATTTAAATATTGTTATAGTGTAATGATTTCTTGTTTACTATTTAAGCCTGTTTTTTAATTTTCAATTTTATTGTGTACATTGTTTTGCTTATCTTAACTTCACTTTTTCACACATAGGCACATGTTCTTGCATATGTGTTTCCATTGGTTTTTTTTCTTTTGATATTAGTGGTAAATATTTGAGCTGACCTTCAGGTTAAAGTTTTCATTATTTTACATCTTAAAAAGTATTTCTCATCATATTGTTTCTACTTTCCTATTAGGTTTTGTTTTGTAAAGTTTTGTTTTGTTTTTGGGTCTGTTATGTTCAGTAAGGCAATATAGCATGTTTTTAATTTGATTAATTACAATTTTTGAAATCTAATGTGTAACAAGAAGTTCTGACGACTGAGCTATTGCTATTAATAATGTTTCATCTTTCATGAGGTCTTTTCATGCCTTCTTATGAATTTTATATTTTTCATTTTTTATGAACTCTTTTTTAAGTTTTTTATATTTTTAAATGCTCAGATTCTTACCATCAAAAAATTTTTACAATAGCTAAAAGCTAATAAAAAGATTATGTTTGATGTTAGTATTAAATAGGAACCTTAAAAGAAAGCGTAAACACACACTTACATCTCTGTTAAATTCTTTATTTTTTCACGTACAAGATAAAATTAAAGGCTTAATTCTGTTTGGGAAAAATAGAGTTTTTTTATGTAATACTTTATCTTTAATAATGACAAGTGGTTTGGTCTTGCTGAAAACTTTCAAAATATAAATTAGATTAAAACTTTTGGTGAAGTACTTTAAGAAATAAAGAAATAATTTACACTGAAATCAAAATTTCAGTGCTTTAAGTACAGTTTGTTTGATAGCATCAATTTACTTTTCTTATCTAAAACTAAAAAATTATAGTAGTACCAAATATCTTAAAACTTTTTGGAAAATTGTAAAATATCCTGTAATTGCTGAAATATTAAAACTTAAGACTGTTTTATCTGACATTTTAATACCACCCATAAAAAATTAATGAACCTGAATCATTCAAAGTAAGTGGTTTTTTATCACTAACAAGCTGTTATAGTGAATTAATATCTTTTATTACCTAAAATAATAAACTTTTCGGAATTACCAAAACTGTAAACAATTGTTCTTTTTTAATTAATTTAGGTGTACCGAGTCATTTAATTGCACAATTATATTAAATCTGAAAAGTAATATAATTGTAATTATTTACAGTAGTCAGTACAAAAACAGGATAAATAAATGTTATTTTTAGCATTTTTTTTACAGTTAATTTCTTAATCAGTAAATAATACGTTTACCTCAACGTGATAAGGATTTAAATACAAAAATTGTAACATCTACATATGATTCACCTTTGTTACAGATTCAGGAAATTGTCAGAAAAATTAGGTTAAATGTTTGACTCGTAGGTTTTATTCTGAATGAAATAGATATACTTTTGAGTAATCAGTTTCTATAATTTTTGTAGTTTCTTTCTTCTAAACGTAATCATTCTGTGATTTCTTTTCATGGAAGTCCTCAAAAATTACTTTTTGTATAACTGCATCCAGGAGAATCCTAAAGAAATAGTAACACTATATTAAATTTGTTAACTACCAATTGGTTTATTTTCTTTTTTTTACTTATCATGCCCCCTTTGATTGGAGGTTGGTAATCATGACAGCTATTCATACCTTGGACATAACAGCTCCGCTGAGGTACAACAAAACCAGTTGCGAAGATTCTTCGACCAAGAACTTCTTTCCATATCTCTCGTCTCCTGAATCTTGCCTTGTATTATCAAACGAGGCATTTCATTTGCTTGGTCGGCGCATATTGTGATACGGATATTCCATTTTCCTTTTTTAGATTGTGTAACAACCTTCTTTTCTGTTCCCATTCTCCTTAAGACTGTCTTGTTGGGTACCTTATCCATCCAGGGTATTTTTTGCATGCATCTGTATAACCAAAGCTCAAACGTATCTATCCTGATACTTTATGATGAATACCAGGATTTTTTTTCTACAATGTACTTATTTGAATAAGGATACTGATAGTGCAGGGTATCCCATCCCAAACAAGTTAATAATATTTGTGTATTTTATTGGAAAGGTAATTTTAAAAATCGGTGTTAGTGTTTTTAAATTAATACCTATAGGCCTACTATGTCCAACAGTCACTTGAGACTGTGGGAAAGATAAGCGATTCCAGTTTAACATTGGTTGTATAGAGCAATTCCGCTACTATCTTTCCTACAAACATACCTAGTATTTAATTAATAACTAAGTTTTAGTTGCAATTGTAATTTAAACTGAACACGTATTATTAAAGAAATGCAGCACTGAACCAATAAATACTAACAAACAATACTCATTAAATTATTACATGCGCTAAAACACTACTTTACACGACAAATTGTATAGTTGGAAACCAGCGTGATGTGATTTTTTTTTTTTTTTTTGGTTTAACGTCCGACTGTTCTGCAATTACTGCTAATGCAGACGGTGAATGATGAAATGATATTTTGTAACGTATAAAAAAATGCCGTGCCTGAACGGTATTCGAACCCAAGACCGCATGATGAGAGGCGAGCACATGATGTGAAAAAATATACATGTACAGTACATAATACTGTAGTATTTATAATGTTTATAAATGGATGACAGCCTATAGGCCTATGGCGATGAAATGGATAAATATAGGTTTTGAAAGAATACAAAAATTTTGTTTAATTAAATATAATCTTTTCATAACAATTTATGGTTTTACATACAAAATGCTGTACAGTACACTATGAATACTTAGTTATATTAAATTACAATGTAATAACAATTCTGTCACATAATACATAATAACGTGAACATTTTTAGTCGTAAACGTAATTTGTTTCAATATCGTAAGTGTAATATAGCCTACAATAAGATAAACTTTTATTATCATAGGTTGAGTCAATGTTTTTAACACAGTACGTAACAGCGCTCATACCATACAAGCAATGGTATCATCCAACTATTGGACGAAGTATAGTAATAATTAAGTATGGAGTCGAATCGTGATTGTCAATAAAAACTTAATTTAATCTACTTGTGTGAAATTTTAAGTAAATGATTACAAGGCACTATTTCTAGTAAATTACATTACAATAAGTAAAATAGAACAAGAATCATATTTGGGCAGTATCTGATAAATAAATCTATTATATTAGTTTTTAAAGATTATATAATGGTAAAGTGAAATTAAAGAAACGTTCGGGAATTCCCCGTAACAATTAATAAACTGTATTAAAATGCATATTGAGTGTTAATTAGAAAAGAACACTTTCACTCGTTGACAATATTATATTGTTTGTATTATTGATTAGTAAATAATATGAAAGAAAGTTTTTTAGATGAGATATTTTGGCATAGCTAAGCAACAGAATAATAGAAAAAAGAAATATCTCAGATTGTTATTCAGCTGAAATAAAATGTAATGGGAAAGACCCATCGTATATCGTAATGAACTTTCTCCCGTTGAAAAATGTAGGAAAAGTGAGAGTAGGTTGATTTTTATACACACACGCATAATTTTTATGTATTCCCGCAAATTTAAAGTAATTTTTTATTAATGTATGATGAATATATTGAAGTATTTATTATATTGTTATGTCATTTGATTCGTTGGAATATATTCGATTAAAGAAAGTAGTAATAATATTCCTAATGAAAGTAAAAGTTTGAAGATGTATTAATTATTTAAACCAGTTTAATAAAATTCGTAATAGTAGTTCAGTATTTATTAGATAAACGTTGAAAAGTATTTGTGGGGGTAAAAGTGATGCTGATCTGAGTAATATTTTTACTACTACACAACCGGATAACGTGACCATGAGTATACTACTGTAATGAACTTATCACGCACCTATATTTAACGCGTCTTATGTCATTGCGGTAATTCTTAGATCCCAATACACTGTGGCTCATTCTTAAAGTATTTCTTCCGTTAAAAAAAATCGAATACTAAAAAATTAAAAGTTACAATATGTTATGAATTTTATAATAGTTAAGTCGATTACGTGGTTTTCCGAAATAAACTTAGGTAATTTGTTTTTTTATTTTATTGGTAGAAATTTTTTAAATTGTCTTATCGTTTTCCTTTCTTTGTCCGTCCGTCACACCCCGATGTCAGAAACTACAAGAGATAGCAACAAACAGTTTTCGGATTCGTACTCTACGCAAAATGTTTGCGGGCTTAAATTGTATTTGAAGTTCCAGGAAGTGACTCAAAATCGGAAGTCAATAAATCAAAGTCAAAATTTGGAAACAAAAATAGTTTTTTTTTAATTCCTAATATGTATACGTTACAATCTGTTCAATTCAGAACAATAAGCAACCCCATGACCCAATGAGATGAGGATGATATGTATGACGTGTAAATGAGGTGTAGTCTTGTACAGACTCAGGTTGACCATTCCTGTCAAAGTACACCGGTAACCACTATCTAGCATTCAAATCCGTATAAAAGTTACTACCTTTACTAGGATTTGAACCAGGAACCTTCGTCTCCGAAAATCAGCTGTAAAACGGCTGATTTTGGCGACAACTTAACCTCTATTTTGGTCTTTACAACCAACCCGGTGGGTTCAAAAATAGTGGCATTGGATTTTTTTTAAAGAGTAAATACAGAAATCTTTGGGTTTGAAGTTTCAGTTTCGACCGGTAGTGGTACAAAATAAGAAGTAAAATTGAGAATTTGTAAACAAAAATAGTGTCATTAGATTCCTCTTAGAGTAGGTGAAGAAATCATTGGGTTTGAAGTTCTGGTTTCGACCGGAAGTGGCCCAAAACAAGAAGTCAAAAAATAAAAATAGTGTTACTGAATTCCTCTTAGAGTAGGTGCAGAAATCATTGGGTTTTAAGTTCTGGTTTCGACCGGAAGTGGGCCAAAACAAGAAGTCAAGAAATCAAAGTCGAAATTTCGAGACAAAAATAGTGTCATTCGATTCCTCTTAAAGAGTAGATACAGAAATCACTAATGGTTTTTAACATATGTCAAAGGTAAGCCTAGTTAAAAATTGCCACCATCCTTGAGACGCGTGGTCTCATGAAATGGGATATTTTTTTTTAATAAAATGGATTTCTAAAAACAATTACACCTTCGAATTCTTATGTGGTAGATTCATATTGACGTCCGTTCTTAAGTATGGTAATATATTAACCCAATAATACTTTTGGATAGAAGCCAACATTGTTCCTCGTTATACATTGTTGGCCAAATCTAATGGTGTACTTTATGTAGTAACTGTTCTTTAGGAAGAATGCAATAATTGAGGCCGATTAGAAAGTTAGTTCTGTAATAAATGTTAGACGAACTTCTCCCCCCTTGCTCTGGCCGCCAAATCTTATCGCGTCGTAGCATGTTATCGCCGTACAATACTACTTCCTTATGTTGTCATGGTCCGCCACGTGTAAATATTTATAAACACAATTTTAAATTCCAGATGTTCTCAAATTTGGACATCTGATTGAAATCTTTTATTTTGACGATTTTCGTGATTGATGAACACGATAAATTTATATAAATTGTGTGATTACAACTTATATATTTCTGGAATTTCGTAGTTTTATTGAAGTATTTCTTAATCGATATGTTTCTCATTATCAACTGAAATAATCGAAATTTAAATGCTTCAGTTTATTTTTGTTCCCTAATCGACAAAATTTTGCGGAATTTTTACTCTTTGGGTTGTCGAGAAGTCAGAATTATTGATGAAATAGTCGGTGATTTTTTTTTTTTTTTACTTTCTCTTGCCTATATTAATATTCCAAGCATTTTTTTTGTATAACACTTAGTTTAGCGGTAATTAGTGATTTTCTGCTGTTTTTTTTATGAAATTCTGTAAAAAATGATTTTTGTAAGATTTCGGCCTTAGTAGGCCTATACATTTTACGATAAAAAAGTGTAGCTATATAATCAAATTTATAGCAAATTGAAAGATTTACAACTTTTATTTCAAGCATTTTTTTCACAGTTAAGCGTGAAAGAGTGATTTTCCGTATCATTAAGCCAAACTAAGGTTTATTTTCATTTTGCATCAGTCATTCATGATTAAAATAAGGTTATGTTTTTGAGGTTAGTTTTTTGTTTATTTCTTATGTTTTATTACTAATGTTAGCTTATATTGTTCATTATTTTCATTGGTAAGAGAAAGTCGTGTGAGTGTTCACACGAGATTTTTTTGTTGTATTTAAAGTTCCGTTAATAGTGTGGCCGTTCTCAGCGGTTTACAGAACAGTGTGTGTTGTGTTAAATTTTTTTCGACTTTGGCCAGGAATCGAATCCTGGACTTTTCGGTTTTCAGTTTAGCGTAATCTAACGCTATTTATAATTACTGTACCATGGAGATGGCACAGTATACGATTATTTGTCTACTTTTCTTTAAAATATTTACCAGTATTTTGTTAAAGAATTATCAGTAAATAAATTCTACTTGCTATTTTAATGTTTAAATAAAATTAATCATAAAAACCCGATCATACTTTGATGTGTTTTCCTGATGAATCAGCTATTTATTTTTTATGATTTTATATTGTTCTAGGCTTAAAGCGTAATTAATGTAGTTTTAATTTCTTCTAAGAAGTTTGAGAAAATCATACTCTATTATTAATACCTTTGTTTAATCTTCACTTTGTTAAAAAAAATATTTTCATTTTCCCATACAAAGTAGGTATCTTCTAGTTTATAATATTAAATAATTATTGTAAAATGACGTCAGTTTATTACTTTCAGATTTTCCCCGAATTTTTAGTTTCCGTCCGTTTTTCATGAAAAAAGTGGTGTGAAACATTCACACAATTTTCTTGCCAATGTAAATAATGAAAAACATAACCTAATTTTTATCGTGAATGAATGACGTAAATGAAAATTAACCTTTGTTCGCCTTTAAAATCGGGAAATCGCCAATTACTGCTAAATTTAGCTCTATTGAAAAAATGCTTTAAGTAAAAGTTTATTTATTATTTCCTATAACTTTAATTATATACATTTTTGTCGTAAAAATAGTACTATAATCGCAATATTAAAAATACTATTTTTATCAATTTTGATAACCAAAATACAGAAAATACTAATGATTGACGCGAAACAGCTAAGCGTTGCGGAATAAATGTTAGAAACAAACTTTGTAGGTTTTTTAATTTTCTACAACTTTGATTAAGTGCACTTTTGTCCTAGAATGTATAATAAGGTCGCAATCTTGAAAAAAATCCTGTACAGAGCACAGGTCCCCAAGAATTTCAGCAGATATGGCGTTTATCCTATCCTTGTAGAGCATAAAAATGTAGTAAGTGAAGAGATTTTAAAAAATCGTATTTTGGTCACACACACACACACAGACCAATCGCTAAAACATGTTTTTGGGGGTTCAGGTGGCCTGAACGCGTGCAGGATCTGGTCAAACTCGATTTCAAAAATTTACATGAACTCAATACTTTCCTTCCCTATGTAGTCAAATCTCCTTCCCTATGTAGCCGGCCGCATTGGCGCAGTTGGTAACGTGCTCGCCTTTCATCATGCGGTCTTGGGTTCGAATCCCATTCAGGCACGGCATCTTTTCATACGTTACAAAAAAATCATTTCATCCTTCACCGTCTGCATTAGCAGTAATTGAACAGTCGGACCTTAAACCAAAAAAAAAAAAAAAATTAGTCAAAAAGGGCAAGAGAGAGTACATTTTTTTAATAAATTCCCAAAGATGAACAGTTTATCGTTTACTCTAGAAATTAGTTACAAATAGCTTTGTTTCTAAATAAAAAAACCAAGTGGTTAGTTGTGTTTGTTAATTGTAACTTCCTGGGAGTATGCATTATAATACGGAAATTATAATTTTAACTTAAATTATAACGTAATTCATCGTGGATTGTTTAGAGAAAGTTTCGAATGGTTTGTTCCCAATCCATTTTATTTTAAGTGATCTCTCGTTTCTCCGTTAGTACCCAATATTCCTGTACCTGTACTATTCTGAACACTAGGTATAAATTTACGACTAATCATTATAATTTTTTAGCACAAACGAAATATGTATGCGTTTTCAATTGAATTTTAATGGCGTCCGAAAAATGTTTGAAATACAATAAAATCCCTTTTATGAGACGACGCGTGGTGGCAATTTTTAAAAAGGCTTACCCTTAACTTATGGTAAAAACATTACTGATTTTTGTATTTACTCTTCGAGTTAAAAATCGAATGACACTTTTTTTGTTTTCTAAATTCCATTTTTGATTCCTTAACTTCCGGTTTTGGGCCACTTTCGGCGAAACCGGAACTTCAAACCCAATTTTTTAGACCCTGTAATTTTTTGTGTAGATTACGAATCCGCAAACCATTTGTGGCTATCTCTTGTAGTTTCTGACATCTGTGTGTGACGGACGGACGGACGGACTAAACATAATGATAGAGATGACAGTTTTAAAATTGCCACCAATGTGTATCCAATTAATTGTATTTTGTTATTTTTAATACAAAATAGAAATCTGTATTGAATAAATGATTAGGATCATTTAAATAAAAGTACTGCTCTATTTTTATTCTAAAACGGATTTGTTACAGTGTCAGTGACATCTATTTATGTTTGTGTTTTGGTAGTGACTATTTTTAAATCGACTTGTTCGTTCCACTTGTAATTAACTAAATAGTAATGAAATATTATATTTAGGTGATTTTAGTTGCTGTCTAGAAATATTTACAACAGATAAATTCCTATCAATTAGTAAACTCTTAATCAGCGTTTGTCTTTAAATCCACTGTTAATATAATGCCTGGTCAGTCTTTTTTGGTTTTAGCAATGTTTTCCCATTCCGTATTCCAATATTCCTTATTTTGTGTGTTGTTTACGTCATCAGCCTAAAGGCTGGTTTAAACCTCTAGAGGTTTTACTAAGTAAAACGAATAGTGAAGTAGTTTACTAATACCTTCCTCACTGAGTGGAAAAGTACCCTTATCAGCATACCGGGCTCTCTGAAAAGCACATATTTTCCACTCTGCAAATGACACCTTCAATTTATTCACCATAGGGTCTGGCTGTATAATTAAATCCATGACTTTCAGAGGAGATAACTCTGATTAGTGTCTTTTACAACTGTACCTCTTCTGTTCTTAAATGATTCAGTCATATAATTGGCTGACCATGTGATAAGAAATGGAACTATTTATTTTAGCCCTGCAACAAACAGATTGACTGTAAATTATTTGACACTCCACCTGTCTGTTATTGGCAGTATTTCGTGTATAATATATAATATTAATTCGTCCTTTCCCGGAGTTTACACTACGTTTATACTACGTGTATGTTTTATAATTGTCATATTCAAAATACTAGAGCAAATTTTCCAACCCACCGGGTTGGTGTAGCGATAAAGTCGTCACCACGAATCAGCTGTTTAACTACCTGATTTTCGTAGACGAAGGCTATACTAGTACAGAGTGTATCCTAAGACCACAGACTGTTTAAACATTTTATACTTTTTATCGAGAAAAATAAATAAACAATTCTCTCATTTTCTGTCACATTGTTTGCGCGTTACTTGCACATGTTGACGAAGGACGAAGAGTAGTATAATCACATCTCTATAGCTATGCGTGCCAATTCAGATTAGACAAATCTTTAATAATTTGCTTTAAATATTCTAACCATTACCTCCTTCTACAATTCACTCCCTCAATATAACCCTCCATTATTCATAGATCAATACATGGATGTCATGAAATATGCCCCATTAGCCTAGCCCTACTTCTGGTAAGATGTTTTCGTATACAGTACTTCTTTCAATTACGTTATTTATTTGTTACTCTAGTTTAGGATTATATCGTAGTACAATCTTAGTAAAGTAAAACCTCTTCTAATGGACACGTCCATTTTACGAACGCCTCTATTTAGCGGACATTTTTTACAGTCCCGATCCAATGAGATAGGGAATTTTTAAAAGTCTGTCAAATCTAAGTGCCAAACTACACTTTTGTACGGATTTGAATACTAGACAGTGGTTACAGGTGTACTTTGATGGTTGTGGTTCAATTAGGCTAACCATACTCTGTCAGGAATGGTTGACCTGAGTCTGTACAAGACTAGACCTCCTCATTTACACGTCATACACATAATCCTCAACTCATTGGATCATGGGGTTGTTTATTATCCTTAAATTCAACAGATTGCAACGTTTACATATTAGGATTTTCAAAAATGCAAATTTTCTGAATTTAACTTCTTTGGAAGGGTACAAAACATTATTTTTTGCTTTAGAGTGTTTATCTCCTTTCTACCGCTTTTGAATAAATTAATCTAGATTAAAATCTTACCTTTTTAGAAACGTATAGAAGTAATACCTACGTATTTATATAGCGTAGTCATCCAATTTTTACTTGTTAAGTCTAAATTGTTAAAATATTAGTGCTTTACTTTTTCTGTCCGACCTGTTAAGAACAGTGAGGTAAACTTTAGCTTCGATGATCGAAAAGTTGGAGAATTAGTGATGCGTGAATGAGACATTCAATGAGGACTTAACATTATATGCATGAGACTAATTCATGTGTAAATAGAAGTTTATTATTATTTGCAATATTGTTCACGAACGAAACTATGAAACCGTGTGTTTCTCAACCATTTAAAAGTGTCGCTAGTATTGAGGAATTTTTCAAATATTTGTTTAAACGTTTTTACCAGAACTAATGTTCTTTAATTTTTAATGGGACTTTTACTGTTACTTTTCGGAAAAACATCTTAACATTCCGCTCCCCCAAATATTGTCCTTTCAACATTCGTTGGTTAGTTTTACTGTAAGTTTATTGAAACTCAAATGCACAGGATTTTAAAAACTAATCAGTATTTTGTAAATATTTCTTATGATTTAAATTTTAATCTTAGATAAATTAATATGTTCGTTTTCGTAATACAGTGTTTAGAGCGGTTGATTGATAAGCTAAAATTCGATTAGGTTACTTGATGTTTTCTGGAAAATTTTAACACATTGAAATCACTGATACTGTTTCTTCACCCAACCTAATCGCCTCTGTTAGTTGCGATTAAAATAAATGCATTTTTGTACTGTTAGAATTTTAAAGTAAATAAATGGAGAGAAAATCTGAAACGTTTTAATCTTTTTTTATTATGTAATTGTTTCGATGCGTATTTTTAAACGCGCTAGTTTAAAAGTACGTACTACTGAAGTATAATATATGGTTCAACGAAGGACATTTAACCGGCTAATTTGTGTTCCAATCGTCGTTGCTAAATTAGATACGATCTATTTTGAGATCGTAGACATCCCCCTTGCATTTCACTATGTATAAACAGTCCTGTATTTGGGAATTCCCTACTCGAAATATTCCGTTTTATTTTTGACCGTATAAAAACGTACCACAGAGATTATAATTAAATTCAAAGGAAACACTATGTGACGTTATATTTTTCTTTGAAGAAATCTATTTTTGAAATTTTAAACATCTTTTGTTTTTTGTTGGAATATCTTCAATTTTTACCCTTTTATGGTCATGAATTACTGAACTCTTGTTTTTAGTATGTTATATTTATTTATGAACGTATGATTATTGGTTTTTATGAAAAATTTAAATTGTTTGTTTTTTCAGGATTGACATGCCTACATTTGGCTGTAATGGGTGGCAGTGCAGACATTGTCAAATGTCTACTTGATTATGGCGCTGATATTAACGCTAGGGTAAGTTTCCTTTAATTTCCTTTTAAGATGATAGATTTAGTGTGTCAACATTTTTATAAAAAACACTCGTAATTAAATTTTTAGCAGCACCGTTCTGTTTTGATGCAAACATAATGTCACTTAACAATCAAAGCAATGGTTTCTTGTCCTTAACCACTTGGTACCATCTTTACGCACACGCACTATGAATGCAGTTCAGAATTGGTTCCGTAACAGCAGTATTTGGAAACGGCCTAATTACGCTAATTCCATTGACAGTCCAAGCAATAACTACAACAAAGGCTCTAACGATTACTCTGCTTTACCAGAACATGGTAGAAAGAATCCAAATAAAAACAAATGTTTCTACTAATTTCGTTTTCCGAGAATTCCTATTTAAATCATTTCATTCGTCGCAATATATTATTGAGTTCAATACACTTCCCTCCTACAATATACAGCTTTTTACATTAAACAATCTATTCCCCAACCGTTTTTGAGATTTTTTTTGGAAGATCGAAAACATCTTCAAGTCCCAGAACTTTTCTGAGAATTTCATGTCTCTTCATTCTTTGAAGATGATCATCCTTTATTTCAAAAGCTGATTCTCGCGTTTACACGTTTTCTCAGGATTTCGTAAGGCTAGAGCTTTGTATACCAGTCTAATTCTATTCTTCCTCGGATTCCATTCTACGTTTGACCCTCCATAAAACCGCATTTTAAAATGTGTGTTTTCATTTTTATTATGAAGTTCCATATTTTACTCTCATATAAAACAGTCGGAACTGCCAGTACAGTGTAAAAACTCATCGGTGTGCCCTATTTCTCTAAATTGAAATCGTTCTAAACATTTTCTGAAAACTATGTATTCGTTATCAACATCGAGCCCATGTAATTAAACATTTTGGCCTGATCATTAACAGAGTTATCGATCAAAATGTGTGATTAACAGGGTCCTGTTCTTACGGAAAGGGTTCAATTTAGTTTTTCTGCTAGGTATGTTCGGGATGTGTCTTAATGGTTTTGTAAATTCCTTAGTTTTTAAAGTTTTGGTGTTAAAATATTGATTGCATGTAGTGTTTTCGTAAAAGTTTATTATATTTCTGACCAATAATCTCGTAGACTTTTATCAAATCTAGGATCAAAACTTCACTATTTTATAAATTGTGATAGCTTTTAAGTGAATCACGAATAATACTACTGTACCGTGTGTCTTATTTGAAATGAAGGCCACTGGGTTTTCTTATGAATGAACGAGTGAATGTATTGCTAACTACTTGGACAACTTCCTCTACTTTTACGCTTTCCCTCGTCTAACAACTGTATCTCCTAACACATTTAGTTAATTCATTCACTTTTTTTACGTAATGATTTTTTTATTACTATTATTAAAATTTACAATCAAACTGTAGTGACCAATAAAATCGTGCATTAGTCAACTGTATTTAAAATTGTAATAAATCTAATGAATTCTTTCACATTATATATATATTTATTTATTTTGATATGTATATAATCACTTTCAACAATTTTATTGCATTGTATATCACGTCACCGACCTTCTTACATGTTATTACGCGGATATATAAAGTACAGATTTATTTTATTGTTTTGTATAGCCTATTATTATTACGTCACAGTTTTGGTTTGTTTCCATATTTTTCAGTATAGGAACTAATCAGACTATGTTATTTCACTAACATTGTCAATATTGAGTACGTTTGTAATAACTGGTGACAGGTATATACGTCATTAGGTTGTTTTATATTGTTATTAGTGTATTGAATTTTTTTTAAAAATAAATCCGGAAAATTATTAAATATCCCAGTTTCCATTTGGAAATAGTTTTAATTTTATTGGAGGGAAAATTGTACTAAATCAACATTTTTGAAGATCTCCTTAATGACTAAATTTCTTTTAACCTTATTTTTTGTCATTTGTTGTGACTAGTCTTAAGACTAACTGGTTTTTTCTAACAATTGATTTAAGTACTTAATCTAAGAATTTACCAAATAGTAGTTCTTGGTTTATGCTTGATATATTCTAATACACAGTTAATAATTTTTACTAATCATTGATACAACACTTCAAAAAGATATACAAGTAACGACATAATAACTAATAGTTAAGTAAAATTAACTAACGATGTAATAACTTCTTATTGTTCATTACAACAGTTCAATTGGTTTCACACGAGAAATCCTCCGATTCAGATCTGCGTTGTCGAATAGCTGTAACCTACAGCTTTAACATTCACATGGTAAAGAAGTCTGTCTTCATAAGTCCTGGCAAATTTCCGAATAACCTCTTTTATGGAATTCACTCCCAAGTCCCGGTGCAGGTCGTCGTTCCTAACATACCAGGGAGCCTTGACAATGCTTCTGAGAACTTAGTTCGGGAATCTTTGTACAATTAATTGGTTTGATGTTTTTGTACATCCCCAGAGCTGATTTCATAGGCCCATTTGGGTTTTAATATTTGCTGGTATATTAGGGGCTTGTTATAAATAGTAATGCCGATTTTTTATCTAGTAACAAGTAAAGTTTCTTGAATTTGAGATCGAGTTCTTGTCTTTTTTTACATGTTCTTTCTAGCTAAGTCTTACATCGAGGGTCATGTCTAGATATTTATCTCTGTTTGAATACGGACGTTTTTTTTTCGGTAATATAAAGAGGTAGTTAATTGATTTTTTATTTGTAAAATTTATATAAACAGATTTTGATTTTTGAACATAAATATTTTAAAATACATATTTATAAATATTATGCATTATTTTAAAATGTTACGTAAATATGTATTTTTCTAAACGGCGTTATTTTGGATGTGATCTCGATGGTTTTGTTTTGGTGTTCAGTTTTGGCTTTTATTTATTTTTTTTTTTTTTGTAAATGTCATTTCTTGTTGCTCATATGAAGAATTGTTTTTGATGTAATTTCTTTTATTAAACTGTATTTTGTTAACATTTTTAAAATGTATCTACCGTACTTCATATTCTTGTTAAAAATATTGTTCAATTTTTCATGTTCGTTCCGGAGTATGTTCTTATATTTCACTTATTCTACCTTTTTTTGTGTTCACTCTTAAGTATATATTTATTTTTATTAAACGTGCAATTTTTCCATTGTTTTGTTAATGTGATATTGATGGGAAATTGATGAGGAATCCTTAGGTTTGAATATTTTTTGTACCGCAAAAGATTTGCCATAACAGCTGTTATTTTCTTTAGTTTTATATTGGCTTAAGTCGCATCATCATCGAGGTCATTTGCAACTGCTGTGGTTTATGTTATGGTGGGTTTGAATTATAGAAATGTAATACATTATTTCCATGAAATTTATAACTTCCATGCCCTAGCCTGGAATCAAACTCGGTATTGTAGTCTTGCACGCTTACCACTACGCCACTGTAACGGTCGTCTTGTTATTCTGTATAATTAATCTTGGCGTACTAAAAATAATGTAGTGTGCAAAACAAATTCATGTTGGAAAACCTGTGTGGATTTGTTTGAAAAATATTGTTTCTTGTAATGTAGACACTATTTTTCGTTTGTGTTTTTGTTGTATCTATTTATCTGTGCCAAAGCACTTGTAATGTTCTCTTTGTTTTCTTTAACATTTCAACGAAAGTTTAAAACACTTTTTGCCTAATAGAAGTTGTTAAAAATGATATTGCTCATTGTTACTCAATATTTACAAGTTACACAGTGTATTTTTCTATAGAACAGTTGAAGTGGTTTCCGTTCAGGGGTTTTCCTAAATTATTTGCTTACTTAAACGTACTTATATAATAATTTTTCCTGAGAATTTTGTTGGTGGTTTTTTTATCGTTCTTCGTATTGTAATATCTCGTTTAGTTTTTATCAAAAATCAATTGAGGATATTGTGTAGTTTTTATAAATAATCCGATTTCAAGGAATAACATCTGTATATAATCATGTAATTGCGAAAGCCCTAACTGACTCGATCATCTCTAAATCTCTACCTACTGAATTTTGGCACATTTGTTTTTCTTGAGGTTTAAACAGAGCTATTGAAGTATTTGTAACTCAACAAACTGCGCGGACGTTGAATGATTACCTTTAAGTAAATTTGTAACTCTCCCGGAAAGCTATTGTTCTTAAAATTGGCACGTATTCTGTCAGTGATAAAGAAAGTAAAACACTTGATTTTCGACCATTTACTCGTAAAATTTAGAAAGGGGTTATTACCGTAAAAGAAATTATTATTTCTGTACTTTCCCCAAGACCTTTACATCTGAAAATCGGTGTTAATAATAACCTAGACAAATTAAAATATTATTTATGAAACTGGGAAAGATAATAAAGTATTTACTTTTGAATTAACCCCTTTGAGGTTAGCAATAAATCCACGCGCAGTGCTGGCGTAATTATTTGTTAAGTATGTTTCACGGTTACTATACTAGACGGTAGCGGTCACGCGCAGCTGCTGTAAGGTATAAGATGACGTAGCTGGTCCCCAACAACTCGGCCGGTGCTATAACTAGGCTGGTATATTCCATTAATTAATTATAGGGGCCGGTGCTTATGTACGAAATTTACTGAACACTCGCGACCGCTATTAGCAGAAAATGAATCGGCCCGCTTGCAATAATTTATTCACTTAAATCTAGTTTCACTGGCCTTTGGAAAATGGAGAACTTAATGCCCAACTCCTTTTGGTGTCTATCGTCATTAGAACACCCGGAAATCGCTCAACAAGATATGAAAGACTAGTAAAGTATTACAGACCTAGTATTAGTATAATAATAGTATAATAGAATAATATAAGTATTATTCAGACATCGCAGACCGACACCGTACGTCAGCGTGCGTCGGCTCTCGCTGGTGACCAGTTGACGTCAGGGGGCGGAAACCAGCATTCATTGGAAACCAGCACAAGCGAGGGGCTTTGGCTGCCGGAGTTCATTCAGCTATTTCGCGTCATAACCATTATTTTCTACTAATGATTATAAATATCATATCAAATCAAGTAAAAGGCAAATGATGAAAAGAAACCAAGAAATAGGGATTGACTTAAATGAAGTTTCTGTTTTTAAGAAGGTCGTTCCAGAAAATTGCATGTGTAACTTATTGTTTCAGTCTTTATTATTTATTTAAAATGATACATCCGAAATTCCGCTCTCATTAGTAAAACACACATGACTCCTCCTACATATTTTAACATATTACTGTTCAGTCATTTAACAAATATTCATAAATGCGTACATAAGTGACGCATTAATATTCCCGATTTATTTGTAGATTTAATATAGCACAGTAATATAATGAAACGTTGTATTTTGTTCACCGTGTTGTACAACTGTTTTCGGTTTAAAGTGGGGATGCTTTATTTTATGTTGCGTTGTTTATTATTGCTTTAAATAACTGGTCTTGGAATACGGTTGTAGTAAGCTATTCTAAATTGTTTAAATCTTAGTAGAAATCGTAGTTTGCTAAATAATAGTTGGGTTTTATGATAATTACTAGAATTCGTATTACCTGTTATGTTGTTATATCTAGTTGTAATAAATTAGTCTTTTCCGTGTGTAAAAGCCTAATTCCTACGTCTTATAAAAATTCGTTGTACATAATTTATTTTTGTCTGGACGTATCATTTAAGCGAGTTTGATGTTAACTAATTTTTCCTTGTAAGAAAAAAATTCTACTGAATGAAAACATCATTACTTAGTAATTCAGATGTGATATCGAATAACTGGTCAGAAAATTCGATTTCTACAAAGAAATTTTTAAGTCTAAATTAATATTAAAATTAGTGACGTCTTTTTAAAGGAAAACTAAACAACTTATTAGATATTATTTGAAACGGAGATAAAATAACTGATCAAAGTATTCGATTTTATTTTTTGCCTTCTACAAAAAATTTTGAAAGTCTAAATTAATATAAAAATTAGTAATGTCTTTTTAAGGAAAACTAAGTAAATTATTAAAGATAATTTGAAAGTGAGATATTATTTACAAATTTTATTTATTTAGAACTTGAAGTTGCGTTAGAACTGGTTTATTTTCTTGATTTTATTACTTAACATGTTACTTTTCTGTATATTTTATTAGAATTGCGGATTTTTAGATCTGCATCTCTTTAATAAGGATATAAGTGATAGCCCTACTATTTCTTTAGTGTAGTCGTGCCAAATTTCAGTTCTAGATATCGAGGAAGTCAGATATATTGTGATAAGTTAGTTACCTGATGAAGGCTTTCACATGTATATAATATAGAGAGATGCCCATAACAGACAGGTGGAGTGTTAAATTATTTGAACTCGATTTGCTAGTTACAGGGCTATAAAATATAGTTCTGTTTCTTATCACATGGTCAGCCAGTTGTATGACTGAAGCATTTAAGAACAGAAGAGGTAGAGGTGTAAAAGACATTACTCACAGTTATCATCTGAGAGTAATGAATTTCATTATACAACCAGACCCTGTGGTGAATGAAGTGAAGGTGTCATTTGCATAGTGGAAAGTAGATGATTTTCAGAGGGTCGGATATGCTGATAAGGATACATTTCCATTCGGTGACGAAAGAAAAGGTAAACCACCTCACTCCTCGTTTTTCTTAGTAAAGCCACTAGCGATTCAAACAAACTTTTTAATTTTCGGAAAAGTTATAGAATCTGGATAAAATCTTGTGATTTTTTTTTACATTAGTTTAACTTGCGTGAAAGGTTTTGTTATTACAGACTTAATGGGTTAAGATTAATAGATCGATTAAATAGGTTTAAAATGGTTAAAACGTCTTTGAATAGCCAGAATCTAACCCCGGGACCTTCCACTTCGCTGTCTATCGCGTTAACACTGCTCTACTTATACCCCCAGAAAGTTATTTTTGTATTCAACCAATCTCCTACTAACAGTTATTTTTAAGTTGTAAACATTTTTGTTAGTTTCTTTAAAATCATCTAAAATTTCTCATGTTTTTCTCAAATTTTCACGAAATCAATTTTTTTTATTTCTGTATTTTACATATTGTTATCTTCTTCATTAGGAAATTTCCATCCTACGGTAATGAGTTAACAACATAAGTATGGTAAAGTTGGATTTTTCAAAAATTTGTTGTATATTTTGCTTATTTTCTAGGTAAAATTTATTTGTTTGCACTGTAAGCTACTTATTCAGGTTTAAAGGTAGGGTCTCTCATTGTACTCCAGGAATATTGCACTGTACGTATTACTTATAGTGAAAGTGTCATTTGCATAGCGGAAAGTAGATGCTTTTCAGAGGGTCGGATATGCTGATAAGGATACATTTCCATTCGGTAACGAAGGAAAAGGTAAACCACCTCACTCCTCGTTTTTCTTAGTAAAGCCACTAGAGATTCAAACAAACTTTTTAATTTTCGGAAAAGTTATAGAATCTGGATAAAATCTTGTGATCATTATATATGGAACGCCTTCACAGTTTTATGAACTGCACTTAATGAATATTTTTATTCTCTGAGTTCAGATTGAAACTAAACAACGACGTTTAATATTTGCCACGTGTTTATTCTACGGATCTATATGCGAGACAATCCGGTGGAATAAATCAATAAATCGAATATATACAGCATGCATGTACCCATGTTAAATGCATGGCGTGTGATTATTTCTAACATGTAATATCCTTTTATTTAAGATTCATTTCTCTCTCATAAGTTTATCCTTTTCCCCTGAATCTCTCCCTCTTAACTTTATTAAACATTCGTACCCTACATTTATTCCATTCTCTTGACGTCATTAGCACAGCTGGATATTAACGATAATTGTTAATTCTTGTATTGTCATTGATTTAATCTTTTTCTTTCACTTGAAATAATTAATTAGTTACATTAAAATAAATTATTTGTTTGTTTACTGAATATTTTGACGCATCCGTAATACTAATATGATTCTTTATAAAGGTATAACGCTATAGGTAATAGGAAAATATAATTAGGGATTGATTTTATTTAAATGATAGGGTGTTTAAATTTCAATCTTTTGCTCGACTTATAAACACTCATTTTAAGTAATGTATTCTTTTGTCAGACAGTTCATGACCTTAAGTGTCTTGGATGTAGTATAGTAAACATCATTATGCCACTATAATGCCGCGTTAATCAATACAATTATTACCTTTTAAATATACACAATCGTCTTCTGTTGTACATTGCAATCGTATTTTATCAAGTGTTATTTTGTTGGTATAAATTACTAATTGCAAATTTTATTACTGTTTAATTCTAGTTGTAAAGATCCGGTAAAGTGTCTTGAATTGTAAACAGCATGCCGGGCCCACTGAAAAGCACATATTTTCCACTTTTCAAATGACACCTTCACTTCATTTACCACAGGGTCTGGCTGTATAATGAAATTCATTACTTTTAGAGGAGACAACTCTGACTAGTGTCTTTTATAACTCTACCTCTTCTGTTTTTAAATGTTCAGTCATTTAATTGGCTGACCATGTGATAAGAAACTGAACTATTAATTTTAGCCCTCCAACGAACAGATTGAGTGTAAATAATTTGACACTCCACCTGTCTGTTTTGGCCAGTTTAAATTTTTATCATATTAAAAATGATAGGTTTACATAGAATTTTCTTTTTTATATTTTTGAAATTGTAAACAATTTTAAAAAGAAGATTTCTGTATAACTTTGAACAAAAGATTACAGTACGCAAACTGTTTCGTCAGGTTAAATTACACTTTTATTTTTCTTAATAAAAATCTGATGTACAAAGAGCAGTGAAAATATTTCATTGTTTATTTTACGATGACGTAAATTGGTAAAAAAATGAAAGTGGCTGCTCGGATGTCCTGTTTGAATTGAATAGAAAAGAAATACACCTACCTGGAGATGTGGAGCATCTTTAATAGTACGCGTATATTTCACGGTAATTAATGGAATTGAATTTACCCAAGACGTAAAACATCGTCTATTTTGTTATGGACGTCTGTCATTTTTATTTTACTACGTTTAACCTTGAATGGACAATTATTATTTGTGACGTAGAAAGTCTATGTAATAGATCAATGAAATTCTCGGAATACTAAAAAAAATATTTATTATGCGGTTCATTAATGTCTTTTTTAATTAATTATTTGATTAATTATTGGCGGCGGAAGCATTTTTCTTTTTAATTTCTATGTGCAGAATATAATAACGGCTGCATTATTTTTGTAATCGCTGTTAATGGTTCACTACCGTGTTTTTTAAAAGAATTTAATGATGATTAACCTTTAGAAATTCCAAAACAGAACTGATGCTACTCTGTTAAACATTTAGCTTATAATAAACGAACAGCTTGGCCATAACAAACAGGTCGAGTGTCAAATTATTTACACTCAATCTGTTCGTTGCAGGGCTAAAATAAATAGTTCTGTTTCTTATCATATAGTCAGCGTATCTTAAATGACTGAATCATTTAAGAACAGAAGAGGTAAAGGTGTAAAAGACATTAGTCAGAGTTATCTCTCCTGAAAGTAATGAATTTCATTATACAGCCAGACCCTGTGGTTAATGAAGTGAAGTTGTCATTTGCAGTGTGGAAAATATGTGATTTTCAGAGGGCCCAGCATGCTGATAAGCGTACTGTTTCACTCAGTGAGGAAAGCAATTGTAAACCGCCTTTCTCCTCGTTTTACTTAGTAAAACCTCTACAGGTTCAAACCAGGATTTCGGCTGATGACCTAAACAACAACAAACGGACAGCAAAATGTCAATTTTCCCGAAGATTGTCAAGTTTTTATTAATTTTTTGATAGACTATAATATAATTAAGAAAATTACAACAGAATTTGTATCATCGTTACTTTCTGTACTTTTTGTGCAGTTTTACGCTAAAACAATATTGTTCTTGATATAATTTGTAAAAGAGTATGTATTTTGAAGTTTCTCTTGTTACTGAAAGACTATATCGTATTGAACATACTTAATAATTTCCAAAGTACATTTTGGACGCGTTTATCCCGGAACAGGTTATTCTATTTTTAATGATAAAGAAAACAAAAATTGGAGGAAGTTTTGCAAGTAAATTAAACAGCCTCGTATAAAGTAAGTTAAACGTGTAGTCTGCTTGTTTAAAATCGTGTACAGTATGCTTAATAGTACAGTAATATGATTACAGCTTGTCTGATTACACGAATTGGCTGCGTTGTCAATTACATAATAGCCTTACTTCTCCCTCTTAATTCTGTATAGTCTAGTATTGTTAAGCAGGATTTTATAACAGTTGTTTTTATACAGTGTCTTAAACTGCAATGTTCACTCACTGTTCACTGTTAAATCACTGTTCATGCAGCCGTCTCGAGCCGTTAGACAAGCATTTTTATATTGTACTGTTAGCGATATGTATTCGAGTTCAGTTGTCAACCCGGCGTAGAACAGCTGATCCATCATTTCTGTATAAATCCAATACTGTTCCTGTATAAATTTTTGTTGTTTAGGTCATCAGCCGAAAGTCTTGTTTGAACCTCTTGAAGCTTTACTAAGTAAAACGTGAAGTGAAGTAGTTAACAATTACCTTCCTCATTGAGTGGAAAAGTATGCTTAACAGCATGCCAGGTCCTCCGAAAAGCATTTACTTTCCACCATACCAACGACACCTTCACTTCATTCACCACAGGGCCTGGCTGTAGGCCTACAATGAAATTCATTACACTCAGAGGAGTTAACTCTGATTAGTGTGTTTTACACCACTACCTCTTACATGCTTCAGTCATATAATTAGCTGACCATGTGATAAGAAACAGTACTATTTTTTGTATCCCTGGAACTAGCAGATCAAAAGTTAATAATGTAACACTCCTGAGATAATATATAATTTAGTAAAAGTTTTGTTTTTGAAGAAAAACCCGTATTTTTTCTAATTCATCGTCATTGTCAACAACTATTTCACGGATTAACATAATATTTTGCAGGTTTGTTCTGTAATAATTATGGAAAACGATGAAGCAATAAAATTTAAAAGAAAATCATTACTTTTTAAGGTACGAAGACAGTTTTTTCTTCAAAAACAAAACTTTTTCTACAGTATACATTATCCCATTAAGCGTGTTTTTCGAAATAATTTTATAGAACAAAACCATGCGAAATACTTTGTTTTATTAATATACGCCATTTCCAACAAGTTTTAGTAACTTGAAAAAAATTAGAAAAGTTTTCCGAAACGGTTTTACAATCCGCATATTGCTCCTTTCTGCCGGAGGTTATAAAGGTGTATATAGACAGTAGTTTTTGTAGACAGTTCATTATGTTGTACGAACCATTGTGGGAGTAATCGCCGAGTATAAGTCAAGAACAGAGTCGTCTGACGCGCTTAATAAGATTTTCAATCAGGTTCCGGTTTATCAGGAAAGGACTCTTGGAACAATCAAGTTCGGATAAAAACATTCCTAATGTACCATTAAGCATAACAATCAAAATTAAGGATTTACATATTATTATGAATTTTTATATTCGTTATTCTTCTCTTGTTTTACATTATTATTTTGTTAAAAAAATCCTTGGCAATCTAATGAAAACTTCACACGATTCTTTCATACTGTTATGATAGACGGAGATGCAAAAAGTGAGACGGGTCTTAGGTGTGTTATACGCATGTGAATCGTAAAACATGAATTAACATGATTTATAATTATTATAAAGTGTTTAACATATTATTGTGTTTCGAATTTGTAATTATTTATTATCATATAACATGCGTTGTAACTTGTCAATTTATTGCATAGTATTTTTATATGTTTATTTTATTAATATATCTACTCGTATGTAATTATTAAGGTCTTTTATGACATCTTAGTTAATTGAGATCACGATCTCGTATTTTCTAGAAAAAAAACAAATGCATTTTCTGTTCAACGTAATTCAGTATTTTATTTTATTAACAATAAGTGTTTTTATAAAATCAACATTAATTTTTTATAGTAGAAAAATCGGTACCGTTTTAGATATTATTCAAAAGTGTTTTCGGCTTACAGTTTGTTCTAGTTAGTTTTCTGAAATTATTGTGTTTAAGTTAGAAAGGGTGGTTTGAACTTCTACTGTAGAGGTTTTACTCTAGAGGTTACTGTAGAGGGAGTTTTATTAAGGAAAATACCAGAGTAAGGTAGTTTACTACTGCATTCCTCATTGAGTTAAAAGAGTATTCTTATCAGCGTGCCAAGTCTCCGAAAAGCATCTACTTTCCATCCCGTTAATGACACTATCACCTCATTCACCACATGGTCTGGCTGTATAGTTCAATTCATTACTCTCAGGGGAGATAACTCTTGACCAGTGTATTTTACACCTCTACCTCTTCTGTTTTTAATTAAGTCATATAATTGGCTGACTATTTTTTAAGAAACAGTACTATTTTTTTAACCCTGAAACCTGCAGATCGAGTCCAATTAATTTAACTCTCCACCTGCCCGTTATGGGCAGGTGGAGTTTGTTTAAGTATTACTCCTAAATTAAAATTACAAACGTGAAGATTAATTTAGTTTTAACGTTCAATTATTTAAGATTTAAAAGAATTTGAGAGTTTTTGAAAGAAAAATATGTAGGGACAGTCTCCGGATTTAGTACTCACGGTTGTATACTGGTGGTAGGTTTTAACTATTTCTAACACTCCAGGGAATCCCCGTTCAGGATAATAAAAAAAAATAACAACGTTGCCATCTTTGTTTCCTTTTATTTAATAGAAGTAGGCTACTTACGGTCTTTCTCTTTATAACTGCCGTTTCCTTTACACAAAAGGTTATATTTATAAAATTCTTTCAACTGCGTTGTCCTAGTTACAAATGTTTCTTTAGTATTCAATTTCTGTACTTATTATTTTTGGCTTGTATATTCTAGTTTGTAAAAAGTGAATTCTGTATAGTTTTTCTTTAGTTTAGTTCTAAAACATTTTCTATTCTGTAGGAATAATGACAATATGATCAAAGGTTAATGACCTTCATGTATGTGTTTACTTTTGAATACTTTTAACAATATACAGTCGATTTGATCACGCTTATGGTTATAACTTATAATATTTCCAAGAATTATACCAGGTCATCGAGAAAGGTTGCTCCATTTTTAAAACAAATACAGTTTAAAAACTACTGGATATAAAGTCTTCTTTGTTTTTGTTGTAAATAGAATATTAAAGTTTTTTTACAACTTAATTAATTTCTATATGAACACCGTAGGTTGCTCTGCCACATCTAAACGATAGTCGACGTCTGTCCAAGTGTGCTGTGTCATGTCGAGCGCGAGCGAAGCTGAAGCAATTCGATGTCGTAAATGATTCATATTTCGAATCTTCTTATTATAGACATGGTTTTTAACATAAACCCAGAAGAAAAAAATCAAGTGGGGTTAAATCTGGATTCCTCGGTGGCCAAAGCACAGAATTGGCCTAACCGATCCATCGGTCACGGTCAGGGAACCTTTCATTGAGGGCGGGGCGCACTAGAAGACTGAAATGAAGGGTCTTTTTGCCAAATTATGTTATTATTTTTCAATGCAATTTTTTAAATTTGCGGTACAGTCGTACCAACAAAAAAGTTTTAGTATATTCTGTTTAATAACAAAAAAAAATGTATGACTATCTCCGGTAGTTTTTAAACTTTAAATTTTTAAAATTAATGCAACGTTTCTCGATGCCCCGGTATTATTTAATTTCTCATCATTTGTATGTACCTCTGTATATACATTTAGAAATAAACTATGAACGGTTGTATTAAAGATGAATATCCATTAATAAAATTTATAATACATTTTATATTTTTCGTGCAGTACTCGTTTTTGGCTGGTTTATTTTTTTATAACATCAATATCATGGCGGATGCAATTACTTCTGAAATACAGATACAATGTTTAGTCTGCTGTTTTAGTGTGCGTACAACAACTTCGCGAGGTCACTATAGCATCCTTGGGTTATCCCCTTCATTTATTTTATAGTTACCTGATGGTATACTAATAATAATAAGAAGAGGAATCTCAGTAAACTTTATCAACTGTATTAATATTTGTTTAAAATGAATTGTTTTCTGTGTGTACACGGATTGAAATTCAGTTAAATGAGAAATAAAGTAATTTATATCTGTTACTTAATAAGTGTAACTTGTTATTTATGTGACTGTCGACATAATTAACGCTGTAATATCTGGATTTTTATCATACTTCTGTTTTGTTTTTAAAAATTTTTTTAGTTTTTTTGAAGTCGCATCGACAGCTTGGTTATTAGCGGATACTGTAGGTTTTTGGTGTTGTAACGGTGGGTTTTTACGTGCTAAAATTTCCAGATCCTAGCTGGGATTCGAACCCGAGATCTTCCGCTATGTAGGCTAGAGAGCTCTTTGTTATTATTAGTAATTAGCAAGCCCCGCGCGGCTTCACACGTGAAACGTGTAATAAATATTTAAAAGAAATTGTTTAACTGCTAGATCACTGTACTCCAATGTGTGTGTGCGCGCGCACAAACACACACACGCACATACTTTCGATAATTTTCCCCGCGTACGTCTCTCGCCTGCATCAAACCCCTTCATCTACTTCAGCAATACAGCAATACGTACTCACATGTACTTACACATACATATTTATGAAAATCTTCATTACGGCCCTTTCCGGTTATCATTTTTGAAAATTTAAAAATAAAATTTTGCTGTGAATATAAATGCAAATATGATGTCAAAATTTCGTGAAAATCCGTTAAGTAGTTTTGGAAATTAGCCTGCACAAAAAGCACGCTTTGTATTTATAATATTATTAAAGATTTTATAGATTGAAGTATAATATCCTCAGTGCTAAAAAAAATCATCCTCAAAAATCATCCTCAGTGCTAATCCAGTACATTTATCATCGAAAAATGTTTGGTTACAAATCATATTAGTTTTCAGATAATTTTTAGCGAAGGATAAACTGGCTGCCTCCATGGCATGTAGTGACTTAACGTTTTAGTCTACTTAATGTAAGGTAACAGGCGGTAACTTAATAACAGACAGGCGAAGAGGCAAATTTTACTCTCAATCTGTTCGTTGCAGGGCTTAAATAAATAGTTCTGTTTCTTATCACATGGTCAGCCAATTAAATGACTGAAGCATTTAAGAGCAGAAGAGGCAGAGGTGTAAAAGACACTAATCAGAGTTATCTCCTCTGAAAGTCATGGATTTCATTATACAGCCAGACCCTGTGGTGAATGAAGTGAAGGTGTCATGTGCAGAGTGGAAAATATGTGCTTTTCAGAGGGCCCGGCATGCTGATAAGCGTACTTTTCCACTCAGTGAGGAAGGCAATGGTAAACCACCTTACTTCTCGTTTTACTTAGTAAAACCTCTACAGGTTCAAACCAGCTTTTCAGCTGATGACCTAAACAACAACAATGTAAGGTCTCGGTTTTGATTCCCGGTTAGGGTTTGAAAATTTTAACACACTAAAACCCACCATTACAGTACTAAAACCACAGTTTTCATTAATGACCAAGCTGTCAATGAGACTTAAAATAAATGAAAAAAGATCTTTGTCCACCTGTACATATTCTTGTCTTACAAGATTACTTTTTATTATTTAACACAATATATAATATAAGGAACAATATACAATTAACCCAAAATTTGATTAACATAATGATCAAATTTGTTGTTACTAATGTGTATAAAGAAACTATAAATGTCACAATATAGATGAAATTTAATCTCCTGGTGGATTCATTTATTTCATACGTCATACGTGTCAATGAAATTATTAGGTATTCCATTTGGAAGTTGTTGAAATGTACTGTAAATTATTTTACAGATGAAAATGTACTTTTATGATATTAAGGTATAGTTGATGAACTTTTTGAATTCCGATCTGTGGAAATTAATTTTCATTTTGTTTTTCTTTGCTTGTTGCAGGAATTCAAGAGTGGTTTAACACCTTTACATATAGCTATCCAAATGAAGAATGATAGACTTTGCGAGTTCCTTTTAACTTATTGTAGGGGTAAGATTGACGTAGAAACAGAAACATATTCTGGAATGACTGCGTATGAATTGGCAAGCCGTGAACATCCTGAATTAGCTATTCGTTTATTACACCACGGAGCTATTTACTATCCTCCTGATGATTCTGATAGTGAATACGATGAAGACAGTGAAAATGATGATGATGATGAGGTTTGTATTTTATTGTTTAGTAATATCTATTATAAAATGATAAAAAATGATAAAATGCTGTAAAATGATAAAAAATTCATAGTTGTCAAAATTAAAATATAGTTTTTAGTAAATGCAGTGCTTATGCCTATACTATTTTTCAGTGGTCCTAATACTTGCTCTCATAGCTCTGTTATATATTTTGTCAGCCATTTTTTTTGGTCTTTCAATAACAATTACAGTAGTTTCCGTTTAATACGCTGACAGCTAAAACGATTTTCTGCTTAACACACAATCAATCTGCCTAATGCACCCTCAAAATTGATGACTATTTTAAAAATAAGTAATGGGAATATGTTATTAGTTACGCAGGATATAAATTATGTACATATGTAATAGTGGTGGTATGTTTTTTTAAATTAAATGTGATGTTCAAAAAGAAGTATATATCTTTGTTTTTTTATGTACTAGAGGTCTTAGTTTTGGTTTCAGTCGTTGTGCATATGTTATCATTTATTCCAAAGTATTAGTCTTATATGATTTACTCCATCTCTAGCCACCTAATATAATTCTTCTTCTTCACTTCAAGGTCTAGGTTTAGTGAACCTTTTTCAGTACCCATCTTTTCTTCGGTCTTCCCACATCTCTCGTACCAATTTGTCTACAATGAGCCTCTATTGGCATCCTTTCATATATCATTCTGTTCAAGTGACTGCATCAGTTTCTTCGATTTTGTAAGATCTTGTCACTTAGTGGTGGAACAACCACAACTCTTCTGATTTCATCATTCCTTATCCTGTCCGTTCTAGAGCATCCCAACATACTACACAAAAATCTTGTCTATGCAGCTAATATAATTGTATAGGGTTATTTATACGACATAAGTTTTATATGACTATTTAATTATTCTGCATCATCTTGATATGTTAGTGTATGTTATTTGGATTTGAACTAATCTGATAGACTTTGTTCCCAACAATTTTTGTTTATTGGATCCCGGTTAATTCTTCATTGTAAATCTAGTTAATTTTAAAATATTCAAGTTTTTACAGTTCCTACACTTATACGAGCTCAAATATAACTCGTATATCCTTGTCGTCTTGTTTTCATGAAAAGTCAGTAATTTAATTTCTGTGCATTTGTTTGGAACAAATTTCTATAACTTAGAAATTATATATTACTTTGTAAAACGGAACACCATTCTTCGCTCAATGTTTAGAAAGTCTTAATACAGTTACCATTGTAATATGGTACAGTACTTTTAATATCATAGATCTGATAATCAGTTCTTACAAAACCAGTTTTCTGAATAAGTTGTTCTTTTGTATTCTTCAACATTCTCTACAATATCTTCATAATTATACATTGAAGATTCAGTACAGGTTGTTGCTAACAGATATCACTACTGTACACAATGTATGTTGTTCATTCAAGATAGTAATAAGTTATTAATAAATTTTGTTTTGTTTTTGTTACAGATGTTTGGTAAACCGCATTTTTCAATTAGTGGAATGAATGGAGCAAATGGTGGAAATATTGTTAATGTAAGTGCATGATAATTGTTTCCTAAAATTTATTCATTCGGCTGATAAATTTAAATTTCAAGAAGAAAATTGTTAAAAAAGATATTTGTGATTATTTTTTAAATAAAATAACTCATTAAATATCTTTTTGTACATATCATTTTGTTGTTATAAAGACAGTTGTTGAAATATTTCAATTAGAATGTTTATAAGAACTGATGATATGAGATGGATGATGGAAATGAAGGTAGAAGCTGTGAAAAGAAAAATGAAATTTCAGATGAAGATGATGGTTGATATCTTGATATTACTGAATTATGTTGATGATGATTGATGACTATTTATTATATAAATCATTACTTTAAATAAAATCATTCATAATGTACCTTAATATAATCCTGTACTGTATTCTTAATTTCTTCCTAATAACGATTTTGATTTTTTTAAAATACATACATATATCTTACGTTGTACTAACAAAATTGGGAGTATCTTATCCTAATTTTTGTAGATTAATGAGGGAGTCTACCTTTTTTTGCCAATTTCTACATTTAATAATAATTGTTGTAGTTTTCTGTATATTACCCGATAGCGTATGAAGGGTATTTACAAAGTTCCCGGAATGGTGATTCGGTTAGCTAATGTTATGACCTTATGGCAATGCTTACCTAGTCACCTTCAAAAAAGGATCACACACACACACACACACTTGCTCCATCAGTCCTGCCATCCATCAGTGGCTTCTTTCGGAATCTGTTGGAAAGCCGAGCTGAGTCATCGCATTTGATTCAATGTCCTCCAAGGTTGCAAAACATTTCTCTTTCTTAAACCATACAAACCAGTTGTAAACAGCTGATTATTTTGTGCATTATCACCGTAAACTTGCAGAGCCAACAGCGTCTCTGGACCCGACTTTCCCAATTTGTACATGAACTTGATGTTCGCACGCTGTTGGAACTGCGACATTGTGTTGACGGACAACCACTCACATCCATGTCCCATGGAGCACTGACACAACTATGAACTATCCAAACATGTTCAAATAAGAGTGTGCATGAAATCATATCACTAGTTTGTTTATATTATCACTTGTTTGGTGACGACAAGCCAATTCCAGGAATTTTTTGAATTCCGTCATATTTTGCACACAGTTTTAACAGATAAAAAATTGTCTTAAAGTTAATTACAACTCCAAGGGATTGAATTAACGATTAGATTAATCTCTATAATTTGTCAGAACCATTTTTAAATGTTCAAAAAGTATTATAATAAAAAATATTTAAAATAAAATAAGATTTGTAACGTTTTATAAAAAGAGCTTCTGTCACGTCATAGTATATTTAATTACAACACTTTGGTAGAAAATTGTGGATAGTACTGAAATTATAATTTTTCTTGAGTTTCATGACTTGTAAAATTGTAATTTACAGAAAACATTCAGTAAAATTTTTAAGGATCATCTTAAGTTACTGAGAACATTAATAATAAATTTTGTTTGTATATTTCCAGATAGGGGTTGTTTTTAAGAAACAAAATTTTCTTAAAATAAATTTTTGTTTTGTTTTTCAAGGTAGACTTCCTCTCCCCTTATAAGTAATTTTAAAAAAAATTGTCATGTACCTGAACAAGTAAAATCTACAAATAATTTAAAAAAGAATCATAAAAATTGTTTAAATTATTTATATGTTTGAGATGAATATATATATTAAAAGAAGTCTAATTTTTCAGATGAAAACTATTGTGATTTCAAATAATTTATAAATTTTTGTTGGTAAGTTCTTTATTATTTAGTTGACAATTGAATTGTAGCGAGTGTTTTTCAAAGTATTGTTAAAATTTAAGATTAATGGATCTGTAGATCCAAAATATCAAGACACTTGATGAATAATGTCGTATCAATCGAAATCTATGGCACAGGACAGACTTGCTGACTGAAATAAAATTACTTTTAAACAAATCGTATTAGCTTCTAGATTGTGGAAGTCTGATCAATCTTATAGTTTTATTTTATTTATTTTTATTACTAGTATATTGATAATATAAAAAATTATAAACAGGTTCAAGCATGTACCAAATATAAGTAAGATTAGGTTTGGCAAAGAGCGGTTTTTTAGCTGGTTTCGATTGAACTGTGCAAAGCTATTCGTATGGATATTTTAAAAAAATTTATACCATTTTATTTGTTGGCAGTTATAATTTTATTTATAAAAATAGTTAAATTTTTTGTGATTTAAGAGCATATTTAATGTATTATAATTAGTAATTAATGTTACATTTTGTCTGATTTTGTTTTATATTTATGTTTTCTTTATGTGTTCACAAAAAATAAAATTCTGAACTAATTTATTTAAATATCTGGTCAGTCTCTCCAATAAAAAGAAATAATATGTTTTTAATTTTTATTGAATTATAAAGTAAGAAATTTAAATTGCAAGTTTAATTTCATTTTTATTCCTTAAATGAGTTTACAAAGCTTTTTTCTTCGTTTTGACCAAATGGGGATTATGCACTAACTGAACTTATCTTTTGTTTTTTTGTTGATCCCATGTTCGTAGAATTTCCTCCTAGGAATCTTAAAATTACTTTTATTAAACTAATTTAAAATGATCTTTTGTTTAAACATTGTAAATTTTTAACAGATGATGAAATGTGTGAATTTTTTTAATTTTTTCGTTAGTTAATCTACATTGGATATTGGGACAGAGTATTGGTAGTTTTTAACTTCACACATGCACTGATAAAACTGTAAAACCTTAAAATTTAGAAAATATAAATTTATTAATCATATTTTTTAACTAGTTTCTGTTTTTCATGATACATGATATTGAATATTAAACATTGAATTATGTTAAATTTTAACATAATAGAAGCCAATTGGTATAATTACTATTAAATGAAAATTTTGGATTCTATACTAAACTGAGCTAATGGAAATTTAAATTATCAAAAAAAATCAATTATTTATTTATTCTTTCCTATGATATATTAACCCAAAACAGTTTCACGGTACTAAATCTCAGGTTGTAAAAAATATATTTTTGAATTTCAGAAATATTTAAAGTGCTTCAGTGTTCATTTTTTATTACTTTATTTATTCATTATTTATTTATTTATTTAATTGTAGTGATAATAAATCTACTTTCAATAAAGGGGGGGGGGGGGCAAATGTAAAAAGGTTTAGAATTAGTTACCATTTTGTTTTCTGCCTATTGCTTTTAATATTATGTTGTAAAAAATAGTTTTCTATTAATTGTAATTATGAATATTTATAAATAGTATATTGGTGTATAAATTTTAATATTATTAATTTTTTTTCAAGTAGTTATGCTCTTAAATCTATTCATTATATTAATCATTGAATTTTTAAAGCAGATTGTTTAAAGGAATAGAATGTATGACAAAATTTTTAAAAAAATTGTTTGCAAAGATTAATTTAAAAGTTGTAAAAGTTGTATTCGGTTATTTTTTAAACGAAATATTGGAGTAAGATTTGTGTGAATGTGATGAATGGTTGTTAAAGTATACAGGTGTCATTTTAAATTTATTTGTGAAATATTATATTCCAAAAATATAGTTATGTGATTTATATGTAAATCAATAGTTTTAATTTCTTTTTTATTGTCATCTAATGTACATATAGCTAAAAAAAATGTTATGTTATTTATTGTAATAACAATATAATTTATTGTTAATATATTAAACTTATTTAATTTTTTATATATGTAAGTTATTAATGTAATGTTGTAAAAATTAATTTTATTATTTTTTATGATAATAAATAAGTTTGTATTATAAAAATATGTTATTTGATTGGATTACAAAATTTGGATTGATTTTTTTTTTAATAAGAGGACTGTGTCTAGTCAGCTAAAATTTTGAAGCTAGGAAATTACATGGGTTATGTCGTAATGTAATGTGGACTAATTAATGATAAAGTCAGTAAGTAGTAAATTTATTTGAACATATTAGATAATAATTATGTTAAGATGTGACTAAAAGTCTTATTTTTTTATTTAATTGACTTAAATATCTAAAGTAGTAATGTGGAAATAATTCTACCATTTCTTATCAAATAAAATTAAATAGTTCTCACCAGGAATCAAACACCCTACTTTTGGTTGCATTCAATTGTTCATACCACTGAACATTTACAACCATTTTGAAGAAAAATATACTGATATACTTTTTTTTAGTTTAATTAAAGTGTAATCAACTGCTTTGGTTATTAGTATGTTTTTACGTGTAATAATTCCAGACCCTAGCTGGGAATCAAACAAGAGACCTTTGCTTTGCACAGTCTAACGCTATAACTACCATGCTACTGATTTCTGTTTTATACAGTCATTAATGCAAAATGGAGTTCATGTAACTATTAGTTGTCATGAATACATAAAATGCGATACACAATTGAACACTGTTAGGTATAAAGGTGTTAAGCGCCAAAATTTTGAAATTGGGGTTATTGAACAGAAAGTTGCTTAATGCATCTGTCAGCGTTGTATTTTAGTTTCTGTTGTAACTGTTGTATAACTGTTGTTATACAACTGTTGTTATAACTGTTGTAGTTTCAAAAACTGCCATGTTGCCATCTGACATCCACTGGTTTAAGTAAGAATGGGCCTTTTACAATTGATCAAAATCATGAAATTCCATTTAACCCTTTTTTGCCCTCCAGTCTTTAATTATTATTTGGCCAAAGCTATTTGGATATACATATGCACAAGTTGACTTTTATTCCAATTGTCGTAGATATCATTCCTAGTTAGGTCTGGTATTATTGCGCAAAACAATTAGGTATAAAACAGGAAATGTCCTGTTTATGCTACTAATTTCCATTATTAAGAAAATTTATTTTTAATTAAACATGATATTCTTTAATAATAATAATACATTAAATTGGTTGCTGTCATATTAAGGGGAATACACAATTGTTTTATATCTGGGCAAGTGAATTAAAACACTAAAGGAAGCTTTAGTTAAACTAATTGTCATATTGGAGTAGTTTCAGAAAATAAAAGTTAATAATTATCAGCTTGCCATCTTAGGTAGTGGATGACTCAAACAAGTTAGAACATTATTTTGTTTTTAAATCGTTTCCAATGACAGTCATTATTAACTTAACAGTTGATACAACTGAAAAACTGTGTTTAAGTGTATTTTGAGTTTTTAAAAACGTACATGAACAAAACTTTTTTTTATAATGGTAATATATAAAAAAATTTCCACTAAAATTTACATTTGCTTCACGATAAGTATTGGCGTTGAAAAATATGAATTTTTATATTTTATTTCATATACAGACATATTTTTCCTCATTTTAATTTGTGTGTTATAATAATTGTTGGACTACAGCCAGGCAAATAAAATTATGCACTTTGAGGCTATGATCAATAACATGTATTTAAATGTAACAATCCAGTTAAGTATCCTGTTGTAAAAATATATTTTAGATTATAACGTGAGAGATTTAGCTAAGAAATAATGTATAAACAAAATGTTTTACCTACTGGATTGTTTATTCTGAAAAAATATTTCAAGTCAACTTAATTTTGTTAATAACTTTTAGTCACACTTTATTTACTGCCTTCGGAAGTTCAATTTGATACACATTTTGTTGAAAAATATATATTGTGTCAAACATATTCAATAAATATTGTGCGTCATAAAAGAACTTACAAAAAAAATAAATGTCTTATTTTTTGTATAATTGTGTGTTGATTTATTTTCATACCTGTTATTGAATGTAGATTTTAATTTACTATTTACACAAAAACAAAATAACTGAAGGAATTTTGACTTCTGAACATTTTTAGGTTTTTAGCAATAGATTTGAAGTATGAAATTAATGGTATGTGGATGCGATATGAGATTGCCATTCACAGTCATCGCTCTGGCACAATGGTTAAACAGCTAAAGATTATAATGCACCGTAGTCGCTAATGATGACATAGTTTTACACAAACTAAAAAAATTTGTGGCATCACAAATTAAAAATATTGGGTAGAAAACAATAGATCAAAACAGTTGTTAGGTTCTGCAGCCCGAAACTTAATTGTTAAGCATTTTACTAAGAAGTTACCAAAGTATATACTGGAGAACCAAGACAATTTATCGGGGTTCTGTCTTAGACTGAAACGAATGCATGGGGTGAAACTAGCTGTTGTATAAATACACTGGATGGGAAAGAGTAATACATAGGGGAAAGGGAAGACTCACTTTTACAATTGGACTTAATACTACAAACAAAGGAGGTCACTTACTTGGTATTGAACTTAGCCGAGTCGAAGCCTGTAGAATTGAACACGGAGAGCACGTTGCAATGAAGAATCGTTGAGAAAGCCCGTTATCTATTAAAGCACTTTTATACACACATAAACAGCATAATATTACCAGTTCAGCAGTTAAATACGTAAGCATAAACAATCGAGGTTAGCACAAACAAGAACAAAGCCATTGTCAACACATCCCACTAGATGCGTGACCGAAAAGAGCCTCTAAAACGATGCGTTCATAGCACCAGCCAACATACAAAGTGAGAAACAAAGAAAACGGAAGGAAGCGGGTATTAAGGTATCGTGGGTGGGGAGATCGGTCAATAAGTAGATCGAAAATTAGATAAACAACTAATAGATAGCGCGTGGGTTCAAATTAATAAATCAGCACAATGCAATGAAATTGTGTACAGACCTGGGTAACATTGGCGTTAACAACGGTAAAGAATATTTTTCTGGGTTATCAGGTATAAACTATAATGGTCAATAGCCTTTATCAAAGTTTTACATAAAATATAAAACCCACCAAAAAAGGTACTGGACTAGTTCTTCAAACTGTATCTATTTACACTTCATCTGTCAAAACACAGACTTTACATCTACTCAAATTCCAAGGGCGTAAAGTATCATTGGCAGTTAAAAAACTGTCTGTATTCAAGTTCTTAAAAGAAGTCAAATTAGTATTAACTACTAATTCAGTACACATTGTTAACAAATTTGTCCAAAATAAATCTAAGATTGTTGTATCACAATCAGTGTATCATTAAAACCATTGTGCAATTTATAATGTAACATATATTTTTGATATGATTAGACTATAAGCATGAAAGATAATGTGGAAAGAATCTTGGGGTTTGTCGAGAAATTGTACTTGACTATATTGTATTCGAAAGGAAGAAAAAATGAAGGTGATTTTATATAATCTGTGTACCACAGAAGTACTCGCCACTGATTGTTACTAGAAAATTTTTCTCATATGATAACTATCGAATAACTTCGAATTAACCCAATTAAGTACAGGACGAGAAATTGCACGTGAGCTTACTGCTAGCCTCATAAGGGTGCATTAAATGGACTAGTTTAGTGTTTTTCGTGGTTTCCACTGTGCACTTTAAGGAAGTATAAAATTGGAAATAAATGTCTATTATAATGTGTGAAAATTAAAATGTTATTTAATATAACTTATACATCTTTAAACATTTTATAATATGGTTTCATACATCTTTTGACTGCTCATAATGGGCACATGGAGTGTTAAATTATTTGCACTTGATCTGCTATTTCCAGAGCTACAAAAAATAGTTCTGTTTGTTATCAAATGGTCAGCCAATATGACTGAACCATTTAAAAACAGAAGACGTAGAAGTGTAAAAGACACTAGTCAAAGGTTACCTTCTCTGAGAGTCATTAATTTCATTATACAGCCAGACCCTGTAGTGAATTAGGTGAAGGTGTCATTTGCAGGGTGGAAGGTGGTAGGTACTTTTCGGAGGGCCTGGCTACTGATAAGTATACTTTTCCACTCAGTGAGGAAGGTATCGGTAAACCACCTTACTCCTTCTTTTACTTAGTAAAGCCTCTAGAGGTTCAAACCAGTCTTTTGGCTGTTGACCTAAACAACGCACATCTTTTGAAAAAACTTATAATGTTGATATGTTCAGTTTTTTGTTTTTTGTTTCCTCTGAACACTTTCATTATCACCTTCTGATTAAATGAAAAACAATTTTCCTAAATTAAATTAATTCATTTATGTTCCTAGTATACTGTAATTCACTGAATTTAGTTTATAAGAGTTTACTGATACTATAACAGATAAAAATTCATCTGAACTTTTTGTTTAGAATCAAGATTTAAGATCAAGTTTTAAGATTTGTAAATTTCTAAATCACAATTTTATTTATGGATACATCAAACGTTATGAACAAGAGTCTTCTTAACGTGTATCAAAATCTATATAATGTTGATGGATTCATTTATAAACTTATTTAGATATTAATTCAAAACAGTATATATGTGTAAATGTTAATTTTGATTCTGAAAAAATGAGTTAAATATTGCTTTAAATTTCACAACAAATTTTGTTTTCTGTACTTGTTCAGTGAAAACTGCTATTTTGAAATGTTCCAATGTATTAGGTAACGAAATCTAATTATCAGTGTAAACGAAAAGTGATGATGAGCTGTAATTATTTGAAATTTGAAAAAAACCCGTACAAGTAGCTCATTAGTTTTATTTTAAAAACTATTTATTAATGGAATTAATATTATTTTAACAATTAAACATAAATACTTGTTAAAAAAATTTTTTAATCGGTAAAATATTCCAGTAGCAGCAGCCTTGCAGTCTAGAAGAATCTGTTAGATGTTAGAATCATTTTAAAACAAAACAACACATGTTAGTATTAGTCATGGAGTTATTTTTGAAACAGCCCAAAAGAGGAGATCCAAACTAGTCGTGGGACATTCCACGAATGTTGCCAACTTTTATTTTTGGCACAGCTGCCCAGTTATTACATCTATTTTTGCTTCTTGGGTTTTCTTTTTATAAACAAACATTAATTCTTTGATTAACTATAAAGTTCGTTGAAATGTTATTACCAGTGAATAATTTATTTACTACAAAGCAATCATAATAATAGTGAATGAAAATGAGTAATAAAATTTTTTAATTAGTGTATAATAAGTAAATAGCATGTGTAAATAAAATCACCACCTTCCATAATGTACTGGGTGGTTAGTGCGCTAGATGACAAAGTGGAAGGTCCTGAGTTAAGAAGGTTCCTGGCTAAGGTTTTAATATTGTAACACACTGAAATCCAACGGTTTTATCATCCATCTGTAAACACGTATCTCCTTTCAATTATTTCGATTGCACCCTAACCTATAAAATTAATGCGGATGTTACTAAAGGTCAAACCAATTGCTGTGAATACAAGTATGATGCGCATACTTGACTTTGACCCTGCATACCCCTCCGATCTACAGTTAGATGTACAAAGGAGTATTGTTGAAAATTTACAACAACCATTGTATTTTGTAGGCATGCTGTTTTATTGTTGATTACATATGCTGCACTATTGCAGTACATGCAAGACTACTACGCAGATGCACGTTTTACCAAGCGCTTTCCTTGTGAAAATTAGGCTATAGCAAGATAGATTTGAGGTAGTATGTAGTGATAAAACTTATTTTTTGATAACGTGTTACTGAAAATAACAGCCTGCTCGATAACAGGATTCTATAACCTGTTATTAAAATAAGAGTGTTATCATCCAGCAAATACAAAAAACAAAATACATTGTAGTAAAAGGTAATAACATGACACATGCAGAAAAGAAGTGAACTAAATTATTCACTTAAGGTAGATTTTTGGTACAAAGGTTTATTGGTACTTAAAATGGTTGTCAAAACAAACCATCTGGCAGCAACATCATGACTCACTGGACGATTTTTTTTGAGTATTGACTTGCTTTAATCCTGCCGACGCCTTTATGGATGCATTGCTGCTGACTTCTCGGCTCAGTGTACAATCTATAGTAATTATAATGCCTTGCTGTGTGTCCGTGAAAGATTCAGCGCAACTGGCCACTCTTGTGTTGGAAATAGTGCTGCTTGTCTTAACTTTGTGTCCATGAGAGATTCAGTGAGATTTGCCTCTTTGTGTTTGCATTATTAACAGTATTGTAACGTTGTTGAACTTAAAAGTGTTGTTATTAGACGAAAAGGTTATTGGTAACTTCATTCAGTTTTAGCAGTCTTGTGCTGTTATAACAGTCAGGCAAGCGTCATTTGTACATCAGTTTATAAAACGGCTTTGAATCACAGTGTTATAAAGTAACAGGTTATTAATCCTGTTACATTAAATAAGCCCCATCACTAGCAGTATGTGGACTGCACACTGTAATCTAAAAAAATAAAATACTATATGTAAGTTTACTTGAAAATCTGTTATTTTTAAAAAATACAGATTTGATGCAATATACAACAAAAATTAAAGATTAGATTACGTTCATGTACATTTTCTGCCTACTGCTTAGTTTAATGTCAAATTGTGATTTTCTTTAAAACCCATATGAAACTGATTCGATGAACATGTTCATCTGCATAGCCAGAAATATATTTATTATTTACACTTTTGTCGTAAAATGCACACTAAGGTTGCAATCTTAAAACATTCCAATTTTTTATGAGCAAAATATAGAAAAACACTTAATTGACACTAAAAACAACCGTAGAAGAAAATCATGTTCAAACTAAAAGATAGGGTTTTTAAATTTTCTACAACTTTAATTAAACTTACTTTCACCCTAAATAAATATTAACATCTCAGTCTTAAAATAAACCATTTTTACTTCAGGAGCACAGCCTCTAAGAATTCCAGCAGACACTTACCCTACATTGTAGAACATAAAAACTGTAATAAAGAGGTAATTTTTAAGAAATTATATGAACTGTTTTTGAGAAAATCGCAAAAAAGTGAAAAATTGTATCAATAAACTACTACTTTCGATTGACCGATTTTAATTTAAATGTTTGTGTTTGGTCCTCTAGTGGTTCCTTACTTACATTCCACATTTCAACTTCGTAAGCTGTTTCCTTCTTCAGATATTTTGTTCGCACACACATCAGTTACAACATGTTTTTTGAGTTCAGAGGGCCTGAAAACACGTATTTCTGATGAAAACTCGATTTCAAAAAATTGACATGAAACAATACTTTCCGTCCCTACATATTCACATAAGGCATGAGTTCAGAGAGAGTCAAGATCAAACTCAGAACAGGAAATGTAAAAATTATCCATAATCTGTCCCAATGTATTTCTTTAAACTCTATTTGATTTCAAATAGGGCCTCTAGGCCAGCATAGTCAGTCAGTTGGTAGACAGTCTATTAATTAGTAATTGTAAAGTACCACTGATTGGTCAAGTACTTAGTATGATCAACAGCTCAAAAACATCAATGTGCATGAAAAACCCCTGTTGCATGTCTATTTTGAAATTATTGTCACTAAAAACAAAAAAAAAATGGTAAAAATTGTTTGGTTGTTTGAAAACAGGAGTCCCTAATAACACAAATTAATCAATAAAAACCAATTCCGGCGTCCAATATTTGGACATCAAAAGTTCAACTAAAAAATGCAGGCGTCCTATTATTAGTACATTGACTAAAGAATTCTATGAATTTTTATTTCTCATACTATTTTTATAAACAACGTATGAAAATGATCAGTAAGATAAATATGTAGACTGAAAAAATACATGTATTTTTCACAAGGTACCTACTGCTTAAAAATGCCAGCCTTTTTTGTGTGATTTGTAGCATTTTATACATCTATTCATAATTTTGCCACTTTTCAAGATATCTTAATGATTTTTTCTTTTGTTCATAATGATCTTGTATCACATTTTCCTTAAAACACATTTCTTACGATTTAAAAAATACAAAATATTAAAATATTTAGGCCTACTTGCACACATTTTTTGTTGAAATTTTTCTTTATTTAAAAAAATCACACAAACTTCATTTAAATCTGTTCAAAAACAGTTTAATTATAGAAAATCACCAAAAATCATTTATGTATTGTAAAAAAAATACCTCCTTTAATCAACCAAGTTTTTTCAATCAATATTAATCAAACTCAAAACAGAATCTACATGTATACAAAATCTTAAGGGGCACCGGCATATTTTGGTTGCACTTTTGACATCCTAATACTAAGAAGCTAGCATTCTAAGGGTTATTACTAGACAGTGGTTACCGAAGCACTTTGATGGTTGGTTGCCTCATCTCGATGGTTCATGGGGTTTCTTACTGTTCTAAATTGAACAGATTACAATGTAAACACATTAGGGTAAAAAAGTTCTTTTTTGATATAATACATAAAAGGTTTTTTCTCTGCAATCTTTGTTTGTTTTTACTATGAAGTAATAACTGCCTATAATAGGGTAAATGTGTTGGGTACATAACCAAACCAAGTTTATGCAATCAGGTTTACCATCTAATCAAAAGTATAACTTACGTCGTTTAATCTTTTTTATTGAATATTTTGGTATTTAGCTGGTAGTTACATTTTCAAAAAAATGTAATTCTTTTTACTATCAGTTTTTTAAACGTATATTATATACTTTAAGGAGAGATAACAACCTAATGTCGATTATGAAAGAAAGTTTGTGGTTGCTATGGCAACCGCTCAGGAATCTGCAATATGATTTTATGCAACCCGCCAAACTTTACAGCACAGCTGTAACGTCGCCTAGACGCCTATTATAAAAAAACAACCAGATTTAAATAGATTCGATGAACGACTATACTATATTATAGTAATAATTATAATTATTATATGTTACCCTTTGAGTTTTCTATATAGTATACTAAAAGAGTTTATACTGTAATTAGTATTAGCAGTATATTTATTTAATCCTTTAAATAAACCTCATTATTTATTTTTTAAAACCTTTAATTTAATTAAAAAAGTCCTATAACGGTCCATGAAATTTGTATAATACATCCGAATGCAACAGTTTTAGAGAAAATCAAAATATATCTAACAGGCTGTGTATTAATGTAACAAGATGGAGTATCGGTAAAGTATGTTTTTGTTTATTTAGGTTATGTTCTCTTAGAGGTTATGTTATTGCTAACGCGTTTTGTTGTGTTCAATATTGAACTTGACTTATAATTTCATTTAATTCGATTTGTAATTTGAAAATACAATCATAGTCATTTAAATATAATACCGCTACTTTGTGCCATATTAAGGAAGCCACAAGCCGAAACATCTTTGTAAAATTCTTAATTACAAGTCCATGCATTAACAAATTTATTCATCTTTAAGATTTCTTTAATGAAGATGGAAAAGAATACTTCATCTAGTTGTTCTTATGCGTTTCCGCATAAAGTGTTTAAAAATAATCCACTAAAAATGAAGAAACTTATTAACAAAGTGGTGCGTGTTTCCTACAATAATTCTAAGAGCATTGAAGGAACAGTTTATACGATTGATCCAGTCTCCCAAATGTAAGTTTTTGAATTTTTGTTAATAACGACCAAGCATAATTTTTATGGTCGGTTGGTCCGTAATTTTGGTTTTTTCGTGTTAGTTTACTGAGCATCCATCATGAATTCATTTTTCAGTATCAGGATTAAGACGATAGGGTTCATAACTTAAGAAGATCGATTTATTTATTTATTTATGAATAAGTGGGGGTAGCTATGCCTCTTGTTTAACGATTTTGACTGAATCGTGTTACCTTTTTTATTACTTTTGAATTTATTTCCGCCATAATATTATGTCAATGTTGGTGTAACCTGTAATTATTAAAAAAAATGTTTTTCCCAGCTTTGTATTGAACTATTATAATTATGCTATGAAAATTTTATTGATAATTTATTACAAAACTTACTTGTAATAAGTGGTGTTAAAGTATAGGCTTACTAATAACATAACTTTTTTCCAAGAGGCTACATTGTTTGAGTCCTTGTATGATCTTAAGTTAAGGTATCTTTAGACCCCACCCAAATTATTGTACCTAGTACATTTGCTTATTAATAATTGCGTTTTTCATTAAAAAAATATTCATTACTGGATTTATAGTTACGACTATAGTATTTCCCATAGAACCATGCAGCAGACTACAGGTTGAAAGTTAGTAAAAAGCCTTCAGTCAAAACAACTGGTGATAGACTGGATGTTTTATAATGGGCCTACTGTATGAATTCTTTCTACTCATACTGTCGTATTTTGTATATGTTTTAATTGGTATATAGCAAGTTTCATTTGATAAGCATTGAACATTTTTGTAACTCTTAAATGATCGCGCTAAGTTCAATCACAATTTTAATATATTTATGTTTTGACATGCTGCATAGTTCCGTGGGATAGAGTATAGTAGATCTACTTCCTTTTGTGGCATCATATAAGACAAGATATCATATTGAAGTGTTTATTTTGCAAAGAACCCTTGTTTGTATAAAACTCAGCGAGTGATTTCTTTAATATAGGCCTACATCTTTTGTATATTTCCAAAATCCATCATTTGACCAAATAAGTGTTTACAAATCACTTAGCGTGGTGTAGTGGTCAGCGCAACTGGCTACTATTCCGAAGTCATGGGTTTAATTCCCGGTCAGGTCTGGCATTTTTTTCATCTGTAAATCACCACATATCATTTACCTACGCACAAGCCCAAGGCTTATGAAGGCATCATCACTCAATAAAAAAAAAAAAAAAAATCGTACCTATTATTAATGTATGTACAATATTTGAAATAACAAACTTACTTCAGAAATAAGTTAATATTGACTTAAACTTGCACTGAAATCTTTGCCTTGGTTTGCTGTTTAATGCTTCAGATGATGGATTAACAGATTACTAAGCCCTCTTTTACACGGCCACTTCAGTTCTCATATCAGTTTCTGCTTCAGATGAAATGTCAGTTAAAACTGATGTGTAAACATCAAAACTGAAGGTTTGAACTGAAATGGAAAGTTGTCACTTGTAAGTTGTCCATTATCAGTTCACTTTCAGTTCAAACAACCATGTGTACTGACGGTTCAGTTCATTTCTCATTTTTGGCGTAACCGTGTCCGTACCTGATGTCGTCAAGTAATGAATTTGTGACTGATTTCATTGAATTATATCGCAGTTTTCTATGTCTGTGGAGTAAGATAACTCAATTACCATAATACATTCAAACGAGAAGATGCATATAATAGGTTGTTAATTAGATACCTATCAAGAATACAATCCATTAGCCACAAAATAATGTAACTAGCAAAAATGAGACAGGGATTGTTTTTTTTTGTACTTCTTTTACTCCAATTTGATCTCTTTCTCTTATGGTTTGTTAATGACAGCTCAATTGTAACAAGTAGATTGTTGTCCATTACTGAAATGGGAACTGAACTGGAAAGACTAGAAGCATACTTTTGTTAACTGAACTGAAATGTAAACTGGTATGAAAACTGAACTGACTGTATAAAAGGCCCCTAATATTTAGTGTTCAAAAAAAAATTCAAAAAAATTGGATCCATAACTTTTAATAACATGAACTGTAGCACAGTGACATCACGTATATGACAACACTGGATCAGGTTGACAAAAGTTGATTGGCTCTGTGCTATGCTGTAGACCAATATGCTTCTTCATCTACGGCCTTTAGATCGTTTGATTATAGTCTTTAAATTTAATTGATACTTTTGCTTGGTCTGTGCTAGTGAGCTTTTATCGTACTCCCCTTCATCTTCAGCATAACATGGTTTAGGGATTGTCTCTAGAGGCAAGCATCTTGACTGTATTCACTTATAATATTATGTTCACAGCTCTGTGGAACCTTCATCATAATTCGACCCTTATGCAATTTTATGTTAATGAACGAACTATTATTTATAGCATAATTACATATTCACTAAGGTTAATTCTAAGATAATCATTTTATCATAATTTTTTATTTTTAATGTTAACATTCTGAAGTTTTATTAAAAACTTAAGTTTGTTGTTTTTTAAAAAATCTTTCAAAAGCCCAGCAATTATATTTTTTTCTAATTTGATTTAATGTACTTTTACCTGAAAATACATGTAAAACGATTTTCCACCAAGAAAACAGATGCCTAGGCTTCCAAAATTTCTGAAACAGCCTGAAAAACTTTCATTATGTTCATAGTTAATCTGGTACTTAGCATAATTCTTTTATTTTCTCTTGCTTATGAATATGTAGGAAGGAAAGTATTGTTTTCATGTTGATTTATTGAAATCAAATTTCCTCTGGATATACATTTTTTTTTTTTTTTTTTTTTTTTTTTTTTGTGCCCTGGAGACTCCAGGAGGAGTATAGGACATGTCGTCAGATGTAACACCTGAAATACATATAAGAAACACACTATGTATCTCTACTATCAAGAAAGAAATTCTTGTACGCTATAAAAAGTTTCACCGATCAAGTAATTTTTTAAATTTTTTTTAAAGGAATTCAAATCCTCACAACACTTTAAAGATTGGGGTAATTTATTTATGAATTTTCTCCCTGCATAAGTAGGTTTTTGTTCAAACAATTTTGTGGAGTGATTAGCCACATAATAATCATTCCTGTTTCTCGTGTTATGATTGTGAACATTGAAATTCTGCATAAAATTATTTTGCCTAACATACATAATCACCTCAAAAATGTAGAGACAGGGAACTGTAAGCAATTTAAGCTCCTTAAATAGTGGCCTGCATGAGGTTAGCTGGTTAGCTCCCACCATACACCTAATAGCTTTCTTTTGAATTTTAAAAACCCTATTCATATTACCCATGCTAGAATTACCCCATACTAAAATACCATACCGGATATGAGACAGAATGAGGCCATGATAAGCTGCCATTAGTAATTTTTTATCATTTAATCTGGCGATTTGTTTTAGTGCAAATACCCCAGATGATATTTTACTACAAACTTGATTGATATAGAAGTCCCAAGACAAAGATCTATCTAGAGATACGCCCAGGAACTTCACTGTTTCTACATGCTCTAAACTATTATTATGAATAAATACATCCACTTCTCTACTTTCTTTAACGTTATGTTTATTTTTGAACTGCAAGTACTGACACTTTTTCCCATTAACTGTTAATAACATTTGATTCAAGAACTGCACTACGGACTCTATGTTAACATGTGTATTTACTTCAAGAGCATCTACCAGTGAACTGTTACTGATTACTGAAGTATCATCAGCAAACAACAAAGCTCTGCCATTAGGTATGACTTCTGGTAACCTATTAATGTACAATAGAAACAGAATTGGACCTAAAACTGACCCCTGTGGAACGCCTGCTTTGACTTCAAGCTTTCCAGATACAACTTTTGTAAGTTTCCCTCTAACAACCCTAGTTAACTCCACACACTGTAATCTATTAATAAGGTAAGATTGAAACCATTTCAACTCTACATCCCTAACGCCTAATGACTCTAGTGTTTTCAAACATGTTTTCAGACCCCTTGAACCCAAAAAAACACGTTTTTAGCTATTGATCTGTGTGTCTGTGTGAACAAAACATCTCAAGAACAGAACATCGTATGAAGTTGAAACTTGAAACTAAAGTTAGGTACCACTAGAGGACCCGACACAAACATTTTCATTAAAATCGGTCAACCAGAAGTAGTACTAGTTTATTCGTGTAATTTTTCACTTTTTACAACTTTTGTTTTTAATTCGCCTCGTTTACTACTCCTAATTCTTGACAAGATAGGGTAGGTGCCATATCTGCTGAAATTCTTGGGGAGGCTGTGCTCTCGTAGAAAAAAATGGTTTTTTCAAGATTGTGGTCTTAATATGTATTTTAGGGCAAAAGTAAATATAACCAAAGTTGTAGAAAATTTACAAACCTACAACTTTTATTTCAAACATTTCTTTGTATAACTCTTAATTTAGCAGTAATTAGTGTTTTTCTGGTGTTTTTATTTCATAAAAATCTGTAAAAAGTGGATTTTTTAAGATTTTGGCCTTAGTATGCATTTTATGACTAAAGTGTATATATTCAAAAAGATCTACAACTTTTATTTTATGAATTTGTCTCCACAGAGCCTATTTAAGCATCAAATAGTGATTATTGGTATACGAGGGGGTACCCAAAAGAAACCGGAATTATTTTTTAAAACTATTTATTTTTAATTTTTTTACAAAAGAACCTTATCCCCTTCAAAATACTCTCCATTACAACTAATACATTTGTCCCACCGGTGCTTCCACTGTTCAAAACATTTTTTGTACTCCTCTTCAGTGATGGCTGCCAGCTCATCCGTCGTTTTTTTCTTGACATCATCAACGTTGTTAAATCGGAGACCTTTCATGCCCCTTTTCATGGGTCTTCTTCTTCTTCTGTTAGTGCCTATTCGTTCCGAATATTGACGATCAGTCTGACTATGGCTATCTTATCTACAGCCATCCTGAAAAGTTCTGTTGTAGACTTGGAGAACCAGGTACGCAGGTTCTTCAGCCATGACATTCTTCTTCTTCCTGGTCCTCTTCTGCCATAGATCTTTCCTTGGAGAACGGATTTCAGCAGGCCGTATTTTTCTTCATTCCTCATGACATGGCCGAAATATGCAAGCTTCCTGCTCTTGATGGTGTTCATCACTTCCAAATCCTTATTCATTCGCTCCAATACAGCTTTGTTGGTCACTTTGTCCATCCATGAAATTCTCAACACTCTCCTATACAACCACATCTCAAAAGCCTCGAGTCTTTTCTCAGTTGATTTGGTCAATGTCCATGACTCCATCCCATAGAAGAGTATTGAGAAAATGTAGCAGTTTTCATGGGTGGGAACAAGAAAAAATCACACGGAGCCAGATCGGGTGAGTACGGTGCGTGTGGTAGCAAAACCATGCCGTTTTTCGCCAAAAACTGGGTAACCGAGATTGCCGTGTGTGCAGGCGCGTTGTCGTGGTGGAAAAACCAGTCCCCTGTCTGCCACAAATTAGGTCTTTTACGACGAATGCTGTTTCGTAGTCTTCTTAGCACTTCAAGATAAAAAGCTTGTTTTACCGTCTGGCCTGGTGGAACGAACTCTGAATGGACAATTCCCCTCACATCAAAAAACAAATCAGCATTGTTTTGATGTTCGATCTGACTTGACGACTTTTTTTTGGTCGGGGTGATAATGAAGTCTTCCATTGACTGGATTGTTGTTTGGTTTCTGGGTCGTACCCATAGCACCAAGACTCGTCACCCGTAATGATCTTTGACATGAAATCTGGATCAGTTTCAAGCTGTTGTTTCAAATCACTACACGTTTCAATTCGACGTTCCTTTTGAGTGTCTGTCAGAACCCGAGGCACAAACTTGGCAGCGACTCTTTTCATTGTCAAGTCTTCTGTTAAAATGCGTTGGACTGAGCTCCAAGATAACCCACTAACCTGTGATATTTGGTCAATGGTCTGTCGTCGGTCTGTTCGTACAATTTCTTTCACTTTCACAACATTTCCGTCTGTTCGGGAAGTCGACGGTCGTCCAGAACGAGGTTTGTTCTCAATCGACATGTCGCCATTTTTAAAGCGCAAAAACCACTCGTACACTTGGGTTTTTCCAATAGCGTGGTCTTTGTAAGCTGTGTTCAACATTACAACTGTTTCCGCGGCGTTTTTACCGAGCAAGAAGCAAAATTTCACAGCCGCACGTTGTTCATTAAAACTTGCCATCATGAAAAACGACACGAGCACAAAACAGCACTAGCGAGAACAATCACTGCACGAGAACAGAACAAGCTAGATCAACGAACAAAATGGCATTGAACTGGCAATGAGTAGCGCTACAAGCAGCCTAATGGCGGGAATTTGTACTGCACAAGCTCCACCCACAGCAGAGCTATTCCGGATACTTTTGGGTACCCCCTCGTATAAGCCAAACTAAGGTTGGTTTTCATTTTGCATTATTCACTCATGATTAAAATTAGGTTAGGCCTACATTTTTGTTTATTTCTAAAGTTTTATTAGTAATGTTAGGTTATATTGTTTATTATTTGCATCGACAAGAGAAAGTCGTGTGAGTGTTTCACAAAAGATTTTAATTTAATTTTGTATCTTTCAAAAGAAATTAAAAATTGGTTTTTATAACCTACATTAAATATTTTAATGGTTTTTAAATTTTATTTTTCAGGATTGCCTTATTGGTCAAGAACGAAACTACTCAAAAAATTGATCTTCATATGATATTTGGATCTCACTTTGAATCGCTGAAGTTGATTGGCCAAACAGATCTTAAAATATCTGATGATTTATTTAGTAATGAAAATTATGAAGTAGAATTAACAGAACAAGATAAAGAATGCAGTCGTAAAAAAGTCGTAACATGGTTGAAAGCAAACATGATTCCAATAGATGAAGACGGAGATTTACTAAAATTAAAAGATGTTTTAACGATACACCCTCCATATGGTGCGAATAACTGTTTTAGTCAAAATGAAATAATTTTAGAGAAAATTCAAAATTTAATTTTAACTATGGAAAAAGAATGTAATTTAGAATAACTGTTGTTGATATGTTGCTACAATCTGTTTGTAAATAAATGCCATATTTTGTAAAAGATCTTTAGTATTTATTTATGCAATATATTTTAACCAAGATACACACAAAAATTCTTTCTACAGCATTTCTGTAAACACTTTTTAAATGCCTGAGATAGCTCCGTCCCTCGTAAAAAAGATAGTGCAAGCATGTCTCATTAATTTTATAAGAGGGTATATAAAAAATAGATGATGGAGACTAGAACTTTAAAGTGAAATGTTTAAATATCAAAAATTCCCATTGTGTAGTACTACGAGGCGTGTTCAGAAAGTAAGTACCGTTTTTAAAAAAAACAAGTAAAACAATTTTTTTTCAACACAATTTTATTTCTACATGAAAGCCCAAACCTTAAACTATTTTTCGACATAGTTTCCACCGATGTTCAAACACTTGTCGTTGCGGGTGATCAATTTGTCTATACCTTCTTCGTAGAAGGTTCCTGCCAACGAATGTAGTCACGACTCCACGGCAGTTTTCACTTCATCTTTGGTTTCAAAGCGTTGGCCGCCTAGCTCGCGCTTCATGCGCAGGAACAAGTGGTAGTCAGACGGTGCCAAGTCCGGGCTGTAGGGCGGGTGATCGAACTGCTCCCAACGAAATTGTCGAACCAATGTTTGAGTGTCACCAGCGGTATGGGGCCGAGCATTGTCTTGGAACAACACAATTCCATTACTGAGCATTCCTTTCCGTTTGTTTTGAATTGCCCGCCGTAGTTTTCTTAAGGTTTCGCAATACCTTGCCACATTAATGGTTTCACCTCTTGGGAGAAAATCAATCAGCAAAACACCTTTCCGATCCCAAAAGACAGTGGACATGATTTTTTGTGCAGACATTGTCGTCTTGAATTTTTGTTTCTTCGGGGATTGCGTGTGTCGCCACTCCATTGACTGCTGTTTAGATTCCGGTGTGACATGACAGACCCAATTTTCATCACCTGTCACAATTGTGTTTAAAAAATCCTCACCATCATCACTGTACCGTGTGAGAAAAGTCAAAGCACTTCTGAGTCTCTTGGTTTTGTGCACGTCAGTGGCGGGAACCTTCTACGAAGAGGGTATAGACAAATTGATCACCCGCTACGACAAGTGTTTGAACATCGGTGGAAACTATGTTGAAAAATAGTTTAAGGTTTGAGCTTTCATGTAGAAATAAAATTGTGTTGAAAAAAAATTGTTTTACTTGTTTTTTTAAAAACAGTACTTACTTTCTGAACACGCCACGTATAATTAAACCAATTGATTCTAAGAGAAACACGTGTGATAAATTTTTGAAAATCTGTTTATCATTTTGAATTCAGTCCAATAAGACACACAATTCCATGTGGAACAGCACCTAGGTTTAAAGTTGTAACTCTTGTCAATTGCCCTGTCACAGTCTTCAGTCCACCAGTGTTCTGTGCAGTGGTGCTAATTTTTTAGAATGGCAACCACACTGCTGCAGATGCTTCCCAGGTTTCTATTCTTTTGCTGTTGAAGTAGTCTTTGAAATTCTAACTTGTTATGTTTCAGCTTTTTAGGGTTGATTTTATTTATTTTATTTATTTATTTATTTTTTTTTTGTTTAGCGGGAGAGGTCTAAATTTTATTTGGTTTAAGAAGTGGTTAGAGTTGAGATTGGCACCTTTCAGGACTTCTATATTCATAATTTCTTTTGTGTTCTGTTCTGACATTGTAATGTGATCTATTTACTCATTGAGTTTTCCTTTCAGAGATCATAATTTTTTCCATTACTTAGGGAGTCTCTTGAAATTGGTGGAAATCCGTTTAAGACAAAAGGTTCCACATAATTGAAGGGGTCGGCAGAAGAAAGTGCTAACCCACAAAATTTCCAGCATGATTTTTCTTAAATATTCTGTAAAAATAAAATGTTTAGAACGTTTTAAACAGGAAGCTTTATTTACGATTTTAAGAACCTAGATTAATAGAAAAAACAGATGTTTAACAAAAATTCGAAACAATAATTTATAGATTTCAGTGAACTTTTAAAATGACACTGTGTAAAATTATGTTGATATGGGTTAGCACTGTCTTCTCCTGACCCCTTCAATTCAGTTAATCTTTTACTACTCCGTTTTGTCTCTTGTGTATAGAGTTGTTCCCAATCTTCCTGTTCTTCTGTCTTATCTTCCTATTCTACGTCTGTTGACAATCTTCTTGAATTATATTTCTTATTCACTTTGTGTACTGAAATCACCAACGATAATTTAGATGTTCACATCTGGTGCTTTCTGTGTTTCATTCTCTAGCTTATAAGCTTCCATAGTGTCGTGTATAATCAACTACTTTAAAGATATGTCTTCTATAGTTGTAGTCGTATAATCGACTACTTGTAGTCGAAGTTGGAACTCAGAAGGGTCAGCCGGCTGTTTCTTGCAATGCCATTGCGAAGCATTGATATGATTTGTCGACTGCTTTGTTGTTTGTTGTTATAAATCCAATTAAAAATATTTTCAACTACTTTGCATTTTAGATACCACCTCCCCCAATTATATATGCCTTATTTGAGTTGGTTCGTTTATTAAAAATGAAAATGGATATGGTAAGATTAGAAGAAAGAAAAATATTCACAATTATACACAATATTCACTGATACACAGTCGGAAACAACAATTGATTACTTGTAGAGGGTCAGCCAGCTGATTCTTATAGCAACGCTACCAAAAGCAATGATGTGCCATATGCGTTGTTGACTGCTTGAAGTAACAGCCGACTTATGCTTTAGATGCTACTCCCCAGTTACAGCCTATTGCATTGGTTTGTTTGATATAAACGAATAAAGTCAGATTACAAAATCATCGTTACCTTGTACTGTGTACCAAGTATAACTTACAGTACATGGATAAAATAATTGGTACATGACTGATAATAACAAATTTATTTGCTGTAATATTAAAACTAACTACACCTATATTGCACGTTTTAGTTACGTTTTATTTCTCCTCTCCCTCACAATATTCCCTGCAGTGGAATGTTTTGAGAACTCTCGTTTCAATCAAGAGTCTATTCTATAGTTAACTTAGTCTTTCCGTGATAGTCAATTACTTTACTGTCAGTAGTAAACTATACTATTTTTCAAGGCTGATGAGCTCTGAACGTATGCATTGCTCCCCACCCACTTTATAGCTAGCCAATGACTTGCCAGCAATGTTGCCAATACTTGCTCTTGTAGCTCTGTTAAATATTTTGTCAGCAATTTTTTTTGGTCTTTCAATAACAATTATAACCTATAAACATACAACCAGCTGATTATATTATTAAGTATTGCATGTTAACAGGCTGTATAATTTGATGTGTTCAGTACGAGATGCGAGACACGAGTGAACTGTTGCGGCTCTTATATGCGTGCGCGCATATTGTGTGTCAAGTACAATCTGACAATGCTGGCAAATGTTCTGATTAGTGTAAACGCATGGAACAGCAGAGCTCTTCAACCATGAAAAGCATTTTATTTCATCAATGTTTTGAAAGAATCGACTACAAGAATTATTTATAGCCAACTATGGCAATCACTAAGCTTCCACCTTTTTGAATTTTTCCAGCTGTTGTCATTAATAGGGGCGTATGCATTGAAAATTGTGTATCTCTTGTATAAAAATTTCATTGTTAAAGGACAAATTCTTTCAGAAGTCTATTTGTTAATGCAGAATGCTGTTCTAAGTTGTTGGTTCGCTCCTATTCTCGATCAAGGTTGTCCTTCAAATATCCTTTTGTTTCCACAATCAAAAGTGTTAATGGCAGTAAAACATGTCTCTTGTAAAGCAAGTAATAGAATATTTGAATTAGTCATTTCAGAAAGCCCATAAGTCAAAAAAACTTAACTTTTGAAAAAATAAAAAAACTTGTAATTTATTATGTTTCAATTAAAAAATATAAATTGTACGGAGGGCTTTCTCCTTTATAAAAAAATTGAAAATTTAGACTTCAGGTGTTTCTGAAATAAATTGGAGTAAAATGTTAACTTACGTTGTTTTCTGTAAAATTCGTAGTTAGAGAAGAAGAAAATTGTGTTGTACAATAGTATTCATTTATTTATTTCAGTAGTTATGACTTATTTATTACATTATAATAAATATTGCTTTATAATAAATGAATTGCTTTCTGCAATAATAAAAGTTGAAATTCTTAACTTAAGAAAGAAAAATGTTGATTTACAGGTTGTTCACGTTCTTCATCTTTGTCATAAACAATAGTTATACACCTTAAACAATTTTTGCATAGAATCTTTTTATGGCCTCTTCCACTAAAAAGTAGAGCTTAAGCTTCAAATAACATCCACGTTCATTTTTTAATTAAAAGGAAACATTTTATATCCTTAAGGACAAGCCTTTTGTTAGTGTTATATATTACGTAAGGAAAGCCGGACGTATGTGGTTTTTGTAGGGATGGTGTGTTTGCATTCAGATAGTTCTAAAATGCACTAAAGAAAAAATGTAAAATTTTGACTTATGGGCTTTCTAAAATGACTGATTCATTTTATCTCTCTAGTTAATCTTGTGTTTTCTTTAGTTTACCTGTCTGCAAAAGTGTCTTTTGTTGAATGCCCCAAAATAATGCTGTTTTTGGTTTACAAGTTATTTTTCTTCATTTTCGCCACATTCATAAAGCTTTGAAAAGACTCAGACTCCTTCGCGCTTGTTAGTACAGGCTCCTCACTGATAGCTTGTGTGCACTGCATGAAGTGAAGGTGTATTCTCACCTGTGAGGGTGAGGTTTGCCATCTGGGGTAGTTATAATTAACAGGCATTTCATCATGCGTTCTGAAGTCTTCGAAATGAAGATGGTTGGATTGAATAATCTTCCTCTATCCAATTTAACTCTTCATAGGTTCTCCATTTCAGTTCAGTAGAGCAGATGAGATGCTCCACCTAGCCAAGGTTGCCACATGGAGGGCACATCTTACTGACTATCTCTGGTAGAAGCTTTTGCCAGCTAAATTGCTCAAAACTTTTCAGTGCAAAAGAACGAGTCTCCAAGTAAGTATGTAGGTAGGTAAGCACATATTAGAAAACTAAGTATACTTTTACAATACCTATAATACCTCCAGCTATAAACTGGAGGTAAAGAGAAAACGAAGATGCCCAAGAAAGAGATGAACAGATTTGAGAGGTTTGGAACAGCAGAGATTCCTAATCCTTGAAAGGCAGAAGAAGAAGAAGACAAATTTACGATCATTGTCATCTTTTTATCATCTTAATTTATATGGAATATCATATCTCACAAAACCGTTTTTTAATAAATTAATGGACAAGAAGTCAAATATGACAAGAGTTACAGGTTCTATAAATTTTGAAAAATATTCTTCAACCATCTGATAAAATTATTTTTCAAAATCTAATAAGTTTACTGTTAAACATTCCCATGGTCTTTCTGACACGGCTGGTAGTATTAATAGCTCGCTGGGAATTTGCTTGATTTCAATACAAGACGAACTGGACTCTAGTAATCGTTTAATGTCTAAAGTGATTCCAGATCACTGAAAACATTCTCTAGCTTTTTCTAGACACGTAAACACACCTTGATTCCCAACAAGTATTTGTTTTAAAATCTCCTCCCTCATTGGACTAAGAAAGAATAATGCTTAATGTGAAACTAAACAACAGTTTAAATATTATATATGTTAATTTGCATAACAGTAGAATTGTACATGGATTTTTATTACTCCACAAATGATAAAATACAGAGCAAATTTGCATTGAAAAAAATAACATTTGAGTATAATGATTTTCATTTCTTGTTCTTAATGTAGAGGAGTTAATTTACTTTGACACATAAAAAGTGTCTACATTAATAATTTTTGTTTTGTTTTTTTTGTCCCTAATGTGTGTATGTTGCAATCTGTTCAATTCTGAACAATAAGCAACCCCATGACTCAATGAGATGAGAATGATGTGTATGATATGTAAAAATAAGGTGTGGTCTTGTACAGACCCAGGCCGACCATTCCTGCGAGAGTATGGTTAATTGAACCCCAATCATCAAAGTGCACCAGTAACCACTGTCTAGTATTCAACTCCATATAAAAGTAACTACCTTTACTAAGATTTGAACCAGGAACCTTCGTCTCCAAAAATCAGCTGTTAAACAGCTGACTCATGGTGCCAACTTTACCTCTAGACCAACCCAGTGGGTTACATTAGTAATAATGAGCATTTTGTATTTTTGAAGATAGTGTTAAGAAACTTTATTTATTTTAGGTCTTTTAAACTGCAAAATTGCATTTAATCGGCTAATTACAGACGCAAAAAAGTATTTCGGTTTATTCTTTTGAAATAAAGTGTTATGAATTGACAAATAAATGAAAAAATTAAAACCAAAGAAAATTATAAATTAAAGTGACATTAATCATTTTCTCCAAAAATAATTAATTTCACCATATTAAAGTTCACGTATTAAATTTTACCATAATTACGCCCATAACAGATAGGTGGGGTGTTAAATTATTTGCACTCGATCTGATAGTTCCAGGACTACATAATGGTGTGCACCGAAAATTAACCTTGATTAGTTTTAATTAACGGTGAGTAAGTTATCGGTTGTTATACGCAGTTATAAATGCACGTAACTACCAATAACCTACCCATAATAAGGTTATTAGTTATCGGAATTGCATATAAAGTTAATAATAAAAAATTAATTAGTAAAATTAATTATGAAAATGACAAATTTGAAAATAAAGGGATATATATATGATAAAATGTGGAAATAGGTATTGCCATTATGTTCTATATCAAAATGACAACTCCTAATTTTTATACCAGATTTAAAGAGCATGAGAGAGCATACAAATATTATAAAATAGAATCTAATTATGCAAAACATGTAAAAGACTGAGGACATAATTTTAGAAAAATAGAAGAGGATTTGTATATATTGGATAAATGTGCACATGATAATAAATATAAAATACAAAAAAAGAAATATTTCAAATATATATCCACATAAATTTAAATAAAGATAAAATAGTTAATGAAAAATTAAAATTTAAAGATGACAATTTAATTAAAGAACTTGCTGCCATCTATTGTAATAAGTATAAACAAATACAGGAATGAAATTTAAACCAATTTTTACCTAAATGACTGAATGGAAACACCGTTCTAAATTTTAATTTTTAATTTTAATAATATGCTCTGCAGAAGATGGTACCACCGAAACGTCTGTAAGTTTTATAAACTTAAAAAGCAACCGAAGGTTAGGTGATAAATTTCATTTATACTGTAATTTATATTAATGGTTGGCAGAATGCATTTCAAAAATTTATTTATTAGTTATCATTTCTGCCCATAACAGACAGGTGGAGTGTCAAATTATTTACACTCAATCTGTTTGTTGCAGGGCTAAAATAAATAGTTCTGTTTCTTATCACATGGTCAGCCAATTTAATGACTGAATCATTTAAGAACAGAAGAGGTAGAGGTGTAAAAGACACTAATCAAAGTTGTCTCCTCTGAAAGTAATGAATTTCATTGTACAGCCAGACCCTGTGGTGAATGAAGTGAAGGTGTCATTTACAGAGTGGAAAATGTGCTTTTCAGAGGGCCCGGCATGCTGATAAGCGTACTTTTCCACTCAGTGACGAAGGCAATGGTAAACCACCTCACTCCTCGTTTTACTTAGTAAAACCTCTAGAGGTTCAAACCAGCCTTTTGGCTATTGACCTAAACAACAAGAACAGTTATCATTTATGCAGTTTTAAATTTTAGGCTATTGTACACTGAAAATTTACCTAACCTTGATTAGTTAGTAAACGGTGAGTAGGTTATCGGTTCTTAAACGCAGTTATAAATGAACATAACAACCGATAACCTCTTAAGCCTTGTTTTTCATATTCTTAGCATCCTTTCACTCTAGGCTTCCCTTATTTCTTCCATTCATATGCTGTTCAGGTTTTCCTTTTTCTTTAAACCCTTAAATACCATTTTTTGTGTAATATTGGTTCGATTCTACATGATCTCTCATTTACTTCTAGTCTTTTGTAGTTCTTTTCTGATTTATTAAATTTGTTTATCAGAATACCTTAGGGTTATTGTCTGTAACGCTAAAAATGTGTTTTGTTCATCATTGTCATCCCTTGTATGTAGACACCTAGCCTATAGAACTTTAGTTTTAATTTTCTGATTATCTCCGTCAGTTTTTAGCGTTACAGCACAGTTCAGTTCTTCATTTTGACTTAGTTCTATTAATCCATCTTTGCACTTGTTGTCTTGCGTAGGTTCTTTCTTTTTAAATTCTCAACATCTTTAACAACAACCTTCCCACTTCTACATAGGCATTCACTAGTGTATGTCAATTCATCTTTACCACTATTATATGGTTTAAGGTTGACTTGTTTATTGAATGCTTTATTCTTCCTTCAGGTTATGTATTCTGCCGAGTGCAGAAGCATTATTTTCTTATGTGTTCTCTTCTTTTTCAGTGTTTTTTTAAAAGCAAGTAGGTACTTTTTTATGAATTCTTTCTCAAACTAAAGTGGAGGTGTACAGAAGCCAGATCTATTTTTCAGTTAAACCCTCAGTTTTGGCTAAACTAGGTTTTCAATCAAAAATGCCGAATGTAGTTGTTTTCGCTCTAACATATGTTTCATATGTTTCAATCATAAATTGTGCACAGATCTTAACATCCCTTACATAAGTAAAACAATCTACCAGATGTACAAGCGATTTAAATCAAAAATATAAAACATAACAACCCTTTGAATACCCTCTAAATCCTCGTTCTGAACTGTTCACATTCACCAGATAACTCCAATCGTTGACTCTGCAGGAGGTGGAGCAGATATTTGGATTAAATTTTATTAATCAACTATTTTTTTCTCATAGTAACATAAATCATTAAACTAATTCTTTAAAATATTACTTTTATCAATGCCATGACATTTAAACAACAGATAGAATAAGCTACAAATATATTTACTGGTTGTTCAGAGTTGCATATTTGTAAATTTAGTTTGAAAGTTTGAAATTTGAAGTTTGAAAAAATAAATTATGTAAAAAACACTATTAAAATGCCCAAACTAAAGCAACACCAGTCACACAAGCAATGCAACTGGTAAAAATAGAACACTCACTATTCTAGAACGAGTGACTTTTTTGACTAGTAGCAAACAATTGGCATGAGTCTTGGTGTGTCACTGTGGTGGAATGTAGTCATATTTGTTTCAGTATAGTTACAAAGAATCACGTGCTACTGGTTCCAAAATTTGTGAATTACCATGCCACTCCACTCCCACGCTACTCTGGCGTCGGCCGTAGAGGTGTAAATAACTCTAGTCAGCTATCTCCTCTGAGAGTAATGAATTTCATTATACAGCCAGACCCTGTGGTGAATGAAGTTAAGGTGTTTGTAGGGTGGAAAGTAGGTGCTTTTAGAGGGCCTGGCATGCTGATAAGCATACATTCCCACTCAGTGAGGAAGGCATGGTAAACCACCTCACTCCTAGTTTTACTTAGTAAAGCCTCTAGTCTACAGGTTAAAATCAGCCTTTCGGCTAATAACTTGAACAACAACATTATTAATACTATTTACTGATTATGTTACTATTTAAATGCTCTTTACCTTCTATAGGTCTTTGGTAAGTATACTTAGCACTGGCAATAAGGTCGATTTTTTAAAGAATAACCTATGCAGTTGAACCCTATTGGCATTTTATGGTTTTATAGATGTTTTCTGGTAAGTTAGCTATCCACATTATGAAATTAGTGCGCAGCAACCATTTGCTTCATGAGTTACACGAATGTGGTAAGGATTCATACCAGCGTACGCAACCGTGTTATTTTGTTGTTACTTTTGTACAGTGCTTAGAAAATTCGAGTTTTTTACTGGTCATGCTAATATAAAGTTGAGATAAGTTATTCTAGACATTTTTCTGTTCTATAGAACTACAAGCTGTTTTAATAAGCATTCTTACCCCCAAACATTACGCGATTTCCATTTCAATAAACGTTCATTGGTAAGTATACTTACCAGGGCTTAACATAAAAAAATGAAATATCTTACTGTTATAGCACTAGAAATACATTATTTAAGTCCCTATAAAACAAAATTGAACAATTTACAACATGTATATTTTTCCCCATGTATAGTTTTCCCGTTAGTACTGCCCTATAAAGGGTCAATTTAAAATTTGTCTTGCCTAGAATTAATAAGTAAATAGGTGGTATGAACAACAGAATTCTACGTAGTCTTCTATCGTAGCATCAATCTTTAATTTTGTTTTATAAAAATAAAATTTTCGAGATTAATATAACTTATAGCATTTTGAAATTGTTGGGTAACCTTATCGAATTATCTATATCCATAATGAAGAACATTTGAAGCGCAAACATTTAAAACACCGGTCCAATCAATATACGGTTTATGAAGGTACATTCTTCCTCAGCTAAGCTTGAAATTTGTTTGCATTACGAGTATAGCTTACACATACTATATTTGTGTGCGTATATGAGTTGTGGTAGGAGGTAATGTAAAGGCATATGTTTGGGTGAAGCAAACTGTATTTTATGACCCCTATCCTGATTGAAAGACCTCCTGGTGAGGGAATGAAGCCGAGGAGCGAGGGAATGAAAGGGGATAAATTTGAGATAGGAAATGGCACAGGTTGTTGAACGAGGAAGGGGCAAGTGGAGAGAGAGTTTTGGGTTAACACGAAACACGGAGGTACGGACTGCATCGTATAACATTCACCAGCCTGGGTAAGCCGTTATCGACTGACATGCGAAGGTGGGGCTCAGAGTCTGATTATCAGTGATGGAATGCAACCGTGGCTGACCCTCGTTCCCTTCCATATACATGTACCGCATATACATAATAAAACTCACGAAAACGTCTCACGCACTACTAAAACACACGCAAACTACTGCAGTAACCTCCGAGTTCTCTGGACTAAAGCACGCGTCGTTAACCTCACATATGCAGAACGAGATATTTTTAATAATTCAATTGGGTAACGTCTGTAGCAAGTATTAATTTTATGAGTACTCACCGTTGTATCATGACTACGATTCTAAGTGAATTTATAAAAAATAAATCTGATGAGAAACACTCACATGACTTTCTCTTGCCGATGCAAATAATGACCAATATAGCCTAATATTAGCACTAAAACATTAAAAATAAACAAACAGAACTAACTTCAAAAAACCTAACCTAATTTTAATCATGAGTGAAAGACGCAAAATAAAAGTCAGCCTCAGTTTGACTAAAAAATACGGAAAATCACTCTCTCACGCTAATCTAGGCTCTGTAGAAAAAAAATGCTGTATATAAAAGTTGTAGATCTTTTAATTTCCTATAAATTTCATTATACACTTTCGTCGTACAATGAATGCATGCTGATTTTAAATAAACACAAAAACACAAGTTAATATCACACAATTAATATGGAAGGAAAACGTTTTGTAGCGAAATAGTAAGCTTGTCACATGGCAGTAGAGTGCTTGTAAACGTGATATTACGTTTCACATTTAGTACAGTGACATGACGAAACGTGATGTGAGTTCGCGTGACGTGATAGTAGTCTGTTTCTACCTTAGATGTCAGATCAAGTGGCCAGGCGGCGGGGTTTTGGTTAGTAGGCGGTTGCGGCAACTGGACGAGGACGTCGCAATTGAGTCCAACACTACGTCCCCGTCGTGAGGGAGCCAGCATGAGTTTTTCTCACCGCCTTGGATACAAAAAAGGATTGGAATTTCTACGGCAGAAATGGCCTCTGCGTAAGTAAATATGTATCTTTTTACATCGATAGTGGTTCGGATGACTGACGTTCGAATAATCGACGCTTCTGTGTATTTACTTCAGTATGGAAAATATCTTAATTATCATTATTGGTTTGTGTTATATTTTGTACAACTCAGCCCCCTACTACAATCCAAATTGGCAAAACTTCGAATGCTCATTCGATACCGGATAATGGCGATACACATGTCAAATTATTGTAATCTCGTCAGCAAAACCAGGGCGTTGAACAGGGAAACTCCCTATTCAACGGCCCTGAGCAAAACGAAATAGTCCGGTAGTTGCGTAGCGTCCGCAGAGCCCGTAGCGTAGTGGTAGCACGGTAGCTTACCACGCGGAGGTCCCGGGTTCAATTCCCGGCCAGGGTCTGGAAATTTTCATAAGTTAAAATCCATCTTTCCATACCCCACCGTAGTCGCTAATGACCGAACTGTTGATGCGACTTTAGATAAAAAAAAAACAAAATAAGACGAATTATTCATTTGAAATATAATTTAAGTCAATAAAAGTAGACTAAAAATTAACTTATCAATATTTATTTTTACTTTCTCTTGCCTATACGAATATAATAATATTCATATAGGATATATGAATATAATATTGAAGAAAAATAAGAAATAAGAATATAAAATAAGAAAAAATGAAGAAAAACAAAGAAAAAACCTAATGAATTTAATATTCATGTATATTCGTGTCATTACTATTGTTGGAAAGTATTGTTTTCATGTCGATTTTTCGAAATCGAGTTTTCACCGGATCTACACGTTTTCAGACCCCCTGAACCCAAAAAACATGTTTTTAGCGATTGGTAGCCTATGTGTGTGTGAACAGAATATCTCAAGAACGGAACAACGTAGAAACTTGAAACTTGAAACTTAAATTAGATACTATTAGAGGACCCGACACGAACATTTTCATAAAAATCGGTCAATCGGAAGTAGTAGTTTATTTGTGTCTTTTTCCCACTTTTTGCGATTTTCTCAAAAACGGCTCCTACGATTTTTTAAAAACATTGCCTTACTAAATCTTTTACGCTCTACAAGATAAAGTAGGCGCTATGTCTTCTAAAATCTTTGGAGAGGCTGTTTTCTCGTAAAAAATGGGTTTTTTAAGATTGTGGCTTTAATATCCATTTAAGAGCAAAAATATATGTGTAATAAAAGTTGTAGAGAATTTTAAATCCTACAACTTGTATTTCTAACATTTTTTGTATAACTTATTTTAGCGGTATTTAGAGATTTTCTTTTTTTTCTCACGAAAACGTGTGAAAAATTGATTTTTTTAAGATTTTAGCCTTAGTATGCATTTTACGATATAAATGTATGTAATAAAATTTATTGGAAATTAAACGATCTACAACTTTTATTTAAAGCATTTTTCTCTACAGAGCCTAGTTTAGAGTGAAAGAGTAATTTTTCGTATTTTTAAGCCAAACCTAGGTTGATTTTCATTTTACGTCTTTCACTCATGATTAAAATTAGATTATGTTTATTGGGGTTATTTTTTTGGTTTATTCCTTAATGTTTATTACTAATGTTAGGCTATATTGTAAATTATTTGCATCGGCAAGAGAAAGTTGTGTGAGTGCTCCACACCAGATTTTTTTATTCATTAAACCATTTAGAGTTGTAATGTTATAGAGTTAAGGATAAGTAAGGAAAAATCCGAAATCAAAGTTAAATAATTAAAAGAAGCAAAGAAAATAAAGTAGTAGGAATATAAAGAAAAAAACCTTAACTGAGATGGAGTATACAGTTAAAAAATTTAAGTTTTAAGGAAGCATTATATCTTTCTAAGAACATGATGTAAGAATTCCTAACATAAACTGAAAAACTTTCATTATCCATCTACGGGATTCTTGCTTTATTATTATGTATATATATAGTGAAGGTTTTACTAACAAAAAATTCTAAAAGAATAAAGAATGGAAGGAAAAAAAGGAAAAGAAGATGTAGAAATAAACATAACAAGAAGAGTACAACGAAGTATAAGGTAAAGAAGAACTTGGAATATTTTTCCTGGAGTACACTTTTCTCAAGTCACCCTTCGCTTTTCTAGAGCGGCGTGGAGGCCTAATCAGATTCAAAAAGGAAATGAACAAACTTTCGTTCCATTCTTAGTTAACTTTTTATTGTTATTTAACTGCACCGCAGTCGTTCGTTTTAAAATGAAAGTTTTCTTATGGAAATGGAGATTTCTTGGTGAACACATTTGCCTCATGTATCCGAGAATAGTTTTGATAGAGAAGCAATTCTGGTAAATGAGCTACCAGGATTACTGGAAAAAGAGACGTACTGAATAAAAGTATTAAAATTAATTTTAGAAAAATATCGTATAAAAATAAATTCAATTATAAGTTTCCTGACTGAATTTAAAAATTAAATTAAATGAGTCTCAACCGAATAGAAAATTTAATTATGCTTTTAAAAAAACATTAACTATAAAATTAAATAAACTCAAACAATTTTTAGAATATATTAGGATGTTAGTGTTTTCATAAAGGATTAGAAAAAATTTCAGTTCTTCCTCCACGCACAATACATATTTTATTAGACAATTTTAAAAACAATTAGGATGTCAGGGTATCTGCAAACCAGAAAAAAATAAACTTTATTGTCATGAAAAGTGATACACATTGTATACAAGTTAGGATTTCGGGGTAATTGATTTAAAATTAATTCTTGAAATTTTCCAGAGTTCATATATTTTTACAAGTCAACTTACTTTCTATTTAACAAGTTATTAAACAGCTGATATTGTACGAAGCCATATTGAAACAACTGTGGGCTTAAGGGTTACCGCTTTAGGGATCAGCTACGAAATCGAATCTTGTCATCATCCAACGATTCCAATCAAAAGTTCTACAAATTATAACAAATGCTCTATGGTACGTGACAAATGATACGCTGCGAATGACTTACGTGTCAATACAGTAAAAGAATAAATTATGCAGCTAAGTTCAAAATATCAAATAAAATTAGATCACCCGGTTGGCGCTTAATTTACTTGATAATAGCGAAGACTTCTTTTTCTCTGGGTGCCAACCACTACCGAATGTTGGCAATCATTCTGGCAATGATAATTTTATTCGCTGCTGCTTTGAATAGGTCTGAAGTAGAAGTCGCAAAGCAGGTCCTTAAGTTCTTTAGCCAGGATATTCGTCGTCTTCAGTCACCTCTCTTACCCTGTACCTTTCCTTGCAAAATGCATTTCAGCAACTTTTATTTATCGTCATTCCTAATGATGTGTCCTAGTTATTCTAATTTTCTTCTTTTTACTGTGCACATTATTTTCTTTCCTTTACCAAGTTTTTGAAGCCCACTGATGTTTGATATACTATCCATCCACGATATTTTAAGAATTCTTCTGTAAGCCCATACTCGAATGCTTCCAGTCTCTTCGTTGTTGCTTCCGTTAAGGTCCAATAAGCTACAAGGTCCTATAAGCTATAAATTCTATTAATAAGGTCCGCTAAGGTCGTTTTAGTATTGGTAAGCTAAAAACATAAAATGAATTTATCTTCCATTCAGATTTACAGAATAACCTCTTAATTTAAGTTCGTATTATACATCTATAATCAACTTCTTCTTCTACGCATTCTATTGTCATCTCTGTTATTCTTGTTATATATTACCTTTAGTCATCTTTTCTCTAGTGTCACCCCCTATGATTAGGTACTGTGCTGCCGGCTATCAAAGCTTCCGACTTAGCGACAGAGGGAACCGCCAATAGTTTCGGAATGACGTTTTTGTATCCTAATCATTCTGGCAATCATAATTAGGTAGGCCTGTGGCGGCGTAAAAACCTTTGTCACCAAGGCCGAGACCAATAATCGCCCTCTACCACAGCGCTCTCGGCGACTATATAAAGAGCGCTCCACTGAGCCCAAGGAAATTAGATTCCACGCATCGACAGCATCCACGAGACTTTCTACATCGGTGCACGGCTGTCAGACTCCAGCGGAGATTCATCGACGACCCCGCAAGAGAGAAGATGATGCTTCCGCTTGCCGATCTGACACCGTAAGCCGTCGACCGGTGTCGTAAGCGGAGTTTAGTATATGCTGAGTTTAGTATAGCGTTTCATATAAGGCTGACCTTGAAGCACGTACAGTTTAGTATATTTAAATCAGTAGGCGTTGCGGCGAGATGCAATGATTTTTCGTTGGCATTTTAGTATAGGGAACTCTAAAGACGCTGACGACGTCACTACTATAGGCTACTATTACTGTACTATTACTATTATGTTAGTACTTGTCCTTATCCACAGAATTTTTATTTAATGTTTCCTCATTTACTAATGAGTAGAATTAGCTTATGTTTTTCGTTTTACATTGTTTACTCATGATTAAACATAGGTTATATTCTTCGACTACTTTATAAAATTCAAAAATGTGTGTGTGTGTGGGTGTGTGTTTACCTATTTCTGTAATTTGACATGATGAATAATTTGCAGACAAATGTTATGCACTACCATCTGTGTGGTTCAATTGCTTACAGTTTTTTTGTACATTTTTAAGTGATAATGAAAGCACAAAAATCTTCGTAAAGAATTTCAATATCCACAATAACATTAAAAAATACAGAATGAATTACGATGTTCCTAACCACAATACTCGATTTTATGAACCAAAACCTACTTATGCAGGTAGAAAATACATCAGTAGGTTACCACAACCTTTAAAAATTCTTTAAACATTTTACGCACCGGTGAATTGAGTAGTCTATTATTTGGAAAAATTTTTTGGAGAAAGTAGACTAATACGCTTGTTGAAGCAAGTCAGAAGTAGCAATAAATGGATTGGTAGGCCTAAGTAATGAATTTAACACACCTCAGTTTTTCCGTGCATTGCATTAACAGAAAATGTCCTATGATACGTTAAATTCAGACACTGTTAGCAATAGATTAGCTTCTATTACAATCAGAAACCACTTTCAAATGAAACTTACCTCAAATAAGTTTAAAGTACTAGGCCTAATGAAACACAAATACAAAAACATCCGTTAACATTAGAATACCATAAATACAGCATGAATCTAACGAAATTTGTCTCAAGTCTACACAGCTCAGCATAGAGAAAGAAACTAAAGGAACCTGAGTGCTTGGGGTAGAATAAAGTTCAAAATATAAGAAATCAATAAAACGATAAAAAAAACAAAATTGCAAAACCTAACCCGCAGAGAGGAGACAGTTTACCTAAAACCCCAGTCGATTCATTGCACCGATGTGTCATATTCACTGGAAAGCAGGGTTGGCCTTTTGAGTTATATGTATGGTTTGAAAGAAGATGTAAGGTAATGCTGTCACCCTTCTAGCTACTAAATTATCCAAATAACTTTAAAATGTTCCTAAATGTCAAAATATGAGTGTGAAACCTTGAAAAATGTTCGTTGTTTAGGTCATCAGCCGATAGGCTGGTATCAACCTCTAGCGGCTTTATTAAGTAAAACGAGGAGTGAGGTGCTTTACCATTGCTTTTCTCATTGAATGGAAAACTATGTTTACCAGAATACCAGGCCCTGTGAAAAGCATCTACTTACTACCCTGCAAATGACACCTTCATTTCATTTACAACAGGATCTGGATGTAAATGAAATTAATTACTCTCAAAGGAAATAACTCTGACTAGTGCCGTTTAAACGTCTACCTTTTCTGATGTTAAATGTTTCAGTCATGTAATTGGGCGACCATGCGACAAGAGAAAACTATTTTTTGTTGCCCTGAAACTAGCAGATCGAGTGCAAATAATTTAACACTACATTTGCCTATTATGGACGTATAAAAATGTATATAGAGAATAAAATGTGTTAAAATAATATTATTATAGCTGGTAAATATAATAATATTTCATAAGTTTGAAAACGAAGTTAATACTATAACTAAAATGTTAACAAAAAACCGAATTTTTCCTTTAACGTGTACTTATTATTTCAGTACGTTCAAAAATGCCCGTATTTTGTAAACTAATTAACCTAAAAAAAATTATCATTTCTTATTAACCAAGCGTTTAACAATCCAGTTGGATTTCTCTTTCTTGGATAGTTCCCTTTACAATATTTTCATTAAAGATTGTACAGTATGTGAATTTAAGAAAAATGTAGGTAAGCATCAAATATTTGCACTGTAGTAGCTACACATACCATATGGGTGTAATAATTAATTCTTCTTAATTTATTAAGTAAAACGAGAGAATATTAAACTGTGTTGCAGTATTTTTATTTTAGTATATTATTTTATACACAGGATCTATACGCATCCATTACGCTGTTTAACTTGTGGAGTACTAGAATAAAAATAGCGAAATTAAAACTATACTATATTAAAACTATATCAGCTGTTTAACAGCTGATTTTCGGAGACGAAGGTTCCTGGTTCAAATCCAAGTAAAGGTAGTTACTTTTATACGGATTTGAATGCTAGGCAGTGGTTACCGGTGATCTTTGATGGTTGGGGTTCAATTAACCATACTCTCTCAGGAATGGTCGACCTGAGTCTGAACAAGACTACACCTCATTTGCACGTCATACACATCATCCTCATCTCATTGGGTATGGGGTTCCTTATTGTTCTGAATTGAACAGATTGCAACGTATACAAACTAGGGATTACAAAAAAAACTTACTATAAGGGAAGAGGCGCAGTGAATGTAATTTCCGTACAAGAAAAGAGACCCTATGGCATGGTTTTCTGTTTAAAGTAAAGGTTTCAACTCGCCACCTGATGTCGCCATCCGGTGAAACTAGATTTTAATGTTTTCAAAAACTGTAAACAATTTTGTTTTTCTTTTGAGAGAAATACTATTGGGTATTGTTTTCGTCATTTTAATACTTTCATAGTCTAACATTTTTTTATTAGTTATGTTTAAAGTAATTTTATAAACTGAGATATTAAAAAAGACATTCGTACTTTCAATAATAAAAACGAAACAGGCTGCCTCTGTGGGGTAGTGATTAGTGGCTAGCCTACTAAGTGGAAGGTCCCAGATTCGATATCCGGATAGGGAGTGGAAACTAATACAAGACAAAACTTAGCATTCTAGTTACACAACAAGCCGTAGTTGATAATGTCCAAGGGACTTGAAATAAAAATAAAAATAAAACATAAATAATTACATGCCCTCCGCTGGGTACGTCCCTGAAATGGATGGAACATCTCGAAGGAAGACTGAGTAAATAATTCCAAAACAGATACTGGAATACAGATCTAAAGGAAGAAGAAACTAGGAAGACCTGTAAAAAGCTGCGATTACGATATTTTAATTAAAGTTTTTTAATGACATGAAACTTTTTGATTCCGGAATAGTCTACAAGACATAGGTAAGCTGTGAAATAAAAGAAGTTAGTACAATGTATAATGATAACATGAGAAATAAAAATTTCACCAATGAAAATAAATCAGTGTTAAAATATTTGTACCGCAAACGTTTAAAAAAAGGTAGCAATTTGTTTTATTTGGACATAATAGATTGGACACAGTTCTATGAAATAGAAAACTTACGACTAGGCCATAAAATCATTTAACATACCAGACTGGAACGATATATCTAAGTGATATAATGTTTTACTGCCCATCAGAGAACGATAAAAAATATATACGTATAATCGATTACTTCTCGTACAATTGAAACTTGGGTATAAGTAATTTATATAAATTACAGTTTATTCGTTGGTTTTCAAGAGCTAATGAAAATCTAAACTGGTGTCAAACACACTCACAACTTTCTCTTGCCAATCCAAATAATGAACAATATTACCTAATGTTAGTAATAAAACATTAAAAATAAACAAAAAACTAACCTCAAAAACATAGGTAACCTTATTTTAATCATGAGTGAATGATGCAAAATGAAAATCAACCTCAGTTTGGCTTAAAAATACGGAATATTACTCTTTCAATCTTAACTAGGCTCTGCAGAGAAAAATGTTCTAAATAAAAGTTGTATATCTTTTAATTTCCTATAAATTTAATTATATACTTTTTTGTCATAAAATGCATACTAAGGCTGAAATCTTAAGAAATCGATTTTTCTTACAATTTTCATGAAAAGAAAACAAAAAAATCACTAATTACCGTTAAACTAAGCTGTTAACGCTAAGCTGTTAGGTATACAGAACAATGTTTGAAATAAAGTAGTAGAATTTTAAATTCTCTATAACTTTTATTATATAATTTTTGCGCTAAAATGTAGTATATTAAAGCCGCAACTGAAAACAAAACAATTTTTTACGAGAAAATAGCCTTTCAAAAAATTCAGTAGACATAGCGTTTGCCCTATCTTGTAGAGCATAAAAAATTTAGTAAATGAGGCGATTTTAAACAAAAATCGTAAAAGCCGTTTTTGAGAAAATCGCAAAAAGTGAAAAATGACATGATTAAACTACTACTTCCGGTTGACTGATTTTGATGAAAATGTTCGTGTCGGGTCCACTAGTAGTACATAACATAATTTTTAAGGTTCAACTTCGTACCATGTTCCGTTGTATAGATATTCTGTTCACACACATTATTATATATCACGTCAAAGCATCAATAGAAAAGTAAAGGATTTAAATTTTGATTAATTTTGTAAATACTATTGGATCGGGTCTGGTGGTGTAATGGTCAGCAAAACTGGTTTCTATACTAGGGATCCTGGGTTCAATTCCCGGTCAGGTTATGAAAAAATTGCATATTTTCATCTTTGTATCAGCTTATGTCATTACCATCGATGTATTTTAACTACTGGATCGCTCGCTGTGCGTTGCAAAAACGGTCCGTACCCCCACTCCATCATAGGACTGGTGCCATCTGTACGACAACTAAGTACCTATCTTATGTGAATAGCTACGTTTCATCTCCTTAATATCTTAGCCGAATATATTTTCGTAAAATTAATGTTCAATCTATTTTATGCACGCAAGTAAGAAAAATACATATTTCTTATAATAATGCACAGGTTAAAAAATACTCATTGTTAATTTGTAAACAAGATTTTATTAAACTACATTAAATACACAATAGCTTAACGAACTAGAGACTGCAAATGAAGGCGGAGCATAGTGACCTAGATCACACCACAGAGCCAATTGACTTTCGTTAATAGTATCCTGCGCTGCCATTTTATGGTCTGGCTGTGGATAACAGCCTAACAAAACGTCAGTCGGAGTTCGTTGGAACAGATTGTGACGTAGCGAAGGGGCAACCTCACACCCGACCTTGGCTGTTATTGGCTAGATCTTATCTGCAGTCTTTAGTTCGTTAGGGTATAACTACAATCTTTACAACACGTCAGATGTAAATGCCAAGCCGATTGCTGTGAGTGCTGGTTTACGCAAGCGCATACTTAACTTAGACCCTGCATATCCCTCCGACCTTCAGTTTGATGTACAGTCAGGGTGTTGTTGAAAATTGACAACACCCGTTGTATTTTATAGGCATGCTATTTCATTGTTGATTACATACGCTGCGCTATTGCAGCACATACAAGACTATACTAATGCAGACGCACATTTTGCCGAGCGCTCTTCTTACAAAATCAGGCTATTTAATTATGATGTGGTGGATTCCCCCACCACATCATAGTACGAAGCCAGACCGGTTTTACTACTCGATCCGTCACACAGGCAGCAATCCAGTAGTTAAATATACATATGTTCATACGTTCTCTATTTAAACAATACTGTCTTAATAAATTGAATCTACCGTACAACTTCCTAGAATTTAGCCTAACCTTTTAAATAAACCCTGAATATTTTATTAATTGATATGATAAAAGTTTATTATTTATTAATGATTCAACTCACCCGGTTGGTCTAGAGCAGTGGTGTCAAACTCAATTTTTCAGAGGGCCATATATTAAATTTAGAATGTGTAGCCGGGCCAGATTCAAATAACAAAAAATGTACTGAATTATTATAACATTTTATTTATTTAATTGTATAGTATATAATATACGGTTGTTAAAAATCATATCAAAGTTATAAAAGATGGTAATTATTTTGAGCTCGAGGATCCAGATACCTGACGTCTCTTGTTTTTGACAAGCTCATTGATGTCAGGTAGAGATGGCGTTACTGTCTATCTCTCTCGCTTGTCCTAGGCACGCGCGGCCCTTAAAATTACTTATAAATGTAGTGTGCGCATTTTAAAACTTCCGTAGAGGAATCGAGTGAAGTCTTAAAGCTCTAAAAAAACATGATTCTTCTTTCTGTGACACATTGCGATCGCGGGCCGTATTGATACAGCCCGGGGGCCGGATGCGGCCCGCGGGCCGTATCTTTGACATGACTGGTCTAGAGGTAAAGTCGTTGCCGCGAATCAGCTGTTTAACAGCTGATTTTCGGAGATAAAGGTTCCTGTTTCAAATCCTAGTAAAGGTAGTTACTTTTATACGGATTTAAATGCTAGACAGTGGTTACCGGTGTACTTTGATGGTTGGGGTTCAATTAACCATATTCTCTCAGAAATGGTCGGCCTGAGTCTGTAAGAGACTACACCTCATTTAAACGTCATACACATCATTTTAATCTCATTGGGTCATGGGTTGCTTCTTGTTTTTAAATTAAACAGATTGCAACGTACAGTAACGTGTGTATTTACATATATTATGGATTAAAATTAATTCTGAGACTATTCACTGCAGCCCCATGGTACGTAACCAATGAAATACTGCACAATGACCTAAACCTGCCCTTCATAAAAGAAGATATTAAACAACATAGCGAAAAATATTCACAGAAATTAGAAGACCATCAGAATCCATTAGCAATTAACCTCCTCGACAACAGCGAAGATACTCACAGACTGAAACGTTTTAAAACACTAGACTTACCTCTACGATTTTAAAATTTACGATTTACTTTACGATTTAAACTTTTTTTTTCTTTTCCACTTCAACTACTAATCAGCATCATCTCATAATAGACATCGTTATCATCTCGATCATCGTAATCATCTCCAGCTTCATCAGCTTTGTGATTCGGGGCGTTGATTCACAGTTCATCAAGTTTAGATTTTGTACTTATACGAGTATATATTTTTCTTCACGTTTAGTCTTGTTAAAACACAGTACTGAGTGTGGTTTTTATTTTAATTCAAGGACATTACTCAGATTTTATCGTCTTTGCTTAAAGTTTTTGTATTTATAAACTGATTGTAAAAGAAATACACTGTTACAAAACAAATTAATTCAGCAATGAATTAAAATTTTTATTTCTATTTACAGCAATTAATATTTTTTAGATTATAGAATTTATTGCCATAATTCAGTACATGTAGCCTACAAATGAATTAATTTATACAAATTAAAAAATATTTAATAACAATTAATAATCATAATTGTTTAAAAACCAACAAAATGGTACTACTTAAAACTAACGAACAATTTTTCTTTAGCGCCCTTCCTTTATTATTTCCCTTCCCCTATTTATGCAGTAACTCACTGGCGCTTGCACTTATAATGTCACTTAAGGGTTCCCCTACATGTGCTTACACAGTGTTTTAGACACATATTAATAATTTAAATCTAACTTAATCTCATTTATAACTTTAACAGAATTTTAGTAACTGTATTGTACATGACTTGTAACTTAATCTTACTCAATCGGACCTCTACAATTATCACCACCGTAATTCGAAATACTTCCTAAATCGAATATTATCCCCTTCAAAAACTCTCTTAAATTCGAATTAAATTACCTCCCAATGACGACTACGGCCTCTTACGCTGATGATACCGTAATTCTATCTTCTTCTGAGTGTCACGATAATGTTTCTCTAAACTTGCAAAACCATTTAAATACTCTTGAATTGTGGTTTCAAAACTGGAGGATTAAAATTAACGCTACTTAAACTGTACAAGTCACGTTTTCTTTACGGAAACAACTTTGTCCTCCAGTCTATTTGTATGGTGTTTCACTTCATCAACATGACAGAATAAAGTATCTTGGTCTATACATTGACAAAAGACTAACGTTGGAACCAATATGTTAACGAAACGCAAAAAACTTTGGACGCTAGACGGAAACAACTGTATTCGTTGATTTCCAGATCTTCTAAACTCCCACTTCATCTAAAACTAATAGTTTATAAGTGTTACCGTAGACACACACGTTTGGATGTATAGCAGCCAAATTTACTATTGTGCCAAACCGTTGGTCATTTTGAAAATACAACGCTTTCAGTTCAAACTGTTAAGACATATAACTAGTGCTTCTTTTTACGTAACGAACGATATACTACATACGGATTTAAACGTTCCATACATGAACAATGTGTTCCTACGCACACACACACACACACACACACACACACACGATTTAAAAAGAAATTACCCTATAATTTAAACCAGCTCATTGTTGACCTAGACACACCAGATATACCAACTGCCCCAAAACAAAAACTGAAACGACTCTGGAGTAGGGATATCATGAGACGTCAAAATTAAAAAAAAAAACAAAATAAAATTAAGTAAATAATTAACAAAATAATGAACTAACTTAATGATTACGGTTGGAGTACTGTCAATGGGAAGCGATCTCCTCAATGTCTTAAAATTTGTCAATATTTGTAACCTTTATTTTGATCAAATTTGCTTGTGGTTAATTTTATACAGCTGCAAATAAAAATATCTTGCATAGTCAAAAAAAAAAACTTACCTCCTTTATTCAAAAAATTTCATGAGTTCCGTGATCATGTAGCCTACGTTGTATAAGAACATTTTTGAGGCATTTTAAATAAAGAATTACATTGTGCACACGATTTTTTATGCTATCGATTTTCGAGTCTACCAGAAGAAAACAAAAAAATTCAGACTTTTAATATAAATACTAAGGTAAATAAGTATAAATATACTAAGGTATACGGACTTTTCTTCTTTGGTGTAGTATTTTCAATAGAAATCGGTTAAAAAATACATATTTATACGTTGTGTCACCGGATGGCGACATTAAGTGGCGAGTTGAACCCTTTGCATTTATTGGTGGCCCTGAAAAGGGCCGTTTAAGCGGTTGTCATCTTGATGAGAAGCGTTGGTCGTAGTCGTTGTGGCGGTCGAGGAGCTGGGCGACGTCGTCGTCCAGCGGAGACATCGTCTTCTTCCCTCGCAGTAGTGCTTCAATGGCTGCTTCGTCGGATCCGGTGGGCGTAAGGCTCGGTCGAGGGACCGCTGTGGGCATCGCTCGTGTCAGCGGACGATGACGGTCCGGTCGACGGCTTACGGTGACGGGTCGGCATTGAATCTCTCGGCTCAGTGTAGCGCTCTTTACATAGTTGCCGAGAGCACTGTGGTAGAGGGCGGTTACTCGCTCGGCTATGGCAACAAAGCCCTCCGTCGGTACGCAGCCGAAAGGTTTGTCAGTACGCCGCCAAAGGGTCTGCTGCACCGACAAGGGCCGGGAGAACTATTGAAGGCTGGCAACACAGTAAATGATTTATTAGAAGGGGTGGTGTTGACAGTTGCTGTTTAGATCATCAGCCTAAAGGCTGGTTTGAACCTCTAGAGGCTTTAGTGAGTAGAACGAGGAGTGATATGGTTACACTTGCTTTCTTCACTGAGTGGAAAAGTATGATTATCAGCATGCCTGGCCCTCTGAAAAGCATCTACTTTCCATCCTACAAATGACACGTTCACTTCATTCACCACAGTGTCTGACTGTATAATGAAATTCATTACTCTCAGAGGAGGTAACTCTGACTAGTGTACGTGTATTTTACACCTTTACTTCTTCTGTTCTTAAATGCTTCAGATATAATTGACAATGTGATAGGAAACATAACAATATTTTGTAGCGCTGGTACTAGCAGATCGAGTGCAAACAATTTAACACTCCACGTGGCTATTATGGGCAAGTATATAAAAATTACATAATTTTCTACTTCGTTAAAATTTCTAAAATTTCCTGTAATTATTGATTTTTAATTTTCTCTATCGTATTACTTTAATATGTGAGGTCTATTTATGTTTTTCCGACTTTATTTTATTATGTTTTTTCTTGGTGTTGTCTTTCCTATACATAGTCATTTTTTATATGTAGACCCATTTTCCTACTTTTACATAATTCTTAATCATAGTATTGGGTAAAATATATTTTTGTAGTGATAATTTTTCAATAAAATTTGTAGTTTATTAATATGTTTGACCTTTGTAATGTACTGTTTTATTGAATAAAATGAATGTTTATTGAAACGTGCAGTTTTAAATTACATTTTTCAGTTCATATTTTACCTTTAAAAATCGAAATCTCCCTAAATCGACAAATTTTGGTCGCTTCTGATTCAAATTAGAGAGATCTGACTGCATATACGAATTAAGTAATAAGCTATTTAGCTAATAAGCTAATTTAGTAATTTATGTTTACGACAGATCTTATCTATATCATAACGAAATAGAGACTGCAGATGAAGGCGGAGCATAGTGACCTAAATCCCAGCACAGAGCCAATTGACTTTCGTTATTCGTATCCTGCGTTGTCACGTTGAGGTACGCTGTGGCTGACAGCCTAACATAAAGTCAGCAGGAGTTCGGTGGAACAGAATGTGACTTAGGTTAAGGGGCAACCTCACATCCGACCTTGGCTGTTATTGGCTAGATCTCATCTCCAGTCTTTAGTCCGTTGGCGTATAGCTTATATCTGTAGCTTTTTTAATTTTAGTTTTTCTCTTAACATACTAAAACTACATACTTAGTCCGTCTTCTAACTATTTAACTAGTATCCAACAGTTGAAGTGACCGTGAAGAAGAGCTTCATATTTCTTGGCACATTTATGCATTTCTTCAGCTACTGAAATCACTTGCATATCACGATAGATGTCACTGTTTGGAGTACACCATGGAGGATTTACAATACTCCTGAGCACCTTGCTTTGGAACCTTTGGATGCGTTGCTTGCTTTAGTACAGTCGCAGATATGCAGGCCGTATCGGTTTCAGAACTTACTTGTGTAGAAGAATGACAGTTCAGAAGTCTAACTGAGTGGCCAGTACTTTATTTGTCTCTTTGTAACATGTGCCTTAATACGGAATGATATGAATGAAATGATGAAGCAAGCCACCCGGTGGTGGGGGTTCAAGTTACTCCAGAGTGTTGACTTTTAAGGAAAAGGAAAAATTTATATTGTTTAAATTTTGTCAGTTGAAGATTTCTATTTCATTTTCTCTTCAGCCTGTTATTGAGTTGTAGGTTAAACATGTACAATATATTAGACTAACAATTTCTTTTCCAGGTTCATATAAATTTTTCTTAAAATGTCTGTAAGTAAGTTATGTTTTATTATAACTAAAACTATAACACTTTGATGTTATGGTAAGATTTTTGGAGGTAGGTGGATGACTCTTAAAAGTAGAAGAATTTCTGATTGCTGCGCCTAAAAACAGAACATATTAAACTGTATTAAACGTTTTCCATGTCAGAATTTTAATGATAAATAAAAATAAATAAAGGACGCGTAATAATAACGTCGGCCTACCTGAAGTTCGGTAGATTTCGTATTTTGTTCGACATTAATCGGTCGAGGGTAGTTTTTGTCAGTAGGGTGGGGATGAATCAGAGTTACGCTGTAGCGTTGTACCCCGCTCATCAGTTACAAACGCGCGCTCAGGCTCTTTGCGTCTGTTACCGAATCTCCTGGCATTTCGAATACATGGAAAGTATTAGAAACAAATTTGAATTTAACTATTAAAATATATATGTATTTTAAACACATTTGTAAGTGATTTCGGGACTTTGTGATCGTTTAATATGATAATAATGACATTAATTTATAAAATTTTACGGAAAAATATGATATAAGAAAGTTTTTGGTAAGTAAAATATATATTTTAAACAGTACTTAAAAACATTTGTATTTAAAGTTTAATTTACTAAAAATATAGTATAAACAATAAAGAAAGTATTATAAAATATTACAGCTGTATCTATAAATCATTCTTGAGAAAATAATAAAAATTTATTTTAAAAGTAAAATATACTGAACAAAAAATAAAGGTACCCAAATAACTTTTCTGCCATGATTAATTTTGGTTTAGTATGGTTAATTTATTGGGGGGGGGGGCGAATAAACTGGAAGTTTAACTTAAAGGTTCTTTAAAAAGTATTTTGGTTGTATTTAAGATTCAATCTTATGTAATTTTCATTGTGCATAGTTTTAAGTAAATATTGTTATTAGTTATTTATTTCTGTATTTCGTTATAATTAGATTAATTTAAATTTATTTTATTCACAAATAAGTACTTCCAATTAAGAGGTTTTTGTTCTGGTAAAGGATGTTAATAAGGTTATTATTATTACTGGTAAAAAAAATATTACTCAAAGTTTTCTAATAATAAATTTACTTATATTAATCTTTAAATTATCCCTCTCTTTTTGTGACTTATATTCATAATTAAGTAATTATCTTAATTTATATTGATATCTTACTATCCAGACAAAAATTTAAAAAAAACGGGAAGAACCACGATATTATCCAGAAAAAATTAGAAAAAAGCGTTTCTAAGAACTTTTAAATTATCTTAAAATCCATTACGATATTCACTAATAGCTTTGAACTACATGAACCTATTACCCCAAATACAAAAAAAAAATAACGAAAAACGTAAAAAGTAGTTTCAACAAATAAGCCAGTAATCTAAAGTAATTTTCAGTATTGTTACAAAAGAGCCGCTTAGTAAGAATAAAAAAGAAAACTAGACCGCCTCCGCGGCGCAGAGGTTAGCGTGCAACGTTGCAAAGCGAAAGGTTCCAGTTCGATTCCCGGCCAAGGTCTAGAAAATTATTAGGTCAAATTCACCGTTCCTTAACCCAAAATAGTCGCTAATTACCCAGATGTTAATGTGACTTAAAATAAAAATAAAATAATATGAAAATTAGCTTATGAATTATTCGTTTATTGATAAAAAAATTTTAAACCAACTGTTCACTTTCATTAATACTATCAAGAATTTAACTGCTTTTTTCTTAAAGTAGTTTAATTTTTTTAAAATAACGCCTGAAAGCTGGTACAGCTCAACGAATTCTTCCATAAAATCTACTTTATTTTTGTAAACTCATTGATGTTTCATAGGCCTAGTGAATTCTTTACAAGATAAATAAATAGTGTTTGTTGTCACAAAAACACATACATTTTTATACACGTTAAATTTGGGGATTAGAAATAATTTGTAATATTTTGCTGAGTTTACATTTTTACTACACAATTTCTTAATCGCCCATTAAGCAGTTTACATTTTCAGTAACGAAAAAACTTAACAATAAATAATTACATGACAAGAATACAGAGCAATCGTGAATATAAACTACCCATCAAAAACATTTGAACATAAAGAGTTATGTTCAAATGCACATCTTTGGACATAAATTTAAACTAAAAAATAAAAGTTAGGTGAATGACATATTTACAAAATATACAAAGATTTCGAAATTTTAGAAAGCGTTTATGATTAATTAATTTATTTTTTAATTAGAAAGGAGATTTACCAAAATGTAAAATATAAAAAAACGATGAAAGAATATGCAGAAAGCTTTTTTAATTTTATTATTAAGGAAATATTTTCATTACTACAAACTCGTTGAACATGTTCTTCCGAACGAGACGGTTGAATCCAAATTTCAGAAAATGATTCTAGTGGTTTATTAATATTATAAAATGAAATTTCTACCACAAAATGTGTCCGTTTATTCTTAAAACCGGATAATATTGTAAGATATTTTAAATGTGTAGGTAGGTAATTATTCATTTTTTTACATTAAGGTACTCGTATTTAAGGTTTCGTATCTGGCTCTTCTGTGTTGAACAGTTAAAACACGATTTATTTCTGGTCGGACACGACTGAATATCATTATTTTTCTAAAATATTTTTTATCGAGAATTGTGACCGCTAAATGTAAATCCATAGAAAATATTTAGTTCTTTAAAAGTACCTTAAAGAAATTCTGTAAAGAATCCTTTACGTGTAATTCCCCTATATGAATATATAGGAAAGAACAGTACCTAATGTTTCATGTCAATTTTTCGAAATCGAGTTTTCACCCGACATACACGTTTTCAAAACCCCTGAACCCAAGAAAACATGTTTTTAGCGATTAGTCTGTGTGTGCCTGTGTATGAACAACATATCTCAAGAACGAAATATGGTACAAAGTTGACACTTGAAACTTAAGTTACATATCACAAGGGAGCCCGACACGAACAATTTAATCAAAATCGGTCAACCAGAAGTAGTAGTTTATTCGTACAATTTTTAACTTTTTTGCAATTTTTTCAAAAACAACTCCGACAATATTACTTTTAATATTAATTTTTAAAAAATCGCCCCATTTTCTATATTTTCTTATGCTTTACAAGATAGGGTAAGCGCCATGCCTGCTGAAATTTTTGGAGCGGTTGTGCTTTCGTAGGAAAAAATGTTTTATTTATTTATTTATTTATTTACTTAAGGTCGCATCGACTACAAGGTCATTTTCGACCACGTTACATATAAATACATGTAGTAAAAATTTTTTTTTAAAGATTGCGGCATTCTAGGGAAATAGTTTATGTATAATCAAAATTGTAGAAAATTAAAAAATCTACAACTTTTATTTATAGCTTTTTTGTAACGCTTACAATTAGTTTTATAAGCAACAATTAGTGATTTTATGTATTTTTTTCATCAAAATCTGTAAAAAATTAATTTTTTAATATTACGGCCTTAATATTAAGTTTACGACAAATAAGTACTACATAATTAAAGTTGTAGAAAATAAAACAATCAAACTTTTATTTCAAGCATTTGCTTCTTGTATTTTTTTGTTTATGTCTTCTTTAGTTAAGCGTCAATTAGTGATTTTCCGTATTTTTAAGTCGAACTGGTTGACTTTAATTTTGGGTCATTCACTCGTGATTAAAGTTAGATTATGTTTTTCACTAATTGTTTACTAATGATTAAACGTATACTATAATTATTTTTACAACCTATGTTTTTGGATTTACATTGGCAACAGAAAGTTATGCGAGTGCTCCAAACCAAAATTTTGTTTGTAAGACACTATTACTTTGGGCTAATCTGAGAATGTAATTTAAAAAAAAAACAAGTAAACTGATTTTTGTCAAGAAAAACTATTTGTTTCCGGGGTTTTCCGGTGATAATAGATAAATTATTTCATTACTAATCAAAAAGAAACGTAGAACATTTTATCAAAATCATTAACATTTTTTAAAACCGATTCTAAATTGTTAACTTGAGAAAAATTCTCTTAATTTTTGAGTTAATAAAAAATAGAACCGATACCTAATGTTAATTGTAAGCCGGCTCATTGGCGTAGTGTTTAGCGCAACTGGGGTTCGATTCTCAGTCAGATCTGACGTTTCTTCATCACTCATTTTCATATAATTATATCATTCTCCAGCGTCTGAATTAACAGAAATTGCAGAACAGTCAGACGTAAAACCAAAAAAAGTGAATTATATGATAAAAATAAAAGTTCATTATAGTATTTCTAGGTACGAATGAACTATCAAAACAAATAAAGTAGATTACGTACTAACTTTGTTGGAAACTTTTTTATTTGGGAATTGCCAGAATAAATCTAATACATTAACTTTTAAATCTGACCTGTTACGTAATACTCACTTTTAGCCCGTACTTACTTAAAACCACCAATTGTTATAACCCTTTCATTAAAGTAATAGAATTTGATTTCTAGAAAAAAAAAATTGTAATACCACAGACTGAAGAATATGTATTAATAGAAAAATCACTTATATTTTTAATCAACGTCTATTTATTGTAAACAGAACTAATAACGTACTAATATTATTAGAACTATATTATCGTAGATTATACAGGGTAGAAGGGATTCAAAGTGCTTAAATTGCTTACAGTTCATTTACACTGTACATTTTTGAGGTAATAATGTATTGTGACATGTATATCTAAGGTCCGTTTCGGGATCTGGATAAATTAAATAGTTAACACACTATAGTTTAATATCACAAATATTTATTACAAATTAAAAATTACAATTGATAATGAGTCTTAATTCTACGAATAAATTACAATTATTACAATATAATTACTTCGAATAAATAACAAACTAATTGCAATAAATATTGATAACATTAAATAAACTAAAGCCTACTTGCAAAGTTAACAACGATTGTACGTGTCTACAATCTACGCTGGATCTCTTCGTAGGCGTACTGGTACACAGTATAACTCACTCACTGACTTACAAATCTAAACTCGTTGATGGCAGATCAAAAACTTTTGTTGTTTCGGTCAACAGCTGAAAGACTGGTTTGAACCTTTAGAGGAGAAGTGAGGTGGTTTTCCATGCCTTCCTCACTGAGTAGAAAAGAATGCTTATCAGCATGCTAGATCCTCCGAAAAACACCGACTGTCCATCCTGCAAATGATACCTTCATTTCATTCACCACAGTATCTGGCTGTATAATGAAATTCATTACTCTCAGAGTAGATAACTTTGTTTAATATCGTTTACACCTCTACCTCTTCTGTTCTTAAATAGTTCAGTCATATAACTGGCTGACTATGCGATAAGAAACAGAACTATTTTTTGTAGCCCTGGAACCAACAGATCGAGTGTAATTAATTTAACACTCCACCTACCTGTTATAGACATATCAAAAACTAACCCACTTCAAAACGGGCGTGCTCCATATATAGATGACGCTATAAGAGTACGAGAAGAACAGAGATTTTCGATTTAGGCCTAATAATAAAAATACAAGGTTTTATAAAACGTAAACAACTCATTATAAATTGAATGTAATGGTTACAAAAAGAAGCATTTTCTAACTAGATGCCCGACTCCTTTAGGTAGCCGTACAACAAAAGGGTGACCTTATCCTATACATAATCATTTGTGAGTTTTATTTCCATTTCTTAGAAACCCTATTTATTATTTACTACTAACTATTATTATTATTATTTAAATTAACACCTTTTAAATCTCCGTCCTTCTCGAGAATCTCGAACACTCTTTCCTTTTGGATATCGTCACAGTATGTTAGGCAAAATACTTTTGTACAAAATTTCAATGTCTACTATCATAACACAAGAAACAGAAACATTTATTATGTGGATAACCACAACTTAAATCAACAATTTAAATTGTTTAAACAAAAACCTACTTATGCGGGGAGAAAATACATCAATAAGTTATCCCAATTTTTAAATAATATGATAATATTTGTATTCCTTAAAAAAAAATATGAAAAATTATTCAATTGGTGAAACTTTTTATAGTGTAAGAGAATTTATTTCTAAATAATATTAGGTATATAAAAATAAAATAGAGAAATATCTCAAAATAAATAAACACTCAAAGCATTGAAGCGAATGCTAAGAAAAGTGTGCACTATTCTGTAAATATTAGACGATGCACACTTATTGTAGTAAGCTTGTAATAGTAAATCAACGTTTATTGAAATAATTTATGTATTTATTCAAATCTTATGTGAAGCCTGACCTCGGAAGAGATGGACATCTCAACTTCGTTAAAGAAATAGCGGATTAGTAAGTTTGAAGTACGAGCAGGTCAAGAGGTCTTATTCGTTCGTTTAAGATGATGATTATAAACCATATCATCTGTTATTAAGCTAAGCAGGGGCGAACCCAGGAATTTATTTTGGGGGGGGATAATTTTTCAAGTATATATATACATATATAATTAAGAAAGTTCTCTTCAATATATTTCTTAAAACATTCACTATATTTATTTCGTTTACATCGTAAACTTTTTCAAGTGCATATAATATATAATAAATAAAACGTAAAATTTTATGTTTGTGTTGACATGAACGTGATTTTCTTGTTTTAAACAGAGATTTTATATTAATTTTCTGAACTCCTCCTTTTTTGGCCTAGAAGTGACATCATATTATCTACTTATACGTAGAGGACATTGAGAGATATAATGATAAGCTCAAGCTGCACGGGGAAATGAAAGTAATGCACACATTGAATAACATAAAATCATATGTTTTTATTTTATGTAGAAAAAGTACAACTTAATACAATTATTTGAGCTACATTCAAATTCAATATGAAGAAACATTCCTTGTCAGTTTAAACTTTTACAAATAATTATAAAATTAAATCAAGCCGTCTTGATTTATTGTGTGCTAGCTTGTTAAGGATTTCTTCTGGGTTCAGAGGAACATCACGGTGTATTGACATCAGTGCCAAGCCATTCAGCCGCTCTTGTCCTGTGGTATTTCTTAAGTAGGATTTCACTCTTCTAAGAGTTGAAAACGAACGCTCACATGTCGCAGTTGTGACAGGAATAGTGGCACCAATTTTCAAAATCTTGTGCAGAGATGGAAATATGTGCTTATCACATTCGTTCAAGCACGATATAAAATATTTTGGTTTCTTGCTCTCACATTCTAACCATTTTCTCTTCCACATGATCAACTCTGAATGAAAACGTCCACTGCAACCTTCTGTATCATTAGGCCAAAACTCTGTTATTTTATCTGATATTTCTTGGATTTCCTTATCAGCAAGAGAGCAACAGTGATGTGGGAGAAGAAACTGGAGGGACTCCAACAACGTTCGGTGGTTGAGAAATCGTACATCAAGCTGTTGCAAAAAATAGTCCAAAAAGGGAATGAAGACTGAACATCGATAGTACGTTTCTGGTTCATCTGATTCTGATGAGTAGTTATCTCTGTGGGTTTGTCTTGAAGCTCTTCTGGGGACATCAATATCGATATCAGCTGCTTCACAAACAGCAATTACATCTTTGAAAATATACTTAAACTTAGCTTCACTCTCCATCCTCATATCTAAAACTTCTTTCTTGAGATCGTCAGCATATTTGAGGAAATACACAAGATCTATAGTTTCTGATTGCAATGATGTTGACAAATTGTGTGATAGGCTGAAAATATTGCTCACAGAAGTCATGGCTGCAACAAAACTGCATTTTTCGATAGCAGTTAACAAAGAGTAAGCTTTGCTTGAAGTTTCAGAATCTGAATCAGGATGTTCTTGAATTTCTTTCAAAGCCTTACAGATGATGTGAAACATGTCCTTAAAAAGCATTATTGCATCAAGGTGCTCCACCCACCTGGTTTCACAAAACTTTGTCAGCCTAGTTTTTTTTGTACCAGTAGGATTTGATTCCTGAACAAATTTCGTGAAGACAGCAGATCGTTTGGGTGAGACTCTGAAGAAAGTAATAACTTCTTTCATGGTTCCAAGACAGTTTCTTATAACAGGTATGTTACAAGAATGACAAAGAGCCAAATTTAACGAGTGGCTTGCGCAATGTACATAAACGGCTTGGGGAAATTGTTCTCGCATTATAGCAGCACATCCTTGAAACTGGCCGCTCATGGATGTAGCTCCATCATACCCTTGTCCTCGTAAGTGATTTAAATTTATTCCCATTTCACTTAATGATTGTTTGAGAGTATTGGCTAGCGTTACTCCTTTAGTGTCGGTAACAGGAACAAACTTGAGAAAGTCTTCTCGCAAAACATACTTATCTTCATTATCTTTACAAGTGTACCTAACACCCAAAGTAAACTGTTCTACACCTGAAATGTCGGAGGTTTCATCAGCCAAAACGCTAAAACACTCTGCTTTGTTAATGTTGTCAACTATCTGAGTTTGGATTACGTCTCCACAAGTGTTAATTATTTCATTCTGTATTTTATAACTCAGGTATGAAGCATTTAATCCACAGGTTGTCACATGTTGCTTCATAGTTTCATCTTATAAGTTATATCTTAGCTTAGCTAAGATATAACTTGTCCTCCGGTTTATGTTTTCAATTAAGCTTAACCACAAAACGAAATTAATATTTACGACTCCACTTCTCTTAGACAGACTTTAATATTAAACGTAAGTTATTACACGACATACTTAGGCGATTTTAACAACTTTTTTCTAGACTAAGTTACCTAAATTTGTTAAGAAATAAGGCTTTACTCAAACCAAGTTGGACGTACGGCAGCTCAGCAAAACGTTTGTTACAATATGAATTTAAAGAATCCAATCTAATTTTCTAAGATTAGTTACTGACGCTTTATGTTACGTACCAAACAAAACTTAAAACAACGCCTCTATGTCCAATATACCAACGAAAATTTTTTTAAAAGTTTTATCGTCGATTTAAAGATAAATTAAACTGAAAAAATCCGCCGATTCGGGAGGTAAATTCTTATCCATAACCTGCCAAAATATCTGCAACGAATACTGAAACGACGCTGGAGTAGGGACATGATTCAGTCCTTAAATAATAAATTTAAAATTTTTATTCTCTACGTAAAAATCAGAATTAAAATCAGACACACATTACCTTTGTTGATTTGAGAAAGCTTTTAATAACCTGGATAGAAAAAAGTTATAGAGTATTTCCGTAGAAAGGTATTTCCCTCCCATATCATACAAGCAATTAAAAGTTTTTATGAAGGCTAGAACGTTGTTGTGGGTACTGGCATACAGATTGCATAGGAATTCAGAAACATCAAGGGTGTGAAACAGGGTTATTGTATCTCCCTTTTTAACATTTATTTTTACGATACAATTCATAGTTGGTGGCAAGTTTTTTAATCTGTAGTGCGACCGAGTCATGGTATTGTAAACAACATAATGCACAGGTTAAAATTTGACAATATCTCCTCAAAAGACTAATGTAATGGTGTTTTTAGGAAACTTCCGGTGAGGTCTAAAATAGAAATGAATGAAAATATTTTGGGCCAGGTATAAAATTGTAAATATTTCGGATTTGACATGTCTTTTGCAAACAAGCAGGACAGGACGAAAAACTGAATAGTTTTAGAATATTTGCGAAACGGTACATAAAACGTTGAAGCACAGAACTAAGCTAGATACACGTTTAAAAAACAAATGATGGCGATACTTGTGATAATATATGGAAGTGAGGTGTGGGAAAATTCGAAGCGAAAACTAAATAGATTGCATGGGAGGAAAATGAAGGTTTGTACGTGATGAGATGGGCATAATTAACCTAGATGTGAGAATAAAAATTCGTAAGAGGATTGGTGCAGCCATTTGGAACGGTTGAGGGGGAACTGCTTGCCCCGTTTAGCCCACAAGTGCAAATCCACCGGTGAGAGGAGTGTTGGACGCCCGAGAAGGAGATGATTTCCGCAACAGACTGACCTGCCTAATTTCATGAATTGAAGAAGAAGGAAAAGAGAAGAAGGAGGAGGAGAGGAGCAGAAGGAAAAGGAAAAGGAGAAGAAGAAAAGGAGGAGGAAGAGAAGGAGAAGAAAAACGAGGAGGAGAAGAAGAAAAAGTAGTAGTAGTAGTAGAAAAAGAAGAAGAATAAGAAGAAGAAAATAAAAATTAGTGGTAAATATAAAATAAGTATATTATACTCATAACACCTATTTTCATTTGAAACACTCCTATTGGGTTGTGCTATCCTGTAAGTAAGCCTTTTGTTTTACAAAAACACATTTTTTGTTACACACTACTGAGTGTGATTTATATTTTCATTCTAAGAATGTAATTACTAAGATTTTTTCATCTTGGCTTAAAATTTATAATTTATTTATAAACACTGTTACAAAAATAGTTGCAGTGCATCTTGGAGGTGGCCTTTCAAAGATTTTAGCATGCCAGAAATTTAAATTGTCTAGTCAAATATAAATTTAAAAAAATCAGTCAATTTATGGTAAAGAAAAGATACAACTGACTGAAACTACAGTTTTTTTTGTTAAATTACTTATTAAATGCGCTTGTTTTACTGACAATTTATATTCTTTAAAAAAGAATTCATCATCAAACTCACACAAACATTAATAGCAAAATAGCTTATTTATATACTTTTTTTTAGCTTTTACTTGTTACCGGGAACTGTACACTATTGATAACTACCCAATTTGATAGCTGCTTTTTGCTGTATTTTTGAAGTGGATTAGGCATGAGTTTGAAAGGGACCCCCAGTAGAGTTTGTTCATGGATGGCTGTCAGCTGGTCACCATACAAAGTCGCTTGCCCAACCGGTGTTGCTTAACAAATATAGCGTTTTTCTACAAGCTGACTGACTGTGCTGGCCCGGAGGCCAGTTTATACTCGTATACTTAAAAGAAATTTAGTATGGTTTGTCGAATAATTTATTTTGAATTATAAATCTTAACACTTGAAAGTGAGTATCTACTCACATTGCTTGATAAAAAAAGCCAGCTGATAAACCCTACAATACAACCGACGGGTTTTGACCAAAAAGCACTGTATTTCATATCATTACAACACTTTTAAAACATTTCGTTTAGATCGTACATAAGCCCAGGGTACATTAAAGCCATTAAGGTTATCACCAGATCGGGCTTTTAGCGGAAAATCACCCTACTTTATTCCAGTATTACTGAGTTTCATTTTATTTATTCGGTAGACCGATCTAATGAGAGTTGTAACTAATATATACAAAAACGACCACCCAGGGATACAAAAGGACATTATTATAATGGATATTATATGCAGTTATAACTCTGTAATAACGTGCAATTTCAAAGCAGTGAACTATCAATGGTCATGTTAATATCATGTACCAGGTGCGTAAAAAGTTTGAAACCAGTTAATTTTTAGTCAAATAGCTTATTGTAGCATAGGATAAGCAATGACAATCAGTAGAGATAAAAAAATGTACTGTTCAAGTACTTAAAATTTAAGTTCGCCATTTTGGATCCCGCCATATTGAATCTACCTTTGTTTTTAAATAGGAAGGTAGACTTATGGCACAAGATTTCTATGTAAAATTTCAAGAGAAAAGTTTTAAGGAACGTTTAACTATATCTTCACCGTTCTTTAGATATTAGCCATTGAAATGTCGAGATCGGGGAAAAACGCTACTGCTAACCTCTGTCTACATTAATTATTTGCGGTAGAAAATCATAAATGACATATCATTTAGCATTGTCTTCTTATGCAAAAACTAATTCTGCAATCCATTTAATAATATCTGTTCTAGTAAGTTGATTAAACGATAATTTTTACTGAGAATTTTGACACCAAAATGCTCAATTGCTTCTGAGATATTTTATTCACACAGACATACGCACAAAACACTGACCAATCACTGAAACATATTTTTTTTGGGTTAAAAGGCCTGAAAAAGTGTACATCCGGTTTAAACCCTTTTCGAAAAATTGACACGAAAATAATACTTTCCTTTGCTACATATTTATATAGGGCAAGAGGAAGTATAAATTTTTATGTCACCTAAAATACCTACTTTTTGCAAAGTTTTTTTTTTCTCTTTAATTCTTTATTTACAACTGTAAAATGTTACAACAAGCAAATGTGATGATTATCGTGATTATGTAAATGACATGATAGGCATGAGAGGGGTAGGGCCCCCATTGGTGCCTTCCCAAGAATGAAATGTGTATATCAAATTAGCATGTCTCTACTCCAGCGTCTTTTAAGGCGTCTAGGAGGATTGTCAGGTAAATGGACGGATTAAAGTGAACGCACCAGGGGGTTCTCGTGTTCGTGTGACTTGTCGTGAAAGCGTTTTTATAGGTATTCAATGGAATTTTGTACAAGTGGTGTTTTCAAATCTGTATGTAAGGTTTTGTTACTAACGTAAAGAGGTGCTTTTGCTATAAGGCGTAATGTTTTTGACTGGAATGCTTGAATTCGTTGCAAGTTAGAGGGTTTGGTTGAACCGTAGATTTGGGATCCGTAGGTCCAAATAGGTTTCAAAAGAGAACAATATATGCGTAATTTTTGTGCCATTGGTAATTTTGATCGTTTGTGAAGTAGGGAATTTGCAAAGTTAAAAGTGATTTTTAAAGGTAAAAACTACCTTTTTTTAACTGAGTAAAAATGTTTTACTACTAAATATTTAATTTTGTTTGTACTTTAATTATATAAGAAATACTTTCGATTGTTTTTGTCTGCTTCCAGTAGATTCTTTGTAGTTCATTTTCTTTAGTCTACAAAAAATTAGTGCAGTCTTCTAAATTCTATTCTATATAATAAATTTATAAAATAAATTTTACTAACCTTTTAAGCTGCCTTGAACTCCATTATTTACTACTTGCACGTGTTTCGGTGTATCCACCATCATCAGAACACACAATATCATTTGAAACTTGAAAATTTTTATTTAAACTCTATAAAAATTATAACATCTTCAGTCATTTATATAAAATGTTTTGTATAGTTTCTTTATGTTTTATATAGATGACTGAAGATGTAATATTATCTACAGAATTTAAATGAACATATTAAAGTTTCAAATGATATTGATTACTCTGATGATGTGGATCCACCGAAACACGAATAAGTACTAAATAGTTGAGATCAAGGCAGCTTGAAAAGGTTAGTTAAATTTATTGTATAAATTTATTAAATAAAATAGAATTGATTTCATTGCAGGATGCATTATAAAGATTTATGTTTTCTAAATTTTTAATACATTTTTTGTGAAAAATACTGAATATTTTTATCCTCGGTATTTAAAAGGATACGAATTTTGTTTTCTAAGTTTAACCTCAACTCCCACTGGACAGATTACGGTCAACCTTTTTAGAAAATGAAACACTCTTACTGCAAATTTTCCCATCACCGATCATTATTTCTAAACTCCTGATTAATGCAGAAGATAGAAAGTAAAATTTTTTTCTTGTAACAGATTCTTTGAAGATAACTATATTTCCACTGTGGTTAAACACTTTGTGATTTCGATAAATACTAAGAGGTGCTGTTTTGCAGAATTTTCCTTCGTTTTGGATAAATGTACATAATATTGAAAAATTTGGGGATCTGTAGTTTTCTGATTCGTTCGAAATTTCAATTTTTTATAGATTTTAGGTGTAGAAAACGAAAATATCCCTATTCTGTTTCGAGTCCTTACAGTGTTAAGATGCGAACAAATAATTTTAAATTATTATATTTATTCTAGGTGAATTTTATAGAATCAGTGACCTCGTTGTCAGAATCCTAATTAAAAGAAATTTTGTGAAACACTCACAAAACTTTCTCTTGCCAATGTAAACAATGAAACATAGTATAACATGGTTAATCTTGAGTAAACAATGTAAAATTAAAAACAAGCTAATTTTAATCATAAGTGAATGACGCTAAATGAAAATCAAACTGTTTGGAACTTTTAAATACCGAAAATTACTAATTGACGCTAAACTAGGATCTGTACAAAAAAATGCTTGAAATAAAAGTCGTAGGATTTTGATTCTTTTTAATTAGTTATATATTTTTGTCGTAAAATGCACACTAAGAGCGCAATATTAAAGACATTCCATTTTTACCGATTTAAATGAGCAAAATACAGAAAATCGCTATATGACGCTAAATTCAGCATTTTAGAAAACAATGTTTGAAATAGAAGTTGTGGGTTTATTAATTTCCTACAACTTTATCGCATAAACGTTTTCCCTTAAGTTCATATCAAGGCCGCAATCTTAAAAAAAATCTTACCATCAGAGCGCAGCCACTAAGAATTTCAGTAAACATGGCGCTTACCCTATTTTGTAGAGCATAAAAAATTTAGTAAATGAGGCGGTCTTAATGAAAGGTTTTAGAAAAATGCAAAAAGTGAAAAATTGCACGAATAAACTACTTCTTCCGGTTTACTGATTTTGATAAAAATGTTTAAGTCGGATCTCCTAGTGGTATCCAAAGGCATCCTTAAGTTCCAAGTTTGAACTTTGTATGTTATTCAATAATTGAGATATTTTATTCATGCACACAGACAAAGCACTAAAAACATGTTTTTTTTACGTTCAGGGAGCCTGCAAAAGTGTATTTCTGGTGAAAATTGACATAAAAGCAATACTTTCTTTCTTAATATATTAATATAATGTAAGAGCAAGTAAAAACCAATATTAGGAATGTTGTACTTAAGAATTCGATCGAATGAGTTCTATTATTAAGGAACTTTAGCACCAAATAATCACTGCTCGCTATTTTGATCAATACAGAGTATGGGAATTCGATGTAACCTATTTTAACTAAAATCAAGAAATTGGATATAGGGTATACAACAGTGAGGATCGACAAGTAATTCAAACATAAACTTAATAAAACCTTTACAAATTAAACTATTAGGAGGTATGTTTTTACGTATTAACAAACTCATAGATAGATTAGTGTTTTTGTATTTGTTGAAAAGATAAAAGTTTTATGACCGAAAACTAAAAAAAAACGAATACCGACATGAAATTTTGAATGTTAGATGATCCTTGCTGTTCGACAGTATGAGAAATTATAATTAATCGATTATAAAATTCAGGCCTTGTAAAGTTCTGGAAAAAATTAAGTTAGCCAGTAAAATTAATGAGAACAATTAAATTCTAATACAGGTTACAATTGCCCAAGGAGGTGGAGTGTTGAATTATTTGCACTCGTTTTGCTAGTTCCAGGACTACAAAAAATAGTTCTGTTTCTTATCACATGGTGGGTTAATTATATGACTGAAGTATTTAACAACAGAAGAGGTACAGGTGTAAAAGACACTAGTTAAAGTTATCGTCTCTATGATTAATGAATTTCATCATTATACAGCCAGACCCTGTGGTGAATGAAGTGAAGGTGTTATTTGCAGGGTGAAAAGTAGATTTTCAGAGAGCCTGGAATGCTGATAAATATACTACGTTGTCACTCAGTGAGAAAAGCAATAATTGTAAACCACCTTACTCTCGTTTTACTTAACAAAGCCTCTAGAGGTTCAAACCAGCCTTTCGGCTGATGACCCAAACATCAATTTTTTACACAGAGTTTAGAAAACTGTACAAATTTTTTAAGAACTAAAGAAAAATGAACTACAAAGAATCTACTGTAAGTGGACAAAAACAATCGAAAGTTTTTCTTATATTCACAATAAATTAGTATGTATTTTAATTAAAATACAAAGAAAATTAAATATTTAGTAGAAAAGCATTTATACTCAGTTATATTAAGGCGGTTTTTACTTGCAAAAATCACTTTTAACTTTGCAAAAAGTAGGTATTTTGGCAGACATAAAAATGTTTACTTCCTCTTGCCCTATATGAATATGTAGGGAAGGAAAGTATTTTTTTTGTGTCAATTTTTCGAAACGAGTTTTAACCGGAATATCTCAGTAAATATCTCAGAAGCAATTGAGCATTATGGTGTCAAAATTCACAATAAAAATGATCGTTTAATCAATTAACGAGAAGAAATATTATTAAATGGATTGCAAAATTGGTTCAGGGACCCTGTGGTGAATGAAGTGAATGTGTCATTAGCAGGGTGAAAAGTAGATGCTTTTCAAAGAGCCTGGTATATTTTTCCACTCAGTGACGAAGGCATGGTAAACCACCTCATTCCTCATTTTACTTAGTAAAGCCTTTAGAGGTTCAAACCATCCTTTTGGCTGATGAGCTAAAAAAAAAACACGTGTTATAACATTTTTTCAACTCTTGTGGAAGCAGATGGATTTCAAATATTTGGACCACTGAAGGGCGGGCAGGTGCGAATCTGATCATTATTTTTTAAATTACGTTTTAGATTTTCTTTTTAAATTGTTTATATTTTGTTTTACTTGATTGATAGATTAACTTAACATAAGAAGGATAAATAAAATTAATCCAACCATCTGGCGACGGTTTCCTTTGAAAGATTTATAACGCTTGCTTGAGCAGCTATTAGGTAAGATGACAGTCAGTCACAAAGAAACAAGGTTGCTGTAGGGTCTGTTGTTCTTACATTATAATATTTCCTTGGCAGTAACAAAAGATAAAACAAAATCGTTATCAAATTAAATTTTTTTGAAAAAATGGATTGGAAAATATAAGAAATGCAGTCAATGCCTTCATTCGTGCTAAAACTGAAACTTTTCCCGAAGTTAAGTAATTTAAAGAGGAAACGTATTTAATTCCCCCAAAAATCTACAAAGCGTTTAAATCTACAAATTTTATTTTTATCTTAAAACTATTTATATATTTTTTTTGAATATACAAGATATTTTTATTTGCAACTGTATAAAATTAACCACAAGCATATTTGATAAAAAAAGAATACAAAATATTGACAAATTTTAAGAAATGGAAGAGATTGCTGCCTATTGACAGTACTCAAACCGTAATCATTAAGTTAGTTCATTATTTTGTTAATTGTTTACTTATTTTATTTTGTTTTCATTAATTTTGACGTCTTATGATATCCCTACTCCAGAGTCGTTTCAGTCTTCGCATAGGTGCAGTTGGTAAATCTGGTGTGTCTAGGTCAACAATGAGCTGGTTTGGATTATTGGGTAATTTCTTTTTAAAACGATATTTAATAAAAATAGTTTTATATAATGGATTCAGATCCCTCTTAGTCAATTTTTTATGAGTGTCAATTACTCCAGCATACAATAAGAAGAGAATTGCACAAAATAACATACATTTTATGAGAATATTTAGAGCCGGCCAATCTATGTAAAATTCAATTTTTACTTTCTCTTACCTATATGAATATATAAGAAGGAAAGTATTGTTTTCATGTCGATATTTCGAAATCAAGTTTTCACCGGATCTACAAGTTTTCAGACCCCCTGAACCCAAAAAACATGTTTTAGTCTGTGTGTGTGCCTGTGTGTCTATAAGTCTGTGTATTTTTGAACAGAAGATCTCAAGAACGGAACATCGTACAAATTTTAAACTTAAAACTTAAGTTAGATACCACTAGAGGACCTGACACAAAGATTTTCATCAAAATCGGTCAAACGGAAATAGTAGTTTATTCGTGTTATTTTTCACTTGTTTGCGATTTTCTTAAAAACGACTCCTACGATTTTTTTTAAAAATTACCTTATTTACTGAATGTTTTATGGTGTACAAGATAGGGTAGACGCCAAGTCTGCTGAAATTCTTAGGAAGGTTTTTTCTCGTTAAAAAATAGTTTTCTTTAAGATTGCGACTTTAATATACATTTTAGTGCAAAAATGTAGGCTATATATGATAAAAGTTGTAGAGAATTTAAAATCCTACAACTTTCATTTCAAACATTGTTTTGTATAACGCTTAGTTCAGCGGTAATTAGCGATTTTCTGTTTTTAATTTTCACGAAAACGTGTAAAAAATTGATTTTTTTAAAGATTTCAGCCTTAGTATGGATTTTACGACAAAAATGTATATAACAAAATTTATAGGAAATAAAACAAATCTACAACTTTTATTTAAAGCACTTTTCTCTACAGAGCCTAGTTTAGCGTGAAAGAGGGATTTTCCGTATTTTAAAACCAAACTGAGGTTGATTTTCATTTTGCGTCTTTCACTCATGATTAACAAAAGGTAATCATTTTAGCTTAGTTCTAATGTTTTATTACTAATGTTAGGTTATATTGTTCATTATTTTCATTGGCAAGTGAAAGTCGTATTGTGTTTCACACCAGATTTTTTATACTAGTTAGACTTTAAGTACATTACTAATCAGTTTTAGTTAATCTAGTTAGTGTTGGTGTGTATTGGGGTTGCACGATCAACTGTGGCTGTAAACAAAAGCTGTAAACTAAAGTCTAAAGTATAAGAAAGTCAAAAAATGAATAAGAATAATAAAAATTAAAAATTCCGAGTTTAATATCATTAATAACCAGTTCGGTTTAGGAGTCAAGTTGTCGCAGTGAGTCAGCTGTTTTACAACTGATTTTCGGAGACGAAGGTTCCTGGTTCAAATCCTTGTAAAGGTAGTTACTTTTATACGGATTTGAATACTAGACACTGGTTACTTCAATGATTAAGGTTCAAATTATCCATACTCTCTCAGGAATTGTCAATCTGAATTTTGTGCAAGACTACACCTAATTTACTTGACTACATATCATTCTCATCTTGTTGGGTCATTGGGTTGCTTATTGTTCTTAATTGAACAGATTGTAATGTAAACACATTAGGGACAAAATAATTATTAATACTGCTATAGATTAATTCGAGTACAGGCTAACCATAAGCTTTCTGCGCAGTACTTTGCACATAGCGAATTCTTAATAAGAGTCGTTTACTGATGGTTTCATTCATTTCTGAAAAGAAATTTCCAGACATGAACGAAATTGAATTTTCCCAACTCGAGTAACACTAATAAACGATCAACAAAGCTGGAAATTTAAGAAGTTACCTTTGGTTTAACAGTTCAGTAATTTGCTAAATGACCGTTGTCTCCTTTCACCATAAAACTGGTGAATATAATATTATATATTATCCTATATTTTTACTGTAATTCTATTCTAAATACTCTGCTTGCACCCAGTTTACCATTTGATACTACTGTATACATTTTCGGAATTAGTTGTTCCAGAATTTTCATCTAAACACATCACTGTTAAGCACTTGTTTATTTTTATGTTATTCATCAGGCCGTATCGGAGTAATTATTTTTTCCTGTAAATGTACTTTTTTAAAATCTTAAGAGTTTCTGGCTGTCCTAATAAAATTATTCTTACATATATTATTATTTATGTTTAAAATTTCCTTCCACATCATAGTTTACTAAGTTGTAATAATGATAATTTTTAAACGAAATAACATGAAAATATTTCATTAGTTTTCATTAGTTCCGTGGTTCCTAATCTACTAAAGATTATTTGTATCCAAATTTAAATAAAATACAGTGGTTACCGGTTACAGTGGTGTTGGTTGGAGTTCAATTAACCATACTCCCTCAGGAATGGTCAGCCTGAGTCTGCACAAGACTACACCTCATTTATACTTCACACATATCATTCTCATCTCATTGGGTAATGGGACTGCTTATTGTTATTCAATTGAATAAATTGCAACACACTCATTTGGGGTTAAAAAATTCAGAGAAAAAGTTTTAGTTGTTGACTAAACACAGAATTACAGGATAACTTATACAGAAACGAAACTTTAGATTTTTTTGTTTGGTCGGTCTATTTCGCATTCTAATGCTATAGCAAATGGTGGAGGGAGAAAAATGAACATAAAATGTTAGATAATAGTAACCTGACGTCAAACCCGGGACTCGTGACATAAAAACTAGTTTACAAACCACTAGAACGTCAAAAAATAGCGACAATGTTTTCAGTAAAAACGTGACGTTACATAGTAACTTGTACCTGTATAAGTAGATTCCGGTACGTTTTAAGCATTCTCTGAGTGAGTTTTATTAATTTAGATGTTCATTTTCTTCTCGAGCCTTTCCTCTACTTTCTTTGACCACTTAAAATGAAACAGTGCGACAGACTGCTACACCGGAAGTCTCCAGTTTTAAAACTAGTCAGGTCTGGCATTTCTTTCATCACTCCATTTATTTGTCGTCCGTCACCATCTGTGTTAGCATGATGTATGCACAAAAGTTAAATGTAAAACAAAAAAATTAATCACGCAGTCTCGTTTTTGCTCTCCGTACAATTCAAAAATCGTCCCATCTCTATATTCCAAATTTTGCTGTCATACGCAATGTATATTATTTTATTGTGATCATAAAAAATATTTATTTATGTATTTATTTTGTTTGGATCAGTGATATAAAACCCATGAAAGTTTGAACTGATAAAACTTTTTTACTCTATACAATTTATATTTTTTTTTTATTAAAATACATTTTTAAAACATTTAATATTTATTGAAAATTGTTTTAAAATTTTCATTAGGAAAATGTTGTATTAATTAATATCTACAATTATTCATTTTTATTCAATGAAATTTATTAACAGATAGAAGCGATAAATTGAATTTGCATAATTAATAATGAATTTAATTAAATGCATTTTATTTTAAAGGTATTAATTTTGAAGACAATAATAAAGAATCAACATTGTTAATACCAACGGAAATATCAATTTGTGTAATAAAACATTAAAATAAACATTACAATAAAATATTAAAACAATAAACATTAAAATAAAACATTATCTCTCCATTTTAACACTGCGTAAGATACATAGAAATAGCTCAAAAACTTAGCCTACTGTTAAAAAATAAACTTATCAATTTTATATAATTTTTCCTCAAAACTTAGGGGGGAAAAAACCTAAATAGGTATTCAAAAATCAAAAATTTTATATAATAAACTAAAACACAATCTTCATTATAAAACAAAACAAACTTCTCGCAAACAATACATAAATCACTACAGAACTGTAATTCAACACATCTTTAAAAATCTAGGTCGCCTTCGTTTCGTAGTGTAGGGACGTAGCCTACAAAGTAGAAGGTTCCGGTGTCGATTCCTGGCTAGGATCTGAAAATTTTAACACGTTAAAACCCCACCGGTTACATGGTTATATAAAACCCCACCGTTACAATACCGAAATCTACTGTAGTCGCTAAGCTGTTGATGCTACTCTAAATATACTAAAAAAAATTCCTTTTATGATACGACGCGTCTCATGGCTGTTGGAAATTTTTTAAAAGGCTTACCTTTGACTGATAGCAAAAACCATTAGTGGCTTCTGTATCTACTCTTTCAGTGGAATCAAATGACACTATTTATGTTTCCAAATTCCAACCTTTATTTCTTGACTTCCGGTTTTGGGCTGCTTTAGGTCAATATCAAAAGTAAAACCCAATGATTTCTGTATCTGCTGTTTAAAAGGAATCGAATGACAACATTTTTATTTCAAAATTCCTACTTTGATTTCCTGACTTCCGGTTTCGGGCAGTTCCTGGTCAGAACAGGAACTTCAAACCCAATCCAAGTCCACTAACTTTTTGTGTAGATTGTTGTTGTTTAGATCATCAACCAAAAGGCTGGTTTTAACCTGTAGAGGTTTTACTAGGTAAAACGAGGAATGAGGTGGTTTACAATTGCCTTCCTCACTGAGTGGAAAAAGTACACTTATCAGCATGCCGGGCTCTCTGAAAAGCACATATATTACACTCTGCAAGTGACACTTTTTCTTCGTTCACCACAGGGTCTGGCTGTATAATGAAATTCATTACTTTCAGAGGAGATAGATCTGATTAGTATCTTTTATACCTCTGCCTCTTCTGTTCTTAAATGATTCAGTCATTTAATAGGCCGACCATGTGAAAAGAAACAGAAATTTTTATTTTAACCCTGCAACAAACAGATTGAGTTTAAATAATTTGACACAATAAATTGAGTGTAAATAATTTGACATAAATTTATAGATTGAGTGTAAATAATTTGTATAAATTACAAATCTGTAAACCATTTGTACCAACAATTTTTAAAATTGCCATCAATTAAAACATAGTTGTTTTGCTATGTTGATCGTTTGATTTTGTTTTATATCAAACGATCCTCACCAAAAATACGTAACTTTCGGTATTAGAGATGTTTAATTCTGGTGAGAAGAACATAAAAAAATCAATTTAACAAAAACGGCCATAACCTGTTTAACAGCAATTGGGTTTCAACAAACAGGCTATGGTATTACTTCATCCAAAATAAAATTCTGCGTTAGCACACTGGCCTACAAAGTGAACGATGTTCGATTCCCAGCTAGAGTCAAGTAATTATTGAATTTGAAACCTCCACCGTTAAAGACCATTATTTTTATGCGACTTTAAACTAAAAGAAATTCTGGATATTTCGTCTAATAAATGATTTTCCATTAAAATACTTACGAGATAATAAAGGTTAAAAAATTCATATGGCGGCCATTTTTAAACGTTTTACGGAAATTTTAAAAACTCTCTGTAATATTATAAAACGTTATTAGGTTCTTGTTTACTAAATTTCATAAAGGTTTCTACTACATTTTTGTAAATTTTTATTAAAACAAAGCAAGTGGTAGCCAGACAGAAAACGAAGCTTTATTGTACGAATGTTCATTTGAAAATTTTGACTTCTTTTTAGACAAAAAACCAACTCTGTTTATTTGATGGATATTCTGTAAAAAAAATAATCAATTTTTTTATCACAAATTTATTGTAGTTTTTAATTTGATATTTTGTTTTTGTACTGAGGTTTGAAGTTTCCCATAATAATATACAATTATAAATTTAAAACATCACTTACATGAAATAAAAGCCTGGTTACAGAAATGGAAAATAAAAATAAACGCTGAAAAAATTTATTCACGTCACGTTTACGCTTCGGAAAGGACCCAGGCTATTTATTTTTCCGCAAAACACGGCTATTCCTCAAGATAATAAGGTACGTTTTATTTAGAGGTCGTTATCTTGACAAAAAAACTTTACTTGAAATCACCATATCAAAATAAAGCGACTTTTTCTGATGTCTCAAAAGTAACTGTACAGTTTGATTCGTCGTAAATCATTTGTTAATATTAGAATTAAGGAGAGCACGGATCGAGAAAATAAAAAAAAATTATTTGGGTTTTTTTTTGTTCTACAATGTTGTTTGAAATTCGCTTTATAATGGTTTATTATTATTTAATCTTCTACGACAACTAGAAATAGTTTTGTTTTAAGTTTATTTGTATGACCTTAATTTTATTTGTATTCGTTGATTTCCAGATCTTCTAAACTCTCACTTCATCTAAAATTACTAGCTTATAAGTATTACCTTAGACCCCTTTGGATGTATAGCAGCCAAATTAACTATTATACCAAACCATCAGTCATTCTGAAAATACGACGCTTTCAGTCCAAAATTTTAAGACAGATAACTAGTGCTCCTTTTTAGGTCACGAAGGATACAGTACACACAGGATTAAACGTTCCATATATCAACGATGTGTTCCTACGCACACACAATTTAAAAAGAAATTATACTACAATCCAAACCAGCTCAACGTTGACCTAAGCACACCAGATTTACCAACGGGCCGTATACGAAGACTGAAACGACTTTGGAGTAGGGATACCATGAAACATCAAAATTAAAGAAAAAGAAAAACTAAATAAAAATTATGAACTAACATATGATTATGGTTGGAGTACTGTCAATGGGCAGTGATCTACTCAGTGTCTTAAAATTGTCAATATTTTTATTCTTTTTTATCAAATTTGCTTGTTAATTTTATACAGTTGCAAAGAAAAATATCTTGTGTAGTCAAAAAAAAAGTTGTAGGACTGCACAGCTGGGAAAAACATGTTTATTTAATGAATGTTCAATAAATTATTGTCATTTCTTTATACTTTATCTTGCCTGCATGAATACATAAGAAGGAAAGTATTGTTTTCATGTCGAATTTTAGAAATCGAGTTTTCACCGGATCTACACGTTTTCAGACCCCCTAAACCTAAAAAACATGTTTTAGCGATTGGCCTGTGAGTGTGTCTATGTGAACAGAATATTTCAAGAACGGAACATCGTACGAAATTAAAACTTAAGTTAGATACCACTACCGGACCCGACACGAATATTTTCATCAAAATCGGTCAACCGGAAGTAGTAGTTTATTCATGTCATTTTTTACTTTTTTGCGAGTTTCTCAAAAACGGCTTCTACAATTTTTTTAAAAATCGCCTCATTTACTACATTTTTTATGCTCTACAAGATAGGGTAGGCACCGTGTCTGCTGAAATTGTTGGTGAGGCTGTTTTCTCATAAAAAAAATTGTTTTTTTAAGATTACGACTTTAATATGCATTTTAGCGCAAAAATGTAAAAATGAATGTTGTAGAGAATTAAAAATTCTACAAATTTATTTAAAACATATTTTTCTAAACGCTTAGTTTAGTGGTAATTAGCGATTTTCCGTTATTTTCTCACGAAATCTTGTAAAAAAAAAACGATTTTTTTTAAAGATTTCAACCTTATTATGCATTTTACGACAAAAAAGTTTAATCAAATTTATAAGAAATTAAAAGATCTAAAAAGTTTTCTCTACAGAGCTTAGTTTAGCGTCAGAGTGATTTTCCGAATTTTTAAGCCAAACTGTTGATATTCATTTTGCGTCATTCACTCATGATTAAAATAAGGTTATGTTTTTTAGGTTAGTTTTTTATTTATTTCTAATGTTTATTACTAATGTGAGGTTACATTGTTAATTATTTGCATTGGCATGAGAAAGTTGTGTGCGTGTTTCACACCAGATTCTTTTAATAAATTTTATTCCTTTGATACCAGCTGTCTTTTATTTATAGAATAAAGTGTATACTGTATTGAATTTGTTGGTTAGTTTGCAGTTAATAGTGAGTTGTAAGTGATGTAATGTTGTTAAATATATTTAAAGTATTATTTATTGTCGTATTTTAAATACGGTTTCTCGCGAATATTTATTTCTAACACAAATGACCCGTTTTCTCAGCTTCTATTAAAGCTAGTGATGAAAGTTTTGTGGATTGTTAACCATATACAAATGTAATTCTTACGAGTTCAGTTTTTCAAAATTAAAAAACAAAATTGTAAAATTTTTCCCCAAAAAATGGTAATATTTTAAACATTTCTAGAAATGAAATCTGTAGTCATAAGAAAAATCATACACTTTAAAGTTGTAAAAGAGTGCCAATTTTCATATAAAACAAATATCAAGTCTTTATCTCTGACGGTTACTGAGAAAACGGGGCAAATGTTAACATTAAGTAAGCTAAAGATCCGTGTTCCCCTTAAAGTTACTGCTTACAAAAGTCCTCAAATGCCCATATAGTATGGGCATCGCCCAAACATAACATATACATAAAAATGTATTTTGGTTACTTGTATTACAACTTTTCAGCAGTGCAAAACCAAGCCAATTAATCAATATTGTAAATATTAATGTTATTATTCCAAATGTTATTATTAATGTTATTATTAATGTATTATTAAATGTTAATATTCCAATTAATCACTATTGTAGTTCGATGGTGTTACTTCCTAAATTCAATTTTACTTAACAACCTAAACATTTTATTCGAAGTGGTCACTTATAAACACACTACACAACAAAATTCAAAAACAAATTAATAATAAAAATCAATTAGTTCAAGATATCTATGAAAAACGATTCGTACAGCGAAGACTAAAAAGAAGATAAAGTAGATCTCTTAATGCGACCTTTAAAATATTCTTAAAAATATGAAATGTTTATTTATGTTTTCAATCTATAAAATTTTTATCCAATCATATTTTTTTGTTATTGATAAAATTGTATCATAAAAGTACGGTTTTAAATACCAAGTTTCTTTAGAGGTTTTAAGAATTGTAAAACTGTGTCAGTAGACTCTACTTTTATTTTATAATTATATAATAATGTATATGTATATTATGTGTATATGTATATTATATAATTTTCTATTACTTTTTAGTTAATTGTTTATTCAACAATTTCGTCGTTATTCACTCTATCTGTACATTTCTAAATAAAGAAAGAAGTTAATAAGAAAAATCTCTTTCATGAGACGACGCGTCTCATGGCTGGCGGCAATTTAAAAAAGGCTTATCTTTGTCTTATGCCAAAAACCATTAGTGATTTAATTTTATTTAAATGTTTATTTTTAATTTAAATTTAATTTGTATGTACATTTTAAGAGGAATAGAATGACACTATTTTTGTTTCCAAATTCCGACTTTTAGATCTTGACTTCCGTTTGAAATCGAAACGTTAAATTCAATGATTTCTGTGTCTACTCCTTAAGAGGAATCGAATGACACTAAGTTTGTTTCCATATTCCGACGTTGATTTCTTGACTTCCGTCTTGGATCACTTCCGGTCAAAACTTCAAACCTAATCCAGGTCTACTAAATTTTTGCGTAGATTACGAATTCGAAAACCGTTTGTTGCTATATATTGTAGTTTATGACTTTGATGTCTAACCTTCCGGTTTTGAGCCACCTGTTCAAAACCGGAACTTAAACCCAATCCAGGCTTTTTATCATTTTGTGAAGCTTACGAATCCGAAAACCGGTTGTTTCTATCTCTTGTACTTTCTGACATCTGGGTGAGACAGACAAAAAAATGATTTAAACAATTTTTTTTAAATTTATTTATTTCTATTATATTAATTTTACAATATGTACAATTTCTTATCTATCCGAACAGAAAGTACTTTTCTGAACAAGGCAAAGCTTGTGCTCAGGAAAGGACAGTGATGAATTAATATAATAACAATAATAAGTTAGTATTTACAAACTGTCAATACCTTATGAATTATTGATTAACAGATTACTGATTGTTATAATTATACGAGGTGTGGCTATTAAATAACGAGACTGACGTTGTAAAAAATTTATTTTAATTTTATACATATAATCACTTATTGTCACCTTCAATATACACTTCTTCTCTATCCCTATAACGTTCCATGCGAATTTTTCATTGGTGGAAACAGTGCTGGAAGTCATCTTCTGTCAGCTCCTTCAAGACAGGTGCCGTTTTCTCTTTTACAGCTAGCTTCCACAGACTCAAATCTTGTCCCTTTTAATGCAGATTGCACCTTAGGGAACTGGTAGAAGATAATAAAATGTTATGTAATGTGGTTTTTACTTATGATCCGGAAACGAAGCGCCAATCCATGTACTGGAAGAGCCGAACTTCACCGAGAGCCAAAAAAGCTCGATGAGCAAGTCAAAATTTAAAGCAATGATGATTTTTTTTATATTCATGAGATTGTGTACCTTCACTGGGTTCCTGAAGGTCAAACAATTAATCAATATTACCTTCTTACCTTCTTACTTTCTAAATTGAGTAAGGCAAAAACGCCCCGAATGTGGAAGAACAAATCATGGGTTCTCCACCAAAACAATGCGCCAGCTCATTCCGCGTTATCTGTCAAGAGGTTCCTAGCCAAGTACAGCATCTCAGTGTTAGAACATCCACCTTATTTACCAGATCTTGCACCAAGTGACTTCTACCTGTTCCCTAAGGTGAAATCTGCATTAAAAGGGACAAGATTTGAGTCTGTGGAAGCTGTAAAAGAGAAAGCGGCACGTGTCCTGAAAGAGCTGACAGAAGATGACTTCCAGCACTGTTTCCAACAATGAAAAATTTGCATGGAGCGTTGTAGGGATAGAGAAGGAGTGTATATTGAAGGTGGTATGTAATATAAGTGATTATGTATAAAATAAAAATACAATTTTTTACAACGTCAGTCTCGTTATGTAATAACCACACCTCGTATAACACAATTTTTTAAAAATTATAAAGTAAATGACTACATTAATTATTACTTAACTAGAAATGTACAAGGCAAAAATAACCAACCAATCCATGGATGAGCTCCCAGACAAACCAAGTATTTGTTAAGTCTACATTTTTAATGACACCAGTCGATGCAGTAAAAATAATTTCCGTAAATGATAGAGATGATAATTTAAAAAAATTGTCGCCAAAAAATTAACTTGTCAGAAAATTATATTTTACCGTTTAATGTTATTAGCTCAATCAAGGTAGGGGTAAAAAGCTTTACAAATTTAATTATAAATAATTAAGTTACTCGAACAATTTAAATTTTAATTTATTTGAAAATTTAAATTAATTTTAATCGGACGGTAGCTGTTTGGTGATCAAATATAACATTTTAAGTACTCTTTGAATTGGTTAAAAACTCGTTTTATAGAAGCCCATGTATACAATTCTTGTGTTATATGAAAATAATTTACTCAGCTTTACAAAATCCGATTGTCCAGTGGTATGTTCGCAATGGTAATTCTGTAAAGAGGCTTTTAAAATCCTGGGAAATTTAATATTATATTATTTCATGGGAAATAATGAAAGCATGTAGACATACCACTCAAATTTTTAAACGGTTAAAATGATTAAAACCATTTGTTTCAACCTTTACAATACACATACTCTTGTATTATTTATTCTTATGAAATTCCTCGACAAAAGGTTTACACTTTTGTTAATAAACATTGTTTAATGAACATTCTATATATTTTAATTATTACTAATAAACATATATTTTATTATGAAATTTTAATATAGAAAATTAATTTAGGTCTTTAATTTCAAATGAATTAAATTGTATTCATCTTGTAGAAATAACAATGTGTTTTTACTCGCGGGTAACGCAGAAAAACAAAACGATTTAAAATTTCTGAGATGAAACAACCCACCGGGTTATTTTAATGGTAAAGTCGTCGCCGAAAGTTAACTGTTTGATAGCTGATGTACGGAAGCGAAGGTTCCGTGGTTAAAATCCTAGTAAAAAATGTAGTTACATTTACTAGGATTTGAATACTTAACAATGGTTACCGGTGTACTCCGATGGTTTGGGTTAAAGTTCAATTAACCATACTTTTTCAGGAATGGTAACCCTAAATCTGTAAAAGACTCAATCTCATTCACACAAAATGCATATCAACCTCATATCTTATGGTCGTGGGGTTGATAATTGTTTCCAATTGAACGGATTGCAACGTACACACATTAGAAATTCAAAATAATTATTTTTTACGGATTCTCAAGCAAGCCTACTGGATATACGATGAATTTTTGCACGAGAAGTTCTTATTTAGCCAATTAAAAATGAAAAACCTTCCCCTCTGCAACTCATCGCTATAATACCCAAAACAGACTTTTGATTCCACTCCATAGACTTTCCACAAAATTATACTATAGGACTGCCCATAACTGACAGGAAGAGTGTCAGATTATTTACACTCAATCTGTTCGTAGCAGGACTAAAATAAATAATTCTGTTTCTTATCACATGGTCAACCAATAAAATGAGTGAATCATTTAAGAACAGAAGAGTTAGAGGTGTAAATGACACTAATCAGAGTTATCTCCTCTGAAAGTAATGAATTTCATTGTACAGCCAAACCCTGTGACGAATAAAGTGAACGTGTCATTTGCAGAGTGGAAATTATCTGCTTTTCCGAGGGCCCGGCATACTGATAAGCGTACTTTTCAACTCAGTGAGGAAGGCAATAGTAAACTACCTCACTCCTCGTCTTACTTAGTAAAACCTCTACCGGTTCAAACCAGCCTTTCGGCTGATAACATAAACAACATACTAAAGGAAATTGAGTTATTTAGCTTCTAAACTTTTAATTCTTATGCCTACTGATATCAGAAATCAGCTGAACATTATAAGTTTTAAAAAGGTATCCAATCTGTGATTATTTAGCCAAAATAGACACAAAATCCACCGTGTGTTTACTTCTTCTAATCCTTAACTTTTTCGCTTACTTTTCTTTTAACTCGTAAAAATAGACTTCTGCCCCAACGGGAAGTACTCATCAGTTCACTGTAAAACTTGGTTCTGCCTTAGTTGCCACAGTTGAAAACGGTTTATTGCTATCTCTTTTAGTTTCTGAGATTCATTTCTTGACTTCCGGTTTTGGGACCACTTCCAATCAAAACTGGAAGTTCAAACCCAATTTATGCCAACTAACCTTTTGTGTAGATTACGAATTCAAAAACTGGTTGTTGCTATCACTTGTAGTTTCTGACATTCATTTCTTGAATTCCGGTTTTGGGACCACTTCCAGTCAAAACCGGAAGTTCAAAGCCAATTTAGGCTCACTAACCTTTTGTGTATATTAAGAATTCAACAACTGGTTGTTACTATCTTTTGTAGTTTCTGACATTCATTTCTTGACTTCCGGTTTTGGGACCACTTCCATTTATAACCGGAAGTTCAAACTCAATTTAGGTCCACTATCCTTTTGTATAGATTACAAATTCGAAAACCGGTTGTTGCTATCTCTTGTAGTTTCTGACGTCTTAATGTAACGGGCGGACGAACTAAGGAATATGATAGATGACAATTTAAAAATTGTTTCCGATAAAATAAAACAAAAGATTGCTTCATTTTAAAGCCACAATCAAGATTTTTTTTCAAAATTTAAAAATTACGTAAAATCATACAGCCTACTTTACTCAGGAAGCACTGAGCTTCTTTTTTTTCATATAACTTTTTCTTTAAGCATAATCTGTTATAGGTATAACAATGAATGCAACTTAGCGATTAGATTTAACTCATGAAAAAATTAAAACCCACTAGTGTAATCAACAAATTATAACATTAAAAAATATTATACTGTTCTTAATTATTATTTACAATCAAAATTAGATAGTGTTTTTTAAATAAGTAAAAATAAAATTAAAAAATAACCAAAACCTTCTTTAAAACAAAAAAAAAACAGAATGAGAAGTAATAAATAATAAGCACATGATTCCGAAAATGTACACCGAACTTTACTGTAGATGATTAAAAATGCATTCAGTTATGTACAACATTCACACTGAACATCAGAACTGGATTTTTTAGAATCGGTTGAGTAGTACCTGAAATTACCTCGTATATACAAACAAATATACTTCTATACAATATTAGTATGGTGTGATTTTTTAGGCGTTATCAGAAAAATTGGTTGGCAGGTGGATGGGAAATTCTTGGGTGTAATAACTATTTGATAAAAGAATACATTACTTTATATAAAAAATAAACACAAATATTTTATTGAGTGTTGAAATAGTTTTTATCAATCTGTTCGTCTTTTACTATCAATATATAGTACAAATTATGGTTTTATTTGGAAAATATTTGTTTTGATACAGAAAATAAACAATAAGTTTTAAAAATAAAAAAACTACAAATAAACGTGACCTATTTTTATTTAAAATTAAATAAGAGTACAAGATAAAATGCAAGATGATTAAACCCATAAACTATTATTTAGCTGGTAAAACATTAAATAAAAAAACAAACTATTATGTATCATGTAATGTATGTTGTAATATAGTTCCTTGAAGTACTTATTTTTACTTTTACAGTACAATACCGATTATCCGTGGTAATTGGGGGGATAACTATACCGGATAGCCGGAAAACACGGATAATACAACCCAATCCGGTCGAGACCACTTACGTCATAAAAAAACCACCAGTTACGCGTATGTTTTATTCTACTGATTAATACATGTTAATACTATCGGATATCGGAAATAAATAAACAAATTGTATTGAAATAAAAATATTTACTACATAAATTTATATAAATCTTACCTTAAACTACGTAACAAAAAATATCACAAAAAATCTGTTATTTTACTTTGTTTCATTTTATGCCGCAATATTTTTTCTTTTATTTTTCTTATTATAACCACGAATATGTAAAATGTCCACGTAATCTGTGTCATCCTGATTTTCCATGAAAGTTAGTAATGTTTCGGCACCGGTTAAAGCTTCTTTGCAACTGATTTTAGGAGCTGGTAACGTGCTCGCCTCTCATCACGCGGTCTTGGGTTCGAATCCCACTCGGGCATGGCATTTTTTCATATGTTACAAAATATTCATTTCATCCTTCACCGTCTGCATTAGCAGCAATTTGCAGAACAGTCGGACGTTAAACCAAAAAAAAAAAAAAAAAATTTCTAGTGATCGCACGGTTAATCCAAACCCCGGTTAAACGATCCACGGAAAATCGGTACTCTACTGTACTGATATAATATTTGATATGAAAATGTACTATTTGATATGGAAATGTATGTATAATTGTATAAACACGAAATATTTAGGTTTTTTGCCCTATAATATGAATATATGGTGAAGGAAAGTATTGTTTTCATGTCAATTTTTCGAAATCGAGTTTTTACCGGATATATACGTTCTCAGGCTCCCTGAACCCAAAAAAATAATATACATCATCACATAACAAAACACCAAGTTATTGCAATATTTTTTGTTTTGTAGTCGTAACAAGTTCTCTTTATTTATTAATGAAATGGAGCAATTTAATAGTTTGTTTTCTTCCATATCTGTTGTTGTTTAGATCAACAGTCGAAAGGCTGGTTTGAACCTTTAGAGGTTTTACTAAGTAAAAAGAGAAGTGAGGTGGTTTACCATGCCTTCCTCACTGCGTTGAAAGAGTATGCTTATCGGCATGCCAGATTCTCCGAAAAGCACCTACTTTTACCCTGCAAATGACACCTTCACTTCATTCACCACTGGATCTGGATGTACAATGAAATTTATTACTCTCAAAGGAGATAATTCTGACTAGTGTCTTTTAAACCTCTACCTCTTCTGTATCAATTATATAATTGGCTGACTATGTGATGAGAAACTTTGATATTATGTTTTATTAAATCATACCTAATATTCACTTGGTACTTAGCATCAAAGACTTTCATACAAAATTATAATTTATACTCTTTTTAAGCCGTATCCAGTGGGTGAAGTTATGAATTAGTATTTATGCATTATTATTTATTTTATTACTGGATACAATTTTGTATTAAACTTTTTGGAAATTAAAATTTTATTCTCAGCTATTAAAAATATATACCTATATATATATATTTATATGTAGATTAGTATTATTATCACTATTATTACACTAATCCACCGGGGTTGGTCTAATAGTAAAGTTGTTGTCATGAGTCAGCTCTTTGACAAAGATTCTGTGGTTCAAATCCTTCCATGTCTATTCTACTATAATCATACAGAAGTTTTTCTTCTAAAAATCACTGTTTTGAATTTTGAGTTCATAGATTTTGAAAAACAGCGGAAATTTAATACTGATTTTTCGGGATACAATACTTTCTTTCTCAAACTATAATATTACAGATGTAAAAAAGTCAAAATAATTTTATTAAGTATTTTAGATATCATTTTCTTAGAAATGCAGTGACGATTCACATATTAAAATATTCATTAAAGAATTCTAATTACAAAGTGGTGCACATTAAAATAGTGTTGGTGTTATTTTTATTAAGATTAGAAAACAAATAAAATACATTGCTGTAAAACACATTTATTTATTACACAGTATTCTTGAAAATAATTACTAGCGTACAGGTTTACCACATAACCAAATTTTTGTTGTGCAGTCAAATAAAACATTTTACACGGTTGAAACATTCATACAAAAGGATTTTTATTAATAATTTCGTTTTTAATTTCTTAGCAATGCAGTAAAACGATGTGTAATTAAACATTAAAATGTCTTGATTGCTCAGTTGTCGTAGAATGCTGCACCTAGAAAGTGACATTACAGCATTGATTCCCGTTAAAGTTGTAAAATGTTTTACCAAGCTTAATTTAACACAATGTTACAAAAGTAACCATTTCAGGGTACTAGTAATTTCACCTAATTTTTATGAAATTTCTTAAAACAAATATAAAATCGTTCCATCATTGTACTGAAAACACAAAATGTGGTCCGATGTAGGCTATATTTTAAATGCAGACTCGGTTTGTCCATAAATACAAAATTCTACCGAACGGATTTGAAACAAATTTAGCTACATTGTAAAAAGAACAATTTCGGGATTTTACAAAAAAGATAAATTAATTTTTCCACTACCAATATTTTTCGTTTAGTTTACGAACTCAGTTTATCCCTTTTGATCCCAGGATACCTACTGTATTTTAACTGGTGTGGACCAAAAACCCTCCCCCTTTATCAAAATATATGCATGCCATCTTTCAAAACACTATATCTACCAATTAACATCAGTACTCTGAGGATTGTCTTTTTTAAATGGACTATTAAAAAAAATGGTTTTACTTAAAGTCGGATCAACTGCTTGTTTATTAGCGACTACGATTGGTTGTACATAAAAAGGCATATACAACGAGAACAGTGGCGTTTTACTTGTGAAAATTTCCATACCTTAGCCGGGAGTCGAATTCTGAACCTCCGCATTGTGATTAGTGCGCTAACCACTACACAACGGAGGCGACCTTTTTTTGTTTTTCATTCTTCAGAAATATCTTTGAACTTTTGTGTAGTGCATAGCCTACAGTACTTTATTTGTTTTTATGCGTGAATAATCTTTAATTATATTAATTTATATCTAAAACGAAATATCTGAATTAAAAAAAATATATACATACTTAAAATTCGAGGTGTTAGTCGGACATTTATAAAAAAAAGAAAACAGTTTACATTCCAAAAGAGGATTTAATTCTTAAGAAATTCATACATTTTTCAGTAAACATTTTAAATATTTTTTACAAAATTAACAAACTAATTTTGTTACTAATGCAGTTTCTGGGCTAAGCATCGTTACAAAAGGACATTTTAATTTTGTCTTCGTTAACGGAGTTAAAAACTTTCAACCATGTGCTCTACGATAATTTGAAAGAACGTAGTTTTACGCCCCAACTGGAGTAAATACAGTGCGTCATAATATTTTAAACTGAATTTTATTCGATTTCTGATTCATCGGCCCTTGAATTAAAATGGTGAAAGTCATATTAACAGCTTGTTCATTAGCGACTATGATGGGCTTGTAATCATTTTTAGACCCTAATCGGGAATCAAATTCCTGAAGCTCTGCTTTGTAGGCTAGCATATTAACCTATACAGTAAGCGGCCCACTACCGCAGAGTTGATTAACGTAATTTTAGATTATAAGTTGTTAACTAAAGACAAAATAAAGTATGTATTTAAAATTATTAATACAAGAAAGTAATGGGAAATAAAGAAATAAATAAGTTGTTTTGGAAAACAATCTCAACAAAAATATTTAACATGTCTACAATTTAATTTAAAAAAATTGTGTTTGACCTGCGGGCCAGCCCAGTCAGCCAGCTGGTAGAAAATCGCTATTATTTGTTAAGTAACACCGATTGTGCAAGCGACTTTTTATGGTGACCAGCTGACAATCATACGTAAACAAACTCCACTGGGGGTTCCTGTACAAACTCATGCCTAATCCACTTTGAAAATACAACGAAAAGCAGCGATCAAATTGGGTAGTTGTTAATAGTGTACCGTTCCCGATAACAAATAAAAGCTTTATTTAACATCTGATGAAACGAGAATCATGTTCACCAGTAACGTTTCGCAACAACGTTATTCCACATTCAGATGATGTGAGATGCTTGGACATCTATCTAGACAGGCGATTGACGTGGAGAAAACATGTATGGACCAAACGGAAACAACTTGGACTCAAATTACAACTATATTGGCTTGTTGGGAGGCGATCACAGTTGTCTTTGGAAAATAAATTGACACTGTACAAGGTGATGATAAAACCAGTTTGGAGTTATGGAATTGAACTCTGGGGCACAGCAAGTACATCTAATGTAGAAATATTACAGAGATTCCAATCGAAGTTTCTTCGACTTATATGCTGTGCACCTTGGTATGTGCCTAATGAAGTACTCCATCATGACCTGGGCATACCTACGGTGGGAGAAGAAATTAGCAGTCGGAGTGAAAAGTATATAACCAAGTTGGACACTCATTCCAATCATTTGGCTATAAATCTTCTCGATGACAATATTGAACATCAAAGACTCAAGAAGGCGAGAATATTAGATCTTCCATTCCGTTTCACCTGATCTAAAATGTTTAACCATCCTTTTAAGATCAAAAACACAAAATTATATTGCGGTTGTCAACTCTTATTTATTAATAATCTAAATCTTGCTAACTCTCATTAATCTAAAATTAATCATCTAATAAATTTTCTATCATCAGTTACACAGATCATCAGTATCACGACTTCATTCGCTTCTTTTCACGCCTTCATTCACTTCATCCGTACAAAAAAAAAAAAAAACTTGTACATCACCAGGACCAAGAAGAAACCCTTCATCAACTATAACCAAACGATGACTTGGAAGCAACGCTGCTGAGTGCTGTCTTCTTCAAGTTTTATTCATCATCAACACATTTACTGAAAGTTTTTGTTAAACTGTTTGTAAATAATCCTCCATTTAGACCGTAGACTGACTTGGGGATATCATATCAAAACAAAACGTTTGCAACTAAATAACCGTACAAAATTACTTTCAAAATTCATCAACAGAAAATCAACTCTATCATTAAAATTTAAATTATTAACATACAAAGCCTATTTACGACCGATATGGAATTACGGTATTGAAATTTTTGGGACCGCAAAGAAAACTCACATTCAAAAAATTCAAACTCATCAGTCAAAAATACTTCGGATGATAACGAACGCCCCATATTACGTAACAAATTTAACATTGCATTCCGATTTGAAAATCCCTTTTGTAACAGAAACTGCTAAAATAAAATATTCCAAATTTAACAGAAAATTAACAGATCACATCAATCCCCTAATACAGCAAATGTCAAGACGAAACTTACCACACCGACGCCTACGAAGAAAATGGAGTAGAGATCTATTGATATAATTGTTCTATATTTTTATTAACTTATTTTTTTGAAATCCACTATACTTTTGAATTATCCACTGGGATGTATTCTTTAAAAAAATATTTCTGTTTATTTATCAAGTCATTTGTTTTTTTCAAAATTTAGTTAAGCTTTTGGATGGTTATACTATACTGTATAGTTTCTAAATAAAATTAACGTTAAAAAAAAAAAAAAAAAAAAAAAAAATTCTTACTGTTAAAAAAAAAAAATTAACATCTGATATTATTTACAATAAGTTTAAAAACAAAAACTATAAGTAAATAGCATGAACGGTTTCACATGACGAAGACAATACCCAATGGTATTGCTTCGGAAAGGAAAAAATTAAGTATAATTTTTGAAAATATTAATTAGATAAAAAATGAATAACATTAGAAGAAAAGGTAACCAAATTGATAACGGTTATAGTTGAATGCGTAGAGGAAGAAGATGATGTTGATGTTGATATGAACTTCAATTATTTAAAATGTAGGTTAGTCGGTAAATCTAAATGGAAGGTCAAGCAATTTTATTCGTTTTAGTCGTGTTACGTCTTCGCTATTATTAAGTAAATTAAGCACCAAAGAATTTGAGTGATCTGATAATTTAACTTGATATTTAGAACTTAGCTGCGTAATTTCTTCTTTCACGGTGTAGACGAGTAAGACCCTATGCAACACATCATTTGTCACATACCATAGAGCATTTTTTTATTAGGTATCCGTAATAACAAATTTTAGTTTTTAAAATTTGTACTTAAAATCAGCTGTTACTTTTTTTAAAATTCTGCAGTGACCAGCATCTTATCGTACGCACAAAACAGCTGCGGTCACGACCACAATCACTGCGCTTTCTGCGACAAAGTTCGGCAAGCAAAACTGCATTACGTGTAATACAAACAGTTCGTTTGTTGTCATTGCCGCGTATTGTGCACCAAGCGTAATACAAAAATAACTGTGTCTTTTCCTTTTGCTAACGTCTATTTAATTATAAAATACTTTAACAAAGATAGTTCAAATAATTCACATTCATTTTTTTATCAGAATATAAAGATTAATCATACACGAAAACAAGAAGAGAAAATATAAACAATTAACTGTAATACCATGGAAAGCTCAATATTATTCTATTCTTGAAATCTTTTAATAGTTTAAAAATAAAAAAATTCTGTTCTTCGAACTAACGTTTATATAATTTTGATTCTTTAAAATTCATGAATCCATTGTTATACGTAAGATGTAAGCAATTCCTTGTAATTTGTTTAAATTTTGCTCAATCCTTAGACTTTACAAGTAAGAAACCGTACTGTAGAACTCATTAGGCCTACATCATACAGTAACTTTTAGGCATATTCTACCTTATTTTTTGAGTAATTTAGTACACTTATTTTCTTATTATGATAAATTTTCTTGAAAATATATTATTATTTATTTCAAGAAAACGGATTGCATGGAAAAATAGGTACCACTGTTTTACCAAATTAGGTATATTCGAAGCTCTGTACTGTAATTATTTCAATAATTTCGAATCTCAAGTAGTAGTAGTATTATAATTTCAAAATAAAAAAAATACTTTAAATAAAAAGGCGATTAATGGAATTCAAAGTAAATTTAAAGTAACAATTCCAAGAAAACCAAAAATTAATTAGTAATAAGAAAAATAAAAATAATTATGATTAAAAGTTGATTTGGCTTTTATTTATAACACTTCACTTATGCAAGAAATCAATTCAGTCAATCAAATTTATAAATAAATTGTAATTAGATCACTGCGAATTTTTAAATTTAGTATCTCAAAAAGGTATCATGTGATTTTCTTTAACGTCCGATTGTTCTGCAATTACTGCTAATGCAGACGATGAAGGATGAAATGATTTTTGTAACGTATGCACATATACCGTGCCTGAATGGGGTTCGAACCCAAGACCGCATTATGAGAGGCAAGCACGTTACCAACTACGCCAATGCGGCCGGCAATAAATCATGTGATGTACGACTTCTTATGTGTCAGAATCTCTCCCCCAAGAGAGGGAAACAGGAACACATGTATTCGTAATGGATTTCATTTTAAAATCCCCAAGTTATCCTGAATTCAATCAGATATAACTTTAAGGAAACCGAACAAATTATACACATTTATATACCGAATGGGTAGACAAAATAATATTCTGTTCGTAACACAACCGGAAACTGCACAAAATTTTACACAGCTCAAGGAGAATCAACTCACACTGCCGTAAATATACCGGTTGAGTAGAGCTACCAATTTCGTGTCACAAAAAAAATTACCAGACATTAATAATTGGGTAACAGGATTAAAAAATCACTCAGTATTAAGATAATACATGAACATAATTTGGATTTAACATAAATAACTTAATACACAAGTTATGATCAATGTCTGTATTATAACTGTTAACAGGTAATAGAGTGGAGTAATTATTGGTACTTCTAGTATTATCCGTTATTAGCCTACATTACCATTACGACAGCATGTAGTATATATATATGTACACGTATGTATTATTAATAGTGACTTGTAAATGAACAGCGGCATATTGAGTGCAGCACTTACAAATACGCATTACACTCATTACTGGACGATGTTATATCCCTATTATGAGTTAATGCATTTTATACATTAGACCAAAACAACCAAATTATTAATAAACTAATTGATAATTATACAGATCAATAATTTCCCTTAATTAATATTTCTATCTGTTAGAAAGATTGAAAATCACATGTTTGCTTGAACATGTCTAAAAGCCGTTTTAATTCTCATATTCTCAGCACTCTTTCATTCCATTTCTTCTATCAATTCAATGTTTAGCTCGGGCTATTCGTGGAAATTCTTAAAGTTCATAATCGTATACTTTATTTAGTTCAATATGTTTTCTCTCATTGTTTCAATATTTTTAAAGTCCTTCCTGACTTCCTTAAAACAATTTATGTATACTATAATTTTAAGAAATTAATGAAATACTTATTTATCACGTAAAATAGAATACGTACATTTGTAATCAAAAAATTAGAATTTTTTTGTTTCCTAGAGAACGAGAAAAACTCTTGTTCACTCTCTTACGATCGAGAAGTACTGTCGAAATAATTGAGGCATCCTCGTCCAGTTCCAAGACGCAAACGATTACCAACCAAAAATCTGGACACTTGATACAAAAATCCTCCTTCTCCCTCGGAACTGTTAATATAATAATACAAGAAAAATCTTCTTCTTCTTCTCTTCACGGGTTAGGCATTTCTACCTGTTCTGGCACCCATATTTTCTTGGGCTTCCCAATATATCTTCTTGCCACTGGTTTGCCTTTTCTCGCTACACTAGGTAAGCGGCTTTCTGGCATTCTATTAAAATGATTGACCCATTGGGTACGTTTCAATTTTATTTTTTCGTTGAGTGAAAAAACTCCCAATTCTTGCCTTATATCTTCATTTTTGATTCTTTTTAGTCTTGTGCAACCGTTGACAGACCTTATGAATTTCATTTTGGCAATTTGGATGTTTCTTTCTTCCTCATCACCTATGCTTCACTACCGTATGTCAAGGCTGGAACTGCCACCGTCTTATAAAACTTTAACCGTTTTTCGGGTCTTGTTTTTTAGAAGGGAAATGTCATGTTAAAATTTACACACTGTCAATGGGGCGTGGAAAGGAATCGTAGCCTAATTCCCCTACCCCCACTGTCCCCGACCTACACTCACTCTCTTACTTTCATTCATCTCTTTCATCATTAGCTCAGGAAATAAGTGTGTTCATTTTATGAGATTAAGACAGGATTCATGTATGGTGGGATAGGGCGATCCCGCTGGTCTCCAGATGTCTCCTCCCTACTCAGACTCTCGAACAACTTTTTTGCAAATTGAGCGACCAACTTTCAGTTTTCCTCATCTCGCAGCAACGCTGCCCCTACTCTCTCTCGGCTCCACAGTGCAACTCCTATCTTCACAGATGTCTCCATTCTTTCGAGACCAAAATAGGGACATCTTTCAAAGATATGCGCTACGGACTCCTCCTTTTCACTCATAATCCAGATTTTGGCACTTCACCAAGTTTAAACCTCGTCAAATTAGGAATTGGATGTCGAAAAGAGGAAGGCATGCTAATACGTGGCAAAAATAAAAAGTTTCAGCACTCTCCAAGGAAACTTTTGTATAACCACTTTAGGTTAGTTATAAAATAACAATATAACAGCTTCAATATTAATAATAAATTATATGTATTTCAAATACCAATTATTAATTATAAATATTTCCATTCAGTGTCATCCTTTCGTTATCTAATCTTGATTTTTTTCCTTTATCAATTTACATACCCTTTCTTCTTGATCCAGATTTGATTAATTATTGTAAGTTTTTTTAACATAAAACAAACATTAATATAAATAATAATTATGAGAATTTCAAAAGTAATAAGAAAACTAATGAAATATTTTTTTTATCCTTTATTTTGAATCTTTAACTGTACTATATAGAACAACCAAAAGATGAGAAAACATTTATATTAAATTATAAATAACAAGAACAGACATGATATAAAATTCAATATTCAGCATTGTTAAATTTGGAATAAAAATGAACGTAAAATATACAAAAGCATGAAAGAAAATCAAAAAAGTTCATATTGTCGCAGAAAAGTTATTACCAATAGTAATAAAACATATTTAAAACAAAACAAAAATTACATCTAATATTTCACATTATTTTATCTTTTTCGACATAAACATGCAGGAAGAATTAAAAAAAATCTCTGCTCAATCTTGTTTTTAATCTTCTAATGAAGCTTGGCGGATTTGCCATCACTGATAAGCGGATTATTATGGATTGGTAGTTTTTGAGTAGAATTTAATATAACTATTTTTGACAATGTCGCCAATGAATGGTGTTTTTAAATCGGTGTGTAGTGTGTAATTTGAGACATAGTATGGTAAACCGGTAATTATACGGAGAAAATTAGAGTGGAATGCTTGAATAGTTTTTAAGAAATAATTTAATAATTCTTTCAACCATACGCAAAATCAATCGTAACAAATAAATTATTAATCTTAACCAAATAACAAAGGTGCCTTTTACAACGTTTTTTTAAATCGCAGCTTGAAATAAATTATTGGTTTTGAGTATTCAACGTCGTATCTTTAGTTGAAATTTTACTGATGCATTCCATAAAGCGGTGCGCTAGAATAATGTCAAGTAACATAATGACTTTAATATTTTATAAGATATAAAACGTCGAACATAAATTTATTGATGTTAAGGTAATAACAGACTGTAAGTGGATATAGGATCTTGTGCTTACGCTTGTACAAGCAGAACACAATGAATAAGAGCATTAGTATGGTAATAAATTCAATATGAAGATGAACGTTAGAGTTTTGTTGCGGGAAATGAGATCCTTTATTTCCAAGTCTTAACATTTAATTGATAACGATTCACATTAAACTTAGTACTGCAAATAACGTCTTTTATAGTAAACTTGATCATTCAGTAATGCGCAATGGAAGTTTTTAAACAAAATAGTACTTACCCTGTCAAACATACAGAAAGTTTTACTCAGGATTGATTGATTATAAAAAAGGAATAAGTACCTTCTTAATGGAATAACATATAGTTTTGAAATAAACATTGAAAAATACTTAAAATTAAAAAAAAATATGATAATATATAACGTAGACTGCCAAGTAACGTAGTCATTACATTAAACCAAAGTAATAATATATCTATTAAAAATTTCAAAATATTCTGTAACTTTATTCCATGTTCCTTCGGGATCTAGTTATTTATAAATAAAACTTTTTTATAACAACAAATACTTATTTACAAATAAATTATTTCAGTTATAACTACTAGAAAATTGGGGTCTTATCCGTTAGACACCCTGCACTCTGTGAGTGTGCCTACAAAAAATGCAAATGCAACGTACAATACCCCACATCATTGCGTGTTGCAGGATGTACAGGAGTTATTTATATACTTACGTGCATTGATGATGCATGACTCATTACCTTCTTTGTAACTACTGATGAAGTACCATTTAAGCAGGAGGCCAGAATTCCGATGAAGTTCTACTTAAAAATATTAACACTTAACTGTTTTAACACTAATATTAATAGTATTTTTACTATTAAGAAACTTGTGTATACTTGTATACGTTTTGCTGATGCATGGCACTGTTGGCAGGTAGTGAAATAGGGATGAAGCGTATGCTTGAGAGATTGAAAAGGGTTTTAGGGCTTGTGACAAATGTTGTTTTGGTCAACAGCCAAAAGGCTGGTTTGAACCTTTAGAGGTTTTACTAAGTAAAAACGAGAAGAGAAGTGGTTTACTATTGCCTTCCTCACCGAGTTGAAAGAGTATGCTTATCAACATGCCAGGCCACCACAGGGTCACCACAGGGATGCACCACAGGGTCTGGCTGTATAATGAAATTCATTACTCTCAGAGGAGATAACTCTGTCTAGTGTCTTTTATACCTTTACCATTTCTGTTCTTAAATAGTTCAGTCATATCTATCTATGTGATAAGAAACAGAACTATTTTTTGTAGCCCTGGAACCAACAGATCGAATGCAATTAATTTAACACTCCGCCTGCCAGTTATGGCCAATTGTGATATGTATGGAATGAGAATAAATGTTCAAAAGACAAAATGCGTGGTAATAAGTAGGGAATCAAAGAAGATGATGAACCTTGAAAGAGAATAAAGTAGAGCAGGTTAAGTCTTTCAGATATCTTGGATCCCTGGTAAAGGAAGATAATTATACGGTGTGCCAAAGAGGTAAAGGTAAGGGTCGCAATGACCAAGAAGGCATTTGGCAGGAAAAGACGGATTTAGTGCAGTGGACTTGATTTGGAATTGCGGAAGAGATTGGCAAAATTCTTTGTTTAGATTGCGGTCACGTATGGAGCAGAGATGTGGACTTTGAGAGTTTCACAAAAAAATCTTTTTTATATTTATTTACTAACACATTCTGATCATTTTTGCTAGTTTTCCTTGCAAAGTTAAAAAATTAAATAATATAACTTAATAACAAAAGAAAGACTCTAAAAGTATTTAAATCTTCAACAGCAAATTTCTCGCCTAGAATCCTGGCTTACCAAATGGCGGATCAAAGTCAACATTACAAAAACGTATCACGTTATATTTACCCTGCGTAAACGAGTTTGTCCTTCTTTGTATCTTTATGACACTCAACTTCACACTTCTGAATCTATCCGTTATCTAGGTTTATATATCTAGATAAGAGGCTCACGTGGTATGTACACGTCCATACAAAGAGAAAGGCACTCCAGGACAGGTTCAAACAGTTATACAGACTTCTTTCACGCAAATCCAAGTTACCATCTACATCTAAATTAACCATTTACAGCTCCTACCTTCGACCAATATGGAGCTATGCCAGTCAGCTTTACTGCAGTACAAAAGCATCTGCATTAGCAAAAATTCAGGGTTTTCAATCAAAGATTTTGCGGAGGATAGTTAACGCCCCCTGTTATGTAACCAATGAAACGTTACACTCAGACCTAAACGTACCCTACATAAATAACGTTTTCTTAAAACTCTATACAAAATTTAGGAAGAAACTCGTGAACCACCATAACCCATTGATCTCAAATCTGCGCAGACTCTCCCAAACAATCCAATAATATGACTAAAACGTCGATGGAGCCGGGATTTCAATTAACATAGTACTGTAATTGACTATCACTTATCTATTCACGTTGAAGTTCTGTTACTAGACTGTGTCTCCACTCTCGTTTATTTATTATTCTAATTATTTCCAAATTTTGTGTTTTTACATTCACTGATTGTTTACAACAGATTGTGAATTTCCTAAATAAAGAGAGAGAGAAAAATCTTCCACATATAATCTGCAAGTGAGGTACAGAGAAATAAATAGAACTGAAAAAGTGATAAAAATTATTGATATAATATTCAAAAATATCTTCGAATTAAACTTCAGTGTATTGTTATACTAATAATTATTTCTTATATTAAATTGGAAAACGAAACACTGTATTCATATAATATATTTTATGGAAATATTTTTGAAAAAGTTAATGATGACAAAGTGGTTATAAATTTGACATATTTCGAATGTCATTTAAGTTGTTATTAAAATTCTTTTACGTGGTTATTATACAAATCAAACTGATATTTTAAATATTTAGAACAATTGGTGAACACATATACAGTACTACAGTAAGTTAGATTAATGGCGGATGTAAAAGATATTTTTGGTTAACTATTATGTACACAATACATAACTAGCTCGAACGCATTTGTAAGCGGTTATGCGGGCCTCCCTAGAATTTTCACTGAAATACACAACATTCATATATAGCACAATACAGGCGTAAAAGCAACTGCTTTTGTATTAAAATGACGCTAAAGCAGAATCCCAGTTTAACCACGGTATTTGTTTCGTAACAGAGTAATATATAGAACGATTTTTACACTGGTAGTAGTAAGCGCTGTGTGGTTGTACGTATACTTAAATTAACGAGTTTTATCTTGCCTATTGATCTTAAAATATAGCTTTAGGAAAAATATCATATTTTCTTCTGTACAATTTTAATTAAGAAAAAGAACTGTTTTAAAATCTTACCATCTGAAACCATTATGACATGATAAATGTAAGACGGAAATTTAACTTCTACATCTGAAAAAATAAATACATTTTTATTTAATTTGTAATTACCCGATTATATTATTTTTATATTAAAATAAAAAGGAAATTTGAGTTAATTATACATTTAAAATTACGAATATTCTAGAAGGGTTAAAATTACTTCCTATAAATGAATAATACAAAACTAGTAACCCTCGTTCGTTTCGCATTCATAAATATTTTATTTTTTTAGTTTATTTAAAGTCACATAAACGTTCATTTTATGAAAAGTTTAGTTTGTTTCAAGTCAACTGCTTTGGTTATTCGTGACTACTATGGGCTACTATGGGTACAGAATCGATGGGTTTTTACGCGTAAATTCCATATCCAATTTGGGTATTTGAACTAGGGACCTTCCGTTTTGCAGTGTGCAGCAACGTCTAGGCTCTAACCACTGAGCCATGGTGGCAGCTAAGTGTTTTATTACTTTCTCTTGTCCGGCATGAATATATTGGTAAGGAAAGTATTGTTTTCATATCGATTTTTTAAAATTTAGTTTTTATCGAATATATACGCTATAATTTGGGAAAAAATATTACAACGTGGATTGCTTTCTTCTTAAAGTCAATTTCCTATCGGAGGTCATCATCATTATACAAACCTTATTCGCTGCTGCACGGAAAAGTTCCGTATTACTGCAACAAATCAGTCTTCCAGGTTCTTCAACCAGGATGCCCGACGTCTGCAAACGTTCCGCTTGCTCTTTATCTTTCCCTGCATGATTAATTGTTAGATTTAATATTTATAACCTCTAATTAAATGTCCAACATATTGAAGTATTCTCCTCTTTAATGTCTCAACCAACTCACATTCTTTGCCCATTTTATCAAGCACATCTCTATTTTTTATTCTGTCTGTCCATGGAATGCGCCACATCCTGCGGTAGCACCACATATCAAAGGCCTGTATCGTCTCTAAATGGATCTTTTTGAGTACCCACGCCTCCATCCCATACAACAGAATAGAGAAAACATAACATCGCACAATTCTCATTCTGGGATCAATTCCAAGATCCCAAATACTCGGAAATTTCTCTTTAGCTACACAAATGACGATCTCGCAATTTCTGTCCTTGATTTTATTTCACTTGTTTACTCTTTGTATCAAAGTGTTTGAAACAGGTAGATTCAACTGGGCTTTACGGATTTTGTAATTAAGATCCATGCCGTTTTTCTAAAATTGACAAAAATACCGCGACAAATCTTAACTTCAGTAAATATTTTCACTAGGATTTCTTAGTTTACCGTAAATACCCACAATATAATGTGTTCCTAATAACATAAAAGCTAAAAAATAGTTCCGTATGAAGAGGTTTTAGCAAAAAAAACTATAATCCAAAACTGAAAATTTTTCAGGAGTATTAATAAAGTCCTCCAGTCTGTTATTGTTTTAAACATACGATACTATGGTAACTTTATTCTGCATACTTTTTGAGGAAAGTAATGTCATTATTTGAACCAAAATTATTTATTAGCCAATGATATGTTATGTAATATAATAAAAATTATAACCTGGACTAAAATTATTTTTGACAAAAATTTTACCAGCTGTATTTTTGTACTTCCAAATTAAAGTCAATTTATAAAAACGAAATCGTAAAAAAACAATAAATCACTTTGATTACTATCACTTTCAGGTGATTCCATTTTATACGGTAGTTAAAGAAACCAAGTAAAAAAATACAATTTTTTAAACAGTACCTATATTAATTTTGATCAAAAACAACCTTAGTCCAAGGAACTTGGCATTTTTTGTATTAACAAGATGGGCTATGGTTGTTTTTGCACAACTAGCTAATTTTTAACACATTGTATTAATGTAAAATTTGGGTTTTTTTTCTGTAATGATTAGTCCACATAATGGACGCAAGGGTGCTTTACAAGATGGCATGCATGACTAAAATTGGCTTTTTTTAACTAATGTTGTTTTACTAAAATCTCTTCAATTTTATTGCAAAATTCTCTACAAGTTTGTATTTCAGAAACCAATTTATCTTAAAGGTTCTCAATTTTTTCCCTGTTTATAGTTAGACTGCTTTAATGGTCTTAGCAACTGTAGCAGATGAAAAAATTGTAACCATTTGAGAGATAGCTTTTAATAGTATCAAGTGCCACTGCATGAGCAGATTTTTATTTTTAGTAAAATAAAAGTAACGGCAACTTGATTATTAATTTCATTTATCATTTAAAATTTTTTGTTGATTTTTTTAGAAATTTAATAATTTTTTAAATATAATTACACATTAAATACTTTTGAACTTGGAACTAACTTGTGTGCAAAGTAAAACCCCAGTTTTTTTATTAATTAAGTATTTATAGGCCTATCTGTTTCTTCAGAAATTATTTAATTATTTGTTAAATTCATAGTAAACTTGATTTAAAGTTAATATAACAAGTTAAAATAATATGTTAATATAAAACCTTTTAGGTAAATAAAAAATGTTAAATAACAGTTAATATTACATAAGAAAGTCAGTTTATGAACAACCAAGACATGAGTCTGGAGTCACTTGAGAATGTTGCTATAAAAGCGTCTCTGCTTTAACAAAATGCGTACCTATGTAATAATAATTTACAATACCTCTATGAAATTTTTGTTCAAAATTATTCCCCAAAGATATGAACATCTAGCTAAGTATTAAAGAAGAAAAAATACGTGTTACTCTAGTACACGAATTGGATCAAAGTAATTAATTTTGAGGCTACACGACTAATTGCAAAAAAACATGCTGGGGTTGGTTGAAAATCCATGGTTTTTAAAAATCACTATTTCAATTCAAAAATAATATAATATAAAGATTTATTGAAATCCGAGTAAAGTATTGAATGTTTTCCCGTTCATAATACTTTGAAATTCTATAAAAACGTAAGAAGGTAAAAATAATTCGATATTTTTTTAATATCGTTTTCTCTTTTTAAGATATACTGGGATTAGAACTTAATGTGAAGTAAACCATGAAACGAATTTTGTAAATGACATGCTATTTTAAAAGTTCTTTATAAGCCATTAAAAACAGATTAAACCGATAATAAGATTCTAATTCGACCATACTATCATTTTTTAGAGGAAGAAACACGCACACGATATCAACAAAAACACACAAGCTCTACACTGCAAATAACTGTTCAGTAAATTCTTGTTTAATGCTATTCCTTAACGTTATTTTGCTATTACTTCGCTAACTATTACACATCATCATTTTCTATATTCGCAAAATACCTAAATAACTGTCTTTTGCACTGTAATATTAACAAAAAATGATCCTTTTAAAATTTATACAAAAAAAACTATGTATGAAAACAAATAAACTCGTGATTTCCCGTTTTAACAATCGGTAAAATAACTGAAACGCCAATAACGGTGGATGAAAACGATTTTCACATTTCTACTTCGATTACGTCGAACGTAACTTTTACAAGTCTAACTTTTTAACAGCATTTAAGTTTTCAACAGTGGTTTTTATCAAAAAAGTTTTAGCTGTAATACAATTGATTGATTAAATTTATTTCCTAATGTCTTTACGCAGAATTATTTCACTGATGTTGTTACAGTTTTGTCAGTAAGTTTCAAGTTTAAATTGGGTATTATTAAATAAATGTGGATGATTTATATAAAATGTAAAATTTAATTTTTTGGATGATTGCGTATTATATTTAAATTAAATTAATACCAGAATACAAAAAGTTATGAAAATGGTCAACGTATCAGTTCAATTTCCAAGCATTGTATTGCTCAACCAAAAATTCTAGGTTTGATTTCTGTCTCGGGTTAGCAAAATTTTCTTATTTTCCATTCCACTACGAAAAAATGATTGCCCACCAGCAACGTTAAACAATATTGCACTACCAAACAAGCAAACAGTAAAATATTTGGGACTATATTTAGATCGTCAACTCACATGCAAACATCACATGATAACTACAAAGAAACATCTTGAGCTGACAGTACGTAAACCACACTGGTTAATTGGTAAATACTCACATTTGTCAAACGAAAAAATTGCTTTACATAAAAAAAAATTATTTTATATAAATCCCTTTTAAAACCCAAGTGGACATATGGGCTTCAGCTAAGGGGTACATCCAGAACTTTAAACATAAACATATTCGAACGTTTTCAGTCTAAATTCTTGCGGCGGGCCCTGAAAATTCCGTGGTACATTAAAAACACCTATATCTATTCTGATCTTAATATAGACACTGTGAAATAAACTATATCAAAATTCAGCCGTAAATATGAAGAATGACTTAACCATCATCCAAACTTCCTGGCTCTGAATCTGCTAAACAACATTAATACCGGGTTTTCAAGACTGAAAAAACAGTCTTTCGATTTAGGTAATAGGTTTTAATGAACATTATTACAGTTGATATCAATTTCTTTTTTCTAAGTGATATACTTCAAAATCATCATTGTATTTATCAAATATTAATTATTACTGATTTCAATTTTCTATCTCATTAACAGATGAAATTGTAGTCATCTTAATTAACATTTATCAAAATTACTGATTGTTCTATTTCATGCAAACAGATTGTAATGTGGGAGACTTATAAAAAAATTCCATAACTACTGTGCAGCCACTAATGATCAGTTAACAGATTTCCCACTTTTCTCTTATTTTATTCATAAATTTAGAATACTTACAACTAGTAAATGGAATTGAAACAAAAAAGAGTAATGTAATTATGGCTTCGAGAAGAACACAATTTAATTCTAGGACTTTAAAACTAGTCTATTAAATTAAAACTGACGATTAGAATCATACCCAATTTTTCATATTTATAAGAAAGTAAAAAGTTTGCTTTTTGAGATCCCTACTCTAGAAACGTTGTAAACGTCGCGGTGAATGCCAAGTAGATTTTTGGACAAGTTATATATAATTCGGTTAGGGTTCAGTAATGGCCCCTTCTTGAAAAGTCTGCGCAACCGTTGGGAAGTGTTATTTACATATGAAATTCGTAGATCACGTAGGATGGGGTTCATTACATAAAAGTGATACTTATCACTTTATTGTTATGTTATAAACTGAAATCTTAGAATTTTGTTTATCACTGAGGGTTTTGCATATACTAGGCTCAAAAAAATCCAGATAGTTTTAAGAAATGACGTATACACTACAATTTCAAGTTAAAAAACTGTCAATAAGGTTTAAAAAAATTAAAAAACATCATCGGGTATAAGCGGTAAGTGAACTCTATCCAAAAGTCAAACCAAGGAACTTCGATTTGCTACTGGATAAGCGAATCGCAGTAACATGTCAACTAAATTTAAAAACAAAATGAACCAATTATGTAAATATTTTTTAACTCCTAATGTGTGTGTACTTTGAATTCTGTTTAATTTAATAACAATGGTTTAGGTCAACAGCCGAAAGGCTGGTTTGAACGTCTAAAGGTTTTACTAACTAAAAAACGAGGAGTGAGGTGGTTTACTATTGCCTTCCTTATTGGGTTGAAAGAGTTTGCTTATCAGCCTGCCAGGCCCTCCGAAAAGCACCGACTTTCCACCCTGCAAATGACAACTTCACTTCATTCACCACAGGGTCTGGCTGTATAGTGAATTTTATTACTCTCAGAGATAACTCTGACTAGTGTCTTTTACACCTTTACCTATACCTATTCTGTTCTTAGATAGTTCAGTCATATAATTGGCTGACTAAGTGATAAGAAACAGAACTATTTTTTGTAGCCCTGGAACCAACAGATCGAGTCCAATTTATTTAACCCTCCACCTGCCCGTTATAGGCAATTATTAACAATAAGCAACCCAATGACCCAATGAGATTAAGATGTGTATGACGTGTAAATAATGACCCAGGCCGACCATTCCTGAGAGAGTATGGTTAACTGAAACCCAACCATCAAAGCACATTGGTAACTACTACCAAGTATTCAAATTCGTATTAAAGTTACTACCTTGACAAGGATTTGAACCACGGGTCCTTTGTCTCCGAAAATCAGCTATGAATAACTGACTCGCGGTAACGACTTTACCACTAGACCAACCCGTAGGGTTGGTAGTGTAATAATGAGTTTTTATGAATACTTTTGGGAAAGATATATTGGGGGAAATTTTTTTTAATATAAGTTACCTAGTTATTTTTATTATTATAATATAAGTGTTACAAAAAATAGTCATAATCGTAATTACAGAGAAGTTTAAATTACTCTAATTTCCGGCCAGTAAGTTTAACCTTTTTTTTTTGAAACGAAGCCAAATTTTGTAGAATTCACATCATTTGTTCCATGCATGTATCGTTACGTTTGTAAAGTATTATTTCTGGTTACGTAACAAATGTCAGGTAAAATCCGCACTGGGTTTAAATAATTACAGAACTCTTTTTATTTTGAAACCGAAATAGTTTATATCTAAGTAAAAATGTAAAATACGTATTAATGTTAGTTTAAAACTACGATATTTTAACGGAATTTTAGAGAAAAGTTTTTAAAACATTTTATGTTTTCTATTATTTAAAAAAATCTCATAATGTTTGAGAAACAGAAATTACTAAACTTTAAGAAAATTTTGGTTATTTATAATAACTTTCTCATGAAAATATTACATTGCTCTGCAAAAACTTTAATGTTGAATATTACAAAAACCATACTGTTGTAAAAATTTAATTTAAAAACTATTTTAAATTTTTCATAGTATTAGATTTATGTTTGTTGTTTAGGTCATCAGCCAAAAGGCTGGTTTGAACCTGTAGAGGCTTTACTAAGTAAATCGAGAAGTGAGGAGGTTTACCATTGTTTACTGAATGGAAAATAACGCTTATCAGAATGCTGGGCCCTCTGAAAAGCACATATTTTCCACTCTGCAAATGACACCTTCACTTCATAAATCACAGGGTCTGGCTGTATAATAAATTCAGTACTTTCAAAGTACGTAGATAACTCAGGTTAATGTCTTTAAATCTCTACCTCTTCTGTTCTTAAATGATTCAGTCATTTAATTGACTGACCGTGTGATAAGAAACAGAACTTATTATTTTAGCCCTGCAACGAACTAATTGAGTGTAAATAATTTAACACTTCACCTGTTTGTTATGGGCATAGATTTATGTAATAACAAAAATTAGTAAAGTTTTTGGCAGCATCAATAACTTAAAACTATCTTTCCTGCTTTTCCTCCTCCTCCTTCTTCTTCGTTCCTCTTCTGCCAAAGGTTGGATATTACTACATCAATCCAAATCCTGTTAACTGTATGCCTGATAAGGTTCATTGAAGAGTAGCCTACTATTACTTCTACAGGGTTTCTAACTAGAATGTCTTTCGTTTGTTTAATTTCTCCAACCTTCTTCCGCTCTACGAATTGAACCGGCCGATATTAATGGTTTCTCACAACGTGACCGAAATCCTCGAGTTTTCTTTTTAAAATTGCATCTCCTGGATTATTCATTCGTTTAATGACTTCCGAATCGTATCTTCTCAATCTAATCGCGGTACAACATTATTCGATCACACAAAAACTCAAATGCTTTAACCCTTTCAGTGCCGAAACCATATTTAAAAGTTTAATTAAAGTGCCATTTAATTTGAAAAAGGGTGTACAAAAAAAGCCAGCCTTTATTTCAAAAACTTGCAGGCGTACAGCCTGCCATTGCCGACCAAAATTTCAACCTTACAGAAAAATAAAATTTCCTGTTAAAAATTAATTTTTATTGTGTTTATAAAAAAATTGTTCTAACACTGAAAATATTCAAAATAGTTTTTTTTAGTGTACTTAAGTTACATTGAAAGCTTGATCATTGGCAACTACTTTGGGTTTTGGTACCTTAACGGTGGTATTAATGTGTTATAATTTCCAGACCCTAGCTGGGAATAAAATCCGGGACCTTTCGCTTTGATGGCTAGCGCGCTAGTCACTACGCCATGGAGGCGGTTTCAAAATACATGTTCCATTAATTTTTGTTTAAAAGTTTTTTTGGAAATGTTCGGTTATCCGGACGTTGGCACTTATGTATGAGTTATAAGGACGTCCGGTAAACCGGATGTTATAACTATGTAATTATATTGACGTCCTGTTTTTTGGATTTTAGTACTGAAAGGGTTAAAACTACAGGCATCAACCCATTTCAAAAGTGTAGAAAAACCCTAGCAGTATAGAAACCTATTTCTTACTATCAACTCAAACTGTTAATTATTATTATTTTAAAAAGATTTCAGCCGACTAAACCCCTTTCCAAATCCCTTAGTACAATAGCTATGGAGAAGAAACATATAATTAAATATAAAATCTAGTTATGGTCTAAATTAGGTTACTAAAAAAACGTTCAGAACTGTCATTGGAGAGCAAGTTCCTGTTATATCAAGTCATATCGAAACCGCTATGGGGTTATTGGTTATCACTTTGGGAATTACTTAAAAAGCAAAACCTTACCGTATCCAACGATTCCAATCAAAAGTTACCAGTAATAAATAACAAATTTTTCATGATACGTGACAAATGGTTCACTACATAAGGACTTATACGAGTAACTGTGTAAAAATAAATTATAGAGTTAAGTGCAAAATATCAAGAACATTAGAAGATAACCTGAATTCTTTAGCACTTAATCATCTTGTACTTACCAGCGAAAATCTATAAAACCATAAAATGCCAATAAGGTTCACTGCATAGCTTATTCTTTAAAACCATCAACCTTAATGCCAGTGATGAGTATACTTACCAAAGACCTACAAAAGGTTAAACAGTTTTTTGGTACAACGTTTTTTTAACGGTAATTAGTGATTTTCTGTATTATTTTTTATTTTTTTATAGTTAAGAACACTCTCGATCAAGTCAGCTTTCAAACAAAAAAAAATTAATCAAAATCGGTTTATCCGTTTGGGAGCTACTGACAAATACACAGTCACACACTTTAAAATTTATAACGCCCTCGTTTTCGTCTGTGTTAACAAAAATAAACTCAAATATATATGAAAAGTCATTAACAAACTGCTTAAGCTGAAATTGTTAATTTCGATAAATATTTTACATTTTGTTCAAAAATTATTATAATATTTCTTTTTGTTTCTTACCAATCCTACTTAATGGTTATTTGTTGTACGTATAGCTTTAAAGTGTCTGATAAAATTGAACAAAAGGTTTTATAGAAACTATTATACTTTTATAATAAAGTTTTTATCGTTTAGTTTAAATATCAAGTATCATTGTTTTTAAAATAAAAGAAGTTGCGCATATAATTTTAACTTCAACATATTTTTGTAAATAAATGATAAGCCTATCCAAGAAGATATTATATATATAAATAGAAAATTCCAAAGAAAAACTTAATACTTAGTAAGTTTATAATATTTAAAGTACCGTAGTACTTTAAGAAAAATGAAAAAGTTTTTTAAATGATAATTGACCGATTGATAAAGTAATAATGACCTGGTTTGGAGCACAGTAAGGAAAGATAATGTCAGAAAACAGAATACAGGTAGGAGAATAAATACCAAGTAATGCGCTTAAAGTGAACTTTGTTCGAAGAGCTAAAGAAGCTCTTCTAGTGCAGGACAGATAATTTGCTGAGCCTTTTAACAGAAATTAAAAATTTATGTATTAAAGGAAAGTAAGTGTGGCTAGGATCGCCAGATCGGTTATAGCGTAATAGAAAATTTTATTATACCACCTACTCTTACTAAAAGCAAGAATAATTACGGGCGACTTTAAAACACTTAAAATATAACTTTCGTTATTTTATTTTAATAAATGACTTTTACGAGCAAATTTTATTTAAAATTCAACATCTTAATAAAAGGAATCGTTTCACAGCGTTAAAAGTTTATAATGACAGCAGAAATTAAAATAAAATTCTATTATAGATATTTTAGTGCAGTGGTAGAGTAATGGATTTGATTGCAAAATCAAAAGGTATCAGGTTTGATTCTCAGCTATAATCTGAACGATTCTCACATCGTTCAAACCCAATGTTATTAATACGTACTCGCCACGGTAATTAATTACCATGTTCTTCTTCTTCGTCCTCATCAGCCTGTCATCTTTTTGTATATGCATCTCCACTGTTTGCCTCCGCTATTTTCCTATTCTGTGCCCTTTATGCCCAGTTAAATCCTGCAATCATTTTTAAGTAATTTCTCCACTGAGTTTGTCTACAACGTCTACCTTTAACAAAAAAGAAATATGGCCATTTATAATGAAATAATAAAGAAGAGCTGCTACAGTCGCAACGCACTGTGTACAAAATTGGCTTGAACTTACTTCACTGACTAGTTAGTCAAACGGTTCAACCATTTTCACTAATAATGTTGACTGCCTTTACAAGTTGTTCACTTCTGACATTACTTTACAACTGATTCACAAAAAGCTAGCGGTGTTACAAAACAGCAATTATAGAATATTCCAGAAAGAGAAACAACATAAGGAGTAATCAAGATACATAAAGAACAATAGATGTAATGGAACCCGAAGGAATATGATAAACCCTACTGAAACCTTTCACTCTACGCTAGAAAAAAATCAATAAGTAAATTAAAGTTAGTGTACCCGAAAGGTAATAGATAAAACCTGTTTAAAATGTATGCAATAGCTGCTTAAATTGTCCCACATATTGTCATTTTCTGTGTTTTACTACTGTAGGCATGCTTCAATTAGTTTTACGAAAAACTAGACCATGAATTAAAGAAATTTTCGATTTACGGTGATAACATCAGAACCAATAACAACACTAACCTCTGGGGTACTTTGGTACTCTATCCAAGGTTTGAATACAGTTTGATGGTACTAAAAGTAATACGGTTTTGTGGACATGTAGATAAATACCGTACATTTTATTTTGTGAAAAAATATTGTGTTAGAAGAAATATATTATTTATTACTTTCTCTTGCTCTATATGAATATACTGTATAAGGAAGAAAGTATTGTTTTCATTTCGTTTTTTATAAATCGAGTTTTCACCAGAAATACACATTTTCAGGCTCCCTGAACCCAAACAACATGTTTTTAGCGATTGGTCTGTATGTCTGTGGTTGTGTACAAAATATTTGAAGAACGGAACAGCGTACAAGGCTGAAACTTGGAACAATTAAACTAAACTAGGTACTGTTAGGTACCAACACGAACATTTTCATCAAAATTAAACAACCGGATGTAGGCCTAGTAGTTTATTGGTGAAATTTTTCACTTTTTTGCGATTTTCTCAAAAATTACCTAGATTTTTTAAAAACTCGTCTCGTTTACTAAATATTTGTCACCGGATGGCGACTTTAAGTGGCGAGTTGAAACCTTTACTTTTTGTTGGCCCTGAAAAGGGCCGTTTAAACGGTAGTCGCCTTGGCGGAGCGTCGGTCGTAGCCGTCGTGGTGGTCAGGGAGCTGGGCGACACGGCGTGTCATCGTTCAGCGGAGATGTCATCTTTATTCCTCACAGTAGTGCGTCGATGGCTGCTTCGACGGATCCGGTGGGCGTAAGGCTCGGTCGAGGGACTGCTGTGGGCATCGATCGCGGCAGCGGGCGATGACGGACCCGGTTGACGCTGTTGAGTCAGCGAGCGGAAGCATCATCTTCTCTCTTGCGGGGTCGTCGATGAGTCTTCGTTGGAGTCCGGTAGCCGTGTGCTGATGGTGGTTGTCTTGTCTGGTGTCTGGATCGGAATTGAATCTCACTGGCTCAGTGGAGTGTTCTTTATATAGTCGCCGAGAGCGCTGTGGTAGAGAGCGGTTATTGTCTCGACCTTGGTGACAAAGACCTCTGTTGGTACGCCGCCACAGGCCTACCGCCCCTTTCACAACTATTGGTGGTTCCCTCTGTCGCTAAGTCAGAAGCTTTGTAGCTGGCAGCACAGTACCTAATCAAAGAGGACGACGGTGACATATTTGATGGTCAAAAAGCGCCATTTTAAGAGTAAGCGCCGTGTCTCCTGAAACTCTTGGGGCTGTGCTCTCGAGGTAAAATGTTTTTGTTAAGATTGCTGCCTTAATATGCAATTTAGGGCAAAATTGTATAAACTATAATTAAAGCTGTAGAAAATTAAAAAAGCCTACAACTTTTGTTCTTCAAAAAATTTTCTGCAGAGCCTAGTTTACCGTCAATTAGTGATTTTCAGCATTCTTTAGTTCTACGGAGGTTGAGTTTCATGTTGTGTCAATCACTACTCATGATCCCACTCAGGCACGGCATTTTTTCATACGTTACAACATATCATTTCATCCTCCATTGTACACAGTTACACCCCAACGTCGTCGCTAATGACCGTTGTAGTTGATGCGACGTTAAATAAATAAATTAAAAAACTACTCATGATTAAAGTTAGGTTATGTTTTATGAGTACGCATATTTTATAACTTTTATTATTTACATTGGCAAGTGAATTCGTGTGAGTGTTTCACAACATTTTTGTTTTAGTTCCGTATTATGTTTTTAGTGATTACGGATATTATAAAGTTCTTACAGTTGTTACTGTTTAAAATACATTCATACAGAGTAGATTAGCTAACCTAACTAACCTATCGACAGTTAAATAGAGAAATAATGTTAAATGGGATCGAACGATTACTGTACCTCAGAAAGATTGATTCTAGATTGATAAAGGCATTAGTGGGTAACTTTAACCATAAACAAGCGTTAAAGCAATATTGTGGATTAGACATTAAATTACAGTACAACTTCAGTTTACAGAAGTGAGGCAGTTAAGGTAACTTGTAAGTTTCAAAACTAATTTACTAGACCTTTAGACCTTATTAAGGCTGCATTAATTATAACTGGCAAGTTAACCAATCATGCCGTGTAGCTACTCACTTCGACCCTCTTACAAATGTTCATTCCCGCGACCTATTTCTAATTCTGTTATATAGCTATTAAAACGAGATTCTACTAAAATATATTGTATAAATCATATCAAACAAATTTTCTATTTAAAACTTGAAGTTATAAATGTTTCAGAGCAAGGCACTCTTCATAATTTTTATAAAAATACAAAAAACTAAACAAATATAAAAAGAAAAATACAACAAATTAACAACAAAAGCAAAATAAACAAATAACTTACTAATAAACCACGCAAAATAATAATAGCATACCACAACTTATTTTTGAAAATGTAGACTGGTTATCATTTTGTACATGTCCATAATATAAAAATGTAGCATTTGTGTTGTTTAGGTCATCAGCCAAAATACTAGTTTGGTCGGCCTTTCACCGACCGGGTCCGACGACGCGTGGCGAAACTTTGCACGTAAATTTGGTGGCCCTGAAAAAGGCCGTTTTATTGGTTGGGGGTTCTGAAAAGGACTGTTTAGTTTTTCGAGGTGGCCCTGAAGAGGGCCGTTATTGGTGGTCGGAAGCGGCGAGCCGGCGTGGTGGAAGCGGAGCCTGAAGAGTGACGGCTCGGCTACCGGGTTCAGGTTTAGCCTTCCCTAAGCGGCAGCTGGGTCCCCACTGCAGCGTGACAGTGGTGGCCCCGCAGTGTCGGGTTGACGAAGGCCGTCTGTCAATAGCGTGCCCGAGGCGGTTCTCCTCAGGTCGGCGAAGGCTGACTGGTGCGGAAATGTAGCGTCCGCCACCGGTAGCGTAGACCAGGGATGGTGCGTCAGGTCTCGGCTGGGCTTTTCTTCTTTGATCGGGAGCTCTTCTTCCTTGTTCTTCTTCGGTTGAGAGTTGACTGGAGAGTGTCTCTCGCAAGGCAGGGCTGTCACTTAAATCCCCTCAGGTAAGTCCACTTCATGGTGAAGGGGAAACCCTGCTGGCTCTACGCGTCTGCAACACTTCACGCAGGTGGCAGGTACTGAGACCATCTGCAGGCGCTAATATTGGTAGGGCAGGCGGCGACAAACCTCTAGAAGTTTTAGTAAGTAAAATGAGGAGTGAGGTGTTTCACCATGGATCACCTCACTGAATTCTAAAATAAGCTTGTCAGCATGCCAGGCCTTCTGAAAATCACATATTTTCACCCTACAAATAACACCTTCACTTCATTCACCATAGAGTCTGGCTGTATAATAAAATTCATTACTTTCAGAGGAAATAACTATGACCAGTGTATTTTACACCTCAACCTATTTTATTCTTAAATACTTCAGTCATTTAATTGGCATGTAATAAGAAACAGAACTATTTTTTGTAGCCCTGAAACTAAGAGATTTAGTGCAAATAGTTTAACACTCTACTTGTGTATTAACCGTGTCTAGCTTTTCCCGTAAAATATAAGCTTCTAAGATTTTAATAAGTTATTTAGAATTGCTTTCTTCTTTTTTACTTACACAGATAAATTATTCTTAACTAAAGTCACTTTTCTGATTTTAATCCGACGTATTCAGGGTTTTTACGAAATTTATAAAAAATCAAAAATAATTATAAACAAGGTATAAAAATTAATATGCTTTAATTACGTTTACTTATAATTTAAAAAGAATACGGATGCAAAGTTTCTTATTTTCAGTGACGTCAATGAAGTGGTAACATGCAGTTGGATTTCCTTTGGGTTTTCACTTTCATATAACTGGAATCATTTCCGAAGTGAAAATTTTATTACACTCAATATTTACTAATGATATTAATATTATAAAGTTTACTAACGCACAAGAAACATTCACCTGTTCCTTTGAGGTTAAGCGAGAAACATGTTCTGCCAGGGTAATTTCTTTTACTTATCTCCCGAATTATGTAACTTGCTTCCTAAACATTTAATACAAAAAAAAAAAAAATCTGGTGTGAAACACCCACTCGACTTTCTCTTGCCAATGCAAATAATGAACAATATAACCTAATATTGGTAATGAAACATTAGAAATAAACAAAAAACTTACTTCAAAAACATAATCTTATTTTAATCATGAGTGAAAGACGCAATGAATACCAACCTCAGTTAGGTTAAAAATACGGAAAATCACTCTTCCACGCTAAACTAGGATCTGTAGAAAAAAATGCTTTGAACAAAAGTTGTAGATCTGTTAATTTCCTATAAATTTTATTCATACACATTTGTCGTAAAATGCATACTAAGGCTGAAATCTTTAAAAAATCGATTTTGATACGTTTTCGTGAGAAAAAAAAGAAATTGCTAATTACCGCTAAACTAAGCGTTATACAAAAAAATTTTTGAAATAAACGTTGTAGGATTTAAAATTGTCTACAACTTTTATTACTTACATTTTTATGCTAAAATGCATATTACAGCAGCAATACTAAAAAAAACATTTTTTTTTTACGTGAAAACAGCCTCACCAATAATTTCAGCAGACATTACGCCTCGTAGAGCATAAAACATTTAGTAAACGTGGCGATTTTTAAAAAAATCGTATGACCAGTTTTTGAGAAAATCGCAAAAAAGTGAAAAACTACACGAATAAAATACTACTTCCCGTTGACCGATTTTGATGAAAATGTTAGCGCGGGTTTGGTAGTAGTGTCTAACTTAAGTTTAAAGTTTCAAGTTCGTACGAGATTCCGTTCTTGAGATATTCTGTTCACACACACACACACACACACACACGCACGCACACACACACACACACACATACGCACACATACACAGACACACACAGACCAATCGCTAAAAACATGTGTTTTGAGTTCAGGGGGTCTGAAAACGTGTAGATCCGGTGAAAACTCGATTTCGAAAAATCGATATGAAAACAATACTTTCTTTCTTATATATTCATGTAGGCAAGAGGAAGTAAAAATAATTGAGAAACAGGATTGGTAATACCGGAAGAGACATTATTAGAGTGTGGGTGAGTAAAATAATCAAAGCTAACGAGCTCGGTTATAATATTGTGACCTAATGTTTTTACTTTTTTGTTTAGACACATGGTTGTTTAACAACGACTATGTTAATCCATCACCTCGGGAAAAATGTAAAGAATTAGTTTATGAGGGTGAATTTAAATTAAACATTAGTTAAATATAAGGTATAAGCATGTTATTTTTAAATATTTAATTAAAATTTGTATGTTTAATCATGTAACAAAATAAGCTTTCTGTAAACATGATACATTCAAAACGAATGTAGCTCAACTTTGTTGGTATTAATCTAAACAAGAAACTTACTTTCTTTTTACCAAGAATTTTATAATATCTATTACCATTAATTCGATTTTTCTTCTACGAGCCATATTTTGAGGAAAATATAGGCACTAAAACTAACATACCCTTAACCTATACCTAAGATCATTTCAAGGTTTTGTTAATAAAAATATGTAATCTATTTTTAATATAATACACATCCCTGATCATCAGTTTGGCTTTCGGTCCAACCATTCTACTTTTCAGCAATTACACAGTATAGTCGACATTTTAGCGTCTTCATTAGAACAGAAATTGTATTCGGCTGGAAGTTTTCTTGATGTCAGTCAGGGTTTCGACAAGGTCTGGCATAATGGTCTTTTATTTAAATTGAAATCTGTTTCACCCTCTACGTAGCTACTACCTTGTAATCAAGTCGTTTCTTTCGCATCGCTTCTTTTCTGTAAAACAAGGTTCTGCTGTATCTTTGTGTCGTCCCATAAATGCAGGAGTTCCCCAAGGAGCAGTTTTGTCACCCCTTTTGTACTCCATCTACGTATCCGATTTTCCTACCACACAACCAACTGTAACTGTAACGTTTGCCGATGACACAGCAATATTAGCCAGTGAAACCTGTTGTGAAGACTTAACACTTATTCTTCAACATCACATGAACACTATATAGCATTGGTGTAATACTTGGAAAATTAAACTTAATGCTGAAAAATCACAACACATTACATTTACTCTCAGACGACAAACTTGTCCCCCAATTTATTTACTCAATACACCAATTCCACAAAACCCTCAGTGAAATACTTAGGACTGACACTAGAGAGAAGACTGACATGGAATCCACATACCAGATTTAAAAGACAATCTCTTAAGGCGCGGTTAAAACTTCTGTACAGTCTTATTCACCATAAATCTCCTCCTCGTATTGCTCAGAAACTTAACTGTTACAAGGTACTTCTTCGTCCCATTTTTATTTTTTAAAAAGTACTATCATATTAAAAATAGATTAAATATTTGATGACAAACCATTGAAATGATCATACTGTGTGGCAAAGATTTGATTTCCCTTATCGAAGAGAACCAGAATCGCCCCGCTACTAGCCTTCTCAATAATATTTCATTATGTAGGCCTACTACGTACTACTAACTGGTACACTGGACTTGGTACACAATGAAGACTTCATTCAAGCCTTCTCCATAACACTAAGTGGCTAGTAGCGGGCCGATTCTGCTCCTCTCCACAAAGGGCAATCAAATCTTTGCCACACAGTACTATTGGTTTAAAGCAGGGTAGTTTTATTTAGTTTATTTTTTTTTTTGGTTTGATGATGGTCTCGTAGAGACTGAAACGTTTAATGGGGTAATAATAAAAAATTATTGGTAAAATGAAAATAAGTTATTAGTTTTGTATACTTGAGTTAATTTTGAAATTCACTTACAAAAAATAAACAAATTAAAATGTTTAATAAAATTGTTAAGTAAATATCTTTCTTATTTATAGTAGATTGTAAATATTTATTTGGTAAAAACTTTCAAAAAACGACTAATAAATATTTAATAAAGTGAAAATTATAATTGTAAAAATGATTTATAATTTTTAAGCTTACTAGAAATAATTCTGTAATAGTTTGCACATACTTTTGATATACGGTCGCTTATCTAACAAAAGTAATTTATGGTGCTCGCGTACTAAAAATTAATAAAATAACAGCACTATCTACACGGGAATATTGCTTTTAAAAATACAAAACTAATTATCTGATGTATCACTACAGGTTTTTAAATATGTAGATAAAATAAACTACAGAAGAATAGTATGGTTTTACGTATTTTGTTATTTAATCTGTTTTGAAAGTTACTGATAAAAAGTACAGTTACATTAAATCCAAACGATGCACATTTTTACTGTATTAATCTTCTTCTTCCAGCGTTACAGATGGATGTAAGGCTTGGCCTCCTATACTAATACACTAAAACGTCCACTATATCTCATCATCACCACAGAATGTCTCATCTTCCATACTTAGATAGTCAGTAGTTACGTCATCAAGCTATCTATTTCAAGGTCGACCCCTTTATCTGGAACTATAAAGTATCTTCTTTGGAGAAGAACTAAGAGGTGCTACGTTCATTCTCTCCAAGTAATCTAGCCATCGTATTTCCTGAAATTTACGAACTATGTTCGTAGTACATCTACCTGTTATAATACTTCGTTTATTTCCAAATTATGTCTGATTCTCCATGTCACCTTAATCATTTCATAGAAACGCCACACAATTTATGTTTCAAATTTTTGAAGTGTTTTCTGTTCCTTTTTTGCGAATGCCCATGTTTTTCCTCCATAGGCGACAGCTGGGCTGATAAAAGTCATATATATTTTCATTTTTGTACTAGGACTTATTAATGTAGGTTTCAGAAATCTATAATAGTCTATAATCTTTAATCTATAATCTTTTATAATCTTAATGAACTAGAGACTGCAGATGAAGGTGGAGCATAGTGACTTAGATCACAGCACAGAACCAATTGACTTTCGTTAATCGTATCCTGCGTTGTCACGTTGTAGTCCCGCTGTGGATGGCAGCCTAACGAAAAGTCAGCTGGAGTTCGGTGGAACAGAGTGTGACTTATGGAAGGGGCAACCTCACATCCGACCTTGGCTGTTATTGGCTAGATATCATCTGCAGTCTTTAGTTCGTTGATGTATAGTATAATAAACCCTATTTCCATACTGTACTTTATCTTAAATCGTCGTACTTATTGGCACAGCATTGTCTATGAAATTTTCCAAAATACCAAAACTTGTCTACTCCTTTAAACTAAATACTATGTATGTATATTATTGTCATTGTACTTATAAAAAATATTTTTAAGCAAAAATCCTAAAAATGGAAATTTATAAAAAAAAGACATTTAATAATTTGTTACATAAACTCAAACGACCAATTATACCGATAATAACAACTTGACGAGATTGATCTTTATTGATATTACAATCACATTACCAGGCAAAATCTTTATTCGACGATTCAAGACAGACCTACTGCTGATTTTTACACTCACTTTACAGTCAACTTTGCAGTACTAATCTAAAGTGGTGATAAAGATTTGATGCTAATCTAAAACGACACAATCATGTGTATTTAATTATTTTAAATTTAGTTGGATATTTAAAAATTTAGTTGGAAGGAGCTCCAAGTCTACTGCCTGAATTAGAAGATTGAAGGGTATTGTTGGCTATGGAGGGCACACCTGGACAGAATACCGGACCATAAAATACCTCTCCAAGTAGCCAAGTAGCACCGGTTGGACAGAGAGATGCAAGGCAAAATCGACAGTAGAAGGCGTCCAGGACACGTAAGAATTTCATGGCTAAACGAAAGCTCAGAAGAACTCTTTCGGATAGTTCAATAAAGTAAGCAACGTCATGATAGTCGCCAACTTTCGGAACGGAGCGGCATCCTGAGAAGAAAAAATATAGTTTATCGGGAATAGACTGCCATGGTCATTAGCCTAAATGGTAAATAGTCGCCTAATATTTTCTTGTAAAATAATTGGGCTGTTCTTCCAACTTAAGCAATTGTCCTTTTCAGAGGGCCTGGCATGATGATAAGTATACTTTTCCACTCAGTGAGGAAGACATGGTAAACCACCTCACTCCTCGTTTTACTTAGTAAACCGAGTTACTAAATTTTTGTAAACCTAGTTTTACTAAGTAAAACTCTAGAGATTCTGATGACCTAAACACTCTCAGGAATGATCGGCCTGAGTCTTTACAAGACTGCTCCTTACATGTCATAACAATCATCCTTATCTCATTGTGTCATGGCGTTGCTTATTGTTTTTAATTAAATATATTGTAATTTGTATACATATTACGGTTCCAAAAAATTTTCTATGATATGATAGTATTAGATAGTAAACTTGCAGGGATATATTTTTATATTTCCGTGTGTATTAGATCATGTAATACGTTTTGTATGAAGTAAATGCATGTTGCTTTTCTCTACTAGTAAAACGTGAGCCGGTCTTGTTTTGTATAACGACTGTTATATATAATATGATGGCATGTATATATACATGACACAGTGTGAAAAGGGTCGGAAAATGGCAGATACCGAGGCATATGGTCTTTTGTGGGTGGAGAGGGATGAATTTCCTACCTTCTATCCTCTCTCAAAGGTTTATTAGGAAACAGAGAACTCCCTTCTTCTTCGTCTTCGTCCCTACACCCTTCTAACTCCTACTAGAACCCCATTTCTGTTACTACTACCACTTCTTATGCTTCTTCTTCGCCATCTTCTTATTCTAACACTGCTTGTCTGTCATAAACGAAGGAATCTTTTCTAAGTTATTAAAAAACTTGACAAATATCAACTTCATCATTTTTCCAGTTCAATTTTAAAGAAAGTATAAAGAAGTGAAGGGTTTTTAATATACACTGTTTACCCTATTGAGAAAGAATAAAATACTGATATTATATCCTCCAGTACGAGTGAATGTAGTAGTACTATTATTAATAATGTAATAAAAATCTTATACAAATTAATCCTCTATAAAATAAATTAACTTTATGAAATATGAGAAAGAAGAATGTTGTCATTTGTGTTTATAATGTATTGAAAAGAAAGCTACATACCAACAAAAGCTATCATTCCTTGCTTTCATAAATAGAAATACTACGAAAGTATTATGTTTAAAAAAAAATCTTTTTATGTTTCTTCACGGTAGTAAAAAGTAATTCAAATGAATAATAAAAGATTTGGAAAACTTACAAATGTTTTTGAAAATTTTCAATAATAGATACATTTTATTGTAACACTCGGAATTACGCTAGCGCATCGCCCCGGGTATTGCTCGCCTCGGAGGGGATGGATGCAATAACTTCCACTAACTTAAACAAAAATACTACGAGTATCAAACCGTATATTTACAAATTTTAGAATTCTTTCATTCCCATTATATGTACGTAATTTGTCTTTAAATTGAAAAGAAAATGTTTCCCAACTCTGTAAAACATATCGTCCATCTGCTTTATTTTAAGTAGGTTAAAATAAATTTAGATACTAGAACTTTATTTACAATTTATCACGCATACTTTCACTTCATACTGAATTATAAGAACAATTATTAGGGAAAATCATCAGAACATTCATTAGTGTTTTCAGAACTCAAAAACGGGCAACCCGAATAAAAGCAAGCATTCTTACAAAGAATATTGTGACAATATCTTAAAGGAATATTATATGTTCGAGAATTTTCGAGGAGGAACGAAATTTTAAAATGTTTACTAAAATAATAAGCGTGATTAATAGGTTTTCCAAGAAATAATTATAAATGGTTATAAATGGAAAAGAAATGGTTATAAATGGTTCAACAATAGGCCTGCCTATTGTTGTACAACTATTGTGAAAGTGTCGGGTGGGTATCTATTTAGATAATTGGCTTATTTGTAACACCTTTTATTCAATAATAATTTGTTTACAGTTTGTTAAGATTTATCCAGAAGCCATCAGAAGGATTTTGTCCTTTTATTGTTATATCGAAAATATCTGCCCTTCTGGTGACTTCCACACCATCATGTATATAAGGAGCCCCGAGTTCGGTCCTGAGTTCAGTATTTGCTCTATCTTCGACGAGTGTATAATATACACCCGTCGTATTGATTACGTATTGCTTAACGGTTACATTTGAAGTAGGCTAGCGTTACTGTGAATTGTTTAACGTGTATTAAATAATATTAAGTAACATTTGTACGTAGCATTTAGTAAATTGGTTAAGTTTATTTATTATTATTAATTAATTATAATTAGAGTGTTATTTATTATAAATAATTTAACTGTAATTTACTTGTATATTTTAGACACTTAATTTAATTGTAATTTTTAGTTGTAATAAATACTTGAATTTTTAAACTGTAATGTGTTAATTATTTTATTTACCCAGATCCTGAAGCGGATCTTAGAGATAAGTATCACAATATTTTAAAGATTTCAAAATTTCACTATTACCTTCAGTGTATATAATAGAAATATTAACATTCCTAAAAAAAATTTATTCTATTTGTAACTAATGCCTTTATCATCAATACAACACGCGTCTAACAGGAAGGTGGAGTGTTAAATTTTTTGCGTTCGATCTGCTTGTTCCAGGGCTACAAAAAATAATTCTGTTTTTAATCACATGGTCAGCCAATTATACGACTAAAGCATTTAAGAACAGAAGAAGAGGTAGAGGTGTAAAATACACAAGTCAGAGTTATCTCCTCTGAAAGTAGCCTAATGAATTTTATTATACAGCCAAACCCTGTAAGATGAATGACCCTGTAGTGAATGGGTGAAGCACGATTTATAGGGTGGAAAGTAAATACTTTTCAGGGTGCCCGGCATGCTGATAAGCATACTTTTCTACTCAGTAAGGAAGGCATGGTAAACTACCTCCCTCTTAATTTTACGTAATAAAGCCCCTAGAGGTTCAAACCAGCCTTTCGGCTGATGACCTAACAACAGCTCAACACGCGCAATAAATTTTAACTCCATACAGAAAATACACTACTGAGTGTTTTATATTTTCATTTTAATCACGTTAACGTTCAACCTTTTATCATCTTTCGTAAAATTTTATAATTACGTTAAAAAATGATTGCAAAAAATACACTTTGTAAAAAAATATGCATTCCAAATTCTTTCTTAATGATTTATAAAGTATTGAAAATAAGTTTTTTCTTATGAAGAAGGAATATATTTTTTTTGAAATACTTATTTAATTATTTATAAATTTTAGAAATGTCTCTTCAAAAAATGTTTGGAAAGTGTTTGAAAATTAATAATATTTTTTTTTCCTTCTTCAATCAGTAAGAATTAGGAACTATCCTTCCCCAATTTTAAGAAATCTCTCTATCCCACTCGTGGCCGTCCTAATAGTCTTCTTCCTAAATTTTATACTCTTTAGCAATTTTTTTGTAGACGGCGTCCCGCCATATGCTTAATGTGGAAAAACAACTTCGATCTCCTTTCTTCAGTGAGATTGTTAACAAAGTGTAATTTAGGTCAGTTTTTACCTCAGTGTTTTTTAACTCTTAAACGACACCGTTTTAAAGTTCTCATCATACGTAACATCTCTCTTTAACTCCGCGAACGTTCCGAGCCATATAGAAAGATTGGCACTATTATTATTATTATTATTATTTCTTGTTAGATCCTACTAGGGATGCATTTCTCTTAGTTCCAGCCAGTTTCCGGATGACCCATGCTGCCTTCATTTTTTCTGCACGTGATCTTTTTCGCTCCTCCGTCCAGGCCGTTCCCGTTCTCCTCGGCCCTCCCAAGCACTTTAGATTCTCAATTTTCTGCTTCATTTCTGTTCTATTGAGAAGTGTTTCGCCCGTAATGTCATTCACCAGCATCGTCTCGTGGATCTCCTTGTGCCATCTCGTTGTAGTTTTCCTGCCCTCCCAGTACTTCCATAACTGCTTCGTTAGTCTGGAGTCGTGCATCCTCGCTATGTGGCCGAAGAATGCCAGTCGTCTCTGCTGGATGACTTCTCTTATGGGTGTGGTGAAGGAATATACTTCTTCGTTACTTCTGAGCCTGTATTCTCCCTCTTTATTTTGAGTCGGCCCGATGATTCTTCTGATGATTTTCCTCTCGGTAGTTTCTATCGAGCGCAGGTGGATGTTAGATTTCAAGTGGTGGGTTTCCGCCGCGTACAGCACCTCCGGTCTGGCAACCGTCTGGTAGTGTCTTATCTTGGCATTGCGCGAAATTGATCTCTTATTATAAACGTTCTTGGTGAGACCGTATGCTTGTGCTAGCTTTGTAGCTTTTGCTTGAATCGCAAGTTTGCCAGAGTTGTCCGCCGTTATGATCTCGCCAAGATATTTAAATGATTCAACACGTGAAATTTCGTCCTCTATCAGGAACTTAGGTGCGTCTTTTTCGTTGGACATGAATTGGGTTTTGTTTTTAGAGATCTTCAAGCCGATCTTTCCCGCTTCTTCCTCCAGTAGTCGTACTTGTTCTGCAGCGTCTTTGACCGTGTCTGCTATCAGTGCGATGTCGTCTGCGAATGCTAACGCGTTGACTTTTATCGCTGTTCCAACTTTAACTCCTCTCGGAGCTTTCTTATTCCATTCGCGCATGACTTTCTCCAGTGCGCAGTTGAACATTAATGGAGAGATGCCGTCGCCTTGTCTAACGCCTGTTCTGATGCAGAATGGTTTGGAGAGTTCAGATCTGAATTTTACCCTCGATTCCGTGTCTGTGATGGTTTGTTGGTAGATGTTTCTGGTTTTGTTATCCAGGCCGAATTCCTGTAGAACCTCGATCAGTGTGTCCCTATCGATGCAGTCGTACGCTTTCATGAAGTCGACGAAAACTATCGTCAACGACTTATTCGCCAGCTTTCTTCCTTCGATGATCAACTTGAGGTTGATGATCTGTTCTGCACAGGATCTTCCCTTCCTGAAGCCTGCCTGGTATTCTCCTAGATGCGGATCGAGTTGGGGTTCTGCTCTGCTGAGGAGAGCCTTGGATAGAATCTTGTACGTAACTGGCAAGAGAGAAATTCCTCGGTAGTTGTTCGCATCCGTTCTGTCACCTTTCTTGTGCAATGGATGGATAATAGCTGACTTCCATTCCTGTGGGATTTTGCACGTCCGCCATACCGTGTTGAGTTCTTCTACGAGAGGTTGTAGTTGTTCGTCTTCCAGTATCTTCCAGTGCTCTGCGACAATGCCATCCTCTCCTGGAGCTTTGTTGTTCTTCAGCGTCTGAATGATTCTCTTTATTTCTTGAAGGTCAGGTGGGCTGGAGTCTCTGTTGGGTCTGCTCTCGTTTGTCGGCCATTTCTTTAACGGTTTCGGGCAGTTGAGGAGTGTTTCAAAATACTCCGCTAGGCTCTGAGCGTTTTCTGCATCACCATGCCCGAGTTTGCCGCTTGTGGGATTTCTGATATTTAGGGATGGTGGAGAGTATTTGGTCAAAGATCTTTTGAATGTTTGGTAGAAGTTTCTGGTGTTGTTTTTCTTGAAGGATTCTTCCAATGACGCCAAGTTTTCCATGAGATATTTCCTTTGGCTGTTCCTGAATGTTTTGGCCGTCTTCCTTCTTTCTTCTTTGAAGGTCTCAAATTTAGAGGGTTTCGGGTGGGCTTTCCAGTCTCTCCATGCCTTCTTTCTGTTGTTTAAGGCTTCATCGCATTCGGGATTCCACCAAGCATGTTTCGGCCTTCGTTCCTGTGGTGCGATCTCTAGAGCTTTGGTCGTCATTGCAGCTTCTAATTCCTTTAGAGGAATTGCTCGGGGGAGTCCATTCCTGAACCTTTCCTGATGTTTCTGCAGGAGTATGGGGTTCATTCTAGGTTTTAGATTTTGACCAAATTTTCTCTTTCCCAGCGGGCGCATCTTAATCTTGATTTTGCTGAGGTAGTGATCCGAGTCAATGTTTGCCCCTCTCAGCACTTTGACGTTAAGGATTTCCTTTGCCGCCTTTGCTGCTATTGCAACATGATCGATCTGAAATTCACCCAGAGTGGGGTTGGGTGATGTCCACGTCTTCTGCTTTCTCGGTAGATGCATGAAATACGTTGATTTTAGCTTGAGCTTGTTCTGCAAGCATGTCTCTATCAGCCTTTTTCCGTTTGTGTTTGTTCTCAAGTGCGCCGGGTAGTTACCCACCGTGGACTTGAAGCATTTTTCTCTTCCGACTTGGGCGTTGAAGTCCCCAAGTAAGATCGTGGTGTCTTTCTCTGGGATCTCATTGAGAGTATGTTCTAGCAGACCCCAGAATTCTTCTACTTTTTCTGGATTAGTTCTGTTATCCTTATTGGTGGGAGCGTGCGCGTTGACCAGAGTATAGCACCTGTTTGCGCACTTGATGGTTAACGTGGCGAGTCTACTCGAGATGTTCCTGAACTCCACGACTGAGTCAATCACTCTTAAATTTATGGCGAAAGCTACGCCTAGCAGTGGGACGGTAGGTATCACTCGCTTGCCTGGTTTGGACTTGTAGATTCTGTAGCCCTGTGACTCGAAGGCGTTTGAATCGGTGAATCTAGTTTCCTGAAGGGCTATGATCTGGATTCTGTGTTGTATCAACACATCTGTTAGAGTCTTCAGTTTGCCAGTCTTCAGCAGAGAGTTTACGTTTAGAGTGGCAAAGTACTGGATATCCTTGTGTCTTAATTTTTACTTTAATTTAGTGCTTAGGAGCTCCGATTCTCCTTCACATGATGTTGCAGGCTCCCCAGACTCCGCTGGCCTGCTGACCGTTCTCTCGAAACGGGTGGATTTCCTCTTGCTGAGGCTGCCACCTGGGGTACTAACTTCCGTTCGTTTGTGCATCATGATTGGGTGAACTATAGAGAGATAGTTCTGGTTTGGTGGGTTCCGGCTTGCGCCTTCCTCCGTTTGTACGACTGAGGTTTCAAGCCCCAGAAGAGAGATTTTCCTCACAGTTTTCTCTAAGTGATTTCGCTCCGAAATCTCTGTGTTAATTTCCATTTTAGCTCACTCGCACGGTTATCCAACTTGCCGTGCGAGAGTTTCCAGGAGTTACCAACTTCTTCTGAAGAAGCCCCTTGGTCGATCTTTGTTTCGCCAAGGCGTGGAGGTGCGCACGGGAATCTTATGACGCCTCCGCCATTTGGAAAGATTCACCGCCGCCGGAAATTAAAACTCCCGATTGGCACTATTATTATACAGTTTTACTGAAAATTAATATCTGTAAAAATTTAAAAAAAAGAAAAGATGTTATTAGAAAATATTAAGGATGACTCAAATTTACTAAATGAAATTAGAAATTCTTTTTCTTGTAAGTGATACTAAATTAGTTGGCCAGGAAGAGATTAGAGTCGTTCTCTCCCTCTCAGATGAAGAGTGGGAGGGAAATTAGTAAGGAAGAAAATGATGTTAAGGAAGCTTCTAAGGGAATAATGCCAAAAATAAATTTCCCAGCGGAAATATCCCTCGTCGTATTACATACAGTTTGACCTATCTCAATTTTATTATACTTATTACAAGGGGGTAAAAAGACCAAAGTTGGCCGGTCATCATGAAATCGTTTTATAAGTTAAAGGTTAAAAGTAGAAAATGAAAAGATATTATACTTTGCCCCTTTTAAAAATTAGATAAATACATTTTCATTATCGTAAAATTGCTTGGGAGTATTATATTTTATTTACCTAACCTAAAAATCCTTTAAAAATTATGTTTTGAAACTTATTTTTCATTTTCTATTAGCCACATATGTCGTGTATTTCTGCAGTTGATCTGAACATTAAAACGATGGATTAAGAAAAACTAATTCGGAAGAAGACACGAAGATTAAATTCTACATAATTCGAATTTTGAGGGTCTACAACTTGTCAAAAATTCAAAACTCAAGAGAAAACAGAAGCACCAGAAAATATTCGATTTGGTTTGATTCAGAAAAAATCTGGTGTGAAACACTCACATAACTTTTGCCAATGTAAATAATTAACAATATAACCTAACATTAGTAATACAACATTAAAAATAAACAAACAAACTAACCTTAATAAAAATAACCTAATTATAATCATGAGTGAAAGACGCAAAATGAAAATCAACCTCAGTTCGGCTTAAAAATACGGAAATCACTCTCACACGCTAAACTAGGCTCCGTAGAGAAAACTGCATATTGAAGTTGCAATGTTAAAAAAACAATTTTTTTTTACGTGAAAACAACCTTCTCAAGAATTTTAGCAGACATAGCGCCTACCCTTTCTTGTAGAGCAAAACAAATTTAGTAAATTAGGCGATTTTTAAGAAAAATCGTAGGAGCCATTTATGAGAAAATTGCAAAAAGTGAAAACTATTTCCGGTTGACCGATTTTGATGAAAATGTTCGTGTCGGGTCCAGTAGTAGTATCTAACTTAAGTTTCAAGTTTCAAGTTTCAAGTTTGTACAATGTTCCGTTCTAGATACATTCTGTTCACACACACACACACACACACACGCACGCACGCACGCACATACACACACACAAACAGACCAATCACTAAAAATATGATTTTTGGGTTCAGGGGGTCTGAAAACGTGTAGATCGAATGAAAACTCGATTTCGAAAATCGACATAAAAACAATACTATCCTTCCTATATGTCCATAGGCAAGAGAAAGTAAAAATTAGATATTCTCAAAACGTGGAAATTTATTGAAATTTCAAAATCGATTTTACATAAAAATATAATTTCCTCTGTAGGCTATACTTCGTGTAGAATTTATTCACTGCTATGACTATACTAATGTCACATTTATAACCAACTGATATTTGTTAAAATTTTGAAGGACACATGACATCTGTCCGAGTACAAACTTCCGCAAGTAACTCATACATACGGATATAAAATTGACAACAATACCATTACATTCAGTTCAGAAACCATCATAATATTCAAAATAACCACACGATTATGACTGCTACATTTACAGCATCAAATTTATACATGGTGTTCAATTGTCCGAGTTGTTCAACATGGATCCTAAGAATTACGTCTACAAAAGTAGATAACAAAAAGCACTAAAAGATTGATTAAATTTTATTCATTTTTTTTAATTTTTAAGAAGGAATAGAGTTCATGCCCAGTCTGTTTATAAATATACTCAAATTATATTTTAGAGATACGGCAAAATTAATATGTAACATTTTGAAATGCTGTCATACGAAATATGACATTAAAATGTATGCAGTTTTGTACCAAAACTTTCAAAAACGTCTACTGATATACTAAAATAATCTTTTCCAGACAAAATTTTAACTATTTCAGTAAATTATTCTAAAATTTCCATTTAATTAGGATTAACTTTTTTTTATTTACATGTCTGCTACGTTACAATTTGTTCACATGAAATAGAACAATCAGTAATCTTAATAAATGTTAATTAACATGATTACAATTCCAAATTTTTTTTTAATTGATTGCTTCCACTCACCCCTAACAGCAATCCCAATCTTTATGAAAGGATTTGAACCCAAGACCGCATGATGAGAGGATAGTTGGTAACGTGATCGCCTTTCATCATGCGGTCTTGGCTTCAAATCCCATTCAGGCACGGCATATTTTCATACTTTACAAAAAAATCATTTCATCCTTCAACGTCTGCATTAGCAGAAATTGCAGAACAGTCGGACGTTAAACAAAAAAAAAATCCATGAAAGAAACTAACAGGGAAGCGAGGGCGACCTACATTAGTTCAGAAGTGCAGCAACAGATAAAAATACGAAACTTGAAAACTTGAAAATACTTGAAAACGCTGCACTTAGGCTACCTATCGGACGTAAATCCAGGGGACGTCAAAAGAAAAACACTTACTACATATGCCTATAAGCCTACTAGTTCATTTTTTTGTGTAAACCCATCTGTTATTCTTAGTTGCGTCCGTTATTTTTGTGTTGTATACAAACTTAAGTATGGCGTTATCACGTAGATATTTAACAGTCATGAAAAAAGCGCACATTATTTGTGTTGGGAAAACGGTGAAACGAACGGGAATATTGCGAGGGAGTTCAAAGTTGGACATTCCATAATATCAGCAATTTAGAAAAACAGGGAAAAAATTCAGAATAGTTTTGATGAAGGTAAAGAGAAATTGAAGAGCTTTGATTAAGTCAGAAAAGACGTAGAAAAAGTTTTTCTGTGGTTTACATTGCAACGGGCAAACAACATGACCGTAACCTTAGCTACAAGAAAAGCCCATTGGTTACAGTGACTATCACTTACAGAAGCTGGAAAAGCCGGTCCCGTGGAGGCCATTGTATGAAATAAATACTGTATTCGTAGATTCGTGTACTGTTGAAAATTTCAAATAAAAGATAAAATAAAGTTGTTAAGTGATGTTTTCATGTGTGGTGACGATCTAATATAGTCCCAAGAATTTACTTATGTGTTGTGTGGAAGTGCAATATTGTAATTTAGGAAAAACTAAAAAATTTATAAGCGACATGTAACCATTGGAGTAATAATATAGTAGAAAGTAAATGGTCTCTGTTCTTTTGAATTGTTTATAAGCGCATTGCGCAAATTATATTATTTAATTTTTGTTTAGAATTTAAAATGTTTGTCAGTGGTGTTATAGTCTATTAATTGTAGTATTATCTTATAAAATCGAAATACCGTCTTTGTTAATATTTTTATTTGATCATTCAAAATATTTTGCCTTTTTATTTTGTTTGTACCTACGAGTAATTAAAATTTGTTGTAATTTTAGAATTTAATAAAAGTGAACTGAAACTTTACATGATGTAGTGTATTTTGAAATATTTTCTACCCATCTTGATTAAATTATTTAATGTTAATAAGTAAATATTCTTAAATTTAAGATTTCTGATAACAACGCAGTCAACGTATCAGTAGTTTTTTTTGGTCGCGAACCTTAGTGAAAAAATTCTGATTAATGATCAGACCTGTATTACGTATTTTACTCATGTAAGGGGATTCTGTAATTACTTTATTATAAATTGTTTGTTATAAATTTAGGTGTATTTATTTTATACTACATTTATGATTTTTTTGGCAGTAAATAAATAAATAAATAAATAAATAAAATTAAATAACAGAAAATGGTTTAAATTTCAAAAACAGATTAGTTTAACCAATACTATTTAAAATATTTTAAAAATATTATTGAGTAATAAAAATCGGTTAACTTCAATATCTTTTTGGTAATAGTTTACTGTAGCAGTAGCATCATCATTAAGACTGACTTGTGATGTAGTGGTTAGCGCAAGTGGCTTCTACGTTCGTGGGGTTCAGGGTTTGATTCTCGATCAGGTTTGAAACGAGTGATTGATCACTCATTTTTACCTATCACTTCTCATCGTCTGCATTAACAGTAATTACAAAACAGTCAGATGTAAAACAAAAAAAAACCATCATCAACATTATTTCCTCCAGAGTTATATCTCTTCATCGTGCGTATTCTATTTTAAATCTTCTAAAACGTTTGAGATACACTTTTCCTTTAGCCTTCTTCTCTCATTGTGTGCGTTCTGGTCATTAAGCTCTCCAACGTTGAAAAGTTGCCATCAATCACTTCTTTCCTTTCATTCTTTGTAATACTTCTAAATTTTTCACTGTGACAGTCCATTTGATTTTCTCTAAACTTTTTCATATTAAGGGGACGCGGAAAGTAAAAAAATATTAAAAAATTCAAATTTTTTTTTTGGGCGCCATTTACTAGCGTATTGTTTTCTGAATGCAATGATAAATACTATACATGCTATTTTGTTGTCAAATTTGTTTAAAATAAATTCTTTTGAAATAGCTTGCACCAGTTTTTCACTACTTTCGCCACTAGACAGCCCAGTTATTATAAAAATGTAACTTTTAAACAAATTGATAGATTTTCGTGATGGTTTTTTTGTTTTTTGTCAGTACTTCCCGCTCTTTACAGTGGTAGCACTGTCAGTATGAAGTAAACAATAAAGTACTGAAAAGTTTGAAGTATTTATATAGAGTACGTAGTATAGGAATGTACTAAGGTTACTGTCGTGTATAATATTATTTGCTGATTTCCGAAAATCGTATATTTTTGTACAAAAGGACCATTTTCTCATTAACGGGAAAAGTTATTGTAATGAAATATTCAGGGTGGTTTTATGTAATAAGGACACAAGATATCACAGTAGTTTTTTTATATACATAAGATCCATTGAACTTATTAACAGTAAAGTATGCAATTTGAAAGATCTTTTGTAACTTGACCTAAAATGATTTTAAGAAAAGCAAGAAAATTGTGTTCGTCTTTGAAACCGTGAAAGTTAAGCAATTGTACAATATATCACTGGTTAAAAATTTGACAGATGTATGTTTGATAGAAGTTGAGAAAATGTTCCTTATATTAACATGGAAAAATATAGGAATTCCGGGTCTCCTTAAGTAGAAATATGTAGATCATAAAAGAATATTGTTCATAATAATTAGTTACCCTAAATACGTTTGTTATCGATTTAAAAAGTCTAAATAGAAATCTTTGGTTAAAAAGTTATATAAAGGAACAAATTCACACCTGACTGGTTTGAATCTCAAGAGGTTATTTTAAGTAAAACGAGGAGTGAGGTGGTTTAGAACTCCCTTCCTCTCTGACTGGAAAAGTATGCTTATCAGCATGCTAGACCGTGTGAAAGCATCAACTTTCCACCTGAAAATGACACCTTCACTTCATTAACCACTACGTCTGGCTGTACAATGAAATTTATTACTCTCAGAGAAGATAACTGTGACTAGCGTCTTTTACTCCTCTCCCTCCTCTAATTTCTAAATGATTCAGTCATATAATTGGCTGGCCACCTGATAAGAAAAAGAACTATTTTTTGTAGCCCTGGAACTAGCAGATCGAGTGCAAATAATTTAACACATCACCTGCCTGTTGTGGGAATAAAGTGCATAGTACATTTTATATTTTATTTAAAGTGGTTCTTGCTTACCCGATTCAAAATTTCATTACTTCAAAGCAGTTGTTATTTTAATTTTTTAAATGTCCAGAAACGTTTGTATTTTCGGAGTTTCTCAACGTGTTTTTCATGATGTTTTGTGTTCTTAAAATTACCATGAACTTAATTTTTCTTTTAGATTCAGTGTAGTGGAATAGTTTGATAATTTAGCGGTAATGACTACAGGTTGACTATTGACTATTTTTGATAACTTGTTTTGTATGGAATTGTATGGTATTTCCTACGTTTGCTGTTCAGATATGCTTTCCTGCTATTGGGCAATACCACAGTCAATGTTAAGTATACAGTTTTATACTTTGCAGAGCCTTGGATAAGCTATTATTTGTTTTATCTTAGTAGAAGGTGTGATCAAGATTTCACAAGGCGATTTGCTTTAAACTGCTATTAAAATGTATTTGGCTGTTTTATGGAAATAATCACAATTATTTTTACTTATCAATAAATGACTGTCACCGTCGTCCTTTTTGATTAAGTACTGTGCTGCCGGCGACTTTGCCCGCTGCCGTGAGCGATGCCCACAGCGGTCCCTCGACCGAGCCTTACGCCCACCGGATCTAACGAAGCAGCCATCGACGCACTACTGCGAGGGAAGAAGATGACGTCTCCGCTGGACGACGACACGCCATGTCGCCCAGCCTCCTACCGCCACGACAGTTAGCCTCTACATCTCCGACGAAGATTGACCAACTACATCCACGAGATAAAGAAGGAAGATGCTCTGGGACTTGCAGCAGCCAGCAGCAACGCGGCAGCCGTCGCCGAAGCTCTCGCAGCCTACGCCGCCGCAGCCACGCGCTGCCTATACTGGTCTCCTTCGAGACCAGCACAACGGTCTTTCTCAGGATCAATTTTCTAAGGTTTTAATCGGCTCTTTTCAGGGCCATCCACCTGAGCCACGAGCCGTAGCCATGCGCTGCCTACACTGGTCTTCTTCGAGACCGGCAAAACGGTCCTTCTCAGGACCAACTCTTTAAGGTTTACACCGGCCATTTTCAGGCCCATCAACCAGCTCTGTCCGCCCCGGCGGACACACACATTAACGGCCCTTGTCAGGACCACTAAACAAATAAGGTTTCAAACTTGGAACTTAATTTCGCCATCCTGTGACATGACTTTTGGTTAAAAGAACAAAAATAAAATACAAATTATAAAGCAAGAAAGGTAAAAAATTGTAATTTAAAACTATAAAACAGTATAAAAGTGTGTATATACACCATTATTTTATAAGTTTGTTTTACACTTCACCAATACGGGTAATTATATAATACTATTATTTCACGCGATGAAGCAGTGTTAACACGCAAATCAAAACAATATTTATCAACGTTATAAAATACAATAAAATCACCCGTTGAAGAAAAAAAACACCTTGCGTGTGCTATAATGAAGGTGTTTAGGCTAATATTAAATAAATCTTAAATTTAAAGTTGTGCGATATGTCTGTGAAATATAAACACTTGACAAGCAATATAATACAACATTGCAACTGAATATTTTTATTAAATATAACTTCAAATACCTTATTACTCAGGTTAGTACAGTTTAGTAGTGAATTCATCACAAACATGTGACTGAGATTTATTATGCCTTAAACAAAATGTCCAATAAAAAAAATAACGTACATATTTAATTGTTAATATTTTATTTACTGTTTGTACTGAAATTTATTTTGTGGTTTCAATGAATTGAACATTTGTTTGTTGATTACAATAATTGCATGAAAGGGTTTTGTAAATTCAATTCTTTTAAAGATTTTTGTGATAATTTGGTAATACTTTGGCTATGAGTTCAAAAATGATTTATAGAGGTCATTGAGCGATATATAATCCTGATTTCTTTAGAGAATACAATAGTCATGTATTTTGGGTGCACTGATCAACTCGGAAGCAAGATAGTTTTTAATGACAAACCCTTATCACAAGCAAATAAAAATACGTTTATTTGCTTGTGATGTAATATTTCTTTTGTGGAATCACGTGATGCAGAAATTAAATTGGAAAGTTTAAGAGGCTTTGACACATTTTGAGGTAAATGCTAGTTGGTAAAGTGCGAAATCGGAACCTTTTGAAGTTTTATTACAAGTTACAAGTTTGTTTCTACTGTACCATTGTAAAAGTAGAAAAGGTTGGCTATATTTTTAAATAGGGTAATTTAAGGATAATTTTGTTAGTGGTTAGTTAATTTAGTTTAGGCTTTGTGTATACTGAGAGCAACTGGTGATGTTAAAAATGACATATACTACCTAAGTTTTACTGAAGAGATTTGATGTCCGGTGGACAAGTTTACGGCCACGATCAGGCTGAAAGCCACTCGTGATAGCGCTGAACTACAAAATACAAAAAAGAACTACAGATTTTGTATATGGGCCTAAAGCAGTTGGAAAGTGTTGTTACGTTTTATTGCTCAAACCTTTTCGAAATCAACAATTTAGTATTAAGATTTAAAGATATTGCAAAAATTAAATTTTTACAGTCGCCAAGTTAGGCCTAAGTAAAAGGTTAGCCGGACTGTGGCAGTTTCATCAAAATTTTAAAAAGACCTTAATCAAATTTAGTTGTTCACTGCTATAGAGGATATCAACTATTGTGAGATACAGGTAGGAGTGGTGTCATTTGGTCATTTGTTGCTAATGCCAGATAATCGAAATGCCTAGTGCTAGGCCTGTAATTTTTGGTTATTGTGATCGCCTCTTAATACGATTTAAAATGTTAAGTATCAACGTGATAGTAATAATCGGTGGTTACTATGTTTTATTAGTTTGTTCATAAAAAAATTATAAAAGTAAACTTTTTAAGTATCTCATATTACAGCCGTTAAAAATGTTTAACGACTGAAATCATCTTGTATTGTTGTAATGATTATCAATTCGTCATTAAGAATTTTGATTAAGTCTTAGCGATAGAATGAAGTTTACACCCCCTGGGTTTCTAGGCAACAGTTAAGAAATTTCTTAACTTATAATATGAATAAGCGCTGTTTCACTCACTCTTCGTTGTCGTTCTCGTGTATATTGTTCTATTGCATTCGGTTTCCTCTCCTCCAAACTCCTCATCAGCTAGCTTCAGTAACTCTTCTCTTCTCCGACAGTACACTAACTATAATTTAGCTCCCCAATCTAACATTCACAACTTCACACAAACACACACACTTATTAATTCAGACACATATTATCACTCAATTCCTCCCCCCTTATTTTCCGTTTTCTCTCCGCGAAAGCTATCATACCTCCTTTGAAGAACTATTATTATGTGGAACGAAACTTTACTTCTTCAAATAACTTCTACGAAATTTGAAAGCGAGTTATTTCTAAATACGCGCCTATGTCTACCCACATTATTCAACCCTTTGTTAAATTTCGTAATTAATTTAATTTAAACAATGTTACAAAATGACTGCATTATAATTTTAATTCTATATATGTCTTAAATAGGATTGTTTATTTGTATTGTCATTTACATGCCATCAACATTAATTTTCTGATTCAACAATACCTAGATATTTTATATACATTATTAAAAACATGTGACATTAATACTTGTACCAAACTATTTGATTTCTACATAAGACAATAATATTTTATTAAATATGTAGAAGTATTTTGTGTCTATCATAGAGATATCAGTGCGAGATATTTCTTCTTCTTGAAGTCCTTATCCTTTTCGAATGTTGGCGATAACCATAACAATTTTCACTTTGTTTGTTTCATTGTGAAATAACTTTTCTTAGCTTTCATCATACCAAATTCTCAGATTTGGAAGCTAAAACACCCTTCTTTTCCCAGGTCCTCTTTTTCTGTGTATTTTCCCTTAAAAAATGACTTGAATAACGAATATCTGGATTCATTTCTCATGACATGTCCAAAGTCCTAGAGCTTCCTACAGTTGACAATAAAAATGATTTTCTCGTCCTTCTTGTAAGCTAACGTGCTAACCAACTCGCTACGAGAGCAGCCATACACAGTTTTGTTCAATAATAAAAGAAAACAGAAGAAAAAGATTTACGGAAAAGTTATTGCTTTGAATGTTTTTATTTAACTTTTTTATTTACAATTTGGCTTTAAGCAAATCAGTATAACAAAATGAAAGTGACTTAAATGAAGTAAAAAGCCTTTACTCTCTATTGCATTAAATAACTTCTTTTTTCAGCGAAAAGCGGCTCAACGACAAAATGTCTACGTGACGACATTTTGCTGTTATATGTTTTTAGTCTGCCCAATACAGACAGGTGTAATGTCAAATTATTTATACTCAATCTGTTCGTTGCAGGACTAAAATAAATATTTCTATTTCTTATCACATAGTCAGCCAATTAAATGACTGAATCATTTAAGAACTGATGAAGTAGAGGTGTAAAAGACACAAATCAGAGTTATCTCTTCTGAAAGTAATGAATTTTCATTATACAGCTAGACCATGTGGTGAATAAAGTGAAGGTGTCATTTGCAGAGTGCTTTTCAGAGGGCCCGGTATGCTGATAAGCGTAATTTTCCACTCAGTGAGGAAGACAATGGTAAACCACAATCTCCTCGTTTTACTTACTTAGTAAAACCTCGACAGGTTCAAACCAGCCTTTCGGCTGATGACCTAAACAACAACACTTGTGTTTAATCTCATTTGTTCTTGATTTACTAAACTGAAGTAATATACTGATTGTTCTTTTGCGATTTCCTGAGTCTGCGTGAAGATGTGTTTTGAAAATTATATAAACACTGAATCTTACACGCACCAATACAGGGCTCAAGTAAACGATGTAGAAGTTTGGATGTATGGAAAAACGTGAATCAGTACTAAAAATAACTTGCAACGAATTCAGAATAGTTAACATTAGTTAACTTCAATGATTGGCGATGAACTGGGATGTCACTACGCAATTAGTATTTGAACAGAGCATACTCAAATCTTAGTTATAACCAAAAACTCAAGTAAATGGAATCATTGATTACGTTCAACGGTTATAGTTTGTCATATAGGCTATATTACTAATTGCAACAATATATTTTTTTCACACGAGTGCACAGTGTTAAAGAATTTCAATCAGTAAAAGGATTCGGTACAACTGATTATTTTGTTGGTAGTCCCCGCCCAGTTGTGAGCTAGTCTTTATAAGGGCGCCTAATCTAACTTTTTCATTTAAAAAATACTGCTGTTTCATCAACTGGGGGAACCGATAAAAACACTATTGAAAACATTATGAACACATACAATGAAACATAAAGCACGGATGCAAATATCAGTTTTATCTACTTTAAATTAATCGTTCATTAACAACGGAAAATTTTCAAATCAATTTTAACTGAACGATGCATTGACGCGTTTCTTCATTGCCACTAACTAACCAACTTACTCTTCAAAACAATTTGAATGTACGCCAGACAAAATTTATGGAAAATGTTAAAAAATAAGTTAAAATTAATTTTGAATGAGGAAATGGAAGACTTTGACAACTAACCTACACATAGTACGGACTGACACTCAAGACAACAACCAGAAATGTTTGAAAAAAGACTTGACCAAGTGTCAATTACCGGGCTACAAATAGGTACAGTAAACTGACACACGGTCACCTCATGACGAAACAAGAACCTGATAAGTATAGACACTGAAACACAAAATGAACCGTACCTTGTAGAATGGCCTACCTTGAACACTATAAGAAGACAATTTCAATTACAGGACACTTACTAAATTTGCGTTAATGGCATACATTACACAAAAACTCTAAAATTTTCAAAATTTCTAAAAATATTAAAATCAACTTTAAAATTAAAAAATACAATAGTTCACTTAAGTTTCAAGTGTCAAGTTCGTGCGATGTTCCTTTCTTGAGATATTCTGTTCACACACAGACAGACCAATCGCTAGAAACAAGTTTTTGGTTTCAAGGGGTCTGAAAACGTGTAGATCCGGTGAAAACTCGATTTCTTAAAATCGACATGAAAACAATACTTTCCTTCCTATATATTCATATAGGCAAGAAAAAGTAAAAATTAATTAGAAACAATAAAATTACCAATTTCAGGATAATTAGAGTATATGCATTTGAAATGTTTTTAAATTACTTGTGTATGCAAGTGATTAGTTACTTGTAGGTGTTTGTACAAGTTGGTTTCTTTCGTTTTGTTAAGATTGATGTTAACGAAAATAAAAGGCGTAAAAAGAATTAAGAAAATGTTCAATGTGAATTATTAGGTGGAAAAGGGTGAAAAACTGAGTAAAAGAAAGAAGAATGCATTTGTAGCAAGAGAAAAAGAGAGAGGAAATGGGTATTTACAGAAATGATGATGGAGCGAGAAAGAGAATGTTGTACATGTGATGGAAATGGGAGAGAATTTTTGCGCCGATACTGAAGTCTAGTTGGTTACGAAGTCTCATTAACTTGAGTTAAGAAACAACCGACCGTCGTAATGGTTCCGGTCTGCTATTGCACACTTGATTTAAACACAGCACAAAAAAAACCAAGTACACAAACAAACTGAATGCTAACGGGCTTGTATAAGTGTGCGTGTGTATGTTTGCGCTTTCAAACTAGTACCCCCTTGTTAAATTATTGGCCTTTTAATGAGACCCACTTTAACGCAAGTCGACAATGACCCGATAATTTACCTCCATTCCTCTCTGAATTCTACTATCAATTTTCTGAATCGAATATAAAGAAAAAAAGTTAGTAATGGAACATTATGGTACTGAATTTTAAATATTTTTCTTTACATTCGTCACCAAAAACTCTAATATACACATATAATTATGTAAACTCTAATTCTGTAAAATTTCGTTTCATCAAAGTGATTTAATGAAACGTATTCCTTATTAAAATCTAAAACTTAAAATGCAATAAACAAAGTAAATTAATAATAAAGGCTGATCACTGATAAAAATAAAATAGTTAGATAACTCTGAAAATATTTTATTGCCAAATGCAGATACAATTTAACTAAAAATAATTGTGAATTACAGAAAAATGTAAATTAAAAATAAATGAAATAACTCATCCGTGCTAGAATATGCATTTAATCTATCCTATTGCAATAAATTTTCAAACAACAAAAATCTAAAATGGATAAATTTAGGTCTTACTAAAGAATTATTTTTGAAATTTACACGTATTTAATTTCAGTAAATTGTCTCATTGTTTAAGTTTAAAATTTACGGTTGTGTACTGGTAAATTACAAATGTAAGGAGGCATCAAAAATTAAGTCTTGATATCTGTTCTGTAATAGTTTTTTTAAATGTTTGACGTGGTGCTATTAGCACAACCATGCAAAATAATGATAGAAGGGAGACAAAAATTGAATTTAATAAGGTGATGTTTACTCCCGTTGTATTTTATAGAAATGAGTCTGGTGGCAACACAAATTCACAAGATAGCAAGAATCAGGCGGCGGAGATTAGATTCCTATGAAGGCCAAAAGGGTGCACAAGATTGGACCACGTACGGAATAAAGAAATAAGAGCCAAATTAGTAATATATAGTTTGAAACAAAATAAAAGTTAATTGTGATAAGTGGAGACAACATCTTGAAGTGCCGGAAGAGAGAATACCCTTGAAAGTAAAGAACTATAGACCACGTGGTTGAAGAGATATTGGAAGGCCATACAGAAAATGGAAATACCTAAAGTTATAGAAATTAAATAAATCTCTAAGAATTAAATTAATCAAAATAGATAAAATGTAAAATATTTCAGTGAGTTAGGAATAGGCAGGAGCCTAATCCTGGATAGAAAGAAAAAATAAAGAAAATTATTAAACATATAAAATTAAGGGATAATAAAATAGGACGAGTAAAATTTTTCAAATACTTACAAGAATGTATATTTTACTCTAATAAATGAAAATTTGACTGAAGATCAAAGAATTTAACCTAGGATAGAAAAGATGAATTTTTCATATCATTTGATAAATAACACATAATTATAACAAAATTCCTTTCAAGAGAACATAAATTCAGTCATTTTCAAAAATTTGTAGAACCAAAAAACAGGGGATAAAAAAGAGGAAATTTGCGAGAAAAATATTTGGTCCCGGAGCAGATAAAATAAACAGACACTAATCAAACGTAAAAGTAAAAGAGCTTCTAGGAAAAACAATAGTCGATTTTTATTATTTAGGTAGAAGTTTCGATTTTTTGAACATTATTTATACAAAACGGATGATAGACTTACTAAACAAATATTTGACAAACTGGAAATTTATAAAACCAAACCAAAATGGTACTATACTTTACGACTGAGAAGGATCTAGCACTTTTTTGGTTTTAAGTTAGATATAGTGGAAGCTGGAAGCAAGTTTCGGTAATTTATTAACGAATGCCATTAAGTAGCTAAAACAATTAACTAAAAATTAAAAAAGTTTTCCAAAGAGGTAAGAAATAATAGCAACAAATTCAATAGTCTGATTAAAGGAAAGAACAACATTCAAAGAGGATAAGTTTTTCAGTAACAGAGGATTCATAACCTGTAATACAATTAAAAATATTTCTTTATTTTGGTGGTAATATTGAATAAATCTATGAATTTATTCGGACGGCAGACTTGTCCGAGAGTTTTCTTAAATAACTCTTCTCTACCTAAAGCCGAACAAAATTCGGTATCTCGATCTACATAAAGACATACAGCTTACATTGATTGAACATGTACCATTAAACGAAAAGCATTAGATGGTAGGCGAAAACAGCCGTACAAACTTCTATCTCGTCGATCAAAATTTCCGATTTCTCTGAAATTGCTGTTATATGAGACTTTACTTAAGCCAATGTGAAAGTACGGTTGTCAGATCTATGGTTCATCAAAACCATCAGTCATAATGCTAAACTTCAACGGTTTCAATCAAAATTGCTTCGTACGCTAGTTAAGGCTTAATTTTTTGCGTCAAATCATACGCTTCACTCGGACCTAAAAATTCCATTTATTAATGACACCATAAACGAAATGTATCAACGCTTTAGATTAAAATTACTTAAAAACTCCAACCCATTGATTCGTGAACTAAGTTCTTCACATTTACTAGGCAATCCATATCATGGGCTCAGCAGGAGGTGGAGCAGGGACTCGGATTAACTTCATTCAATACAGTTCAAATTTAATTACGCTTAATGACAACATACAAATTAATTAAACATACTATATTATTAATTCGTTGATCGACCAACTAAGGATCACGTTAAGCACTATGCATCTTGGTTTCTTCTTCTCAGGATGTCATTCCTCTTATCTGTCCAAAAAGCCTTCATTCGTTCGGAATGCTCCTTTCTTCTCTCATCCGTCCACCTCCCACCAGTACCCTCTCTTCTTGCAGATTGCACAGTGAGACTTATCCTTTTGTCATTTGTCTTCTGCCTAAATTTGTTTCTATCGTAAATGTCCTCTTCTTCAACTCGAAGTTTTTTTAGATCCTCTTTAGTATTGATAAACCACTTCAAAATAGTCTTAGTATTATCAAAGTTATTCAAAATTTTCTTTGTCAGTCTGTCATTGCTCATCCTCTTTATGTGCCCGTAAAATCGTGTTCTCCTTCTTCTGAAAGTCTCTGACATCCTCTCTACATTTTCATACAATTTGGTGTTTGAAACGTTTTTATAGGTATTGTGTTCTTCATCATATCGTGGCCCATAGTTCTTTCTCAGAATCCTTCTTTCTCTCTTCTCGACATCTTCTATAAGTCCTTTATTTTCTGAGGTCAATGTCTCTGATGCATATAAAGGCACAGGCTTGACTACTGTTTCGTAATGTCTTAACTTTGCAGTTCTTGAGAAACATTTTTTGTTGTAAATATTTTTAGTAGCTAAATATGCCAGATCCAATTTCTTAATCCTGGCTTTTAACGCCTCTTTGTCACCTCCATTCTTCATGATTATTTCGCCCAGATACTTGACATAAATAAACATACTATTATAAATTAAATAATCTTAATGATTAAATTGTGAAAAGCTTAACTGTAGTAATTAACTGCGGGAGCCCTACTAATGAGTGGTGTCCTCATTTAACGTGTAACGTCATTTTTAAATATAATATGCACATTACGTGAGTATTTACTGGTTGTGCAAAACCGCACAGTTGTAAAAAAAAATAAAGAGAAAAAAGTATTTCGTGTAGGTGGTTTATGCTTCATGTTAGATAACATTTATGCAATTTTGTGTTAAGAGCATATACGTATACTGTACCAAGATCCATAATAATTATTATGTTTAAGAAAATATAAATTTAGAAGAACATGAAGTCATTACTAGATGTCTATATATATTCTGTTTAATGTCAGGTGGGCTTTAACACGTACATACTCCACCCACTAACTTAATGACTTAATGGTTTTGGCCGAGGATGCATCCCAGACATCAATGTAAATGCATTCTGGGTAGATAATGTAAGTGCAGAAATAATTGATATGGTTGTAGAATATATTCCAGTAGTTATTAAAACGCATGGAACTTTTGTCTAGCATAATAGTAAAGTAATAAAATCCAGTAATAAAAACACAACAAATTTCAGCGTTTACAGTCATTGAAGAAAAAAAAACTGTCTGAAGTCCGTAAATATTATTTTACTACTGAAAATATTCAAACAGAAGATTCAGCACTTAATTTGCTTTTGTCTATTATAAAATTAGTACTAATATATTATTACTATTGGATAAAGGTTTCCTGGAGTGGAGAGCCCCATATGATTGTTTAATGAGTTTTAGGTTTTAATAGCCCTAACAAAATACGATTCAGGTCCCTTAAACCTTTTCAGTAACTAAATATATTTTTTAAATAGTCAAGAAATTTTTTTTCTATCGTCTCAAAAAGTAATATATTGTTCTTCTTAGCTTGCCTGTCCATTTCGGATGTTTGGTTTAGTTAAAAATCTCGAGAGTTCTTACCAAACCAGGTTCTCAAATTGGCGAATCATTAAATTCATAACTCAGCCATGGCCGGTCACAAGCCCGGGACTCATCTAGCAAGAGATGGGGAATGAGGAGTGGGAGGAGTAACAACCTCGTAAAAAAACCAGGGTCCATCTGGCTCCGGATGGTAGCACCCTGTTATAGGGCCCCTGCCTAGGGTTACTAGGTGACAACTGGCCAACGGTCTCAAAGGCGGAGAAGGAAGAAATTCCCAACGGTAGAGAGAGCGGAAGAGCATAGGGGAGAAAACCCCGAATAGAAATCAAGGGTAGACAAAGCTCTTTAAGTCATGGAGAAGGCAATTTGTCTAGGAGATGGTAAACTTTACACAAATTTCCTGGCCCTCCAGGTTGGGGGTTGCACAGTAGGGTGGTATCCTACTTGCACAAAATTAGCAAACTCACAGTCTTACAGATAGCCTCGGAAATCGGACAGGAAACTCAGGAAATTTAAAAAGGAAATGCTTAAAAGAAAAACGATTTGAAATAATTGATAATTTGAATTTAGCAGTGTGGAATGTTAGAGGACTTCATGGAAAAGAAGCTTTATTAGGTACGGAATTGGAAAAAAAGAAAGTAAATGTAGCTGTAATTCCGGAAACAAAAAAGAAACTTCAAGGAACGATGGTGTTGGAGAAATATTCACTCATATACAGTGGGGTTAAAAGGAATGAGAGGGCAAGTAAAGGAATAGCTCTGATGGTGGATGAGAAATGGATGAATAAATTGAAAAACTATAAAATGATAAATGAGAGAATAATTGTAGCACAGTTCAAAATACATCGAGGGAATTTGACAGTTGTTGGCGTGTATGCACCAGAGGAAGGTAAAAAAGAAGAAACTGAAAAATTTTATGAAATTTTACAGAGAACCGTCAATGATTATAAAAAAGACTATTTGATTGTTGCTGGGGAATTCAACGCACGCACTGGAAATCATCCAATACCTCAAGTCTTGGGAATACATGGGGAAAACATCTTGAATAACAATGGTAGAGAATTGCTTGATTTTGCCACTTATAATGGTTTCAAGATAACTAACTAATTTTTCAAGAAAAGAGACATCCATAAATACACCTGGAGTGCCAGAGGAAGCCGTTCTATCATTGATTTGGTTTTGGTGAATAATCGACTTTGTCCATTGGTAAGGGATACTACAGTGTTCAGAGGCAGTGATGTAGGATCTGATCACTTTTTGTTGATATCAAAGATACAGATAATTGCTCCTTGGAGGAGGATGAAATGTACTCAAAAGGCTAAGCAAGATCGAGTTTTTAAAATACATTTACTCCAAGATGAGGGTATCAAGATTTTATACCAGAATAGACTGAATTAGTATCTTGAAAATTCACCCACCAGTGAAAATGTCGATGAAGAATGGAATAATATAAAAGATGCAATGTTTTCAGCAGCAAATGAAGCTTTAGGCACTCGTAACAAATTCAGGAAACAGAAAGGGATGAAAATATGGAACCAAGAAATGGAAGAGGCTGTAGCCACAAAACATGAATCATACTTGAAATACTTACAGAATCCGTCAGATGAAAATGAAAGTGATTATAAACAAAAGAGAAATTTCGCAAAGGCAGTGGTGCGTAGAGCTTGTAGAGATTCCTGGGAGACATTTGTTAGTCGAATTGAAGATGACATTCATGGACGACAGACCATGGCTTACAAAATCATGAGACACCTAAATTCAGAAAACAAGGATACTCTACAAATAAATCCTATTGAAGAGAAAGATTGGGTGGATCATTATAGAAAGTTATGGTGGGACCCGCAACAAGAACAAGAAAAATTTGTCGAAGAATTGCAGCAGGATGAGATAAATGGGATAGATTTGTTGACACTGGATGAATTGAATATGGCGTTGAAAGAATTAAAAAATAGAAAGGCAACGGGACTTGAGGGTATCAATGCTGAATTATTTAAGTGTGGAGGAATATTTTTAAATCTCAGATTAATACACTTTTTCAATATGTGTTGGACGAGGCGAGTGATTCCCAAGAGTTGGAATGTTGCAGTTGTAATGTCTATCTTCAAAAAAGGCGACAAAACAAAGTGCAATAATTATAGGGGAATAAGCATTTTGAATACTGGATACAGACTCTACAGTAGAATAATAAACCGCAGATTACGAATTATAGTAGAAAACTTGATCTCGGATGTGCAATGTGGTTTTCAGATTGAAAGGTCCTGCATGGATAATGTTTTTACAGTTCAACAAATGATAGGAAAAAGGCGTGAATTTAATTTGGAAACCCACCTCGCCTTTGTAGACATCGAGAAAGCATTTGACTCTATCTGTAGAAAGAAAATGTGGCAGGTTCTAAGAAATTATGGCATACCAAGACAATTGATTGAAGTTATCAAGAGCTTATATTTATCATCATCAATAGCTATTAAAACATCAAGAACACTCTCAGAGGAAATATTGATAAACAAAGGATGAAGACAGGGATGTAGCCTCTCTCCAACACTATATAATTTATATGTAGATGAAGTTTTAGGAAAATGGAAGGAGAAGGTAAATGCAGGAATAATGATTGGACGTGAGTATTTTATAAATACACTTCTATTTGCAGATGACCAAATCCTGATACAGGAAACAGAAGACGACCTGCAATACTCCATATACCAACTAACTAAAGTATGTGAAGAGTATGGCCTTCGTATCTCAGCGGCAAAAACTAAAGTGATGGCTTTCAAAGGGAAATGGCCGGTTCGAACGAAGATAGTGGTTAGAGATTCAGTTTTGGAGCAAGTTTCTGCTTTTACATACTTGGGCTGTACACTCACCTATGAGAAAGACATAGATGTTTCGAATAAAATAAATAAATTCCAATATCTTTGCGGAACAATCCATAGGAGCTTGAAGAACAAAGCAAGGAGAGAAACGAAACTGAAATTCTACCAGACCATGGCTATCCCAATATTGTTGTATGGAAGTGAAGCATGGGTTCTCGGTAAAAAGGAAGCAAGCAGAATTCAGGCAGCCGAAATGCGCTTTCTAAGGAGTGTTAAAGGCTGTACAAGATTGGATCTCTTGCGAAATGAAGATATTCGAAATGAACTAAAGGTGGAGTCATTGAACGGGATGATGGAGAAGTATCGAATCAAATGGATAGAACATCTGGAAAGAATGCCATCTGATAGAATCCCCTTTCAGGCTCTGAAATATAAACCAACAGGAAGAAGAGATATTGGAAGGCCTAGGAAAAGATGGGAACAAAACTAGAAATTAAAAAAATTAAAAAGTAATCGACAAACTTAAAAAATTAACAGAACGAGGCGATCTTATAGACCGGAACAGGCAGACATGCCTATGCCGTGGATGTCAGAAGAAGAAGAAGATTAAATTCATCTTCTGTCAGGATTCTACCTTCTATCTTTCCTTGCTGGATGCTTTGTAGTATTTCATATCTTTTTTGATTTTTCATTATGTGCCAAAAGTAATGAAACTTACGACATTCGTCTTCTGTAATACTTCCATGCTGGTGATTTCCCGTGTTCATGGTGTCCTCAAGACTCTTATTAACACAAATTGTTTAAAGACTTTGAATTTCTAGGTACTTATCCTGTTTAAGATCCAAGTCACCACACTAAAACAACTGAAAATACGTAACATCTCAGGAGCCACAGGCTACTGGTTATATATTACCCATTGATAAGCTTCCAGAACTGGAAATCGGAAGTTCATTCCCACGAATGAACCTAAACCCGAAATCTTACCGGATCTAATTTAAAGGAAGGTTTTTAAAACGTACTTAATAAGGGTATTGTGTTGTTCCTGATACAGGTGAACCTTAACGCATTAAATTCCCGTCCGAAGAAACGAAGTTGCGCTATATTTCTTCACGTATTTTGAAAGTAATACTATACTACTTCATAACCTTTACATTTTACTCGGAGCTCTGCATTTTATGGACGCCAACCAATTCTTTCCACTGTTATTTTTGACTTAAGTTTGAACAGGGTTTTAAGGTAGGCTGACCTGACAATTGTTTTCGCCTTAACTATGTTACTTAAATTCTTACAATGTCTATCTACCGGCTGTTTGATTAAGCTGGTCCTGTGGTCGTAATCAAATTCAACTAAAACGCATGCCATTTATGAATTTATAAGTAATATAAGATTTCCAAAATAAAAAAAAATATACTGCAAACCCTGGCTGAGAAGATGCAAAACGAAACAAATTAAAAAAGTCATTATTTAACGTACAGATCACTAAATATGTTTCTCTAAGACGTAAAAAGACCACAGTTAAAATTTAGATTTAATGTTAAGAAAAAGGATGTTCAGTTATTCTTGTCAACAATCGTAAAATATATAAGAAGTTGAAAGAAGCACCAGTAAAAATTTAGGAAAAGTATAAATAGTACAAACAAATACATAAACAAAAAGCTGATAAGAGAAGACTTGAAGAAAAAACACAATTTATACGACTACAGAAAGAATACACAACAGCAGTAGTTAAAAATTGGATTTACGATTAGTCAGTTTAAAGAAAGTATCCAAAAAAACGTATCACGCAAACACATGGTTCATGTACTTTATTAGCTACGACAACCTGTTACAAACTGACTACTATTTTTTATAGTATTAATACGGTAATGATAAATTTAAATCAATTATAAAAATGTCAGTAAATCTTTGGACGTATACAAAAAGAAACTATTATTTCACAATAGTGATTTACAGCGGCATTTTCAACGGTAAATAAAAAATAAAAAATAAAAATGTTTTTCAAAATAAATAAAAAACGATAGAAAATTTGACGTCTAGTTAGTCAGCTCAACTACCTTCTGTGTCAGAGAGCCAGGGTTCGATTTCCAGTTAGGTCTGGCAATTTTTATCTGTAGAATAGTAAATTGTACATGCTGATATCCGTACAGCTTTCTTTTTGAGTTTCTTGTGGTAGAAAAATGATCCAATTCACAACCCCAAAGTTTTATCTCAAATGTAGGCCTATTGTTTATTGTTTCACTTGACAATATAATTTATGTATATTATTTTTAATGCACCAATTCACTATTATTTCATAATAGTGAAAAGAATAAATAAAAATTTAAAAAAAACATGACTAAAATGTATACGTTTAACGACATTTACAACTGTAAATAAAAAAAAAATTCAAAATAATTAAAAAATGATAAAACATTATTTTAAGTTTAGTTAGTCAGCGCAACTATTTTTTATATATACTACAGACCCTGGGTTTAATTTCCAGTTAGATCTGCAAATTTTTATCTATACCGGGTGGCCCATATGTCGGTTTCCGTATGAGATGGGACAATTAATTACGGGAATTAAAATCAAGGTAAAATTACTTACAAATGCTGCAGGAAGTAGTATTTCCGGAACTTGAAAACAATCCGGTTTCCAATATCCAATCGCTCATCTGGCAACAAGATGGCGTCCCAGAATATTTTAGTATCGAAGTTCGTGAGTTTTTTAATTCAGAAGTTGATGAATGGGTTGATCGTCGTGACCTGTGCCCTCGCCAGACTTAATGCCATGTGATTTTTCACTGTGGGGCATTGTAAAGGAACTAGTGTATTCTTCCAAGCCACAAAACTTGCACGAACTAAAACTTTCATTGGAAATTGCATATGTCTATGTAAATGACGATAATATGCTACTGTTGAAAATTTGTGAATCAGTTTTAAGTCGCTGTATGAAGTGTATAGAGAATAATGGTGGGCATTTTGAACACCAGCTGTAACATTTTCAAGGTAATATATATACGAGGGGGTACCCAAAAGTATCCGGAATAGCTCTGCTGTGGGCGGAGCTTGTGCAGTACAAATTCCCGCCACTAGGCTGCTTGTAGCGCTACTCATTGCCAGTTCAATGCCATTTTGTTCGTTGATCTAGCTTGTTCTGTTCTCGTGCAGTGATTGTTCTCGCTAGTGCTGTTTTGTGCTCGTGTCGTTTTTCATGATGGCAAGTTTTAATGAACAACGTGCGGCTGTGAAATTTTGCTTCTTGCTCGGTAAAAACGCCGCGGAAACAGTTGTAATGTTGAACACAGCTTACAAAGACGACGCTATTGGAAAAACCCAAGTGTACGAGTGGTTTTTGCGCTTTAAAAATGGCGACATGTCGATTGAGAACAAACCTCGTTCTGGACGACCGTCGACTTCCCGAACAGACGAAAATGTTGTGAAAGTGAAAGAAATTGTACGAACAGACCGACGACAGACCATTGGCCAAATATCACAGGTTAGTGGGTTATCTTGGAGCTCAGTCCAACGCATTTTAACAGAAGACTTGACAATGAAAAGAGTCGCTGCCAAGTTTGTGCCTCGGGTTCTGACAGACACTCAAAAGGAACGTCGAATTGAAACGTGTAGTGATTTGAAACAACAGCTTGAAACTGATCCAGATTTCATGTCAAAGATCATTACGGGTGACGAGTCTTGGTGCTATGGGTACGATCCAGAAACCAAACAACAATCCAGTCAATGGAAGACTTCATTATCACCCCGACCAAAAAAAAGTCGTCAAGTCAGATCGAACATCAAAACAATGCTGATCTGTTTTTTTGATGTGAGGGGAATTGTCCATTCAGAGTTCGTTCTACCAGGCCAGACGGTAAATCAAGCTTTTTATCTTGAAGTGATAAGAAGACTACGAAACAGCATTCGTCGTAAAAGACCTAATTTGTGGCAGACAGGGGATTGGTTTTTCCACCACGACAACGCGCCTGCACACACGGCAATCTCGGTTACCCAGTTTTTGGCGAAAAACGGCATGGTTTTGCTACCACACGCACCGTACTCACCCGATCTGGCTCCGTGTGATTTTTTCTTGTTCCCACGCATGAAAAGGGGCATGAAAGGTCTCCGATTTAGCAACGTTGTGATGTCAAGAAAAAAACGACGGATGAGCTGGCAGCCATCACTGAAGAGGAGTACAAAAAATGTTTTGAACAGTGGAAGCACGGGTGGGACAAATGTATTAGTTGTAATGGAGAGTATTTTGAAGGGGATAAGGTTCTTTTGTAAAAAAATTAAAAATAAATAGTTTTAAAAAATAATTCCGGTTTCTTTTGGGTAGGCTACTCCCTCGTATGTACAGTTCATATAATAATTTGGTTTTTTTTGCCTATAGGTAGGTTTCTTATTCCATTAACTTTCTTCCAATTTTCGTAAATATTGGGTAACCGACATTGGGCTATCGTGTATAATAGTAAATCGTACAAAACATGCTGATATGTGCACAACTTTCTTTTTGAGTTTCTTATAGAATAAAATGTTCCAAATCACTACCATAAAATTTAATCTCGTGTTTACTATTTAACGGGACAATAAATTCATTATTATTATATTAAAAATGGAAGAAGCCAGACACCAGATCGAACTCTGAAAGACCTAACAACAAAACTTGGCTTGAACATCTTGTATAAAATATCCAAGTTTATGATCATGTATCCACTCTGGATACATTAAATAGACATACGAGGACACAATGTAGGAATAGTTGAAAAATTTAAATACCTAGGGTGAATATATTCATCACAGCCTTAATGAAAAGATATTCTGGGATGACCGGATCGCTAAACTTAGAAGTGGATAAGTGTTAACACGTAATACATATAATAAAAAGTCACAATTTGTTAACACAAAAATTAAACACTATAAAACGACTTTAAGAATCAAAATCTTATACGGCAGCGAAACCCTAGCGTGGATAGACGGGGGAGAAATCAAGGAAACCTGCAGAAAAGTAGAACGCAGAATACTCAGTACATGCATAAACAGGAAGCACAAGGTAGACAATCACTACAGACTTTTACCTAACGATCAAGTCTACAGAGATGTAGAACCAATAACAGTGGCCACGTGCAAGAAACGACTGTCGTACTTCGGACATGTACTAAGAACACCAAACACCAGACTTTTACGCAGAATAATTGACCATGCAATGAGGCGAATCGGACGCTAGTAACGCATACATGTGGCACAAAGAAATGAAAAGAAATTTACAAGAACTTGGACTAACTCAAAAAGATCTAATGGAAATATCACCCAAATACAAACAGGTCATCAAGGACCATAACCATCGGCTTACGACACAGAAAAGAAAATATAAGAAGAGGAAATTTTCAGAAGCAGCCAAACAAAAGCGTGCTCAAAACATGAGGAGTAAATAACACGCCAAAAGGAGACTGAAAGCTTCCAAACTGACTAAAATGGTCCATTGTGGCTAAACAAGCACTAAAAAAAAGTACAAATTCACTACCCCTCAAAATTTTATCTCGTATGTATTGTTTATTATTTAATGGAAGAATAAAATTTATTATTTATTCACATTTGAGTAACAATCCAATCGCATGTAATGTTCTATTCCGGAAATAATAGACTAAAGGGAAAATAATAGAACTGAGTATTTATTATTAATTATCAATAACAAGTTTTCTAACAAAATAAATTAAAAATACATTGTAATATTAATAGGATTTTATATTTCAATACGGTACGATAGTTTTTATAAAATACTGTAACAGAATATTAAACTCAGTAATAAATTTATAGAGAAACCAATATAATAAGCTTAGGTAAATAAACAGAACGCCCTGTTTAGTAAAAGCAATAAGGTTTATTATAAATCTGCATAAAATAATATTAGAGAAACTATACGTGACAATATAAAACAAAAATTTAGTAAAGTTAAAGTTGGTTGCATACTTTTGTCAAGGGAAGCGAAATTCTTCGGCAGCGTTTTACCCAGAAAGTCATAAACAAGAAGCGGAGAAAATAAGGAAAGGGGTATGTAAATACAGAAGAAGCATTAAGTAGAAAAGTAATCTTTCCTTGCTAGGTAAATAATTTATTCTTGAATGGGGAAAGTTTGAAAACTTTTTAAGATGCAGCAAACAGGAGGGGATCTTTTTTAGGGCTTTTTAAAGAGTAGAAGATCGAACAATCAAGTTTGGCTGTCATGTTTTACGTACTACAGAAATATATCTCACATCGTATTTTATAAAAAAAGGAGCGAAAAAGAACGGGATAACTTTTTATGAACTATGCAATCTTATAAATAAAAATTTATTGGTTGAGTAGCTTGAAACTATCCTTGAAAAGAGTAGTTGCAAACCGTTAGAATTGAATAATAAATGAAAATTTTAGGTTTTAATTTTCATACACAAACAACTAAATTTCATATTTTCTGAGTTTAAGGGGTTAAAGAAATACCGCACTCTTTTAAACTGTAATATACAGCAGGTTTTTCAAAACCTTATTCTTCTTGTTATGAACAGTACGCGCGTCATTTTCGTATTTGGTATACACAAAAAACAAAATATTTCATATAAAAAATATCGATTAACTTTTCGTTCTTATTCTACTCGCCATTTTGTATTTTTCAGAAAACCCATTATATCACGTAAAAGGATTGAATTTTTTTGTATACATTTGGTAAAAATATTTGAACCTATGTAGGTACTCTAAAAATTAAAAAAATACAATCCATTCATTTACATATTTTTAAAAATGGCGGCCAAATGAAATTTTCAAAACCATTTTTTCAAAAAACGTTTAGTTTTGTCGAAAGGCTTTTTATTATTTAAAATTTTAGGCTTATTGTTATGAGCAAGATTAATATTTGAATATTTGTGTTGGTCAACAGCCAAAAGGCTGGTTTGAACCTCTAGAGATTTTACTAAATAAAACGAGGGGTGAAGAGTATACAATTTCTTTCCTCACTGAGCACAAAAGTAGTCAATACTTATCAGCATGCCAGGCTCTCTAAAAAGTATCTACTCTTCACCCGGAAAATGACACCTTCACTTCATTCACCACAGGGTCTGACTGTAAAATGAAATTCATAACTTTCAGAGGAAATAACTCTGACTAGTTTCTTTTACAACTCTACCTCTCCTGTTCTTAATAGTTCAGTCATATTGGCTGACCACGTGATAAGAAACAAAACTATGTAGCCCTGGAACTAGCAGATAGAGTGCAAGTAATTTAACATTCCACCTGCCTATTATGGGCGTTTTTTGAATATCAGACGGTAAATAATAAATAATTTAATTTCGGACGGTAATAATAACGATCAAATTTTTGAATATCGGGCGGTAAAGAACCGAGATATATATAGCAAAAATTCGGTTAATTTTCTGGCCGATTTCATCTTTTCCAGTTAAAAGAAAGTTTAAAATACAATTAGGCTGGACGACATTTTTATTTTTGTACTGGAGAAGATGAAAACGGCCAGAAAATTAAGCAACCGAATTTTCGCTATATCTCGGTTTTACAGTCCGATTTAAAAAAATTAAATATCTTTTCGTTCAAGACAATAAGCTTAACATTTCATATAATGTAAAATCTTTCGACAAAACTAGTGGTTTTTTATAAAAACTGTTTTGAAAATTTCATTTGGCCGCCGTTATGAAAAATATGGAAATGAATGGATCGTAATTTTATATTTTTTAGAGTACAAATATCTGTACTAGAGTTCTCTAAGTACTATAAAGTGCAAATATTTGGACCAAATTTCAACAAGGCCGGCCCATTGGCGTTGTGTTTAGCGCAACTGGCTTCTACGCTGGGGTCCCGGGTTCGATTTCCAGTTAGGTCTGGTATTTTTTTATCACTCATTTTCATATATCATCATTCTCCAACGTCTGCATTAGTAGAAATTGTAAAACAGCCAGACGAAAAACAAAAACAAAAAAAATTATAAAAATTTTAAAGAAGTTAATATTTTATCCATTAATGAAGTTAACATTATTGATAACATTACTGTTATTATTAAGCAAAGAATCCTGACTTTTCAGATGGATATCCTTAGACGAAGTTATAAGGAGAAAAGGTTAAATCATGTTAGCGGAATCAGCTAATGAGAAGAATGGATGCTTTGTGGATAAGATTATTTATGGTAATTAAAAAATAAATACTGAAAATAAGCTCATCTGAATTTGCCTGTTCGTTTGTAACGGTATCACTTAAAAACTTTTAAACCGAAATAATGAATTTAGATTATAAATATGATCAGGATGAACACAATTTATGCATTTTTTAATATCACCGATAACTGGGGAGGGGTTGAGGTAGAGAAATGTATAGAAAAGCCTATGAATTTCTCAATTATTAGTCATTGTGTCAAAAAAGGTTTATATAATAAAAATTATAGAAATTTTAATGGTAAATCAATTTTGTTATGTAACATTTATCACTTTCACGCACAATATCACAGATATCAATAACAATTACGCTATTGCACTGTTACAGAGTTTTGTGTGTTAAAGGCAGCATAACCAGCCTCCAGTAAGTAACTTTGCTTTCTCATTTTACTATAACTACCCCTACTCGGACACATGGTCAGAATTGAAACATCAGTCGCCGTTTAGAGTTCATTAATCATTGTATAGGGTTTTCTTTGTGCTTAGTTTTCACTTTAGCAACATCAAAACTGCAAATTTTCATTGACCATCATTACATTGTAGTAAATAATTTAAATTACTGGTATATTACACACACACACACACGCGCGCACGCATAAAAGATTCGCCATAGGGCTAGCCTTCTTGATCAAGGCTTTTATCAGAACGTAATTAAAGCAAATATTCCCCCAGGGTGTGGCTTAGGAAATAAGTGTTTATACACCAAATACTATAATCAAATTTTCTGAAAATTAAAAACTTTACTACATATTTTAATCCGTTTGAGTGCCGTGCCTTGTAGTGGAGAACTGGTGAAAAATGCCAGGTCAAAAGCAAGCTAATGACACTTTCCTTTAAAAATTAATTTCATCAAAATTAATACGGATATTAGCTTAATTCTTTTACCGAAATTAGCAGAAAACTTTACTTTATAAATAACACAGTTGAAAATTTATTTATTAATAATTTATTTTTGTTTACTAAAATATCTTTATCCATTTGCCCGAATTTGATGTTCATGTATTATTCTTCATCCAGTAGGTTTTAAACTAAAAATATTTTTGCAATCGCGAGTTATTATATTTCACTTTATAAACAATTTTGTTCTGATTAGATTAATTTATAACACGACATTATTTAAAATACTATAATTATATATAAAAACGACGAAGCCGCCATTTGACGCGCGCGTTTACAAAAACGTACACAAACTATAAACTCTTTGTAAAACAGACGTAACTAAATGATAGCAAAATCTTTTGAAATAAAATGAAAATTCATATGTACTTAATAATAAAGCCAAAATTCAAGGCAATTTACTGGTGTATACGGAAGTTATAGCCATTTACGCAACAGTTTACTGACAACCGTGTGACTGGATCTGGAACTTTTCAGAAGCACCTCACATCCAAAAAAAATCGGACCCTGGCATTTAAAGAGTTAAAATGATATAACCATATTATATTTGAACTCTAATGCGTCAAGAAACCAGTTTAACCCTAGAAGCGGTAACTGTCAAACTGGGTTTTTTATTTGGTAATAAATACGCTCGCAAATTTATGTACTGTTGAATAAAATATTTAATGTTTGTTTAAAAACTAGATTAAGTGCAACGGTTAAAGTGCAGAGATTTTATAAATGTTTGAGATGAAACTATACGCTGTTTTAAATAACCTTAAAATTTTATTTCGTATAGTTGTTTTATCTTTGATAAAATGCAATATTAAAGTATTAATTCATTTTACTATAACATAAAGTGATTGTATTCAAAAACTTGAAAATGGGTTGAATGTTTTAAGTTAATATTTTATGAATCGTGGTACGACTACAACCGCCTTATATATGTACCAAATGCAGGATAAAGAGTGAGAAAGTGTATAGAGAAGAGAAAGACGGTTATGGTGAAGGGAGACTTTCTGACATTCTCTTTTGAAGTAGAGGAACCTGCTCTGAATTCCTCTATTCCCACAAGTTAGCCAAGTTCTCTTTGTCTCGGTCTATTGAAAACGCATACCAGCCATCAATAGAAAGCTTCCGCCTATTCCTGTCTTTTCTCTTTCTCCTTCTCCTATACCTTTTTCCCTTTTCACTACTCTATCACACTATTACTCTTTCTAAAACTAACTCCACATCACCTCTCTTTCCCTCCTATTTTGCGATGCTTAACAAAAACTCATATTAATTTAAACTGGGGGGTAGTAGTCAGTATGTCAGCAACTTTTCCAGCCGAATTATGTACTATACTTTCCTCTTAAATCAATGAAAATTATTTACAGCTACGACACATAATTTTGCTGGAAAATGGTTCTTAATAAATAACTTAACTACTGCTATTACATTTACCGGAATTTATAATTTATCACTAACGATAGAAATTTTAAAGTAGCTAATGAATTCATAAATCAAAAAACAACTTAATATTTATTAATTGATTAACAACCTCCTCTCGCTTTGCTTTGTATTTATTTTTTTGTACTTTCTCTTGCCTATTTGAATATAATGTCGATTTTTCTTATAATGTCGATGAAGTCGCATCGACAGCTTGGTCATTTGTGACTACTGTTGGTTTTGGTACTGTAACGGTGAGTTTTAATGTTTTAAAATTTCCAGACCTTAGCCGGGAATTGAACCCAAAATCTACCGCTTTGTAAGCTATCGCGCTAGTTACTACACCATGGAGACAGTCGTAAGTCGCATCAACAGCTTGGGTATTAGCGACTGCCTTAGGTTGAGGAACGGTAGGTTTAACTTGCAATAATTTTTCAGACCCTGGCCTGGAATTGAACCCGGGACCCCCACGTTGCAGTGTAGCTCGCTAATCACTGCCCTATAAATATTTTATTTCACAGAAAAATTTTGAATTAAAATGGTTTTTATTTATTAGGAGATCTACAGGTATTCTGTTTACGTTTGCTTTCCAAATCCTCCACAATTCCCATCACCCAAGTCTCTCTTCTACATACCCTCTTTACCCCATTCCTCCATGATCTACACAGTCTGCCCTTTCTCCTTCTTCCCTTTGGGCTTCATTCCGTTGTCTTATGTATCCATCAGGGCTTCACCCTTCTGAAAAATTCATACCTTAGCAACCGCTTTTCCTCCATGTGTTTGATTACATTATTTTGCACTTAAATACTCCTTATTTCCTCATCCCTACCTTGTCTAATCCGGTCAAACAACAGCATTTACATCAGTAAGTACTCCATTTCTGTTGAAATAATTTTATTTCTGTTTCTTTTGATACCTATGCAGCATAGGTCATAGTACTTTCTAACATGGAGTTTTTATTAATTTTCTTAGTCTTGGTTTTTATATGCATGTTCCATATTACTGAATGTAGTTGTCTAATTGATGCTCTTGCTTGTGTCAGTTTCTTGTCAATATCCTGCTTTGTTGTTTTATTCTGCGTTAGAGTAAACCTCAGGTGTTTGAATTTGTAAGTACCCTTGCTTTCTGAATTATTTTGAATTTATAAATTTCCTGGAGGTTCCTCTAGGGTAACTAGGAATTCTAAAAGGTATCACCTTTTACCCAAATTATTTAAGGTTGAATAATTATATTTGTCATTTATCCACCGGATTGGCCTAGACTCGTTGCCACGAATCAGCTGTTTAACAGCTGATTTTCGGAAACAAAGGTTACTGGTTCAAATCCTATTACAGATAGTTACTTTTATATGGATTGAATACTGGACAGTGGTTACCGGTGTACTTTGATAGTTGGGGTTCAATAAACCATCTTCTCCCAAGTATGGTCAGCTTGGATCTGTAAAAGACTACATCTTATTTACACACCATATACAGGATTCTCATTGGGTCATGGGGCTGTTAGGGATTGTTGCTTATTGTTCGGAATCGAACAGATTGCAACGTACACACATTAGGAATAAAAATTCTCTGTGATTAGCGACTATTACGGGTCACGAAACGATAGATTCTGATTTGTAAATCATTCTAGACCTTAGTTGGGAGTCGAACCCGGGCCTCTCCGCTTTATAGGTAAACACGCTAGTTACTACGCCACGGAGGCATTGTATCACTTATATTTTTTTACTTTTGATTTTACACGTGCACTTTTTAAGTTAAATGCACTTGTAGGCTGTTCTAATATTATTTCTGACAGTTTTTATTTTAAAAACGTTTGATATTTAGTCATTTGTCCGAGTGGGAGCTATTTTTTTATTTATTTTTTTATTTTTGGTTTTATGTCTGACTGTTTTGCAATTTATGCTAATGCAGGCGGTGGGGAATGATGTATGAAAATAAATGATGAAAGAATGCTAGACCTGACCGGTTATCGAAACCAGGACTCCGGCACAGAAGCCAGTTGCGCTAACCACTACGCCAACGGGTACTGGTTTTTAACATTGTATGTTTGGAGACGTAAGCATGACCTCCTCCTGTTTAAAAGTCATGGTCTACAGACTGATCCATAAAAGAAGCTCTGATTTCAAAGCTTTTTGTTACAGAAACACATAATGTATAAATACAATAATTCAATAAATATTAAATACATAATTCTATTATTCTTCTTCTTAAAGTGCCATGCAGATTCCTGCGTAGGCGTCCATCCTCGCTCACATCATATTACTCTATCAATTGCAGCCTCCTGCAATGCCTGGAAGTCTCGTATCCCTGTCCACTGCCGTATGTTCCGTAGCCAGGATAACCTTCTTCTACCTCTTCCTCTTCCTCCTCCCTCTATTCTACCCTGAAGAATAAGCCGCTGGAAATGATAACGCTCCCCACGCAGTATGTGTCCAAGGTACCCAGTCTTTCTTGTTTTAATAGTCTCGAAAAGCTCACGATCCACCAAACCAGCTCTTCTCAGGATGTCCTCGTTCGTCACATGATCAACCCACGACACTCTCATCATTCGTCGCAGGGTCCACATCTCAAAGGCCTCAAGTTTGCTGATACTGTTTGTTTTCAACGTCCATGCCTCTACTCCGTACAAGAGAACGGACCAGACGTAACATTTTACCATCCTATATCTAAGACTGAGACTTAAGTTCTTGTCTCTCAAAAATTTCCCAAGTCTGAGGAATGTTGCTCGAGCTTGTTCGATTCTACATTTTATTTCATGATCTGGGTCCCATTCTTGGTTGATCACACATCCCAAGTATTTAAATTGAGCGACCTGTTCAATGTTCTCTCCATTTATGGATATTCTTGTACCCGGAGTGCCGTTTCTACTGATGGCCATACATTTCGTTTTACGGATGTTAATTTTCAGACCCAAACCCTGACTCTTTTCATTGACCCTGTCTAATAGAGCTTGGAGATCATCCGCACTATCCGCCAATATCACGGTGTCATCCGCATACCGAATATTGTTAATGGGAATTCCGTTCACTTTAATGCCCATGCTACTGTCGGAGATTGACTCGGCGAATGCTCTCTCCACATACAAGTTAAACAACATCGGAGACAAGATGCACCCCTGTCGGACACCCTTTTTTATTTCGAATTCCTCAGTTGTTCCCGCATCCTGAATTCGAACTGCCGCCCTTTGATTCCAATATAAATTACCTATAAGCCTTATATCCTTCCCATCCAGCCCCAAATCCCCAAGATATGATATGAGGAGATCATGCTTTACATTATCAAACGCCTTTTCATAGTCGATGAAACACAAAAAGACGTCCTTTCTCTGATCCTGGCAATTTTGTACCAAAGTTTGGAGACTGAATATGGCTTCTCTCGTTCCAAAACCGCTCTTAAATCCAAATTGACTAGCACCACTTACTTCCTCACACCTCCTATAAAGTCTCGTGTGTAGAACTCGAAGAAAGAGTTTAAGAAAATGACTCATCAGGCTAATTAGACGATAGTCCTTACATGAGTTTGCGTTGTTTGATTTCGGAAGTGCGACAAACGTAGAGAGAAGCCAGTCCTCGGGAATATGTCCAGTGTCATAAATGTTGTTAAAAAGTCGGACAATGATATCAAGGTTGTGTTCGCTAACTAAATGAAACGTCTCTGAGTACATATCATCAGGGCCCGGAGCTTCGCTATTCTTCATTAACGCTATGGCATGTTTAATTTCACTCTTCAAAATACTTGGTCCCGACAACGGCATCATTCCAGCTTCGGGGTTCTCTGGTCTGTCATCCTGGAAGAGATTAGTGGTGTATCTCCTCCACGTCAGTAACAATTCCTCGGTGTCCAATATTATTTTATTGTTTTCATCCTTAATGAAACTTATATTTCTTCTGTTATATACTCCAGCGATTTCCTTGACTTTTTTGTGGAGGTGGAAACTATCTCCTAACCTACTCAGATTCTCTGCCTCCAAACATCTGTCAGCCAACCAACATTCTTTCGCCGTTCTTATTCCATTTCGGATTCTTCGTTGAAGATTTCTATATTCTATATAATTTCCTTCGATCTTACTCCTCCTTCGCTCCTCCATCAAATCAAGAATATCATCAGTCATCCATTTGCTTTTCATATGCCTTTCGGTGTTTCTGAGGAAAAGTTCATTTGTTTTCTTGAAAACTTCTTTGATTTCGAGCCAGTGCTTGCTCATATCGCCTGTATTGCTAACACCTTCCAATCCTTTATTAAGATGGTTTTTATATAATGATCTTCTTTCCTGATCTTTAAGTAATTCTGGCTTTAATATCTTTTTAGAGGCTCTTCCTTTGGGTATGGACAGGCGCAGCAGTATGTCGGCACGTAGCGGATTGTGGTCAGATTCCATATCGGCACCTGGCATCGTGGTTACCTTAGTGATGAAATTTCTAAATCTACGATTAATGATAATGTAATCTATCTGGTTACGAACAGTTTGCTGGTCACTGTCTTGCGGAGATTTCCAGGTGTACAATCGTCTTGGTGGGAGTGTGAACCATGTATTTGTAATCACCAGATTGTTGTCTTCACAATATTGAACCAACCTTTCACCTCTTTCATTTCTTTCACCCAAGCCGTAATCACCTACCACTGATCCCGCTCTACCCTTACCGACTTTAGCATTGAAGTCTCCAAGAATTATGGTGACTTCATTCTGTTTTGTAATTCTTAGGACACTATCCAGTTGTTTGTAGAACTCTTCAATTTCTTCCTCTGACTTATCTGCCGTTGGGGCATATACCTGTATAATATTGATGTTGATGGGTCTACCACACAGCTGAATCAGGAGTACTCTTTCGGAACATGGAATGAAATTCTTTACCGACCTTTGTATGCTTTCATCCATTAAGATACCAACACCATGCTGATGGTTTCGGTCGGAATCACTGATACCTGAGTAGTACATTACTTTACCCTTCGATCTAATCATCCCGTTTCCAGGCCAGCGGACTTCGCTCACACCAAGAATTCCTATCTCCATCCTATTCATCTCCTGGATCAAGTTGTCAAACTTTCCAGCTGCAAACAAAGTCTTGACATTCCAAGTAGCTATTTTCGCTTTCCTATCAAGTTGAAACCGGGGGATTCTTCGCACCTCTTGACCACTTAAGGCCTGCCCGGGACTAGAGGCCATTTGTATTTGAGCCTTCATCATGATGCTAATCGGATGAATATCCTGGGAATATCCATAAGGATCTTTAATACAGTGGGTTCCCTTTACCTTCTGTATCCTTACGCCGTTGACCAGTCCTTGGTTCCTCCGCCTTTGAGATCGATTTCTCAATCTCAGGACAAAAGGGTGCCCTTCCACTTACCAGCTCATCCGCCCTAAGCCGTTGGCCGGTAAGTAGGGGATTGCTTATCCCGGCAATCATTCGGTCGTCCGTAACCCTGGACAAGGGACCCTAAACAGGTACTAGTTTCCCGGGTCAGGAAACACCTGGAATCTGCGGAGGGCAGGGATTGATTCACTTCCCCTGGTAGGATTGTCCGAAGAGGTCCTACCCGCTACCCTTAATTCTATTATAATGAGATACAATATCGATTTCGTTTTTATACTTCTGGATAGCCCTGTAAAATGAAAGCTACAACAAAAACAAAGAATTTCTATTACATTCAAAAGCATTTTCAATATTAATTCCATCTAATTAATTTATCAACTGGTTTACATTTCATGTTGCAATTAAATTTAATTTCAATTAAAACCATCGTATTAAATTTATTTATATCTACTGGAATTGTACGTCCGATTTTTGTGATCTGACGTGGTATAGTACTTCAAAAACAGATGGTAAATTTAAAACGTGAATTATCCATCAAAAATTCGTGAGGCAATTAAAAATTAATTTTATAGGCCTAAAACAAAAATACAAGGTCGAATATAGAGGTTGTATTAAAATTATAATTAATAATTCATTAAATTTAATTTTAATATAACGCTGAATTTATGTACGCGGGCTGTGCGCGCAATATAAATGGGCATAACAATGTACAGTACAAAATAAATAAATTGTGATTGTTGATACAAGCATAAAAAATACAATTTATTTATGATGGAATGTCGGTTTATATTTTTGGAAACAAAACAAATAAATAATTTTATTTTTATTTTACAGAAAAAAATATATGGCGTAATTTATATTAGTAAGTTCCACTTCGGAAATTTTTTATGGAAGTTATCTAGTCCTACCTTACTCTCGCCTCTGTATAATGAGTTCAGCCTGAATATGTTTTAACTTTTACAGAATGCACTGGCACGCGGAGATGAATAAAATTGTTGTTAAAGTAGCCTGTAGGCTATATAATATAGTCTTCGCCTCACATCTTTTGAGTACTCTTCTATCGTTTGGTAGCGAACTAATAAGCCAATACTTCCAAGTAATGCTTTCAATTTATTCTTTTTTTATTTAATTTGATTGTAGTCATAATATGCAATCGTACATAAACAATGAATTTCAATTGAAAATACTGGAATATTTTTAACATTTATGCTGTCAGCCTGCCTTTACTTACTAGTCTAAAGAATGCATAAAATCCTGTTATTTTACCAGGTAAATTATAAAAATTGTGAAAAATTTCAGAGTTGACTCAGGAGAAAGCTTTTAGTATTATATTTTGAATTAAATTCTGCTGTTTTGCTTATATAAAGAGTAATAGAAGAAAATTTAAATAGTTTCAATAAATTTGAAGTTAAAAAGATTTTGGACTGTAAACAATAAACTTTCATTTCTTAGAGTATTGGGAGAAGTCTTAATATTTTTGAATTTTTTTATAAATATCAAAAAGGGCTTTCTTTTTTTAAAACTGCAATATAACAATAATTATCCGTACCGTACAAACATACTGTAACAAAATCATACGAAAGACATTGAGAACAGCTGAAATCAAAAAAAAAAAAAATTGCTGTTGGTGTTCTCGAAATTATCGATGTTAGTAAGAATCGAAACAATCGATATATTCGGAAAATACACAGTACATCGTTAGAAACTGAAAATGAAACTGATAGAAGATAATTTAGAAGATGTCGTGGGAAATACCACCTGATCGTTTGAAGATAAATGATGGGGCTAGGTTTCTTCAATGAAACATTACGGAAGGACCGTTGGAAGTTAAATTTAGTTTCAGGTTCAGAAAAATGAGTGGGACTAAATACCAATATACTATAGGCCTACATCAATAATAATATCAACATATTACAGAACAATTACCAGATTTTCCATAATATTAATATAGATCAATATCACAAAACATGTGGCTGGGCGGAAAGGACTGACGTTGATATAATGTATTCAGACATCAATGTATTCAACTTACGCTGAAAGTCGCGTTAGTACAGAAAGTCATGGAATGGCAATTGTCAGATCGTCGCTAGTCGGTGGGGTCTGGTATAGATGCTTCGGATGGCTTCAGTTTCTGAAGCCATTCCGGCGTCATGGAGAATTCTTGAGATGTTTTGGATGTAGCCCTGGATGGAGAGAAAGAGAAAGTGATAATGAATGATGGAGTTAGGAATTAGATAGTGGAAATTTGCAACGAGGCGTAGGATGCAATTTTGAAAGGCATGAAAATACTTTTTTTGTGTAAATGCTAGGAGAAACCTAGCTAAAAAATAAAAGTTAATAGTGAAACCGGGAACCATAAATTAGTTTATTTAATACACTTTTCTGAGGCTAAAAAAGGCAAGCTGCAACATATATTTGTAAATGGGAATTTGGTTCTGATTTGATGACCTAAATATCAGTTAGGAGGAATTCAATCACCACAGGAACTAGGTAGGGTGTAGGTCTTTGGGTATTAAATTAAAGTAGAAACCGACTTGGATTTTTGGAAGCAATTATTAATTAAATACATATAACAATAACGTGAAATAACACACGAAGAATAAACTACCTATATTAAATTATTTTCATTTTGATGCATATTTATTTAGAGACATCGTTTATTGTCACCGAGTGATAATATACAATTAATATGCTCTACAGTAATGTATATTTTTGTTATCCAATGGACAATTCTATATTTATAGCCATTCAGTTGTCAGAAACAAAAACAGTGAACAATATGTGCTGTGGTTTTACAGTATCGCAAAGTTAAATCTCAAATAAATCCTACACAATATAACATTCAAACAACTCCAAATAGGTAGTTCGTACATCAGTAGGTAAAAACCATTGTCATGGCAATGATAAAAATTATAAACTTTTTCAGACAAACCATAAATAAAAAAGTTATAAAGTTTTTTAAAGAAAGAAAGATTCTTTCACGGAATGTATTATTGGTTTATCGTCGCAGAAAATATTTGATGCTCAACTAAAAGCGATGCGAATGCTTATGGGTCTTCAATAGAAATCCTAAGTTGATCCAACCGAGATGAAAAGTGGTTTTTCTTACGACACCAAACTTTTTCCTGGTTTTTATAAATAATACTCAAGTTATTCAAAAAAATAAAACTACGACATCTGGTCCAAACATTTGAGGTTTTTGTATTAACTACAGAAAAAGATTTCAAATAAAAATTATTATAAAATAACTTTTTTGTTAGAGGTACCTTGACTCAAAATACTCTAAAACAGAACCAAATTTTATTTATTTTCCCATTACTATACAATAAAACCAAACACTTAAATAATATATCCTTAATATACTTTCTTTAATTTAATACTTACAATCTAAAATTCCTTACATTAAGTTTATGGTTAAAAATCAATAACCCAGCTATGATTTTCATATTCAAGAGAATTATGTTAACTTCATTAAAATTTCACGACGAATTTGACTAGAGAAAATGATAAATACAATAATTTATTTTTTTATAATATCTTCAGAGAGAACACCACCCAGCTACAGAAATCCAACGCTACAAAAATGTTTGTTTGGTATTTTCTATTTTTTGTTTACAACTATTCATTCAAAATTTCAAATTATGCTGGTATATTATATTGAATAGTTTATCTTATAATTACGGAACTAATTTTTAGCTTTTATGTTATACGGTATGAATATGTAACCATTAAACTTAAAACATTAGTTGGAAGGTGAAAACAGTAATACAGCCTTCTATCTCGTCGATCAAAATTGCCGATTACACTAAAATTGCTGATATAGCCTATAAGACTTTACTTAAGCCAATATGGATGTACTGTTATCAGATATATGGTTCATCAAAACCATCAGTCATAGCTAAACTTCAACTGTTTCAATCAAAATTGTTTCGTACGCTAGTTAAGGCTCCATTCTTTATGTCTAATCACACACTTCACTCGGACCTAAAAATCTGATTTATTAATGACACCATACACGAAATGTATCGACGCTTTAGATTAAAATTACTTAACAACTCCAACCCATTGATGTGAACTAAGTTCTCCATATTTGCCAGTCAACCCATATCTAATAATCAGCTCAGTACGAGGTGGAGCAGAGACTTGTGTTAACTTTATCAATACAGTTCAAATTTAATTACACTTAATGAAAACAAACAATAACCCAACTTACTATTATAAATTAAATAATCTTAATAATTAAATTGTGAAAAAGCTAACTGTAGCAACTAAGTATGGGAGTTCTACTACTGTCCATAACAGACAGGTGGAGTGTCAAATTGTTTACACTCAATCTGTTCGTTGCAGGGCTAAAATAAATAGTTCTGTTTCTTATCACATGGCCAGCCAATTAAATGACTGAATAATTTTTTAAGAACAGAAGTGGTAGAGGTGTAAAAAACACTAATCAGAGTTGTCTCTTGTAAATGTGATGAATTTCATTATACCGACAGACCCTGTGGTGAATAAATTGAAGGTGTCGTTTGCAGAGTGAAATTTTTTTGCTATTCAGAGGGCCCGGCATGCTGATAAACGTACTTTTCCTTTCAGCGAGGAAGGCGTTTAACTTAGTAAAACCTCTACAAGTTTAAACCAGTCTTTCAGCTGATGGCCTAAACAACAACACGAGATCTACTAATGAGTGGTGTCCTCTCGTGTAACGTCTTTTTTTAGAAAAAAAAATGTATAGTCTATTATACGCATATTTGCTGTTTGTGCAAAACCGCACAGTTGTAAATACAAAGAAATAAAGTGAAAAAAATTACGACCACTGCGCCTGAGGAGTTAAAAGGATGTAACTACGCTACAGTAATATAATATAATATAATTTTGTGACATTAATAATAGTTGTAGTTCCTGGTAGGCTAAATTATTATTGGAAACCCAGTAGTAACCCAACCTCTCTGAGGCTAGCCATAAACCCGTTCGCAGCGCGGGTGCATTACTATTTATGATTACATTACAATGCGTTCAAAATTACAAAATCTGTACATTATTATCAGATATATAATTAAACAGCCATTGAGATCAATAACATACGACTGAGGAACGATTCATCTTCTTACTGAAAGGTGTCTGCCTATAGAGAATGCAGCAGGAACCTCTTAAATTAATTCTTGTGGTTACTTAATTAACTTCAAATTATCTCATGGAATTTACCAATGAGTACGTTTATCGTATCTCAGTATCACTACCTTGCAATATACGGGTCTTTGTTTTTCGTTTCTAAAGTTGTACAACTAATTTAGTTCCTTATTTTTATACTTGATTTATTTTTTATTTTGAATCGTACAAATGTTATATATTGTGACACTTATCGCTAAGGTCCGTTTCGGGATCTAGGTTATTAAATAATTAATACACTAAAATTTACAATTAATTACAAATATTTATTACACTAAAAGATTGCAAAATAAATAATTAACTAATTATAATTAAGTAATACAATAAATGATTTAATAATTTACTTAAAATAAATAATAAACAATAAATAACTTAATAATTTACTTAGCACTACTTACACTCAATTTTATAGAATACACAAACATACAAAACACAGAAACTGAATTCACAAAAATTGCACATTAACTTTACACAATACACACACACGCGCGCGCGCGCGCGCGCGCACACACACACACGCGCACACACACACACGCGCACACACACACACACACGCGCGCGCGCACACACACACACTTACACGCACACACACACACACACACACAAAGACGGTATAACAATAACTCGAACCGTTAACCTGAAATAACGCCCCGATAATCGCTCGTCAAAGTTCAAACGAATACTAACTCCCGACCGCGCTCGGGGTTCTCTTTTATAGTGAATCAAAAGAACCTACTCGAAAAACACCGATCTTCGATACAAACAATAGAGTACAAAAAAATCCTTTATAAATGAGTGCTAGAATAATACATTGTAAACAAGTTAACAATAGGTCTTTTGTAAATAGCAGTTGTTACAGGCCGACCTTTTCATAGATAATAGCGCAGTGTCCTTTCAAACAACTTTCATGAATAGGCATACCTTTATAGCCACCCCATTGTTACTCTTGTCCTATTGTCGCTTATTGTTACTATTTCACTCTATTATCCACTCTTTACTATTTTCATGAATGAGATTCTAGAAATTACGCGAACCATGTCTTTTCGATATTGTCACAATATATTATACAACTAGTGAATAAAATGTTTGAGGTAATGATTAAAATGCCATAAAAATAAGTTAGTCCATTAACAGATTTCAGCACGATGTTATGATGCCCTAAAGTATTGTATAAAATTAATAGTACACAATGTTATGTTTTCTTGAAAATACCACAAAGTAATGATTCATACATGATTTCATTAATATGAAAAAATATTGTGGCACTTATCGCTAAGGTCCGTTTCGTGATCTGGGTAAAATAAATAATTAACCTACTATCGTTTAGAATTACAAGTATTTATTAAAAAGATATAAATTACAAATAATAATCTTGCATAAATCTACAAATGGATTACAATTACGTACTTCAATTAGTTGCCCATACGGGCAGGTGGAATGTAAAATTAATTGCACTCGATCTGTTGGTTCCAGGGCTACAAAAACAATTCTGTTTCTTATCACATTGTCAGCCAATTATAAGACTGAATTATTTAAAAACAGAAGGGGTAGAGGTGTAAAATACACTAGTTAGAGTTATCTCCTCTGAGTGTAATGAATTTCACTATACAGCCAGACCCCGTGGTGAATGAAGTGAAAGTGTCATGTGCAGGGTAGAAAGTGGATGATTTTAGGAGGACCTGGCATGTTTATAAGCATACTCTTTCAACTCAGTGAGGAAGGCAATTGTAAACCACCTCATTCCTCATTTTTCATAGTAAAACCTCTAGAGGTTCAAACCAGCCTTTCGGCTGTTGACCTAAACAACACACTACAATTAAATTGGTAATTACCGGGTGTTATTAACCGTTATTACACATCAAATTATCATAAGATGTGTAATTAATAATTTATTGCCTTAAGTGCTGCTACGATGCTATAATTTCTTTATTATGTACGTTTATTACTGCACACAATAATGACTTTATAAATCTACTATTATAATAGTCAAATATATTATAAAAAGAGAACAAAACAATAGATTATAGCCTATAAGTAAGGCTGTTGGTGGGTCAGTTGAAGTTAAGTGTTGAAAAGATTATTGGACGTGAAGTTCAATGCGATTATTATATCCTTAACTCTTCTGCAACGGCGTGTTTTTCGTCGTATAGTGAATGTTCAAATGTCAAAACACGCTCCCAAATAAACTCATTTAACTAAGGCCATTACCAATAAAAAAATCGTGAAAAAATTACAGACATTTTGTAACAACACGTACGGTTATTTTCTTTTAAAAACATAAAATTCGATTTCATTTTCGCTAGCTACAGCGGGCGAAACACTTTCGTGCGTAAAGATTTGTAGGTTATTATATATTTTTTTTCTGCAACGTGCTAAAATTTAAGTTTATCATGAAATTGTACGGAACATAATTTTTAAAAAACATTTTTGAGAATAAAATCATGTGTTACAATATAATTTAGAGTAACATTAGCCCTAATAATTGCAGTTTGAAATTTGCAACGCGCAAAATGGCAACAGAATCTGTGATATTCGAACAGTGTTGCAATGCCAAATTCCTGTCATTCACCACCCTCTTGTTCACAATACGTTTGTGAGTAGTATTGACATTGAACACATATTAAGTTACAAATACAGATACAAAATAATAATTATGTGGTATTGGTAAAATAATAGGGTTTGTAATAGGCCATGAAACAGATAGTGGGAGCTTTAATGAAGGAAGACAATGTTTACTCTCAGAATTTCTGCATACCACGCCAACAGTTGCACGTAGGACAAAAAAAATTGATTTTATAGTATCTACGCATTATCCTGATTTAGTAGGTAATTCTACGAACCTTATAGTTGAAATATTCCATAAGTTACTTTGTCTTGAAGATAGGACAACTTCGAAAGTAACTTAGCAACTTAGTACAACCATCGTTTCAATCTTGCTATCAATACATTTGCATTGTGTTTTATATGAAATTTAAAGAACCATTCATAACGAGTAATTTAATATATGAACTAAAGAAATCGCTTTAAATATACGTTTGCTATAGGCTTTTAAAGCTGGTAACTACCAGGGCAACTGAGATTGCCTCCCGTCGCAGAATAGTTAATAATATATTATCCAACTGTTGTAAATAAATACAATAAATAATAAATATAGTAAATGAAAAAGTACAGTGAATAACCCCTACTTTTATTTAATTTAACACGTAAAAACAGTGTACTTCTTGTAACACTGTAAAGCGCGTAAGGAGAGTCTATGAGTACATAAGAGGTTGTGGAAGGTTACACGACCAAGAACTCGACCCGCCTAAATCTTAGTTGAGTAAAAGATACGTAGAATACTTATGACTACTTTTTGACGTAATCACCTTGACGATTGAAGAATTTGTCGTAACACTGAACGAGCTTCCAATACACTCTTCATAAAATGTTGCCGCCAATGAATTTAAATGAGTCATGACGTTTTCTTGAAGATCTTTATCAGTCCAGCTGTCCTCCTAGCCATTCTTTGGTTCATGAAAACGATGGATGTCACTCGGTGCTAGGTCGGAACTGAATGGCGAATGATCAAAAATATGCAATATTGGAATTGCTTAAGGAGTCATTGGGTTGCACCAGCACTGTTACAGAAGCCAGCACACCTCTTCTTTTTAAACGGCTCTCCACAAACTTCAAACGGTTTTACAATAAACAGCTCCATTAATTATGGTTCCCGGTTGAATGAATTCCTCCAGAAATGGAACGAGAAACTTCAAGACAACATCAAGGCTTGTTTAAATTCATTAGCAGCAACATTATTAAATAACGTATTGGAACGGTCGTCCACAGTTACGACAAATGCTTCAATCATCAAGGTAATTATGTCGAAGAGTAGTTATAAGTATACATTACTTTTAGTAATAAAACATGGTTTCTATATTCACTTTGTCTTATATTTATGTCCTATCGGCGTCGAAGAAAACAATCTTCGTATACGTAAGAAAAAGGGCCATTCTGATATTTTACGGTTTTGATTTTTGAAGTGTGTTGTGTTGACACTCTACTGTATTAACAAGCTGATTCTTTATGTTAAGAGATGTCAGTCTTGTCATTTCCAAATTAGTTATTATTTACACAGCTGTACTACTATCAGTTTCATATTCATAGAAACCCGAGTTTGAACCCTTGCATCTCCGAAACTATGATTCGAATTTTAAGATACTTTACATAAAAATTTAGCTCATTTTATTTTACGCGGACCCATAATAGTGCTATATTTTTACTTTTGTTTAACATTTGCCACATGGAGGTTGGAAGACAAAAAGACCCGGTATTGTTGCTACCGCAACATATTTCATGTGTTTAGAGGATTGTAACTCGATAATTATTTGACCGAAAAGTTTGAAATTTTAAAGCAACATAGACAATTATATTCTTACAGCGCCTACAAAATTTTTAATTCATATGTTACTCAAATTTTGATTTATTAACAATATTCTGAACCCTTACTACCTCGGTAACCGCTCGATCTTTCGGCACGGGTAAACAATCATTTTATTCAGCGTAATAAACTTAGTGCAAATATGTTAGTAACATGAAATATTGATTGGCCAATGCTGTGGTAGAAATTTTAAAATTTTGAAAAGTAGACTGAGTAATGCGGGGGGGGCGCTACTATCCATGTTGCCTGAATCTGACTACATTATCGATTTTTTTTTGCATCCAGTAGACTTCAAAGGGAGTATAAGACATGTCAAGATAAAACTGATTAACTAAAAGTTTATCACAATGATAAATTCATCACTTACCACCTAAAATGTGTTTCTGCTACTCAGGTAGACAGTCATAATATTCTGTATTCAGATAGACGCTATTATATAATTCAGGTCAGACATAATTCAGGCAGACAGTCCAACAGGATGTCACGTACAGAAACTGGCATCTTATAACATATTTGTACTAAGTTTTTTACGCTAAATAAAACGATTGTTTGCCCGCGCCGAACGATCGAGTGGTTACTGAAATAGCAAGGGTTCAGAATATTGTTAATAAATCAAAATTTGAGTAACGTATGAATTAAAAATTTCGTAGGCGCTGTAAGAATATAATTGTCTATGTTGTTTTAAAATTTCAAACTTTTCGGTCAAATAGTTATAGAGTTACACATCTCTAAACGCATAAAATTTGTTGCGGTAGTAAACAACTGGGTCTTTTTGTCCTCCAACCTCGATATGGCAGTTTTTAAACTACAGTAAAAACATAACACTAGTATAGGTCAACGCAGAATAAAATGAGCTAAATTTTTGTGTAAAGTACGTTAAAATTTGAATCATAGTTTCGGAGATGCAAGGGTTCAAACTCGGGTTTCTATGATTATGAAACTGATAGTAGATCTGTTGTAATGAAAATTCAAAAATATTTTAATTTTTGTACTTCTTAAGTTGGTTGATCTTCAATAAGCAAGTTGACTGGAGTGTGAAGAATCTTACCGGCCATTATCACCTTAGTTTTTAGTGACCTGATATAAGCTGATTTTCAGATCGAGAGTATTATAATAAAATTTTAATAATTACCTCTGGAACTGTAATAATAATCGTCTCTAGTTTTGTAGTTAAGTATTAGCCTAAATAAAATGAAGAAAATATTGATTAAATAAATAATAGACGCTAGTTATTATCTGTTGTTGTATTTAATGAAAAGGATATTACGTCATAATATTGTACTTGTTTTTCTATGATGAAGTTGTTTAATTAATTAATAATTAGACGTGGATGAACAAAGCGTTAAGTGGGCTTTACAATTTATAACGTGAATAATAATTAACAAGTAAAGTGATGTTTCCGAGAAGCAATCATTATCACTTGATGGGATAAATACCGACTATTGTATTTCCTTATAAATAGCACAATGCGGAGAAAGAGATGTGTAGAGAAATAATACAAGTAAGGCATGAGAACATAAGTTTTGTTATCTTACAATACATTGAGACGAACAGAATGGGAGAAATGTGGATAGGTGGATAAGGAGTGGAAGGAGAAAAGGACCCAAACGGTTTAATCCCAGGAGCTCGGCTTGTTTGTAGAACAAAGGAAAATAATATAATTTGCCAAAAAGTGGGGCAAAGAAGTGACGAGAAGGATTTTAGGTAAGGGGAGACATGATAAGAAAAGGGTTGTAGGTAAAAAAGGAAAGCAAACGTTCTTCTTGTACTTTCCTCCTGCGACACTTACTAACTTTCCCTTGCAACCTTTTTGATAAAACTATGTTCCACGTTGCTGTTTCTAAGATAACAGAATTAAATTACTTTTCAGCAATCGCTGTATACTTCAAAAGTTACCATATGACCCTTCCACTCGACTGCAAACCGAAACATACTTTAACTTGTTTTGTCTACAGACCTGAAAACTTTCTTTTTAATATTAGTTTCCCGTAAAACGTTATTAATAAATATTTACATTAAAAACAATCTTTAACCCGGCTTCTAATGTTTTACAACTTTAACTTATATTGTTATTAATGTTTACATTCATTGTGTCAATCGGTATCCCATGTTTAAGCCTAGGATTTGGAAAAACCTGTTGATCTGTTGTCAAAACAATCGTCGGGATATCCTTTCTTTTAAGTCATGTAGTTCTACAAGAGTGCGTGATAAATCCTTTATTTATGAACTACTATTATTTAAAATATTGTGACACATATAAGGTCTAAGGTCTGTTTCGGGATCTGTGTAAGATAAATAATTAACAAACTATCGCTTAAAATTACAAGTATTTTTTAGAAACTATATAAATTAAAAATAATAATCTTACTTAAATCTGTTAATAAAGTTGTAATTACTACAAACAAGATACTTATAATAATTAATAACCATACATGAACTTAACTAGATAATCTCGCATTTCATTAAACTAAATACTACTCACAACCAAGAGTACATCGATGTTTACACTACCTTTTTGCTAAAAGTAACTGATACATAGTATCTAATTGACTTCAACTACAAATTCACAAACTGAATGACAGATCAAGACTAACTAACTGCAAGACGGCCGCTTTTTTTATTGGCCTACTTAACTTCTAGAAAATACTACATTTACAAAGCTATATAAGAAACAAAATCTTTCTGCTGGTTCTGGATGAATCTTAACTAAAGTTAAAAACATTATATATGATTAAAGGACACATTAGAACACCTTAACAAAAGAACAAATTATCTAAATAGATATCCCAACTCTTTTCAGGTAGCTAGCCGCCACAATAGGCCAATAATACATATAGGCCTAACCATTTATACTGTCGCCGACTGCCCTACCAACATTAGCGCCTGCAGACGATCCCAGTATCTGCCGCGAGAGCCTACAGCGCCTCCCCTTCACCTTAAAGTGGATTCGCCGGAGGGGGATTTAAGTACAGCTCTGGCCCGCGAGAGTGACTCTTCAATCAACTCTCAACCGGAGAAGAACACCAGAAGAAGAGCTCCAGACCGAAGAAGAGCCCAGCCGAGACCGGACGTACCATCCCTGGTCTACGCTACCGGTGGCGGACGCTACATTCCCGCACCGGTCAGCCTTCGCCGACCCGGAGAGAACCGCCTCGGCCGCGCTATCGACAGACGGCCTGCACCGACCCAACACTGTGGGGCTCTTGGGGCCACCACTGCCACGCTGCAGTGGGGACCCAACTGCCACTGAGGGAAGGCTAGGCCTGATCTCGACTACCCGGTAGTCGAGAGCCATCACTCTTCGGGCTCCGCTTCCACCACGCCGGCTCGCCGCTTCCGACCACCAACAACGGCCCTTTCAGGGCCACCAATTTTCCAAACAAGGTTTCGCCACGTGTCGTCGGCCCCGGCGGCGACAATACACTATATTTCTGACCATTTCTTAGAAATAACCTGAGTATTATTATTATTATTTACATTAGTACTTCTGCACCGTCAACCCCTTTTATTTGGTACTGTGCTCCCGGCAATCAACGCTTCCGACTAAGTGAGTAAGGGAAACCGCCAATAGTTCCGACAGGGGCGGTAGGCCTGTGTCGGCACTGCAGAGGGCTTGTAACCGCCCCCACCGCTGTGCACTGGAGACTATATAAAGAGCACTCCACTGATTAATTTTCACAAATGCCACCTCTGTGGCGTAGTGACTAGTGCGCTAGCTTACAAAGCGAAAGGTTTCCGGGTTCGTTTCCCTGCTAGGGAAACCAAAAAAAAAAAAAAAATTCCCTGCTAGGATCTGAAAATTTCAACAAGTTAAAACGTACCATTACAATACCGAAACCCACATTAGTTGCTAATGACCAAGCTGTTGATGTAATTTAATTTAACTAAAAAAAACAAAAATTCACAAATAATTAAATTAAAATTTAAATAAAAACCATTGACGTAAAAGATATTTATTGATTAACATAAAATTTAATCGTGTCTTGAATGAAATATTTTTTTAATGTACTTAAATCTACAATTTTATTTTAGTATGAACAATGCCAAAATTAATACATGCAGTAGCATTAAACTTTGGAAGCTGAATTTGTTACATTGTCTAACTGGAAGGATTAATCAACATAACAATAATAATCGGTTTTAGATAATGAAATTGAAAATAGTGAAACACTACCGATCTATGATATCTCTTGAGTGTAAACTCTAATGAATACAATAGAATTATACCTTACAAGTACTCAAATGTATGTGATAGTAACAATTCGTTCACAGTAGGAAAATAACGAATATAATAGAGGTCCACAGGTTTATCACAATATACTACTAGTTTTACAATAATCCGGATAAAATGAATTGTATTAAACATACCTATATCATTAATCACTTGTGATATTCTACGAGTACACCTACAAACAGTATTCTGTTGTACTTGCTCACCGACAATTCTATTTTCACCGGCGTGACACAGTGCGCGACCCCTTTCAACATGCTCTAGTTCACATTGCATTTTGCTGAATGCATTTTCCTACCTCTATAAGTATTAGGATTGGTTATTATTGTGAATATTCGTTACCCTCATTTCGTGTATTACTTGCAATGCAATACTCACGTTCTATTATTAAACACAGTAATAATAATATATTTTCTAATTGTCTCCTCACACATCCCTACAGCTGTACATCTTCTCCCACAACTATGACTATAGTCATTGACACGTTCAGTTGACACAATGGATCATATGGGGATCACCCTGCTATTAGCGCAACTATCAATTAAAGGCATGTGGATGCGTATATTATAAATAAATTTTTTTAAACTCTAAACAGAACATCCATTTTTTAAGGTAGAACTACAATTCAAGTTTTGCTTAACAGAAAAAAATTATATATTATGTAAAATGTTTAATGGATTGTAAAAAATAAAAAAAAAACTGTGAAATATTTGTTCTATTGGAGAGGGGGATTAAAATGATATCTTACGTATTTTACTGCAGACCTTCTACTGCCTTCTCCACATTCCCTACCAAACTTTTTAAACACTGCGTGATAATTGTAAACAAATGACACAATCGGTTATTACAAATCGAAAACATCTTTTCCAGTATAGATATCGAAAAAGTATTTCAAATTTGTAATCCGCATATGAAGTTGAGTGTAAACTTATAGTGTTAATTATTAATTAATCGTCAGATAGACTACTCTATATTCTCTATATTATAAAGGTTTGTTATCGTAGGGGCGCGTAAGTGGGGAGTGTTATTGGTTATGATGGCATTGATTGATCTAAAAAGCCGATGTTTGTTATGTGCTAGTAGCAGTCAGAGTCTCATAAGAAATACACTGTCGTATACTGCTTCGTTGTGTCAACTGAACGTGCAAACGACTATAGTGCAGAGAATGAAGAGGTGGTACGGAAACTACGGTTAATCACTCCCCCAGTTCCAGTTGAGAAAGCATAGATTCTGTAATGAGAATTCAGGAGTTTTATAACTAGCAAAGGTTTTGAACTACAGGACACACTGCAAGTCCGTTATCAAAATTTCGGCAACAAAGATTCATGGAGACAACTGTTGCTCAGCGGGGACTGCGTAAAAGGACCTGTCAAGCAGGGCAGCAAGCTTAAAAATACTTCCCCGAAAGCCTAAAAGAGGAGGACGGAAAAAGAAGGAAATATAAGAGGAAAAATGAAAGAATGAACGACGAAAATTCTAAAAACGCAAAGTGGTTCCCAATTCCTGTCACCCAAAACGGATAATAAAAATCTGAAAGAAACCATAAAGAAAACCATCCCCTGGATAGTTTTAATAGATTACGCTCCCTTGCGACTGATAATCACCAGATAGATATAGTGGAGAGATGACTTGAAATCTAATGTAAGATGAAGAGGGGAACAGGAAATCTTGTCTTATCTATGGACAAGCTTTCCTGATCCCCACTTCGTCTCACACTAGCGTTCAAGTCATCTCTCCACGATACTTTTCCATATTATCACCTTGACGATTGAGGCATTTGTCCTATATATGGACAAGCTTTCCTTTTCCCCACTTTGTCTCATACTAGCATTCAAGTCATCTCTCCACTATACTCACAACCGCGGGTAGTTGTCAACAAGTCTTCGAACGCAACCCTGATAAAGATAAAAATTAACCTTTTCCAGCACGCAGTCAAAACGAACACGTAAACGTACATAATAATAAATATTTTAAAAACACTAAAATACAAATTTATAACTTAGACAGAAATAATATTTGTTAAATAAATTCATAGTAAGATAATTAATTGTTTAATTTTCAAGAAAAGAAACAAACGGAATATTTTAATAGTATAGTTCACACTTAGGTTATCAGTGTTAACTAAGTTTAAGTTTAGTCTTAGTTTTTATATTTTCTACGGTTTGGGTGTAAAAAATAAACAAAAAGTAAGACGTTGTCTGTCTTCTTTGATTTTCATTTATCTGTCAAGTATTTGTTTAAATATTAGGTTAAAGAAGACGTATGGGAAAAAGTTGGTGAGTACGTCACGCAAAAATAATAAGTGAGATATTTATTAAAAACTTGATCTGACAGTTCAAGATGGGAGAACTAGTAAAACCGTCAGAAGTAGATTAAAATCTATATTTAAATAAACTATTTGCTATTTACAAGAATTGACTTGGGTCTTTTAGACAACGATTTATAATTATAAGGTTAGCAAGAGAACAAAATATTGATCAGTCTCATCATATTGGTCTATATTGTATGTACCAATTTATCTGAAGTGGATTTGTTTAAAAACATGTAATCATCAGTTACAAGACTACTTTTTATCCTTTTATACTGTTTTTTTTGTTTTAAATTACGGAGGGATATTATAAGTAGTGCAATTAAAGCATATTCTTAATTTTCAATCTTTACAGATTATTCAAAAATAACAATAGCTTGCTTCACTTTTGTTTTTGCTTTCGATATGGTTCTTTCCGCTCATATATTTTTCTAATTTTTCCGGACATTGTATACTTTCGTATCTAAATGAACATTCTTCTATGTGTTTTCTTCCTAATTCCCCTACTTAATTCTGAAGAAATTTTCAATCCGTAAATCTTTTTTCTGAATTCGGGTTTTCTAAAAATCCTAATTTTAGCATTTCTATGATAAAATATAAAATATTTGAATTATGTCATATGTTTGATATCTTTTTCTTTAATCTGGACTTATCCTTCTTCTGACATGCCAATAAAATTTTTCCCTTTATTGATCAGCATTTTTTAAGTTTCTATCGCTTTATAGAGATCTTTACTTTTCTATTTTCTTATTTCTCAAAAGTCTGTGAGTTGTGGTAGTAAGTTCTTCTCAGGTTTCTGACCTTCTATATTTCATTAAGAAGCTTTTATATACTTTGAAAGTCTATTTCAAAGGATTACGACAACAGCAGAACTTACATGCGACAGAACTACCCTGTAAAAAAAGAGGAGAATATAGTAAAGGAAGGTTATTGAGCAAACATTTGTGATAAAATAGACAGTCAATTAGGAGGATAACGATAAAAAATGGTTTGAAATGTTGTTCATATTTGAAATATAATTATTACAACAGAAGGTTATTACCAGTGTACTTTGATGGTTGGGGTTTAATTAACCATACTCTCTCAGGAATTGTCGGACTGGGTCTGTACTAGACCAAAACAACATTTACAAGACTACAACTCATTCACACGTCATTTACATCATCCTGTCATCTCATTGGGTCATGAGGTTGCTTTTCGTTGTTAAATTGATCAGATTGAAACGGACACATTAGGAATAAATAAAATTAATAGATAAGTGAAGTTTACGTAAAATGAATATGTTTAAGTCTCTTTCATTTTCCATTCGCTGGTTCTCTAGAAGATAACACCGCGATTCTTTTTGTATTCACCCTGATTTCACATTATATTAAGGAAAGTATTGTTGGCTTGTCGATTTTTTTAAATCAAGTTTTCACCGAATATAGTCTACACGTTCTCAGGCCCCCTGTATCACAGCTATATTAAAATATTAAAGAGAAAAAAATACAATGTAATGTATTGCGCAGTATCAACATTTTATCATAACTAAAAAAAAATTAAAGAAAAATATAGGTTTTCTATCCTATTTGTGTATTACACTACAAACTTATTAATCTGTAATCTGTTCCCGGTGACTTGTTATTAATAAATTCCAATACTGCTATAGTAAATTTCTTTCACCATTGAATACAATGTTATATTGCTGTTTGAAATACAAATACCCTCTTAAATTTGGTATTTTAGTTATTTAATTTAAATTCCCAAGGCAGGAAAAAATAAACGAGTTTATTGAATTCTACTTCCGTATCAGTGATTAATTGTGAGTGCAGTGTAAAAGCACTCGTTGGATAAGCGATAATCTAATTTTTTCATATAAAATTGGTTTTATTTATTTGTAATTAAATAAATATTATTTTAGTTTATGAATGAACATGGTTATGGTTTTAAATATTGTAGAATCAATCCTAACGTATATTCCTAAATGAAAATGTATGTACCAGTAATATTTCGTTTCATTCTCGAAAATTATGATTAAAATAAATTATTCAATATTGTTTAAATATTAGGCTAATTGGAGGCAAATTAATTATAATCAAAATTTAAATAAAACTGGTTTAAGCTTTCGTATTAAAGTATTTCTTTCCAGAAATTACAACAATTATATTTTATTTTCAATAAGAATATTAATCATGTACTGTATTACAACGATAACAATATATTCGATGATTTGAAGATGGAAGATTTTTTTTTGCTAGTAGCCTTCTTTTATAAAGGAAACTATTTTGTAAAAAGGTCTATTTATTTTATTAGTAGGGTGCAATTTATTTTGTGCCAATAAATAATTATTAACTTTTACATTAGTCAAAAAATTAAAATATTTTACTAGACTACTTATTTTCAAAAAAACGTAATTTTCTTACCTATTTATTTGATTTCCTGAATTTATTTGTACAGATTACTCGAAACTTTGTTTTTTAAGGTTCGACTGTATGCGAAAATTTATGTTCACATATTCCAAAACATTAAAAAAAATGAATGTAAAGGAAATTCAGTACTTAAACCAAACATTGTTTTCTAGATTGAAAGTATTTCAATTTTTACATCGATTTCATAAAAATTGGACAATGAAAATTACATCCAGTTTTTGTTTTTTGTAACTACTTAATGGCTGTTTTTCAACCATCACCTTGATTTTAGGGAATAAGTATAAATATTATAAAATAAGTTTTGTTCAGGATTTGATGAAAGGAATTTATATATTTTGGGCACAAAAATTGTTTCTGTAATTCGCAACACAAAAAAATTATTTTTAAGGTAGAAACCACCAAAAGAAAACAAAATAAAACATTGAAACACGTTAAGGAATATTTAGTATACTAAGTTTAATTAGAACAAAAATGGCATTTAGCACACCATCACGTTCGCTGCCAAGAAAATTATTTAATAACTCTGTTCATTAAACCGGTTTTTATTGCAATAATACTTCAAGAAAAATCAAACTACTTTACCAAAATTTTATTTACTATTAAATTTTCTAATTAGTTGTGAGAACATTAATTTTTTTCTTTCAGTTCATTTGAAGTCACATCATCAGCTAAGTTATCAGCAACTACGGGGTTTATGTAACGGTGGGTTTTAATTGGTAGAAATATCCAGATCCTAGCCGGGAATCGAACCTGGTACTTCCGCGTTGTAGGCTAGCATTCTACGACTACCCTACGGAAACTGCCATTAAAAAAAAATTGTTTCAGTATTAACAGAATAAATATTAAAAACCCGTAACAACATCTATCAGTAAATTTTCTCGTTTACCACCTCCTGCGGGTCATGAGCTTATAATTATAATACTAAGAACCAGCTTAATAGTGTCATAAATTATAATTTAAAAGAAACATAGGTACTAAAATCGATTTTTCAATCTTGAGGAGAAAAGTTGACAGAAACAAATAATATTTTGTTTTCAAAATTATCTCAGGAGGGTAGTATAAGTTTTTGACTACGAATCTTATATCTCTTAAATTGATATTTAAAGTAAGACAAAAATTGATTATTATAAATCTACAGAATATAACGGGTCTCAAAGTAAGGTGTAGTCTTGAGGTTTCTGATTACCCTTACAGAAAATTTGAAGCACAATGCAATTTCCGGTTGTACGTCACAAAATGAAATTACAGTACAAAGATGAGTAAACAATGAACGATGGGTGGTTAGGTGGAGTAATGGGTTAAACCAGTGTAATGGTTCGTCTGAAAGCACGGACGAAAATCTATATGCTGACATCAAACATTTTGTACTAGCATTATTGTAATATTTTAAATTAACCACTAGGAACGGCTACATGTTTAGCAATTGTTTACATAAACTAATTAATAATCAAAGAATAATATGATGATGAAAATACTTAGGCCAACGTATTTACGGAATTTTCATTTACTGCTACAGACTTCTTTTTTAAAGCAGTATGTCGGTATATAACAAGGTGACTACAAAATATGGAACACATGTAAGTAGATATTGTTGTTGTTTAGGTCATCAGTCATAAAACTGGTTTGAACCTCGAGAGGTTTTACTAAGTAAAACGAGGAGTGAGATGGTTTACAATTGCCTTCCTCACTGAGTACAAAAGTAGCCTATGCTTATCAGCATGGCAGGCCCTCTGAAAAGCATCTACTTTGCACCCTCCAAATGACACCTTCATTTCATTCACCACAATCTGACTGTTTCATGAAATTTATTACTTTCAGAGGAGATAACTCTGACTAGTGTCTTTTATACATCTACCTCTTCTGTTTTTAAGTTCATTCATATAATTGGCGGACCACGTGATAAGAGAACTATTTTTCGTAGCCCTGGAACTAGCAGATCGAGTGCACATTATTTAACACACTATCTGCCTGTTGTGAGCAAAAGGTAGATATTATAAACCAGCAATTATTCTTCAAAAACCTAAAGTTTGAAACTTATGTTCAACGGTTCATAAAAATTACAACGCGGCCCCGAAAAATACATCTACGTACGCTTTGTATTTTTTCACTACAAACCGAGTTTCAATGAGCTAGTATTAATTCTGTTGCCATTACTCATCCTAAATTTCCTACAATGTTGATTAGTAAATTAATATTAGTGAGTAATTAATATGATAGTACAGAGTTATTCAACCTCTATCATCATAAACGCCGAGCAGTGCCAGTTGTAAATTAATAACAAGAAACGGGAGCCGCAATTATTAAAGTTTTTTTAACCACTGCTTCAGTGAGTGAACAAAAGTAATAAAGATTTAAATGCAGCAAATCCACGAAGTGTTTCATTTCAATATGTTTAAGGCAACATAAATCGTCTATGTAAGCAATGAGTTCTACTATTAAACATTTATGAATTTGGAATGATCATTCAAATTAAAATATTATGATACTTCCTTTAGAATTTGTGAATTTTTCACAATTTAATTTAGAAAATTATATTGTATATAAATATATATATTTGACTATACAAGATATTTTGTTTACAACTGTATAAAATTAACAACAAGCAAATTTGATAAAAAATGAATACAAATATTGACAATTTCAAGGCATTGAGGAGATCGCTGCCCATTGACAGTACTCCTTAATCAGTTTTTTTATTTACTTATTGTATTATTTAGTTTTGTTTTCTTTCATTTTGACGTCTCATAATATCTCTACAACAGAGTCATTTCAGTCTTCGTATAAGGGTATTTGGTAAATCTGTTGTGTCTAGGTCAACAATGCGCTGGTGCGAATTATTCTATAATTTGTTTTTAAATCGTGTGTTTGTATGCAGGAACACATTGTTAATATATGGCAAGTTTAAGTCTTTGTACAGTGTATCGTTCGTTGCGTAAAACAGAGCACTAGTTATCTGTATAATATTATATGAAAAAGTGTGTGTTCGTTCGCGTGTGAGTGCCTTAAAATGACTAGGAAGCCTGGTCTAAGAGAAATAGAGAAATTTGAGAGAAAGATCTTTCGCAAGATTTTGGGTTCGAGGATAATATACGTTACGAGGTTGAAAAGAACTGTACAAAAAAATTGAACGATTTATGGAAATGATTAAAAAAATGATACTAAAATTTTATGGACACCTGTATAGAATAGATGTCAACCGGTTTTCTCATTTTTAATACACTAAACAATATAACCCTAAGATATTGGATAAATGGTTTAAATAGGTCAGAAAACAAATTGAGAAAACCAGAATAAACCGAGAAAAGTTACTGAACCCAACTAAATACAAACAACTAATAACGGACTTTAATGGCTTCCATAAAGAGCAAAATCAGAACACCGTGGTCAGAAGAAAGGAGCAAAGCTTACAATAAACAAATGCTGAGAATTTGAATTGCAAAAATAGCTTCCAGAAACGTATGAAGTCACCTCACGCGATCTAAAATTGATCCTGTATGAGAACATTTATAAAAAGGTTGTCTGTGGCCCAGTGGTTAAGGGGTAGACTGCGGTGCACACTACAAACGTGTCTTAGGTTTGAGTCCTCTTTAGAATCTGGAGATTATTACACGTTAAAACCCACCGCTTATGAACAATAAATCACAGTAGTCACAAATAGCTAAGCATTTGCTGCTACTTAACTAAAAAATATAATTAACTTAACTCATAGTCTACTATATGTTTTAAATGTTATAAAACCAAATAATAAAATTAAAAAATTAAGATTAGACAGGTGGTTACAGAATTTTGGATCATACTCGTAGATACATAGATACAGAACATGCAGGTCATGAAAACAAAATTGTAACTAGTTTCCGGTTTACTTTTATTTGTTTTTTCTAGCTCCTAAATCAAATTAAATTATATAAATTGGTTAAAACTCATTTAAGATAATATTGTTGTTTAGATCAACAGCTAAAAGGCTGATTTGAACCTCTAGAGGTTTTACTAAGTAAAAACAAGGTGTGAATTGGTTTACTATTGTCTTCCTCACTGAGTTTAAAGAGTATGCTTACCAGCACGCCAGGCCCTCTGTAAAGCACCTACTTTCACCTGCATATATGACGCCTTCACTTCATTCAACACAGTGTCTGGCTATATTGTGAAATTCAATACTTTCAAAAGAGATAACTCTGACTAGTGTCTCTTACACTTCTACCTCTTCTGTCATTAAATGTATCAGTCATATATAATTGGCTGACCATGTGATAAGAAACAGAACTATTTTTTGTAGCTCTAGAACCAGAAGATCAAGTGTAATTAATTAATCTATTCACCTGCCCGTTATGGACTATAAGATAATATTTATGTAGTCTTAAATTATTATGAAAATTTTTGATTTTCATCTAGAAACATGTTTAAATTTTGTCCGAGATTTCAATACTTTTCAGTCAGCCGGTATTTTAGGTAGGTTGCTATGAGAGATGAGGTAGTAGAACGAAATTATTTACAACGGTTGAACATTGTATGGTATTATCGATATTCGATAAATACTGATAAGTCTTTTCGAAGTGAATTTCAGAAATGAACGGACGAACTAAATAAGGTGAGCTTTGTTAGAATTTAATAACTGATTCTGTGACAACCATAAGTCAATCTCTACAATGGCCAGAAATTGTTCGCTGTCAAACATATTTTGTTAGATTGCTTCTGCTACGTTGCATTGCGTCGTCAATTCAGGCTGCCTGAGTTAATGAGTGGTGTACTCGACAATAATGAATTGACTCAAGACACGAATCTGAAGTTTCTCAGATCAGTCAATCTGTATTTTTCTTGTGACTTATGAATAATCTGTGATAATAGTTTTAAGTTCTGTTTCGTTTTTTTCTTCAATAAGCTCTCTGTGACTGTAGCGCTTCACACAAGACCCCTTTACAGTCACAGGTGGAGTGGACTAATAGATTTATTCTAGGTGTGATATTAGTTTTAAGTTTATTTTTCCACGTTTGGTGATTTTGTGGTGTCTTTGTTAGTGGCAATTTTTAAAGTTGTCATCTATCATTTTCCGGTATTTGTCCGTCCGTCACACCCAAATGTCAGAAACTACAAGAAATACATAAATTTGTTTGGATTCGTAATTTACACACAAATTCAGTGGGCCTAGATTGAATTTAAATTTCCGCTATTGATCGGAAGTAGCTTAAAACCAGAAGTTTAGAAATTTAAAGTCACAATTAGGAAAAAAAATAGTCATTCAATACCTCGTAAAGATTAGATACAGAAATCATTAGGTTTGAAGTTCCGGTTTTGACTAGGAGTGGCCCAAAGCCCGAAGTCAAGAAATTAAAGTCCGAATTTGGAAACAAAAAAAACCATTCGATTCCTCTTAAAGAGTAGATAGAGAAATCACTAATGGTATTTACCATAGGTCAAAAAGTTAGCTTTTTAAAAACTTCCTCTAGCCATAAGACGTATCGTCTCATTAACGGGATTTTTGATTTTTTGTCTGTGATGATACTGCTTGTTATATAATCGATTATTGTACGAGTAGTTCAGGTCATCAGCCGAAAGTCTGGTTTCAAACTCTAGACGCTTTACTAAGTAAAACAAAGAGTGATGTGGTTTACCATTGTCTTCCTCACTGATTGGAAAAGTATGCTTATCAGCATCCCAGGCCTTCCAAAAAGCATCTATTTTCCACCCTGCAAATCACACCTTCACTTCATTCATCAAAGGGTCTAGCTGTATAATGAAATTCATAACTGTCAGAAGAGATAAATCTTACTAGTGTCTTTCCCTCCTCTACTTCTTCTGTTCTTAAATGCTTCAGTCATATAATTGGCTGACCATGAAATAAGAAACAAACCAATTTTTTGTACATTTGGAACTAGCAGATAGAGTGCAAATAATTTAAACTCCCCCTGTCTGTTATGATTGATTATGACACTATTAATAATTACTCGTACAATCGATTTTTTTTGTGTGCGACATTTCATATACAAAAAAATACCAAGTGTGCCCACACTTTGTCTAAGCTTATTTCCTCGCTTGATAGTAGAGAATTAAATAAACCGGCGTATTCCTTTTCTCTGTTTTGCCGGTTTCACGTCAGATTTCACCATTGATTATTGGCACCACATTAAGAATACTAATATTGATTTTTAGAATTACAGGTCTTTGGGAAGGTACAGAAATTATACATTATTCTTTACGTAATTTTATGACCTTTCTTTTCCTTAAAAGCATGTGATCGAAATAAAAATGTTTTATTTCTGTATCAATTAATTAAAACAAATCAGGCAATAATTTTATATTCTGGTTTATCTCAATAAAAGAAAAGCTAGAACATAAGCATGGTGATTTTCAGAACTTTTTAAGAAGGGATAGAAATAATATGTATTGCTTCAGGTTATTATCCGTTTTTACCCCTTAGGGATAATTGGTCAAAATGGAGATGGTTAAGTTTTGTATAACAGCTAAAGAATAAATTCGCAGAATTTCAGCTCTCAGGATGATCGGAATATAGAGAATTAGTCATGAGTCAGTGAGTCAGTGGGGGCTTTTGCATTCATACATCACTTTACGGTTTTTTTATACTAAATACATTAAACTGGTCTAAAAAAGTAAACAATTAATTTTTCGTTCATATTATCTTAAAAACTAAATACTTAAATTATGTAAACCATTCAGCAATGTTTTATATCTTAACACTTAAATATACGTAAAACTACTTTTGCACTTCTTTCATGCTCTGCTTTAACACATCACACTGCACTGTTATACTAGTTCGAAGGGCTTCTTCCTCTTAAGCATTCTAGGAACATGTTCATTATCAAGAAGTTGAATTGCTGATTGATGTGGCCATGTAGACGAGCTTCATGTTTGACAGCAAATCTTATCTCACTGTCCACAAAAAGGATGTCCAGATCTTTATGCAGATCACTATTCATAACTTACCAAGGGGTATTAATCATAGCTTTCTGTACTTTTTTCTGAAACATCTATATAATACTTATCTGACTTTCTCTGGCGCAACCCCAAAGTTTTATACCATAAATCCAGATGGGTTTTAAAATTTGATTATAGACTGTTACTTTATTATGGAGAGGCAACTGCGATTGACGTCTCAGTAACCAATATAATTTCCTATACTGAGGCCTAGCTCCACTCTATTTATCTAAATGAGCTCCTTCCATTTCAGTTTCGCATCTAATGTCATTCCTAAATATTTTGCAGTGTTCGCATATGGTACAATGTTTCCATTTATGGTGACTGATAAAGGATCCGCAATATTTTTATTGGTGAAACTTATACGTACAGATTTTCGTTCGTTCAGTTTTACTCTCCATTTGTTAGTCAAGTAAAATATTTTATCGCATGCACGCTGGAGCCTGTTTGATTACTTTACGTGACACTTATTTTACGTTTTGCTTATTTAGCCCTTAATTCTTACCTTGTTAATTTATATAAATACAAGAAAATCTTTTAATAATATTATTTTTGATTATAATTAATCTTATTTTAACAAATATTGTATACGTACTATTAACGTTATTAAAATATTTATTATTGTGTAATATTTTCAATTTTTTTTCTTTCAATATTATCAAGAAAAAATATAAGACAGGTTATAAATATGAAAGAAGGCTTTAAAATAAGATTTATGCAAGAATGAAAGGGATATAGGAAAGAATAAATAATCCGTGAAAAATAAGCGAAGTATAAAATAAAAAAATAAAATAAAAATAGAAAAAGACGGAGACAGAAGTTAACAGTTGAGGGATCATGGATAAATAGGGAGGTTATGGTGGGAGGGGTTACAGTTAATCCTGATCATAGCATTATTTCCAGACGCCCCTTGGCCCTGACTTTCTCTCATATATCAGTCCCCAACTTCACAGTATATTTCATCTAGCTAACCTCACTGCTTTTCCAGACATCTATACAACCACACCCTCCGTTCTATATCATATATATTCATCATTTAGTAACTTTACTCTAGCAACCCATGAAAGTAACATACAACAGTTTAATCGTTCGTTGTATAGCCTATCCTCATAATGTTGAAAGCACTGTAAAACCCAACTCCATTTCATAGGATAAGCTTTCTCCTAGTTTTCCTAGTTTGCTACAATGTCATTAGTCTATTGAATTATGCATTATCATAGGTATATACACCCTACAGACATTCTATGGACTTCACCACTCCTCCCTTGAACGTACCGCACTTTTGTTAACTAAATGCACCTACCATACAACTCTTATAATTTATATCTCTGTAACTTGGCTTCTATAATAAATGCAATGTTATAATAAACTTTAAAAGTTTATCCTTTAACTTCGACCTTTCTTTATATTTTAAATACAGTTATTCTTATAATAATATTTGTTACAACAACTTTAAAAGTTACATACTATAACAAATTTGAACTCTAAAATATTTTATACTAGCTAAAATGCCCGTTCTTCGAACGGTTTTCTTGGTGATTTGTATAGTCTGTTGGTGTACTGAGTTCGATCCCTGTCAGATCTAATATTCTTTGATCATTCATTGTTATCTATTTGTCCCTCCTTTCAACGTCAGCATCATTATTATTATTATTATTTACGTTATGGCCTACAAAGGACCGCGATTTCTCAGTTTTTCTTCTGTGCTTTCCTCTTCGCCCAGTATTCTTTCATTTTCTTGGAAAAGTCACGCTTTCGTTCTTCCGACCATTTAGGTCTTGATCTTTTACTGTCCTCTTCCTGGAGCACTAGTTTGAGTTTATGTCTGAGAGGTGTTCTTTGTATGATGTCCGTCTCCGTTATCTGGAGTTTGTTGCAGTCTGTTTTTATCTCTTTGAGCCATCCATCGGGATTTTTCAATTTTTCTTTGTAGTTCAGGATTTGTTTTGAGAGCCTATGTTCGTTCATTCTTACTGTGTGTGCGTAGAAAGCAATTCTTCGTTTCTTCATGATGGATGTGATTTTTTCTGTGTGTTGGTAGACTTCTTCATTGCTGCGGAGTCTATATTCTCCTTCTTTGTATTTGGGCCCTAAAATCTTGCGGATGATCCTTCTTTCTTTACGGATTAGTTTTTCTAATGGGGCCTTCTGTCTAAGTGTGAGGCATTCTGATGCGTAAGGAACTTCCGGTCGAATCACTATATGATAATGTCTTATTTTTGCATTTTTGGAGATGGATTTTTTATTGTATATCTGAGACGTCAGTCCGCACGCTACTTCACACTTGTTGGCTCGGTTTTCTATTGCATATTTTTCATTGTTGTTTGGCTCAATTCATTCGCCAAGGTATTTGAACCTGGTCATCCTCTGGATTTTTCCATGTTTGGTCTTGAAATGTGTCCGATCCGTTTTCTGGTTGGAGATGTACTGCGTTTTCTCGTACGATATTTGGAGCCCGATCTTGACCGCTAGTTCATGTAGAATTTCGACTTGTGTGATTGCCTCCTCTTCTGAGTTCGCCAGGAGTGCCAGGTCATCTGCAAAGGCGAAGCAGTTGATCTCAAGTTCTCTTCCGAGTTTGACTCCTCTTGGTGCCGTTTTCCTCCATTCTCTGATGACCTTCTCTAGAGCACAATTGAACATCAGTGGGGAGAGTCCATCTCCCTGTCTTACCCCTGACTTTATTTCAAAAGGCTCGGAGATACAAGTTCTGAACTTGACTTTGGACTGCGTATTGTTGATAGTTTTCCCGAAAAGTTTTCTCGTTTTGTTGTCTAGTCCGAATTCCTCTAGTATCCTGAGTAGTGATTCCCTGTCTATGGAGTCGTAAGCTTTTTTGAAGTCAACAAATATGATAGTCAGTGGCTTTTGTCGGACTCTGCAGTGTTCGATGACATGTTTGAGGTTCCGGATTTGTTCGGGGCATGACCGAGATTTCCTGAAGCCCGCTTGGTATTCACCGAGCTGCACGTTGAGTTGATCATATGCTCTTGTCAGTAGGGCCTTCGAGAAGATTTTATATGTGACCGGCAATAGTGAAATTCCTCTATAGTTGTTAGTGTCGGTCTTATCCCCTTTTTTGTGTAGAGGGTGGATGAGTGCCGATGTCCATTCTTCTGGGATTTCTTCGGTCTCCCACACCTTCCGCAAAGTTTTAACTAGAAGTTCGAGCTGATGGTCCTCCAGAAGTTTCCAGTATTCTGCAACGATCCCATCTTCACCTGGTGCTTTGTTATTCTTAAGGGATTTGATTATTTCTTTGACTTCTTCGAGGTTCGGTTGTTCCGAGTCCGGGTTTACTTTGTTGGTTCGAAATTCGAAGGTTTCAGTCGGACCTGCGCAGTTGAGCAGGTTTTTAAAGTAGTCCGCCAGGATTTTGCAGTTTTCCTCATCACTGTGGGCCAGTGTTCCTGTACTTGGATTCCGAAAGTTGAGACTAGGTGGTGTGAATCTGGTCACGGTCTTTTTGAAGTTCCGGTAAAAGTCACGGGTGTTGTTTTTCTTGAAGTCAGATTCAATTGACGCTAGGTCTTTCTTCATGGGATCCCTCTTGACCTTCCTGATAGTTTTGGCCGTTTCTTTTCTAGTTTGAATGAATGTTTCAAATTTTTCTTTTGTTTGGTGTGATTTCCATACTTGCCATGCTCTTTGTCTTGTCTCAATCGCCTCGTCGCATTTCATGTTCCACCAGACATGTCTCGGTCTTCTTCTCTGTGGAGCTATCCTACTTGCTGCTGCAACCATTCTCTCTTCAAGTTCTTTTAGGCCTCGACTTCCACGATTTCTTTTTGAAATTCCGACTTTGATGTCTTCAGTTTTTCTAAATCTGATCTCACTTTCCTCTGAGTTGTTGTTTTTCTCGTGTTTCTTGGTCTGAATTTCAATTTGATTTTGGAGAGATAATGATCTGAGTCAAGATTTTCTTCTCTTAATACCTTGACGTTCATGACTTCTTTTGACGCTTTGATTGAAACTGTGACATGATCAAGTTGAAATTCACCTAGCATTGGGTTCGGAGAGGTCCATGTTTTCTGTTTTCCTGGCAGATGCTTGAAGAAGGTCGACTTGAGTACGAGGTTGTTCTCACCACACAATTCGATAAGCCACTCTCCATTTCGATTTGTCCTCTTGTGAGCTGGATAGTCTCCTACTATTTTACGGTATCTTCTCTCCTTTCCAATCTGCGCATTGAAGTCACCCATCAGAATTATAGTGTGATTCTTGGGGATCTTTGCTAGAGTTTCATTTAATTTATACCAGAATAGGTCTGTCTTCTGTGGGTCTCTGTTGTTGTCTTCATTGATTAGGGCATGTGCATTTACTAACGTGTATGCTCGGTTTGCGCACTTGATCGAGAGAGTGACGAGCCTGTTGGAGATTGGATTAAAATCAATGATTGAGTTCAAAATTCTGGTGTTGATCATGAACCCCACTCCGAGGTGTGGGACTCTGCCTTTCATAATTCTTTTTTCCGTTTTTGACTTTAGAATTCGTATCCTTGTGACTCAAATGGTTCGCTGTCTGTGAACCGGGTTTCACAGAACCCGGGTCAGCATCATTATTAATGACAAAACAAAATAGTTGAACGTAAAATAAAAGCGAGATCTAGGTGTTTTTAAATCAAGTTACGCAGTGCTTTATTATTTTCAGAAGCGTAGTAAATTATTTTACATAAATAAATAAATTTACTATTTATATAAAACAATGAAAATTGATGTTTTGACGTTTAACTCAAACAAATCTGTGTGTAATGTAACTGTAGGTAATTTAATTATTCGCTACAGAGCATAAAAATTGAAATGAAAGGTAAATCACAATTTGAACACTCCGCGATGGTTAACTACTAAGGTGACTGTCTTTCGTTTTTGACAATGTGACCGAGAACGGGTGTGTCGTGTAAGGTTAGGTGGTGGTGGAAGGGGTAGGGTACAGAGCTTCGGAATGAATACCAGCGGCGCGTAGACCTATGTTTATTGTTCTGTTTATTTTGTTTATTTCTATGTTTATTTTTATAAAATTGGTAATATCTCCGTTATTATGCATAAAAATGAAAAACTTTACATAATGAAACTTAGTTTTCTTTAAACATTTCGTAATTTCGATATTAACATTTTTTGATAGGTTGACTTTTAACGGAGATATTCGAAGTTTTTGTTTACCCCTCCCTCTAAACTCCGTTTATCTCTTTGTGATATTAAAAAAAATTATAGCCTGTTTTCATTTTGATAATGTCCAGAACTTAAATACCGGAATTCGTTGAATGTGGTCCAGCGGTTCTTGCGTGATGCCGTAACATACAAACAAACAGACAAAAATTCAGTTGAACTTATTTTCGGTGATTACTTAGTAGATTTGGCGTAGAAACAAAATTTGGGTCATTTTGAAAAATTGTACGGACAAAATCACAATTTTATTTATGTAGATTCAAAAATATAAAATCTTACGTGTAGGCTATTTGACTAATATTACAGTATATAATTTCAGATTATTATTGAATAACATATTCATCGTCATGTTATCTGCCCTGAAGCAGAACTTTTTCAGCATGTTTTCTTCAAATACAAGTTCAACACCCTCTTAATTTCTTGATATTTCGTATCCCCTTTTAAATCGTTTGTTACCTTTATACTTATGCGTTCTCTTTCCTTGTCGCCTTCTACTGATCCTTCTTACATAATTTTAATTAAACTTTCTCATCTTATAATGTGTCCTAAATAATTAGCTTTCCTCCGTCTGATGGTTTACATCAAAGTTTTCTTCTCTTCTACTTTTACACCAACTATAACTTAATACACGGACCAATAAATTTAAAAACGTACTAAATTAGACATACTTATTTAATAGAAACAAAACCTTTGCTTCATATAATTGAATCAGTCATTTCAGAAAGCCCATAAATCAAAATTTTTCATTGTTTTCTTTCGTGCATTTTAGAACAAACTGAATGTAAACACACCATCCCTACAAAAATCACACAATTCTGGCTTTCCTTAAGTAATATATAACATTAAAAAAGGCTTATCCTTAAAGATATAAAGTATTTTCGTGTAATTAAACAATAAAAGTGGATATTCTTTTGAAGCTTAAACTCTACTTTCTCGTGGAAGAGGCTATACAAAGATTCTATGCAAAAATCTTTTTAAGGTACCTATATAACTACTGTTCTGGCACTGACTAAGAACGTGCATAGTCCTGAAAATCAACATTTTTCTTTCTTAAAGTTAAGAATTTCATTATTTTATTATTGCAGAAAGGTATTTTAAGCTATTTAAAAAGTTTAGAAAATAGAAAGGAAGAAAAAATATATTTCTCTCACCAGTCATTTTTTTAAGCTGGAAAATAGTACTTTCTAAAAATAAAAATTTAAACCAAAATTGACATTAGAGGTTACACATTTTGATAATATGCTATTGGTTCTTTCGTTAAAAATTAAGTCTATTTTTTTGTGGCTTGTGAGGAAAAGAAACAAAGATTAAAATCAAATACGATAGAAATGAGAACCTCTTAACGCATAAATACAAATAAAACCTTCAGAATTTGTTATATCCTCTATAAATAAGTTAAAATATCACAAATTTAATTTTCAGAATGTAGCGTGAACTTGACCCATATTCTAAGTAGTGGACAAGGTCACATAGGCAGGTTATACACTACATTTTTTTTAATTAAAAAATTAACAACTCCAGTAATATTTGGTGTATATTATTATTATTATTATTATTTTTAAACTGTATAAATAAATTTATACTATATAAATACTGGCATAATATAAATAGTTATTTGTTAATTAATATTCAATATCAGTTAATCTTCAATAGTTTAAAAAAATGTATAATAACTACGAACAACAACGAGATTAAAATGAAGTACTACGTGGTTCAAAAGTGCAACTAATCTATAAGTAATAAAAATTGAATTAAAAATCGAAATGAAGATAAACAATTAAAATAAATACATGAATAACTGAAATAATATATATAATATCTTTTAAAACAGTGATTTGAATTTTACGAACATTTTTTAAATATGAAATCAAAATTTAAAATTTGATATGCCAACTTGAACCATGGATTCGTTGAGCGGGAGGCCAGAGTCAAGTTTGGTGTGAAAATCATCTATGAAAATGCTCCAGTTAAATATTAAAATTAATAAGTAAAAACCGATGGAAGTATAACAAAATATGTATCAGTAAGAAGATAAACACGTAGCAACATTTTCCATATAATTAACAAACATTAATTTTATCAATATATCAAGAAAAATTCATATTGAAATTCAAGATTATTAAGCTATCTATAGACGCCATCTAAAATGAACAAAGCTTCGCTTCAGTAATTCATAATTTTATTAAATTCAACCGGCAAATAAAAGTAACATTTCAAGTAAAGAATTAACTGATATTTTTTTTATTTAACTTATTCAAAATTATCTAAATAATATTCTAAATTTAATTTTAGAAGTCCAGTATTACGATATAATTATTAAAAATTCCGATTGTCATTTATTAATATTAAAATTTTTTCATTGTTGTAGGATTTAAGATGTATTAATAAAGAACAATAAACAATTATAGTATTTAAAAACCCTGAGAATATTTAAAATTAGAGTCATCATTTTGTAAAATCACCAATTATCTATTTATTTATTCAATTAAAAGTATTAAAATTTAAATTTTGTGTCTATTTATTTTATTTTAAATTTGTACAACCGTAGTGTTGCTACAAGAAAGATAAAAAATTAACGTTAAAATTAATTAAATGTTGTAAATTAATCAAAATAGTTTTGCCTATTACCAATCGTAATTATTCAATAGTTTTTAAAGGAATTGAAATTCTATAAACTAGGATATTTTCTAATTGGTGCACTATATTAAACAGAACTAATTTCGATGTCATCGTTTATTTTACGAACAAAATGGCACAGTACTATTAAACATAATTGTCTTTCAAGAAATGAAATTTACTTCTTTCAACCCGATTCTGTACAAGTGATTTATTTCGCTTTACACGTAGTATTTTATCGCATGCAGATTGTTCAGTGATTTTAATATCTGAAACCTAGCGAGAATGTTTAAATTACACAATTTTCAAAGAGGTTTGTATCACATCCCAGTTGAATTAACCACTCCAAATATTTGTTCCGGCCTAAAAATGTACTGTATTCGACTGCTTCCTAAATCTGTTCCAATAAAGTAGCTTCACTCTTGTGTAGCTACTTTAGGGAGGAAATCCGATTAAGTAGTTTTTATTGATTCCGTCTTTTTAATTCTGTACTTCCTGTGTAATTAAACTATTATGTGAAACACCTACTTCTCTTCAGATTGTTACTTAATCTGTTAATTTCGTGAAATATAAGTGGTTTATAGAAAAAAAATAGTTAATAATATTTTAACAAATTTTATTATTTACAAATTTCGTATCAGTAGGCCTATTATAAATTTTCTTATTACGAGAATTTTCCAGTAAAGACGACAATTTCCCAGTCCTACATCCGAGGTTAGTTTAAATCCACGTACTTCCTCCTTGATAATCCGTTTCTTTATGTGTTTTTGTAGATTCTTCACAAGGTGTTCGAAAGGGAAACCTTCTATCACCAGTTTTATTTAATTTGTACATCATTGATAAATTTGAGCATCATTGATAAATGCCAAAATTGCATTCAAAAAAGGGTGTTGTAAACTCAACTCCTTTAAAAATTTTGATTTTTTCTGATGATTTAGTGTTTTTTTTTTGGAGTTTGAGGATGATTCGCAGAGGTCATTGTATGTATTTAATTTAATATCTGAATGATATATCCTCCTAATTTCTTTGGGAAAAACAAAGATGATGGGTTTTGGGGTATTGATAATCTCAGAAGTAAAGTAGTTTTGAATGACAACTTCTTAGAACAGGTACATTATATAAGTTAGCTATATATTTTTATGAATATTATTTGGGCGACTACACTGTACATATATATATATATATATATATATATATATATATATATATATATATATATATATATATATATATTGTAATAGTTTTATCTTTTTATTAACTTTACCATCTTTTAAAAAAGAATGTCATCTTCTCTTCATCTCCATTTAGGCACAAGTGTACTTTCTGATTCAGCTTTTTAGATGAACGGGAAGTCAAAAAGTTAATGATAGGTGCGTCAGTCAGTCAGTGAGAAGTTTCAAAATATGTAGCCTACATAGATTTGAATATGATGTTTAGTCATACTTTACCTGGATGCTGTGTGGTTCAGCTTATTTTTCTTGATCTGTCAGAACTACAGCCGTGAAAACCAGTTCTATTTCTACGTTTTGACTCAGTTAACCCGTAATAGGTCGCACGTTGGTCTTTTCCCCAACTTTTGTAAATATTTAGCTGGCCATTTTGTTTGAGGGTAATTGAACAGCTGTTGATACTTCTGGTAGCTGTTAGTTGTTATAACTGTCATTGTGTTGAGTGGTTGTTATTTCATTTTCGGGTTATTTATTAGTGCTATTGGGCGTTCTTTGTGGTGTTGGTCTTTTCAACCATCGCGCGCCTAATTACGCTAGTCATTTTTACTTACAACATCTTTAAAAAACTTTTTGTTTTGTGCCAGTATTATTGTTCCTTTCATCATAAATAATTATTTATTCTTTTAAACTTAATCTTACGATTTTTTTATTTCATTATTATTACAGTGTGTTTTGTCTATTTCCATTTTTGTTTCTAAGAAACTGTACTTATTTTGTACATAAAATGGCTGGTTTACTTGATCGTAATAACTATTGTGATATTTATTTTGTAAATAAAGCCTTAGACAAAATCTCTGACTATGGATCTGAAATACGTGGGGACGAAACAGAACAGAAGGACGTTCCAAAAGAATCAGAACATCATACAGTCACAGATACAGAGGCTGCCATCCGAAATATTCGGTTAGAGTTTTAGCATATACTGTTGTTTTTTTTTTGTTTTTTTACTGTTGTTGTTTTTTAAAAATAGAAAACAAAAACGCAATGTAGCAAGTGTTTTGCTTGGCCTATGTGGGGAAAGAACATACTGTTGTTATTTTTTGTGACTGTGCTACAGACAACGGCGCTAACGCAGATGAGTATTCTGACACTGAATAACTCTGATATTGCCGGCCGCATTGGTGTAGTTGGTAACGTGTTCGCCTCTCATCATGCGGTCCTGGGTTCGAATACCACTTAGGCACGGCATATTTTCATACGTTACAAAAACAATTTCATCCTCCATTGTAAAAAAGTTACACCCCAACGTCGTCACTAATGACCGTTGTAGTTGATGCGACGTTAAACAAATAAATTTAAAAGAAACTCTGATATTTATTACTAGAGACTATAGTTTAGCTTCCTATTTTTTATGTACTTTTTATAACGGCTATAAACTTTAATTACTTGTGAGAAAATAATGCATCAACATGGAAATACGAAAGTAAATTCAGATTAAATTCAATTATTTTTCCATTACAAAACGTTTTAAATGCTGCGAATTACATGAGTAAAATTAAAAATAAAATACGAACAAAAAATTAAAATATATTATTACTATTTATTTGTGTTTTTCAATCAAAATAACAACTAGTTATCGTAATGTTAGGTTACCGAGTAGAAGGCGGAGAAAAGATTGACGCGCGACCACTAACATGACCTAACATATCGTACCCTATTAAGGATTAAAAAAAAGATTAAGACAGAAGAAAATGGAAAAATGGATGTGTAATAACAATTATCAAGAGCGGCCTACCTAAAAATTAATATTATTTCACTGTATAAGCGAAACTCTTAAGTTCAATGAACCGAATCTAGTATATCAATATTGCATAAGGAGAGAGAGAATAAGGGCTCAATGCAAGGTTAGGGATACTGATAACCTTTCATACTCTTCATTCTCATAGGAAAAGTAAACCAATCAATTCATTTAACATTTTTTAATTTATAGTGGTTAAGAACAAAATTAAATAACAAAAAGTACTTCTTTAATAATACTACTTTAAAATTGTGTGGTCACTGATAACAAATAGGTCAAAATAAAAAAAGTTGATAGCAGTAAATTTTTTAACTAGTAGTTCAAAGTACTCACTGCTTTGTAACTAACTCTACTTTGTAGTCTGAGCAAAAGCGTGATTAAAACACAACACCTTTTAAACAGTGACTGAATCAGAATAAAAATAACAAAGTCAACTGGTGAAACGAATAAAAAAAATGTACTGTAATGATAAAACCAAGACTAAAGTACTGAATAAAAAACACAAAGGTAAAAATAACTGGAAAGAATGAAATGGAATTTTTAATAGCTGATTAGTAATTTATGCATTAAAACAGGCGAAAAAATAAAACGATCATTAAAGACAACTGGAATCGGTATCGTCTTACCAAATAATATAACTGCTACAAATTCACTCTATCTCACACTCCCTCATGTTATTAGTATTCCTCCTGAAATAATTTTACAAAAGTAGGGAAAAGAGGAAAACTTCGTTAAAAAAATAAGAAAATTAATGAAAGGAAATGAAATTGGTCTCGGTTTAAGAAGAAAAGTCGTAAGGAGGATAAAAATAGGGAAAACTTTTTCATGAATTTATAGCATTGGTAATTCAGAACACGGAATCCATCAAGAATTCAAATTCATTGCTCAGCTGTTGATTTTCAAGTTATTTTAATCATTGGAAAAATTATTTTAGAGTTACTTCAATCAGCTTATTTCTAAAAAAATTCAGATTGTTGAAAAAAGTTAAAAAATGAATTACGAAGTTTTTCAATACATTTTCCTAAAATCAATTAAGGTTTACAGCTCATTAAAAAAAACATGGAAAATGAGAAGTAGTTTACCTTCCAGTCTGAAGAATTTGATGATCCGTTTAGAATGTTTTGAATTCAATTACTGACCAGCAGATAACTTCCTTTAGCTTTTCATATTTTGTTTACAGAAATTTTTTATCGTAAAAAAACTAATTTTATTGGTGGAGTTTTAGCGTGAGTACACATGAATTTCAATAAAATCATCCAGAGGTGATTTTTTTTCAAAATGACAGATGTCAGCTGGTCACCCTAATAAATCGCTCGTCTAACCAATGTTACTAGATTTGTGTTGTTAAGGTCATCAGTCGAAAGGCTGGTTTAAACATCTAGAGGTTTTATTAAGTAAAATGAGAAGTAAGGTGGTTTACCTTCACCTTTCTCAATGAGTTGAAAAGTATGCTTATCAGCAAACCAGTCCCTCTGAAAAGCACTTATTTCCCACCCTGCAAATGATACCTTTATTTACCACAGGGTCTAATAATTTCCACAGGATATAATGAAATTCATTACTTTCAGAAGAGATAACTCTGATTAGTATATTTTACAACTATACCTCTTCTGTTCTTAAATATCATTTAATTGGCTGATCATGTGATAAGAAACAGAACTATATTTTATAGCCCTGGAAGTAACAGATTGAATGCAAATAATTTGACACTGCACCTGTCTGTTATTGGTAAGTTACTATATTATTAACCAGTGTTTAAAGTAACTTTCTAGCAGCTTATTGACTGCGTTAGTTTGAAGGCCAATTTGTATTTGAGATAAAAATCAGAATACTGTTTGAGATAATTAAAAAAATCGTATAAATAAATTCATAGTAATTATGAAAATATCTCTAAAAATGCCTTTTAAAAATATTTTTGTTTACTTCTAAATGGTCACTTATCTAGACAACAAATGACTATTTTTAAAATTCCAATTAATTAATTCATATTAGTGTTGTAAACTCATTGTTGTAACGGGAAGTCTAAAAAGTGGTGTAGCTTAAGTTTCCTGTCTAACGAACCGTTGTCGAATAAGTTCATGGCCATGTGATAAAGGTGATGTTCCAATCCGGTGTGATACTTTTTGCATGTTATTCGTACTTCTTCTTTAACTGTACGTATTTTTTAGTTTATTATAAATTTTATTGTAAAAATATTAAATTTTTCGTTGACCTGTTACATTTACGATCGCTTGTTTATACCATTTTTTATGCAATCCTGCTTTATACTGACATGTTTTAATGCATTCTGTTGTGTAAACGAAAATAGGATCATGTCTATTGAACTGTGGTGCGCCCACATGTACAGAATAGAGAGGTCTGGGATTATGTCTAGATATTTTAGTAGAAGCACTTTTTTAGCCAATGAGAATGCGTGGTACTATACAGACTCATTTTTTATCTTTTTTATATACGTACGGTCTAATTCTAATATTTAAAGCACAATTTTAATTACGTATATAATATTTGATATACCTAATAATAACAATTTTAAAAACTAAGATAAATATATTTTTTTATGAAGTAAAAGTTTCTTTCTACAACGCGAAGGTCCCGAGTTGGATTCCCGGCTAGGGTCTGGAAATTATTACAAGTCAAAACCAACCATTCTATTCAGATAACCCACCGTAGTTACTAATAAACATGCTTTTGATGCGAGTTTAATAAATTAAAAAAATAAAATAAACTAATAAGCTTTTTAGTGTTCTGTAATTTAAAACTTCCGTTTTCAGACACTTAATCATTTTAGAAAATGTCATATCTAATTTAAAGAAATTTCTAATTATTAAAAATTTGAATAGAAATAATTTTACGCAAAACAAACGGTGTTACACTCAAACAATTATAAATATTCATGAAGCTAAAATTTTTATTGCACTGAATAAAAACTCTTCCTTTTATCATTAAGTCCAAAATGTTTATTGAATTTTCAAAAAGTAAACTCCAATTCACTCAATTTAACTTTGTATTCTTCAACTTTAAAAAATTATCACGCTTAATAAAGAAAAAAAGTTTTTCCTTTAAAATTTTAAATTAATACCAGCTCTGCGTAGGATAATTATAGCTAATTAAAAGGCTTGAAGACAAATTAATATAATAACTAACAATATAATTTAATAGAAGCATGTATTTAATATGTGTCCAAAGTCAAAGATAGATGTAAAGAGTCATATAATTTCCCTAGGGTGTCGGACGGTTCATCATTTCCCTCTTGTGGTCGTAAATGAGTTGAATCACAAAACTAAATTAAATTTGACTCACAATTAACCCGTTTCCGGGTTTCATAACTCAAATGGACATATACAGAAACATTTAAAACTACTGACAATGTGACAGAGTTTAACTAATTATGTTACGACTAATATAATGTTACATACAAAATATCAAAACGAATTATTAACAATAAATTATATAGGATACATGTTGGTTATAATTAAATTACATAGGTTCAAAATAATTTCATACACATTTAATTCTTGTTCGTTTTTTTAAATTAAATATTTACATTTAGTGAGAATATTAAGACACACATTACGAGGACTGTTCAGAAAATAACAGAAATTTTTTTAATATCGCTGGTTTGGAGAGTCCGATTGGCAAGATTTTTTTTATTATGTTGGTAAACACACCCCTGAAGTATAATTAAAATTTCAGTTGTATTCATTGTTTACTTTGTCTGTAGCAGCCGCTAAGGTTAGACGTGTTTTTATGAGTTGGGCGATTTTCATTTGTTTGGCCTTTTAAGGTTCTCTTTATTTTTGGAAATAGGAAAAAGTCACACGGAGCCATGTCTGGCAAATATAAAGGCTGGAGCATCGTTTTTTTTTGGTCAAAAATTCACAAACAAGCAATGAAGTGAGAGCAGGTGCATTATCGTGGCGCAAAGCCATGATTTGTTTTGCCACAAATCCGGGCGTATTTTCGGGTTGCTTCACGGAAACGGCGTTGAACTTGTAGGTAGTACTCCTTATTGGCCGTTTGACCTCGTGGCAAGAATTCGGGATGCACTATGCCATTAAAATCGAAGAACACAGTGAGCATAACCTTTACGTTCGACCGCTCTTGTCGAGCCTTTTTCGGTCTTGGCAATCCAGAATGCCTCCACTGGGACGATTAAGCCTTAGTTTCGACGCATATCCATAAACCCATGTTTCGTCACCTGTTATAACATGTTTCAGTAATTCTGCATCGTGTCGTTGACTTAATTTAGTGACTCCTGAGCAACTTCTTTTCGCCGCTCTTTTTGTTCAAAGTTCAACAATTTTAGAAAAAATGTTTCTGCCACGCGTTTCATACCCAAAACATTCAAAAAAATTTTATGGCATGAGCCAGTTGATATCCCAACATCATCACTGACCTATTCTGATTGTGATGCGGTGATCGCTCATAACCATTTCTTTCACTTTTTCCACGTTTTAATCGGTTGTTGATGTGCTGGGGCGTCCGGGGCGTTCGTCATTTTCAACGTATTCACGGCCGTATTGGAAACGCTTATACCACTCGTAAACCCTTATTTTATTCATAGAAGGCTCACCAAAGGTCTTTGTTAACATTTCATACACTTTGTTGCACTTTATTTCGTTTTGTACGCAAAATTTGATAAAAATACTTTGCTCCATTATTTTTAACAAACGAAAATCGCCAAGCTCATTAAAACACGTCTACCCTTAGCAGCTGCCACAGACGAAGTAAACAATGAATACAGCTGAAAATTTATCATACTTCAGGGGCATGTATACCAACATTTTTTTTTTTTTAGCTTTTATTTATTATTGGGGACTGTACATTATTTACAACTACCTAATCTGATCGCTGCTTTGCTGTATTATTTGACGTGACTTTGAACAGGGACCCCCAGTAGAGTTTGTTCACGGATGGCTGTCAGCTGGTCACCATACAAAGTCGCTTGCCCAACTGTTGTTACTTAACAAATAATAGCGACTTTCTACCAGCTGACTGACTGGGCTGGCCCGAAGGCCGTATACCAACATAATAAAAAAATCTTGACAGTCTGACTCTCCAAACCCGCGAAATTTAAAAATTCCCGTTATTTTCTGAACGGACCTCGTATTTCTTTTTAGTTTTAATTTATATTAAATATAAATTAAGCTAAAAATAAATAAAACGAATTTTTAACTGTCGGTAACCGTCTTAATTCAAATAACCATAATTTCGATAGCTGCACGTTATGCTTGATTTTTTGGCATGACTTTTATATTCGTAACTTTTGAACGAGAACAAATAGTGATGGGTTTTCATACATAACAGTCGGCTGGTCACCATATAAAATCTCTTGCCCAACCAATGTTATTTAATTATGCAAAGTAACTTTTTACCAACTTACTAACTGGGCTGAGCTGAATGTCAAAAAAATAAAAGTAAATCTTAACTGCCTATATAGCGCATTGGTTCGAGCTCTAGATTACACTGAATTAAACCGCGGAAGGTCCTGGCTTTGATTACCAGTTTGAAGTAGTTTGATTACCAGTTTGATTATCAGTTGGAATGGTCCATTGCTTATATGGTCGGAGCGCTGTTATGTGTGTGTTAAAAACACTGACTCCTGCTATTAAAATAAAAGTTTATCTTATTGTAGGCTGTATTGTACTTCTGATACTTTCAGAATTTAAATATTAAGGTTTTGAAGTTTAAAAGTTTGAAAATTTTGATTAATGTTTGAAGTATGAAGGTCTGAAATTTCAAAATGTGATGTTTGAAGGCAGCGGTTTGAGTTTTAGTTTTCTCAGCGACCTGGTGGGTTGTGGGAAAAGTTAGGTACATGATCTTGAAGTACTTTAAAAGGATCACAAAAAATATTTTGTTCACTTTTTCGCTACGATGCACCGTTTAGGAGATAAAACAAATTCCTCCACCTTTGGGGAGGAGGTGCAACCCAAAATTTTTGGGTTACCACATTTATATTTAATTTTGAACGCTGAATAACATGCTGCTGAAATGTTTGTAAAATTTAAAAGTTTTTGATGAAGTAGCACTCCCTATAGGAACCCGACTTAAAATTAAAAAATTACCCGTGATGGCGAGGGTAACTATACTTTGTTTTCCCCATTGTCAAAATAAAAGTAGACTATACCTTTAACAAAATATAACTGAACAGTTACAAAATAATATGTACGAATAAATAAAGGGAAATTACAAATGGATTTTTATTTTTAAAAAATTGAATGAAAACCTATAATTCTTTTAAAATTTTCAGTTCATTCCGACTGAATAATTCTATTTCGTTATTGTATTGTAGGGGTAAATTTTGTGCATGCAACCGCATTTTCAAGAGAGTATATTCGTTGATAATGTAACAACCCATTCATTTTCTGATGTGTAGTGTCAAATAAAACCACATTCTGCTCATGAATTACTATTCTATGTATTATTGTTACTGCTGTATATTGTTCAATTTAGCTTCAGTATAGTACCAACTGTAATTCACTTCGTAAATTACAAGTTAACTCTTATTGCTAGTATATTCATTTTCATTTTTTTTTAACTTAAATTTTCATTACGTGACGGAATATTGTTGGATATTATAGTTCATACGTAACAATAATTACAAAAAAGAAAATTCTATTCATATTTACGACCCACCAAGTTGGTTCTAGAGGTAAAGTCGTTGCACAGCTGATTTTTGGAGGTGAAGGTTCCTGGTTTAAATCCTAATACAAGTAGTTACTTTTATACGGATTTAAATACTAGAGAGTGGTTACCGGTGTACTTTGATGTTTGGGGTTCAATTAACCATACTCTCTCAGGAATGGTCGGCCTGGGTCTGTACAAGACTACATCTTATTTACACGTCATATACATCATCCTTATCTCATTGGTTCATGGGGTTACTCATTGTTATAAATTGAACAGGTTGCAAACATTAGGGTTAAAAAAAAATAACTACAAAAACACAACAAAACTTTCTTGTAGCGTTCTAAACCAACGATTTTCTAAGATATTGTGACATCGGAAAGGAAAGAGTGTTCGAGTGACATCGGAAAGGAAAGAGTACACTCTTTCCTTTCCGATGTCACAATATCTTAGAAAATCGTTGGTTTAAAACGCTACAAGAAAGTTTTGTTGTGTTTTTGTTGTTATGTATTTTTTTAACCCTAATGTGTGTAGGTTGCAACCTGTTCAATTTATAACAATGAGTAACCCCATGAACCAATGAGATAAGGATGATGTGTATGACGTGTAAATAAGGTATAGTCTTGTACAGACCCAGGCCGACCATTCCTAAGAGAGTATGGTTAATTGAACCCCAAACATCAAAGTACACCGGTAACCACTCTCTAGTATTCAAATCCGTATAAAAGTATACTTGTATTAGGATTTGAACCAGGAACCTTCACCACCAAAAATGAGCTGTGCAACGATTTTACCTCTAGGACCAACTTTGTGGGTCGTAAATATGAATAGAATTTTCTTTTTTGTAATTATTGTTACGTATGAACTATAATATCCAACAATATTCCGTCACGTAATGAAAATTTAAGTTAAAAATAAAAATGAAAATGAATATACTAGCAATAAGAGTTGATAAGAGTTAACTGCACCACGATATAGACTAATAGTTGTGCTTCGTTCATTTTAGTCAAAAATTTGTTTATCTGAAACCTTTCAATTTATCTCTAAGGTTGTCATAAACTGTATTGTGATGATGCCACATTTTATCCAAAAATTACATTCAAGCTTCTTCCACTTGGCCGCACCTACAATTTTTATATTTTTTTCAAACCTTTGCAAAATAATCTCATTGGTAACACGATCCATCTAAGGACCTGAAAATAAAGTTGCGAATCCATGTCTAGAATGAAGTAGGATACAATGGAATAATTTGTAATTTTGCAAATTATTTTATAATATTATTATTTCATAATAAACGATAAGAACCTAGCTTACGTATATTGGTTTGGGCTTCAAAAATAATAATCCTTGCTTTCTTGAAAGAGGTTGAAATTCTCATTTTTCCGAGGTCGTCAATACTACGTAATCCGATGGGTTTGTACGTTATCACCTATTTCGGTGTTAGATCATCTGGCATTCGCAATTATTTGATATCACCTCTGTTACATTAAACTCATGCCAAAAATTTTCATTTTTTATTATCTAGCAATCGATTAAAGATGTTCAAAATTTCATCTTGGCATCTTCTGTTCGTGCCATTTACTAAGAAATCATAGTTCAGCACTGTACCTTCACATAAGAGACATCTAATCCCAAGTGAATTAAGAAATTTATTCTAGGGTTTTGTAATTCAAAATTACTTTGATTCTAAAATGATCAGTGCTCCAGAAACACATTTTATGTTTTAATTATGCGGTTAAATTACACAAATATAAACTGACCTATTCATGTAAATTCCTTTTCTCTGATTATTATCAGTTCGGAGTCCTGACGGGATTATAAGTATTAAGTGTATTAAAATTTCAGTAGCTTTGTGGGGTAAATATTGTACAACATTAAAATTAAAAACTATCTTAATTAGTTTTTGTTTTTTTGAGGAATAAAACTTTCCATTTATTTCAAGATTCAAAAGATTTATATATACTGTTCAAATTCTCTAAATTGTTCAACGTTTATTTCATAGCTAGTCTTTTATGGCTGCATTCACTAATCTGTTGTTATTATTGCAAGTGTTATTTTGCAAGTTGGATGGCAGTCCTCTCAACTGCTGTCTCTGTAAGTACATTTTGTTGGTTACAAGAGAAAAGTACAGAAGCATAGTCAATTGTTTCGTCTTCCTGCAGGAGATACGTACGAAACCAGGAAGCGAGAAAGGTTTACTTCTACTCGCTTCATGTTCCTTTACTAAAACCAACCATGTTCAACGCTTTGTCTGCTTTGAAGTAACCAAGATAAATACCCTGTACCCGTCCCATTTTACCTTACTACCTTCTCGTATCCACCCTTCAAATGATGTGGAGGTTATGAGTATAATTCTCTCCTTTTCCCCTGTTTCAACCGACTATATCACGTCATACTGCGGTACAACTCCTCCACTTCTTACCCCATTTAATCTTCTTCTTATTTACCTTTTACATCTAATATAACACATACATTTCCTTAATTTCAACACGCGTGTTGCAACTGTAATATTTTAATTCACGCAATGTAATTAAATCTGTACATCACACAACAAAGTGGTGGTGAGTATTTTCGTAATACATGAGTATACAAACTGTTTACTAATTAGGTAATGCAACGTATACGTAATTCACTCCATACAAAACAACAATTCAAGGAACGAACTACGTAAAACGATAGGCCTACTAAAAAAATTGGTGTGAAACGCACACGTCTTTCTCTTACCAATGCAAATAATGAACAATATAAACTAAAATCAGTAACAAAACATTAGAAATAAACAAAATAAACTAACCTCAAAAACATAATCTTATTTCAATCAAGTGAATGATGGAAAATGAAAACCAACCTTAGTTTGGCTTAATAATAGTACGGAAAATCAATTTACACTAAACTATGCTCTGTAAAGAAAACACTTGAAATAAAAGTTGAAGATCTTTTAATTTCCTATAAATTTGTTTATATACACTTTTGTCGTAAAATGATTAAGAGTAAAATTTTAAAAGAAATCCATTTTTTACAGATTTTCATATACAAAAACAGAAAATCACTCATTACCGTTAAACTAAGCTTTATACAAAAAAATATTTGGAATAAAAGTAGTAGACTTTTAAACTGTTCACAACTTTTATTATATACAATTATGCGCTGAAATGCATATTAAGCTCGCAATCTTAAAAAAAACATTTTCCAGAGAGAACAGCCTTCTCAAGAATTTCAGCAGACATAACGCCTACCCTATCAAGTAAAGCATAAAAAATGTAGTGAGGCGATTTTATAAAAAAATCGTGTGAATTGTTTATGAGGAAATCACAACAATGTGAAAAATGACACGAAAGATGATACAGCAGTCTTGCGACTGCTGATTTTTTTTACTGTTTTTGTGTAATTTAAAAACACAAGAACTGTTAAATTTTGTCTTCAACAATTTTAGTTAAAGATACATGTCTTATTAAAAAATCTAAGCGAAAATAAAATACTGATGAAAATAATGAGAAGGTAATATTTAAATACGTTTTAACGATACAAAATTAAACCATTTAAATGATTGTACCGAGGATGGAAATTGCAATATTACTCGTATACATACAGTTTACAAATAGAAATTACTGACGGATAAATCTCGTTATGATTCATAAAACACTGTTTTACAACAACATAAATGTTAATAAAATAATGCTTTAATGTTAACTAAGCATAACTAGGTACCATAAATTTTGCTTCCGTGGTTTAGTTAAGCAGTAAAAAGTAATTTATGAATAATGACTATAAATTTACAAAGTTAACTGAGATAAAACATTTATTTTCTAAAAAGTAATAACACTATAAATTTTCCATTTAAAAACTGTCATAATATCTGTAATTACATAACACTATTTTATGAGAGAAAACTATTTTAGTTCAATTAAGGAATAAATACTTCAAAATTATTATAGTTGAACATTTTTATAAAATTACCCTAAATGAACTAACAAAATTTATCTATAAATGATATAATTATTAACAAAACATAATTTTCAAAATTTTAAATCATTCCAATGAATTTTATGACTTTTTTAATGTGATTTTTCTAAAGTATTTTCCAGAATCACTTTCGGAAACAGAATACAAAATTACAACTGTACCGATTTCTTAGTAGAACCTCTCCTTTACCAATTTCTTCAGAATTCCTGCTGTAAAAATCATTATTTAAACCAGTTTGGACTTACAGAGTCCAGTTATTTGGCTCAGCAAAATCCAGTAATCTTAATCATTTACAGACATTCCAATCAAAATTTTACGTTTAATATCAAGAACTCCGTATTACGTTAACAGTGACACTCTAAACTTCGATTTCAGATTTCTACAGTTAAAGAGGTAGCACAGTCATATTATAAAAAATTCTTTTCAAAATTACTACCGAATCCGAACCCTCTACATCAAGGACTTCATCGTTTTTAGAAGGTAAAAGCGATGAAGTTCTTGATGCAGAGGGTTCGGATTCCCAGGAAGGCTGGGAATCCAGCCCGGGGCCGAAAAAGAAGATGGAGAGAGATCTCCTCTTAGAAAAACTGCTAAAGAAAAAGCAGTAAAAAATTAAAATAGACAAATTTATCGTATTTAATACTTAATTGCATACCAAAAAGATATACAAATTGGTATCAATCTTTGTCTTTGAGTTTCATTTTTCATGTTACTTTTTTATGTACGTATCACATTTTCTAGTTGTCGTATTTTTGTGTACTGTTAAAAATTTTAAATAAAAGATATAAAAGAAACTTAAGAAAACAAAATGTTCTTTGCTTAATATTTTTTATTCACTGAATGGAATGGACAGTTTTTAACGTTTTTCCTCGAAAGTACATAGTAAACTTATAGAGGTAATCTGAACCCCAAAGCATCCCGAGGAATTCTGCCGTCCGGGAATGGCAGTCATAATGTGACTTCCTATAACATTAGCGTGACGTACCCGAAGAGTCTTGCTTCCTTTTTGATAAAGTACCTTGAGATCGACCAATCGAGCTCTCCACGGAAATCCCAACCGTGGATTTGAACCACTTGCAGTGGTTCAACTGTGTTGTGCCTATGAAATGTTTATTGATTATTATTTTAAGAAAGATTATTTTAACCAAATTACATTTATTGTTCTTCTTCTCAGGATGCCTCACCGTTCTGAAGGTTGGCAACCTCATGCTTACTTTATTGTTAACAACTAGGTATCCGAAACAAAATAATCTTCTGAGTTTTTGTTAAATCATACTCTCAGGTTGGCCATCCATAAAACTCTTCTGCGTCCTGGTTCAAATCTACTGTCAATTTTCCCTTGCAGAATGCGTTGAGCAATTCATATCTGCGCTCATCCCGCATGATATGTTCGAGATATTGCAGCTTTTGCAACTTCACTATGCTGACCAATCTGCTACCTTGTTCATTCGACATAGCACTTCCGCATTAGTAATTTTCTGAATCAAGATATTCGGAACATTCCTCTATACAGCCAAAATTCGAACGCTTTCAATTTGTTTTAATTATTTTAATGATTTTTGTTAAATGTTTACTGTCATAGTTATTAATATATAATTCATTTATTCTTATTAAATAATCTTTGTATAAAATATTGATTTATTAAGAAGAAAAACTTTATATGGTGACTTTAAATCTGACAAAATCGAAGAGCGAACATTAAAATTTTATGTAAATGGCCAAAGGCCTGAATTAATGTCAAAATCATTTAATAACTTATTAATTAACGTAACTTACATTGAATAAGTGAATTTTATTGAACAAAGGAAGTGTTAATCCATCTGAATTTATTTAATAATTGATAAATATTATTTTCTATACGAATTTTAGATTAAAGTATAAATGTAACAAATTAATCATCTAAGGTGGAACGTTACACAATGAACCTTCAGCTCTGAAAATCAGCTGTTTTTAAGGCGATGACTTTACCACTAAAGTAAAGTGGCTGTCACTGACATGTAATATATAATATATTTATTGATGATTAAATATTTTTAGAATAATAGTTTTCTAATGGCTGACATTAATTTTACGGCATAGACTAAAACAACTGTTAAACATAGTGAAGGTGTTATTATCAGCTATAAAACTATGAGTAAATGCTGTTAAAATAAATGTACGTTCACCATTATGTACAACATTAACGATAAAAACGTATTGCTATTTAAATTATGTGCAGAATATTTACTGCGCCATTTGAGATAGTGAACGAAGAAACTTGAGGGTTAAACAAAGACGTATTTTAATACTTCATCAAGGTAATTGCTTAAGTATATGATGTAGTTTGATAAAAATAAAGGGATATAAAACCATATTGCTCTATAAACATAACCGTAAGAAAAAAAAATTCAATCTCGAGATTTGCGGTTAATCAAGGGTAGATCGGGTGTAGTTACACCATAACAAGGTGCGGTAGGATAGGTACGTAATACGTGCATCATGTGCGGTTGAGAGTATAGCTCATTACTATTTGAATAACAGGCGAACCACATCAAGTGCCGGGGAATATTAAGGGAAACATAAACTTGGCGACAACAACGTACATACGACGTCTATACGAAGAGAGGTTAACTTGAACAGGGAGAAGTAATATTAAGGGAGTGAAGAAGGATAGGGGTCGACTCGAGATAGGTTATTCTACTACCTTACCCTTACTTTACTTCTCCTCCTCTTTTCGAAAGGTGTGTAGGTATGGGTGAGCGCTTGTCCTTATTTCACGTGTCATTGGGCCAAACCTCCCTTCAAATTATCTCTCTCTCCGAAGCTTACTCTCTCTAATTCTATCTTCCTGCAAAACTCTCATCTCCCGATATTTTACTTCAATAAAGTATAATAATATTTAATCGTAGTATTTAAATTATTATGGACAAATTCATAGACAAATACAAATAAATTAAACTACACAATTTTTTTTCTAACATCCGAGATTATTTACAATCAGTTTAAAAACAGAAACTATAATTAAATAACATGAAAGTGTTCACATGACGAAGGCAATACCCAATGGTATTACTTCGAAAAAAAAAATTAGTTATTACTGACATTTTTGCAAACATTAACTAGATAAAACATGAATAACAGTAATAGAAAAGGTAACAAAATTAAAAGCGGTAATAGTAGAATGCATAGAGAAAGAAGATGATGTTGATGTTGATATGGAATACAATTATTTATTATGTAGGTTAGTCGGTAAATCTAAATGGAAGGTCAAGCAATTTTATTCTTTTCAGTCGTGTTACGTCTTCGCTATTATCAAGTAAATTAAGCGCCAAAGAATTTGAGTGAGCTGTTAATTTTTCTTAATATTTAGAACTTAGCTGCGTCATTTCTTCTTTCACGGTGTTGACACGTAAGTCCCTATGCAACGCATCATTTTTTGTCACATACCATGTAGTATTTGTTATAATCCGTAAAACTTTCGACTGGAATCGTTGGATAATAGCAAGATTCTATTACGCAGCTGATCCCTAAAACGATATGAATCTGAAAACTTAATTTGTTGCTATTGTATAGCCCTCAGAAAGGTTTTTTTCTTAGTAACGTGCAGTTCGTTTTTGAATGTTTATCTCGCTATCTTAAACCTTCGTTTAGTTTACTCATACAGTATTTTTAATGGGTTTTCAGGATACAGTTGAAACTGTGAATTTAATATTTTTGCAGGTATCGATGCAAAATACCTCACATTTTCGATTTAGTTAATAAATATATTATTTTTAGTTTAAAATTATATATGTAAAATTACGCGTAGATCGTAACAGTAAATGGAAACATTCAATCAAGAAATGCATTTATTGTAACAGACGAAAATAAATCTAAATAAAAATCTAAAACAAAATCATTGAATTGTTTACTTTTATGTTATTAGTAAAGATAAATCCATGTATAGGTTGCAAATAAAAATAATTCTATATAAAATGTAACATACAGTCGTAAATAAAGCACGTCGCACAGGAAATCAACCCAGCTGGAGAGATACTTTCTAATTGCTCAGCATTGAATGTGTTAAGTTCAGATTTGAAGAACAGCCAGTAATTCCAAAATAAATTATTCAAAGTTACCAATCCAAAATTCTCAGAACACTAACAAATTCAACATGATGCACTTCTAACAAATTGATACACACACAATTTATTCATACCAACAGTAAAAGATGAAATATTAAAATTCTCTTAATCATATGGTACGAAATTAGACAATTAACCCAAATTTTTGGCATTGAACTTCCTAGATAACACAGAAATACTCAGAAGACTACGACGAAACATCCAATAGATATTTTTTTAAAGTATCTAAACAAATTAAGTAACTCATAATCAAGAGGAGCTTTATCGATGGGTGAATCATCCAATTTATTCACGTACAGAAATTATTAGTAATTAAGTCATAATAATGTATTTATTGTTCTTCAGTAAACAGAGACAAAATTAGAAGAACAGTATAAAATGAATGAAATGTAAACACAAAAGTTTATTTAGTTCAAAATGCATTGAGGAGCTAATTATTTCATATCCAAGAATTTATCAAAAACTTATATAATCACACATCAAATTACGATACTCATCTGTTTAAATTTGAATGAAATATATTACAACAAAATTATAAAATAAGAATAATTTGATACTGAATAAGAAACAATGTATGGCTTTAGGTGTTTCAGTAATCCGCTTTGGTGATGGCCTACATCGAATATAACAGACCGTTTGTATATTTCACTGCTAAGTGGAGGGGTGGTTCTATGTTGATTCAAAGTAAGGATCTGGAAATAAACCAAAATTAACATGAAATATTCTAATTATTCAAAACTCGTGAGGAAACTTATATTGTTTTTTAAATTAAACAAATGACAATAATTTAAGTAAAATAAATAATATATAATATAAATTGTTTTGTGAACCAGATGAAAACGTTGTAACACCTAACTGTAGGTTCGTTCAGGATCTGGGTTTAATAAATAATAAAAAGACTTCATTTAAACTTATAACAACCATACTGATACAATTAATTATCAACTTAGACTACTAACTAATACAATTAGATTACTTCAATTAAATCACTTACAAAACTTCAACTTAAACTAAACTTGACTATAAGTGAGTCACTTAAAAATTAAAAAAATGGTTAATCTGTCCACAACTACTTAATATCGCTCATACGCACACACACTATTAATGTAGTTCAAAAACGGTCCAATAACGACAATATTCGAACGGCCCGAAAATACTTTCCATTCACAATTCAATTTACTGACTGACTCACTACAAAGGCTTTAACTGTTTTTATACCTGCGATTAATAGTTTTCCTAAAAATAGGGATTTTTATTGCAATTTCACCGGTTTACCAGAATATAGAAGGTATAAAACTATAAACGAAAGTTTCTGCTAGTTTCGAATTCCGAAAATTCCTATTCAAATCATTCCATTCTTTGCTATCCATCATCCTTCTTCAATACACAACAATTCATAGAATACACAGTGTCTTACAAATTAATACGTAATTTATTATTCCCTTAGCCATTTATAAAATGTCACTGTACCATGTTACAGAATGATAACGATTTAATTGAAAGTATTTCTTTAAAAAATATATGATATTAAATAAAATAAATTTAACATTTTTTGTTAATAACAAAGATGGTATTTCATAATTGTACGCATTTGAATGATATGATTACTCATAAATGTATATCATGGGAATTTTTAATAAAATATAAATGACAGTAAATTGACGTTCTGTATAAAAAATAATTTTCATTTGCCCGCATTAAAAAAAATCATTTTTTTGGCAAGATAGGTTAATTATAACTTTTCCACAATTTCAGTCTTTAAACTTTAAAAAAAGGAAAAGATGTTTTAAACATTGTCAATTAAAAAAATATTACGGGCGAAAAAGTTTTGAAGTTTAGAATTCCCCGTGATGAAGATTCAGAACTTTATAACGAAATTAATATTCACCCTAAAACGTATACTTTCTAAACGTTCTACTCGTACATTTAACTACACCTTCTTGAGAGAAGTATGATATGAGTTTACTTTTGCCTTCACTAAGTTTTGATTCGTCCATACATTTTGAAGTTCTAAGAATCATTTTAGAAAAAGAAAAATATCTTCCTTAGGTACTGAAATGTAAATTAAAGCGTATACAAAGTTAAAATATTTCACTTAATTTAATTTCCCTTAACTGTTGAAATAAAAGAACACTCAAAATCTAACGGCACCTAAATCATTAATTTTGGTCAACACGGTAGAAAATAATTTACTAAAATTTAACGATTATTAGTTTAATTTAGGCCTACATTAAATTAATTTAATTTTTGATATGTTTTATTTAATGGCGTACATAATGGTTAAGTTGTCCTAAAATAACAGAATTGTCATATAAATACAGTATGAGAGATGACCTCCTCCGTGGCTCCGTGATTAGCGTGTTACGCTGCAACATGGAAGTTTCTAGGTTAAATTTGGTAGAATTATTACTTAATTTAAAGTCAAGTTCAAGCTTACCGTTCGTTAACCCAAAGTAATCTTTCAGTTTCTAAGCTGTTAATGCGACTTTTAATTGTGTAAAATATTAAAGCAGATGTAGAGACAATGTTTTTAAATGCCAAATGTCTGTACGTTGCAATCTATTAAATTTAAGAACAATAAGCATCCTCATGACCCAGTGAGATGAAGACGAGGTACATGTCGTGTAAATGCGGTTTAGTCTTGTACTACATTTTTTTTTTGTTTAACGTCCGATTGTTCTGCAATTACTGCTAATGCAGACGTTGAAGGATGAAATGATTTTTAGTAACGTATGAAAATAAGCAATCTCTGAATGAGATTTGAACCCTGATTCTTGTACTACAGATTCAGGGCAACCATTCCTAAAAGAGTATGGCTCATTGAACCCCAACCATCAAAGTACACCGGTAACCACTGTCTAGTACACAAATTTGTATAAAATTAATCACCTTTACTAGGATTTGGACCAGGAACATAGTATTTCTGAAAATCAGCTGTTAAACAGCTAACTTGCGGCGACAACTTTAACACTAGACCAACCCGGTGGGTGAAGAGTGACAATATTGACAAAGAATTTTTGAAAATATTTCTGTGTCCTAGAGGTAAAGGGTGTTAACTCCAATTTTGGTAAAATTAAGTTTGAAAAACAGCAAGAAAGCTCAATAAAAGTTACCGTAACCACATTAACTCCACTCTTATATTATATGATGTGGAAGATTTTTAAAATCACTACTATTTTTAACTCTGATTGAATGTATACTCGTTAGTGACAATACGTTATTTTATTTTGAATTATTTAGTTTTTATTATCTTACTGATAGGCCTCGGAATTAGCTTGAATTCTGTAATATTTTCAAACATTGTTGTAAATAAATTGCTGTTTCTTTATCAGAATAAAGTAAGCACAACATATTTTGTCTAAGTTTTGTTTTCGTTTGTTTAACTCAAGTTACATTGGGGGTTAACACTAATCTATTTAAAACGCAGAAAGACGTAAAGAGTATGAAGTCCTGAGGGTGTTCAGGTAGTAGTAGAAGTTAAGAAAGTTGTTGAGTCATTGAAATCTCTGTATCAAAAGCTATTTTATTTGGTTCAAATTTTTTTAAAATTCTCACACCTTCAGTAATGTTTTACAAAATAAAAACTTCATGTTTTCGTTTTACTGAAAAATTAAAACATGGAGTGAACTTCCTTTGCTTCTTAGGTACAGATTTTATGTCAAAAACATTTAATAAATTACTTTTCTGTAATAAGTTGATGTATAAAAACTATACTGAGAAAGACTTTGGCATTACTTATTGATTTTTTTGCTGTTTGAGATAATTATTTGACATAAATTCATCAAAATACTAAAAAAAAATTAATACAATTTTGCAATGTTTGGTTTTAAACCGTTTGAAAAATTTTGCTGAATAAGAAAATGGATAAAAATGTTTTACAGTATACACATACGTGAAAACTGTTTCCAAACCTTTAAAGAAAACGGTCTCATGTTGTACTTGAAGTACAGTACCAACTTTATCCGGACTACGGACTACTATTAATTCAGGCTAAAAGCTGTCCGGTTTTTTCGCTTTTTGGGCAATTCTAGAATAAAAAAGTAACTTAAGATATTTCTGAATGCTCTCTTCAAACCCATAGTCTCATTGTGTAATGAAATTTAAAAATTTATTAAGAAAAACACAAGTGGTAGAATAATAAAAAACATGTTAGCGGGAAGCAGTTAATTCGCAGAACAACCGTGCAATGGAATGGTGTCAAACGTCCTTTTTTATTATTGTTATCCTTAATTGAATGTTCAGTTTGAAAATGGTTTCACAGGCGTATGTAGCTTCTAGTTTTACTTAGTTGTTGAGTCGTGTTTTAAAATTTATTTAGATAGATATATTGCTTATATCATAGAAACTTGAAATGTATAATAAATTATTTTTCTTCAAAAGGTCAAGAAATATTTTTTACCGTTAGCATCCTGATTAAGACCAGTTGATAAATTACTGTATTGAAAATCGACAAAAAGGCGGAGCAGTTTTAGTCTTTTTGTTTTTTATACATTTTTTAAAAGTATGATCGATCCTGTTAGCTCTACAACGGACCGCCTTATTGATGTTAAGGCGGTCCGATGAAAACTACTTTGTTTATCCATCGTACTTATACGAAAACCACAACTATTCAATGAGCAGTCCCTAAAGCTCAAACAATGAACGGGTGCTTGTTACATAGCTTTCGTTGTTATGAAGTAGAACACAATATAATATTATTATTCGTACGTTTATGTAAACTTTATACGGGGTTTCACTCTATAAAATTTCATTAAATTATTTTTAGAACATTTTAATATCAAATGTTAACTGCTACCGAAATAACCTTATAAAGTTTATGATCTTTTATAACAGAGTTTTCTATGAGTTTAAAATCTACCTGTATAATACATTTAACACAGCAAAAAATTGATAATTTTGGAAAACGACATGGAAATAATCTTATAACTTATTATAAAAAAAACATTTAAATTAATATTTTTTTTATTCCTAATAATATGTGTACGTTGCAATCTGTTCAATTCAGAACAATAAGCAACCTCATGACCCAATGAGGTGAGGATGATGTGTATGACGTGTAAATGAGGTGTAGTCTTGTACAAACCCAGGTCGACCACTCCTGAGACATTATGGTTAATTGAACCCCAACCATCAAAGTACACCGGCAACCACTGTCTAGTATTCAAATCCGTATAAAAGTACTACCTTTACTAGGACTTGAACCAGGAACCTTCGTCTCGGAAAATCAGGTGTTAAACAGCTGACTTTGGCGAAGACTTTTACCTCTAGACCAACCCGGTGGGTAAATTAATATTGACATTATTTGTTTGAAATATTTAACATTGTAAATATTATTAGTTTGATCTTATTTCGTGGTTGTTTATAATTTTACTGTAAACCTTTCTGTTCCGATTCGTCTTTCAACTCCTACGTGGATTACCTTGTAGGAGGAGAACGAAGTGTATTATATTTTATTAGGTAATTTTCGGTCTGTCGATTTTTGTAAAATCGTTTGTAGTACTATTTTTTTATGATGGCAGTGATGTAATTAATTTGTAAATCGTTGTGTATTGTTTTGATACGTATGTACAAAGCGGAATTTACGGTTATTCTTAGAATTTTTGACTAAACAGCTTGTAAGCGAGACAAATCTTTTAAATTAATCTCTTAAGGTGGGATTAGCTTCCTTGTGAACGAAATTACATGTAACTAGTTATTGGTGGCAATTGTTAAAATTGTCAAATATTTTGTTTTTTCCGTCCGTCCGTTACATCCAGATGTCAGAAACTACTAGAGATAGCAATAAACGGTTACCGAAATCGTAAACTACACAAAAATTTAATGTGCCGGGATTGAGTTCATCGGAAACGGCCCAAAACCAGAAGTCAAGAAATCAAAATAGGAAATTGGAAACAAAAATACTGTCATTCATTTCCTCTTAAAGAGTAGATACAGATAATAGGTTTGAAGTTCCAGTTTTGACCGGAAGTAACCCAAAACCCGAAGTCCAAAACCCGAAGTGAGAAACTACAAAAGATAATAACAAACGGTTTTCAGATTCGTTATCTACACAAAAAGGCAGTGGGCCTGGACTGGGTTTGAAGTTCTGGTTTTGACCAAAGGTATATGTAGGTAATCTACACACAAAGCTAGTGGCTCTGAATTTGTTTTAAAGTTCCAGTTTCAATCAGAAGTGGCTCAAAACCGGAAGTTAAGAAATCAAGTTTTGAAACAAAAATAGTGCCATTGATATCTCTTAACTACCAGATACAGAAATCATTGGGTTTAAAGTTACGGTTTCGACCAGAAGTGGCCCAAAACCGGAAGTCAGGAAATCGAATTCGGAATTTGGAAACAAAAATAGTGTTATTGAGTTCCTCTTAAAGAGTAGATACATAAATCACTAATGGTTTATGCCGTAAGTCAAAGGTAAGCCTTTCAAAAAATTACCAACACCCATGAGACGCGTTGTCTCATGAAAGGGATTTTTAATCTAATAATTTAAAATAAAACTTAAAATAAACATTCTGTAAGTATTTGCATTTATAAGTTAAATATAACTGAATTACGTATTGCTTTGTATTTATTTATTGCAAGTAAGAAAATAAAGTGAATGCAAACATTCATCTACATAGCGTGTATGAATATTTAGGTAAATCGCAAAAGAATGAGGACGTTAAAAGTAGAATGTTTTTATGAAAGGCGGATAATATACGAGAGTACAAATGTGAAAAGATAAAGACCGTCGAAAGAGCCTTTACTAGACTAAAACACAAGTAAAGAGCGGAAATGGCAAATTGTTTGCCTTTTATCAAGTGCTATTTTGTACTACATTTCAGAAGCATAACACTACATTTTGTACTACGTAACAGAAGCACAAACTTCAACATGTTTTTTTATTTAACGTGTACTCTTACAATATTATATAGAGATACAGATATTATGAAGTACTGTGTACTATTGAAACATGAAGTGCTATATAAGTATGTAAGTCGTATAGAAACAATATATAAGAATTATAAGTTATAAGATACTTAATAATTCCTGATGTTCTATATATTATATTTTTAATAAATACGGTCGTATAATAGTCATTTTAAAATTAATTATTCATCTGGATTTTTACACAATTAATTCGACTTCAAAAATAAATAAAATTTGAGTTCATTCCGAAAGAAAAGGGTTTTTGTAACCAACATATTCAGAAGGCAATACTTTGCATTATATCCCGGCGAACTAGAGACTGGAGATGAGATCTAGACAATAACATCCAAGGTCGGGAATGAGGTTGCCGCTTCGCTGAGTCACACTCTGTTCCACCAAACACCATGTGACTTTTTGTTAGTCAGTTATCCACAATGGGACAACAACGTGACAAATCAGGATACGATTAACTAAAGTCAATTGGCTCTTTGCTGCGTTCAACCGTAGACCCTCTAAAACCCATCCTAGACGAGTATCTTTTGAAAGACAAGAAGGGCCAGACAGCAGAATTAGGGAAGTGCAATAGAACATTTCGAATTCTTGGTATATTATGCAAAATATATACAAAGTAAAGCGTTTAAAAATCCTCAATGACAATGAATAAAAAGAAATACTACAATGCGTCTAGTTCAACTATAAAGATATAAAAAGATTGTTTGCGATTGTACATGACATTTCTTTATTCTCTGATATTTATTATCATACTTCAAAACATCAATATAAAATTTATTTATTAATTATAATAATATAATGAAGTATTAACAATTAAATGTTATAATAATATTGTAATTTATCAATACTTGTTTAATAAAAAAGTAATAAATAAATAAAACTGGTACGGATTTTCTTTCACGTTTCTCCATTCGACTCTTGGTTTAGAAATTTGTATTTTTTATTGAAAACTGCATAAAACTCTGTTTATTTATTAAGTCAATAAATATAAATAAACTAAATTATTTTATGAACGCAAAGCATTCATTCTTCTCAATGTAATATGAAAATAAATGAAACTACATCCAATTTATTTCTTATTATGCATTAGGCTAATATTATGAAAATAGCTTTTTTCAATAACAAATATTTCGAACATAAATCAATTTATAATGAATTAAAATACTGTATGAAAAGTTAATAAACATAATAATAATATAATCTTCGTTCAACGTCTATGAAATCCTAACACAATATTTTTAATAGAAGTTATAGAATAAGATACTAGTGTAAGTTGATAGTTTAGGCTTTAGTTCTAAGAATTCTTTATTATAATTTTCTTAATGTTAATAGAACAATAGCCTAGTCTTGTACTCAATCGCATACAATGAACATGTATGTTTTTTACAGTGTATATGTAAAAGTCTTAGTTCGATTCCCATGTATGTGGAACTAAATAAAATTGTTTTTTAAAAAGTGTCTTGATTGTTTTCGAGACCTAAATGGCGCAGTCGGTAGGACATCGCTTCGAGAAAGTTAATGCATATAATTTTCGTCGATTTTAATCGTTTACGAAGTATATCCACGCTACAACCAACTTTTGTATGTAAGAAGAATTTTATTAGTTTAATGAATAAAAAGTTTCAGTGAATAAAGTGAAAAAGTTAAGTGAAAACAAGTTAATATAAATCTTTAAGGTGAATAAAATTAAAGTATTCAGTGCAACGATACTATGATGAGCATAGATCTAATCATTTTATTACAGTAAGTAATTTGTTGTTTTGTATTAGTGTAGTTAATAATTTTTGTACTAGTTTTAAGATTCATTTTTATCAAAATACTTAAAGATGGCAACCCCAACTTTAAAAAGGGAGTATTTAGACATGATACCCGAATTTACAGGTGAACCTACGATGTTAAATAGGTTCATATCAATTTGTGATAAATTAGTAGCTAAATTTTTTGTAACCAATAACCCAGAGGATTTCCAAAATGAATATTTATTCTCAAACATTTTAACAAAAATAAAAGGACCAGCTTTAGAATTAGTGACCAGTTCAAACAGCTATGCTTGGGCTGATGTTAGACAAAATTTATTATCTAGCTATGTAGATAAACGTGATTGTTTTACTTTAAATTTAGAAATGGCCGAACTTAAACAAGAAGCCGGTGAAACACCTTTTAAATTTTATGAAAAGATTCAAAAATATTTAAATCTACAGGTAGCCTATTTTATTAACAAAGAACCAACAAACGCTAAAGTATTATGTGCATATGTAAACAAATTAGCTTTAAGAGTATTATTAAGAGGATTACATGAGCCTTTAGGATCATTAATGAGAACTAAAAATCCAAGTACGCTGGCCGAAGCATTGAACATGCTCACCAACGACTTTCAGTTTAAACCAAGTAAACATAACCCACAAAGTAAAAGTCAGTTTGTTCATAAAAATCAAAATAATTTTAGTAATAAGCCGCAACAGTACCGAAACCCAAATTTTAATCAAAAACCAGCTTTCCCAGTACAAAGTTACCAAAAACCATTCTATCAAAATCCTAATCCAAGATTTATACAACCACACCAATTCCGTCAACCGTCATTACCTAATAATTCCAATGCCAATATTCCTAGACCAACACCAATTCAAAATCAACCGTATCGTCCTACTCCTATGAGTACATCGACTAGGCAATCCGATGGAACTCCGAGACCGAAACTCTACCAAATATCCGGACATAACTTAGAACAAGAACAGGAGCCACAAGAAAACTTCGACTCTTTCGAATTTCAAACTTTTGAACCCACGGTTAACAATGATCAAAGTAATTATCAGGATAGCCAAACACTAAATTTTGAACAGAACCCTTTTTTAGAAATAGAGGGCCAAATAGACAGTTCGCCATAATGAACCTCCAAGATGAAAAAAATGAATTACCGTATTTTATAGATCCAGCAACTAATTTTAGGATATTAATTGACACCGGGAGCACTAGATCATTTGTCAAAAAATTAATTGGAACAGAAGTTTATAAGAGTAGTTTAAGAAAAGACCCCTTTCAAGTAACCACTGCACATGGAAACTCAAAAGAAAATTTTAGTTGTAGAATCGCATTATTCGGCAAGTTTAAGAGTAAATTTTACTTGTTCGATTTTCATCAAGATTTTGATTTATTATTAGGATTAGATATTATAAGAAATTTGCAAATTAATTTAGACTTCGTTAATAATAAATTAATCTTTAAAGGTAAAGAAATACCTATCTTTTATTTTAATACAGAATATAAAGAAAACGTACAATTAGATAAGTCACGTAAACAAACAGAGCGCACATCTGTTCGTCAACGTGAAATAGTATCTTTTAATATAGAAGGTAGAAAAAAGAGATTTATAAAATTAAATGTAAAGAATATAGTAAATGGAAATGGAGTACTACGCTACAGAAATATATCTGGCCTGGAAATTCCAGAGAGTATAGTACATGTCAGGGATGGTATAGCATTATGTCCCATATTAAATCCTACATTAGATGATAAGAAAGTAACAATAAAAGAATCTATTACGTTAGAAAACTTAAATAATTATTATTGCTTAACGAATGATGATTTAAAATCCGGAAAATATAACGCAAATTTTAATATGATTAATCACCAACCAAAACAGTTAGATTTTTCAAAAATTAGGACAGACCATATGAACCAGGAAGAAAAAATCGCTATAATAAACTTAATTAAAAATTACGAAGATAATTTTCCACACTGAAGGTAGTAACTTGACCTTTACAGATAAAACTAAACATATAATTAGAACTACAGACGAAATACCAGTTTACACCAGAAATTATAGATACCCTGAAATTTACAAAGAAGAAGTAAACAGACAAATTAAAGATATGTTAGACCAAAAAATAATTCAACACACGCGATCACCCTGGAATTCACCAATTTGGATCGTACCGAAAATACCCGACGCTTCTGGCAAGAAAAAATTTAGGTTAGTTATAGATTTCAGAGGGCTTAACTCAAAAACAATAGACGATAAGTTTCCATTACCAAACATCACAATATCTTAGATAAATTAGGAAGAGCGCAATATTTTACTACTTTAGACTTAGCATCTGGTTTTCATCAAGTAGAAATGGACCCCGATAGTGTAGAGAAGACCGCATTTTCAACTGACACAGGACATTATGAATTTTTACGCATGCCGTTCGGTTTGAAAAACAGCCCGCCGACATTCCAACGTATAATGAACAATATTTTAAGAGGCATTCAGAACGAAAAATGTTTAGTCTATTTAGATGATATTATTGTTTATTCAACTAGTCTTGCAGAGCACATCGTTAGATTAAGGGAAGTATTTGAAAGATTAAGAAACGCTAATTTTAAAATACAATTAGACAAAACTGAATTTTTGAGAAAAGAAGTATCATACTTAGGACACTTAGTTACCGCAGAAGGAGTTAAACCAGACCCAAAAAAGGTAGAAGCAGTTAAACGTTACCCAATTCCAAAATCTACCAAGGAAATCAAAGCATTTTTAGGACTTTTAGGTTATTATCGAAAATTTATAAAAAACTTTGCTAGTATTACTAAACCAATGACAAAATGTTTAAGAAAAGGAGTAAAAATTGATATAAATAATCCACAATATGTAAATTGTTTTGAAATTTGTAAAAACGTTTTATCTAACGAACCGTTACTACAATATCCTGATTTTCAAAAAGAATTTCATTTAACTACGGATGCCAGCAACTTTGCAATTGGTGCCGTACTCAGTCAAATTAAAAACGGTTTAGATTTACCAATAGCTTATGCAAGTCGAACTCTCAACGATAGTGAGACGAGATACTCCACGATCGAGAAGGAACTCCTAGCAATCGTGTGGGCAACCAAATATTTTAGACATTATATACACGGAAGGAAGTTTAAAATATTTTCAGATCATAAACCGCTTCCTGCATTATTTTTATTTGGTTCCATTAAAGAACCAAATTCAAAACTTTTGCGATGGCGTTTAAAATTGGAAGAATTCGATTATGAAATTGTAGGCCTATATAAAAAGGGTAAACGGAACTTAAATGCAGATGCGTTGTCCAGAATACAATTGTTAAACATGAATAAAAACAATTCCCAAAATACAGGAGAAAATATTGAAATTTTAAATAATGACGACCTTCAAAATTTTATAGAAGAGTCAGTAAACTTGTATTTTCCCGAATTAGATGATAGCCAATCAATGGTAGCAAATTTAGACATAAACGAAGATTTATCCAGTGAATTAATAGACGCAGCACTTAGGGAAAATTTGGAAAATATTAACGCAGAAGATGAAGAACAAGAAGACAGTAATCAGACAATTCACTCTAACTACGAAGGAAACACTATAACAAAAATACCAATTTTAGAAGAACCTGTTAATTATGGAAAACATCAAGTAATATTATCTTTAGTAAAGTATAACCCACGAAAGCCAAAAATTAAAAAATTATTTAATAATAGTAAAACAAGATTAACCGTAGAAATTTCGGAAAATAATTTGGAAAGTGATGTTATTAGTTTTGTTAAAGAATATTTAGTACCTAATATAAAATACCATCTTTATTTTGAACAAAGTTTTTATGAAAAATTCACAGCAATAGTCGCCAAGTATTTTAAAACATCTCAGTTAGAATTAGTTAGGTGTACGAATAAAATTTTAGACATAACAGATGAAGAGGAGTTAAAAGAAATTATAAATAATTATCACATAGGAAAAAATAATCACCGAGGTATTCAAGAAACCTACGAACAAATTAAAAGAAAATATTATTGGCCTAATTTAAAATCTCATATTCAAAATTATATTTATAAATGTGAAACGTGTTTAAAAACCAAATATGATAGAACACCATTAAAGTTAGAATTGAACTTGACACCCACAGCATCAAGACCACTTCAAATAATTCATGTAGATAGCGTAACACTAGATAAACAAAAATTTTTGACAATCATTGATAGTTTTTCCAGATACGCTCAAGTATACTCGATAGCCGGTGCACAAGCAATTGAGATCGTAAACAAACTGTTAAATTATTTCACTCACCATGGAATACCTGAAACGATAGTCTCAGATAACGGAACAGAATTTAATAATAGTTTAGTTAAGGAATTCATGCAAATTTATAAGATTAAATTACATTTTACAAGTACACAGCACCCACCATCCAGTGGAATAACAGAAAGATTTCATTCTACATTAATAGAACATATTCGACTAATAAACAATCAACCTGAATTTAAAAATCAAACTATCGAAAATAAAGTAAAATTTGCAACGTTAGCGTACAATAACAGTATACATTCTGTAACAAAATTAACACCGTTTGAAGTTTTATATGGACACATTAACACAAATTCACTTTTAGACATAGATATTGATAGGCAAGTAGTAAACGACTTTATTAGTAATCATAGGGAGAAAACACAAAAATTGTACGAAATTATTAAAGATGTTAACCACCTGACCAAAGAAAATATCATAAATCAACGAAATACTGGAAGAGAACAATTACCTGAAATCCCAGCCGAAGTTTATGTTAGGAACATGCAAAAACAGAGCAAGACCAAAAATAAATACAACAAGGAAAAGATCACATCGATCAATGAGCGACTAAAAACCGCAAAAATTGAAGAAAGGCACCATAAAAAAGGCACCAAAGGAAAGATCCGCTTGTCAAAAGTTAAGAGGCCTAGAAAAATTAAGGTAATTAAAGGGAGATCCCAACCCCAAAATACTAATCCTGTTTTTAACCCTGTTCCAGGTCAATCCTATTCCTCAGTGGAGTCACTTGCGGAACTGAACAAATAAAAAATATTACTTTTAATCAAGGAGTAATACCAATAGATTTAGGTTTAGCTAAGTTACAATTCTCATATCATAATTTTATACATTATTATAGTTTAAGTGAAATATTTAATCAAATAGAAAAATTTGATCATTTGTATAAAAATGTAACAGATAGTTTTAATATTAATTATAATGTTAGCGGAAACAATGAATATGTTACCGAAAACAGTAATAAACATAGAGATGTTATTAATTATATGAAATTTATTAATCATACAAACTCAGTTATTAAAGAAAAATTAGAAATAATAAATATTGATAGTAATAACAATAATAATAACAATGCAAGAAAAAAGAGAGGCCTAATAAATGGGCTAGGCTCAGTTATTAAATTTATTACCGGAAACCTCGATGGATACGATGGTGAAAGGTATGATAAAATGATTAAACATATTAAAAATAATCAACAAAATATGAAAAATCAAATAGAGAACCAATATTCAATGAATATGAATGTTATGTTAGAATTTAATGAAACATTAGGTATAGTAGAAAATAATTTTAATGAATTAAGAGAAAAATTAAATATAATAAAAAATAATGTTAAGGATTACGTAGAATTAGAAAAGTTTAGAAACTTACTAAATCAGTTAAATATTCTATATAATATTATGTTAAACTTGGTAAATGACATAGAAAATTCATTGACCTTTTGTAAACTAGGTGTAATGCATCCTAGTATTATATCAACAAAAGAATTGTATAACGAGATAAAGAAAATTTCTAAGTATTATAATAATCAACTGCCGTTAGAACCAGATGTTAAAAATATGTGGGAGTTTGAAAAAATAATAGAAGTAAGTTGTAACATTAATAATAATAATATTCTGTATTTTATGAAAATGCCATTAGTAAAAGAAACTGTTTTTAACTTATATATGCTGTATTCAGTGCCATCAAAATATGAAGTAAATTTTGTGACCATCTTACCAAAAATTAGATATTTATTAAAATCAAACTCAGTAGATAGCAAAACAAAAATTTTAGGTTTAAGCAATTATTGTAAAAATAAAATTAAATCAAAATATCTATGCTCATCAGAAAATTTAGTGAACGACGATTTAAATTGTGTTTTTTTTTTGCGCCCTGGAGACTCCAGGAGGAGACTCCTGGGACTCCAGGAGTATAGGACATGTCGTCAGATATAACACCTGAAATACGTATAAGAAACACACTATGTATCACTACTATCAAGAAAGAAATTCTTGTATGCTATAAAAAGTTTCACCGATCAAGTAATTTTTAAAATTTTTTTTAAAGGAATTCAAATCCTCACAACACTTTAAAGATTGGGGTAATTTATTTAAGAATTTTCTCCCTGCATAAGTAGGTTTTTGTTCAAACAATTTTGTGGAGTGATTAGCCACATAATAATCATTCCTGTTTCTCGTGTTATGATTGTGAACATTGAAATTCTGCATAAAATTATTTTGCCTAACATACATAATCACCTCAAAAATGTAGAGACAGGGAACTGTAAGCAATTTAAGCTCCTTAAATAGTGGCCTGCATGAGGTTAGCTGGTTAGCTCCCACCATACACCTAATAGCTTTCTTTTGAATTTTAAAAACCCTATTCATATTGCCCATGCTAGAATTACCCCATACTAAAATACCATAACGGATATGAGACAGAATGAGGCCATGATAAGCTGCCATTAGTAATTTTTTATCATTTAATCTGGCAACTTGTTTTAGTGCAAATACCCCAGATGATATTTTACTACAAACTTGATTGGTATAGAAGTCCCAAGACAAAGATCTATCTAGAGATACGCCCAGGAACTTCACTGTTTCTACATGCTCTAAACTATTATTATGAATAAATACATCCACTTCTCTACTTTCTTTAACGTTATGTTTATTTTTGAACTGCAAGTACTGACACTTTTTCCCATTAACTGTTAATAACATTTGATTCAAGAACTGCACTACGGACTCTATGTTAACATGTGTATTTACTTCAAGAGCATCTACCAGTGAACTGTTACTGATTACTGAAGTATCATCAGCAAACAACAAAGCTCTGCCATTAGGTATGACTTCTGGTAACCTATTAATGTACAATAGAAACAGAATTGGACCTAAAACTGACCCCTGTGGAACGCCTGCTTTGACTTCAAGCTTTCCAGATACAACTTTTGTAAGTTTCCCTCTAACAACCCTAGTTAACTCCACACACTGTAATCTATTAATAAGGTAAGATTGAAACCATTTCAACTCTACATCCCTAACGCCTAATGACTCTAGTGTTTTCAATAAAATTTCATGATCAACACAATCGAAAGCTTTACTCAGATCCAGAAACACTGCCAATGCTTTCTCCCCGGCGTCCAATGTATCAACTACTTGCTCCACAAGTGAAACAATTGCAGTTTTAGTTGATCTACCTTTTTGGAAACCATGCTGATCCTCTGAGATGATTACGTTTTTAGTCAAGAAACTGATTAACCTAATAAATACTACCTTTTCAAAAATTTTACTGATTGTGTTTAAAATACTTATGGGTCTATAATTTTCAACTAACTAGCTATCTCCATTCTTAAATATAGGCAATATTTTAGCCTCCTTCAGTTTGTTTGGAAATACACCTGCTTCAAGTGAGAAGTTAATCAAATGAAGGAGAGGAGTAATTAAAAGTTGTTTACATTCTTTAACAATTATACTAGAAATCCCATCTAACCCACATGTTTTCTTACTTTTCAAACTATCAATAACTGATTCTAATTCCTCCCTTGAAACTAGGCTAAATAAGAATTGATTAACTACCTTGTTACCTTTTGGATCATAACATCCCACTGTTTCCCCAATCTGTTGTTTAAGTTTTAAAGCTACTTCCTGGTAATATTTGTTAAAATAATTACAAATTTCTATACCATTCTCTATAAGTTCATTGTTTTTGTTAACAATATTAGGTATGTCAGTAAAACTTTTGTTGCTAACTACACCTCGATTCTTATTAATTATTTCCCATATTGCTGAGTTTAGACTTGGTGAATTATGAAGAACTTCGGCAGTTTTTTTACATTTAGCTCTCTGGACTTCTCTGGCATAATGTTTTTTAAAGTGCGATTATCAGCTCAGGAACAACCACAAACTGTAAATACACAGCCTTAGAAATAAATGAAAATATAATTAAATGGGTTCCAGAAATGTCTCAATATTTGGCAATACTACCAAACAAAGAAACATTAAAATTTGAAAATTCTAGGGAAACACTGTCCAAAACACTTCAAGGAATTTATTTGTTAAATCCAAATAATAATCAAATTATTTACAAAAACAAAATACTTCAGCATTCATCCGACATAAAAGGACATCCAAAACTCTTGGATACTAGCGAATTAGACCTTCATGTAGAACAAGAACCTGAACTCTCCATAAATATTAAACACTTAGAATTGGACAAAATCAATTTAAATAAAGTTTCTACAATCACACAAAGAACTGTAATTCTTATAGATAAAATTAGTATATGGACAATAGTTTTATATGTTTTATCAATTGTTTTTATTTGTTATTTTGTGTATCACAAATTATTTAGGAAAACTTCACCCGAATTCGGTGGTCCGAATCCCCCGGAAGTTTTATTTAGGGGTGGAGGAGTTATAGAATAAGATACTAGTGTAAGTTGATAGTTTAGGCTTTAGTTCTAAGAATTCTTTATTATAATTTTCTTAATGTTAATAGAACAATAGTCTAGTCTTGTACTCAACCGCATACAATGAACATGTATGTTTTTTACAGTGTATATGTAAAAGTCTTAGTTCGATTCCCATGTATGTGGAACTAAATAAAATTGTTTTTTAAAAAGTGTCTTGATTGTTTTCGAGAACTAACTTAGATATATTTATTGTAATCATTCTAGTTAATTTTTTTAAATGTATTTAAAATCATTGTTCAGAATTCTGAACATTGATAAATATGTTTATTTATATAAATTATATAAATTTGAATAAAGCGTAGGTGCAAGAGCTTACTTATACCTTGGTTCAAGCAACAATTTAAAAAAAGGGATTTTATAAGAAGAAAATCATTTTAAATTAATTTCAAAGTTTATTTTATTTAAAATTCTAAAGATATATTCTTTGAAAATATAAATTAAATAACAAATTTTAAACATACAATTTAAAAAAAATGTAAATTACATTATTTGTTATATAAATTTTATATAAGTTTTATTGAATTTCAAATTATATACATTTAATTATGATGAACCTGTTTTCTTCTTTTTCTGCCCTTCTAAGAATAAGCATCCCTGCCTGTTCCGAACCTCTGAAATCTGCCCATCTCGTCTTCGTGCGTACTGGTTCTCTTTTTCCCTCCGGTTTGTAACCCAGCGCCTCCTAAGGTATCCTAATCTCGTTCATCTTTTCCTTATGCTTTATCCACTGTAAATTATTTTGCAGTACCCTATCATTTATGGAGATGATGTTAAGCTCTTCTCTTATCTCTACATTCCTATAATGGTCTTTTCTACTACATCCATTTGTATGCCGTCAAAAACCACATTATATTATATGTCGATAAACCTGTTTTATTACCATAATAGTTCTCTAGAAAGAGAAGGGTATTGTTAGTTATTTAATGAAATTAATTTAATATTTTATACAAAGTATTTAAGGAATGTAACAATAAAAACAACTTTTAGATTACCGTTATTGAACAAAAATTGAACACAATATTTATTTTTTATATTTTGTTACAGAAAAGCAGTTTGGATACGTGTCAATAGTCAGTTGCCTCATAAAAATATTTTCACAGAACAAGGTGAGTGGTATTCTTAAACAAGTAATAAAATAAATAAATAATTTATAAGATATAACTTTACAGTACGTGGAGGGTACTTAAAAATTATTGAAAACATTACAGGTATAAGATAAATTACAAAAATATCATGGAAATTTATCCATTTGTGCATAATATCTCGATTACAGTACCGGTAAAGCATGTACAACACTAGAACGTAAAATACGAACGTACCTCTAACCCTCTGAAATTCAATCCCGCATACGTGACTAGCTTTACCCATATGTTGCATAGAATGCAAATTGAATATATATATTTTAAAGTACAGGAAAGGGTTCAAGTGGGACAGTGATATCAACCGTACATACGTTTAGGTTAGAAATTCAATAGCAAATTAGTTAATTAATGCTATTTCATTGCTAATACAAATCTATCTCATTACAGTATCACTCTTAATCTATTTAAAATTACAAAGTGATTTTCTATTGAAGTCGACTTCGGATTTTGATAAGGTATTACCTTAAATAAGGTAAACAGAATTACAGTCAGATATTCGAAATTCAGAAAATAAATTTTTATGTTTCTCTTGCCCTATATGAAAAGGATTTGACCCAAACGGATAGGTGGAGTGTTAAATTATTTGCATTGAATCTGTTAGTTGCTGGGCTAAAAAAAGTCCTGTTTCTTATCAGATGATCAGCCAATTAAATGACTGAATCATTTGAGAACAGAAGAGGTAGAGGTGTAAAAAACACTAAACAGAATTATATTTTCTGGAAGTAATGAATTTCATTATACAGCCAGACCCTGTGGTAAATGAAATCAAGGTGTCATTTGCAGGGTGGAAAGCAATTACTTTTCGGAGGGTCCGGCATGCTGATAAGCAGACTCTTTCAACTCAGTGAGGAAGGGAAAAGTAAACCACCTCATTCCTCGTTTTTAATTATTAAAACCTCTTGAGGTTCAAACCAGCCATTTGGCTGTTGATCTAAACAACAACATGAAAAGAATATGTTTTCATGTCGATTTTTCGAAATTGAGTTTTAACTGGAAATAATGTTTTCAGGTCCCCTGATAAAAACATGTTTTCACCTATTTCTCTGTGTGTGTGTCATAGGAAAATAATCCAAAAACGTAGCATCATACGAATTTGATACTTGAAATTTTAGTTAGGTACCGTGTGTAATAAACAGAAATGTTATTTTTTTAAAATACTTAAATTAATATTAGTAACATTATTGTTAAGTCTACAAGTGTTTGGCGGTAACATACCGACTTCAAACAGCAATATGTCTTTTAAAATTAATGACTTTGTTTTTTTTATAAAATCACGTACAAGCAGCGGTGTGGTGTATTGAGCCCTACACGTTGCAAATATATAACAAAGGAAGGAGTAAAACCGTTGAATGTTTGTCACATTTTATTGGTTGAAAAGATTTAAGACAGTGTGCGTGATTGGATAAATTTGAATAAACGGTTTTTACTAAAGGTTACTGGGGAGACGCTACTAGTTTTTGACGAGAAGTTAAGGGCTGTATGATCAACCGTTGAACGGAACGGTTTAAGGCGGACCGGAAGAGTAAATTTATAAAGTGTGTTGAACGTTAAGTGAAAATTCAGTAATTATAATGAAAATAACAAAAGTAAATATTACTACTTCAAAAAGAATATTATCATCATAAAGTTTAACGAGATTAACATCATAATACAGCTACAAGATCAATACGTCGGACATAACAATACCAATAAACAATAACTAAACCAAAACAATAATAAACAATAAACAATAAACAATACCATAAAAATACGTTGGACATAACATCGCTAAACGAGGACACCATCAGATACACTTCATAACAAAGTCCATTGACGAGGTTATACATTTTTAATTGTAAGCGGTACCGCAAAAAGTAAATTTAGCATTAATATAGTGTAATTCATTTCCATTAGATACAGCTTTCAATTTGTTTTACTCCATTTTCTTATATTTTTATTTAAATAAATTAGAATTAAGTACATATATATTTTTTTTATTCAACTCCTCGTAACTTAAGCTATTCTTTTCAGACCTACTGGAAATAGATAAAAACTTTAAAACTAAATGCGACTAAATATGACTGTGAAGAGAGAATCAACGGGTAGACAAGGCTCGTAGCTGTAGTGAAAGCAACTCGTCTAGGGGAGAAGACCCTACACAAATCCTGTGAGTTCAGACGCAGCAAGGTGGCGGCCCCACCGCTGGACTTAACCTGCGCAGCGTTCGTACCGCGGCCAGGGGATCAAATCAACTACTGACAAACTCACAAACAGCCTCGGAAATAGGACCGGTTTAAAGGATTATAAAACAAATAGGATTGCAAAACAAAAACGATTTGGGATTATGGATGTTTTGAATTTAGCTACATGGAATGTTAGAGGATTATCAAATAAGATTTATGAACTGAATGATTGTCTTGCGAAGCAGAAAGTTGACATAGCAGTGATTACTGAGACAAAGAAAAAGTTGCAGGGAACAATGGATTTGAATGATTATTTGATGGTCTACAAGGGAGTACCTCAGAACCAACGAGCAAGTGCAGGAGTTGCAATAATGGTGAATAACAAATGGAAAGATGCCATCAAGATTACACCTATATAAATGAGAGGACAGTATCTGTTAGACTCAAAATTGAGAGAGGTTATCTAACGGTAGTCGGAATATATGCTCCAGATGAAGGGAAAAAAGAAGAGACTGAAACCTTCTATGACAATCTCCAGAAAATAGTGCAGAATATATGCAAAACAGATCACGTTGCAATTGTTGGAGATTTCAATGCAAGAGTCGGAAACATCCCTATTCCAGGTGTACTAGGTACTTTTGAAGAAGCAGTTATGAACCAGAATGGACAAGAACTAAGACAATTTGCTTCTTTCAATGACCTAAAGATAACAAATACATTTTATAGAAAGAAAAATATCCATAAGTTCACCTGGAGTGCTAGAGGCTCAAAATCCATCATCGACTACATCATTGTAAATAATAAAATGAAGAGTTTAGTACAAGATGTAAGAGTCTATAGGGGCTGTGATATTTATACCGACCACTACCTTCTAATGAGTAAGGTGCTGATCCTAAAGAAATGGAGAACTGTCAGGAGAAATAAAAAACAGGGAACCGAAGTCTTCAAGATTTCACTTCTGCAGGATGACAGCGTACGGGACTTGTACCAGAGAAGGTTGCAGGAGAATCTTTTGTTAGTTCCAACTGCAGATGATATAGAGACAGAATGGAAAAATATAAAGTCGTGTTTTCAAAAAGCTGCAACTGAAGCACTTGGTAAAAGGTTGAAGAGAAGGAGTAATAGACGTCTGAGAATTTGGAACCCACAAATAGAAACTGCCATAAAAGAAAAGCAAAGGGCCTATCTTATATTTTTGCAGAAGAAAACGCAAGAAGCTAGAGAATACTATATGCAAAAAAGGAATATTACAAAGCAAGTTGTGAGAAAGGCTCAACAGGAGTCCTGGGAAAAGTTTATTAGTGTTATAGAGAGAGATATTCATGGACGACAGCAATGCGCGTGTAAAATAATGAGGTCTTTGAATAGGAGTGATAAAGATAATGCTGCATTAAGCATGATTTCGGATGATGACTGGATACGGCATTACAAAGATCTCTGGTATTCTGATAATGAAAATGTAAATGTACCTCAAAATCAAATCCGGAATAATTCAGTGGATTTAATAACAATGGCTGAATTACAACAAGCACTAAAGAGCATTAAAAACCGAAAAGCTGCAGGTTTGGATGGAATTAATAGTGAGCTTTTCAATTACGGTGGTTTGTTACTAGAATTAAGATTCTTACACCTGATAAATGAATCCTGGATGAAATGTCAAATTCCGAAAGAGTGGAGTAAAGCAGAAGTAATTTCTCTCTTCAAAAAAAGCAAACGAAATGACTGCAAAAATTATAGAGGTATCAGTCTTTTGAATGCAGGATATAAAATATACTCGAAAATAATCAATTATAGAGTGAAAAGTATCGCTGAAGCAGTTTTAAATGAAGAGCAGTGTGGGTTCAGAAAAGGTCGTTCATGCACAGACAACATTTTCTCAGTTAAAAGACTGATAGAGAAAAGAAGAGAGTTCAACCTTGAAACGCATATGGCTTTTGTTAATTTTGAAAAAGAATTTGATAGAGTGAATAGAAGTCTTATGTGGAGAATTCTGATGGAAAGAGGATATCCTTTACATCTTGTAAACGCAATAAGATCTCTTTACCACAATACTCAAATAATAGTCAATACAGGTGATAATCGACTAGATGAAATCACGATCAACCAAGGTGTTAGACAAGGGTGTAGTTTATCGCCCACCTTATTTAATATATATGTGGACCACATTTTCCGAAAATGGAAATGTAGAGTAGATTTAGGAATCAATCTTGGTAAAGACGTTCACCTAAATGCACTGTTGTTTGCTGATGATTTGTGTGTAATACAGAAAAATGAAAATGACCTCCAAAAATCTGTATATATCCTCCACGAAATTTGTAAAGAATATAATTTCAAAATATCAAAGGAGAAAACAAAAATCATGGCTTTTAAAGGAAAGTACCCAATATGATCTAAAATTGTGATAGATAACAAAGTATTGGAGCAAGTGTCTCAATTCACATATCTGGGCTGTGACATAAGTTACAAAGATGAAATGGATGTGGAGAAGAAACTAGGAAAGTTCCAAATGATTTGTGGAAGTATCAGTAGGACATTGGGAAAAAAGCTACCACAAACACAATAATGAAATTTTATAAAACAATGGCAGCTCCAATACTCCTCTATGGTAGTGAATCTTGGGTAACATCAAAACCACTTGAGAGTAAAGTGCAGGGAGCAGAGATGAGATTTCTTCGCAGAACTAAGGGCTGTGACAGGAGAGATCACATCAGGAATGAGGAAATAAGGAAGGAGCTGAACATCTTCTGTCTGAATGAGAGAGTTGCATCGTATCGCCAACAATGGAAAGAACATGTTGAACGAATGTCAGCCGATAGGCTTCCACTAAAAATTTTCAAGTATCAGCCGGTAGGCAAAAGAGATATAGGCAGGCCACGGAAAAGGTGGCAATGATTATTACCATAAGGATAAAAAAAACAAATGTTATAAGATTGAATTAAATTTATCATTGATAAAATATTAATCAAACTGAATTACATATTTAATATTGAGGGAACTGTTTTCTAAAATTATTAATATAAGCTGAATGTGAGTCGGAACAGGCCATGGCCTAATCCCTGTTTGAAAGAAGAAGAAGAAGAACTAAATGCGTAATTACATTTTTTTATTTTATTTTTTATAGAAATATTTTAATTTTAATACGACATGTGAGAGTAGACCCAACAAGAACATTTTCATCAAAATTGGTCAACCGAAAGTTATAGTTTAACCGTGCAATTTTTTTAACAGTTTCTTCGGTTTTGATTAAATCGTTTTATTTATTAAATTATTGTGCTGTACAAATTTGGAGTAAGTCTACTGAAATTCGTGGTAGTAAGAAATGTTTTTTTAAAGATTGCATTTTAGGCCAAAAATGTTTGTAGTTAAAGTTACAGATAATTCAAAAATTTACAAGTTTTATTTCAAACGTTTTTCTACAAAGCTTAGTTGAGCTTCAATTAATGATTTTCCATATTTTCCTCTCTGAAATCAGTAAAAATATGAGAAATCGGTTAAAATGTTTAAAATTGCGGCATTAATATGCAATATAAGGCAAAAGCGTAAACAATTAAAGTTACAGAGAATTTTTCAAAACTACATCTTTTATTAAAAGCATTTTTTCAATAGTGGTCTTTGCAGGAGTGATTTCCCTTATTTTTCTCATCAAAATAAAAGTGCAACAGAGATTGATTTTTTTAACGTTATTCATTCATGTGTATCGCACATAATTAGTCATTAATTATGTTGCTGATAAATAAATGTATTTTTATATTAACAAAGGAAATAGTTTATTTAAAAATCCGTTAAAAGTAAGATTCGTTATAAAAATAAAGAGAACAATCAATTAAATGTAACCGCTAGCTCATAAATATATATATTAATATTCCCGACATAATAGTGATACATTTTTATGTATGTTTGTGTCGGCAAAAATTTGGTAAATGTTTGTGTGGGGAGAAGTTCGTTACTTGTCTAAATAACCCATTAAAAGTAAAATTAATGTGTCGATGTTTAAGTAAGCAATCACTACACCATAATATTAATTTGTATTGTATGTAGTAATTGCTTACACGTGTCTTGTAATTTTTAACGGAAAATGAGACCTTCGAAACTTAAAAGAAGCGTTCTCATTAATCCAACGTCATACTTAGAGGGGGTTGTACCGAGTTTATTTATAGAGGGCAATAGTAATTTTTGAGGAGTTCGTTAATTTAATTTCAATAGTGGAGTTCATTGATTTCAATAGAGAGAGTTCATCGTTAATTTTAATAAGTAGATTATGGCTTGAGTTAAAGAGTTCACTAATTTCAACGGATCAGAGTTTGTTAATTTCAATGGATCAGAGTTCGTCGTTAATCTTAATAGTTTGATAGTTTGGCGTGATGTGAAGCAGTTTTTAAATCATTATTGTTTTATTATTTATTTTAAAGTTAATTAAAGGCGGTATGTTAATAATTTATATTGTGAGCTGCGGGGAACATCAATGTTACATCAGGTTTTTATAGAATAATCATATAAAGTTTGAAAATTGTTAATATTTTTCTATCTTGTCCTTATCATTGTTTATGTAATTAAAATATTTATGTATTTTAAAATTAATATGTTATTTTTATTCTGCATTGCATGAATTTTCCATTCCTTTCAATTATTCGACCGAAGTCACGTCTTTGGAACAGTATTGTTTTCTTAAGTTTTAATTTTGTTTTTTAATTGTATGTTACCATACAGATTTTATAACGGTACACATGATTAAAATTAGGTTATATTTTTCATTTAAAAATAATTTACTCATAATCAAACATAGGTTATGTTTTACATAATTTTCAATGGCAAAAGAAAGCCATCTAAGTAATTTAAATCATAATTTATTTATTTTATTTTTAAATAAATAAAAACAATATTTTGTAACTTCTACTGTATTTTTGTTAATGATTTTCAGTTAAATAACTTAAATAGATATAAACGGCTATACGCTGGCATAGTTCTGTAGCTGTTAAATGACCACAAAATGGCCACAAATTGTAGGAACCACAAAATGTTGGCACCACAGATAGTAGCATATAACACTAGCATATGCAACGCAATAATAGAATGAGGTAGTATGCATCATATAATATTTACGGCAAGGCAATACCAGAAGAGAACGTTCTAAAACAATCAGTTTAATTTTAATTTTTATAATAACTTCCCCGCATTTCTAAAAGACATATTTAATAAAAATGTATTATACGTTCGGACGTTTAAACAGTATAAACATTTGATAGAATCTGGATAAAATTTGGTAAGATATGAGGTTGTTAGAGGACTCCCAGGAAATTTCCCGGAATTATCTACTGTCCTGAAATGTTGTATATTAAACTCCAGCAAAAAATTAAAAATGTTAGTATGTCTTGAAAATAGCTGTAACAATTTATTTATATTTTTTATTGAAACAATAATGATGAAAAATTATAGATAATTGACTAAAAAATGCCTGCAATCTTTTAATATTATTATAATATAATGAAAAATTATTTTATCTTTTAATTTTTTATGGTTTTCTTTATACAATATTGTGACAATATCGAAAAGACATGGTTCGCGTAATTTCTAGAATTTCATTCATGAAAATAGTAAAGAGAGGATAATAGAGTGAAATAGTAACAATAAGTGACAATAGGACAATAGTGACAATAAAGGTATTCCTATTCATGAAAGTTGTTTGAAATAACTGCGCTATTGTGTGTGATAAAAGGTTGGGTATTGTTTGTACAGCTATTTATGAAGGGACCGGTTGTTTACGTTTTCTATTTACACCAGTTGACTTGTTTACAATAGATTTTTCTAGCACTCATTTATAAAGGGGTTTTTGTACGTTACTATTGGTATCCAAGTTCGGTGTTTTTCGGGAAGGTTCTTTTGATTCACTATAAAAGAGACCCCCGAGTACGGTCAGCAGTTAGTATTCATTTGATCTTTGACGATTGACTACGGGCGTAGTGCAGGCGCGTTCCGAGCATTGTGTTGGTCAACGATTGTTATACTGTCTTTGTTTGTGTGTGTATTGTGAAAAGTTATTGTGTTTGTATTAAATTCAGTTTTTGTGTATTCAGTTTCATTTTGTATGTGTATTCTAGAAAATTGATTGTAAGTAGTGGTAAGTAAATTATTGAGTTATTTATTATTTATTTTAAGTAAATTATTAAGTTATTTATTATATTACTTTATTATAATTAGTTTATTATTTATTTTGTAAATCGTTTAGTGTAATAAATATTTGTAATTGTAAACTTTAGTGTATTAATTATTTAATAACCTAGATCCCGAAACGGACCTTAGCGATAAGTGTCACAATATGTTTTGCGTTATAAAAGTTGACTCTGGTTTGTGCCTCTATGTACAATAACTGGTACTCAAGAATATACCACTCACCGAACAACTGCTCGATAGAAATACGCATCATCGATATTAATGTAGTTTTATAGAAAAATGCCCCAAAGTAAATTATTTAGGAAATACATATGGTATTATATATAAATAAAAGTAAAATTTCAGTGAGACACACATTAGTCTTTCACTGTAAATTTAATTTTTTTACTTTTGAGTACCTGATCAGTCTCTCACCTAAAAAACAGAGCCAAAAAAATGTAAGCCTTACAATCTCTAGACTTCAATGAAAATTAATTAAAAAAGCAAGGAACCATAAAGTAAGTGTGGGTTTTTAAGCAAAACTGCAAAAATTTCTTTGGGAGTCAACCTGTTAAAAGGTCGTTTAAAAATTTGAACCAATATTCCAAACAGCCTATGATCAGTTTAGATTTTCGCTTTACTGTAGTTATTGTAATAAAGTATGTACTAGTAGTTTTATGCTCCAACTTCTTGGTTTTTAGCAATAACGGTGAATATTTTATCAGGGTTTTGAGCAATATAAACATTTATCAGACCCTATACTGAATCTCTTTACAAATAAATAGCATTCTACAACCACACCATAAAAGTGGTAATTTTTAATTAAAGTGGCTTAATAATGAAGGTGAGGAAGTACAATTATTAATTGGAAAGTAAAATTTAATCTTTCTAAGCAAACGAAAATACTTCATTAAAAGTAAACATGATCTGAAGCCAAAAGTTCTTGTTGATTTAATGAATGCGAAATGCTGAACCAATATTAAATTAGGTCTATTGTTTAATTACATTTTAACTGCCTGCAAAGACAACTAATGAAATCGAAAGAAAAAATGGCGCAACGTCATAAATTGCTATGAATTTTCTTTTTTGAGAAATTGTCAACCTTTTTTACTTTCTCTTGCCCGTATTGATATACAGGAAGGAAAGTATTTTTTCATGTAGATTTTCGAAATCGAGTTTTCAGTGGATCTACACGTTTTCAGACTCCCTGAACCCAAAAACATTTTTTTAGCGATTGGTCTCTGTGTGTTTGTGCTGCGTGCGTGCGTGTGTGTGTGTGTGTGTGTGTGTGTGCGCGCGCGCGCGCGTGTGTATGTGTGTGTGTGTGTGTGTGTGTGTGTGTGTGTGTGCGTGCGTGAATAAAATATCTCAAGAATGGAACAGTTGAAACTTGAAACATTTTCATCAAAATCGGTCAATCGGAAGTTTATTCGTGTCATTTCTCACTTTTTGCGATTTTCTCACAAACGACTCTAACGATTTTTTTAAAAATTGCTTCTTTTAGGCCTACTACGATCTTTATTCTCTACAAGATTGTGTAGACGCCATGTCTGCTGAAATTCTTAGGGAGGCTGTTCTCTCGTAGAAAAGAAAATGTTTTTTTAAGATTGGAGCCTTAATATGCATTTTAGGGCAAAAGTGTTTATAATAAAAGTTGTAGACAATTTAAAAATCTATAACTTTTATTTCAAACATTGTTTTGTATAACGCTTAGTTTAGCGGTAATTAGTAATTTAATGTTTTGTTTTCATTAAAATATTTAAAAAGTCGATTTTTTAAAATTTCGGCTGCAGTATCCATACGAATAAATGCATTTAATAAAATTTTTTAGGAAATTAAAATATCTACAAATTTTTTTTAAAGAATATTTCTCTACAGAGCCTAGTTTAGCGTGAAAGAAAGATTTGACGTACTAGCCAAACTAATGTTGGTTTTCATTTTGCATCATTCACTCATGATTAAAATTAGGTTATATTTTTTGAGGTAGTTTGTTCTGTTTATTAGTAATATTTTATTACTAATAATATGTTATATTGTTCATTATTTCCTTTGGCAAGAGAAAGTTGTGTGAGTGTTTCACACCACATTTTTATGTTTATTTATTTTAAGGTCCCATCAACAATAAAGTCATTAGCGACCACCGTTACGTAACATTACAAAAGTTATTAATTAAATTCTAGTTTAGCATGAGTTTCGTATATTATGATAATTATGTTTTAAATTTCTCTAAGATTACGTAACCCATAGGCATTGTGTAAGTACTTTATTGTCAATGAAGTACCATTGAAATATAACAGGTCAGTGCATAAGTCTTTTGAAGTAAATATTCGTGTTTGAGCCTAGAATTCCCGATTTATAGACGTATAAGTACTTTGTCTTGTCTGTTACTTTGTGATATTAATATAATCAAGTGTGTTTTCTCTGAAGTCGTGTAGATTACTTTAATGTTCTTTCCACACATGGTTCCACATTTCTTGTGTACAAATTTTGACGAAGTAACATTTTTGGCACGTTTAGTATCACTATCTGACTTCTCGTTTCCTTATTGCGAGCTGAGTTCCATGCAAATTCAACTGTGTTTTTTATATTTGAGATTAAAACGGTCAACTTGTCAAACATTTTCAATGTTGTTATAGTGGTGAATAATAAAAATTTAGATCCTACCCAGGAACTGAAATCAGGATATTTGTTATAAAAATTAAATATATCACCTTTAAGTCCTTTAAATTTATTCCTCAGTTAATTAAGTTTAAAATAATACTTTTCGTTAAACAACAAAAGTTTAAAAGCAGTATTATTCGTATTTGTATTTTCTTGTTATGAAATCTTTTCTTTTGTGTGCCATTTCACGAGTAAAGATTGTAGATGCATCACCCTGTCGTAAACCACTTTCGGAAGAGTATGTGTTTGTACCAATGTCCAAGCTGTAATAATGTTCATCCGTAAAATACTTTTTGTTTCTTTCAACTTTTTTCTCTACGATATTTTGTGTGTCAATTTAAACATTTCTTCGCAGTTCCGTGAGTGATTATTTTAGGTAATTTGTTACCTAGTTTGTTATTAGCAGAAGTATAATCTTAACGACGTTTTTCCGCCAAAAGTGCAACAAAGACCCACCGGGTTAGTCTATAGGTAAAGTTATCGCGCGAGTCAGCTGTTTAACAGCTGATTTTCGGAGGTGAAGGTTCCTGGTCAAAGATGGTATAAAGGTAACTTTTATACGTGGATTTAAATACTAGAAAGTGGTTACCGGTGTGCTTTGATGAAAAAAATACACGTCATACATAATTATCATCCTCATGTCATTGGGTCATGGGGTTGCTTATTGTTCTGAATTGAACAGATTGCAACGTACACACATTAGGAATAAAAAGAAGAAAAAAATACAACACAACATATACTAGATACTAATTCAAATCCATTGAAATCGATGAGCATGTATTGATTTTCACTGGAGTCGAAAAGAAGAATACTCAAGTGATCCGTCCGGAGATCGTTTATTACCCAAGCCGTCTTTTCCATTTTTTTTCAACAACATCAATTTGGTAGGTTAATAGCAACGAATATTTTGGTTTTTTATTCTTACGTTGTAATCTGTTCAATTTAGAACAATAAGCAACCCAATGACAAAAAGAGATGAGGATGATATGTACGACGTGTAAATGAGGTATAGTCTTGTACTGACTCAGGCCGACCATTTCTGAGAGATTGTGGTTAATTGAACCCCAAATATCAAATTACACCGGTAACCTCTGTCTAGTATTCAAATCCGTATAAAAGTAACTACCTTTACTATGATTTGAACCAGGAACCTTTGTCTCCAAAAATCAGCTGTTAAACAGCTGAATAGCGGTAACGAATTTACCCCTAGACCAATCCGGTGGGTTTGACAAAAAATATTAAACTTATTTTATTTTAAACAGTCACTTCTAAGAAAATTTAAAAAAAACAATTAGCGACATTACACTTCAAAGTAAACTTGTTTTTATCACTGGTATATATATATATATTAGCGAGTTTGTTTTACAGCTGTCGCCGTCTCTCGCATCCTAATACCCTCCACATTTGTCTGTCCAAGCAGTCATTGTCTGTCAGCCCTCTCGCCTGCATCGCCACCTCCATGCCATACTGCCAGGAGTGCTTCGGCCTTCCTCTTTTCCGGCTTGACTCAGGGACCCAGTCCAATAATATCTTTGGCCATCTCTCAGGAGGCATTTATCACTGGTAAATTACAAATTATACTACCAGAAAATATTATTAGCACGCAAATTTTGGAAACGGTACACAACAAATCAATCACCGGAAGTTAGCTAGTAATTGAAATACGTACCGCTGAATTTCCCGGAATTATTTTTAATTAGTGTTGTATTTTATATGCTTCAGGAAAACATGAACGCATTGTCCTAGTAAATTTTATGTTAGGCATATATAATAAAATACAATTTAAATTTCGTTCAGTATTAATCTATTTAGATATTAACTTTGTGAAACATATTAAAAATAAATATATTAGAAATAAAAAAGTCGTTCAATAAAAACGAGTGCGAGTTAACAATAAATTTGTTAACACATGTAAATTTAGATTGGTGCTGTATATCAAAGGAAAAGCCTACCATTCAAAATATTTTTGAATTGAATAAAAAAGTCAGTATGGAATTTCATAGTGAGTTGACGAATTCAGAGATAAGGCACGTTCCGAAATTCCAACAATCTCTGTACGGGCGATTGAGTTTCTAGTGCTTTCAAAAGTGTATTCTGAAATTCTCATTGAGACGGTGAAGGCCTATAAAGAGATTGAGAGAGAAAAAGAGGGAAAATGAAAGAGCGAATTTGTGCCAACGAAAGAGAGAGAAATGATCATCGTCAAACGCATCATTTCAATCATCATCAACGTCAACAACTCAGCATCCGTTGAGAGCATTATTTTAAATAACCGACTTCAGTACTACATATAAACAAATATATTTTAAAATGTTTGTTTAGAAAGATAAGTTACATTTTATATTCTCTCAGTTTTAAAATGAATAGAAAAAACTCAGTTACTGAACAAAAATAAAAATGAAATGACTTGCATAAACTTTCATTACTTTGAAATCATTTTATAGCATGCTTCAAATCCCGGGAACTGTAAAAAGAGACACGAACGGTATGTACGTATTGAGGGAAATAAATGCAGTTTTTAATATTAATACAGATCTTGTAATGCAGAAAAATAATATTCGTTAGGATACGGATGCATATAAACCTACGGATTTTATTCTTATAATTTATACGATGTACATGCAATCTCAAACTTCTTCAATGATTATAATGTTATATATAAAGTTGTTCCAGGAATTTTATGAAACATACAGATTAAAGATACAAAATCGGTTAAATAAATCAAATGTACATGTTATCGTTAAAGTCTAGGAGTGCTATGAATTGAAAGAAATTTCTTTCTAAATACATATTTTGTCTAGACAATCAGTAAAATGTGCCTTCTTCTTCAGGTAAATATCCGTTCCAAATGTTGCTATTATCGTTGCAATTCTCACTTAGTTTGTTGCACTGCAAAGTAGCTCTTCTGAGATCTTTTTAAACCAAGTTCTCAGATTTCGAAGCCACGACACCCTTCTTCTGCCAGATCCTGATTTTCCATATATTTTTCCCTGTAGAATGGCTTGGCTTAATCAATGAATTTCATTATACAGCCAGACACTGTGGTAAATGAAGTGAAGGTGCCATTTGCAGAGTGGAAAATATGTGCTTTTCAGAGGGCCTGGCATGCTGATAAACATACTTTTCCACTCAGTGAGGAAGGCAATTGTATACCACCTCACCCCTCGTTTTACTTAGTAAAACCTCTACAGGTTCAATCCAGCCTTTCGGCCGATGACCTAAAACACGATGTATAATGCATAAACATTTTTAATGCTAAACGCTAAAATTTTTGTAAGTAATCTTTGGGAGTTCTGTTAAAATCACGATAAAAATATATTTTCATGAACTATAATTTTGTATAATTACTTTATTTTATTAATCATTTTAACTGTAGACGCCAGAGTCCCGGGATCCATTTCCGGTTGCGTGTAAAATTTTCCCATCACTTATTTTCACCCATCATTTTTCACCGTCTGCATTAACATTAATGTCGAGTGTAAATAAATTGCAGTTAAATCTCTTTCTAGAAATGCCAACGGTAACTATGCGAAAAGTTGTAATTATTCATTAGTGATATTTTTTACGAGTGTATAAAAAATTCATATATTTCAGTCATATAATAATAGTTTGGTTTTAAAAATTATTTTCTAACTTTTATGTTGTGGATAAGTACTTTGTAAAATATACAATTTGTAGAACAAGAAAAAACGCGGACACGGGAAGTTTTTTACTTCTTATGGCAATAAAGTTCGTATAATACGAGTTTTTAAGATATCCAAGTACTGAAATTGTGTTAGAACTGGTTCACAATGGCTTGTAAAATTGCGTTTCTACTGTTAATATTTTTTAACCAAATCATTTGTATGTAATAATTCAAATCAACTGGAAATCGTACGATAGTGTAGAAAAATAGTTTATTACGATGCTTCTGAACGATAAAAAAGACTTAACTACCGATAAAGAAATAAAGTGATAACTGATTCGTAAAACAGTTATAAACGATAAACTACTTATAACGTTCGACTTTTTTTTTATTGGGCGATTAAAATATTTAACCCCATTTTAGAAATGAAGGTAATTTTTACTGGTAACTGTCAGAATCAGAATTGGTTTCAATGCCGGTAGTTTCGTAGGAGTACGCAATTACAGTAATTACTCCACTCAATGCCGGATATTGACTTACATTAAATCAGCGTTCTGTATGGAAGATAATTTGATGGCAATTACAGTAACTTAGTCCTCTAATCTAGTACGAAAGAGGGGCTTGCGGGATAGAGAGAGAGCGTAAAGAGGAAAGAGGGACATCACGGCCAATGTAATAACAAATTGACTCGCTAACTACATAACGCGAGTTGAAACCAAATTACAGTAAACGAATTTCACGTGTAATTTCGTTTACATTTAGGGAAAATTTATATTCATTAGCAAATTATCAGAGTACGTTAATAAAAATTTAAACATTTATGGAATTAATAGGTGAATTAAACGTCTTTATAATTGACGACATCATGTATTTTAATATATTGTATTAATTTCATTAGATGCTTCTATTAAAATACATATCGGTATTTATCTGTGAGTTAATGAACATGTACGGATAATATAAGAAAAGACAATAAAATTAATATTGAGTTTCTAAAATAAAAAATTTTTGGTTTCAACTCATGACGTTCCTATATTTCAAATTTTAATTTAATCATCGAAATAAAAAATTATGGCCTTACGCAAGATGGCTTTTTGCAATTCTAAAGGTAACAACTACCATTACTAGGATTTGAATCACGGAATCTTCGTCTCCGTACAACAGCTGTCAGACGGCTGACTCGCGTGATGACAATATCACTAGACCAACCTGGTGGGTTTGATTTACAAATGACGTTAAATAAAATAGAATAATATTACAAAAATATAGAACAAAATACAATCTTCTAACATTTTCCGAAATATTCGGTGAATGATCTTTTTACAAACTTAATGAAATTACTTCTTGTACTACGTTATAAAAATGTCGTTTGTTAAGTATTACCGAACCAAGAAAAGTATTTAATCGTTAGCAGAACTGTTTTATTTTGAGGCAGGATTATAAAAGTGTATGGTAATACAACAGCTGTGCATAGAAGAGAGAAGACTATATCTCAAGCCTGTACGCACAACTTGATCTGCGTGTAAATTTTTGTTGTTTGTGATACGTATGGTTTCCACGTTAGTATTCTGTCACGTTTAATTCCTAAATATCTTATTATTTACATTTTATTCATTAGTATTTACAAAATAAAATCGATCAAATCAAAATATATGATGATAATTATAAATTTTATTCAGATTAAATTTATTGAGCATTTTCTGAAAGATAATTTAAAAACTCTTGTTCAGAATCAAATTCAATGTTTGGTAAGAAACCTTTTATTTTCCGATCAAAGTTTTGTATATTAAGGAGTTGTATTTTAGATGGTAAATTGTTAAAAATCCAAACGAAATTTTAGTCCATTCATTTTAATAATTAGTCTACCTTGCATTTGTGAACTACATAGTCATTGTAACCAACCGGGTTTGTCTAGAGGTAAAGTCGTCGCCATGAGTCAGGTGTTTAACAGCTGTTGATTTTCGGAGACGAGAGTTCCGTGGTTCGAATTTTAAAGTAAAAGTTATTTTTATACAGACTTGAATACTGGACAGTGCTTACCGGTGTACTTTGATGGGATTTAATTATCATACTCTCTCATGAATGGTCGAAACAAAACTACACCCTATTTACACTTCATCTTCATTTCATTGTGTCATGGGGTTGCTTATTGTTCTTAAATTGAACAAATCGCTGGGTCGACATATTAGAGATCTAAAAGACAAAAATAAAGTCATCGTTGTGGTGAGTTTTGTAACTACGGTTGTACTTATTTTTTGTACATAACACTTTACTTATTTTTTCCCAGTAAATATTTCATATAGGCCTGCATAAAAAGATGGTAAAGGTAGAATATTGTAGCACGAAATCACCGCGGTTTTAGGACTTTCAGATTTGCAGGACCCTAGCCGGTAATTGAACCCTGAACTACCGTTTGCAGTGGGTAGTAAACTTCTAATTTGTGAATATGTTATCTTAGGAAAATAATAAGATTACTGCACTCTTTAATTTAATTTTCTAATAATTATCGTCGGGTACATTAAATGAAAGATAAAACTGAGGATAAATGTAAAATTTGAGGTGTAGGCCTGCGGACATAATACAGAAAACGTAGTAAAAATATTATACAAACATGACTTTGGTCAACTTTAAAAAACTGTTTTTTTAAATTTGGAGGTATCACTGAGTAGAGAGCGGAATGAACTAGTTCGACGTTGATTTTCGAATCAGTTTCAAAAGTGTAACTCCTTGCTATTACGTTAGGGTTACTAAAAAGCAATTACTTTTCACCCTGCTGACGATATTCACTTCGTTATCCGTTACTTCAAGAGGGTTCATTACTTCGAGCGAGATACTTCTTATTAGTTCACACTTCTCCTTTTTATATTTTTAGTAGTTTCAGTCGCTTCATTAAACAAGATCGAGGGAAGAAACAGAACTAATAAATCACTAGAATAGTTTATTATTTTATCTCCATGTAAAGAAATTTTATTTTTTGAAAGTGTTGATTAATAAACGATCAAGAAAGGGCAAACAAAGTAACTGTGGTGATAATGAATGAATCAAACGCTTTATTATCATAGTTGTTTTAGAAATTAATTTTCAATGAATGATGAAAATAATTCATTTAATTTTTAGCTACAGTATAAAAGAATAAATTATCCAAGTTAGTTGCTGAAAATCATGAATCTCACTTTTATTTATTTTTTACAATGTGGAATGTATAATGTTGTACATGTGTGTCTGAATGTACTGATTACGGAAGTCTATATTTACTGAGTATATGTGTTAGTTTGGTTTTCACTGTTTCCTAATCTTTCTTTTTCACTGTTAAAACAAAATTGCGTACGACACAACCGCAACTCTCGCATCGAAAACCAATTCAATCCCCTACTCTACCAAGGGGAACACATTAATTAAAACTTCTCCGACGGAATTCGATTCTTCTTCCAAGATCTCCTGATATTCTCGAAGAAGCCAGAAAATGAATTTTCCTGTCTGCCTCTCTCGCCTTAAGAAATTCATTAGGACTTAAAGGATATAAGGATGTAATATTCTTTTTACGCGCGATCAATATTCCAGGAAAATTAAAATGGCACAACAGTTTTTCCTACACTTCTCCTGGCTAAATTTAAGTTTAATTAATTTTCTAGTCTTAGTTGCGATAATTAATCTTTTCTTCAGTTTACTGTTATAAAAATTTTATTACATCAAACCACCTTAGTAAAAATAAAGAAAAATTAATCTATATCAAATTTTTTTAATGCAAATACTTTATTTATAACAAGCATGTCCTGCGCGGCTTCATACGCGAAACATGTGTAGGGCCTTATCAATTTTTCTTAAATAAATATGTAACAGAAATTGTGTAGCTTCTTGATCGACTGTATACTTCAACGTACGTATATATATATATATATATACACACACACACACACACACACACACACACACAAAACGATATCTTGATAATTTTCCTGTGTACGTCTCCTGGCGTCATCCAACCCCTTCATCGACTTTAACCTATTACACGTTTAACCTATTCAGATGCGCGCGCACACACACATACGCACGCATACACTCATACATATTAATGAAAATCTTTATTAGGGCCTTAAAGTTACAATTTTTTTAAATGTAAAAATAAAATTTTGCTGTGAATATAAATATGAATATGGTGTCAAAATTTCATGAAAATCCGTTCACTAGTTTTTGAAATTAGCCTGAATAAAAAAACTCGCTTTGTCTTTATAATATTAGTTAAGGTTTATACTATTAAAGCCTAGATATATGTAAATTTATAGGCCTACTTGGTATTTTTCACTTTTCATTATTTTATTTACGCATAGGGTTGATCTAAAGGTAAAGTCGTCACTGCTGCGTCCAAAAATCAGCTAATTTTTGGAGCTGAAGTTCCTTGTTCAAATCCCAGTAAAACTAGTTACTTTTATACGGATTTTTGAATACTATATAGTTGTTATCGGTCTATTTTGATGATTGGGGTTTAATTACCCATACTCTCTCAGGAATAGTCGGCCCAAGTCTTTACAAGATTACAACTCATTTAGACGTCATACTATGATCCTCATCTCATTGTGTCATGGGATTGCTTATTGTTCTTAAATTGAACAGATTGCAACGTAGACAAATTAGGGATGAATAGAAAATTTTTATTTACAATTTTACGATACTAACCCTCACTAGTAAGTGAAGGATATTATGGATTGACGAACACCAGTCAACAGCAAATCTTTAAAGAGATTTTACATATTAACTGCCAAATTGATGATGGTTAGAAAAATATATTTTTAAATTAACCAAAAAATATACAGAGAAGGACAAAAATATACAATGTACCACGGTTACTATACTACACGGTAATGGTCACGCGCAGCTGCTGTGAGATATAATATGAGTGATGACGTAGTCTGGTCCCCAACTACTCGGCCGGTGCGAAGTGACGGTAGAATTTTTGTATTGTTTTTACAAACATAGCGTTTAGGTATGTTTACACGGAAAATCGATTTTAATTTTAATAATTCTTCGTTTACAGCCTGAAGTTTTTCTCTTAGTGACTTGATTTTTTCTTTTAATTCGGCGTTTTCACGTTTTAAGAAATCAGTTTTCTCTGACTGCGCAATATTAAAATTTAGCGGTTCTTCACTAAAACGAGGCTTATTTTGCTCTACGGTTATCCCGTCATTTTGTGAACTGCCTGTGTTGTAATTGGATGATGAGTTTAAAATATCATAAACTTCCTTACAAGCGTGTCGTTTCTCTGCTCGATTTTCACGTTCAAGACAAGTCAGTTTTACCGGACGTAGAACGGCACTACAAATCGGAAAATTTAAATGTGGGACTGAATTCGTCTCTAAGGCACGTTTTAATGGAAGATGTAGCAACTTGGACATTAAATCGCTTACATAATCCGACTCGTCAAAATGTACTAAACACGCGCGACCACTATCAGCAGAAAATGAATCGGCCCGCTTGCAAGCATTTATCCACTTCAATCTAGTTTCAATGGCCTTTGACAAACGGTAAAACTTATAATGTCTAACTCCTTTTGGGGTCTTTCGTGATTGGAACACCCGGAAATCGCACAACACTCCATTATTAAAGACTAGTAACGTATTATACAGACCGTATTAAGACTATTAAACATCACAGGCCGAAACGGTACGTATCGTGCGTTGGCTGTCGCTGGTAACCAGTAACGTCAGAGGGCGGAGCTTGTCACTGCAGATATTGTTGATGATCCCTACCGTCTAGTAAAGTAAACGTACTGTGCACCACGGTTATTATAAAGTAGTTAAAAAGTTACTATAAAGTAACCGTGAATGTACTTGGGAATAGAGAAACTATCCATATTGACTTTTATTCATGCAGAAGGGACCTTCAAAAGGCAATATTTTTGTTTTTTCTTGACTTAAAAATAACGTTTAAATAAAAAAATTAACCAAAATTATGCCTTTTGACGGTCCCTTCTGCATGAATAAAAGTCGATATGGATACTCTATTCAAAAGTGCATTATATATTTTAGTTCCTCTCGATAAAAAAAAGATCTTTATTTTTTCGAGACTATCTTCCTCTTCTTCTTCTTCTTCTTCTCAGAGTGCCCACTCTATCAATGAAGACTGACTACAACTCTTGTAAATAGCTCTTTATCATAAACCTTCCTAAAATGTGTCTGTCTATTCATGTTTGTCCAGTCTCCAGGATTCTTCGACGACGATAAATTACTGTGCCTACCCTTACGTTTTCCCTCATCTGAACAACTTATATTTATCACCTCTGTAAAAAACCCAAGGTAAGAGGTCTTCCTTCATTTGGATATGCTCATAAATTACACAAGTCTCAACCACATATCTCAAAATAATAAAGTTGATAAAATGGCCGGTCCATAAAAGGTAGAACATTCTTCTGAATAATCACTTTTCAAGAATATGTTTTTCCAATCAGTTTAAAATAATAAACGAAAATAGCTTAAAAAGCAATAAGTTAGGATAGAGTAATTGTACATCTTTTGAACATTATAATTATTCTTAAATTAATTAATTTTTTAATCCTTAATGTGTGTAAGTTGTAATCTGTTCAATTTAAAAGTAATAAGCGACTGAATGCTTTTATGAGATGCAGATAATGAGTATGACGTGTAAATATGATGTAGTCTTATACAGACTCAGGCCGAGTATTCCTAACGGTGTATGGTTAATTTAATTCCAACCATCGAAGTACATCGGTAACCACTATCTAGGTTTCAAATCCGTATAAAAGTAACTACTGTTACAAGGGTTTGAACGAGGAACCTTCGTTTCCAAAAGTCAGCTGTTTAAAGATTTGCGGTGACGGATTTACCATTGGACTAACCCGATGAATATTTTTCTTAAATAAAAAAATTTTAACCTTAAATTTATGTATTTAACGAAACATTGGCATGAAAACCGAAAAAATCTCTAGCAATAATGTGTATCTACATAAATTTCCGTAATTAAAATGGTTTTTCCAAAAACCGAACGCTTTATTTCTTTCGGATACAGAATTACTGCTTAGTGAAATAAAGTTAATGCTTAAAAAATTTTAAATTGAACAATCATTTTACTTCACACAACTGTTAGAAAATTAATAAACGGATAATTATAATTTTATAACCATTCCAATGTTACAATAACATTATTATGTATAGTAATCATAATAATAATAATACAATTTATTTACCAAATAAACAACCCGAGAATTGATTTCTGGATAGGCACAAAAGAGTTAATAAAAAAATCGGGAACACTTGGACTCATCTTGTTGTTTGATTAGGTCGACGACTGGCCAACAACGGCCTTCTGTATTATATTTACATTTCCGTAGAGTATAATCTAGACCTTTATTATCGGTTCTCTACTTGAAATTTCACAAAATCCAGCTTTAATAATAAGAGACTGAGTAATCAGTGACCTGTAAATAATTTAATACGGCATTTAATGATTATTTTAATGGCTAGTTAATAAGAGTAATAATTTTCTGAATAGTTTATTATCTAGTTGGCTTTAGATAATGTTAAAAGTCAAAAATGGATAAACGGAGATAATAGAGCTAGATTTATCCGAATACATATTATGGATTACAGAATTTAAGAGCTCTTTAAAAGAGTGAAACACCATACAACGGACGAAAGTATAGATAAAAATCTTTATACTATTAACCACGAAATTGGGAGCTTCCTAGTAAACCAAACAGCCATGTACCTGCACCCGTCCTGCCTTACAGTGTTGCCAGTTCCACCCACCCTGAATAATTTTGTAATCTTATATGGTTATTGATAATATGATAATAATAAAATATAAAAAGTTTGTTCCCACTCTGCCTAATACGGCAACATTGCATTACTCTCTAACTAGATTCAGGCTGGCAATTTCATGGTTACTAGTATAGTGGAATAATGCTTAATAATTTTGGATACAAAAAAAATTTCAGTTAATTGGTTGTCCAAAAAAAACCTAGATGGCCAAAAATATTTTTGTTGGCTTATTAAAATAATTAAGTTGGACTAATATTAAATTGTGATAAGAAGTTAACTTGCAATAATTAGGAGAGTGATTTGACAAGATAGCCAGCTAATAACCAACCTTTAGATTTGATATGTTCAAAATGAAAAACAAAAAAGAAACCAGAACTGTTTTTCTATCTTACGTCATGTTAACATAAGAAACATTTTCTAAACCGACCTTAATTACATTTTTACAGCGGTTTTATTAGTTTTTTTTTATATTTGATAAGTTTTCTTTAGCATAAGTTACACAGGATTTATTAAGTAATTTCATCATAGTAAAAACTCATCATGTGTGTGCATATGAGTTTATGTGGTAAAAAATTGCAGAAAAACTCAGCAGTATTTTAGACAATAGTCGTTGTATTTAAAAACCATATTTCTGTAAACATATCAGTAAAACTCTATACAACCAAATGAACAATACATGGGCAGTATACGAGTACAACTCACCACTACGGACAGTATTATGGTGACTGCACTAAGATAACCAATACAAAAAAATTAGAAAATTTAGAAGAAAATATTATAAAAATAATAAAATGGTTTTAAAACTTTATTAATTTTTGATTCCATATGTTGTAGGTGAATCAAAACAAAAATTTAAAATATCACAAGTCGAGAAACCAGTGAAAAGCAGGGAACGATTAAGGTGGAAGTCAAAAAGTACTGTTCTAGTAAAAAACAAAAAAGTAAAAACAGGCGTTACTTTTATGACACAGTCGTTCTAAATATGAATATTGTATAATCGATATATCCAAATTAACTATCTTGTTAACGCTTATAGATGACGTACATTTTCACTTTCTCTTGCCTATATGAATATATAGGAAGGAAGTATTGTTTTCATGTAGTTTTTCGAAATTGAGTTTTCGCCGGATCTACACGTTTTTAAACCCTCTGAACCCAAGAAACCATGTTTTTAGCAATTGGTCTGTGTGTGTGTGTGTGTGTGTGTGTGTGTGTGTATGTGTGTATGTGTGTGTGTGTGTGTGTGTGTGTGTGTGTGTGTGTGAGTGTGTGTGAGTGTGTGTGTGTGTGGACAGAATATCTCAGGAACGGAATATCGTACGAACTTAAAACTTAAAAACTAATTAACATACCACTAGAGAACACGACAGGAACATTTTCATCAAAATCGGTCAACCGGAAGTAGTAGTTTATTCGTGTCATTTTTCACTATTTTACGATTTTCTCCAAAACTGCTTTTACAAACTTTTTTAAAATCGCCTTATTTACTAAATTTGTTATGTTCTGCAAGATAGGGTAGGCGCCATGTCTGCTGAATTTCTTGGGAAAGCTGTTTTTACGTAAAAACAATTGTGTTTTTAAGATTGTAACTTTAATATGCATTTTAGCCCAAAAATGTACATAATCAAAGTTGTAGAGAATTTAAAATTCTACAACTTTTACCTGTAACATTTTTTTGTATAAAGCTTAGTTTAGCGGTAATTAGCGATTTTCCGTATTTTTCTCACGAAAACGTGTCAAAAATCGATTTTTTAAAAATTCCGCCTTAGTATGCATTTTACGACAAAAAATATAATCAAAATTATTATAAATTAAGAGATTTACAATTTTTATTTCGAGCGTTTTTTCTACAGAACCTAGTTTAGCGTGAAAGAGTGATTTTCCGTATTTTTTAGCCAAATTGAGGTCAATTTTCATTTTGCATCTTTCACTCATGATGAAAATTAGATTATATTTATTAAGGTTAGTATTTTGTTTATTTCTAATGTTCTGTTACTAATGTTAGATTATATTGTTCATTATTTGCATTAGCAAGAGAAAGTCGAATGAGTATTTTACACCAGATTTTTTTCTATTAAACTTCCACCTACAATCATTTACATATTTTATTTGTTGATCTATTTAAACGCACATCACAGGGAATAATTTGCTAACATGTTCTTTCTACTTTTAAAACACTTGTAAATTAATTTAAATTTAATAATTTAATTTAAATACTATGGTTTAATTCTTGTAGTTTTGTGTATACTCTTCTTTGATTTATTTACAAAATTTCTCAGTATCTTTTCATGTCTTTCTTTCTGGTCCAATCTACCTGTTTATGATTGCTTCCAGAACTCGAAAGAAAGCTTTTGCACTTGTAGCTTATGTAGTATGTGTTTACTATCTCATCTATCTATTCCTTTCTAAAAACGTAATAGGATACAAAGAGTTTGCTCCTTTTGTGAATCAGTCAGTTCAAGTTGTGCGTGATAATGAAAGAGTTAGTGCTAATAGAAATTATTTGTTTACAATGTAACAAGTAAGTTAAAAAATGTCTTTATATTGTACTAATTGGTTTGTAGAATAGCAGTCTATGTTCTATTATATCGTTGATAGATGTTTCAATTTAAGTAACCAATTGTTGTTAATTCAAGAAATAATTTTAAAAATAATCTTAAAAATAATCAAAATTAAATAATTTCAATTTTAAAAGTAAATAGAATAAGCAATAATAAAATATATATTACGAGGATTTATGAAAATAAAATAAAATATTAAAAGAAATTAATTCCAGAAGCCAAATAGTAAAATTTAATCGTATTTAATAGTAAAATTAACCAAGAAAAACAAAAGAAAGTATAACTTAATTAAATAAAATAAGTAAAGAAGATTAGTGAAACAACAAAAATCCAATTAATTGTGGAACTAATTAAAATGGCTTCGATATTTTAAAAAATATGAAGAAAAGATTTGAATAAGATTATGAACATCTATAAAACCAATTGCAACAATGACCGAGCCCCTCATTCGATCCCGGTCAATGGAAGGACATAGATGCAGCAAATAAGACTCCAAGGAATTTATAAAAATCGTAACTATTTGAAAATTTTATCATTGAGCTCATAGGTAGACATAGAACAATAATTCAATTTAATGATACAAAAAATAAATTACATGTCATTAATTAATTTTTAATATATTTAAAGTTATAGCAGTGTCATCAATAAATTCAAATCAAATTATTCATTTTCTTTGTAACATAATAATTTTGTTAATTTTCAAATTTCAATTGTTTCATTACATTTAATTTTAACAATTAAATTTTTTGGCGCATTTTATTTTATTCATTTGAATTTCTTTACTGGTTGCAGTAAGAAGCCATTATTTATTTCTACAATTAATTAAGTTGAAGTAATTAAATTATAATTTGTTTGTAAGACTTAATAATGAATTAGTCTTCTGAAATGAAGATATAAGGGAAAAATTCGAAATTTTTCCACTCATCGAAATAATAAAATTGTATCGTGCCCAATAGTTCGATTATTTAAATAGAATCCCAGGAAGCCACTTGTCTAGTGTAACGAGAAGATACAAACTAGTGGAAAGTAGAGATATTTGCAGGCCGAAGAAAAGATGGATGCCGGAACAAGTAGAAATGCCTAACCCGTGATGAGAAGAAAAAAAAGCTTTAATAATTAATTGCAATTTATAAATTTGTACATAAAATTGTTGTACGTTTAAAGAAGCATTTTTTTTATTTATTGCACCAAGATCCCAAACGAATCTAGGCTTAGGTGTTACAATATTTATTTCAGGTGATTTATATTTAGGAGGGATTAACAGTTCCATCAGTTACTAAGGTCACAATTGATATCCACGGCATGGTTTTGGGTTTGGATAGTTTTGATGGTGTGATAACGCAAGGTTATTTCCAAACATCAATCGGCAGTCAAACAAGGGACCTTTAGTGTTACAGTCTACTATAAAACACTGTACCATTGAGCAGAACTCTAGTTAATTTAAATCAACAAGTTTATCACAATCGTTTATTTTCCTGTAATAACATATGAAACAAGAACAAACATTACAATAATATATTCAAGGAAGTTACAATTTAAATTTTGTTGATCAGAACTTATGAACATTTTAATAAGGTGAAATAATAATTTATTAAAGTAAAATACTGAGATTAGATGTGCAAGTAAATCATAAGTTAGTTGATTTATGAGTCGGTTTCAAGATATATACATCTTATTATTAGATGGCGTATTAAATAACTAACACGGCTTATAGTTGCTTGTTTTGCTAAAGGGGAAACACCGCAGAAGTTCCCACGGGATAGAAGTCAAACTGGTCTTAATCATTGATGCACTTCCTGCGGGACCTAAACTCCTCTACTTGTGTAGTATGTGAATAAACATATTCTTGCCCTTTGTATTAAGGGTCTCAGCTATACAAATTAATGTATGTGGCCCATATTCAGTCACAGCAAGAAACCTAATTATGATTTACTTTTAAAACAAGAATCATGTTATTTAAAAAAAAAATAACATTCCTACCTACTTAATTGACAAAACTAAAAATCTGTACGTAAGAAATATTTGATTTTTAAAGTTTTTGCTTTCATTTTAACGCAGTAGGATAAATTCAATGATTAATAAATTGCTATTTAATTAATAGTTGTTTTCTGTGAGATGCAAAAAACAACTAGGTTTTTTTACTTTCTCTTGCTTACATGTGTTTAGCGATTGGTGTGTGCATGTGAACAAAATATCTCAAGAACGGAACATTATACAAAGGTGAAACTTGAAACCGTTAGATAGATACCACGAAAGGACCCGATACAAACATTTTCATCAAAATCTTAATATCAAAAAAAAATTAATATTACAAAAAAACTCGGTAAAATTATTTACTGTGATGTAACAACACCCCTATCGCTGCCGGGAACACATACGGCAAACAAAGCAATAGGTTGGCAAGGGTGTTAACAAAACATTAAAAAAAATTAAGGAAGCTCAAAAAACAAACACTCGGGTAATTCGTTGCATAAAAGAAATAAATCTGGAAAAGTAAGTGGTAAAAATAATTTAATTTTATAACAAGAAATATATAGTAATATAGTAATCGTGAGTATAGTAATCGTGTATAGTAATCGTAAGTATATAGTATATAGTAATCGTGGGAGCTAACTGAGAGAAGTAGACGAAGGATTGCGGCTGCACAGATGGACTTCTGGAGACGCAGTTGTCGTGTTTCGAGGATGGACCATATACGGAATGAAACAATCTGGCAGAGAGTAGGAAAACCAAGTAGGGTATTGGATGAAATTGGGAAAAAGGTATTGTTTTGGTATGGGCACTTGAGAAGGATGAGTGAGGGCAGATGGCCCAGTAGGATATGGAATTGGACCCCAACAGAGAGAAGGAAAAGAGGCCGTCCAACGAGACGGTGGATGGAGGAGGTGATGGAAGCAATGAGCAAGAGAGATCTGCAGGAGGGTGATTGGCTGGATCGGGAGGCTTGGCGATTGAAATGCGAAAGACGGCTTTAATTGCTGTAGAAATTCGCAAAAAAAAAAAAAAAAAAAAAAAAAAAAAAATATATAGTAAACAGCAAAATTGTACAATGTTACCCAACCTTAAATAGCTGGAAGGTTTAATACAATATCAGATCCAAAAAGTACTTCCTGAGGTATATTATTATTATTAAGTAAAACAATAAAAATCAAAGATGTATTCATTAAATGAATAACTGAACATCAAAAATGGCCAAATTATTTTGAATTTAAACTTATCTTTTTGTTTAGCATGCTAGCAGCTTTCTTTTCAATATACATATTTTATAATTATTACTTTTAGAATTTTAAATTAAAAAAATCCTAAATTCATAATCAACCTTTTCAATAAGGTGTAAAACAAGAATAATAATAAAAATTATGAAATGAAATGTTAAATTTTATCTTTAGAATTTTAAATTTAGAAAAATATACATATTCAAATTCAACCCTTTTAATAAAGTATAAAAAAAATAGAATAATTATTAAAAATTTTATGCAATAGAAATAATTAAATTTTACAGAACAATGTTCCTGATTGCTTAGTTAGCAAAAGAATTAACAGGAAAACCTTTCAAGCAGGTCACTTTGAATTCACTAATTCTCCTGTCTAAAACAAGAAGTTACCAAGATGGATCCTAATTTCTGGCGTGATCTTTTCCCCAAAAGGCATCGGTTATCACTTTGAAAACACCTTAAGTAGATGGATGAACTCCTCTCATGATAGATAAAATAATAAAACATACCCTTTTGTAGTTAACACTTATTTTTGAAGCACTAGTGACGTATGCAACAATCAATGGAAGATCCCTGATGAAATTCCCATCCAAATTGGACTCCAAATAACTACACGAAAGAAATTGTCAGGAAACATTGAACATCAATTACGGGATGCTGGCGAGGTGAAAATTTGTCATTCTCAGGAGTCGAATCCCATGTACTGATTATAGATATAGTAAGATTATTGGACGGCAATTCCCGTTCCCGGATTTGAACCCTGAAGAAAAGATCGAGCTAGTGTTAATATTAAGTAAAATAAGCGTCGATCTCAAGCAAAAGCACTAACGCATAAATAATGCAATGTAAATGAACAAAATATAACAAAGTTATGAATTTAAAGATAGAAACTTAATACGAGTTGCAATAGATAGACAATAATAAAGTTTAAAAAAACTAGACAATTAAAATAAGCTATTACTATTCGAAGAAGTTTACAATTTACCAATTACAAGGCTTTACATCATATACAATAAATTTATCATAAGTCATAATTTAGTTTTACATAGATCAAAATCGAATCTAGTAGTCAAGAAATTGCAAGTACAATTGCAACGTAGATTCGTTAGAACAAAAATATAATTTTATGCAACTCGTGATAAATTTCCAGCTTTCGGAATACTAAAATAAAAACAAATTACTTACCATGTTTAAATGGGCAAGAAGAATTAACTTTATTCAAAAGTTATAAATTTAAAATACACGTAATAAAAATTTACTACATAGTAACAGATCTTAACTCAACGAAAATTCAACCAAGAGTGTCTTGTCATGCAAATGGAGTAGCTCGATGAGAGGGCGAAACGCAGTTAGCAGTAAAAGCGGTAGAGCGCACCAGCGGACGGTGAGTTAATTAACGTCGCCAGTAGATTCGAGTTATCGGCAACCTAAACAACAAGCTAACGCCAACAAAACCAAAACCAAACGTAACAATCTGAAAGCAGATGTTACAGTGAACAATAATCAATTCTCAACGATTGTTTCAAAATCGTAAGCCTGAACAACAGTTAACACTCTAAATTGAACATAATTATTTTGAGTCGCGGAGTGGATATGAAGCTCAAGATAAAGACGACGATGGCCAAGATGGGGATGATGATGACAATGAATATTACTGGTAATCAAACTTAATATTAATTGATTGATTAACAAAATTGAGAAGGTAATTCCAATACTTTAAAACGTTTCAGTCTTTGAATATCATCGCTGCTTTCAAGGAAAATAATAATTTTTTTTTATGTTCTTCCAACTTCTTTAGATATTTTCCACTATGTTGTTAAATTTTTTTACAAAGGTTTGTATCATGGAACGATATTTCAATGCAAAGGGCATTCCAAGGGCATTACAAGGGCAATACCAAGGGCAACACCAAGGGGCATCAGAATTCAATTAATTTCATGCCCTTTGAATTGTTAAAATATTCCCAGATCTGGGTCTTCCTAGGACCCAATAAGTCCAAAAATGGTTTGAGAATTACTTTGTAAAATAAATATTAATTCATAAATTCGGACCCCAAATTTATAACCTGTCACCTGAACGTAATATAAATCTAAACAGAATTAAAATGTTGTATAAGAATGAAATGCAAAATTGGATATAATTAATTATTAATGTCGAAAGGGACAACATGGAAGTGATGCTAGAAACAGAAAGTTATGTGAGCTCACCGTAGTTTTTTATGATAAATAATTATTTTAAAAGATAAATGAAATGGTTTTTTTACATTATCTTGAAATCGATCCCAAGGGTATAATACTTACCGTTTCATAATGTATAAATACTACAATCCTACCCTGCAGTTAGTCTATCCATCAGGAGCTGTTGACTCGAAACAGTACTGCAGAGTAGGCCTACAAAACAAACAGGTCCGTATAGTTTGTCTAGCGACTCGAGTCGGCTGCGTTCTGTATGAGAAAATACCTACCTTCTTTTCGTCCCTCACCGTGCTGTCTACAGTAGATTCATTGCGATGTAGACTAGTTTCTTCCTAAATTGTGCCAGCACTGTGAAACTTATATCTACTGTACGGTTATATTTCTCCAATTTTAATATCTATACGGTTCTTTGTTTCTGCGTCGTAATGGTGTTTTGTGCATGTTCTCAATAGAAATTTATTTTATTTCATTCGTCGAACAAACCAACTGTAATCTGGAAATCGTTCGCGTAAACAATATTATAAAATTTTTAGGACTCTTTAGCATAGCTTAATTATAGTTATTTCCATTTAGTCTCTCTCTGATCATTACGGTATAAATTATGTAATGCAATGGAAGTGTTTTGAACTTTTAGAAGGTTGCTGCCACTTAAGAACAGAACGTTAGTGTGTAGGGAAACAAACTCTTCCATTCAATTCAAGCAGCCGATCTGAGTAATCAGATAAGTTATAAGTTAATAGATCTGAGAAAAGATAAACATTTAACCCTTTATAGGGCAGAACTACGGGGAAAAATATGCATGTTGTAAAATGTTAAGTTTTGTTTTATGGGGACTTAAATAATGTATTTTTAGTGCCAGAACAGTAAGATTTTTTGACGTTAAGCCCTGGTAAGTATACTTACCGACGAACATTTATTGAAATGGGGATCACATAATTTATAGTGGTAAGAATGCTTATTAAAACAACTTACAGTCCTATATAACAGAAAAAATGTGTAGAATACCTTATGTTAGCTTTATATTGGCATAAATGCTTGCTTTCCAGTAAAAAACTCGAATTTTTTAAGCACTGTATAAAAGTAACAACAAAAGAACACGGTTGCTTACACTGGTATAATTCCTTACCACATTCGTGTAACTCATAAAGCAAATGGTCGCTGCGCACTAATTTCAAAATGTGGATAGCCTATTTACCAGATAACATCTATAAAACCATTAAATTTCAATAGGGTTCAACTGTATAGCTTATTGTTAAAAAAATCGACCTTGTTGCCAGTGGTAAGTATACTTTCCAAAGATCTATAAAGTGTTAAACACGGTTAATTTTCAAGACATATTCTTTGAAAGCTATTAAAATCATATCGAATCATGGAAGTTATATTCCTTATTCAGAGGTGAATCTTGGATCTTGACGAATAGATCTTAGCGTCATATTGGGCAGTAGCTGAGATAATAATATTTAAAACCCGTTAACTGATAATCACGATAAGTTTACATTTTCAAGTAGCCTATATTACAATAAGACAGATTTGAATATCATCAGTTTTAATCATCCTTTAAGAGACGAACAAAATGTAAGCACATTAAAATATGGCAGTGCATAATGTTTTTACAAAAGAAGCATTTCTGTGTGCTCCGGATAAACACAAAAAAAGTGAACTACAAATTGATTGATAGTGGGTAAACAGAATGAGCAGCCTAAACCTTGTGCATCTGCTGATAATGTTCCTTCCGTTCACTAGCATGTCCCAGAAAGAGTTAGAAGAACAGATATTTCATATAGCTGATTACTATGGGGAAGTTACCAAACCATAAATAGTCTATTAGAAGTACCACTTATGAAGTACCATTCAGTCATATTCATAGAAATTATTTACATCTTGCCTTAGGGAATATTTTTTAATGATCTAATCTCCCTTCCGTACGTAGTCAGTTACTAGCTCTATACCTACACCCTAATAAAATTGTAGAGAGATTCATAACCAAACTAGAAAGCTAGATTGAAAAATTACTTTTTATGTATCCAAGAATTTTAAACAATTACATTACAATAATTAACATATAAATTTAGTAACTAAGCGATGTACTTTAATACATTTTAATCATTTTCAATTTATTAGTCTTTTTTAAATATTTTTCTTCATATTTACCTTTTTTCATTTTATTTTATATTAGTTTTTTGTTTTTCTTGTTTTTTGTATTTTGAATAAAATTATATTAGTATTGGACGAGAAAGGAACGATTTATAAAAGTTATTTAAATACATTTTTTTCATAAAATCTATATCACCATGATTTCGTTAAGAGTTTTTATAACAGTTTCTTTTAAAACAGCATCATATTTGACATACAAAGTTTCTTCATTTTTTTACCGAAATTACAAATTGTATAAAGCTAAACAAGCAATTGAAGCATTAACAGAAGAAGAAAAAGAAGAAAATTTATGGTGTCTAATTAAAGCATACTTTCAAAAAAAATCCCGTTTGAACAGTTATACATCGCTCAGGAATTGTACGGAGAAAAATTATATGATAAAGCACTTTAACAAGTAGCCAACGAAATTTCTGACTGTTAAATTATTACTATAAAATTGATTGTTACTGTTTTAAAAAATATGAAGAAAAACAAAAAACTAATATAAAATAAAATGGAAAAAGGTAAAAATGAAGAAAAATATTTAAAAAAAACTAATATAATTATATTCAAAATACAAAAAACAAGAAAAAAAACTAATAGGTATAAAATAATAGGAAAAAGGTAAAAATGAAGAAAATATTTAAAGAAAACTAATATAATTTTATTCAAAATACAAAAAAAGAAACTGATTTGCAAAAAACTAAAAAACAAAAAAACCTATATAATTTTACAAAAACCAAAAAAAAATTACTTTTTAATACTTACTTAGAATAGATTACTTAGAATTACTTATTACTTGATAAAAACGTTTTTGAAATATTTTTTATTAAACAATATTATTGTTTTATAAAAAATATTTTAAATATTGTTTTATAAAAAATATTTTAAAAACTTAACAAAAAAACTAATAAAATATTAAAAACAAAATGTCTCTTTTTTAAAATTTAGTTTTAAAAAAATATGGTTGATTTATCATTATTTTAAATCCAATCCACTGTATACTATACAATTGGTATTAACAATTTGGTCTTTTAAAGGGTCAGTAATATTATTACGTATTAAAAAATGCAATTTCAAAGCAAATGTGGAATATACTGCTCTGGGAAACTTAAATTGTCAACAAAATAAATCTTAAATGTGTAAACAACTAGTAACTTCATTATAAAAATGGGAAAGGGAAATTCTATCAAAAATATTTGTATTAAGCATTGAAATTTTTGGTTTTTTGAAACGATACAACATGTAAACTAGAATCTTGTTGTTTTGAAAACATCTTCATGGAAGAATCTACGTATTTAAAAGGATAAGATATTCTTTGCACAGTGGCTTCCATTTAAATTAAAATATCTAAGTTATCAGATTCCAGTGGCTTAATAAAGATTCCAAATTTACAAATTATTAATGCTGGAAAAAACTTAAGATTTTGCTATGAGTTCCAACCAAATTGAGAGAGTGAAGACAATCCAGAGTGAAGTGCACGGATAGTTTTTGAGAGCTGTGAAGACGATATGTCTAAGGATGAAGATGTTTTGGGTTGTGGTAAATGACCTAGTGCTGTGCCAGAGGCACTATAATAATAACAACTTTACAATGTAATTTTATTAGTTGTACTTTAAAGATGTTTTTACTAATATAACCTTAAACACATTCAATCTTGAGCAATTACGAGGTATTTCTCCCGCCGGGCTGATTACTTGTGTGGTGTGTTCTCCAGTTGCTTTATTTAAAACAGTGTGTTACTAACTAGAGTTTTTTATTTTCAACCTATGCATGGATTTCCTTGCTGTTAATTATAGAATAAAACTTCAGAATCATCAGAGAGTTAGATTAACTTTTGTCTGTTTTAAAAAAAATGTATTGTTTGGTTTGATTGATTTCATATACTGAAGATTTATGCGTAATTTCTCATATAATTTTTAACTACAAATAATATAATATTTTAAAAGTAAATTTAAGTTTAAAAGAGGATCTAAAATTAATAAAAAGATAGGTTGATATTAAATCAGGATTTAATATAATAAAATGAAAATTTAATCACTTAACAAACTTTGATTGAGGTAGGTTAGTATAATTATTAAATGGTCATTATATGATATTCATTGTATAATGAGGAGAAGAGAGTATTGTCATTAGAGTTATAGTGACTCAAAAACGTTCCACAGCTTAACGTAATTGCTTGCCCAAGGGACACGCGATCCCACTGCTATTAATGGGAATTGTTTAGATAATTCTGAACAAACAATTATCATTCCGTTGTAACCGTAGCTTGACCTTCTCTAATATAATTATGGTTATATGAACATTACATATATATACGTATATATATATATACTATACACTAAATTCGTTTAATAGTCTTTGTAATGATTTTCTTTAATCTAAATAAATACAAAGAATATTATGTAACGTTTTTATTACTATTTGATAAAGCCAACTGTCAAGTTATATACTACATAATGCTAAAATAATAAATACTAATTATATACCTAAAAATTTTATTTTATAACATAAAATATGTATTATTATCTTTTGTTTTCAATAAAGTTAGAGGGAGTTGTAAACTGCATAGATAATCTTTAAACGCCTTAACCAAAAATCATTTATTATTTATTTTATTTAACGTCACATCAACTGCAACAGTCATTAGCGACGACGTTGGGGTGTAACTGTGTGAGGATCAAATGATTTTTTTGTAACGTATGAAAACATGCCGTGCCTCAGTGATATTTTTATTTTATTATGTACTGATTTATTTTGTTAAACTGATTTAATTGATGGAAGTTCTGAATTCATTTTTATAAAATTGTGTACATTCCCTATCCCTATTCATACCTATATATAATCCATATATTCCATATATTCATACATAAATATATTCATAAACCATATATTTATACCCTATTGTGTACATCCCTAATTTATAATCATAATTTTTTATCTAATAATTTGTAAATTTTTCCTTTGATTGTATTCAATTTTATGAATACATACAGCAAGTAATTTTATACATACACCAAATAATTTGCGAAATCTGTCCCAAATCAATGGATTTTTTTTTCACGTTTTTCTAATAAAAAGTCATATTGGTAGAATATTATAATAATAATTCCTTACTTTCACTCCGTTTCGTCATACATAAACAAAATTAGTAGTAAATTTAAATAATAATTAGATCTACAACCATTAATTACCACCTTAATAAGTTTTTGGTAATTATTATTAGTAAGTTTTAACTACATTAACGTAATTCCCAGTACAAGATTTCCTTTGGGTATCTATATTTTCCAATATTTTATTTATTTTTTATTCCTAATGTGGGTACGTTGAAATCTGTTCAATTTATAAAAATAAGCAACGCCATGACCCAATGAGATTAGGATGATATGTATGACGTGTAAATGAGGTGTACTCTTGTACAAACCTTTGGCCGATCATTATTGAGAAAGTATGGTTAATTGAACCCCAACCATCAAAGGAGACCAGTAACCAGTGTCTAGTAGTCAAATCCATATGACAGTAACTACCTTTACTAGGATTAAAACCAGGAACATTCGTCTCCAAAAATCAGGTATTACACAGCTGACTCGTGGCAACGACTTTACCTCCAACCAACCCGTTGGGGCAGAAAATAATTATTATATATTTTAGTCTCAATATTAGTTCGAGAACAAAATGCTTCACTACCACTCCAACTTCCCCATAACGGGCAGGTGGAGTGTTAAATTAATTGCACTCGATCTGTTGATTCCAGGGCTACAAAAAATAGTTTTGTTTCTTATCACATAGCCAATTATATAACTAAATTATTTAAGAACAGAAGAGGTAGAGGTGTAAAAGACACAACCCAGAGTTATGTCCTCTGAGAGTAATGAATTTCACTATACAGCCAGACCCTGTGGTGAATGAAGGAAAGGTGTCATTTGCAGGGTGAAAAGTAGGTGCTATTTGGAGGGCCTGGCATGCTGAAGGTTTTGAAACAAGTTCTCGTAAATCGACTTGGACTGCTTCTTTTTACTTTCTAACATCACGAAGAAGCGTATAAAGAAATATAGAAGATTTAAATTTTAAACCGTAGGCCTACAGTTATTTTTTTCAACGGTATTTATGAGAACGATCAAGATAGGAGATGAATTTTTTCGAGTACTCACTTGCAAAACTCCACATTCCGTTATGAAACCGATTCAAACTATTTTCAATCAATTTTGTAGTATGATGAAGTATGTTTCAAACTTAACGGGCATATTAACCGGTATAATTACTTGTATCGGTCCGATTTAAATTCTTGTAATATAATCCAAGCAGAGCTGAATGTACAAGGTGTTTATGGTATGGGGTTGGATTTCAAGTGTCCACTAATAGGACCTTATTTATTTAGGAAAACTTTAACTGGAAAATATACTTAGAGTTAATACGGAAGCAGTGTTGTCGGAACTTGAAAACAATCTCCTATATAATTTTCAATCGTTCATCTTGCACCAAGATACCCCAGCCCACTTTAAAATAGAAGTTAGAAATTTTTACCTTCCAAGTTTAATGAATGGATTGGTCGCCGTGGTATAATCGATTGGCTCCCCTACGCTCACCAAACTTAACTCCAAGTGATTTTGCTCTGTAGAGTATTATTTTAAAATTATTGTTTTCTTCAAAACTGAAAACTAAACTAACTGAAAATATCAATTAATAATTTATTTATCTTCGTTACTGAAGACGGACAATTGTTGCTGAATAATTGTGTACCGTTTTTAGGTTGTTCTTTGTAGTGTAATAAAGAATTTTGAATAATTTCGAAGAAATTACAAGATAATGCAAGAAAAGTTGATACAATCATTTGTTTTGATATTGTGTCTTTTAAGTAGGTTCAATACTTTTTTTACATTTGAAATATTAATTTAAGCCACTACGGGTTAAAGTTCACGTCGTTACGTTTTTACTTTCTCATGCCTGTATAAATAAATATATAGGAAGGAAAGTATGTATTGTTTTCATGTCAATTTTTTGAAATAGAATTTTCGCCGTATCTACACGTTTTCACACCCCCTAAACCCAAAAAAACATGTTAGCGATTGGTCTGTGTGTGTGTGTCTGTATGTGTGCGCGCGCGCGTCAACAAACGGATCTTCGTACGAGCTTGGAACCTGAAACTTAAGTTAAGTAGGCAACTAGGCCTACTAAAGAATCCGACAGGTACAGTTTCATTAAAATCAGTCAACGGGAAAAAGTAGTTTATTCGTGTCATTTTTTACTTTTTTGCGATTATTTCAAAAACGGCTCTTACGATGTTTTCTTTAAAAACGCCTCATTAACTACATTTTCTATGCTCTACAAGATAGGGTGTTTTATGTTTTTGTTAAGATCGCGACTTTAATATGCATTTTAGCGCAAAAATGTGTGTAATAAAAGTAGTGGAGAATTTAAAATCTTTTATTTCAAATATTGTTTTGTATGACGCTTAGTTTAGCGGTAATTAGCAATTCTCTTTTTTCACGAAAATGTGTAAACAAAATTGACCTTTTTAAAGATTTCAACTTTAGTATGCATTTAATGACAAAAGTGTGTAATCAAATTTATAGGAAATTAACAAATCTACAAGTTTTATTTTAACCATTCTAGCAAGAAAGTGTGTTTTCGTATTTTTAAGCCAAACTGAGGTTGATTTTTATTTTGCATCATTCACTCATGATTAAAATAAGGTTATATTTTTTTAGGTTCTTTTTTTTTATTAACTAATATTAGGTTATATTATTCATTATTTGTATTGGCAAGAGAAAGTCGTGTAAGTGTTTCAAATAGATTGTTAACAAAACTAAACATTCAGTTTTTTACTTTTAAAGTAAGTGACATTTAAATCTACATAATTTACTTTGTTTAATTTTTTTAAATATAACGTATCCATGTTTCCTAATATTTGAAATGCATCTACAAACTTTTTCAACAGTCGTCCTTAAAACTTGGAGATGGTTCAGGTGTTCGTCGTTTCAATTATCAGAAGAAGTGTAATCCTGGTTCTTGTTAGTGAACAATGCACTCTGCAGAATTCACACTTATAGAGAAAGAGGTAGATAACAATTATCGTCCTCTATATCTTAAATTATTTCACTAATTTTTTAGAGCTGAAGATATTTTTTATACTTGCGTACAAATAGTTTTTATTCTGAAAAGAATAATACTGCTTGAAAATTTAAGACTTAGAAAAAACAAAGAAATATGGGTGGATGTGTATGAACAATTTTATCTTTGTAAGCAAGCCCACTCATCTTAAAGACCTTTAAAATTTTAAATAATAAATGTTGGTTTACATCTATAAATTTTTAGTTCTTAAAACGAAGGCTACTTTACAAAAGAAAAAAGTAAAAAAAATAAGAACTGATGCATTAGTAAAAAGGAAAAACTTTTACATTTTCTCGGTAAAAGAAAACTTAATAATTCAATTGTATCATTATGATTATAAAAAGAAATTACAACTTTAATCTTAAAAATGTATTAAACATTGTGCACTGGTTAATATGCATGTAATAATAAATTTAAGTAAAAACAAGAGAAAGATCTTAAAAGATTTTTCCTTAATCAGTTGGAGTAAGTTGAGAAATGTCCTGGAACTAGAGAAAGTAGTTTAACCTCTTTCTTGGCTGGTTTTATATATTTAAAGAAAAATCAACATACTTAACTCATAGTTTACTTTACCTTTTAATATCCGCTACTACATTTTTCCCGAGTTTTACTTTTTCTTCTGCAGTTTTCTTTTCAAGAACAGCTAATTCAATTTTCATACGAAGTTTTAATATATTCTGTCTAGCAAAATTTCTTGAGTATTTTGAAATCAAATACTTGCTTAAATTATGAAGTTCATTTAAAGAGACCCATGATGGAGAAACTAATTTATTCTAAATTTATTATACTGGGTGTCCAAAACGTCTGGAAACGGCTTAATTACAGCTAACTGAGATTCACAGGGTAACTAGAATAAATGCAGTTGGTTACTGTATTAAAGAAACTGTTCTGGGATGTATTTGAAAATAGTGTCGGCCATCTTGAATCCGCCATATTGAATCAAATTCAACTTAGTTAAATTGATATAGTTGAAAGTTAATTTAAAATAAAAAATTAAATTATATTTTTATAAAAAATTAACAAACCGTTAATTTAGCTTTCAAAATATAAAGAAATATTGTAATAAGTATTATCATAACGGCACTGTTAAGAGATAATAGAAATACGCAACAAAAATGAGCGGTAAATTTAAGTTGAAGATTTAATACAACAAACAACAATACTTTTGTAGTAAAGGCAGAGAATGGAGTCTACTTACACTGCTGCAGCGGCCGTTATGCAGTAAATTTTAAGCAGAGTTAATCTGGTGCTGAAGCTGGGAGTTAGAAAATAATTCTTTACTCAAACTTAAAGCTAATTTAATACTACTACCTGAACGACAGGACGTAGTACTGCAGATACTTTACATAATATAGGGATATTAAGTGTGGCAATAATTTTACAATTAGGGAGTAGTTTATCGTCTAGTATTATCTACTAAATCAACAATGTTCTACGATAAGAATAAAATAATTTTCTTTTCAAAATTTACACATTTGAAAATTAGGTTATAATTTGCAAATATATTAACACGTTTCTTTGTGTTATTGATTTGATTATTTACTTATACGAGGAACTACTTAACGGTAAAATGAAATCTATCAAAAGTTTTAGGAAATCTTTAACTGTAAATTTTCAGGTAAGAAGTTGAATTCCAGAAAGAATGTCCAATATTATCCGTGTATTTCATCAAAAAGCCTTGAAGAATAATATAAAGAACCTCCCTACTTCAGTTTAAACACTATTTTTTCAAATTTTTTCAGATTTTTTTCCAAATTAACATTAAGTGAATTCATATTTTTACTTTCTCTTGCCTATATGAATGTATAGGAAAGAAAAGTATTGTTTTCATGATCTAGACACATTTTCAGAACCCCTGAACCCCCCCAAAAAACATGTCTGTGTGTGTGAGAGTGTTTGAACAGAATATTTAAAGAACGGAACATCATAAAAACTTGAAACTTAAAACTTAAGTTAGATACCACTAGAGGACCCGAACATTTTAATCAAAATCGGTCAACCGGAAGTAGTAGTTTATTCGTGTCAATTTTCACTTTTTTGTGATTTTCTAAAAAACGGCTCTTACGATTTTTTTTAAAAACCGTCTCATTTACTAATGTTTTATGCTTTACAAGGTAGGGTAGGCGCCATGTCTGCTGAAATTCTTGGCAAGGTTGTTTTCTCGTAAAAAATGTTTTCTTAAGATTGCGACAATATGCATTTTAACGCATAAATGTAATAATAAAAGTTGTAGAGAACTTAATAACTTTTATTTCAAACATTTTTCTGTATAACGCTTAGTTTAGGGGTAATAAGCGATTTTCTAATTTTTTCTCACGAAAACGTGAAAAAAATAGTTTTTAGGATTTCAGCCTTAGCATGAACTACTAAAGTGTATTATAATAAAATTTATTGGAAATTAAAAAATCTACAACTTTCATTTAAGGCCTTGTTCTCTACAGAGCCTAGTCGTGAAAGAATGATTTTCCGTGTGTTTAAGCCAAATGAGGTTGATTTTCATATTCCGTGCTCCACTCATGATTAAAATTAGGTTATGTTTTTGAGGTTAGTTTTTTGTTCATTTCTAATGTTTGATTACTAATGTTAGGGCTTATTGTGAATTATTTTCATTGGCAAGAGAAAGTTTTGTAAGTGTTTCACACCAGATATTTTATTAAAAATATAGAAAAATTAATTGAACTAATTAAAAGATTACTAAATATTTTGACCTCAAAGGGTATAATATTCTTTAAAATTGCGGAATAAGAGGTGGTCTCAACTTTTATTTCATTTTGAGTAAACTATTTAGCAATTTCGTTGGAACAGATTCTGGTGCTCTTACGCATTAAGTTAATACACAGATCGATATACAGTAAGTTAATCCTACAAATGGCCCACGGGATAACGCAGTCAATCAGCTGATAGAAAGTAGCTTTGAATTATTAAGTAACACTGGTTGGACGAGAAAATGTGTAAGGTGATCAACTAATACGTCACGTACAAACTAACATCAATGGTTATCCCTGTTCAAATTTTGTCAACTTACTAATGTAGCGAATAATATGGGAGTTGCTTAAAATAAGACATTAATAAAAATTTAACGAACATAAAAATTTATTAGCAATTAATTTATTCTTCTTCTTCTTAAAGTTCCATCTCCTATCGGAGGTTGAATATAAATCTAAATTAAAGGTTCATGAGATTTAAATTTTTGCACATGCTTTATAGATTTTATAATAAAAATTTAGCGTTATATTTTTCTGTATTTTTTTAATTTTAGTAATGTCTTTTATAATTATTATCGTTCTATATAAATTTCACAGAGGTCAAACATCAATGAATGGTTTTACTTCGTTTAGTTACTTTTTTCACTTTCTTTGACAGATCAGTTGTTTATTGTTCAAAGAAAATAAATAGATCACAACGTAACAGTATGTAGAAAAAAAGTTAAAAAAATAGATTTACAAATCGTTCTTATAAAATACAAGGTTTGATAAAAAAATAACGGGAATTTGTAAATTTCGCGAAATTTTTAAAGTCGATTCCAAATTTATATTTTTACCTTGTTTGGTATACCTATTTATAATATGTTCGCATTTGCAGAGATTTGAATGTACATTTTATTGTTAGTAGTTGAAAAGAGTAAACGTGTTTGCAATCGCTCGGGGATTTGTTACTTCCGAAAAGTGTAGATCAAAGAGTTTGCATTAAATTTTTTCTGAAAAAATTATATCAAGTGTACCATAAATGTTGACACTGGCTTTTGGTGAATCTACTATGAGTTAAACAAGAGTTTACGAGTCGTAAAAACGGTTCAAAAATGACCCAGAATTTCTACAAACGGTCATAACAGGTGCCAAAACATGGGTATATGAGTTTGACGTAAAAACCAAGGTTTCCAGGTTTCAAAAGAACCATGAAAGTACGACATTTTGCCACCATTGATGGTATAAAAACAGTATCACTAAAGGAGCTGACAGTTATACCAAAAAGCGAGTCCCAGATTTACTTCCAAGATTGGAAAAAGCGCTGTCATCAGTGTATTATATCTGAGGTGGGTTACTTTGAAGGAGACAAAATTAATATAGATTAAATAAAATTTTTTTTAAGAACAACTAAAATTCCCGTTAATTTTTGATCAAAACTCGTATATAAAATGTTTTTAATTCTAAGATCAGCTGAATATAATGAATACAAAATTTTATATGAGTATAAAAAATTGTTGAATAGAAAAACTTAACTGAAGAATAAAATTAAGAAGCGGTATCTACTTTTAAAAACTCGTGGTATTATGCCACTTTATGATGAGATGCTTAAAGTTCAAGAGAGGTTATGTTGATTTTTTTACCCTGCCAATAATAAATTACTGAAAGGTTAGCTAACGAAGGTAGGTTGATAAATGACACTCAGAACTCTTTCATTGGAACTAGGTGGTACCCTGCCAACCAGGTCCAGCTGTTAGCTGACACAAATGATGGATAGAAAATCAATTTTCAACCGATACCAATTAAATTTTCCATTTTCTTTTCCCGATAATTTAATTAGGTTATTATGTATGGTTAGCTAAGTCGCATGAAGTTGTTTATTTTTGTGTCATCTTATTTCTAACTTAAGTAGAAAATATTTTGATTTTTTTTAGTTTTATTTAAGGGGACTAAGATAATAAAATAATAATTTTTCACAAAATGTATGTTGTTTGAAATGCTCTCTTTACAATGGTGTATTTATCATGTTTCTATGACAACTAAAAGTTTAGTTAATTTTTTTTTCTAAACGTCTCCCTCCAAGGGTGGAACACAAGAATAAAATTGTATACTAACTTTTCTGTTGATTATATTGAAGTTTTACATGAAATAATCTATTATTTCACGTAATGTAAAATAATGTAATGTAAATAATGTTATTTCATGTATATAATAATTTATTTTTATAACCTCGATTTTTGTTTTTATTCTTATGTTGCCATTACCAGCTGGTATTTAACTATGACCTACCTAATTGTTTAAAATACCTGTACCTAACTTGATCTTACCTAACCTTAGTATCCGACATCTAGATTTACCTTCGTTTTACTGAAAATTATTTTTTGAACTTTATATATATTTTTTCTCAGCTCCTTAAAGCTACATACTTAAAATGTTTTTGGGTTACTAAGTTCCTACTAACTTAGGTTTTAGGTACATTGTTTTCAAAATTTTTGATAATTAAGGCAGAAAAATAATATTTTGGGAAAAATTTGGTAGAGAAAAAAGATATTTTTCTAAAAATGATGTAAAAATCAAATTTAATGGCAAACAAGAAACTCTGCTCTTAAAATATGTGCCAAAGACTGAATTTTGATATATAAAAAGAATTATGTCTTTATCATGTATGGTTCCTGAGAAAAAGGTGCAAACGTACTATTGAGTAAGATAGGAATCCAAGGTCCCCTTAAAGTCACACCGACAACTTAGTCATTAGCAACTACTGTCGATTTTGGTACTGTAATGGTGGGTTTTTACGTGTTAACATTTCTAGACCCTAGCCGGGAAGTAAATCCGGGACCTTTAACTTTCTAGGCTAGTTCGATAGTCACTACGCCACGGAGGACGTTATAATATTATTTACATACTACATATCTGGTAATTTGAATGAACAGACACTAAAAAAATAAATCGCAAGTACTATGCGCAATGTTGCCGGTAGCATCAGAGGTTTACCTAGGTGACAGAAAATACTATTACCTATATTTATAATATTTATGTTTGATGTCCCAAAAAAATACCAGTAAAGCTAAAAGCCCGTGCGCAGCAGTGAAGCTCATGCTTGTTAATAATAGAGTGGTTTTTTATTTAGAAATAAACACGGAAACAAGACAATAGAATTATTAATTAACCGTTTTAGTTAGGTTAGCTGATTACAATTAAAAATTTATACATTATTTTAAAGGTTAATTTTATATGAAATTTATGGAATCCGTTCGCTTTAAGGAATCATTAGAAAGATAATCGACTACTTTTATTATCCATACAGAAAAGTGACTAAATGAATAAAAGCTTTGGTTCATGTAATTTTGTATCTACGTAATCATTAATTAACAGCTGCCATCATGAAACTGTTCTTTTTTTAAATTATCTGTTTCTTTTTACGGAAAAATAATTAATCTCATTTAATTTTTTAAGCAATACGTTATTTAATTCTGAAGTTGCATTTTGGTATTTAAAAAATTCTACTCTTAACAGTTAGGTAATTTTTTTAAGTTTGTAATTGTTTTTAAAGTCGTTTCAAATTTTTGTCCATTACTCATTAATGCATGTTAAGGAAGGGTTTGAACTTGTTATTATCTTCACACGCTAAACAGGTGTCAAACCAGAACCTTTTGCTTAGTAGCCTATTAAGGCTAAACGCTATTCTATCTTAATAATATTTAGCTAATAAACTATTTCAAATTAAATACGTAATAACAAATGAAGTTATAAAATTACTTACTATGCTACGTTGCAGTCTAGCATACGAGGTGTGGCTATTAATTAACGAGATGACGTAAAATAAATTTATTTTTATTTTATACATATTCACTTATTGTCACCTTCAATATACACTCCTTCTCTATCCCTACAATGCTCCATACAAATTTTCCATTGTTGGAAACAGTGCTGGAAGTCATCTTCTGTCAGCTCCTTCAAGACAGGTGCCGCTTTCTCTTTTACAGCTAGCTTCCACAGACTCAAATCTTGTCCCTTTTAATGCAGATTTCACCTTAGGGAACAGGTAGAAGATAATAACATGTGATGAAACGTAGTTTTTTTACTTATGATCCGGAAACGAAGCTCCAATCTATGCACTGGAAGAGCCGAACTTCACCGAGAGCCAAAAAATCTAGGATTAGCAAGTCAAAATTTAAAGCAATGATGATTGTTTTTTTATATCCATGAGATTGTGTACCTTCACTGGGTTCCTGAAGGTCAAACAACTAATCAATATTACTACCTTGAGGTACTTTCTAAACTACGTCAAAGAGTAAGGAATAAACGCCCCGAAATGTGGAAGGACAAATCATGGATTCTCGACGAAGACAATGCGCCAGCTCATTCCGCGTTATCTGTCAAGAGGTTCCTACCCAAGTACAGCATCTCAGTGTTAGAACATCCACCTTATTGACCAGATATTGCACCATGTGACTTCTACCTGTTCGCTAAGGTGAAATTTGCATTAAAAGGGACAAGATTTGAGTCTGTGGAAGCTGTAAAAGAGAAAGCGGCACGTGTTCTGAAGGAGCTGACAGAAGATGACTTCCAGCTCTGTTTCTATCGGAAAATTTGCATGGAGCGTTGTAGAGATAGAGAAGAAGTGTATATTGAAGGTGACAAAAGTGGTTATGTATAAAATAAAATAAAAATTTACGTCAGTCTCGTTATTTAATAGCCACACCTCGTATATAATTTCTTGTTAAATTTTGTTGATTAAATCTGGTCTTGTAGATAAGTTTCCTGATTATCTCACAAATTAAGTGCTTAAATGATATAATCCATCCGTCAGTCTTCTTTACTTTAATACTAAAATGTATAACTATTCACTACGTTTGCACTTCACATTGCTCTGCTCTGAGACACACTGCACTGTTACACTCGTTTGAAGGGCTTCATTCTCTTAAACCTTCTAGGAACATTTTCATTGTTGAGTTGCTCCTGGATTGACGTGACCATGTAGACCAGCTTTATGTTCAACAGAAAATCTTTTTATTTCACTGGTCACCAAGGTGATGTCAAGATCTCTGTGCAGATCACTATTCCTAAAGTATCAAAAAGTATTAATCAAAAAATACACAATGAAACTAATGTTTTGAAAATTAAAGTTAATTATTTTTAAGTCACTAAAAAACTAAGTCTGTTGGTTGCCTACGTTTTAACCTTTCTGAAATACCTCTGTAGTGAAATGAATTGATGGCCAAGTAACTTAAGTACGATTCAAGCCGGTTTTCGTAAGTTACACTAGAGTTATAAATTTTTCTTTAACTGTTAACATAAATAGATCTTTGTCGAGGTTGTGATTTATCATGTACTAGTGCACAGCTGTTAGATCTCGGTGGATCTTTGGCTGAAAACGCTGAATAATCTGGATGGTGGGTTTATTCGATGCGCCCGATAACTGGGTAAAACTGAAACATAAAAGTAGTTAGATAGTTTTAAGTGGAATTTGTGTATTTGTCAGTAACATACGAGGTAATTACTCGTAATTATATGGACAAGAACGACTGCAGGAGAGCACGGTATTTACTCCGCATTATTATTCTGTCAACAACAGTTTATTTACAATTACTATACAGTCCACAAGGATTATCCACAAATGTATGTACAATTACAATTACAATTATAATTATGGACAGTTACTAAATACAATCTATACAATTGCAAGGACATAGACTTCATTGCAATGATTGTACGTATTTTAATGATACTTAATTTCATTCTAATTTTAAGCCCAACTGTTTTGTAATTACTACTAATGCAGACGGTGAGAAGATTGATAGATGAAGATGAGTGATAAAAAATGCCAGACCTGACCGGGAATTGAACCCGGATTTCGGTGTAGAAGGCAGTTGCGCTAACCACTACGCCAACGGGCCGGTTAATTGTTTTTTATGGAAGATAACAATAAGCTTATCTTGTAAATATGCCTAAATTCTTCAAAGATTCTGAAACCATCTATGCCACTTGTTATAAATAAATTAAGTTGCTTGTTGAGTAATAGTAGTTTTCAAACAGAATTACATCGGCATTCCATGTCAGTCACAGTTAACAAGAATTCGTCACGTTCTAATTTCGGCACGCGTCATGTCACAGTTATACTCAGCCAGAGAGAGAAAGTGTAACATGAAGCATTGTATTTGTACTCCCACAGTGCGACAGTACACTATTTTGGTGAAGTCAAGTTTATCTGATCTAATTCGTGATGCTTGATATAAAATTCTTATTAATTTCAAAGATCGGTAAGTAACAAAATATATTTTAGTGTGCATGCATTAAAATATATTAAATTACAGTTAAAATCCTTGTGGATAAAAGTTTCCTGTAAAATGAATTAAATGTTTGAAATTTCACTCAGTGTATTGGAAAGTTCACACTAAATTTTGAAACGTCTTCCAATATTCCAATAATTACCTTCCCAGGCTTCTATTACCTTCAGCTTCGTACCAAAGAACTTGCTTTGAATTCTACTTTTATGTTGTGAAGATTATTTTTGCCTTGTGAAGTTGTGAAAAAGTAAGAGCCATTTCTAACAGTTATATGATTTAATAATGCTTATATATGAATTTTTGTACGTATAACTTATTGCTTTCTGGACTAGCGGCTACTTAAAATTCACTTGTAGACGTTCTACTATAGAGTACAAAGTTTTATTGTATTCCAATGAGTTCTATTGTGTTAGTTTATTATTTGTTTTACTGAATTCTTCAATTTTTTTGTAATTTGTATTTATTTATTTGAAATATTCTTCACTTCTTTATAAATGAACTTTCTTGTCATTGAGTCAGTGTTGTTCTGAAAGTGAGGAGAAGTAGTTAAAAACCGGTTTGCACACGACTTGTCGGGTATTGAGGAAAATTATCCGATCAAACAGTGGGTGCACAACTGTTTTTAGTAATTAAGAACATTAGTTTTTTATTTCATTGTAAATTGTTATATTTATTTTAAATTAATTTATCCCCTATAGCTGTAATACAGTGTACCATTGTAAAAGTACAATATTGTACAAACAATGTAAGTTAAGGTAATTACCAATTATTATAACTTCCTTTACTCAGTAGAAGCCATTAAAAAATGCCTAGGAAAACACCCCATTGTTAGTATAAGTTACATTAGAATAGTACTTAGGCAATAAGTTGTGAATATAGCCAACGGTCAACCATCTGATGTTCAATTAGCCGGTGTATTTTCTCCCTCTGTGTTTTTGGGTCTTTCTTCCACCTACCAACTTTCAACCAATCATTGGAGTAGTTCTCTTCGTGTTGGCCCTGTATATTGGTTGAACGGTTGGTGGGAAAGGAAGGGTTGTCAACCAGAGGTTTCCTGGTTTGGACCCAAGATATTTACAAAAAGTTCCCTTTGGACTTAAGAGTGAAACGGTTTTTTAAGAAGGAGCAGAATTTGAAGAAGAGACTAGGAGAACGAGGAGTGACCAGGAGAACAAAGAGAAGAAAAAGAAAGAAGACACATATTTAATTTGAGGTAAATTCATTCGTATAGTTATTAAGGGTTTTTAATTTCTTGTTTTTATATCAACGTCGCGGTAAAAAAGGTTAGCCACATTTTAAAATAGGTTAGGGTAATTTAAGGATTGTTTTGTTAGTAGTTAATTAATTTAGGTAGTAATACATTAATTAAATATTTAATTTAACGAAAGGAAATCTAGTTTTTTATTTATTTTTCTCATGCTTTGCTGACAGAGCTGGCGCCAAACATTTTTTGTTAATATTTTTTTAGTTCCTACCCACCATATTTGCCCACCGGTCGAAGTTGAAGGTGGTGCAACAGTAATGAGTTTGTAAAAAATATCTGTTATAAATTTAAAGAAAATTTTGTTATTTATTAACAAGCAGATCCTAATAAGAACTCTGAATAAATGTCACAATGTCACTTTTGGTTAAAAACAATATTAATTAAATACAGCATTAAACAAAATGTAAAATTTGTTATGTATTTTAAAGGAGGAATGAAAAATAATACGATCAGTTTATTCCATCAAGATTTTTCCACTGAACTTAAATAAAGAAAAGCACATCATGCACATCTGTTGGACAGAGTCCAGGGAGCAAATTACAGGAGAGTTGTTTAGAACGGGTACATGGTAGAGGTTCATTTATATCGTACAGGAAGACGAATCGTTCCCTAAGGTTATGATACTGAGGAAAAAATTAACATTTTTTGCTGGTTGAAGTTTTCAGGTAAATCAAAAACGGTTGTACGTGTGCGCATTATCCTACATAGTATAGGTAGGCCAGCTAGTAGGTGGTAGATAGGTACCGCCTCTATGATTTAAGTTACTGCACTAATGGACTCAACCAGGACGATCTCAACCCTTCCTGATAGTAATCTAAAGGTGGTTGTAGTATTTACTGCCACAGCTTGCAACGACTACCGCATTACTTTCTTCCTAAGGCAACTTATAAATTTTCATACTAGATAAACCCTAAATTTGTTTTTAAAAAACATGTAATAAAAGTACATTTCACCCCAACAAAAAAATTGTATAAAAACATACTTAATTATTATTATTATTATTATTGTGGCTGGCACTTATCCCTAAGGTCCGTTTCGAGATCTGGGTAAATTAAATAATTAACACAATAAAGTTTAAAATTACAAGTATATATTACAACTAAGAATTACAATTAAAAATTGACTACAGTCTACAAGTATATAACAATGAAACTATTTAATAAATAAAAAACTATTTAAGCTATAATTAACAAATACAATAAACAACTTAACTAATTTACTTAATACTACTTACACAAATGACACAGAATAAATAAAAGTTATGTAACAGCCAGTTATTTGCAGTATCGTTGACCTATTCTAACGTACTGGCTACCTGTATCCACTATCGAATACGCTCACTTAATCGCAGACAAATGTAGACTTACCCTGGACCTTAAAAGACTTGGCACTTTTATAGATGAGCTAATGGAGAGTTCAAGAAAAGACAGAAATTTTCGATATAATTATAAAGTACGAAATCCTTCTGACGGCTTCTGGATAAATCTGAAAAACTGTAAACAAACTATGATTGAATAGAAGATGTTGTAAAAATGACAACTATCTAAATAGGTACCTAACCACCCGATTCTTACAAAATAATTATTCAACAATATACCTCTACCTGACTATACGGGTGTGTCTTTAAAAATTTATGATTACTCCTTTTTACTACTATTTATTTATTTACGTTAACATTTATAAATTCTCGATGCCTCTAGAAAACTCTCGAATACTCTTTCATTTTCAGTATTGTCACATTATTACCGTTAATCATGTACATACTTAATTAACTTTACGGTAATGATTCATCTAGTATAATCTCGATCATCGATCACATATTATGAAAGACTTCTCTAAATATACAAACTCATATAAATAAACATCAGTTTTATTTCAACTAACTTGCAAAGTACTTTAAATTCTAGAAAAAGAAAACATTTATAGAAAACTAAACCTATAAAATTTTATCTTCTTCTTCTCTTTCTCCTCCTTCTTCTTCTACTTCTCCTTCTCTTCCTCCTCCTCCCCTCCCCCTCCTCCTCTTCCTCCTCCTCCTTCTTCTACTTCTCCTCCTCCTCCTTCTTCTACTTCTCCTCCTCCTCCTTTTCTTCCTCCTCCTCCTCCTCCTCCTTTTCTTCTTCCTCCTCCTCCTCCTCCTAGTGCTCGTACCCCTTCCACTTCAGCAAGCTTCCTCTCCCCCCCACTTACAGCAAAAAAAATTGCCAACAACCAGTTCCAGTCTTAAAGACTCCTACATCATCTCCATGGTCATCTCAACCACATTCATCGTACAGGTCAATACTTTAGCAATGTCTTGGAGACGTCTGCTCACTACATGCTTAATATTGGATACAAAATTTGAATTGTCTTTATTAAATCAGATAGCTTTCTTCAGTCGAGAAGCTTATAAAACTCTTGGTAAAATTAATTCCAATTTCAACAGAATGTGACGTTTATTCACCTCTATAAGTGAAAGAGCGTGATTTTCAAGTGGATTAATACAATTTTGTTCTTAAGTACAACTTCTATCTTTAGTTCATTTAAAACTTTTCATGTCGATTTTTCTAAATCGAGTTTTCACCGGAAATACTCGTTTTCTGGTCCCCTGAACTCAAAACAAACATTTTATTGGTGATTGGTGTAGCCTATGTGTGTCTCTGTTTGTGAACAAAATATCTCAAGAACAAAATATTGTACAAAGTTGAAACTTGGAAATTGAGTACAAAATTTCTTTTTAAGATTTCTACCTTAATATATGCAATATAGCAAAAGTGTATACATTTAAAGTTGTAGGAAATTGAAAACCTTACAACTGCTATTTCAACCATTTGTTTACAATGCTTAATTTTGCGTCAATTAGTGATGTTATGTATTTTATTCATCTAAATCAGTATGGGAATTTTTAACGATCGCGGGCTTGGTATGTATTTTACGAAAAGTGTATATAACCAAAGTTATGGAAAATAAAACATCTGTAACACTGTTACCTTTCTAATGTTTTTTTTCAGAGCTTAGTTTAGCGTTTATTAGTAATGTTCCATATTTTCACTAATGATTAGAATTAGGTTATGTTTTTCAGTTTACGTTGTTTACTAATGATTAAACATAGGTTTTATTTTTTATCTTTTACATTGGCAAGAGAAAGTTGTGTGAATGTTTCACACCAATATTTTATAATTTGAATGTTGAGAAATTTTGTACGTCAACTAATCGATTAAAAATTTAAAATAATTCAAATTTGTCAAATTTTTCCCATCTTATATCGTAAAATTGAAATAGCCTACTTGTGGATATACAACGATTCCTAAGAATCTCTTTTAGTTAAAGTTAACCTTTAAATTAACAAAATTTAATATGAATTGCTAAATGCAGAAAGCTCACATGTCCAGGATTCGAAATTTCTAGGAAAAATGAAAAAACTTACAGTGGCAAAACCTAACATTTTAATTTTTTTTTTCTCTGAACAATGTACATCATCTGTGAAGACGTAATAAAAGAAAGTAAAAAATAAAGTAGTAGTACAACCATACTTGACTTAACTGTTTTGCATATTTTACCAGAATGTTTTGAAAATTTTGGACATGTCTCCTTTCTGCAAATAATAATAATAATAATAATTCTTTATTTCTGTACATAATTTCATTTATAATAACTTTTGGAACATAGATAATTTTAATAATTTTGAGAGTTAACCATTATTTCGTGATACAAAATTGAGTTTATTACTTAATAACATATTTCTTTATAAATTGTCATACATTTTGCAACATTATTAACAAAATAAACACAGCCCACACAGCCGGCCGCATTGGCGCAGTTGGTAACGTGCTCGCCTCTCATCATGTGGTCCTGGGTTCGAATCCCAATCAGGCACGGCATATTTTCATACGATACAAAAAATCATTTCATCCTCATTACAAACAGTTACCCCAACGTCGTCGCTAATGACCGCGCAGTTGATGCGACGTTAAATAAATAAAAAAAAATAAACACAGTCACTTTTTTAAAACACACGATTTTAAAAATTGAAAATATACCATAAAAGGAATTGTATTTTACTCTGTAGGTAATACTTGAAATACTTCATCCCAAAAAACTTCATACCCTTCTAGAATGGCTGATTTCATTTTTAATAAATTATTCATTTTAGATATTGGACCTGGAATTTTAGGAGAATAATAAGCTTGTGCAGTAGGAAGTTCACAAGCAGTTTTTCTATCAGAAGGTCTTAACTTAAATGATAGCAAATTCATTCCACCAATAAAGTCATTACATAATAATTATCAGTAAGTTCAAAATAACTAAAATTTGATAAAGTATATGATTATTTCAGTTGCCGTGGAACATCAGTGGGCATTGTTTCCTCAGAGTTACAATTTTGCTTTAAAAGTATAGGCTGCCATTCGTAAAGTTTATTGTTTTCTGTTTCGACCTTCCTAATTCTAAACTTATCTTTTTTAGCATAAGCTTTCTTAATAATTTAACAATATTGTTCTAATGTATAAAGCCTATCCAAACCAAGTATTGAGTATTGAGTATTTTTTTAAATGTCTTGTTCCCCTTTTTCTTTTAATTTTTGGATGACACTATTTTCACTGCTTGTGCACTACTTATTTTGTTTTTAAATTCAAGTATATTGCAATCTTAATTTCAATAAAATAATGAAACAAAAAGTTGATTATAAATTATATTTATCTTATTGCATTGTAGAGAGCAGGACTTGAACAATGTTTTGTTAAGAAAGGGGACATATCCTGGAGTTGTCTCCTTTCTGCACTAAATACAAACTTCATCTCTTGTTTACAACTAAACTAAGAATAGGATATAATCTCATTTCTGCATCTAACCATGCTTGGAAAATATAGATAGTATTCATTGAAAACGATTTTCGAAAAAAATGGAGATGTCCCCATTCTGCATTTAGCGGTTCATAACTTAAAGTTTATGTGATCAAAAATATAAACAATACAGAAGACACCTCAAATATTTTCAATTTATAATAAAATACGTTTAATATTACGGTTGCAAGTATTATTGTTCTATTGTCCTAACTATTTTAAAAATATCAATCAGTTTTTTTAAAAGTGCTTTTATCCTAATCATTCCTTAACAAAAATTAAAAGTAGGTCAAATAATTCTTTTCCTGTAAAATATGAACTATGTTATAAATGGTAGCAAATTCTAATATGAACATTCGGTACATTATAATGAAGTTGATTGAAGTAAGAGACGTGAATATACGGTACGAGGTAATTCTCCTGCGAATTTACACACGGTAGGAACAGTTATTGTGTAACTGCTCTATTGTTTCCGTCGTCAAAACATTCCCTGCTGTTTTAGGCTCACTGAACGTTGCTGATGAGAAATAGAAGTTGAGAGGTAGGTAGGTATATGAAATAAGGTGCTTCAAGAGGTACAAATATTCAGATTAAACATAATATTTAATGCATACCTCATTGTACTAATACCATCCATTTCAGTTTATTGTAGTACTTGAAATATTGAAGAATTGAGAGTTCTTACCTAAGCAACTCATTAAGGATGCTTACTTGTTGTAAATGTACATTTATTTGAAACGAAGGCATAGCCGTTGCACAATATTTCAAGGTACTGGTGTAAACACTTTATTCTTTATAAACCAGCCGTACAGATCCTGGAGAAACCCGGACAACAAATTATACGTTCTTAACTTCAGGTAAACTAGAATAATCTCTTCTCAAAACTTTTTGTTAAATTTCCTTCAGACAAAAAGTTGTTTATAAATTATAAACCATACAATGATATAATAATTTTCCCAAACCTGATTAAAATTTATCCTAAGTATATTTTAGAGAAAAGCTAAATAATTATTTTTACTTTCTCTTGCCTACATGAATATATAGAAAGGAAAGTATTGTTTTCATGTCGATTTTCTAAACCGAGTTTTCACCGGATATATACGTTTTCAGACCCCTGAACCCAAAAAATATGTTTTTAGCGATTGGTGTGTGTCTGTGTTTGTGTGTGTAAACAAAGTATCTCAAGAACGGAATATCGTACGAAGTTTAAACTTGAAACTTAAGTTAGATACCACTAGAGGACTTGACACGAACATTTTCATCAAAATTGGTCACCCGGAAGTACTTCTGTTAATCCGTGTCATTTTTAACTTTTTTCTATTTTCTCCGAAACGGCTTCTACGATTTTTTATTCAAACTAGCCTCATTTACTACAATTTTTATGCTCTATAGGCTACCATAGGGTAGGCGTCATGTCTGCTGAGATTCTAAATTATCTATACCAGTTTGGTAAAATATATGATTTTAACGGTTAGGAACTTTACTTTAATTTGTTTTTTACCCGATCTTGATACTTGTTCTGTTTGCTTTCTACAAGCATGTGTGCATTCGTTATCAGCCCACCATAGTACAAATCAGAGTTTTCTAATATTTAGACGAAACCCTAAATAATTTGTACCACGAATAGGGAAATTAATAAATTATGAAAAACCTTGTCACGGGACAAAGAATTCAAAGGTATTAAACATAATTTGTCTTCAACATAAAAATATCCTATTATTATTATCTTTTTTTTCACAATACCTCGAAAAATTATTCTTATAAAAAATTATTACTACAACCATCACTGTTATTATCATTACAATTGTAATCAAACCTATACAATATTTTTAAACAATAGGAAGATTAGAAAAAGAATGCACGTCATCTATCTGTCCTTCTTCGCAGAATCAGTTCATTTCGTTTTGAAAAAAACCATTCCATCAAATGAAAGGCAGAAGGAAATTATTTTTTTATCTTTTACTTTACTGGGTTGTGCTACAACAATATTTGTTGAAATGGAAGAAGAAATGAAAAGAGGTGGTTTTCATTGTGAATGATACGGTCATCGTACGAATCCGTGTTAAATTACAATATATATATTTTTCTCAAAAACATAGATATTTTTACAATTTAAACTTATGTAAAACATTCACTCGTGCAAATAAATGTATTTTATTTTATGTGTATACTACTTTTATCAGTTTAATTTTGAACTTTTTTTATTTTCAATAAAGAGAAGTACTCTCCGGTTTTGTTCACTATTAAATGAAATATAGAACAATTTACATGATGTTGTTTTTTTAATTTTTTTTTCGGTTGGATAAAATTTATTCATGAATAGTTTTGAAAATTTAAATTTCTATGGTTCAGTATAAATGTAAACTTTAAATATTTTGAAATTTCAGATGCGGATTCCATTTACAGCTTAGGAGTTCTTTAATAGGTGGTAGTATTACGTAAGAGTTTGTATTACTCGTGTTTTATAAGCAGACTGAAACTTTAAGCAGGTAGCTGAATTTTTTGATAAACAAAAGTAATTTGTTTACCACCCTTTTACAAACAATTAAAAATCCATTAACCCTTGCGAGTTTTGAAATTCTACGGTAGAAAAGAAACTGATACAACTGAAATTAAAACTAAACAAACGGAAATCTCACGGGTTTCCCCATTTTATTTACACACATTTATTAGTTAAATGTTTTTTAACTATTGTTGAAGGTCATGCTATATAGATACTAAGAAGCAATCAAACAAGTGTGTCAAAATAAAATATAGACTACCATAAAATATCAGTTATAACTACACAATGAATCATCTAGTTACAAAACGAGATACATCCAAAACTTTCAAATTTTATATTTTTGCATTTTCTGACAGCTTACAACCTTTTACATTCAAACTTTAAAATGCTTATGTTTCAAAACCATCTACATCCTTAATAAAAACGTTTATAAGTTGCTGGTTAGTTTCAAAAACAGATACATCCATTCTCTAGTATTGACGTCGAAAAACCATGTTTATATCACACAGCTCGAACATTAGTTTCAGGTTATGTTGTAATATCTGCAGGTAGTTGCAAACTGTATTTTAGTAGACTTTTTTCTTTATTTGTAAAATTAGTGTTGTCATTCTTTTTAAAGAAATATTAAATTTAGTGATTCATTTTAATAATATTACGAAATGTAGTGTTATCCTGAAGAAGTAAGTAATAATAAATCACGGAAAAAGCATTATGAAAATGTTATTTTCATAATTTTTTAATATTATCGTATCTATTTTTTGTAAGTTTTATTCCTGAAACACCAAATCTTGTGTTACAAAAAATCATTTCATCCTCCATTGTAATAGTAACACCCCAACGTCGTAGCTAATGACCGTTGTAGTTGATGCGACGTTAAATAAATGAATTAAAAAAGAATAATAATAAAAAATAATAATGCGTTTTATATATTTTGGTTTTAAGTTTATTACAAATATAATAAATATAATATAATATATAATCACCAAACTATCGGATGCATCACTACCAGGAAATCCGCAACGCAGGTTGAAACGTCAATGGGCCAGAGATCTTCTATAAAGTGATTTATTTTATTTTTCTTTCTTCTTTTTTTTCTTATGTTGTTATTTATCATTCATGTATCATGAACTTTATTTCATAGAACATATACCAATGGGTATCACTGTTCTTTTTCATTTATATATTTTTTCCCTTGTCATCCTTTGTTTACTGTCATCTAATTTGGTCGTTGTATCTTAGTATATAGTTGCAAATAAAGTTAATAAAGTTAAAAAAAAAAGTTTATTACAAAACCAGATACATCTACATTCATAGTGTGAGAAATTTATCTTAAACGGTCAATAGAAAATTAAAATTAAATTAATCTACGGTCATTAGAAAATTAAAAATCAGCATGTAAAATTCTCTACCCTATTGCTATTTCTCGAGTAAGTCATAATGTTGTATCATTTCATGTTTTGAGAGAAACGTTTTTCAGGTCTTCTGAACAATTTACATTTTTGGATGTATCTGCTTTTATAATTAAACGATTCTTTAATCTACAGTGTGTACAAGATTCAAATCAACCGAACGGTTCAGAAGTCAAATATTCTATCCATGTTATGAAGACCTACACTTTTTAATTATAAGTTTTCAGTAGCCTACAAGAGAATGTTTCAAAATTTTGGGATTCTGATTCTACATTTGAAGTTTGAACAATTTCTATGTTGGTCATTTTTCTTCCTTTAGTAAGTGCTATTCAGCAGTACATTTGGAATGTAATAAGGGTTTATAACTGATTTAGACAAAATTGTTCTAGTGCTCTTAAGTGTGTTCTTATATTACAATAATAATTTTCAAATTCAGGATGTACAAAGAAAAAAACCCTGTGAGATTCCATTAGTTTAGTCTTGTTTACATTAGTTTTAGTTTTACTCCCTCTGAAGATGGCCTTATAGATATTGAAAAGTGTCAGCATTCATTTTTAGTACGTACTGTTGGTGAAAGGGTTGTTAGTTTAATTATTTGTTCAAAACAAATAAATCAAGCTGTACAACATTTGAATGAATTTTTGAGAATAAAAAAGTATTTAGCTGGTTAAGCTTTATTAAAATAAGATTAGGATAAACCCACCGGATTGGTCTAGTGGTAGAGTCGTTCCTAAAGTCACCTGTTTAACAGCTGAATTTTGGAGACAAAATTTCTGTGGTTCAAATCCTAGTAAAGGTTACTTGTATACGGATTTGAATACTAGACAGTGATTACCAGTGTACTTTGATGGTTAGGGTTCGATTACCCATACCCTCTCAGGAACAGTAGGCCTGAATCTGTATAATACTACACATCATTTACACGTCATACATTTCATCCTCATCTCATTGGGTCGTGGGATTGCTTATGGTTCTTAAATTGAACAGATTGCAACGTACACACAGAGATTAAAAAATACTTACAATAAAGTAGAAAGTTTAATCACTGGTCTAACTAAATCGTAAAAGGGTTTATTGATGGAAAAATTTAGAACAAAGTTCAACATAACAATCACTAATATATTTTGCGTTGATGCTTTAAGATGGCTACTGTGACATTGAACATCTGGTAACGTACTGTCTGCCTATAACTTAATGGCCTCCCGCAGAGAGGAGCAGAATTGGCTTGCTACTAGCTTTCTCAGTATTATTTTATTATATTACTACTACTAACTAGTACACTGGAATTGGTAAATAATAAATTTTTTTTGAGAAGGCTAGTAGCGGGCTGATTCTGCTCCTTTCTGCGGGAGGCCATCAAGTTATAGACAGACAGTAGATACTTGAGAAAAAGAAGAAATTTGGAATGCGAAAGGTCAAACGGTAGTTAAACGTTCTGTGAATGGTTAAGTTGAACTTTCCTTTTTGGAACCGATCTAGGTACCACAATTTTTAGACCACGATCACGAACAACCAAAACAGTTTTGGTTTAAAAAGTGAGTTTATTCCCGATTTTAAAAAATTAATTTTTTCTATATTTTCCTAATATTTGTATTGCTGAAGTAATGTAAAAGACTAGATAACCTGATCATATAAATGTCATGGTATTTAATCAAATTTAAGACATAATTTTCTCTCTTTATTTTGGAAAATGAATCGTAATTAACATAAAATATTACAAGTAGGGTAAATGTAATAAATGAGTTTGATTATTTCAGAAGCCACAATTACTTGAATGAAAACAAATGTTTAGGTGAATCTAAAAGATTTTATGGAGCTAGTGTTGAAGTAAAATGAGAGAGTTTTTGGTAGATGGAAAACTCCCAAGAGTTTTGTGAGAGATAGAGATAATAGGAGTGTGGGTGGTAGATAGAGAGAGAATAGTGGGTATAAGTGTTTCAGAATGAGAGAGAATGAGAAAATTCAGGTGGGGTAGTTTGTTCATTATTTACTCTCTTGAGTTTTCAGAGTCAGTAGGAAGACATATTAAACAGAGCAGTACTCTAAAGTGGTAGAAAGCATAAGAAGGGAGTTTTCTTTACCGAAATTAATGAACAATTAGTGCAGTTTTTCTGCTTCGTTTCCTGACTTCAACTAAGAGTAAAGCTTTGCTACGTGCGGTTTCTGGTTTAAAGCTTGCTGTGCTCATCTTAGCACAACTAAGATGAACAACCGTGGCATAAATCTTTCACTATTAAACTGTACCACCATTATGAACTACTGTAACCTTTAAACGACGACAATAATTTCAGTTACATGTTTTAACAAACAAAATGAAAATTCATCCAGTAATACTTCCTTTTATCCAATCTTCTTTATTTCAATACCATTAAAAATTATTAAACCCTTAACAACAACGTTTAAAGTTCAGATGTTAGAAATAAATAAAATTCATTATTTCATCTTTTTTGTGTAATTAACTACTAACCACAAAAGAATATCGTTGCATTTACTAAGGCAAACTAAACTTAAATTTTTTTACTTTTCATATATATGACATTACCGCGTTGAAATCAAAATCACGGTGTACAAATAAAACTATTTGGTACTGGAAACAGAAATTTTGTTGACATCTGTATGAATCACCAGCGGAAGAAGAGAAATACGACTTGGGGATAACTGAATGTCTGTTGTAAAAATCAGTAGGTAAAATGTATTTCTAAAACAAAATGGTACGATCTGCATGATTTTTTGAAGATTTACATAACAACGTTCTATGCAGAAATGGGGTGTGACTTTTTACTTTCTCTTGCTTATATGAATATAATAGGAAAGAAAAGTATTGTTTTCATGTCCCAAAAATATGTTTTTAGCGATTGGTTTGTGTGCGTGCGTGCGTGTGTGTGTGTGTGTGTGTGTGTGTGAACAGAATATCTCAAGAACGGAACATTGCACGAAATTGAAACTTGAAACTTAAGTTAAATACCACTAGAGGACCCGACACGAACATTTTCATCAAAATAGTTTGACCGGAAATAGTAGTTTATTCGTGTCATTTTTCATTTTTTTGCAAATTTCTCAAAAATGGCTTCTACGATTTTTTTAAAAATCGTCTCATTTACTAAATTTTTTATGCTTTACAAGATAAGGTAAGCGCCATGTCTGCTGAAATTCTTGGAGAGGCTGTTGTTACTTAAAAATTTGGTTTTTAAGATTGCGGCTTTAATATGCATTTTAGTGCAAAAATGTATAAGTTGTAGAAAATTTAAAATCCTACAACTTTTAAGTCAATTATTTATTGTATAACTCTTACTTTAGCGGTAATTAGCGATTTTCTGTTTTTTTCTCAAGAAAAAGTTTGAAAAATCGATTTTTTTACGATTTCAGCTCTAGTATGCATTTTACGACAAAAGTGTATATATATGTAATCAAATTTATAGGAAATTAAAAGATCTACAATTTTTATAGCGCATTATTCTCTACAAAGCCTAATTTAGCGTGAAAAAGTAATTTTCCGTAATTTTAAGCCAAACTGAGGTTGAATTTCATTTTGCATCTTTCACTCATGATAAAAATTAGGTTATGTTTTTTGAGGTTAGTTTTTTTATATTTCTAAAGTTTTATTACTAATGTTAGGTTCTATTGTCCGTTATTTGCATTGACAAGAGAAAGTCGTGTGAGTATTTCACACCACATTTTTTATATTTATGTTCTGTAAATATTTTTTAAATGTTGAAAAAATGATAGAAAAAAATGGGGTCATATTATTGTTGGAGGTACTGTACCATCTGTAGCTTACTTGACCGTATTATTATACCTGACTGCATTTTAACCATACATGTATACAGTGCATGTAGGAACATAATAAAATTGATGTAGGGATGTATGAACTAACATTACAAAACAAATACGATAAAGATGATTTCATTTTTCCAATAGACCAAATCGATTTTTTCTAAAGGTTAAACATACATAATACCATTTGGTCTAAGTACGGGTTGTGCTACAAAATACGGTGAATAATTTTATTACGAACAAAGTAATACCTCTAAGCTTTTATAAAATTTGAATAAATTTCCTTTAAAGCACTTTTGTTTAGCGATGTATTTATCTCAACATAGACTCCATAATTGGAAGTATTTCTGGTAGCTGTTTTGTCTTCGCCCTCCCAATGGTGTCAAAACATTTTCCTTTCAGCAAGGATTTTATTTTTTGAAAGAGCCAGAAGTCATGTTATTCTAAATCTGGAAAGGAAAGCGAATAAAGGACTGACTAAAAACTTTTCGCCTAAGAACTTGTAGACCAGAAGCGAGTTGTGGTACGGGGCGTCAAAAGTCTGAAAAGAAATTTCATACTCACTTATCTCACTTGTAAATTATCGGTTAAAGTGCTTTGCACGGATCCTAGATGTTTAGTTCTTTGAGAAGCTCTCGAAAAGTTAATTAGCAGTTTAAACAAATCAGTTTTGCCACTTTTTGCGCGTTCACGTTGGTTTTTGAGGTCGAATGATGTTCGACTGTTTCTTGTCTTCAATTAACTCATATCTGGTTTTAAATCACTCATACTACTTCTTGTAAACAGTCTTCAGAGTCACCACATTATTGCCACACAATAATTTTAACATTTCATGAGCTTCATTGAGACTTTTTTGTGATTTAAAACAAAACGTAATGTTAATGCATTGTTTGAAATCCATGATGCACAACAGTCGCTGTAAACACGATTTCACTCTTACGGGTCTGGAAGCCAACTGGTATAGTCATAACATGTTCGAACTCGACACTGATGAAATCAAAGAATTAGGCTATTAAAATTATTACTTCAAATGAATCAGCAATTTGTAGGTAATAAAATTAATTATTCACCGTATTTTTGATTACATCTTAAAAAAAGCTCTTACCTTTTCAATAATAAAACAATTTCTTTATTTGGTTGGGTAATTTGTAAGAATACCCAGCACGAACAAACAAACCTTACTTCTTTTTAGCAAGTAGAAGGGCCATAGCCTTTTATGTTACTCAATGAAATTGGTCTTTCCACTTTTTCTCTGATCGACCAAGATCCCTTCTACCTTCAGGCTGATACTTTTCATTTGTCGTGGGAGTCTCGTCCCCTCCATACGTCTCACACGATCCCACCAATTCTGTCTATATTTCCGCACCATCTCATTCACTAATCGAAAGCCCAATTCTCGCTGAACATCATAATTCCACTTCATATCCCGTCTGGTATAGTCAACCACCAACCTCAGATACCACAACTCTGCTCCCTGCAGTCTCACCTCATGTGCACGTGTAAGAGTCTAGTCTCGCTACCATGCAAACAACCATACAAAATACGATACTTCTTTGTCTTTTCTGAGATAAGATCAATCTCTGGAGGTACCTAATTTCCATTCTAGGTTAAGGATAACGCGTATTTTTTACTTTATCTTGCCTATATGAATATATAGGAAGGAAAGAATTGTTTTCATGTCGATTTTTCGAAATCGAGTTTTCACAGGATCTACACGTTTTCAGACCCCCTGAATGCTAAGAACATGTTTTTAACGATAGATCTGTTTGTGTGTGCGCGCGCGCGTGCGCGTGCGTGTAAACAAAATATCTCAAGAACGGAACATCGTACGAAGTTGAAACGTAAGTTAGATACTACTAACGGCACGGACAGGAACATTTTCGTCAAAATCGGTCAACCGGAAATAGTACCTAGTTTATCTGCGTCATTTTTCGCTTTTTACGATTTTCTAAACAACGACTCCTATGATTTTTTTTTAAAAAATCGCCTCATTTACTACAATTTTTATCCTCTACAAATAGGGTAGGCGCCATGTCGCTGAAATTCTTGGGGAGGCTGTTCTCTTGTAAAAAAAACTGTTTTTTTTAAAGATTGCAGCCTTAATATGCATTTTAGCGCAAAAGTTTTCACAGGATCTATATAATAAAAGTTGTAGAAAATTTAAAAATTTACAACTGTTTTGTATAAACGCTTAGTTTAGCGGTAATTAGGGGTTTTCTGTTTTTTTTTCTTGAAAATCTGTAAAAAACGATTTTTTAAAATTTCGGTCGTAGTATCCATTTAACGTCAAAACCGCATGTAATCAAATTTAAAAGATCTACAACTTCTAATTTGTAAGAACTTTTCCTCTACAGAGCCTAGTTCAGCGTCAAAACGTGATTTTCTGTATTAAGCCAAATAAAAATTGGTTTTCATTTTGCATCATTTACTCATGATTAAAATAAAGTTGTGTTTTTTGAGTTATTTTTTTGTTTATTTCTAATGTTAGATTATATTGTTCATTATTTGTATTGGGAAGAGAAAGTTATGCGAGTGTTTCACACCAGATATTTTTATGTATTTGTAACAATTTGTTTAAACAGTATGATTTTGTTTTTGAATTGTTTAATTTTTCTCTGTATTATGTTTTAAAATGTTGTATTGTACTTTTGTTTAAATGGAAATAAATTATTATTAGGCCTATTACTTTTATTATTAGGCTATTAATAATAAATAATATTATAATATACCGAGGAATGTTACGAACATCTGAGTACGTAATATGAGAGGTAACAGAGAGGAGAAGTATAGGGAAAGGTAGAAGAGAAGTGAAATTTTATAGAAATCATTACATGGAATAATGAAAATGGCTAGAAAATGTAATGAAAAGAAAATAGTTGATTAAGACTATATTAAAAGGATCAATAGAAAACGAAAGAAAGGAGGACTCGAAGAATAAAGGTTATAGCAGATTTAAAATGAGCTATGAGCGATCAAGAAACTAAGACGCTGAATGATAATAAAATAAGCTGGAAATAAACAAAGTACAAGAGACCTGCCTAAGGAGAGATAACCTCATGAACATAATTATGGGTTATGAAAATGATTTTGGATATGTACACGTCTGTGAACGCTAAATTAATATGATCCCATTCTAATGAGGTATTACACAGAAGTTTTTGACAATTAGAGTTTATTGAAATACATTTTTAATTAATTTTTTCAGTTTCCCATACGTTATTTTTGTTTCGGTTACATTTTCACATTAATGTGAAAATGGAACCAGTAGAAAGAGTTCAAAGAAACCAAAGATACGTCGATATTTGTATAAAAAATAACTCACGTTTAGAAGCGCACTCGTATAAAAAAATATGATAATAATAAACTTCCAGAAAACCATTATATGTTTCAATTCAAAATTCTTTATGATTAATTATATTTCTTATATAATAGTAGATAGGAAGCATTTTAAATTGAATGACAAAATACTACCACAATTCTGCATCATCATCATCGTCCCATCAAGATCATCATTTTGCATATAAACGAATAGGATGTGACAATTACATCATTAATCATTGATCGTAATCCTCTACATTAAAGTACTAAAACACCGCTTTTTCGTCAATAAATTTTAGAGGTTGTGAAAAAGGATGAGCTATATTAAAGGAGTGCAGTAATTGTTTCAACTACTTTGGTAATAAAAGAATGAATATGTATACAAAAAAAATATTAAAAATGTACATGTCAGGTACAGATTGAGAGACAAATAATTATCATATTAGTAGATACAAAATGAAACTTTTAAAATAAAAAGAAAAGTATAAACTTACTAATTAGTTTAATTAATGGCGAACGCTTAACAAAATAAAAATTTTCAGACACTATAAAACGATTTGTCTGACAACTTTTATAAAGTCCAAAAACGATTTAAAAATATCGAATTAAAATGGGAAAAAATATTAAACTGAAATGTACGATTAAATATATCAAAGTTTCCCACAATGAACAAAACCATAACAGTGGAAGAAGGAATAAAAAAACAAGGAAGTAACGGTGGGAAGACGGTGGGTTGTAAAGAAAGCTTCCGAAATGGTTGAACTTACTTGATGAAATCAACATTGTCTTAAATTGCAAACATACAAATATGATAAAAGTTGCCCATAACAGGCAGGTGGAGTGTTAAATTATTTACACTCGATCTGGTAGTTGAAGGGCTACAAAAAATAGTTCTATTTCTTATCACATGATCAGATAATTATGACTGAACCATTTAAGAACAGAAGAGATAGAGGTGTAAAAGACACTAGTCACAGCTATCTTCTCTAAGAGTAATGAATTTCATTATACAGCCAGACCCTGTCGTGAATGAAATGAAGGTGTCATAAAATGCGGGTGGAAATTTTCAGGGTGGAAAGTAGATGCTTCTCGGAGGGCCCGACATGTTGATAAGCATATTTTGTCATTTAGTGAGGAAGGCTAAGGGAAACCACCTCACTTCTCATTTTACTTAGTTAAGCCTCTAGAGGTTCAAACCAGACTTTCGGCTGATGACCTAAACAACTTGATAAAAAAAATAAAGGTTTATCGAAAGTAGGAAAAATCACAGAATGTTACAGGAGTGTCAGAATTTGTATAAATTATTCAACACGGAAGATAGTATTGTAAAGTTAGAAATCTCCTGATAAGTTCGAATACTTCTTGTTATTTTTTAAAATGTTACGCCCAATTGGTATGCTCATTACATCTTAAGGAGACGGTGAAAGATGATAGATAAAAAACAATTCCAAACTGACTGAGAATTGAACCTGGGACCCCTGAGATACCAGTTCCGTTAACCATTTCACCAACTATGATGAACAAGAACAGAAGAAATTTAAATAATAGGTAAACAAACAAATATCAGCAAGTACCTAAAGAAAACGTCAGATAAACCAAATAAATTAAGATTTCTGCTTTGCCTGTTAAATTTTTGATGTTGATTAACCCAAAAGGTTAAAATAATTTTATGAAATTTTTAGTTATCAGGAAGTTCAAATGGATACCATTTGTTGATCTGGAATAAGCAGTTGCACGGATACACTTAAAAACAATAAACTAAAAATCACATCGTTTGTGTAACATTCCAGTTGTTTGGTAAGCCCCACGAGAGAATAAAAATAACAATTAGTTATTTGATATTATTAAATGAATTAAATGCAGCGGCGGCCGGTCTGTGTGGTCGTGGCTCTTTTCATTTCGTGAATTTACCCAATCTACCATCAAAATTTCTAACTACTGTATACTTGCGCAACTCCCGACTACTTTTGACCTAATTTTTCCATCCGCTGTAAATACAGTGTAAACCAATCCAGGTGAATGTGCGTATAAGTTACACAACTATAAAGTTACTTTGTATGCTATTACAATAATTATTTTTCATTCTCTTGCAACTCAATAATTTCTCTAGAAAAGTTTTTTAAAAATTTGTCTAGATAGTGAGTCACGAGAATGCCTTTTGCTTATGGATAAGCTTTGATAAAGGGAAGAGAAATCTGACGTTGCTGCCAACCTCAATAGTGAAACACTTTATTTTACTACAGTGCAATTGCACTTTTTGTTAACCACATGTTACCTTTCAATTAATATACTCTGTTGTGACTGACACTTTTTCCACTTAAATCCCACTTCCTTTAAAATTTCCCAACTAAAATTTAGCCTTTCTTTCAAAACTGGTAATAACGTTTCACACGTAGGCATCACTTTCTTATTGATATAATCCTTTTTTTACCAGATGTCAAAAAACTGTTGAAGAATTATTATCTTCTGCACTATCTTTAACTTCCTTCAAAATTTCAAATTGTGGGAAGAGAAATCTCTCTCTCTCTCATCACAGTAGTTAGCCGCTGTTCACAACTTTTGTTACGAGGCACGGAAAGGTACTTTTGTTTAGCTTCAATTTCACAGCATTTATTCTGTCTTTTATGATCACAATGGATCACTTTAGTCAAATTTAGAAAGATTCTTCCTTTTCATATTCTTTAGCTTGATGTTTTGCCAGTATGCCTTCTGTGAATAGTTCGACCGCGTTTTTAAGAAACCGACATTTCTGTTTACGGTTAAATTCATACAGTTAATCCACAAAAGGTTCCGCGATATACTGTATGTCCTGTAAGTATAGTTTACGTTGTTGTGGTGGCGAACTAATACCAAAGTAGTCGCGCATGCACACTAATGCTTTCCCTCTTTACCCCTCGTTAAAAATAAAGGCAAACTCTTGACTTAAGTAACTATAACTAAACAAAAAAACAGTAGGAAAATATTACGACAAAATTATACCTACCTAAGAACGCGATTAAAACACTTTAAAAATGTGAACACCATAAGTATGAAATATCACTACAGATGTTTTAGTCTCCGCCCATAATAACAGTTCCACAATTTGTACAAATTGAACTAGCCCGCGGAAATGATCTGTTGTTGGTACACCCGGCTTTCATGCTTTACTTAAAAACTATAAACACAACCGTACAATAATCTTGTTTATGATCTGTGCGTAATTTTCCTTTATGTAGTTCTTTTATTTTTTTTTTATAATAGTCAATGCGAATATAATCTGCTACTTGACTTACATAAACCTATTAGACTATTACTGTTTTTATACTACCTACTGATTTTTGTTGTAATGTGCATATTTTTTACTACTTTTTGTATTTGGTTTATATGAAGTAGATTCCAAAAAATAAGTAAAAATAGTTCAAAATGAAGTTTTTAACTTCACATTCACGGAAGTGCGGCTATCCTTTTTGTTCAAGTTGTAGTAATTACATAATGTATAAGAATACATAAGTTAAATAACCCATAAAGAAATTAACGTGTTTTAAAAATTCAACTCAACAGCAGAAAATTTGTTATCTTCTTTGGTAGTTTACAATCAACAACAATTTTTTAAGTTTGTTTTAGCAGTCCACATTTTTTATTATTCTTGTTCGGTAGGTTCTTCATGCTTCCATTATTCAAATAGACTGCTAATCGTGGAAGCCCTGGCTGTAATCTGTGATTTGTAGTTTGATCAGTTACATTTATTGTAACATAGTTTGTGATTAGTCTAGAAATGCTTAATGTAATAGATTGTTTATTTTTGTATAGGTTGCCTTCATTTCTATGAAACAGTGTTTTGAATGGGGTGGAGAGTTTTGAACAAAGATAGGGAACTCCAATGAATGAGATGTTTTGAAAAGAAATTCCAGGAAATCATATATAACAGAAACGTTTTTGTTAATTTGTTTCTTTTAGCTTTTTTTGTTATCGGAAACTGTACATTATTGATAACTACCCAATTTGATCGCTGCTTTTGGCTGTACTATTTTGACGTGGAATAGGCGTAAGTTTGAACAGGAACCCCCAGTAGAGTTTGTTCACGGATGCCCGTCAGCTGGTCACCATGTAAAGTCGCTTGCCCAATCGGTGTTACTTAACAAATAATATCGACTTTCTACCAGCTGACACTGGGCTGGCTCGAAGGCCTGTTAATTTTGATTCCTTAGGTGGGATTAGAGAATACCGGAATTTTGTTAGAAGCTGTGATAATTTGAGACCGCTGGTATAAAAGAGTTAGGCCATGGTAGTCCACCAGCCAGTAATAAACATGCGAATGAAAGTGTCGGACCGTTCGAAATAGTGTTGTTACGGAAATGGTTCTAACTTACGTTAATTGTGCGTGCAGGTGGTAGCAAGTGTTTGTAAACAGATAATCGTTTTGGGTAATAAGAAAAGTAATCTATTGTTCATCAAGTTGGCTTAATATAATTATAAAGTTTAAGTTTTATAATTGATTTAATTTATGTATTTTTATAAAGTTTAAGTTTTATAATTGATTTAATTTATGTATTTGTATTTGTTAGTAGGCTAAGTTAATCATTAATTTTAATTATTAATTTTGTCAATAAATAATTACAAAGTTATTATAGTTATTTTGTTCATTATTTATTGAAACCAGATCCCGAACGAATCTAGGTTAAGGTGATACGAGGTGTGGTTATTAAAAAACGAGACTGACGTTGTAAAAAATTTTATTTTATACATAATCACTTATTTTCACCTTAAATATACACTCCTTCTCTATCTCTACAACACTCCATGCAAATTTTCTATTGTTGGAAACAGTGCTGGAAGTCATCTTCTGTCAGCTCCATCAGGACATGTGCCGCTTTCTCTTTTACAGCTTCCACAGACTCAAATCATGTCCATTTTAATGCAGATTTCACCTTAGGGAACAGGTAGAAGTCACATGGTGCAAGATCTGGTCAATAAGGTGAATGTTCTAACACTGAGATGCTGTGCTTGGCTAGGAACCTCTTGACAGATAACGTGGAATGAGCGGGAGCATTGTCTTGGTGGAGAACCCATGATTTGTCTTTCCACATTTCGGGGCGTTTTTTCCTTACTCTTTGACGTAGTTCAGAAAGTCCCTCAGGTAGTTATATTGATTAATTGTTTGACCTTCAGAAACTCAGTGAAGGTACACAATCCCATGGATATAAAAAAAGCAATCATAGTTTCTTTAAATTTTTACTTGCCCATTCGATCTTTTTTGGCTCTCGATGAAGTTCGGCACTTCGAGTGCATGGATTGGCCCTTCGTTTCCGCATCATAAGTAAAAACCCACGTTTCATCATATGTTATTATCTTCTACCTGTTCCCTAAGGAACAGCATTAAAATATGCATGAAAAGAAACAAAATTTCAGTCTGTGGAAGTTGTAAAAGAGAAAGCGGCACGTGTCCTGAAGGAGCTGACAGAGTATGACTTCCAGCACTGTTTCCAACATTGGAAAATTATGGAGCACTGTAGGGATAGAAAAGGAGTGTAAATTAAAGGTGACAATAAGTGATTATGTATAAAATTAAAATACAATTTTTTAGAGCGTCAGTCTCTTTATTCAATAGCCACACCTGGTATATTATGTATTCCCAGACTATTCTATGTTTAATAGATCTGTAATGAAATCTCTTTACCGTACTTTCTGGTTATTGTCTAGTGTCTTATAAAATTCAATCTTTTGATTTTTTTTTAAAACCACATTGAACAACATAAGTTCATTAAAGAAGACATTTTTTTTGTGTGGAATACTTTTCCTGACGTTCCTTTCTTTGATTTTTTTCCAGTATTCCTTCAATCTTTCTGGTCTCTTCCGGCGTTCTTCGTCGGAATAAACGATTTTCTGTCGTTTGGTCGGTCTCTTCTGTTTAAGTCTTGTGTTGTTTAAGTTTGGGGTTGAGTTTATGTTGGGGGTTGCAATGTACATAAATTTTCGTCATCAGCTTGTTTTCTGTGTACTCCGACGAGCCAATTCGTCCTTATCTTTCAGTTGTTAGCCCTTCCAATCCGATGGGAAACTGTTTGGTCTAATAACCAAAGGAGTAGTATTTTTGCTGAAAGACTCTCCAAATTTCCTGAACCTGTCGAGGGAGTTTCAGATTCCCTGTGTGGGAATAAATTCTCGAGGCACAACTCTAGATGTGATCTAGAATGAGGGTGAAAGATAAGGGTGATTCTAGATGAATTTTTGAAGAGTGATTTCGATTCAGCTCTCTCAGAAAGTTTAACGCTAAATCCTGAGAGCTCCGGCCCGCACCAACTTCTTGATGGAAAGAATTTTTCTTGGAGGCGCGAAATCTTTAGATTTCCCGATTTGGCGGGAGATGTAAATCTGTGCTAATATTCTAAAGATTTCCTAAATCAATTATAATTTTATAATATTATTAATTGTCTCAATTAACAAAAAGAATAAAAATAAGCTAATCTGAGGTTGAAAGTAAATAAATTGATATGTAACAAAAAGGAACAACGGGTTTTCATCTAGAACAAACCAATGCGGGAAAATAAATAATAAATAAAAAAGGAAACGCCAAAATAAATAGCCACTAATAAATTTATCACCCCTCCTATATAATAGGTGCCATCACAACATACAAGGATGGATGGGAAACCCAGTTTGACCGGAATTCGTAATGTAGTTATGTATCTTCTTTAAGGGTGGCAACTGTCGAGAAAACCCTGCTTTCCAACGCCCCGCACATCCCGCTCAGTTTACAGAAGAAAATTGAATCTCTTCGACAGAAAGAAATAAATTTTAGAAATAATCCTTTCTTTCCTTGTTTGCAAGTAATTGTTTCTTTACTAGAAAATCTTTTTAAATCTAAACATTTTTTAAGATTCCGTGTTATTTTAAAAAAACCTAAACACATTTTTTGCAGCCGCCACAAGGTTTTTCGACCAACTACCATAAATATTAGACGTAATTTGAAAATATTTATGTCACTGGAAATTGTTAATCTTCATTGTCTGAGAAAGCAAGTTCTTTAAAAGAGTGGTTCCCAAAAAGTGATGCTTATGAATCAAAATATCAGGATGCAAGCTCACAGATTTCAAGGTATAATCATTTCTTTCGTATCAAGCTAATAACCATTTTTTTGTAAAATTGAGGTTTAAGATTAATGAGGTTTCATATACTTCTATATTTTGGGGAAGAAGGTTGCACAGGTTAGGGGTAAGGTAACAAATATGTCTTTGGAAAAAGTAAAAGAATCAAATGCTTATTTCTTGTAATTTATATAGTTGTGGATCTGTTTTTGAAAGCTCGATGCAGTTTTGTATGCCTGTATAATTATCTCCAGGGCATTAAGTTGAGAACATCTTGTATTCAAAAATCCTTAAAACATTTCTCAGAAGGATAGGGCTGACGGTTTTTGTTGATTACTCGCAAAATGAAATATTTTTATAAGGTCAGTGCTGTTATTCTTTCTACACATTTTCAATTATTTAATTATTTGCAATTATGTACTTACGCGAAATAACAAACACAGGGTGGATTTTTCATATTTGTAAATAGGGTGTTATTTAGGCATGATTTATATGTACCACCCCTATTACCAGAAATGTGCCTCAGATTCAATAATTGAATCTGATTAAAACATTAATATTAAAATATATTACATTTGGTTGGGGAAACTACTGGTAATAAAGTCAAAAACAGCAGCTGTTTTTGTCTTTACTAAAATATTATTTATTTTGGAACTAAACAGTGTTTTATCAATTTTACAACTAGCGCTTTTAATATTAGTGCTATTTTTCACTATTAGCTATTATTTTGATTTTTATAATATTTTATTAGTTTTTACTATTTGTTAACGATTAGAGATATGTTTTTTGTTTTTACTAGTACTTTTTACAGTGTTTTATCAACTTGTACGACTTGATTTAATTTAATTTCCTTTTTTGTTTTTTTTTTCAGGTAAATATCTTTTATATTGCCAAATAATGGAAAAGCAGATCCGTGAGTACATTAGTTATAAATATTATATATGAATAATTCATTGTTTTAATCCCTCTGCTATTGTTTCAACGATTATTACGACGCTGGATGTGCCTATAATAAGTTTATTTCGTCTTGTTTGTACGTTTTTCTACATTGACCTTCTTCTTTGCTTTATTAAATATTATCTCTTTATAAGTAACTCTCTCAAATAAGCTGATCCTCCTATAAGATGTAATATTTTTTATCTTCTTCCAACTTGGTACTTCTCCTCCTTCACGTCATCCGCTGATAGAGGTTCTTCCTGATACATTTAATTAATTTATTGTTTCCATCTCTTCAAGACATCTTCTTTAAACAGTAATCCTCCGAATTTGTCTTATATATATATAAAAGTATTTTTTATAACTGCAATATTGTTGTTTTGCGCCTTTTAAAATATTTGTTTACTTTTGTGTCTGCTGAACCTCTGTTACTTTACCTCGCGTCTTCTATTTTTCTGCATATTTCATGAAAATTACACAGGTCACGTTAATAGTCAGTCATCCAAACCGTCAATTATCTGAACCACTATCAATAGAAATAATATATATTTACCACCAAAATACGGACATAACTATTCAAAGAAAAATATACTATAGTTTAGTTTTCTTGTTCAATTTAGGGACACTGGAAACTGTTTAGAGCAAAATTCAAATATTTTAAAAAATTACTGTAGCCTATATTAAGTACAAATGGCTTAAAAAACATATTTTATAAAAGATTTTACCGTGATTTTTTTTCGGTAATTTAATAAGTTTTGATATTATGTATTTTCCGTTTGTTTATATAATCTTTAATACTCTACATTTGCAATAAATGCAATAAATTAGTGTATTTTTTAAACTATAGTTTATGGTAGGCTTTTACAACCCCGTTGTTGTAGTGGTTAGCGCAACTGGCTTCTAAACTGGGGTCCCGGGTTCGATTTCCGGTCAGTTTTGACATTTTTTCATCACTTATCTTCATCTATTATCCTTCTCCCCGTCTGCATTAGCAGTATATGCAAAACAGTCTAACGTAAAAAAATATTAATAATCTATCAGAAATATGTTATATGTATTAATAATACATAGTTTACGGTACAGTGTACCAAATTACAATATTTAGCGGTTTGATTATCCGAAGTATTTGATTATCAGAACCGCTCTGGTCCCACTGACCAAATTAAATTACATTAATTACAATTTTTAATTGAATTACAGTGGAACTGACGTTCCATTGTAATTTATCTTGCGTGTTTAACCTTTCTGTTGATAAAGTTTTTTGGCTTCTGTAATTCATGTGTATGTTTCTATTACTGATTACTAATTGTCTTACATCCCAATCACCTTGTGACAAATTTCAGCCAGCTTAAGTTCTAGGTCCCGTTTTTTACTCCTTTACACTAAAATAATATGTGGAGAAAATTGGTGCTGCTCGCATCAATTAGTTGAGAAACATGAAATTTTTCGTATTTCACTTAGTATTTTTTTTAAATAAATATAGATAAAATAATTTAACGAAAGATAATTAGGGAATAACACAACAGTGTTTGTATATATTTTTTTTTAATTCTAAGTTTTAGGCGTTTAATATGGATGAAAAATGTAATTTTTCCCAAATAGGTGAGAAAAAAGGTGGCCGCCTTTTGCTAAACTAATTGCTGCCAAACATTACTTATTAAATAACCAAAAATAAGTTTTAATCAATATTTATATGGATTGTTTGAAAATGCTTTAAATACAGCAAATCTATTTTTTCAAGTTTGGTGTATGGTTGAAAAAAAAGGTAAAAGTACTTAAGCTCTGAAAAATGACTGAGCTATTGGTAAACCAATACATTTCTGCTTCAAAAGAAGTAGGTGTGGAAGAAGAGAAGGGAAAAGAGTGTTTGGAAGAAGGGTAGAACACGACGACACTTAAATGATACGAACAGAAGACTATTATGAAAATTCCATCAGCTGTAACGGAGATATAAGAAACGTGGTGATGTAGATGAGATCGGTTTCTACCGCCTTGTACACTATACAGCAAAGTGTAGAATGATTGAAGAGTGTTTTGGGGGTGAGACAAAGGGGGCACCTTTTGAAGGAAGGAGGTTATCGATTTGATAATAACCCCCTTCAATCTACGTTGGAAAGGAGATGACTCGTTAGGGTGTTTAGCGCTCAGAATTAAGATTGCCCAGTCGACCAATTAATGCATTTCTAATTGCTGTGCTCCTGTTTTAAAAGGCTTCCCTTCATTCATTCCTTCATTCGTTGGAGAATTAGACGCATTTCATCTTTACAACCAACATTTTATTGCTGTTTAAATAAATAAAAAATAAATATAAAACTTGGAAGAAAAGTAATTTGAATCGATTTAATTACGAAAAAAAATCGTTTATGTAATCAAGTATATAAATTTGTAGTTGAATGATTTATTAAAACAACGTAAACTCATTAATTATGTTAAAATTTTAAAAAAATTACAAAACCTTGGTGCTGTTTCACATCATGATAGTTCACTAAAAATGTAACAGATCTTTAGCCTTATCCAGCTTCTTTCTACTGCTTCCTAGGATGGTTACTCGGTATGGTTTACAGTTTCTTTTTTCTGTAGCGTTATTACTAGCAACTTCCCGCTCACTTTGCTTTACGGCATACTAAAGTTAAAGCGTTTAATTACTACTAACACAACTTTGCACGTTGTAAACCTAATCGCAATTTTAAAAACATAATTAATTAGTACTGGAAACTAGAATTTGTTAACATCGGTATGAATTACCAATGGAAGGGGAGAAATAACAGAATAACGTGTTTTGTAAGTAAAATCTAATTCTTAAAAATAAAGAATTATTAGTTTACAACGCAGAGGTTTCGGGTTCGATTCCCGGCTTGGGTGTGGAAATTTTTACAAGTCAAAACCCACTGTTCTATATATTTAACTAACCGTAACCGCTAATAACCAAGAAGTTGATGTGATTTTAAATAAACAAAATCAAACAAATCAAAATTTTAAATAAACAAAATCGCTACTTTGCTGTATTATTTGACGTGAATTAGCCATGAGTTTTATTTAACAGGGACTCCCAGTAGAGTTTGTTCACGAATGGCTGTTAGCTGGTCACCATACAAAGTCGCTAGCCCAACCGGTGTTACTTAACAAATAATAGTGACTTCTTTCTACCAGCTGACTGACTGGGCTAGCCCGAAGGCTTAAGATTATATTTAAAATATTAATGAGCATTAAAATGATTTATATTGATTTATATTTATTATATTATGTTCCGGTCATCAGCCGAAAGGCTGGTTTGAATCTCTAGAGGCTTTACTAAGTAAAACGAGAAGTAAGGTGGTTTACCACGCCTTCCTTACTGAGTGGAAAAGTAGCCTTTGCCCAGGCTCTCCGAAAATCATCTATTTTACACCCTGCAAACGACATTTTCACTTCATTCACCACAGGTTGATATTTGTATAATAAAATTCATTACTCTTAGAGGACATAACTCGAGTTTCTTTTACACCTCTACCTCTTTTGTTCTTAAATAGTTCAGTCATAATGGGCTGACCAAGTGTTAAGAAACAGAATTTTTTTTATAGCCCTGGAACTAGCAGATCGAGTACAAATAATTTAACACTTCCCTACCAGTTATGGGCACATTTAGGGTGACTGTAAAAGTCGTGCAACCCGAATTTATCTGCTTTACAGGAATGACAGTCGAAGTCGCGAAAGATATCGCGAGTAGGAAAATTTATTGTGTGACAATACTGTATATGGTAGCACTGCTAGATTACGCTATCAGCCACTTCTACTCTGGGTTTTCTACTCTGAATAAATTTTACGAAATTGTGTGTACCAATTTCACTTATTTGTATTATGACTTTACACATAACGTTTTACGTTATGATGCTCTGAAGTTGGGAAAAAGAATTTAAAATTAAGATTATTCTTTGTCTGATTTGTTGTTTAATTTAACAGCCAAATGGCTTGTTTAAACCTCTAGAGTTTTACTACGTAAAAACGAGAATTGAGGTGGTTTACTTCTGCCTTCCTCACTGAGTTGAAAGAGTATGCTTATCAGCATGGCAGGCCCTCCAAAAAACATCCGCTTTCCACTCTGCAAATGATACCTTTACTTCACTCTCCACAGGGTCTGGTTGTATAGTGAAATTCATTACTCTCAGAGGATAACTCTGACTAGTATCTTTTACACCTCTACCTTTTTTATTCTTAAATAGTTCAGTCATAATATTGGCTGATTATGTGATAAGAAACAGAACAATTTTCTGTCGCTTACCTTGTAGAGCATAAAAAATGTAATGATTGAGGAGGTTTTAAAAAAACTTGTAAGAGCCATTTTTGAGAAAAATACTAAAAGTGAAAATCGCTTAAATAAACTTCTACTAACTTCCGTTTGCTAAATTTTGATGAAAATGTTCCAAATTTCATTTTCGTAAAATTTCCGTTCTTAAGACGTTTTGTTTAAACACACACAAACTCAGATCAATTGGTAAAATGTATTTTTGGGGTTAAGGGGACCTAAAATCGTGTAAGCCCGGTAAAAACTTGAGTTCTAAAATCCTCCAGAAAACATAACTTTTCTTACCTAAATTTCATATAACCCAACAGAAAGTAAAACAAGAAAGTAACTCAGTTAAGTATGTGAAATTGTAAAGAAAATGTTATCGGATAAGAATTTTTTTTAGGCGTTGTAAAAGATTATTAGTTTACTTGCACATAATCGTAGTGGTCGTAATTAATAAGGAGTATCAGAAAAAATATTTAATTAACTATAATAAAATCTATTCCAGGAAAATTATATAATTTTATAGAGGTAGGTTGGTGTTATAAATGAATGTTTTACAGCAGTTAGTGAACCAGGTTAAAGGAAATACGTAAAAAAGAAGAACATAGATTCGTATCATGAGAACGATAATTGTGTATATATTATTGCGGGTAAAATAAAAAGGGTGGAATGAAAAATGGAAAAGTGGTAGGAAAAGTCACGTTTAACCCTTGTGGAAGCTAACTCAATTAAGGGGTAATTAATTTAAAATTGCAATCTAAATATAAGCCATTACCAAGTTGAAATTAAAAAAGGTTCCCCCAATTTTATAAATTGATGGGGTTGCTCTAATTTTATTTGGTAAAGAGGTTGGGTAACTAGGAAAGGGGGTGAACGTTGGCTGTTGTTAAAACAAAAAGAAAAGGGAATGAAATGTACTGTAATGAAAGAGAGAGAGGGCATCTGTGAGAAAGTTGTAATAAGGAAAACGGTAATAAGAAGGAATGGGTTGAGTAAGAATAAGATGTAATTAAATATTCCATGAACATCTAGTAAATTGTTTAATTTATGATGTTGAAAGATACCCATTTTACAGGTTTATTTATTTTTTATTTTCCTTTTTTGTAAATTGTCAATCTTATTCTCAGTACATTTAGACTTATACAGTACTTGTTAAAGGTAATTTATTACTTCTGTGAAAATTCGTAATTGTACTTTCTCGCTTTGAAAATGAAAAACCTTCTGATTTTTTAATAAATTTTCACATTTTAAATCCCCTGAAATTTTTCGGTACAAAGCTTTTCTTAACCAACGTGAACGTATTCAAGCCAGATTTATGGCTTGGGAAACCCATTAATTGACCCATAACTCGAATTCAAATAATTCGGTCAAATCATACTTCGTATGAATTAAACACAATTCACACGGAAACCTTTTAGTACCTTACTTTTACGATTGTTGGTTTTCATATCAAACAAAATTTTACTAAGATTTAAACGTTCCAATAGTCTTCTTCTTCTTCTTCTTACTAACAAGGATTAGGCATGAGCCTGTTCCGAACTCACAAACCATCCTGTACGTCTACACAAACACGAGACATTCCAACCCGTACATCTCGAGTACTGCCACCTTCTTCGAGGTCTTCCCACCTTCCTTTTTTCAACTGGAACATATTCCGTCACTTTTAAAGGTAGTCTCTTCTCTGGCATCCGTTCCAAATGTTGCCTCAATTGATTCCAGTACTCCTCCACTTTTTCATTCAAGGTAAATACACCCAACTCGGATCTAATTTCCTCGTTATGTATTAGATCCAGCCTTGAGCAGCTCTTTACCCTTCTTAAAAACCTCATTTCAGCTGCTTGGATTCTACTTTCTTGGCGTTTTGTGGTAACCCATGACTCACTTCAATAAAGAATGACTGGGACTGCCATTACCTTGTAGAACTTCACTACTGTCTCTGTTCTAGCTCTGTTACCCAGTGTCCTGTTAATGAAACCACAAATAGCTGGAAGTTTATTTATTTTATTTTTGACAAACAAGTCCCTATAAAAGCTTACATCGCAGACCAGATAGGCTAGTTATAGTGAGACACTTGATCTAATACTACATTGTCTAAAACAATCTTCGAACGAGTAGGATACTTCCCTCTGAATGTCATAAACTTTGATTTAGCAACCGAAACTCGTAAATTATTCATTTTACATAAATCATTTAAAACATAAACTTTTTTTTGAAGTTCATCTTCAGTCTCCTGGATGATCCACATGTCATCCGTAAATAACAATGCCTTGAGGTAAACTTGAGATTACCTCAATTCGTTCCAATAGTAAAACACGAAATTCTAAAATTCTCTTCAACATAAATCACATAAAATTAGAAAATCATCCCAACTTTTTGGCAGTGAACCTTCTAGATAACACATAAACCCTGAGAAAAATTCGACAAAAATATCTTACAGACCTTTCTCAAGCTAAAAAAATATATTAAATAACGCAAGATCCAGAGAAGTTGAATTGATAGGTGAGTCCTCTATTTAAAACACATACATCAGTTATTACTTGTTATTGTTAAGGTTATCAGCCGAAAGGCTGGTTTGAATCTCTAGAAATTTAACTAAGTAAATCGAGGAGTGAGGTGGTTTACCTTTCTCACTGTGTGGAAACCTATGCTTAGCAGCATGACCGGGCAACTGAAAAGCATCTACTTTCTACCCAAATGATACCTTCACTTCATTCACCACAGGGTCTGGCTGTATAATGAAATTCATTGCTGTCAGAAGAGATAACTATGACTAGTGACATTTACACCTTTACTTCTTCTGTTTTTAAATGTTTCAGCCATAAAATTGTTTGATCATATCCTAAGAAACAAAATTGTCTTTTATATCCCTAAAACTAACACATTGATTGCAAATAACTTAACATTCTACCTGCCTGTTATGGACAAAAGTTATTACTCATTCATCCATAATTTATCTATTTATTGTTCCATTGCAAACAAATAGTAGATTCTTCTGTTAAAATACAACCTTTCACATTCTTATGTCTAGACTTTATGCAGCTTGTTTTAAACATTTTTTTACTTTTGTTAACTTATGTTATTTTTCAATTCTACAAATACAGTTTATAGTTTCTCTCTTTGCATTTGTACGATTATTACAAAATAAACTGCGCTGTTTGAAGCTCTAGCACGATCGCTCTTATAGTTTATAAAGCTAATTTTAATTTCACTTTTCAAGCAATGTGAGAGAAAAAACTTTGCACGTATAGAAATTAAAATTACCTAAAAAGTACGAGTTTATATGTAATAGGAGAAGTAAAAATTTCCCACCCTTTTCTGGAGTAACAGTACGCGTACACACGCAACTCTTTTGTGACAGTTTTTTGCCAGAACTTTAAATATCAACTTTTAAATGCGAATTTTTTTTTTTAATGTGTAGCAGAGCGTTTAACTTTCATTAATGAACAGTCTGCACTATTTAAAAAGTGTTTAATTTAAATTTTTAATTTAAATGCGAATAATGATTTTTTTCTGAAGATAAATTCAGCTGAACATAAGGTCTCTTACTCTTTTAATTACGTTTAGAATTATTACACAAATAAAATTATGTTCTTGATCAAAATACATTATCTATATTTTGTTTCTAGAATCATCATACACACAATATATGTGTGTATGATGATTCACAAACTGTCTGGCCAATTTTATGTTATTACTGGAATACCTATCAAGTGATTCCTTGCAGCTTTTAGGTTTTTAATACTAGGATTATTTGTTGCTAGAAATTTATGAAAAAACGACTCTAATTTTTATAAAATTTAACTTGAGTTATACATTTTTTGGGTTGATCGTTCTCATCCCGTCCCACATTAAGCACACTGGTTACATTAAATAAACGACAATGAAAATCGACAGTTACAGTAAAGACATGACAATAATAATATTAAAAACGTTAAAAGTTCTTTTTTCCATAATATATGATTAGTTTTTGTTTCCGAAAATTTTATGTTGGTTATAACTGTTTCATTGCCAACAAATTATTTCCTATATCTTTGTTGATCTTGAATAGTATATTCGCATTTTGATATTCTATAATGAATGTGTGTGATCGTAAACGATGTGTTGCAGTGTACAATTTTGTGGTTGATCCTTCATCATAAATGGGTTTATATGTTTATGAAATGTGAGCAAAGTGTAACCATATAAGTTACATTTGTCGTAGGAGCCTATAGTACATGTGGTTGTGGGTTTGAAAATACATCTCTTTGTATGATATAACGTTTTGGTAACAGATACTGTAACCAGATTTTGTTTCAATGTTTCTTTTGTTCAATTTTTGTGATAAATGTGCGTGAGAATATTTGGTATTATCTTAGTGGAAAGTTTAACAATATTCTTTTACGACTAAGTCTGCTGCCTCATTACTATATTTACCAATACGTTACCAAAACGTGTTTATCATTTATATTGTTATTATTTATCATATTAAGTTGTAATTTTATGTTCTGCAATTGAATCCTTAGTCTCTTCAGTTAGTAAGCTATTGATTAGCATCATCAATTTGGTAAATATGTCAAGATATTTGTCTGTGCTCGTTGCTATTTTTTCCAAACTGTGATAATTAGCGTATTCTTCACAAAAAATGTCAGTTCGGTTTCAATGAAAGTTCTTTTGTGGTTTTATTAATTGATTATTTTCAGAATTGTAATCGATAGCTATAATGGGATATTAAGAAAATTTTTCTTTGGAAATATTTCAGAGAAACTATTGAAAATATAGTTATACGATTTAATTTTTAATACAGGTACTCAAATCAAAGACAAATAAAAATATCAAAAAAATATTTCCAAAAATTTCTATCTAAAGATATACAGAATTTCCTCGTGTTTACGGAAAAACTAAATTCAGAGCAAAATTTAAGATAACCGTGACTTCGTAAGGAAGCTTCCCATACATTTGTTTGTTTTGTCTTTCCGAAAAAACATGATGGCCACGCATCGTTAAAATAATTCTATTTCTTCTTTAACTGATTTTCCCTTTCTTATTTAGCTTGCACCCATCTTTCTTTCATAAGCTTTGATATTCCAACTCGATCGTTTTTTTGAAAACCTGGCTGATCTTAGTTTTCCTTTGCGTTCGATCTGTTATCTAAAAGCTTTTTATCCAAATTCACTTTTATTTTAACAATTTCCTTTATTTTCCCAATTCATTATTTTTTTTTAGTCATTTCGCTTCTTCAGAATTTCTGTCATACTCTTATGGTGTCCATTTCAATAAAAACATTTTTGTTTAATATGTTTTTGTCCATTCTACCATTTATTTACGTGAAATTTTGATTGTTTTTTGACTATAGTTTCTTCAATAGTTTCTACATTCTAGTAGATTTCTTTTGTGCGGAGCGGAACTTTTTACCGGCACAAATAACGGAAAGATTGGACGCCTTCGAGTTATAGACTTACAAAAGAATAATTAAAATATCGTGGATGGTTAGAATGTGAAATATCAGTGTACTTCAAAAACTTCGTAAAGAGTAGGCAATAATTTGCACAATAAAAAGAAGAAAATTAGAATATCTAGGACACATTATTAGAAATTACAATAAGTATAAGTTGCTGAAATGCATTTTGTAAGGAAAAGTACAGGGTAAGAGAAGCGTCATAAGACGACAAAAATCCTGGCTAAAGAACTTGAGGACCTAGTTTGCAACTTCTACTACAGGACTCTTCAAAACCGTAGCGAATAGACTTATCTTTGCCAGAATGATTCCCAACATTCGGTAGCGGATCGGCACTAGAAAAAGAAGAAGTAGGTTTCTTGATTTGATCTTTTCTTGACGAATATTTTTACTTTCTCTTGCCTGTATGAATATATAGGAAGGAAAGTAGGCCTATTGTTTTTATGTCGATTTTTTTGAAGTCGAATTTTCACCTGATTTACACGTTTTCAGACCCCCTGAACCCAAAAAACACATGTTTTTAGCGATTGGCCTGTGTTTGAACAGAATATCTCAAGAACGGAACATCGCACGAAGTTGAAACTAAAAACTTAAGTTAGAGACCACTAGAGGACCCAACACGAACTTTTTAATAAAAATCGGTCAGCTGGAAGTAGTATTTTATTCGTGTCAGTTTTCACTGTTTTGCGATTTTCTCAAAAACGGCTCTTGCGATTTAAAAAAAATCGCCTCATTTACTACATTTTCTATGCTCTTCAAGATAGGGTAGGCGCCATGACTGCTGAAATTCTTGGGAGGCTGTTCCCTCTTTTTTTTAAGATCTTAATATGCATTTAGTGCAAAAGTGTATCTCATGAAAGTTGGAGACAATGTATAAATCTAAAACTTTTATTTCGAACATTTTTTTAGAACGCCTAGTTTAACTGTTTAGTGATTTTCTGTTTTTCTTTCATGAAAATCTGTAAAAATATCAATATTTTTAAGATTTCAGCCATAGTATCCATTTTACGACACAAATGCATTCAATAAAATTTATAGGAAATAAAAGATCTGCAACTTTTATTTAGTGCATTTTTCTCTACAGAACCTACTTTAGCTTCAAAAAGTGATTTTCCGTATTTATAAGCCGAACGAAGTTTGGTTTTCAATTTGCATCATTCACTCATGATTAAAATTAGGTTAAGTTTTTGGAGGTTATTTTTTTGTTTATTTCTAATGCATTATTACTAATGTTAGTTTATATTATTCATTATTTGCATTGGTAAGAGAAGGTCGTGTGAGTGTTTTACACTAAATTTTCATCTTCTTTCACAGGAGCCCGCAGATTTTCGTTAGAATATTCATACCATTTTTTTTATTCAATTTTTTTCTGGTTTTAACTCTTTAATGTTTTTCCAAATTTCCCTTAATAATATTCTTTTCTGCTGAACCAACCCGCATAATTCATTGTTTGTTTGGTTGGATTATTAGTTGAATAATTTTTCTTAAGTAAGGGTATTACAGTTTCGGTTAAATTAACATTTAAATTTTTTGATTAATTACAACGAATTCGTCTGAACTAATTATTTTTTAACGACGAGTAATTAAAAATAATTGTAACTTTTAATACAACGGTACATTGCAAGTGCAAACAGGAAAGGTTATACATTCATTGTGTAAGAGGAAATACGGCGCTCCTCCAATTGCTGTGTGTGTTAAGGGAGTCCAACTGCTGGAGTATGCAAATGAGAGACGTTCCACTTGTTAGCCAAGGTTGTTCCCCTGAGTCCAAACTGTCCGTCACTCACCCTCCTTCTAACCCATTCCAAATTACCAATGATCTAATTTCGACTAATATCACAAATGTACATAACTGTTTTAAAATTTTTCTGTATTTTATTCCGTTACTCCATTTTTCGTGATTTGTACTTTCCCTTGCCTATATCAATATATGAAGGAAGGAAAGTATTTTCATGTCTATAATTCGAAATTGAGTTTTCGCTAGATATATACGTTTTCAGACCCCTTGAACCCAAAAAACCACATTTTTAGTAATTAATCTGCGTGTGAACAGAATATCTCGAAAACGGAACATCGTACAAAATTGAAACTGAAAACTTTAGTTAGATATACCACTAGAGAACGCGACATGAACAATTTCATTAAAATCGGACAACCGGAAGTAGTAGTTAATTGGTGTCATTTTTCACATTTTCGCGATTTTCTCAAAGATAGCTCCTAAGATATTTTAAAAATCGTATCATTTACTCCATTTTTTATACTCTACCAATAGGGTAGGCGCCATGTCTGCTGAAATTTTTGTGGAGCCTGTTCTTTATTAGAAAAAAAATGTTCCTTTTGAGAGCGTGGCTTTAAAATGCATTTTAGTGCAAAAGTGCAATAATTCAAGTTGTAGATAATTCAAAAATTTACAAAACTTTTATTTCAAACATATCTTTGTGAAACGCTTACTTTAGCGGTAATTCGTTTTTATGTATTTTATGTATTTATTTTATGAAAACTTGTAAAAAATATATTTAAAAAAAAAATTAAAAGATCTACAAATTTTATTTTAAGCACTTTCCTCTACAGAGAAAAGTGATTGTTAAGCCATACTAAGGTTGGTTTTAATTTTGCTTCATTCACTTATGATTAAGATAAGGTTATGTTTTTTGAGGTTAGTTTTTTTATTCATTTATGATGTATTATTACTAATGTTTGGTTATATTATTAATTATTTGCATTGGCAAGAGAAAGCCGTGTGAGTGTTTCACACCAGATTTTTTAAATTTATTATGATGTAGGCTATGTCTTTTACATCTCTTAGTAAAGGAAATTTAAATAATTTTCTAAATAAACATCAGGAAAAATGATTCCTCAATCGAAAACTTCTATCATAAAATTTAGTATCCACAGACTTTTTAGAGATTTCATTTTATTATAATTTTGTTGACAATTATTTTAATAGGCACTTGATCTTGTAAACTTTAAGTCAAAATTGTTAAAAAATTAATTTCTGACAATATAATATGATTGGAAAATTGAAAACTAATTTTTTTCAGTTACGTTTACTACGCCACAATAATAATAATAATAATAAAATATTATTAATAATAATAATATCCCAGAGAAAAGAAAGATGGTTGTATGCGGGTGCTGTCCATTCAATAATACTCTATGCAGTGTCGGCCTGGGTTGACGTGATGACAAAACAGATTCGTAGAAAGAGGCTGCTGTCGGTTCAGAGACAAGTGGCACTGAGAGTTACGGCAGCATACCAAACAGTTTCAGTAAATGCAATAATGATGTTAGCAGGCATACCCCTATTGGTTTGCAAGCCTGAGAAAGAAGTGGGATATCTGAGGGACTGGAAGCTGGAGAGGCTACAATGGGTCAGGTAAAGAGAGAGGCTAGAGATAGACTTTTCAGGATGTGGTAGGAGAGATGGGATGAAGAAGTGTCCGGTCGGTGGACACATAGATTGATTTTGGATCTAAAAGTACGGCTGAGTACGGGGTTCGGCGAGATTGGTTATTACCTCACGCAGGCATTGATGGGGCATAGTTGCTTTCGGGCGTATCTCCACCGGTTCAGATCAGATGAAGCATGGTGTCTGAATTGTGAAGCGGAAGAGGTCACCGCAGTACATGCGATTTTCGACTGCAGAAGATGGATACTGGAGAGGGAGGTTCTACGGACCCAGCTTGGGTTGCCGATTTCTCCAGAAAATCTTGGTATTTTATGATTGCAGAAGATGAAAGCTGGAAGGTCATTGAGGAGTTCATCCAGAAGATGATGAAGAGCAGAGAAGCCCAGCTGCGTTAGCCTCAAAAGAAATCACTCAAAAAGAGGGAAAAATGGGTGGTAAGAAGAGAATTGCGCTGAGATAACGTTATTCAGCTCTAAAACCACCGGCTTGTTGTGGAGTTATGCATTACGGTGAACCTGCGGCAAGTCGGGATAGAATAAAAAAGAACTGAGAGGTTTTGGCGGATAGTTGCTTTCGGCCGAGATCCGCATACCCAAGGTAAATACCTACCTGGGTACGGTAAATTTGGTTTCCTCTCGTATAACAAGAAATTAAAAAATTGTTACTTTCTAGTACAAGAGATTCGTAAATTTGTACGGTACATAAAAGAGAAAAATTTATTCCGTTGATGAGTTTATCGGTAGCATACTGAACTAAACCCAAGATCCCTGATTTGATTCCCAGGAATGGCTTAGATACAATTATTATGTTTGAAAAATAATGTAGATACATCAAGAAAAATTCTTAAGACTTGCTACTGGCGCTCCTTTTTATGTACGCAATAAAACCCTCCACGACGATTTAAAAATTTCAACAATGAAGGAGCTAACCACGTGTCTGTGTCGTACATTTCACGAAGGACTAGACAACCATCCAAACCAACTAGCCTGTGATCTAGCTACAAGGAACTTCCCAACTGTGAGACGTCTAAAGCGGAAACGGAGTAGAGACCTCTTGGTCTGAATACCCGCAGTTTTAAACAGAGAATGTACCGCTGGGTACCTCTTCTCCTTAAAGTGAAATTCCGCATCACCATTTAAATATCTTATACGGAAATTGTGCAGCTCAATGTACCATAATAAAAATTAAAGACCAAAAAAATGTAAACAAAAAGTTATCGAAAATAGTTTTACGCCTTGATAAGAACAATTTCCAACAAAAAATTAATAAGACAAACCATACTAAAAATTTACGGGTATTTTTATATCGATCTAGAATTTAAATTAAATTAAATTTGCATACCACAAACAGAATTTAAAAAATTTAAATACTCATTGAAACATAAATAATCAGTAAATTATGTGATAACAAAGTTTAATGACATAGGTTTGTTTTAAAATAAAAATATTTAGTGTTTACATAACTTGTATAACCAATACAACTATCTTAGTCTATTATTTATTAGTAAATTTATAGTGAGTGCCCTAGAAACTTTAAACTCTAACGGTAGTTAGTGACAGCTCAAACAAATTAGGCTTGTAAATCAAACTGGTATAATTTGCATAGGCCTATATGAGAGTAAACCTACATACGGTTTGGTACCGCCCTTAATCATACCGGAATGTATAAACACAAATTGTGGTGTATAAACCGTTTAGGGAATAACTGACAAATAGAATTTTCAGTTATATTATTCTGAAATCACGATTTTATTTTCAAAAAATTGTTTTCCTTTCCAAAAAATTAACAGTAAAATATACTACAAAAAGAGCTGAAAAAGTGAACACAGCACACACAGCATCCTGGACAAAGTCAAACCGACAAAAAACCTGTATTGATCAACTTTATATTTTATTATCTTCGACTCTTTAGTAACATACAAAGTAAAAACAGTATTTCAATCGTGCAAAAAATTGATAACGTGATTTTGACTGAGTTTTTACTACTGTAATGAAATATCAAATGATTTACAGAAGATTTCCGATATCTATATTCATGTACGCTGGTATGTAATCCGTCCTTAAAAAATAACTACTACTTTACCTAGAAAGAAATTTGAAATCTAAGACTTCCCCTTTGTCTACCAAGGGGTTTCTACAATTATTAGCCTTGTTATCTTAAGATTAAATGTAGGTTACCAAAGAATGAAAACTGTAAGTCATTGAGAATGATGCAATAATATTTGTATATTTAGGCTAAATAAATCTAATCTTTAGGAAAGAGTCATCTATAAGCAAATAGAGTAAAACAGGGATAGACGACCATACGGGAGAGATGGCCAACCGCTGTATTTTCCAAACGAACCGCTTTATTGTATTGTTGGTCAGTCAGTAATCGGTCCTTGTTGCGTCCTGCTTGTTTCGTCCTTTATTTTAATTTTTTTGGCTTCAACTTAATTTTTATTTACAACTGTACAATTTAAAGCACAACTAGTGAATGAGATGGAATGAATGAGGAATGGCGGGAAAGTGACGTGAATGTGAATCGATCAAGTGACCGATTTCGACGAGAAATTTTTGAAGGAATGTGGTGCCAATTTTTAATTATAATGATTTATAAACTATGATGGATGATTGTTTATGAGATTATTTTCTTTTTTATGAAATGAACAGGCATTACAAATTAAATTGAATTGTTTTTTGTTTGTTATTTTTATGGTGGTAGGAGAAGATACTTATTCCACCTTCGTTTCAGTCGTCTGATACCAGGGAGATAGTTAGTTGAAAGAGATTATTTTAACATAAAGTGACTGTTTTTCAAGTTTTCAGTTTTAGGTATACCTTAAAATTATATCATAGGTCAGTCCATTTCCATTTTTAAGGTAGGTAAACCAAATTTCATTACAGTACATGCTTTTCAGGGCTATTTATGTCTAGCTGCACACTATCACGTCCTTTCTGTTTGCGTTCTCGTCCACGATGTTTGTTGATGGACTATAGCCATCTTTTTCTGTCGTTTGGGAGAGATGACCTTATCCTCTGGTACAGTTGGCCACCGCTTAAAACTTGTTTTTTCTTTATCTCGTACGATTTGGTTTAATCCAATCCAGACGCGATTTCAGACTACGCTTTTACAAGTGATTCATTTAGATTCGGGGGAATGAAGTCGTCAGATAATATTAGTTATTACAAGTACTAAGTTTTATTTGTACTAAATGTATTAAAACGTTCAAGAAAAACATGTAAAACAAATCATTTACTCTTTTAGTACAACTCCTAGGTTTTTAGAGTATTGTGGGCTGGCCATCAAACTCTTTGGTGTATAGCCAACGCACCCTAATATACGGATGAGATGGCCAAGTGTTGTGTAGCCACGAAACCATTTATATTTTTTAGACAGTCTTATTTTGTAAATGAACTCGTATTTTGTTTTATATATACATGAAGCAGTTTCGGTAAATTTTATAGATTTTTATGGCTATAATAGGGTCAACAATTGGATTTTGAAAAATTCATAGAATTACCAATATTTACTATTTTTAAAGTAATCATGTGAAAGAATACTTTTAAAAAATAAATGCTAAAATAAGTTTAATATTGTGGGGGTCTAAATTAACTGAAATTTATAAAGCAGTAATTTATTTGCTTATAATAAAATGAACATTACTTTCGTTAAGAGCATGAATGAATGGACATTTTGAATGGTGATTTGGATAAAAGTTTTTTATTTCAGTTGTAGAGTACCGTGGAAAAGACCAGAGGATATTTTTCTCCATATTGTCATGAAGGGTGGTATATAGGCAACTTGCAATAACTTTCCCTCAGTAGCACAATGGGGTGCTTATTGCTGGGACACATCAATGTCATTCTCGCCTTTATTTTCCTCTTGATTTTTATGTGTTCCTTTTTTTAATCTTCCAAACAGTGAGAGAGTAAGCAACATTGATTTATGTTTCTTAATAATGAAAATAATAAATAAAATGCCTTCTATACCATTTAAAGATTACTTTTTTATTGCGTCCTTTAACTCTACAAATAAAAAAAATAATAAATACTGTCCGGACTATAAATGAGTATGGTGAAATATATCTTCCCTTTGGTACTGAGTTTAAAAAATAAATAACCACCTCATTTGCGTGATATTTGAGACATACTGAAGCACTTAAGAATTACAGGAACGTTAAAATAAAACTATAACAATTCTTTACATTTTACTAGTATAGTAACATTAATGAAGTAGAAAACCTACAAATACTAAATAGATTGAAGCCATTAAAAAATAAAACACAACAGAGGCGTATTTTTAAAAAAAAATATTACAGTTTTTTTAAATATAATGCTTGACCGAAAGACACTTAATTGCGTAAATAGCTTACCCATCTGGCTTCTACAACCTTACCGCAAATCTAATATATGTAATATTATATATGTATATGTTATATTATATGGTATATGTAATATTATATACTAAATATAATTTATTTGCCCATAACAGGCAGGTGGAATATTAACTGTTTTTTTTTGTAATGTTACAAGAAGTAGTTCTGTTTCTTATCACATGTTAGGCAATTATATGACTGAGTACTTATTATATGACTGAAGCATTTAAGAACAGAAATAGTAGAGGTGCAAAAGACACTAGTCAGATTTATCTCCTCTGAGAGTAATGAATTTGATTATAGAGCCAGACCCTGTGGTGAATGAAGTGGAGGTGTCATTTGTAGGGTCGAAAGTAGATGATTTTCAGTGGGCTCGGCAAGCTGATAAGCTCACTTTTCCACTCAGTGAGGAAGGCAATTGTAAACCACCTCACTCCTCGTTTTACTTAGTGAAACCTCTGAAGGTTCAAACTAGCCTTTCAGCTGACGACCTAAACAATAACACTATTATAGGCAAATATACGAGTAATATAATATTATATTGTAATATATAATATTCATTAAGTCCCGGGTTACATTCCCGGACTGACATTTTTCATCTGTTTTATATGAATGATTTTAAATATGGGGCAATCCCTGCAACACATTTTGAGCTCTGTGACCATAAAATTATTTTATTTATTGGCTAATTGTATTAAAGTTAACAATTTACAATTAACAATTTTACATTTAAGTTAACAATTTTTACAGAATAAATTTTTTTTTTTTGTAATTACAATGCAAATAGAATTCCCCAAAAAAGTCAAACCAGTATTAGTAGAAATTATTAAAAAAAATATTTTGAGAAACTATATATTTTTAAACAGTCTAGATAGTATTTTTTCAACTCTATAAACAATATTTAAAATCTTGTCGGTTTATTTCTGTCCCATGTGAATGTTTAATGTCATAGAGTGATTTTCTATGTAAATTTATTTTACAGTGTACGAAACATTGATAGAAAGCTAAATCAAAATATTTTATTGATTTATAATGATATTATAATCGGGCTGGCTGAAATACAAAAATTAAAAGTTCAGAATTTCTTCTATTACAGTGGAGCCTCAGTTTTCCGCACTAATTGAAACCAGAGTGGTTCTGATAATCAAATAGTTCGGATAATCAAATACGCTAAATGCTGTAATTTGTTACATTGTACCGTAACAATGTAAAACAACCTAAACATTTAATAGATTATTAACACATTCAATGCTGAGGAATTATAAAGTACCTCTCCCGTAGGACTGATTACTTGTGCAGCGTCTTCGCCGCTTTCTCTATGTAGAGCCTACAATTTTATGTTACAAACGTTTTTACAGATTTATTTTATTTGCGACCTATACATGGATTTATGTACATAAACATGTAACATAAAAGTAAACAATTCAATGTTCTTTTTAGGTTTATTTTCGCCTGTTATAATAAATGTAATTAACCAATGAGTATAGGTTGTTGCCAAATTCGGTTCTATACAGGGAAAATGAGGAAATTTCCGAGATAATGAGGAAGAGAAGAGTTGGGTTCTTTGGACATCTTAGGAGACTGCCAGAATCCAGATTTACCAGACAGGTACTGGATTTCTTTTTGAAAACCAAAGTCAAGTACGCCTGGTTTGAGGAAGTTCAACAGGATCTGCAGGACCTGGATATCTCAGAGACCCAGATTTTGAACAGAGAAGAAGGATATAAGATCAAAAATCCAAACACGAAATTTCCAGAAGTACCTAAAAGGCAGACAAACAGACATTGGACTGTGGAGGATAGGGCGAGAGTGTCGCAAAGGATGAAGAACTACTGGGCAAATAAGAGGAATAACTAGGGATCTTCTATAAATCGATTAATTTTGCTCCAATGAGGGCCTAAAAAAAAAAAAAAAAAATGTAATTTGTTTGAATTTTTCCATTTACCGTTACTATTTACGCGTAGTGTCTTATATAATTTTAAACTACAAATAATATACTTTTAAAGTAAATCTAAAAGTGTAAGCTATTTTTAATCGATACCTGCAAAGATACTAAATTCACGGTTTCAACTATACACTGAAAACCCGTTAAAAATACTAAACGAGTATGCTATACGAGAGTAGAAGATTTTATAGCGAAAATTCAAAAACGAACTGTACGGTTACAAAGAACAAAACTTTCTGAGGGCTATTTAACAGCAACAAACTGATATCCGACAGCCGGTGTCCCTCTGGAATTACTTAAAATGATAACAAAACAGAACCCACTAGGTGAAACGGCAGCCTGGTGGTAACACCTACCCATTACCCGCTAGGCGAGTCTCTAGCACTGAATGCGTTAAAGGTTAACATAAACTTTACCATAAAAAACCACTAATTTATTGCAAATATAGAGTACTAGAAGTTTATAAAAACAAACGGAAAAATAAAGTATTTCAAAACTGAGTTAATAACAAGTAAACTACGGTGATATCTCTTTTAACGCACTTGTACATAGTGAAACAAAATTAATAAGCCTCTACGTGGGATTCACTAAATTTGTGGTGTTTTATTTTATAGTTCATTATTATAAACTGTATAAAAATTAGTAAACTGAACTAAATAACAACAATCTGTTAACACAAACAGCAATTAACACATTACAATACATTACGTACATTTATATTATTTGAATCCATACAATATTTACTATTATTTATTAATTATTTTCAAAGACTGAGTGAGGGACACCCGTTTAGACCGCCATCTTGCCCCCCACTGAAAATAATTTCGTATAAAATTTATTTTATTCTTCTCTAGTCGCCTAGCAACTGAAATAAATAACTTTTTATTAAAATAATTTTGTCAATATGAAATAATTTTAAATAATTCTTAAATAATAATCAGCTGGAGATGTTTATCATTTTAATAGATTCAAAAAATAAACAATTCCAGATGTTCAGTAAATTCGGCACACTACAAATATCCCCACAATTTAATTTTGAAAACAAAAAGAAATTTTTATGATAATCTAAATTTTGAATTTGTTTGATAAATTTAATTCCAAAATGTTTTAAAAATTGTTACTAAGCGACCTTACAATTCCATTAATCAAATAAACTATAAACTATAAGCTATAAACAAACTATAAACAAACTATAAACAAACTATAACCAAACTATAACCCAACATAATGTTCATCAAAAAATATTTTACACTTACTGTGATCAAACAAAAAATTAATGGAACAAACTTAATAAATTGATAAATAGGAACTGTGAACTACCAAATATACATATACATAAAATAAATAAAAGTTCAAATAAACATCGTACACACACAACAAACCTCATACATACATAACAAACCTCCACCTTCATCACGACCGTCACTTTTCATATTACAAAGCACATTTTTAAATATAATTTCATATTCTATTTCCTCTATTAGTCCAGGTATCTGTTTAACTTTTACGGTACTTTTTTTTTCCTTGTTTTGTACATCACTCCTGGCTGAATGGCTGCTTCCCTTCCCCGTCACATCAGAATCATAATTTGAACCGCTGCTGGTACCAACCTGTGCTGATTTTTCTTCATCATCCTCTGCTTCATCCAAAGTTGACACCCTTCGATTTACACCACTTCTCTCTCCTTCCGGCAATCTTAAAACATTCTGACTGGCACTGGCACAACTACCCGTTTCTACTACAACATTATCTTCATCTGGTTTAATATTTTCAGTTGATATTTTATCATCTTTACTACTTACTGATCCACATTTTAATATACTTTTCTTTGTTTTTACTACATTATTATCTTCATCTGGTTTAATATGTTTACTAACATCTTGTTGAGTTTTCCTTATATTTTCTATTATCTTTATATTACGCTGTTTAATCCCTTCTTTCATTTCTTTTATGTTTTTTTTCTGCTTATCTAACCTACAATCCAAATTATTTATTTTTTCAACTAACTCTTTTCTATGTAGATCTATAGTATGTGCCTGTTTATCTATTTTACGGCTTAGTTCATTTTTATGTTCAATGTTTTGTTTCATAAGTTGCTGAAACATATTTGCAATCATAATGTTCTGACTATTATTATTATCCATATTATTATTATTATTATTATTATTATTATTATTATGCATATTTATTTCCCTATTTTCTAATCCAAAGTCGTGGACGTTTCCCCACAAGGGATGCCAATTTGAAACAAAATTAATAAGCCTCTACGTGGGATTCACTAAATTTGTGGTGTTTTATTTTATAGTTCATTATTATAAACTGTATAAAAATTAGTAAACTGAACTAAATAACAACAATCTGTTAACACAAACAGCAATTAACACATTACAATACATTACGTACATTTATATTATTTGAATCCATACAATATTTACTATTATTTATTAATTATTTTCAAAGACTGAGTGAGGGACACCCGTTTAGACCGCCATCTTGCCCCCCACTGAAAATAATTTCGTATAAAATTTATTTTATTCTTCTCTAGTCGCCTAGCAACTGAAATAAATAACTTTTTATTAAAATAATTTTGTCAATATGAAATAATTTTAAATAATTCTTAAATAATAATCAGCTGGAGATGTTTATCATTTTAATAGATTCAAAAAATAAACAATTCCAGATGTTCAGTAAATTCGGCACACTACAATAGGTCTAATGTAAAGTAATTTAAAACACCTTGACTTTACTTTTAAAATAAAACTACTTTTTGTAGCAGCAACATCTCTCATTCTTTAAGTAACAATGCTTCAGCAGCCCTAAATTCGGGCTGATTTTTTGCAATATAGCGTTGCAGTTTCTAGGACAGAAAAGGCCTCTGTGTGAGTAAATATGTAATTTTTTTATCGATGATGGTTCGGATAATTGACGGTTCAGATGACTGACGTTCGTATAATTGACGCTTCTGTGTAGTAATGATTACATTGGACTTTACGGTACGTACCTACAACGTATTACAAAATAAATTGATGTTTGACGTCTGTTTTCTTTTACTTTTAGAAAAATTTAACCATAATATATAGGTAATTTTATCACGAAATAGGACAAACACCGATTGATCAATCGAACACATTTTACCAAATGTAAGATAAGTAAAGGACGACATCGTAAAAGTAATAAGATAGATACTCGTAATTCGTGTTTTTAATTTGGCTAGCTTATTGTTATTTATTTACAAGTTAATTATTTAAGCTACATTAATTTATTTTATTTAAAGATAAAAACGTATGCATATTTATTATGATATGGAGCTATGGAGCCTGTAAAAAAAAACAACGACGTGAGTCCTACTACGGGATGGGTAACGCATTTTTCAACCAGTATTAGTAAACCAGAAGTCGCTATGTGAATATTGAACACCAATAAACCTATACTCTTGACTAGTAGAGTCCAGTATCATCTGCAAAATTCAGTATTCTGAAAATAAATTATTCACATTACTTCAACCAAGTTTATAACTTCAGCTGGTTCATAATTTTTAAAAATTAACTTTAATGTTTCACTGTAAATTATATTATTTTTCAATTTAGAAAATTAAATTCTCTTTTTTAAATCCGCCTCTCTTTTTTTAACTTACTTCTTAAAATAATAAAGCTATAATAAATATGTTTCCTTAACTTGTATTAAAAGTAATAAGAATCATATAATGTAATAATAAAAATCTGAGATTTTTAAATTTTTAAGCATGGTTATTAAAGAATACGCACAAGTAATAAAATTGGTTGTTTATAAAATTCTCTAATTAAAGAGGTTGTTCACAATTTAACGAAACAATGAAATAAAAAACTGATGAGATGGTTGATGGATATTACTAACAAGCATTGGGCAGAAGCTTTTATTTTTGTGTTATTCATTTTATAATATAAATAGGTCTACTTTTTTCATGCTTCATTCTTATTTCCAAAAATGTATTTATTGTGGTCACTTATTCTTAATAATTTGATTTAAAAGATTTGTAAACTCAATTTCAGATATTTTAAGATGATAATATTTAACATTTTTTCTTGTTTAATTAGAAAATGTAGGCTATTTCAAAAGTTTCTTGAATTCAGATATAAAATTAGAGAATGTTACATATTTTTATATAATATAGTTCAACATCGAATTATGAATTTTTAACCTGCGACTGTTTCTTGATCTGTTATGGGAAGCCTTTTCTAGAGATGGGGACAATAGTTTACTCTTTAGAGAATGCTGAGTAAACAAATTACTCACGGTGGAAGAAAACCTGTAAAACGAGCCACGGTCCAACAATCTACGATAGGTATACTTCGAGCAGAAAGAGATGGCTGCATAGCCTACACCGACATCTTTGAACTGTATTTCTTGTAGACTGATTTGCAGTGATATGGAAATCCAATTAATGCGCCTATGTATAGCTTCAGCTAATGAAATAAATGGAGAAGTAGATCTGTTTCACAGAGATGGTAAAATTAAAGAAAAACTATACAGGATACTGTGAAGGAAGGCTATAAATACTGCGTGATTTTTATGTTATTTTATGTATTTTTATGTTATTTGTGTCTATGTGGTGTATGTTAAGTTTGGCGGCTGACTGTTTTCCAGTGAAGAAAGAATGACTACGTTAAGTTATAATGGTGCAGTATACTGAAACGATATTCTATGCTGTTCTACTGTACCACCTCGCATCCTTGCGACCAGCCATAGTAGTGAATGGAGACGGTGGGGTGTAGGGGAGTTTGGGAGCCCCCAAAAAAAAACCATTTTATATAACAATTTTAAGAAAATTTTATCGTTCGCATTTTCACGACGAACCGAGTGGGAGGCCTTTAGTTCTGAATAATTAGTTGGTTACTATTATTATTCTACAATTCTCTCTTAAAACCTAACTGGATGTACGGTATTAAAATTTTTGGTAGCGCAGAGCTGAGTAATTTAAAAACTATTCAAGCATTCCAGTCTAATTTTCTCCGTACAATACAATACGGTTCTCCTTACTATGTCTCAAATAACACACTACACACCGATTTAAAAACACCATTCATTTGCGACATTGTAAAAAATAGTTCTATTAAATTCTACTCAAAACTATCAATCCATAATAATCCACTTATTAGCGATATGGCAAATCCGCCAGGCTTCATTAGAAGATTAAAAAAAAGATAAAGAAGAGATCTTCTTTAATTCTTTCTGCATGTTTATGTCGAAAAACATACAATAATGTGAAATATTACATGTAATTTTTGCTTTGTTTTAAATATGTTTTATTACTATTGGTTATAACTTTTCTGTGACAATATGAACTTTTTTGCTTTTCTTTTCGTACTTTCCTAACTTTTATGTTCATTGTTATTCCAAATTTAACATTGCTGAATGTTAAATTTTATATCATGTCTGTTCTTGTTATTTGTAATTTAATATCAATATTTTCTCATCTTTTGGTTGTTCCATATAGTACAGTTAAAAATTCAAAATAAATGATAAAATATTAGTTGGTTAGCAAATTGGTTGAAAAAATTCGTGAGAAAAGAGGTTCTAAAATGTCAGCGCTTTCAGATGAACTTTTATAAGTTTAAGAAAAATATTTTCAGTGAGATTTTGTGATTAGCGCTTCAAAAGTGACCATAACCAAATAAGTGAATAACCCGAATTTTAGAACGGTGGATAACAAATGGATAATAACCCGAATTTTTCTATAATGTCAGGCGGGTTAATTATTTCAGAAAATTTTGGATAAAATGGCCACTCGCTACGATAAATGTCTGAACATTAATGAAAACTGTGTTTAAAAATAGTTTAAGGTGTGTTCTTTTACGTAAAATCGAAATTTCCTTGAAAAATGTTTTAGCTTCTGTTTTCAAATCGGTACGTTTCCGGGTGTCTTATATATTTTTAATGTTATTATACTTCCAATTTCTTATACGTAATCTTATTATTTCTTTCTTTTTTGTTCATGAAAAGTTATATTATTTAATTCCTTAAGGTTATATTGTACAACAGTGTTGTAACATTGCAGTTAGCACGATACTTTTTAAAACAAAATAAATTACAATGAAAAACAATAAAAAAGAAACTAAACATTTTTCAGTCTGTTTAAACAAAGCTATAAAAATTTAAAATGTTTAATATTAAAAAATGTAGCTTTGTAGAATAAATGAGGAGTAAAGATAAGGATAGTTAAACCATGTTAAGTACTTTAAAGAACAAGAAATTTAAAGGTTTTAATATAAGTGGGAAGTGACAGAAATTTTAAAAGATAATATCATAACATTACTAATAAAATAAGTGAACTTAGCGTGCACGATGTTTAAATTTCAGTTTTAACAAAATTAAATTTGTACTTAAAGTTTACCTTCATCAATATATTGTAAAGTCAGATATCTTTTGCTGTCAAAAATTTTTACTTTCTCTTGTTCATACATTAAATATTAATTGAAATTCAATATTAAAATTTAATGTTGTTATAAATTTTTCGGTGATATTTTAATTCTAAAAGCAGATTTGAACATTTTTATTGTTATATAAATGAAACTAACAGAGGGGCAAATAGAACGTGGTAAGGAAAAGAAGATCTGTATTGGGAACGACGCATGGATGTAAGCGAACAGGAACGGAAGATTGCAATTTTACGGTCATCAAATTAATTATAGATGATTAAGGTGCCTAATGTCCGTTTAAAATTTATAGGAACCTGAGTTTGAAGCGTAATCCTTAAAAAAAATATGGCATCAATTGTAACGTACCTACTACAGTATTGTGCGAATTAATGTGAACAAACAGAAATAATTTGTAAATATGATTTATTTAGGAAAAAGATACATTTAGGTACACTTACATGAGATAATTTCCATTAACTAGTATTTAATGTGTCCCCCTTTTACTTTTATGACTTCCTGGAGTCTTCTTGGCATGGAATCCACAAGTTTTTTTTGCAATTGTTTGTGATGGCTTCATCTCTAAACCAAACCTGAATCACTGCTTCCACCAGTTTTGTTTTTGTCGTACAGTCCAATTTTTGTAGCCTAGCCTTACATATTGCCCACAAATTTTCTATAGGATTAAGATCAGGTGAATTCCCAGGCCAATCAAGAAGGGTAATATTATTATCTGGCACGGAGCCGAGTCTTGTTGAAAAATTGCGGTCCCTTCGGCCTGTACTTTATTAAGTTCTATAGCTAAGCGTTGCCCTAGCAATGCTTTGTATTTTTCACTATACATCATACCTTCAATTGGAATAAGTGTGCCAGTACCTGAGTATGAAAAACAGCCCCAGAACATTTTTTTGGGGGGATGTTTGACTGTTTGGTTAACCAACTTATGAAAACTGAAATTTTGTCTCTGTTCACATTAATTCGCACAATACTGTATAGCCTATGTTAAATAAATGCCTGTTTAATTCTGGTTTACTGGTGAAAACTTGAAATTTTTATCTTTTTTTTTGTAACGTGATATTGACATTAGAACAAAAAAATGCCCGTTTTTGAAGAAATTCTACGGATTATGCAAACTTATTGGGTTATAACTATTATTATAAATAGGCCTACTCATTCGAGTTTAGTGAAATTTCGTCACAGTATAGGTTTTTTGTTTAGGTCAACAGCCGAAAGGTTGGTTTAAACCTCTTGAGGTTTTACTAAGTAAAAACGAGTAGTGGGGTGGTTTACTATTGCCTTCCTCACTGAGTTGAAAGAGTATACTTATCAGCATACCAGGCCCTCCGAAAAGCATCCACTTTCCACCCTGCAAATGACACCTTCACTTCGTTCAATAATAATATAAATAATAATATAAACTTCATGTACTATTTTAATTTATGTATATCTAGTCCAACAAGCTGCTGACCAAAACAAAAGCCAATTTTACAATAAATTCATATTATTACGAAAATTTAAAGGCTTAATACACGGATATTCTAAAATTATGAATAGGTATAAATTGGAATAGGAAAGAAAATATATTTGGATAGAGGGTTAGGTGCACCAAAATAGAGAAATTGGATCGTATGGGCAGGTGAAAGAGAAGGAAAGAAGAGGGATGTTATTGGTAGAGAAAGTGAGTGAGAGGTATTATTAAATGTGGAAAGAGAAGCAAAACGCTATTTTATGAACGTTATCGACATGCTCAGTTAAGGGATACGCTGAGGTTCATGTTAAGCGAGAGGGCGTTCGGTCTATGAATTAATTAATACCAAAGTTACAGAGTGGGGGCATACAGTGGTTCAAGGGGTAATGTCGGGGATGGGGATTTGGAGTGTTCTATGCTCCCGGCGTACGGCGACCACAAGCCGATTGCGTCCTTTGTACAATAGTTCTGTTCTCGTTCCTAAAACCACTGTCACAGTATTTCCTGAAAATTGCCTGCCCACTGTTTCCTTTCTATCAGTTTCAAATACTAATAGTACAGTACTACGATAAACGAATACAAATAAAAATTCATCTTTATAACAACCAAAAGAATTCCATTAATTAAAAAACGAAAGGATTTAACGGATATGATAATTTAACCACAATCGTGTCCGAATTCTACCGTATCGTACTTCAACCATGAACCCGAAGCAATTTTACAACTTTACTAAAATTTCATTAATTTTTCATTAACAAGGAACGAATAAAAAGTGTAAGTTTTAAAACGGTTTGTTTTTGTTTTCGAAAAGTTTTTAAACCGTTTAAAAGTAAACCACACAAAAACAAAACAATTTACTGAATTGAAATCCCATTAAAAACTTATTAATTTATTTTTAATCTATGTTAAATGAAAAGTTTTAAAAATAATTCTCAGTTATTTAATTTGTCTTTAACAAGCAGGTGGAGTGTTAAATTATTTGAACTCGATATGCTAGTTCCAGGGCTACAAAAAACATAGTTCTGTTTCTTATCACCTGATCAGCTAATTGTATGACTAAGCATTTAGGAAAAAAATCTAGAGGTATGAAAGACACTAGTTAGAGTTATCTCCTCTGAGAGTAATAAATTTCATTTACAGCCAGACCCTTTGGTGAAGTGAAGGTAACATTTGCAGGGTAGAAAGTAGATGCTTTTCAAAGGGCCTGGTACGGTGATAAATATATTTTTCTACTCAGTAAGAAAAGCAACTGTAAACCACCTCATCTTTCGTTTTACTTAGTAAACCCTCCAGAATACTAAATCAGCCTTTCGGCTGATGACCTGAAAAATACAATTATTTAAAAATATAAAGAAAGATTTCATTTCATGTAGAAAACAGATGTCATTAAATTTTTGAGATCCCTACACTATCCACATTATGTTGTTTAGGTCAACAGCCGAAAGGCGGGTTTGAACCTCTAGAAGTTTTACTAAGTAAAAACAAGGAGTGAGGTGGTTTATTATTGCCTTCCTTACTGAGTTGAAAGAGTATGCTTATCAGCATGCCAGGCCCTCCAAAAAGTACGCACTTTCCACCCTGCAAATGACACCTTCACTTCATTCACCACAGGGTCTGGCTGTATAGTGAAATTCATTACTCACAGAGGAGATAACTCTGACTAGTCTATTTTACATCTCTACCTCTTCTGTTTATAGTTCAGTCATATCATTTGGTGACTATGTGATAGAAAAGGAACTATTTTTTTGTAGCCCTGAAACCAACAGATCGAGTGCAATTAATTTAAAACTCCACCTGCCCGTTATGGACAAATCCACACCATAATAGTCAACAAATCAACTCGGGCACAACAATTAAAGCTCTTTCTGTTTTATTCACCAGTCGACCAGTGCGGTTGCCATGTTGTACACAGACGTACGTTCACACTGAATTGCGTTTAGGTGTAAATTAATATTTTTACCCCAATCAAGAGTCGTTAACCTTGAACCCCACATTGATATGTACAATTTTATATTATACTTATAGCAGACATTTTACATCATATTTCCCTTAACAGGACCAGAAATATTTGTTTCTGAGTCAAATTATTACATTTCACCTGCTCTGATTGCTTGATCATTTTGAAGAAAATTTATCACTTTTGTAGGTCACCCCTTCCTATTGGGACTTCAAAATAACCATTCATTTATTCACAAAATATATTATCACAATTGACGTAGTGTAAAGAGCGACTTGTTAGCAACACAAAGAGCTACAATTTTAAGCTTACATTTGACCTAAAATGAAGTTTTAAGGGTGAAAGTTCAAGAAAATATTTTCAACTTTTATCGTAATTTTCCTCATTTTCGAGGGGTGATTTTTAAAGAATGAATAAAAATTAGAAGACAGTTTTGTTATAGATATTAAGTGCCTCTATTCACGCTGATATCTTTACTTCCTTTATCGAATTTAAAAAAAAATTAATCTTTGAGAAATACCAAATATTGTCACCTTTTGGTCACAATTTCTCCAAAAAAACACGGGTAAAAAAATTGACAGTTTTCCATTGCCGTAGTTTTCATTTTGTCAGCTGAGTTATAAGGAGATAAATTTATGTAAACATCGCACTTCAGACGAGGAAGTTAATTTTTGACATAACAGAGTGAAATTGTAACAAATATTTATGTACGGGCAGTGTAACAGTGAGAAAAGGACAAAATTATGTTTTATTAGCGTTTTAATAGCGCTTGTATGAAATATCATTATTTATTATAGCAATTGGTTACTTTTATTAAATTGATGTTTGCTATAAAAGGTAGAATTGCATTCTACCCAATAGGATTTTAATAAACCGATTATTCCGTACAATACCAATTCCAGAGCACGTAAGGTGAAAAGTTTCTGAAAGCTCTTTTTGCACCCATATTTTCAGCATTCATTAAATGTAGGCTTTTCTTCTTTCATTCGTTCATTCGGTGTTCTGTTTTCGCACTTTATAAAAGCCCTTAACGTCCGTAATTAGTTGTCTGAATTTGGTTTGGTTCATTAAGTTTTCTCAGGTTATTCCATTTTCTCAACGTCTTTTCTGACTTCTTTAAAAAATGTATCCGTCAACTTAGGTCTATTGTTTATTTGTCCTATTTATTTTAATGTAATTTACTTTTATTATTTATATTTATATTTAGTTATTATTTTGTATATTTTGAATAAATTACATTTAATATATTTTATGAATAAATTTTGGAATAAGAGTATTGGACAGTATAAATGGTTAGTGGTTGTAGAAAAAGTAAACTCGATTAATTTGCTATTACTAAACTTTGTTGTAAGAGTTGGAAACGTGGTTTTATGAATTCCGTAAAACCAGGAAGTCAAAGGATGTAAAATTACCTTGAGAATCCCTTCCGTACTCAAGTACAAGAGTTCTTGTAACAGAGCCGTAGTAGGTTAGCGGAGTATTGGTCAGCGCAAATGGTTTTTACGCTAGGGGTCCCGGTTTTTATTCCCATCACTACGACTTACGATTGTAAATCGTAATACCCATTTTCTTCATAGAAAGTACACATTGTTTTTAGTAATTGACACAACCAATTTCCAAATTTAATTATTAACAAAGAAAATTTCATTTATTTAGTTTCTGGGAGAAGTTTTTCATTGCAAAAACTATCCAAATCTGATTATTGGTTTTCATTGGATGGTAATTTAACACTTAGTAGTGTTTGTTCTAGTATGGACATCAGCCGGTAATCATACCAGATCAAAAATCCAACCAATGAAACCTAACTAAAGTTATTTTAAATTAGCGGACTAACTGAGCTGGTATGATGTCGGTAATGCGTTATTTAGTACTACATAATATTTGTTAATTTGTGCTAGGTAAAGGTTTAGTGATTGTAGAAAAAGTGAACTCGATTATTTTCTATACTAAACAATATTATTGTAAGTTTCGGAAACGTGGTTTTACGAATTCCGTAGAACTAGGAAGTCATAGGATGCATTTTATTAGCGCGCTAGTGGCTTTGAAATTTTTTTTAACATTTTTAGTTTGATTTTACTAGGTTAGTAGAGGAGAAAAGGTCACGTGATTGACTAGTGCTAGTAAACTAGCTCTGTGTGAACGTTTGGAAACGTTACTAGTTCTAGCAGCAAGTAAATTAATGTTGTGGAAACCGTCACCAACGCGCTAGTAGATTCTGCTAGTACTAGCAGCTAGTAAACTAGCGTCATGGGAATATACCTTTAGAAATAAAGGAATTTTTGTATAAATATGCAATTTGTTTTTTAATTTTGTACTTACCATATGCCATTCTGGTTTACACAATTCGTAATTGCGATTATTCGAAAATGACTATTATATTATTATATTTAATAACAATTTTTATTTATTATGATTTCTTAGCAAAAATAAATTAAACGGAAAAATTTAACGGCGGTAAAAAGTAATATCAAAAAGAGATTGTGTAGGCTTTGGGGATTATATGAAAGCAGTGATAAGTCGAAGTGGAACCTCGTGGTATTTTTTCCTGGACGTGTTGGCACTCGGGCGGCAATATTTATATATTACTACCAGCTGTATACCGAGTGTATATAATAGGGGGGTAAAAGGGAGGAAACACATTCCAATACGCGGAGCCACAGACTACTGAAGGCATATACTATCGTCGCGTGAAAGAGTTTTTAGGGGTGTGGACAGTTTCTGCAGTTAAGTGAGAAAAATTCAAACCGTTTTTCTTTTTTACCCTTTTTTCTTCATACCAATCACTAAAGCCATTTTTATTGTTAATTGCTAGGGGTTGTTTTCATATAGAGGAAATATATCAGAAAAAAAAATTGTATTTAATAATTTAATGTTTGTAATTAATACTAATCGTAATCTCCATGGTATGTGACAAATTATGCGTTGAATAAGTCAACCTGTCAACACCGTGAAAGAAGAAATTACGCAGCTAAGTTCTAAATATCAAGAAAAATTAGCAGATCACCCAAATTCTTTGGTGCTTAATTTACTTGATAATATCTAAGACGTAACACGACTAAACAGAAAACAGTTGTTGCTTGACCTTCCGTTTAGAGTTACCGACTAACCTACGTAGTAGCCTAAATAATTGAAGCCATATCAACATCAACATCATCGTTTTTCTCAACACATTTGACTATCACCGCTATTAATTTTGTTGCCTTTTCTATTACTGTTATTCATCTTTTATCTAGATTTAAAGTTTTCATAAAGTGTAAATAATTATATTTTCTTTCGGAAACAATACCATTGGGTATTGTCTACGTCATGTAAATACTTTTTCCGCTGAGTATTATTATAATTTTCGTTATTTATTTTCTTAATTTGTGTTGTTTCTGTTAAGCGTTCATTAATCTTTTAATAAAACACATAAAATTTTAGCTTTGTTAATTTTAATAAACAAATCGTAAATTTAAAAAACAAATAACTAAAATTAAAACCGTGATATTTTCCGAGTGAAAATGTATGTAGTATTAATAACATTTTTTAGACGTGGCGTTGAGTTTTACGGTTTTATCAACAATCATTCACCATAGTATACTTACGCCAGAAAACGCATACTGGACGTACGTCAACTCATTTCAGCTGTCAAAAGTTGAGTGATGAATAGCTTTTTATTTATTTCTATTTTTTTGAAAGTAAGCTCTGTTATAACCTTAAACAGGTAACTCGATTCGTTTTCTCTATTTCTACAAAATGAAAAATCAACTTCACATTTCATATTTGTTTCTTCTGTGAGAATATAAAAACAACAGAAATTTTTAGTATACGGAAAGTTTTCTCAATTAAACGATTTATTAATAATTACTAAAAATTAAACCATACCTTAATTTTTATACGGCTGATATGATGATACAATACACGTAAGGAAAAGTAAAAATGAAATTAATTTAAGAACAACTAATTCATAAAAACAAAATTTATTTTGTCATAACATTACCTAAAAATAATGACAATCAACAAATAAACTATATTATAATTCAGAACAATGCTTTTGATTTAAATTGACCCTATATTTAATTCAAAACACCGATACCTTAGTAATTAGAATAAATAAAAAAATATGATTTCCGCCCTGTTTACCACAGAAATGTAGCCTGCTTCAAATAAAATTCTATAAAATACACAAAAATTGTAAAGTTAAGAAAAAAGTGGAAAAATCTGAAAAAATATGTTATATTCTCTTAGTATTCTGTAGGAAAATGTCTTCTAGTCAAAATATCTGTAATGTACCAAGCCTTTATCACCAAAAACGTTCTGTGATTTTTTTGATAACTGTATACCAAAATAATCCTAAATTTCAGAGTTAGGATTATTTTATACACACACAATTTAAATACAGAAAATATCTTGCATTTGGAGATAGTTCATCTGGCAATATTATATACTCTCGTCACGTGTCTGTGTTTCTTCAATAACATTTTTCTTTATCATTGTATTTTATTAATTATTGGAGATTTTAAAATTATATAGTGGTAAGCTATTAATTTTGCCGCAACTTTCGCAGAATTTTTAACGTGACATAAATAAACTTGAAGAAAAACAGGTATTTAGTGGTAGTTATTCATGTGTGGCTGTCTATTTATTACCGTACAAAGTATAATCCGTTGATACGCGACAATTAATAGATTCTATTTACCATTGAAATTACTCGGGTTACTCTGAGGCAAAAATGTATTCAGAAATAATTATTTTCAGCAGCTGAAAATAGTCGACGTTTCTTATTATTTTTTGCACAATTTATGCATGGGTAGCCAATCTATATTAAAATGGTCTAGAAAGAAATAAGTTAGTTACTTCACAATTTTTACTGCATTTTTTCTGGGATGACCCCAATGGTTGAAGAATTATAAAATATAGAAATACTTTTTTTTAACTTTTCTGTTTAAAACAATCACGGTCACTTTTCCAATGAAATCGCAAATATTTTTACGTTTGTAAGCAATTGCATTAAACACAATTATTTAAAGTTTTTCTGATTAGCTATTGGACTTGAAACAAAAACTACGTCCTTCAACACTTGGTTACATCATAAAAAATACATCAATGCAAAATTTAAACAATAACGAAGAAGCGCAATATAACTTGAAATTTGCACTGAACGTTTTCAAATTGGATATGTTTAAGATATTTTTTTATACAGCAAGGGAATTTTTTTTTAAAGTACATAAAAATGTGTACAGTTATTTATAAAAAAAAAAAAAAATAGCCATTTATTAAAAATGCAGAAACCTTAATTTCCTGATTTCAAAATCTAAATTATAGTTAAAGAGAGGTACTGTTAAGGTCGGTTCATATCATCATGCCCCAATCGTTTCCGTAACGTACCGTTTCCGACACGACATCTGAGATGTCATTCATAACTATTATTACAGAATAACCGGCACTGGAAGCCAAACTGTTAAGTAATAATGTGGCGTAAGTTACTTTTATTAGAGTCAAAATGTTACGTCTGATATTGAAGATTTGTGTGTTTAATTTTATTGGAAGATGATGTAGAAAACAATCAACGTAAACGTAAGAGATTTTCCGCAGATAAAATATTCAAAACTAGGAATATTGAGGGACTCTTTTTAAAGAACTATTGGATGACGAAGAAAAGTTTTCCAATATTTTCAGTTTAATAAGTTGTCTTTAAAGATAAAACCGGTGATAACTAAACAAGACACTGTTTTTAAAGAAACAATAAAGCCAAAAGAAAAACTAGTAAAAAATGTATACACGCGAATTTTATTAATTTTTTATTGTCCATCGCAGTAACAAAATGTACAAAATGTCGGATCTTGTACGATAGCTCGTTCATACGGAGCGTGTTGTTTGCGTTCCGACATCTTCAGACACGTTCAGCTTCCAGCAAATATTTTCGCCGACAATCCCGTACGGAGATAGACCGTGCCGCATCCGTAACGTATACGCTGCGCTTGATTCTTATCAATGCGGTAATGGTCTCATTTACAAAGCATGAAACAATATTTGTATTGTAGGAACGGTCCTTTACGGAAACCGACCTTAATAGTGTCATATGAGACCGAAATTTTAAAACTGGTAAAAGTGAATATTAATGACGTAAAAACTATTACTATTACTACTTCAGCAGTTCGAACTGCGATCGTTGATCTGCTTCCATACCCGATCAACTGTGCAGTAAGTACTGTGCAATAAGTACGTAATAAATAACAACAATAACTTTATAGTTACAACCAGCGCCATTGAATAGAGACCTCTATTATTCATCGGCCCTGGTTATGACAGGAACATTGTTTACATACGGAGTTTTTTTATGTTTTGCCTATTTTATTCTACCCTACAAGCTTCAAACTGATTTACGGATGTATAATATTTACTTTAATATTGCAATACATATAATAAACAAACCTTAATAAATTATTTTAGTTTGTAAGCAAATCTCCAGCGTTCGGTATCTCGTACCTGATACAGAATACATTGGGTAGTTTTACGGCAAATTCTGTATCTATTCCTAGTCACAGGTACAAGGATTAGCTTCCCAATAACTCATCCCACCACTAGTACTTTTAAAAATATTTCATTCACGCGTCCTATGGTTTTTTAAAATCACTTCCACGACGATAATAGTAGCTGCTAGTTGACAAGCAGGTAGCAAAATAGCGTAATGAAAAGGAACAACTAGCAGCTAGTTTAGTTAAAAAAAACTAGTATTCAGAAGCGTGCTAGTGACTTTGAACATATTTGATTTTATTTGCTTTAGTAAGAGAGAAAAAGTCACGTGATTGACCAGCACTAGTACAACTAGCTTGGTGTGAACTTTTGTAAACGATGCTAGTTTCAGTAAGCTGTACTTTGTAACAGTGTCGTAAATAAAACTTTTGCTCGGGAAGTCGGTTTTGACGACGTACTGTACCTACTACTACTATGTTAATTCCTAAAAGTCCTGAAAAAATTTAAACCCTTTGTGTTGTCAAGGAAAATTTCAATTTATAATTATTTCCACCCACTATTTTCCCTTGGTATAGGGCCAATTTTAGACCACATAAGGTGAATTTAGATGTTTCTGGAAGCTCTTTTTGTAGCTCACATTTTCACCATTCGCTTACTGTAGGTTTATTTCTTTCGTCTGTTCACCCGGTGTTCCGTTTTCATTCTTAATTGAAGCCCTTTAACTCAGTAATTAGTTGTCTGAAGTTTGTTCGGTTCATTAAATTTCTCGGTTTATTTCGGGGTTTTTTAAATATTTTTTCTGACTTTTTTAAACCATTTCAACATCTTAGGCCTACTGACTAATGTTTTAAAAATTTATTTTGCGAACCGTTTTTCATGAATTCTCTGATGAACCTTTCCGACCATCCCTGACGGAAGAATTTGCCGGTTTTAATCGCTCCAAATTCTTTTCGGTGCAGGAAAGCGAGCCCCTTCTACCCAGTATACAATGGTAAGTACTTTTACACATGACCTATAAAGCCGAGCGCAGCTGAACCTCAACGAACTTAAAACAAGAGATGATTTTACAGTGATCTGAATAAATAACTAATAGGACAGTTCGATAAGCGACGCGACGCTAGTTCAGATAATTTTAGTTAGTTATTTAATTTAATTTGGTAGGTTTTCTGCTATTGATAAAATGTACAAGTCTATACTAATATTTTTATTGTTTTTTACATTTTGCGGGGTGTCTGAAAAACCTGGAGGCTCCTCCCACCACTTATCTACGCCACTGCTGTGTTCAGCAGTACACAAGACAACTCACGTGTATCTTTCAAGCACTGGTATTAATTAAATAGCTCCATGGCAACCATCACCTAAGCGCTAGTAGATTCTGCTAGTAGTAGCAGCTAGTGAACTAGCATAGTTAAAATAAGCCTTAAACAAAAGCATTGTACTAATTAAATACTTCAATACTGTATATCTTGCACGAGCCAAACTGGAACAGGTATCCAATTACACAGTTTAATTTATGGTATATACCAAACATATAATTAATTAATAATTTTTGTCATGAAACAAATAAATATAAGCACGTCATCATTATAATATTAGTATATTCACTACATTTCCTCACATCAACTGTTGAAACAATGAAATGATTAGTGATTAGCTGTTGTTTAGGTCATCAGCCAAAAGGCTGATTTGAACCTGTAGACATATTAATGAGGAGTGAGGTGGTTTACAATTGCCTTCCTCACTGAGTGGAAAAGTACGCTTATCAGCATGCCGGGCTCTCTGAATAGCACATATTTCCAATCTACAAACAACAACTTCACTTCATTCACCTCAAAGTCTGGCTATATATAATGAAATAATACTAAATATAATTATTTAGTATTATTGAGTGTACTTTCCATGTGTGAAATTATATGCAAGTACATCAATAGCACATTTCCAGAACCAGTTCAGATTGTACAAGTTATACATTTTATTTAAATATAATTTTGTTTTTTTACTTCGATAGATTTTAAGCTCAGCTGTTATCTATATATTAATAACAATCGAATTACAATAATTGTTTAATTTTATCTTTAGGACGATCAATCAGATTGTACAATAAATGCTCAAAATTCACTATTATACTATTTGTTTAAATTTTTTAGACATAATATTGTAGTAATTTTATGTAATAAAAGTACATTAAAATGTTAATTTTAACCATACAGACAGACAACATAAATTACAATTTATTTATTTAAAAAGGCGTTACAACATAGATTTTATACAATTTTCATTCTTACTTACGTGTAGAAATTAAATGTTAATTAATTACCCGTCTCCCCAATTTAAAAATAAAACTGGTATTTCATTTAAAAAAAAATACAAATCGGACGAGGTTAAAGAATAATAATGAACAACATACCTCGAGTTTGACCTAAATAATCTAAACCGTGAAGTAGGCCCATTTTTAAAACGGAAATACAAACAATTAGTTTTTATGGTAAAATATCAAAAGTAAAAAAAGATACCATTAAAACAACCCCATTTACATGAAACAGTATAAAAACTTACTTTTTCTGAGTGGTCACATAAACACAAAGAAGTACATATGAGTCTACAACTGCAAAATTGCCATTTTGATATTTTGTGGAGGAAACTAATTTAGCAGAAAACTTTTTCTTTGAAAGGACATTATACCTTTAAGGATAATTATTTTTCTGAGGTTAAAAACTCTTTATTTTTGGTCAGAATAAACAGCAGAGACTGAAATTTCAGTCAAATATCTTTAAATTACGTTTTATTCATAATTACGCTGAACGGCGTCATAAAATGTTACCAAATAATGATGCTTATGAAAAAAAAACCATTTGAATCTATATAAAAATAAAGAAAACTTTTGTTTAGTTGTACGACCCACAGTTTTGTAATTTACTCCTTATAAAAAATTTATCTAGACCTGACTGGGAATAGAACCCGGTATGCCTGGTCTAGCACCAAGATTTATGTACCATCATCATCCCACGGTTTAGGCCGCGTGTAATATTTCCGGCATCATCTCTTTCTCAGTCGACCTACATCTCTTTCTACCACCGGTTCACAATGCCAAGTTTGCAACTACATATAGCTAAGAAATGCTATTTAATTCTTCCTGTATTGCTTTGTTACATGGAGCTCTGGTGTAACATCATCGTTCTGCAAACGGTCTTCCCTAATACAATCATAAATCTCAAAAACCTCATCTCAGTAACCTACATATGAGGCACCTGCTCTCTGCTGCTGATCTGTGCCTCACTACCCTACGCGTATACAGCTACAATCAACATTTTATAAAATCTCAATCGAGTTTCTTTCCTAGTGTTATTTCTTATAGAACTATATGTGGCACCAAAGTTAGACCTATGTAGTTACTGTTGAACGTCAAAATCCTCATCAAAAACTCTCCAAGTACCGAAGACTTTGGCCCTGCTCCAGGATGTAACCATGCAACAAAGTTTGTTACGAAAAGCCTAAAACTTTGAATTGAAGACTAAAAAATTCCCATCCCACAATCTACACCAATCAGGTAAATAGATTGTTTATTTTTTAATTTCATTATGACAGTATTCTATTTTTAATTAAGTTTTGGTTAAGCTCAAGTTTTTAAATTGATTTGTATGTAATGTAATGGCCATGTGAAGAGAATTGGGGAGGAAAGGTTACCTATAAGAATGGAAGAAGAAAGAGTTGAAGGAACAAGATCAAGAGGACGAACAAGAAAAAGATGGAAGGTTAAGAGAAATGTGGTGGGACGAGGATACAATTGGAAACGAATAGAGGAGGAGAAATGGTGGACGTACAGAAGAAGATGGAGAGTGTTCGTGAACACCCAGACCCGGCGATAGCTGGAACGGGCGCTGGATATGTATATGTGTAATTTTATTTGTTAGTAAGCTAATTTAATATAAATAAATAAAATATAATATAATTGATATAATTGATAATAGTAAATTTCGTATGTTTATCACTTATTAAACCCAGATCCCGAACGAACCTATGCTTAGGTGTTACAATATATGTTAAAACGTACGGTTCTTTTTCATTAGAAAAATTAGGTAATACTTCATCAGTCTTTAATGTATCTATAAGAATTTACTGCGGAGGTTTTATCATAAAATGCATATTCAGAATTACGTACAAGAAATTCTACATAATTTGATTCAAAAACTTTTTGATAATCTGTAATATTACTTGATATATCTCAGAATAAGAAAACACGCAAAAATAATATCTCCAGAAAAAAAATTAAGCCCGTGAGAAAATACATTATTTTTACATTTCTTGTTAGTGTTAAAACTGGTTAAAAAGTATACTTATTAAATAAAAATGTCAAAGCATGAAAACATGAAAAAATGTCGACTTTTTCTTAAGTTAGAATATTTCCTTACGTTATATTTCCGTAGATATGTATTGAATAATAAATTCCGAATTTAGATAAATATTAGTTTTATTAATTGAGTTTTTGTCACTCATTTTAAAATTGCTATATTCGAACGCGCTCTATAATAATAAAACTGAATTAAAGTATTTTTAAACCATAGATTTTTTTGGGAGTTACAAGCTTTACGTATTGATTTTAACGCAGGGGAGTTATTTTACACAGTTTTGTTTTTCAGTGTATCTATCTTCACCACACAGCTTAAAAACTACTTATCCGATTTGACTAAAACTAACAGTTATAAAAAGCAAACAAAGTTTAACAGTTTTTGAAAAGCTCTTTCACGGGAAGGAAACGTAGAAGTTGTACTTCATCATCAAATTGTTTAAATACATTTAAGATAACCTACTAGGACTAACCTGAAAACTCCTAACACATTTTAATAACCACTAAGTAGCTGACATGTTCAATTAACACATATAAACTTTTTAAACTGGTTCCATGGTTATGAAAAAAGTTATATTTCTCTCTGGTACAATGAAATAAATTACTTAAGCATTCTAGAACAAAAATATTTTCGTGTCGATTGACAATTTGAATATTTAATCCACTTCCATTAAAATATATTGATCACATATTTCACCAGATAAACTGAAAAGTATCTAAAATTGCTGGTTCCTACCTTAACTAGAGCGCATCCTTTGAATTTTTAAGATCTAGAACATAACAGATACGGTAGTACTTCAAACCCAAAATTTTGTTTAATTAAGTATACTTAGGGCTACCTCAATTGTATGAAGTCCGTCTTACTACTTAATTTTGATAAAATATAAATATTTATTTTGATAAAATATTTTGTGAAACTTGTACAGTAGATGGTTAGTAAAGTTTTTTTTAACTTATTTAATTTAATTCTACAACTGTGCAAAGATAATAATTTTCAAAAAATATCAGAAGTTTTTAAATTTTAAAAAATAATACAAAATTGTTGTTAATGGTTTTTTAGGGAATTAACACCCAGTGACGGTACTCCAGAATATTAAAGTTGTGTAAAATAAACTTTGAAAACACATTTTTATTAGATACTGTTAGTATCTTATCACATCCACCGGCGATTTTTAGTAGTCCTTGAGCAATATTTGAAAGATTGAATGTCAAGGTACCTCACCATTCTAAACTCATTTCATGATTTAGACAGTTGAATTTTCGGTTAGATGTCATTACTGATAAGGTTTCTGCAAAGAAGCCTTAATCAATTTTAATGAAAATTATTTTTAGAAGTAACTTTAACCACGTACAGGGCCAATTTTAGACCGCACGAGGTGACTTTGGATGTTTCTGAAAGTTCTTTTTATAGTCCACATTCTTAGTAATATTTCATTGTATGCTTTTCTTCTTTCTTCTGTACATCTGGTGATCTGTTTCTACTCTTCATAGAAGCCCTTAAAGTCCTAAATTAGTGGTCTGAATTTGGTTCGGTTCATTAAAATTTCTCATTTTATTTCCGTTTTCTTAATATCCTTTCTTACGTTTTTAAATCATTTATACGATACCTATTGTCTAACATATTATTGGTCTATTGTATAATGTATTAAAAATTTGTTCTTTCAACCGGTTCCCTTTCCAAACCTTTCCAAACGATGTCCGTAAAATTTTAGTCTTCTTTTTATAATCGTTTAGAAATAATTATTTATAAGCTTTTAAACTAAAAGTAAGTTTCATTAAACATTATTACACTGTTATGAACATACTTAGTCAATAAATGTGCAACAAATTTACAAGTATTCTTAATTGTATACTCTACAGATTATGTCTGTTGTAGAATTTAATTAATAGCTTTTGATACAGAATTTTTTGCTTTATTGGTTTTTTTGCAACTATATAAAAACAACCAGCAAAAACGTTCACAACTAAATAAAAAAAAACAACCGCAATGGCTTTGAGGACACCACCCAGCCATGGCTCTCCAGATATTGATAATTGTGTTACTTTTTTAAATTTTATTTTTGTACTCGTAATAAATGTTGCAGTTTCGTTTGTGTAACATGTCTCCACTTCATTGGCGTTTCAGTCGTCTTTGTGCGATTCCTGGTAGGTGTCAGAATTCATATTGCATATTAAGAGATCGTTATGATTTTGAAGTTTGTCTCTGAACCTACGGTACAGTTTTAGATATGCGTCATTGACGTAAGAAACGCGTAACTTATCGAGTAGTGTTCTATTGAATACGTAACTCGGGCAATTAATAATCAGTTGTAAGAATTTACTTTGAAAATGTTGTATTCCTGAAATTACTGGTAGCTTTGCTGCACCATAAATTTGACTACCATACATCCAGATTGGTTGAAGCATTCCCTTGTACGTCAAAAATTTTTAAGTCATGGGTAGTTTTAATCGCTTGTCCAATAGTCTGTATAACTGTTTCAGTTTGTTAGTTGTCACTTTTGGTTGACGTGCTTGATACACAATTTAATTTTCAGAAACAAAATGATTGCCTAGTAAATACTTTCATTGTTAGTAAAGAAACTTAATTAATTAGAATACTAGACAAAACTGTAATTTAGTATTTTTAAATCAATATTATTAATATAGTTCATTACCAGTTCATACAATTATCACAAGAGTGGCAGTATAGATAAGATATTCAAATTTGATCACCGTTACATAAGAATCTCCGATCAACATCTAACCTGGCGTTATTTAACATGTTGACTGCCATGAGACACTTAATACGTCTCTCGCCAGTTCTGTAAAATTTACTTTTGAGAGACTGATCCGTCTCTCACATAATAGTGTTTTTAATAGAATTGTGAGGCGAATTGGATGCTCGTTTGCATCGAATCATTGTACTGAGCTGTTAGAAAAGAGTTCAAAAACATTCCTCAGTCATGGTTCGTGATTTACTTGATCCGATCGAGTCAAAAACGATGAGTTGGTGAAACTTGATCGCTTGTTATTACTATTATATAAAACTTACTGTTATTATAGTTTATTATTGCATTATTATCGTTTTTTAATAATATTCTATAATGAAAAATAATTTTATCTTTTTCTTTTTATTTTGGTTGTTATATTACAATATGTGTTACATTGTAAAAGTTGACTCTGGTCGGTGCCTCTTTGTAGACAACTGGTAGTCAAGTTTACCAATCATCGGACAACTACTTGATAGAGAGATGCATCATCGATATTTTTATGAGGTAGGGTTAAAAATCTCCCGGGATGCTCACATGCAGTCAAGCAATTGTTTGCTCGAAGGGAAATATTTGTTCGGGAGGTTGGTATCACTACTATTGTAGTTGCTGGGCCATTCAGCAGGCAGTTAGAGTTGGTTTACTGCATGCGGTGTATGATATTTTAGACGTAGTTGATTTTCTTTGGTTGAATTGTGAAATGTCATCAGAGAAGCGTGCCAATTTTCTAATTTTATGTGTTGCTGGATAAACCACCCTCGGAGACGCTTCAGGTGCTGAAGAAAGCATAGAGAAATTATGCAATGAAGAAAACTGTAGTTTATGAATGGCACAAGCATTTTCGTGACAGTCCCACAACAATTAAAGATGATGTTAGGACTGAGGGGCTTTCCACTTCTACCAAGATGAGAATCTCTAGCGCGTTCGACAACTTGTCTGTGCAAATAGACGATAACAGGGAAAACAATCAACAAAGAGTTGTACACAGAGATCTTAACACGGTAACGAGATGCAATTCCACGAAAACGGCCGGAAGAATGAGCAAATGGGTAGGGAATGATTCGTTTATGTGGCATGTCAATGCCCTGTCACATCGATCCCTAATGGTGAAATAATATCTTGCAAAGACAATGTCACCACTTTAAAACACCCTCCAAAATTCTTCCAATCTTCAACCACCGGATTTTGATTTGTTTCCTCAACTGAAAATAACATTGAAGTGACATCGTTTTGCTGATTCATCAGAGGTGATGGAAAATGGGATGAAACAGCTGAACTTTAAAAAAATGGCTTTCAGGAGTGTTTCCAACAATTGTATGAACGGAAGAATAAGTGCGTAGTTGCAGGAGGAGAGTATTTTGAAGGAAAATAGGATTAAAATGTTATACATACTTTCAATCAATTTCTATTAACCAAATCAGGAAACTTTTTGACCCTACCCTTACGTAGTTTTATTGAAAAATATTCAAAAGTAAATTATTTATAAAATAGCCTACCTTTAATATTTTATAGAAATAAAAGTAAAATTTCAGTGAGACACACGTCAGTCTTTCACAGTAAATTTGATTTTTTTACTCTTGAGTATCTGATCAGTCCCTCACCTAAACAACACCGTCAAAATATTTAAGCCTTACAATACTCTAGACTTGAAGGAAAATTAATTAAAAAAAGCAAAGGAACCATGAAATAGGTAGTATGGGCTTTTTAAGCAGAATTGCAAACATTTCCTTGGGAGTCAACCTGTAAATAATATTTTCAAATTTTTAAGATCACTCAATGAAATTCGTAAACGAATCAAGTTTTGTCGTCAGGTTTTAATGTACGTCTCAATCTACGTTTCCTACGTTTGCGCATCAGACCGCGAGCACGGCCACCTACTTTTCTGGCACGGGACCGCCGTTTTCTAACAGCTCTTTTACCAGTACGTCTACGATACGGACGGACTGTTTGACCACTTTTTAAAAATTTTCTTAATTTTGGGTCACTCATTACATGAATAGTTTCGTTAATATTTAAACTATTCCGTAAACAACTTATCGAAGGATTTAAATTTTTATCAATACTTAAACCCATAAACATATATTTGCTAACACCCTGAGGAATCACTGATTTGTCATCAAATACCCTATAATACTCTTTCTTCAAAATCTGTTGCAGAGCATCTTCTGAAGTTGAATTAACTCGAGTGTTATGCTTTAATTCAATAATCACGGCGAATCTATTTTTTATTACAAGGATGTCTAGTCGACCTTTTTTAACAACTACTTCCAACCTACATTTAAAATTCGATTGTAATATCGCAGAAAATAATAATTTTTGTGTATTTGCTTCATTAAATTTACATAAATTATTAGAGAATCCTTTGAAAAGATCTTTCAGTGTTGCACGAAAATTAACAAGGGCTTCTCTAAATAATGTATCATTTTTTGAAACGTACGGTGAAATATGTTTGAAGAAATGTTCACATTCTCTAATTCGGTTTCCATCGAATTTACAAAATGATATGTAATAATCTCTCAATTGTTTAATAAATTCTTGTCTTATTTCTTGGTTTGCAATTTTTATAGCTACATCATTATACGGTACATTTTTCCAAGGTACACGACTCATATAACCTTGTTCTAACATGTGTGAAAAATAAAGATTTATATCAGATATTTCGGCCGAAGATGGATTAGAAATCATGTTTCTTAAATTAATAATATCTTGCAATTTTTCAGCGTTATGAATTTCAATCACAATCGATTTACCTTGAAGTAAGGTTTCAATTTTTTTCTTAATTATTGGTATTCTAAATATATTTCCAAAATGTTCTATTGTATTGGTTTTCGTCCAATAATTGGAAATTAATCCGGATTCTAAAAAAGATAAGACGGAATATATATTGTATATTTTTCTACCCGTTTTTGTAACATAAGCATCATATGTTTTTAAAGCAGTTTTCAGTAAAATATCATTTAAATTGTATTCAGTTTTACTCCGTAATTCATTAAGCTCGTTGATAGTTAACCCAAAAAAATTAACAAAATTATGTTTCTCTAAAAATTTAAAAGCACGTATATTATTTCTTAAGGAGAATCCAACACCGGCTAGGTAAGAAACTCCTGTGATAAATAATTTTTCAACAAATATATAATTATCATGTAAAACTCTTACAATTATATCTACATTTAATCTAACTATACTATGTAATTCATCACGATCGTTCACCATAAACATTGCTGTTGTAATAAGCGAATCATAATCATCAATCAAAACATAAACCTTTTTACCATTAAAATGTTTGTACAGGAACTGCGATAAAAATTGAAAACTATTACTTACATGTTCTTCGTGTAAATTAATATATTGTAAAACATCACAGCACATTAAACAAAATTGTTTTTCAGAGTCATCTAATTTTTCACTGTCAATTAAATATCGATGTCTTTTGAAAGTTCTATGTATTACAGTTTTAAAATAATTAACCGCATCTTGATAACTTCGAATACAACGATTACATTTAAAATTTGCATAAATTATCGGATTCCTACCGAAATGTTTATTGAAAATTCCTGAATATTTTAAAATTTTTAACTTATGTTTCACAAATAGTTTATAAACACTTGTATCTCTAACCGGTGACTTATGGTAATTTGAATTAGTATAAGGGTTGCCATTTTCATCCACTTGTAATTCTAAAAATGATTTTAACATTTTCAAGTTTGTTGATTTACCAAAGCATCGAGGAGCTGTTATGAGAATGCCTGGATTATCAGCATTCAAAAATTCTTTTATAAATAATGTTTTGTCGATGAATAAACGTGAAGACACAAGAGTCGGAAAATCGGTTGTATGCAAACAGAAAACTGGTTTCATTAGTACCTAGAAACAAACCGAAAAAGGTATGAAATTTTACATTGTACAATATAACTTAAGTTATGCTACTGCAAAGTACAGTCGAACTTCTACGTATAATTCGAATTTTCTAGTATATTTCGTATTGAATTTCAGTTCCCTTTAACCTTCCCGTGCATTTGCCATATAAAAAGTCATCTATAACTTGAATTCCGTTATTTCTCACAGTCGAACTAATTATTTCGTTTCTTTTGACAAAATTTGTACATAGTTATCAAAATAGCGGTATCGATCTTTTGAAAAAGGAAGGTACAGAGCTGCTTCTTTCATCATTAGAGAATATGTTCGACTATGAAAAGAAAGAAGCCTTCAAAGTCATCTGGTTGCCTTTTTATAGGCCTAACAGGCGTAAACAAAAACAATGAATTTCTTTTAATCGACAAATCTTTGGTCGACCACAAAACAATAGAATCATAGTCTGACGATGCAATGTACCGTATTAAGCACGTACTACGTAATTTTGGAATACCGAATACGGTACTCCTGTCCAGTACTTAACACTCTACAATAGCTGAGCTAAATGCAACGTTCAGTACTGAATTACAAAATTACGCATTGCCTACGTAGGCTTACATATTCTACATCTTGTAAGGTACTGTATTAACCTATGTGTAATGTTCTGTTTTGTTTTTTTTAAATAATTGTTTTATTTTTTATTTTTCCATAACTCGAAATTTCTGTAACTCAAATTTTTTTCCCATCCCCTAAGGATTCGAGTTATAGAAGTTCGACTCTACTAAAAAAAGGAAGACTGACTAAGCGTTCGATTTTAGTGGCAGAGATAAATTGCAAAAACCTTAACCAGTAAAGGCAAAATATTATAGCTACAATAAATAATTATAAAGTAAAGATAAAATACTAAATTTTTTTTTGCTATTTTCAAATTCACAAATCACCGTATCAACTGCATTAGTCCATTAAACCATTTAAACTTTCAATAAAAACACAATATCTGGTGTGAAACACTCATACGACTTTCTCTTGCCAATGTAAATAATGCTAAATATAACCTATTTTTAATAGTAAGTAAACAATGTAAAATGAACAGCATAATTTAATTTAATCTTGAGTGAATGATGTTATAAGAAAATCAACCTCTATTAGACTTAAAAATACGTAAAATCACTAATTGACGCTAAACTAATAAGTTCTGTAGAAGTAAAATGCATAAAAATAAAGTTATAGATTTTTTATTTTCTATAACTTTTTATTCTTCTGTGTTAAATGGATATTATAGCCACAATCTTAAAAAAATCCTATTTGTCACCGATGGTGGTGAAAAAAATTACAGAAAATCACTAATTGACGCTAAACTAAGTGGTGTAGAAAAAAATCTTTGGAAAAATTTGTAGGTCTTTTAATTTACTAGAACTTTAACTATATATATATATATATATATATATATTTAAATAAATGCATATTAAGGACGCAATCTTTTAAAACCATGTTTTTACAATGAAAGCACAGGTCCCCATAGAATTTCAGTTGACATGACGCTCTATCCAGTCTTAAAAAGATTAAAAACCTAGTAAATAAGGCGATTTCAAAAATTCGTAGCTGCTGTTTTTTGAGAAAACCGCAAAAAAGCGAAAAAATTGCGTAAAACTACTGCTTTCTGTTGATCGATTTTGATGAAAATGTTCGTTCCGTGTTCCTTAGTTCTTAACGTACGTTCCAAGTTTCAACTTTGTACAATATTCCGTCCTTAAGATATTGGTTTCACACAAACACACTCACACACACACACACACACACAAAACTTAAATCACTAATACCCGGTGTTTTTTGTTCAGGGAACCTGGAAACGTGTATTTCTCGTGAAAACTCGATTTCAAAAAATCTACTTTAAAATAATACTTTCCTTCACTATGTAGATTAATATAAGGAAAAAAGTAAAAACAGATGAAAAATCACTACAAGACGAACACTAAATATATTTAGTATAGGTCTACATAAACAATCTATCAGAGAAATTTGATCAGAATCTGATTTCTGAACAACAAATTTAATACGTTCAAAAATAAATGATAGTGATTTGATATCACTATATTTAAAGATTTATTTTATATTTTCATTTGCATGAAAACTTAATACTTATAATAAAGGTTTGTTAACGGGCTTATAATTTTATTCGTTGATTAAAATATTCCTGTTGTATGTAAAATACTCTTGCTGTATAGGAAGGAAACTCATTTTAAAACAATAACAACGTTCGTAAAAATCCATAACTTAAATTTAATATTTTGTGTATTTTCGTTCTTGTAAACCCTTTATCGCTATTGTTGAGAAGATTTAAAGCCAGAAAATATGGATGATTGAGTCTTTAGATGAAGTTTCAAATTAATTGAATTTTATTAACTGGTTTAAGAGTCATATAAAGTTGTATTTTCCTTTCACGACTTATCAAATAAATTTTTGAAGTATTTACTGACGTATTATGTTATGTTTGTGGACTAAGTTATCAATCCATTCACTTTCTAGACAATCAATATTTATTAATCATCCCATCGTGTTGGTTTATTAATGACGATTTTTCATGGTAGAAATCCATCTTCAAGAGGTCTGGTGTTCTGGCTACAGTAATTCAGACATGGCTCAAAACCTACTAAGGAACGTAGAAGTCAAAAACTTCACTGATTGTGTTTGTAAACCTCTAGGCGTTCTGATTGATGTATGACACGTAAATGAGGAGTAGTTTTGTACAAACTCAGGCCAATTATTTCTCAGATTTTATGGTTAGTTGAACCACATTGATCAAAACTCACCGGTAACCACTATCTAGTATTCAAATCTGTATGAAAGTTACTATTTTTACTAAGGTTTGAACCGCGGAACCTTAGTATCCGAAAATTAGTTGTTGAACCCCTGACTCCCGGCAACTACATTACACGAGTGGCTTAAATCAATATCTTGACGGTAAATTTAATTTATAATGAAAATAAATAAATTAGATCAAACACAAAAATTAAGTGTGTTTAGATAACGTACCTAATATGACAAAACTGGAGATATAATTATTATTTGAATAATTAGGTTAATCTAAATCGATACTTTTTAGGTAAGAACCATCAGAACTTTTATTATGTAAGAACGGGGATATTATCCATCCACGGTTGGCCTCAGTAGTTCAAAAATAATGTTTGAAGGAAGTATATATATGTAATTTATTCCTACTGAAGTTTATACAGCTGTTTAATAAGCCACACAACGAGTAAAACAGCAATAATTTAAATAAGTTAAGTCTTCTTGAAGACAACAAATTAAAAGGCTATTAATTACGTATTTCACAAGTTATCTGTAATTAAACAAATTTATTGACAGATACTACTATTTCACTTTCTCTTGCCTATATGAATATATTGGAAGAGGAAAGTATTATTTTCATGTCGGTTTTCGCAAGCGAGTTTTTACCGGATATACACGTTTTCACAACCCCTCAACCCCCAAAACATGTTTTAACGATTGGTGTGTGTGTGTGTGTCTTAAAACTTACGTTAGGTACTACTAGAGGACCCGACACGAATATTTTCATCAAAATAAGTCAACCGGAAGTACTACCTAGTTTATTTGTGTCATTTTTCACTTTTTGAGATTTTCTCAAAAACGGCTCTCACGATTTTTTTAAAAATCATCTTATTTACTATATTTGTTATGCTCTACAATATAGTGTAGGCGCCTTGTTTGCTGAATTTCTTGGGGAGGCTGCGCTCTCATAAAAAAGATGGTTATTTTAAGATTGCGGCTCTAATATGCATTTTAGTGCAAAAATGTATAGGCCATAATAAAAGTTGCAGAAAATTTAAACTATAAAACTTTTATTTAATAACTTTTTTTGAATAACGCTTAGTTTAGCGGTAATTAGTAATTTTCTGTTTTTTTGTTCATGAAAATCTGTAAAAATCTGTGAAAATTTAAAGATTTTAGCCTTAGTATGGATTTTACGACAAAAGTGTTTATAATCAATTTTATAGGGAATTAAAAGATCAACAGTGAAGAATCAAAAGATTAAGCAGTGTTCTCTACAGAACCTAGTTTAGCTTGAAAGAGTGATTTTCCGTATTGATAAGGAAAACAATGAAGTTGATTTTCATTTTGCATCATTCACTTATGATTAAAATTAGGTTATGTTTTTTGAGGGTAGTTATTTTTTTAATTTCTAATATTTTAAAACTAATGTTAGGTTACACTGTTCATTTTGGATTAAGAGAAAGTTGTGTGAGTGTTTCACACCATATTTTTTATTATTTGACTACTGATATCTATGACTTCATTTGTGCGTAGGTAAACATACGACGTAATATACCAGATCTGACCGGAAATTGAACCCGGGACAAAGGAATAGAAGCCAGTTGCACTAACCACTACACAACGGGCAATATGCAATTGAAATACCATTCAGCATTAATATTTTCTTATTACTCTTTTTTAATAATCATAACGAGTTATTCAAAGAAAAAAATACGAGTATATACTCGTATTATAAAGTATACGAGTATATACTCGTATTAAAAAAAAAACGAGTAAATACTCGTAGATACCAAAATATAAAACCTTTCAACCTAAATTTACATGGATTCATTTCACAACGCAAGAGCCATATAAACTTTAATAAAATCCTTTTTTTACTTGTCGCTATTATGTATCAAAAGATGTTTGGAATGTATATGTTTAGTTATATAATAGTTTATTGCTTATATTTATATTTATATCATTTACAGTCGCAAATACAGCTTGGTTATTAAGACTACAGCGGGTTTTGTAACTGTAACAGTGATGTTTTTACTTTTTATAATTTCCAGACCCTAGCCGGGAATAGAACCCTGGACCTCATGTTTCAGGTTAGCGTACTACCATTATGCTACAAATGTTTTATTTATTCTTGAATAAATTATTAAGTTTATTTTTTGAGAAGGATATTGATAAAATATGTAAGTATAATAAATGCGGTTTCATTAATATTATTACCTACAGTAATGAATGTTGAAGACTGTACCGTGAGATTTCTTTATTTATATTTTTATTGGGTGGTGACAACTGCATAGCCTTGATTTGTGTGTGGGTAATGATATGAATATGAAAAAATTGCCAGACCTGACTGGGATTTGAACCCAGAACTCCTGGGATAGTAACCCGTTGCGCTGATCATAACACCGTAGATTGCTAGCTGCATCAATGGTTTGTGTCAAATAAAATGTTAATAGCAAACAGCAAATTAACTTCCTATTTCATTTCATGACACCTAAACAATTAAATCACTGATAATATTTTAGATTACAGCATTGATAAATAAGTTACACTAAATTATATATTCTGTTATAATTGAAAATTTGTGCATCTATTGAAGAATAAATAAATAAATAAGATTAAAAAATTTCCAACCAAAAACGTGAACTAAGGAACAAAATTGTTAATATTATTTTTATTTTTTGAACTGTAGGTGTAAGCAAACTATTAAATTTTCTTGTTAAATTTTTAGTTTATAAATCATCGTGGAAAAGCTAGGGAAACTACTTAAAACTTTTAGTCATAATATTATAATATTTATTTCGTTTTGAAGGGCGGGCGAATAATCCACGCATTCGTAGATGCAGGTCTTCAAAAAAACTTGCTTGAAAAATCAATTAAAATAAAGTTGTGTAAATTGTTTTCGTGATTAAATCGTGAAATTGTCAATTAATTCAAGATTCAGTTTTATTTTATAGCATAAGACTTCAAAAAGTTACCTCGTAAAATTGTTTTTTGAAAGCAGCAATAAAAACTGAAATTAACGGTCAAACCTTTTAACCTGATATTTTACAAAAGACAAAATTAGAATATAACCTAAAGTTTTAATGAAAATCAAAAATAATCTTTATTACAACATTGATAGAAAAATCGGGGAACATTAGAGTAAATAACATAGTAAATAATATTTTTTATATTGTAACCAATGATTGTATAAAAATGTGACCTTTCTGATCAAGGTTTTCGAATTGGTTTTTCTTAGGCCACCTCATGGGATTGCCTACTATAAGATAGTATAGTTTCTATTTCATTGCAGTAATGTAATTACATGACCTGCTCAGTTCAGTACAAATTCTGACCTTAGTAATTGAATTTCTTTTGTTTAAAATTATAATGATGATTCGCGCTTTTAAATCCTAAAAGAAATATTGTAAAAATTATTTTTTAAAATAATATATTTTAAATAAATTTATTTTTAAATTTTAATAAATTTTGGCTACTCTAATTAAATTCAGAAGCGGAGCTTAAGTATTAAGAGCTAGTAGTAAGGATTTGATACAGAAAAAAAGTACCGGTGGATCTAAAGGTTATAGCGGGCGGACAACAAAATTTAAGAGATCAGCTCAAAATGATACGGTTTTTGTGCTTTCTGGGCATACATGGACAGAAAAGTATAATTTGGCAGTTTCTAACTTTACTGAGAAATAATAAAAATAGTTTTTAAAAATTTTCATTAACATATAATTTTATAAAATATAATTTTTACCAAAGATTACATTTATGCTTTACAGCTGCATACAAGATGCATTTTGTATTAAAGATGATTTACAATTGTCCAACCGATGAGTTTTCTCTAACCCATCTTTTACACTAAAAAATATGTAAGACTAACAAACTTCACTACATGTTGTGGCAGCGAAGAAATCGGTTAGCTGTAACGCATGACATTTTGGGCATATTTCCGCTAATTATTTGTTTTAATAATTAAATAAAAGATAATTAGGTGATAAGACAACAACGTTTCTATTTTTATAACTTGTTTTTCTACATTCCTAGTTTTAAGAGGTGAAATTGAATATAAATACTGTTTCCCTTCAAAACGTTATGGGAGGGATCGATCGCCCCCTCATTATCTTTAATGCTGTCACAGATTAAACTAAATAATGTAACAAAAAGTATTTACCAATATTCCACAGTTATACAGTATTATCACAATTACAAATAACACTACAAATTTAACTACGTTATGTAAATATAATTTGAAATACATAATTAAAAATCGGCCAACGGATCGTAGTTGCTTTATCATATTAAATAAGTATATTAAACAAGTAGATTCACCATCACCAATCACATAAATCACTGAAAATAAAAAAAATATACAGTAAAAAAATTAAAATAGGTTATCGGCCTCATTTTTTATCGTATAATGAAATTAATAATTAATAAAGATAAAATTCACTCCAAATCATCTTTATTGTCACTATTACTAAATTTCAGTTCAATCTTGATAAGAAATTGATTAAGTGATAACGATAAAAATATTTAAATAAATTACTGCATTTAAATTAATATTATCATAAAGATATTCTTATTTATATTACGTTATATGCAACTGTTTTCTTCTTCTTTTTTTGAGAATGGTGAGTTAAAGCACAACTAGTCCAGTACAATTTGTACACACTATATTAGTCTAGTGAATGACCTTGTTTATAGTAATATACAATAAAAATAAATATTGTGAACTTGATTCCAGATTTTTTCAGGATATGGTTATTTCTAATTAATAAAACTCGTTTTAAATTTATGATAAATATTGACTAAATTTAACTTGAAAAATAGGTTAATTTACATTGAAATAAATACTTGATTATTTGTAATCTGTTAATAATAGTACGCTATCTGCTCGTCATGCAGAAACTGCTTCAATACGAGACGTAAAAATCATTTCTAACAAACTCAATACTCTACGTTCAAAACACATTAAATCACTAACTAAGAGTAGCCGGTTATTTATTTAAATAAAAACTACAAACTTTTTTAAAGGATCTAGAGAAATATATAAATAATAGAACATTCTAATATATTCTAAAAAAAAAACAACTACCCGCGGTGTCACATAGGCGATAAATGAAAAATAAAACACTGAAATCACTCTCACACAAACATAAACCAAACCCCTACGCTCAGGTGACGTATGAAACAATATTCAATCGTTGGCCGCATTGGTGTAGTTGGTAACGTGTTTGCCTCTCATCATGTGGTCCTGGGTTCAAATCCCACTCAGGTACGGTAGATTTTCATACGTTACAAAAAATCATTTCATCCTACATTGCATAAAGTTACACCCCAACGTCGTTGCTAATGACCGTTGGAGTTGATGCAACGTTAAATAAATAAAAATTATATTCAGTCGTGCCGGGCGCATTGGCGTTGTTGGTAAATGGTCGCCTCTCATCATGCGGTCTTGGGTCAAGACTCAAGCACGGCATATTTTCATACGTTACAAAAAATCATTTCATACTTCACAGTTTCAACCCAATATCGTCGCTAATGACCACTGTAGTTGATGCGACGTTAAATCAACAAAATAAAAAAAATTTAATAGTTTAATCGTTGTGTTCAAATTATCACTGTTTTAATTACCTTTTACCTTTTCAACATAAGTTTGACATTACTTATATGCCAATCTATTGGACAAAAGAGGTTTTATCAGTGGATGATTTTTCTAAAATAACGACTAAACTTGATGTATACTGGACAAGAAGCAATTTAAAAGACAACAAAAAATAACCTATATTCCTCTATTTCTTAAAACTTTTAAATAAGAATAATGCGCAAATAACCAAAATGTTTCTCTTTCATAGAATTTTCTAATAAAAAGAGTAGTAAACCTAGTTTAATAAAAATATGCACTTAAATATCAAATAAACTACTAGGATTATAGTGAAAATTTTTTGCTGTTGCTGTGGTTTGGAACGACCAAAATATTTTTAAACCTTCTAACTGAAAACCTGGAATTCTTCTATCTGAAAAACCAGTATTTTCTGCTTTACACTTCTAAACATTAACACTGTACCATGACCACTCAGAGGTAGTTTGTTTTTTCGTTCTATTATCTTAGGTTTTTTTTCAATTTTTATGACAGAAAGAGTAAAACTAAAAAAAAGTCAAAATTCCATCGATCTTAGATTACTGTAATATTTGCCAAAAAAATTAATAAAAAGAAGATGAGAACAATATAAAGAATGTTGCGCTAAATTTTGATTATAGCATCTATAAGAAAATTCCAACGATTCAAACGCTTTCAACCTTGAATAATAATATAAAGTTACTATTGTGTAATAAATAGATTTCTAGAAAATATTTTCTTTAGTGCAGTCTATTCAGATATTTAACTCTGAATTCTGAAATTTATCCGTTTACTGTCTTTATTTTGAGATCTCCTAACAAGAATTTGTTGCTTAGAAGGCGAAGAATGTACAGCTTTGTTTCAAATCCTTTGTTTCTCATGATTTGACTAGCTAGTTTTTACTTATGACGTATTTTACATTGAACTTGTTTGTTTTTACTAGCAATTTTGTTACGACCTTCCCACATTGATTGTTCAATTCATTATATTGATATGGACGGACCAAATAGAATAAGGTTACATTTATTTTAACTTTGTTTTTAGTTGGCCTTGATTGAAAAGAAAAGTTAACTTAACACATTGATTTTCTTGTGTTGTCCTTGTGAAAACGCCGAATATTCAATTTCTTTTATTGTCTCACATTTGTAAAGACAAATAATTGTGTGCAATTCCAAATGACAATGAATTTACAAAAATATACAACATATCAAATGTTCTCTTTGTGTTTTATAAAAAAAATCACAAAGGTCATTTACTACAAAGGCAAAAAAACAGAGTTCAGTGTCATCTGTTTTGTACTTAACTCGATTTTTCGAAATAGAGTTTTCACCGGATCTACACGTTTCAGACCCCCTGAACCCAAACAACATGTTTTTAGCGATTGGTCTGTTTGTGTGTGTGTGTGTGTGTGTGTGTGTGCGCGCGCTCGCGTCTGTGTTGTGTGTGAACAGAATATCTCAAGAACGAAACATCGTACGAATTTGAAACTTGAAAGTTAAGTTAGATACTACTACCGGACCCGAAACGAACATTTTCATCAAAATCAGTCAACCAAAAGTAGTATTTATTCGTTTCATTTTTTCACTTTTTTGTAATTTTCTAAAAAACAGCTCTTACGATTTTTTAAAAATCGCCTCATTTACTACATTTTATGCTCTACAAGATAGGGTAGGCGCCATGTCTGCTGAAATTCTTGGAGAGGCTGTTTTTGCGTAAAAAATGGGTTTTTTTTTAAAGATTGCGACTTATATATGCATTTAATCGCAAAAATGTATATAATAATATACATTTTTATATTGGTTGTTATATTATATTGTTATATCGATGCATTGTTGCACTTAGTTTTATAGTATTTTTTTTGACTTTAATTTTTATGACGGTATTATAGTATTTAACAAATTTATTTAAATTTTATCTGCTTATTCTAAAATAATGAAAATATTGTTTAAGTGGGTTCCATAATAAAAATGAATCTTTATATTCCTGTAATTTCTTTTAATTATTTTCGAACTGTTTAAAATTATTTGTATTTAATTATACTATATGTTGGTTTCTTGCTTCAAATTTAGATATTCCGGAATATTTATTTAAAATTTTATATTTTCGTCTTACAATTTATCTTGATATATTTAGTTTTTGATTAAGAAAAATTTGAATTTATTTAGAAATTGTTTAGTTTTGATTAATATTTATAATTATTTAAAACTATTTCCTTGAATTTTTAACAATTTATTTATTAAGTTGGATCTTAGATCAACAAAATACTAGAGCATAAACTGCTATTCTACATTGTGCAGCTCAATTTACTGTACCGTAATAGAAATTAGAGACAAAAAATGTATAAATTGTGAAATTTAATGATTTCAGTATTTACTTAAGTTGTGGTTCATTTTCGTGAATGCAATATGAGAGATTGTGTTAGGGGTAAGATAGAGTTTTAAATAAGTAAATCCTCTAAGCTCCCAGTGGGACTGAATATGTTCCATTGCATTTCGTACGTCACACTAGACGGCGACGTTTCGTGATGTAATCCAGTGGCACAACTCCACTTTAAGAACAATTTCTCTAATCGACTGTTCTAATACAATAAGCTTATTAGTTTATTAGTCCAAATAATATTAATAGTTATTAATAGAACTATTGCACAACCATAATTAATATTAACTTTGAACAATGAGCGCAATATCTAAAACCATCCCGTGTTTAGATTTAAATTGTTCTAATTGAATTAGTCATTTCAGAAAGCCCACAAGTCAAATTTTTACATCGTTTTCTTTAGTGCAACTGAACATAAACACACTATCCCTACAAAAATCACATAAGTCTGGCTTTTCTTTAAGCAGTAATATAACAATTATAAAAGGCATCTTAAGTGATAGAAAGTGCTTCCTTCTAATTAAAAAATTGGAAGTGGGTGATTTTTGAAGCTTAAGTTCTACTTTCTAGTGGAAGAGGCTACACAAAGTTACTATGCAAATATCGTTTTAAGGGAGATAACAACTGTTTGTGACGAAGACGACGAGAACGTAAATAGTCCTGAAAACCAACATTTTTCTTTCTTAAGTTACGAATTTCAATTTTTATTATTGCAAATAGCTATTTTAAATCGCTATTGTAAACTAGTAAAATAAATAAATGAATACTACTGTACAAGACAATTTTCTTTCGGTCTAACAACGCATTTCACAGAAAACAACGTAAGTTAACATTTTACTCCAGTTTATTTTAGAACCACTTGAAGTAAAAAATTAAACGAGTGGCTTATCTTTAAAAAGATAAAAGTATATATTTTTTTATTAAAGGGCCCTCTGATCAAATTATATTTTTTAATATTGTGTTTTATTGAAACGTAGTAAATTACCAGTTTTTTATTTTTCCAAAAGTTACTTTTTTGAATCTGAGTTTCTGAAATGACCAATTCAATTTTAAATCTTGAAAACAAACTAACGACATTTCGCTTTTTATAAAAGTCTGTTTTTTTTACTTTCTCTTGCCCTATATGAAAAATGAAGGAGTTGAAAGTATTGTTTTTATGTCGAGTTTTCACTGTAAATACACTTTTTCAGACCTCCTGAACCCCAAAAAACACATATTTATAGTGATTTGTATGTGTGTGGTGTAAGAAAAACGTATTTTATAAACGGAATAGCGTACAAAGTTGAAACCTGGAAATTAAGTTAGGTACAGCATATCCAAACTGAATCGGCACATCAACCCGAAAATTTATAAAAGTAGAGAGGTCTATAAAAAAGTGATGTTATATGGCAAGAGTTGCAAATATTTAGCTCGGAGAAGAAGATCAATGACTACAGAATTAACTAGAGTAGCCATCTGGAACGTATGAAGGTAAACCGTTTGCCTAGATTGGCAATGAATTATATAAGCCAAATGTTCGAACGGATGTTGGTCGTTTAATGGGGAGGTTATTTCCGGAACTGGCAGTACTGCCTAATAGGTGAAGTGAAAAAGAAGAAGACGAAGATAGGATAACCGCCATGTCTACTGGAATTCTTGGGAAGGCTGTGCCCTCGTGGTAAAACGTTTTTCTAAGTAGCCTCATATGCATTTTAAGGCAAAAGTGCACAAATGAATTAAAATTGTAGGAAATCTAAAGAACTATAACATTTTAGCACCAATTAGTGATTTTAATTTTTTTAAGCTATAAAGAGGTTGATTTTCATAACATCATTCAATCATGATTAAAATTAGGTTATGTTTTTCATTTTCCATTGTTTATTGATGATTAAGCATAGGTTAGAGTGTTTCAAGCCAGTTTTTTATTTTTAATTTGATATCTAATCATTAAGTTTAAATGGACGCTTTTTAACCCAGTATTGAAAAACGTAAACAACAAAAAATCTATATTAGTATGGGATAACTTTATAAAATATACTTATAATAATATTTAATAACAAAAGAGAAAAAGAAAAGTAGGCTGAATAAAGTAAAGATTTTAATGTTCATATTTATATAATGAAATCTACTTATTAGACTTTACCGAAATTAATTTACTTATTTCCTACTAATACTAAAAGCAATCTTAAAAATTAGTTTATCTAATGAATAAACCGAGGTTTTTTAATCGAATGCATATTATGTAAGAGATTTTAAACACATCGCTGCAAGAGTTTACCATAGCCTAAATTTCCTTTTATAAAGGTTGTTATTAATTTACACAAAATGAAAAGACATCTTTTTAAGAGCTTATTTGTTTTAGAAATATTTTATTAACCCTCCGCGTTAAAAGTATCATTCTTTTTATCATATTTTAAAGATCCTATCTGTTGAAAGATTAGCGTATCCTTTTTAAAGTTTAGGACACGCTGTCTTTTACATAAAAGCAGCTTACATTATAATTAGAATTTTAAGCAGTGAACTTAGGTCTATAATAATCTTTTATATAAATTAAAGTACCAAAAATTTATTCTGTACAATAAGGCATTATCTTGAAGTATAGTCAATATTTACAAACATATTATTTTCATAAAAGATTAATAAAATTAAATAGTAATATTTGTTATATACAAAAATATGATATTACTATGCCAATTATTATGACTGAGACATTTAAAAACCGAAGAGGTAGAGGTTTGAAAGACACTAGTCAGAGTTATCTCCTCTGAGAATAATGAGTTTCATTATACAGCCAGACCCTGTGGTGAATGAAGTGAAGGCGTCATTTGCACGGTGGAAAGTAAGTGCTTTTCGAAAAGCCTGGCATGCTAATAAGCATACCTTTCCACTCAGCGAGGAAGGCATTTTAAACCACAACTCCTCGTTATACTTAGTAAAGTTTCTAGGGGTTCAAACTATCCTTTCGGCTGATGACCGAAACAACAACATCAATATTATACATCCGTCTATCTTTTTGTCTAACATTTTTTTTAAGACTCTAAACAATATATCTAAAGTTTAGGATAAAATAGTTTGAAGATGTCAAAAAGAATTATTTAGAAAAAGGGAATAAACTGAGAAAACTTAATGAACCGACAAAAATTCAAACTAATTACGGACTTAAAGAGTTTCAATGAAGAACATAAACAGAAAACCGGTGCAAAGAAAAAAGGAAAAAAGCCTACGGTGAGCAAATGCTGAGAATGTGAGCTGCAAAAACAGCTTTTAGAAACTTTTAAAGTTATCTCACGTGATTTAAAGTTGGCCCTATACGAGAAAAATTGAAAAAATATTGGATCACAAATCGAATGACCAAACCTTGATCATGGTTTGATACTTAGTTGTTTTCCAAAAAAGAACACTAAAAACGATCCCACAGAAAAACCGACTATATAAATACTTAAATGTATATACAATCCTTATCTTACGTTTCAAACAGGTTGCAATGAGAAAACTTTTTTTGCTCTCTATTTAGGAAATTCGCAATCTGTTGGAAACAATCAGTGAATGTGATAACAAAAAATTAGAAAAAAATTAACATGGTAAATAAACGTGAGTGGAGACACAGTCCAGTGACAGAACTCCGACGTGAATAGATAAGTGTAGCATTTAGAACACTGTAGTGGATAGTCAATTACAGTACTACGTTAATTAAAGAGGTCCCGGCTCCGTCGACGTTTTAGACGTCTTATTGGATTGTTTGGTAGAGTCTGTGCAGCCAGATTTGAGATCAATGGGTTATGGTAGTTCACGAGTTTCTTCCTAAATTTTGTATAGAGTTTAAGAAAACGTCATTTATGTTGGCTACGTATGAGAAAACTGAGCAGATTTTTATTTTAGAAATGATGTTTATTATTAGTGTGAAACACTCATAGGACTTTCTCTGGTCAATGTTAATAATGAAACATAAAATAATCTATTTTAAATCATGAGTGAATGACAGCAAAAGAAACTCACCTGATGTACGACTTAAAACTACGGAAAATCATCAATTTTGATGCTAAACTAAGCTCTGCAGTAAACAATGCTTGAAACAAAGGTTGTAGTTTTTAATTTTTTATAACTTTCGTTTAATAAATTTTTGTCAAAAAAATTTATAATCTTAAAAAATCCGCAATCATAAAAAATTTCATTCTTTACCGATTTTAATGAGAAAAATACAGAAAATTACTAATTGACGGTTAACCAAGCGTTGTAGAAACAAATGTTTTAAATGTAAATTGTAGGTTTATAATTTCATACAATCTTGGATATGTGTATACTTTTGCCTAAAATGCGTATTTAGGCCACAATCTTAAATAAAAACATTTTTTACTATGAGAACACAGCCCTAAGAATTTCAGTAGCTATACCGCTTACCCGTCTTGTACCTGTATCTTGTAGAACAGAGCAATTGAAGACAATTAGGCGATTTAAAAAAATTGTAGGTAGAGTTTTTGAGAAAATTACATAAAGTTAAATAGTATTACACGAGTAAACTAATATTGTTTTAGACATTGTAGTATTAGATCAAGTGTCTCACTATAACTGCGATGTGAGCTTCCTAGGGACTTGTACGTTGAAAATAAAATAAATAAAGTTCAATCTATTTGTGGTACCAGAACACTGGGTAACAGAGCTAGAACAGAGACCGCAGTAAAGTTCTACAAGGTAATGGCAGCCCCAGTCCTTCTTTATGGAAGTTAGTCACGGGTAACCACGAAACGCCAAGAAAGTAGGATCCAAGCAGCTGAAATGAGGTTTTAAAGAAGGGTGAAGAGCTGCTCGAGGTTGGATCTAATACATGACGAGGAAATTAGATCTGAGTTGGGTGTATTTAGCCTAAATTAAAAAGTGGAGGAGTACCGTAATCAATGAAAGCAACATTTGAAACGAATGCCAGAGGAGAGAATACCTCTAAAAGTGACAGAAAACGTTCCAGTTGGAAGAAGAGAGGTGGGAAGAATTCGAAGAAGATGGCAGTAGTCGAGATGTACGAGTTGGAATATCTCCTATTTTTGTAGAAGTTCAGGATGGATTGTAAGTTTGGAACAGGATTATGCCTAATCCTTGATAGTAAGAAGAAGAAGAAGAAGAACTGATAATACTGGTTGACCGATTTTGATAAAAATCTTCGTGCGGGGTTTTCTTGCGGTACCTAACTTAAGTTTCAAGTTTCAACGTTGTGTGCTATTCAGTTAATGAGCAATTTTGTTCACAAGCACACAGACAGACAGACAGACACACGTATATAAATAGTTGAAAACAGGTTTTGTGGGTTCATAGAGGCTGAAAAGTTGATTTTCGTTGAAAATTCGTTATCACATAATCACATTCTTTCCTTTCCTATATCTATATAGAGAAAGAAAGTATGTAACATTCATTATATCCTTGAAATATGCAGGAACTTTAAATATTAATAAAGAGTATTTTATTAAACGGGCGGTAATTCGTACAGACTCCCTAGCAAATGATCAAACCTAATTACGTACTTCTCTTTGATGTTAGTTGCATAAGAAAATGAATCAGTCATTTCAGAAATCCCATAAGTCAAAATTTTACATTGTTTTTTTTAGTGCATTGTTTACAAATACATATACAATTAGGAGTATATATAGCACAGTTTGATATAACATTTTTTCATTATTGCCAAATTTTAATTCGAAATTTATCGACACTGTTGGGAAAGAGCAAACCCGAACTAAAATAAAAACAAGACTAAAAATATTTATTTTAAATATACATTTTTATGAAAAACCAAGAATAAAATTCTTTTATCAATTGAAATATGAAAAAATTGTTTGCGTGTAAAAAATATTACATAAATATAAAGTTTATCTTTGTACGCCTCGTATCATTGTATAAATGTAAACGTTATTTAATTCGTCGGGCGCTTTCCGAATCGTAAATTGATAAATGAAAATAATATGAATTTAATTTTGTACAATATTTTATAGATTTGTTTGATCGAGTAACATTAAATTTGCGTGTTAAATAAATTCCAGTATTTTATATTTTTTTTAGTTTTATTTTTTGCAAAAAACTACGTATATTTCCAGTTTTATATTTTCATTTACAGAGATATAAATGTGAACGTTTTTCATTGAGTGTGTGACGACTCAAAATCATCAACAGCTGGCTTTGTTTATGTTGTGGTCTGAAGTAAATGTAAATAGACCCAGCTGGTGGAAATAAGATATTTAAAATTAATTTAATAGGATGAAGTGATAAACAAAATGGGGTTGCTAGGTGGCTAGGCAGTGGTTAAAATGATTTGTAAAAATAGGATTATTATAAAAATGTTTTAATGAGTGGGGCCTGGAGATTTAAAGGAGGAGGAGGTGATTACATTGATTCCTAATTATAAAAATAGATATACATATAAAGGATATTTATTCATCACGGTACAAATTGTCTTAATTATGAAATATATATGAAATGAAGTAAAGATTGTTAAGTTTGATAAAGAGTTATTTTTTCTACGCTTCAAATTTGGCATCCAGCTTGTGGGGAACAGAATCTGTAAAGAATCTGTCAAAGAACCTATGTAAGAGAATATATAAAAGAATATGTAAAAAATATGTAAGAGAATATGTAAAAGAACCTGTAAAGTATATGTAAACGAATATGTAAAAGAATACGTAAAAATATGTAAAGATAATGTAAAAGAATATGTAAAAAATCTGTAAAGTATATGTAAAGGAATATGTAAAGGAATTTATGTAAAAGAATCTTAATGACGGAGCCGATGTTGATGACATCAATATGAATCAGGAGACAAGGAATACTGGAGTAACAGATGTAGGTGAAAATAGTTATAGTAATAATAATAATAATGATAATAATAATACAAACATGTTACAACAACTCATGTTGTTATTAGCTGAAGAGAATAAAAATTTAATAGAAAATTAAAACAGTAAAATAGATAAGCAGGGAAAACAACAGGCTGAAGAGAATAGAAATTTAATAGAAAATTTAAACAGTAAGATAGATAGAATAGATAAACAGGGAAAACAACAGGCTGAAGAGAATAAAAATTTAATAGAACAACAGGCTGAAGAGAATAGAAATTTAATAGAACATTTAATCAATAAAGTGGATAAATTAACAATAGACATGGTAAATAGTGTTGAAGTAGAAACAAGGGAAAGTATATTAAAACAGGATAATGTAAAAATAATAGAAAATGTAAGAAAAAGTCTAGAAAGTGTTAACAAAAATATTAAACCAATACAAAAAGGAGTACCAAATATTGTAACAGATAGTAATGACAATAAGAATAATGATAAAAATGTGAGAGGAAAACAAATATTTGAGGTTATATCAACAAAAAATATGAACAAACAAATTGAAGGTTCAGATCAGTATAAATCCATAAATATTACATTAAATGATCGAATAAACAAAGGAAGAAATGATGAATTAGATAAAGTGAACTTATCAAATAAATCTTCAGAGCATAATATAGATAAACCAATAAAAGAAAATGTAGATATAGGAGTCGTTGAATTGATTGAAGACCAAAACAAGAAAAAAGTGATTTCACAGATTATGAACAAATTAATCTATGAAAGTATGAATGTTGTAAATAAATGTGTTAAACAAAATAACTGGAAACCGAATATAGATATATATACAAATCACAATAAATGTGAAAAAGAAATTAATGTACATTATGTTGTTATTTGTGTTTTGTTGTGTTATGTTTATAGTTCATGTTTATAGTTTATAGTTTTTGGTTAGGTCTAAATATTGTAAGGCTGTTTAGCAACTTATATTTAAAACGTTTTGGCCAAATTTTATGACATTTAAATTTTTCCAACAAATTCAAAATTCAAATTATAATTTTGGTTAAATTTCTCTTTGTTTTCAAAATTTAAATGGGGGGGGGGGTAATTTGTGACGACTCAAAATCATCAACAGCTGGCTTTGTTTATGTTGTGGTCTGAAGTAAATGTAAATAGACCCAGCTGGTGGAAATAAGATATTTAAAATTAATTTAATAGGATGAAGTGATAAACAAAATGGGGTTGCTAGGTGGCTAGGCAGTGGTTAAAATGATTTGTAAAAATAGGATTATTATAAAAATGTTTTAATGAGTGGGGCCTGGAGATTTAAAGGAGGAGGAGGTGATCACATTGATTCCTAATTATAAAAATAGATATACATATAAAGAATTCATCACGGTACAAATTGTCTTAATTATGAAATATATATGAAATGAAGTAAAGATTGTTAAGTTTGATAAAGAGTTATTTTTTTCTACGCTTCAAGTGTTTCCCATTCATTGTATGATAAATACTTAAGCCGGTATTTTTAAATTGTCTGTTTTATAAACAGTATTGTAATGTAGCGAAATACAATTTAAAAAATCTTAAATTTTAAAGCTTAATTTTGTTAGAATCTGATGTTCGTTGCTACACAAACGTTTTTACTTAGCAGCCCAATAATGTAAGCTTATATCTATAGCTTTTTTTAAAAATAATTCTTGCAGTTTTCATATTCAGCATGATCACACACTCCTGACTATTTCATAAAAGATATATCAAATGTCACCGAACATAAGAATTGAGCTAAAAATCTAAAATCCGCCATTTTAGAAATAACGAGAATTTTGTGTTTTTAATTTGAAGCGGCTGAACAATCTAAAATTGTTCGTAGATTATATTGATAAAGCTTCGTTATCCAGTTACGGGTATCAAAATACTTCGCTTCAATTTTTAGGCTTCAAAGAAAAAATTATGTCATGTTTTATGTTAATTATACTGCATTTTCTGAGTACAACCTATAAGGAAATTTAAAAATTTGATACACGTATTGAACTGTAAAAACAAAAGAAAATTAGATCCGGAACTTTATCCTAATTAGTGTTTGAATAACGGTAAGTTAACTACGGGAAACAGTGAAATCACAAATTGAAAAACACGATTTTTTTTTAAATATGAAATAAAATAACTGGGGTTTTATTATAGACATAATAAATAGACATACCTAAAAAAATTTTAGTAAATTTAATTCATAAAAAATTTATGTAAGTAAATTCATAGAAACGAACAAGTTACTGAAAATTGATTTTTAAAGATAGTTCCACGAAAATATAATAAAATTTAAGTTAAAACATATTGCATGCAGTTAAAATTTTAACTGACATTTTCACTTTTTTTATTATTATAAGAGGTCGTTATTATTATAAAGTCGTCGCTACAAGTCAACTGCTTAACAGCTGATTTTCGGAGACAAAGGTTCCTGGTTCAAATCCTAGTAATAATTACTAGGTTGATTATTAAATAAGTTTAATTATTAAACTTTTATATGGATTGGAGTACTAGATAGTGGTTACCGGTGTACTTTGATGATTGGGGTTCAATTAATCATACTCTTTCAGGAATGTTCGGCCCGGGTCTGTACAAGACTACACTTTATTTCCACGTCACACATATCATCCTCATCTCACTGGGTCATAAGGTTGCTTACTATTCTGAATTGAACATATTGCATTGTACACATATTCAAAATATTTATCTAGAACCCTAACTAACGATGTTGAGTGTTACTTCTCTTACGTTATTCAAATAGAACAATTTTATTCTGATTGTGTTTTTTAGTTATTGTAAAGGGAGAAATTTAGATTTTATTGTTTTCTCTACACAGAACCAATAATAGTTCATGTAAAATACGATTATTTATATACCCTAAAATAACGAAACAATAAAGCAGCGGTCAGGATTTAACAAAAGCGCATTGTTCAACTGTAATTACTTTCGTTAACCTTAAATTACAAAATTTTAGGAGTTGCTTTGTACAAAATAACCTCGTTCATAGGCTATTAATTTCAAAATGTCCATTGTTTAAAAAAATTGTCTGGTTTTAAATTTTATTACAAAATAAAACGCATTCGAAAACTTTTGTAAATATCAGAAACTGCATCAAATCTTTGTCCAAGCTTACTATCATATTTTTGTGGAATCCCATTGAAAATACAAAAGTTCAATACTTCAAAAATTTTGAATTCGGGAAATAAATTAAAGAAATTTTACAGTTGGCGTGTCTTACTATGCTAACAAATAGAAAGTTTGGTAAGTATGTATGTATGTATGTATTTACACAGGTCCGCTACACACTCGAATACTGAACAAGGAAAATACCAAATTATTCCCTAAACCTTCAGGAATGTTTTAGAGATAAATTTATTCAAACAACTTTATAAATTCTCAGGAAAACTAAACAACTTATAAACTTACAAACTAAATTTTAAAGTAATCCTTTTTACTTTCTATTGCCTATATGAACAATGTAGGAAGAAAAGTATTGTTTTCATGTCGATTTTTGGAAATTGAGTTTTCACCGGATATACACGTTTTCAGACCCCCTGAACCCAAACAACATGTTTTTAGCAATCGATCTGTGTGTGCGTGCGTGCGTGCGTGCTTTGTTTGAGCAAAATATCTCAAGAACGAAACATTGTACGAAGTTGAAATTTGAAACTTAAGTTAAAAATTACTAGAGGATCCGACACAAACATTTTCATCAAAATCGATCAACCGAAAGTAGTAGTAGTTTATTCGTGTAATTTTTAATTTTTTGCGATTTTCTCACAATCGGCTCCTCTTACGATTTTTTTTAAAAAATCGCTTCATGTACTACATTTTTTATGCACTACAGGATAAAATAGGCGCCATGTCTGCTGAAATTCTTGAAGAGGCTGTACTCTCAAAAAAATGTTTTTTAAGATTGCGGTCTTAATAGGCATTTTAGCCTATGTACTAAAAGCTGAAGAAAATTTAAAAACGTACAAAATAATTTTCTACGTTTTTAAAAAAAATATTTGAAATAATTATTATTTCAAATCTTTTTTTGTAAAGCGCTTAGTTTAGCGGTAATTAAGTAATTTTTTGTTTTATTTTTCAAGAAAATATGTGAAGCAAAAATGTTTTTTAAGATTTCAGCCTTAGTAAGCATTTTACGACGTGAATATAAAATTTATAGGGAATTAAAAGATCAACAACGTTATACTGTATATGAACATTTTTCTCTACAGAGCCTAGTTTAGCGTAAAAGAGTGATTTTCTTATTATCAAGCCGAACTAAGGTTTGTTTTCATTTTGCGTCATTCACTCATGATTAAAATAAGGTTATGTTTTTTGAGGTTAGTGGTTTTTTGTTTATTTCTAATGTATTATTACTAATTTTAGTTTTTATTGTTCATTATTTGCATTGGCAAGAGAAAATCGTGTGAGTGTTTGAAGCCAGATTTTTTATGTTTACTTAAGGACTGCGTTTTAAAGGGGGAATCGTATTAAACAGATTTTACTGTGCATCTTATATCCCATTGTAATATTACTAAATTAAGATCAACCTGTTTATTTTGTGGCCAGTGCAATTGGTTCCTTTGCCAAGAATCATGGTTTTGATTACCAGTCAGGTTTAGAATTTTTTATCTGCCATTTTTATATGAACCTGAACCGTCTGCGTTAACTCTAATGTGCATAAATGTGAGACGAGAACCAAAACAAGAAAATAGTAAAAACTTCTGTAAAATATAAGTGCAATTGTATTTTTTAGAAATAAAATATCATTTTAACTTATATTAAAATAATTTGTAAAAATTCTATAATTTCAAAGGTCTAATTTAAAGTCCTACTGTTTGTGGTTTTTCTTCCGTAGTAGTACCTAACAACTATTAGACTCTAACCATTTATTACAATTAATTGCTTCTTTTTAATTAAATTAAGAAATTGCATAATTAAATTACGAAAAGAAACTTATTAAGAGAATAACTTAATTAAGAAAGGAAACAATAAAAATCTATCTTGAAGTCTGTAAACTAACAAGAAAATTTTTTACATTAAACCACAAGTCTGAAAGTTCAACAGCAATTTCTTGTTCTATGAACACATTACATTACACTCCTTAATCTGCAAGATTAATTAGGTAAACTTTTTCTATAAGTAAAGCAATGTGATATGATTAAACTTTTTGATTACTTTGTAACTTTTATTACACGACAAAAGTAGAAAACACTTATAAATCTTTCCATACTAAATTGGAACTTTTAAGGAAAAAATGAGCAATTAAGATAAAAAGTGTGCTCTTTGAAACTGAGCTTATAAACCTAGTTTTTGATAACATGAAAAAATTTCAACTTTAAAATGAGAAAATTGCCTCGCTCATCGGAAAAATTACAAACAAAAGACAGTAACGTACTTTTTTAGAAATTTTATTTAATTAAAGTCGTAAGCAAAACCTATGCATACAATTTTAGGTCACTGAAACAAAAATAAAACACCGGAAGTAATCTCCAAAATGTTAGTACTTTAAATAAATCTAGGAAAGATCTTTATTTATTACTGCTGTATTTATTACTACTGTACTGTATAATAAACGATTGTCTACTCATAAGTGTCTTCTCTTAACCCACAGCATTCCGAAGAAAATAAAAATACAGTCAATATTTGATTTTATAATGTTAATTTATTCTTTAGCATTCGTTGAAATCAATTTCTGAAAACAACTGAGAGACACCAAGTAGAGTGGAGATTACTACCAAATGAACTGGTCTACCAGACGACCGAATCGGTAATAGAAACGATGAGCAAAACGCGGATATCCTTCTTTAAACATTCATAATCAGCAGACCCAAAGATAGAATCACAAACCAAATTATCAGAAAACTCTACTATAAAAAGACAGAAGTAATATGGTTGAGAGAAATCAATAAAGATATGAAAGAATTAGGCATCACCTTCAAAGATCTAGAAAATAAAACCAAACAGCTGAAACTATTAAAAGATAAAAATATTAGATTCCAAAGAAAAGTCGACAAAAGAAGCAGGAAAGTGATCTTTTCAAACGCAGGAAGGCAAAGAAGATCTGCCTCAATGAAGCAATACTTTAGGAAAATCAAAGAAAATAACTAAAAGAGAGTGCCCAGAAATTAACTCAAGTGATCCACTGCGGTCTCAAAAGAAAAAAATAATATATACGCCGGTAATATTAATTTTAGCTCAGGAATTACTAAATAAGGTGAAAATATAAATTGAAAACATACATTTTATTATTTCATTTAAAGCAACATTAAATTCTTGATTAGTGGCGCTTCTATGTGTTACAGTGCGTATTAATTTGGTATAATTTCCAAAACCAAACCGGAAGTCAAATCAGTAACCCCTTGCGTTGTAATTAGGCTCTCTAACTACTACACTTCGGAGGCGCACAATATGTTTTTGAAATAAAAAGACAAAATTTTATTAAACTATTCATACTGTTCGCATGATAAAAACTAAAATCTTTCTTTTATCATATATTTCAGTTATATGTTGATAATAAAATACAGAGTAAAATATTATTTTGTTTTTTAGTAAGAAGAAATAAAGTTCCTGTAATATCGGAGAAAACTGGAATAAATTTTCTTTGATCTGTCTACAATGAATGTTAGTAGTTCAAAGTTAGTAACCCTTAAGATATGCAGATTGCAACCCAAGAAAACCATCTTGATTTTTATAGAGAGCGTTAAAAGGCAGCAGACTAATAAAATGTATATTTATAAGTTTTGCTATAAGTACGTTAGTTTTACTGTGAAAAGATATATAAAATCTTTTCGTACTAAAGACAATTTTTAATGCTGCTTTATGTACTTTTTACAGTCACTTTGCCATTGTGTTTGTATTTTATATAATGTAGTTGTGCCACTACATACCACGATTTTGTTGAAGTTGACTATTGTACTGGTACACAATAAAGTACGATTACAAATTCTTATGGATAATCGCAAAATTGTCCTTCCTCTTCTTTTGGTGAAGAGGAAATCTGGGATAGAGAAAGACATTCTCAGCAAAATCTTCTTTTATGTTAGAAAATAAACCTAAGTATAAATCGTTTTTCGCCATAATCTTATATTAGAAAAATGAAGTTTATTCTGTTTTCTCTTATTTTACCGGTTTTTTTATTTTCTTAAATTCCTTCCATATTACCAATATCCTTATTTGTATATCACTTTATACGTCTATCAATAGTACTATCAAATAAAAATAATAAACACGGGATATTTAAGCAAAATCAATGGACATCATCATCAGCACTGTCAAGGATTAGGCTCCTTGGCCTGTTCCGGAATCCATCTCGTTTTAGGTCTTCCCAAGCCTCGCTTCCCTCTAGGTTTATATTTACATGCTCGCAGAGGAAGTCTGTGAGCTGGCATGCGAAGTAAATGGTTGGACCAGTTTCTGTTATATATTCTTAACGTTTCCAACAGTGCCTGAACATTTAACTCGGTGCGAATAGCTTCGTTACGTACTCTATCTAACCGGGTACAACCTTTGACTCCCCGCAAAAATCTCATTTCAGCAGCCTGGATACGAGATTCATTCCTCTGTAATGACACCCATATTTCACTCCCATATGTTAGGAGTGGTACAGCCATTGCTCTATGAAATTGCATTTGGGTGTCCTTTCTCGTTTTCTTTTCTATTGTCCTGCAAATAGAACCGCAGACAGCGCTGAACTTTGCCAGTTTTTCACTCACGTCATCATCTTTGTCATAGGAAATCTTGCGTTCTAAATATTTAAAGTCTCGAACTTGTTCCAAAGTTCGGTTGCCAAGTATAATTTTTGAACGAACCGGCCATCTTCCTTTGAATGCCATAACCTTTGATTTTTGCGCCGATATTCTCATGCCAAATCAATGGTACTAAATCATTTTAAAGCAACAATATAAAATGAAGTTAAAAATTAAAAAAAATATTTTAGTTCTTTTGCTTCTTCCTTCAAGGATTATGACGACCTGTTTTTTAAATTTATTCTAACCACATAACAACATTTCCTCCATTCTAACCAAAAACTTTGCCGTGATCTAACCCATATGACATATTATCCTGCACGCTAACTTCTTCTCTGATATTATCACTGCTTAGCTAAACTCAAAGTGTAATTTCATTAATATATTCAATGTATTATTAAGACATGTAAAATTAATTAATAAATTTATATTGTTTATCCATTAAATATTAGAAAACGTTTTACAATACAAAGTTGTTACGTTATTACAAAATTACAACTTAAAAATATAAAATTATTTATATTAACCTCGTGTTAGGAAAATTATACTACCAAATAATGGTTTCTCACGTTGAAAGGTAGATCATTTTAGATCTTAGTGTTTATTTTCAACTATTAAAATATTACAATACTGTATTAGTGTATTAATAATTAAAATATGTGTTGTGCACTTACATACAAATAAACAACTAAGAAGGTTATTAAAATATTGTGATTTTTTATACATGAACGCATAAATAAAGTATGAAATATTCAAAAATCAAAAGAATTTATCTACTGTTACAAAAAACTGATCATTAGACGGATAAATGAGCTCAGAGAATTACGAGATCACCGATGTAATCATTGTTACCATCTTTTCTCTTCCTACTACCCTAAACGACATAATCACTCCGTTTTTATACAAAATGATATCTGGCATATTTTTAAGTTGCAAGGGAAGCAGATTGTGCAGCTTGAGTGCTAATTATTATAAAAAGATAAAATAGTATAGCCTACTACTCCAGTATCCATCTGGCCAGCTTTAGGCAGAGGTTCAAGCGATGAATTTCGATTAAGCCTTAATAAGGAAGATCGTGAGAGAGTAACACTAGAGTAAATAATACGTATTAAGTAGAATATTTAATAATGACATTAGAAACAAGCATCTAAAAAAAATAAAGCGAAAAACAGGTTTTATGGAATACATAAAACCTCACACTTAGCTTCTAAATAAATATAATACGCTTCCTAAAAATATAATAATAATAACCTATTTGTATTAAATTAAACAAAATCAACTGTATCTGAGGTTAGAGATAGAGTTTCTTACAAAAAAGAAAAATGTTTTTCATAATGTGATTCAAATTAATACAGTAAAATTAAATTTATTACAGTTTTTTTACAATACCTTTAACTATTTAATTGAGTTCTTTTAGTAGGCTAGTTTAACTTCGTTTATAAATTGTCCATGGTCATTCTTGAGTTTAGCTCCCCACACTTTACAAAAAAAAATTTCATTGATCCATTAATTTCTGAGCTACCGTCAGCCAAATTACGGCACCACAAAGCTTATTCACTTCTTCATCCTATTGCGTTCTTGGACGCTCTTTTTCTCTTTTCCATTCACAAGGTCTCTAGTCCATGACCTTTCACGCCCACTTATCTCCTACACTGATTTTGTGGCCTGCCCATTTCCATTTTACCTAAATACTGTATTATATAATAAAAAAAAATAATTTAATTTAAGCATGAAATGAAAAAATGGGTAAATAATGTCTGGACGTCATAGAAATGATGGTAAATGAAATTAAAAGTTAACTGTGAGCTCACTCAGCCTACCAAATATGTCATAAAATTCACATAGCTGTTTAATCATGGTTTGATATGCCAATATTCCACACCTTGAAAATTGCTAGGCTGAATTTTGTAGACTGTTATTTTTTGTTTTAAGGCTACAGGGCTAATTCCAAAATTTTTTTTTGGGAAAACCTCCTAATTATAAAAATTCAGTTCAGTCGGGGTAATAGTTTTGTATCCAGAAAAATGAAAACCCTATACATATTACAGCAAAACACTTTGTGCCTTCAGGGGTCATGAAACGTGACATCACTTGAAATCCAAGTATAGAATATTTCACACTATCGCATTACTTTTATACTCAAGTAGAGGAGACCAAAGTAAAAATGAAAGTTGATGAAATTTGAATGTTTTTTCAGCGTTGTGATACACTTAACCGTAGTAATTTGTATAGATCAATACATTTTTTTTATTGAATCAATGTTGAATACATACATGCTAGCGCACACAATAGGAGATATCCTTCCGGCACGTGCGCAAGATTGAAGCAAATGGATCGAGGCCGCAAGAGTGGTTATGACAGCCGTCATATCAACAAATAATAGTGGAAGCACTCACTCATAGATCGTCTAATTCCCATTGTATTGTAAAATATGATTTCCGGAAAAAAAACCTTGAAATTATAACGCATTTTACTGGCTTGATTCACCGTGTACAATGTTATTCAAATTATATTTATTTTGTTTATAATTCTCTCGAGTTTTTGTTAGATCTGCAAGTTATATGAACCAATGAATTAGAAGCAAAAACAGTATAAAAACAATTTTGATATTCAGTCTGCCTATGGGTCCAATGATAAAAAAATAACGTACTCCAATGAAGCAAACTTGTTGACTTGGTACCTGAGGGTTTTATCAAATTCTTCTGTATATATAAATTGGTCATACACGAGTTTCAAAATCAGAGAATTTCACTCCAATGAAAATTAAAATAATATTCTTTAAAACGAAACTAAAATTTCTCCTTAGTTTTTACTTTAAATTTCATTTTCTTATAGTAGTTTACTACCTCTTCTTGAAAGCACCAAGGGAAGAAGTTTTTCCATCTAGAGAAATGTTTTTATTACAAGTTTCCTACAAATGTAATTAGGTCTAGAGGAACATTGCCAAAAACAACACAATGAAAATTAAACAAGTTTTTTCTTAATAATGTAAACAACAATCCTGCTATTCCAAACTAATTAGGACTGGGACTTGTTAAGATTTCGTAATGTTCGATTATACGAAAGAAACTGTATAATAACAAAGAAATTCTAAAGTTGATTAATTTACCTAAATCAAACATGCATTATCGGATTTGTCTCGCCGTAAAAATTTAGACGAAGTTAACTTGAACGAGTGACTGTCAGGTTGATGATGACGATCTTCACTTTATATATGAAGAAAAAGTTTCCGTAATCATGTGGGGCTCCGATGGAGGTCCAGAAGAAACTGATGAAATGATGACGTGTACAACTGAGTGGTTTATTCACATTTTAGAAACAACAAAATCACTGTAAATAGCACTGCAGTTTGTTAAAAAGCACAAACCTCATGTTTATGAGGTGCTGGCAAAATATTGCGAAATATTATCATCTAGGGTTTTGGCATTACAACAGCAAACAATTATCCCTTGACGAGCTAAAGGCGGCAGATTAAGGCGGCGAATAGCGGCCTAGAACACGACACAGAGCCAATTGATTTTCGTCAAATGTTTTCTGTGTTGCCACGTTGTATTGTCGCAGTACCACAGATTCACGTTACTATTAGTTTTGGATTCAATCTTCTTGAACGGTCACATGCATTTTTTGAACCTTTTAATCCATAAGTTGAAGAATTACACAACAAATCGAGATGACGATTTTAGTGCAAGTTTCATGACAAATAAAAGAATCCGAACTTATTTCAAATGTGTGACAAAGCGAGTGGCAACCTCTCACCTGACCTTGGCTGTTATTGGCTAGATCTCATCTGCAGTTTTCAGTTCGTATGGGTATAGTGATGATTTTTCCAGCCAGGCAATAGTAAAAATGTATAATTTCTTGCAATAGAATGATGAACTAGAAGGAAAAATGTTTTACCCGTAGGCGATTGTTTGAAAAAACACCTTGTGTTAAGAACTGGTTATGTTCGTTTTCTATTCTTAATTAGTGTCTACAGTTTTTTAAATTAAACTGTTATGTTTAGAATCATATTAAAACATTCTTTACTATAAAAATACACTTATTTTTTATTTTAAATCACATTTTATAAGTAAGAAACATTATAACAAATCAAAATCAGTTCATATTACCCGAAATTTTTGATTAACGAGATTGTTGTTTATCTGCAATAATATTGATACAAACTTATTAAAGAGTTACAGAAATTGCAAAATGAAAATTCTCTTTCCTTAAATGTTATTGTTCACATTAAATTACGGGAAAATAATGTTAGGGAAACCCTTTGAAAAAGAGTGATTAATTTTAGAGAAGAAAAACCAAAATACAAAGATAAATACGTATTTACTAATTTTATACTGATTAAACGACAACATTCTAGTATGCCTAACAAATTGGAAACAGATTTCACTTGTGCAATAACATTAGACTAAGATGGTCTAAGAAGTTGAACTTAGTTTGAAAACTTCACTTGGTTCAGAAGTTGTTATTCGTTCCCACCCACGCCCACTGCGGATAAACTCTCTTGTTATTACAATTGTTATTTTAGGGTATTTTCTCGAAAAATAACAAACAATCCTTACATAAAATTACTTTGAAATAATTATTGAATAATTGCTTGGGTACAGACAACATTTTGCCGTAGGCTACATTTCATGCAAAATATTTCAAAATCCAGTCGTTTTAATACACAAAAATATTAAATGCAACTTTAAATATGGAATTCATTAAAAAAAAAAATTGTATACACTAATTTTTTCACTAAACTTTGAAAAAGTAATCATTTTTACTTTATCCTGCCTATATGAATATGTAGAAAGGAAAAGTATTGTTTTCATGTCGATTTTTTGAATCGAGTTTTCACCGGGTGTACATATTTTTAGATCCCCTGAACCGTAAAAACATGTTTTTAGCCATTGGTGTGTGTGTGGGTATGTGAAAATGTGAAAAAAATCGATTTTTTTCACAATTAAGCCTTAGTATGCATTTTAAGATAAAAAGGCAGGTAAAGGTAGGTATATAAAAAAAATTATAGAAAATTAAAATATCTACAACTCTTATTTAGAGAATTTTTCTCTATAACACCTAATTTAGCGTGAAAGAGTGATTTTCCGTATTTTTAAGCTAAACTAAGGTTGATTTTCATTTTGTATCATTCACTCATGATTAAAATAAGGTTATGTTTTTCGAGGTTAGTTTTTGTTAATTTCTAATATTTTATTACTAATGTTAGGTTATATTATTTGCATTAGCAAGAGAAAGTTGTGTGAGTGTTTCACACCAGATTGTTAATAATATAATTAACGACAAGGACATAAATTCACGATTAAAGATAGTATAAATGAACGAAATTAAAAATCAAGCCGGCACTTGTTAACTAGAAAAATTGTTAGCAGAAATAGTAAAGCAATAAAGGGAAAAATAGATTTATCTAAGAAAACTGCTAACAGTTTTCACTGAATGGGGATTATAATACGTGGTGTTCCATAACCTTATTAAATAAAATAGGGCTACTTGGTTGATCGCCTGCAGTGACAGTGTGTAATCTTTAGATGCGTGTAATATATTATGACATAGACAATGTCTGGGTTTGACAATAGGGTGATGAGGCAATTATGTTTTGACAATAGTAATTTTTGTGTCGAGTTTTGTCAATAATAGTTATTGCATAAAGTTACTACATGTAACTGACTCTATTCATTGTTGATTTTTCTAGTACTTAATGGAAAATGAGTCGGTCCTAGCAATCTGTTACATCTTTTGTTATTTTTTATTATCTGGAAAATTTTTAGTAGGTCTTTTGTGTCCCATGGGTGCTAATACGCCTTTCTCAAAAGATCTAAATTTTTTTTATATAAGGCAACTTGGCTGTTAGACTCCTTACACACACACCGGCATGCCGGGCCGAATTGCTGACCGTTGTCAACCATACTGGCAGCCGACAATCGGGTAGTCTAGTCGACAGTCCCGGCTACAAACTTGCTAGAAACGGGGCCAGTTCAGAGTGGAAAGCAGCATTGACGCCAATGCTCGACTACGCAGCTGGCTTGCCGGCCCGGCATGCGGGTGTGTGTGTAAGAAGTCCTACTGGTCGGAGTAAAAATAGTCACGAAGTAATCAGTGCTGTTCCTGAAGTGATTTGCTGAACCGGTTCTGTGTGTGTTTAGTGTGAAACTGACTCACTGTAAATAGAGAGTAGGCATACTGTAATCAGTAAATATCCAATTTTATTATAAATGGCTATCTTTTTTAGTTAAGTTTAGTCAAAGATATTTTAAGTTTGCAATAATTTTATTGCAAACTTAAATCTAATCTCAGTAAGGTAATTGTAAAGTACTAGTAGTCATAGAGAAATAATTATTGTAATTTATTGAATTTTTAATAAATGAGGGGTCTATAACAAAACTCGCCTTATCCACTTTTTTTTTAATTTTCAGAAGAGCCAAAAAACTGATTGCAGCTAATTTATTTTATTAGTTACAATTCTTTTCTTTCAGCTGTTAAAACTTTTCTTTTAGAGTTATTTATTGATGCCGGCGTATAAAATTACACTTATATATGCAACTCGCAGAACGTGTGTACTACTGTACCTAAAAACAACAATTTTAAGGAAACAGCTAATATAAATTTAAATAATATACATGTCGTAGTTTTATTGACAATGTGATGACGCAGGACTGTTGAATAAGATTCCCTTATTCAACGGCCCTGGTGATGACGTGTTACAAATCAGCTGTCACCATTATTATACTAATACAGTAGTTTCAAATTACGCAGATAGTAACTTTTTTCCCCGAGGGGTATTTGAGAATTTTTTTTTCAATTTTTCCTGTTCAAAATTAAAAATTTTCCTCTACAATTTTTTTATTTAGTTATTGCAAGTTTAAATTGTGTATTATTTAAGATATAAGTTGTATTGTTAATCTGTCGGTCATTATAAAATATATTAATTAATATTTATTCAATAATAAAGTTTTCAGAACGATTTAAACTATATTTTACTATGGTAATTACAAATTCTTGTTATACACGGTATAAATAAATCAATTTATTTGGTTATCAATTTAAAACTATATGAATATCAAATGATATAACAGCTGATATGGTAATTTACAAAACTATGAAAAATATTCTCTCCAGTAGTAACAAAAATGCGGTATAATAAATATTAAAAAATCCCTTTACAACCACTTCATACGTTCCCTATTAAAACAATACTGTCTCATTAAATTGAACCTACTGTACTATGTTATTAGAAATGCATAGGGAAAATGCAATCTTATACGCCGGCAATAATACATCATTTTATTTAAATGAAAAATTTGGAGTAAAATTTGGATAAGACAAGTTTTGTAATAACAAAATGGAAAAATTGTTTTGTACTAAAAATAAAAATTTTACTGATAACTGGATAATTTGTAAAAATGAAAACTATCTAGTAATTAAACAAATATATAAGTAATTACACAAATTGAAAATTTGATCGTAGTATGATTTTGTTATAAGTTTAGAAGAAAGTTTTTTTCATAATTTAATAACATTCAGATCCAAAAGAACTTGGAATAAATTACATTATTCGTAAATTTATACATCGTGAATTTTTTTATAACCAATAACAAAGTTGGATAATAAAAAATACTAAAGGTCAAGGTAGTATAAACACATCTGAATAGTACGTACATATTCAGGGAGTTAGGTTAGTTAAAGTAACTTATCAATCAAAATATGTATATATTAAATTAAACTTAAAAATTTAATAAACAGACAAGGTGACAACAATTGTTGGCACGATAGGACATTTCGGTAACTAATGACACTTCTTGCTAAATAAAAATAAACAACAAATACAGAAATGTAGAGCAATTCTTGCAGTACTTACAAAATACAATAAAAATTACTAGCGAAAAAACTAGTAAAGTTATTTCGTATTATATATTTTTATACCCAGTAAAATATTACCACTATTTGTTTTTCTTATCATGAAAAGTTGTAACAATGCAGACAATTTGTAAATATTACATGCAATTAACAAAGTTAATGTTTAATATTTTTATTTCATAAAACTAAATAATTATAAGGAAATTAAACAAACTGTCAAACAGCAAAACAAAACTAAATTATATGAACTATAACTATATGAATAAAATTTATACTCCATTTAAGTTGAGATTATTGAAGTCTAGAAAATAGAAAACAACGTAACTTCAAATACAAAAGGAAAAAGCTATGTATTTTGTAATGTTTTTATCCTTCATTATGAGATAGTAGGGAAAATAGAAAAATAACTTGACAGCTGTTTTTCTAGCTTCAATTAAATACGTTTTACAGTTTCAATTTTCCACGTCACCGTACATTACTTACAATTTCTAGTTGACGGTTTTACGTTATTCGGCAATTACTACATATCTGGTAATTTAATAAATCTTGTAACAAAATATTTTGCTTTCAAAACAAATGCGTTTTTGGTAAAACTCTTTTCTACTGTAAGAACTGCAGTGAAATTTCCATATAATGAAACTCAATATTTAACGAAAATTTTTCGATAACTTAGTATTGGTTATTTCCGGTACATTTTTCTGTAAAAATCAATGTGTTTTGCGTTTTCTTTAATGAACTAACTATCTTTAAGAGTTCAATACAGCAAACAAAACCAACCTTCCAAAAATACTTTATTTACATATTTTTCAATTATATAGAAAAATACCGAAATACTATGAGTAGATCAAGGTTTTAGTGAATAGCAATAAAACACCTGCCTGTCACCACAATTCCAACTATTTTGAAACCTTTTAAGCCAAAGATCAACGATTTGCAATAAAATAATGCCACGTACTCGCCTCTCATCATGTGGTCGTGGGTTCAAATACCACTCAGGCACGGCATATTTTCATACGTTACGAAAAATCTTTTCATCCTCCATTGTATATAGTTACACCTAAACGTCGTCGCTAATGACCTTTGCAGTAGATGCAGCGTTAAATAAATGAATAAAAAAATGCCACAGTTCGTGTAAAAATAATAAACATTAAAAAATATGATTGAAGACAATACTAAGCACGAGAAAATACTTTACGTATTTTCATAACGCGAATAACATTCGTATTATGAAAATATTTTGTTCACTGAAGTTTAGCGACGTATGTTGAAAGAAACATTGTGTACTCTGATTACCCTCCCGATAATGAAATTTCTCTATAACTTATAGCAGTATCGTTAACTTCATTATACAAAGCGCTTACTGTATATTCATGATTAAATACATATAAATTTAGATCAAATGTTTTTCAGATTAAAACTTTTAAATGGTATGAAATTAATTATTTAGTTAAATAATCATTGAGCTAATTAAGCTAATTAAGTAACACTACTTTAGCGAATGACTTTGTATGTGAGCTGACAGACTTACATTAATATATACCGTAGCCTGAGCCTACATTTAAATTAAAGCTTAACCAACGTCAAAAGGTTACAATGTTAGGTAACGTAGGTTACGTTCACCTTACGACAACAAACTTGTCCACCTGTGATGCTGAATAACATTCATATCCCACAGGCCAGGGTGGTGCGATATCTTGGCTTATGGCTTGACAGGCGACTAACTTGGAAGCATCATCTGCGTACGAAACGTTTAGAACTTAACCACCGCCAGGAGCTACTCTTCTGCCTTATTAACCCTCGATCAAGATTGAAGCTTCGCTCCAAGACATATATACAAATCACTTTTAAGACCAATCTGGACTTATGGTGTCAAGTTCTTTGGAATAGCGGCAGAGAGTAATTTAAAGTCGATTCAGGCCTTTAAATCAAAATTGTTAAGACTTGCTTCTGGCGCTCCTTTTTATGTAAGCAATAAAACCTTCTACGACGATTTCAAAATTCCTACAGTAAAGGGGCTGACCGCATCCTTGTATAGTACATTTCACGAAAGACTAGATGACCATCCAAACCAACTAGCCCGTGATCTAGCTACAAAGAACTTTCCAACTATGCGCCGTTTAAAGCAAAATTGGAGTAGAGACCTCTTGGTCTGAATAACGGACAATACCCGGAATTTTAAACGGAGAATGCAATTTGGGTACTTCTTCTTCTTAAAGTGAAATTCCCTACCGCCATTTAAATATCATATACGGAAGTTGTGCAACTCAATGTACAGTACCGTAATAAAAATTAAGGCAAAAAAACCAGTGATAAATTAGGCAGTTGTCATTAATGTACACTTTCCGATAAAAAATAAAAACTAAAATTTGCAAATAATTATAATTTAGAAACAGCTTCAAGAAATAATTATTTTTGTAGCTCACCGCATAATAGGTCATTTTAAACCAGGCAGTATAGAAACATACCAAATTATTAAGTAGTACAGGTACAGAGGTGACAAAAAAATTCTCTGTAAAATCCGATAACGCCTAATTTTCTATCCACTCTTTTGTATTTTTAAGAAATAAATTTTTATCTGGAATATGATTTGAAATAGCCATATGAAATTTGGTGTATTTGTTCGTATTAATGAGTTATTTAAAAAATCGAGGTCATTCCATGTCCATTCCATTACATAAAATTTAAAAACGGTAGCCAATAAAATTATTGTACTTCTAATGATTTAGTAAATTTTGATTATATTTAATTACAACCTCATACAAAAACAAAATCTGGTGTGAAACACTCTCACAATTTTCTCTTGCCAATGAAAATTAGTAATAAACCTAAAATTAGTAATAAAACATTAGAAATAAACAAAAAACTAACCTCAATTAACATAACCTAATTTTAATCATGAGTGAAAGACGCAAAATAAAAATCAACCTCAGTAAGGGCTAAAAATACGGGAAATCACTCTTTCACGCTAAACTAAGCTCTGTAGAGAAAAATGTTTAAATTAAAAGTTGTAGATCTTTAATTTCCTATAAATTTGATTATACACTTCTGTCGTAAAATGCATACTAAGGACGAAATCTTAAAAAATCGATTTTTCACACGTTTTCGTGAGGTAAACCAGAAAACCGCTAAACTAAGCGTTATACAAAAGATTGTTTGAAATAAAAGTTGTAGGATTTTAATTTTCAACAACTTTTATTATGTAAATTTTTGCGCTAAAATGCTTATTAAAGGCGCAATCTTAAAAAAATAACATTTTTACGTGAAAACAGCCTCACCAAGAAGTTCAGCAAACATGGCGCCTACCCTATCTTGTAGAGCATAAAAAATTTAGTAAACCAGGTGATTTTAAAAAAATCGTAGGACCCGTTTTTGAGAAAATCGCAAAAAAGTGAAAAAAATTAAACGAATAAGTACTACTTCCTGTCGACCGATTTTGATAAAAATGTTCGTGTCAGATCCTGTAGTGGCATCTAACTTAAGTTTTAAGTTTCAAGTTCGTACGATATTCCGTTCTAGAGATATTTTGTTCACACACACAGACCAATCGCTAAAAACATGTTTTTTGGGTTCAGGGGGTCTGAAAACGTGTAGATCCGGTGAAAACTCGATTTCGAAAAATCGACATGAAAACAATACTTTCGTTCCTATATATACTCGTATTCATATAGGCAAGAGAAAGTAAAAATAATAAGTTTATAAAAAAAGTATTGAGAATACAACAATACACAAATTTTATTCAATTCCGGTTCAATGGAAGTCAGCTGGCCTATAGAAATTCATTTTACTCAGAAATTGAAAAAATTCAATATTTTAGTGTATTTAATTTTAATTTAAAAAAAAAAATTGAATGAGTCTAGCGTACAAGAAGTTAATCTTTTTTTTTTTTTTTTTATTTAACGTCGCATCAACTGCAATGGTCATTAGCGACGACGTTGGGTTGGAACTTTATGTGATGAAGGATGAAATGATTTTTTTTTTGTAACGTATGAAAATATGCCATGCCTGAGTGGGATTCGAACCCAGGACCGCATGATGAGAGGCGAGCACGTTACCAACTGCGCCAATGCGGCCGGCTAATCTTTTAGTTTCCATTATAACTCGGTTATTTGAAATCAGGTTTGAACATTTTGGTATTGCATTTTTTCGTAATAAAATACATATTTAATATCTTTTTTATGAGAATATAATTTGAAAAATAAAAATTTCCTGAGCTATTATTGGTTTAATAATGCAATTGGAATTTTATATTAATGAAGGAATCATAAAACAAACCCAAAGTATTTTGGGACGAAATTTTGTAATTACACGGAACATGACGGTAGAAAATACCCAGTAGCAGGCAAAGAATAAGCAAATAAAGGAGAAAAGAAACGTAAAAAGTCAGAAAATCCAAAGGCAATGTACAATGACAAATTTTTTCTTGTAAACTAGGTAGGTAGGAAAAGCCTAATGTTTCTTTTATACTACATTTGTTCGTTTTTCTCAATAAAATCGTCTTTGTGAACCACTGTTTCACATTTATTTACCCTATTCTTTTATTTTCGTTTTCCTAGCGAGTATTTGCAAAGATCTCACGTTGTTAAGGTTATTCTGAATGTGAAATAAATGTACGGCTGAGTATTTCTAGACATACCTACCTTTTCATTTATGGAAAGAAAGAATGAAATAAATATTTGGAAATGGTTATGAAATGAAATTGAAATAAATCGAGTATGCTGATATTTGGAATAAAATTGAGAAACTTCTCAAATTTTTTGTTGTACTGTATTACAATAAAATCACTCTATATATCAGCAAAAAAATTACCTGCCAAAATAAATCTGATTACTCCTTTAAAACAGACATTTTTGTATTTACTCCAAATTCGTAAATTTTGGAGTATCATGCCAACAGTGAAACCTCTACAATATTCGTCACGTTCGAAACCGTAGGAGTAACGAAGTAAAGAAAATGACGATTACGGATTTTCTGATAAAAAGGTTAAAAAACTATATATACAGTCATACTTCTAAAACTCGAATCCTCAAAGGATGAGGGAGTACAAAGGATCGAGTAACAGAAATTTGGAATTGTGGAAAAGTAACAACAAATCAGTTATTAAAAAATAAGCAAAAACAGAACATTTCACATAGGCTAATACAATAGCCTATATGTAAAATTTGTAGCCATACTCTACATGCGTGATTTCCTAATACAGTACTGTAAGTTGCATTTAGCTTAGCTACAGTGTTAAGTACTGTACATATTGTATTACAGTATTCCAAAATTACGCTATTTTAAGTACGCAATACATGCTGAATATGGTACATTGTACCGATAGACTATGGTTCTATTGTTCTGTGGTCGACCAAAGATTCGTCGATTCATAGAAATTCATTGCTTTGGTTTACCCCTTTTAGTTTTATACAAAGCCAACCAGATGACTTTGAGGGTCTGTACTCTTTTCCTCTCAAAAGTTCGAACATTTCCTCCTCTTAAAATGAAAGAATCATCACTGTTCCTACATTTTTCAAAATACTAAAAACGATACTTTGAGAACTACAGTATGTACTACATATTTTTCTCAAAAAAAAAAACGAAATAAATAGCTCGACTTTGAGAAATGATGAAGTTTAAGTTATAAATGAATTTTTACATGGTAAATGGATGGAAGGTAACTGAAATTCAATTCGAGATACAGAAAATTCGAGTTATAGATGTTCGAATCATAGAAGTTAGACTATATCTTAAAATCTTGTCAAATGGCTTTAGATCAAGTTTGGAATGTTTTTTTTTAAATTTTGTTGCTGTTTAGGTCAACAGCCGAAAGGCTGGTTTGAACCTCAAGAGGTTTTACTAAGTAAAACGAGGAGTGAGGACGTTTACCATTGCCTTCCTCACTGAGTGGAAAAGTACGCTTATCAGCATGCCGGGCCCTCTGAAAAGCACATATTTTCCACTCTGTAAATGACAACTTCACTTCATTCACCACAGGGTCTGGCTGTACAATGAAATTCATTACTTTCAGATAAGGTAACTCTGATTAGTGTCTTGTACACCTCTACCTCTTCTGTTCTTAAATGATTTAGTCATTTAATTGACTGACCATGTGATAAGAAACAGAACTATTTATTTTAGCCCTGCAACGAACAGATTGAGTGTAAATAATTTGACACTCCACCTGTCTGTTATGGGCAGTTTTTAATTTTATAAAAGTTTTTTGATCGATTATAGTCAGAAAGTACAACTCATCTGTTACGGTCATCTGCAAAGAAAAGAGAAGAATAGATTGCCAAAGAAGATTTGTTTATGGGTTCCAGTGAGATGGAGAAAGTAAAGATAACCCAGAAGGAGTCAATGGACGGGTATTTTACAGCTATGGTGAAGAAAGGTATTCTCCTAGCACACACATTCACTTCAACTAGTATTTTTGTTTTTTTATTTTAACGTCCGACTGTTCTGCAATTACTGCTAATGCAGACGGTGAAGGATGAAATGATTTTTTGTAACGTATGAAAATATGCCGTGCCTAAATAGGATTCAAACCTAAGACCGCATGATGAGAGGCGAGCACGTTACCAACTACGCCAATGCGGGCGGCTTTTTAACTAGTAGTAGTGGTTGACGATTATAACAGAAATTCCTACTTCAGAAACCGCTGCCCCAAGTCATTCCAGAGCGAAGAAAATATACCAGTCACGTAAGGTTTTAACCAAGACACTCTTTGTCTTCATCGCTTCCCTCTCGTACAATTTTTCTCAGTACAATCAACTGCAGCAGTCGGTACTTCTCTCCACGCATATCATTTCCGAAATACTCCAGTTTTCGTCTCTGTTTCCGTATCCTGTTGAGCAATTACTCTTTATGTATCTGATGTAAGACTTCCTCATTTGTCTTACACTCTGTCCACGATATCGTTCACAAAAGTCAATATATTCATAATTCGATGACTTGAATCCTGTCTATTTCTAATTATTTCCTTTGACTCTAAGCCTTCAATCCATGCAAAACAACAGAAAAGACGTAGAACGAGTATTATTCAAACTTCTATAATTATCTCCAGGTTCATCTTTACAAGGGCCGCCTGTTCGTATCTGTGCTGCTACTTCTGGTATTTGATCGTTATTCTTAATTATTATCGTCATTATATATCAGCATTTCTTTACTCTTTTAATACAAACGCTGTTTGTTATTAAATTTAAATTACTCTTGGTTTGCGATACTTCTATAAATTTTGTTTCATATAAGTTGCACCACCTTCAACTTCGATCGGTGGACTTTAATAAGAACTAAAAAGTAAAAACAAATTTTTGGGCACCAGCACTGTCAGCAGAGCATGAAAAAATAAATAAAAAACCGTATTTCCTTGTTCTTAACTAAATATGTAATGGATCTACTACTAACTAAAGTAGCTAACTACTAACAAAATTATCCTCAAATTACCCTAACCTACTTTAAAATATAGCCAACCTTTACTCTGCCATGACTTATACAGAAAACAACTTAACAAACCCTTAATAAATATACATATAAATTTACCTCCAATTCAATATGTGTCCCCTTTATTCTCCTGGTCACTCCCCGTTCTACTTACATCTTTAAAAACTGCCCTTCTAAACAACTCTTCTGTTTCACTCTTAAGTCCCAAGGGAACTGATAGTAAATTTCCTGAGTCCGAACCACGAAACCTCTGGTTGATAAGCCTCCCTCTCCCACCAACCGTTCAACCAACCTGGAAGGTCAACGGGAAGGAGAACTACCCCAGTAATGGGCTGAAAGTTGGTAGGTGAAAAAAGGCCCAAAACACAAAGGGAGAAATATACCCGTCTAAACAATACCAGATGATTGACAGTTGGCTATATTTACAACTTATTGTCTAACTACTATTATGCAACATATTCTAACAATGGGGTTTCCCCTGACTTTATTTATTAGATTGTTACTGAATAATCGAAGTTATAGTAATTAGGAATTACATAACTTCCATTGTTTGTAAAATGGTACTTTTACAATGGTACAAAGTTTATGCGTAAAACATAATATTCAATGACTTCATTTAGCTGGTCCATCGTCCTTTAAAAATCGTAAAATTTGTACGCTAGTATTACTGTATCATCTGCGTATCTAATATTATAATTATGAAATCCCTTTTTATATTCTATGAAGCAGATTTGTAGTGCTGTACGCACTACTAATTAACAAAACATATGAATTTCTTATTGCAAAAATTTTCTTGAATTGGTTGAAATAATCCTAGTTTTTAAGTCTTATCTCAAAAGATTTAGTAAGTGTAGCTCTAGAATAAATAACACGCGAGAATTTGTGCACACAGTCCCAAAATAGATATTACTCTTTAAAAAAATTAATTTTTTGCTTCAGCGTTCATGAAACATAAATATTATTTAAAAATCCAAATATATTTTTTTACCATTGTAATATATTATTTCTTGATAAAATACGAATAGATTGAGTGCGGGAAGGTAAAATGTATTGGTTATTATAATATAATTATTAAAGTAATTATGGAGCCATAAGAAAGGAAACTTAGAGATTATTTATGTATAATTAGTATATAAGTATTAAAAATAATAGGATTTCAAATTAATTAACTGAAAAAGGAAGACGGTTAGTCTATACTTCTGTATATTGAGGGTAGTTATTTAACGTTGTGCGTGAGATATTAAACGACCCACTCTACTCTTTATAAATACTGTAGAGTTTTTGAGTTAATTTCTCTACCGTAGCAATGAATACACTATACTTTGGTTTCGGTAAGAGAAAATGTTGGTGTGAGAGAGGGAGGTTAGATTGTATACGTTATTCTGGACAAGGTCCACTCCAGCTACCTTCATACAACCTCCACCATCTCTAGATACCCCTCTCACTCCTACCGAATGGTACCGCATCTCTATCCTCTTCCACATTTTCCCTCCTTTTTCATACCGTTTCTATTCACGCGGCAAAAGCGCATTCGAGCTGAAAAGGGAGGAAAACTGGCTATAAATATTCTCTGTATAATGACATTGTGTTTTCAAAGCAACTCCTACTTCGCCTCTCCATACACCTCTAACATTCTCGTCTGCAGCCTACCCGCCAACTATTTTGTCTTGCTTTTATTCCACACAACACAGTACAGTTAATTCTTCTCCTCCCATTTTCCTTTTTGCAGTACGTACGTATTTATTTACACCTCTTTAAAGAAATGTGCGAGTACTACACTGTATTCATAAAGTAGGTACTGACTCAACTTAACAACTTTCATAATAAAATTAAATATTCAAGTACGAAATAAATCAAGCTCGTCATCTTTTGTAAAAGAACATTGTAGTCTAAAGTTGGAAGAGTTATTTAAGGAAAATTATTTTACCAAATAATTTACTTTTAACACGAAGCAATTTAAAATTGTATTTTATTATTAATTAGGTATGTGGGACGATTCATAGAACACAACAAAAACCAAAACCCGTAACAATATTACTGTTTTATAAGACGGTGACAGTTCCAGACTTAACATGCAGCAGTGTAGCTTGGGTGATGAGGAGAAGGAAGGAAAAAACATCTAACGTGCAGAAATTAAATTCTTCAAATCTGTCAAGGGTTGTACAAAACTAGTTAGGATCAAAAATAAAGGTATAAGGCAAGAATTGGGAATTTTTCCACTCAACAAATAAATAAAATTGTATCGTGTCGAATGGGTTAAACATTTAAATAGGATGCCAGGAAGTCGTTTGTCTAGTTTAGCAAGACGATATAAATCTGTCGGAAGCAGAGGAAATTCAGGCTTTTACGAATTTAAGAAAATTTTACGACGAGCTAACGTGATAGAACTAACATGATAACATTTGTATCTAAAACTAGAAAGGAATCCTACAGGGTGTAATCGGACGAGGACAGGCGCTGAAGGTCGGAACGCCTCAATAAGATATGGGCAAAATAGAAAGAAGCAAGAACAAAACAACTTACACGCTTCGGGAATAAGAACAACCGATTACAGAATGGACTGGCCCAGAAATCGGACTGAAATGACCCTATGAGGTGGTAAAAGCTAAAAAAAACCATTCGTTTAACTGAAGTTGTCATTTCTTTGAACACATAAATATATTTGGCATAATATATAAGGGGTTTACTGGCTCACTATTATTAGCATTAAAAGTGATGTGAGAGGAGGGACATGACACACTAATGGAACTCTAACATATTACGTGTACAAAAATATAAATTAAAATTGAACACAATTATCGTTATCTGGAGAGCTATCGGTGGATGATACCCTCCTCAAAGCCATTAACGCGGTTAGTTTTTTCTTATTTTGTATTTTAAATTTAGTTGTATGCATTTTTGCTGGTTGTTTTAATACAGTTGCAAAATAAATAAAGTAACAAAAAGTAGTTTTTGTACAGGATATTAATGAAATATTTCTAAGACCAATTTATTAAATAAACGGGTTCTAAATTTTCAGAGTTCTGATTTATTTTAGTACAAGCGTAATAATGACTCTGAAGTCTTTAAACTCTGAAAATATTTGAACCAACTTTTAAGAAGGTATAATTTTTTAAGGAACGCGTAATCATAGTGCAATGTTTATTGGGTCTGTAACTCGGGAAATTATTAAATAATTGCAAGAATTAAAAAATATGTTTTCGAGAATGTATTCCTGGCACTGTAAATCTTGCTATCACAGATTCGGTCAGATTGGAATATTACCTTTACGCAAAGAGGTTCAAAGTTGGGCGTAATTTTGATTGGTTGGAAAAAAGCCTGTATAACTGGTTCAGTCTCTCATCCAATAAATTCTGTTTATGATTGACATGGATGTTCCAAATCAGAGTCTTGTCTAAGTACAATACAAGATATCGAACGTTGTTAGCTTGGGGAAGAAAAAACAATTTTGGGCAATTTCGTTTTTTTTAAATATTCAAATTATGAAATTGAAAAAAAACTGAACACTTATGGGCGTAGTGCAATGACATAAAACTTTTAAAATAAACCTGAATTTTTTGTACATTTAAAAAAATTAATCGTTAATTGCTATTTTAGATTACAGAAACAAAATTTTCATGCGCTGTAAAATAGCTAACAAAAATTAAACAGTTTTAAATAAAATATAAAACAGTTTTTTTATTTAACCATAACTATGTGTCAAACACAATACTTTTGTATTTAAAACGGCGGAAGCTGAATAGAGAATGGGAGAAATTGCTACTCGATGAAGGCAAAAGAAATGTTTCCGGCATTTGCCGGGTCAAACTAAAGGAATCATAAATAATAGTACGATCAAACTGTATCGAATGAGATTTAATGTTTTTTGATAATTAAAAGGATGGTTACAAAATGTAAATATAAATGTTTATGGCATTATACAAAAACCTAAGAATTTTCTTTCTTGGAAGAAACTTAAATAATTTGTTTTCCTGCAGATTAAACGATCTTCTGTTGATATTTTATAGAGAAAATTTTGTATCAGAGAAAATTAGAAAAGCTGAAAAAATTCTGTTGCACTAAAGGTCTACAAATGAACTGCATGACCTACGCTATCTTTACTAAAACGAGAAAAAGAACTCAATTGCTTACAGAACAGAGAAATACTAATAGAAAGAAGAAGAAAGCGTGAATAAGAGTCAATAAAAGAAGAAAGGGGTTTTGGTTGCCACATCTGGTACAGAAAGTGTGAAACTTTACTTGGCAGCTCACATTGGTATCGTCTCAGTAACCCCTCTTCACAAAACACTTTTTACCCCTCCATTCAGTATCAAACTATACGGAGCACACCATTACAAACTTTACTTTCTCTCCTTAATTCGGTCACAAAATAAATTTAGCAACTGTTCTCTACGTTAATTGGTTACACCCACGCTAAAAAGTCGATTGTTATTCTCATAAGTTTAATCGATCAATCAAAAAATTGTTTGCAGAAACGATCTGTAGGAATAATCAAATTTTACTAGTTTGTAAAGCTTTTGAATCACTTAAAATAAAGCTTATGTCATGAGCATTAGCAAGAACAATCCTAATGGTTAATTTTCCAAAACCTTTTAACAAAGTATTCCCCATATTCCTGACTTCCTATCAAGAATTAGATTATCTTATTTATAGGGGTGCATATTCAATACTGTACAAGCCAAAACAGAATTACTTAGAAGAAATGTAGGTTAATGGTGGTATTTGATTCATCCAAGATTCCTTCTTCAGTTGTAGAACAAAAACTTTCACTAAACTGATCAAATATTGTGCGGTTCCAAGCTCCGTGTAGTTGTGGGGTGAAGGGTACGGGTGAGGTATATTGAATGAGTGACGCATGCTGGAAGAACGATTGTTGTATTGAAACAAAACATTCGTATTCAAACTTTCCGTATTTAACACATTTGTTTGTATTTATTACATTTATTTTATTTACATATTTTGATATAAATTGGTAAGTTAAATATTATGAATCCGACCGAGTTAATAATCCGGAAGGTATTTGTTAAATTAATGCGCCGGATGATAAGAATATTTTTTTAGTCTAGTTAGTACATGCTACCACTACAATTGCAGCAGCAGTGAAACACTATTAACACTCATTCATTCTCCCTACTACTATAACAACGCACTGCATCCTTCCAACTACACGGAGCTGCGACTCAAGCATTATAATATGAGCAGAATACCTTCTTCCTAGTAGTTTATTGATGTCAATAATTCTATACAATTTAAGAAGATAAATTATTAAATCAATAATAACTTACGCAAAGTAAATTAAAAAGTGACTTTATATAGTTCAGAACAACAGACCAATGAACGAACCTGTACAGGACAATAGTAAATCCATGAAGATCTAGAGGTATCTAAACAAGCCTGTTTTCAATGATTTTCTCATTGTTTCATATAATTTTTTTTAATGCATAATCAGTTATATAGTATAACAATAAATAGAACTTATCGATTAGATTTAACTCATAAAAAATTACAACACTGGTGCGATTAACAAATTATAACATTTTAATTATACTGTTATTAATTATTATTTACAATCAAAATTAGATAAACAATGTTTTTTTTTAAATTAATAAAAATAAAACAAAATAAAAACCAAAACCTCTTTTAAAACGAAAAAAAAACAAAATGAAAAGTAATAAAATAATAAGCACATCATTCCGAAATATACGTGCACAGAACTTTACTGGAGATAATTAAAAATGTCATTCAGTTATTTACAACATTCACACTCGTACACGCTGTCATCTACAGAATATTAACATTATATTATTTACTATTTAAGAATCACACTTTCAGAATCGCCTTGTGAGATCCAGTACTGTGGCACGTTTTAGCCTATGGACATCATTACTCTTGTCTAAGAGTTTCAGTACTAAGTGATTTACATGGTCGTTTAGACGTTTCATGTATTTACAACTGAAACTTCGTATTTCTTCTCATACAATCTGCACATCCATATCACGATGTAGGCCTATATCGGTGTTGGTAATATACTATGGTGCACTTAGTATGGTCCACAGAGCTTTTGATTGATACCGTTGCAAAATCTCAATGTTTGAAGTCGATGCTGTGCCCCATAACTGAATCCTGCAGGTTCAAACTGGCTTCAGCATGGATTTGTGCAAAAGTAGTTTGTTGTCAATCAAAGCTAAGAACGCCTACCAATGAGCCAATACATCTTCCTAAATGTTAAATCCAGCTGTTTCCTTTTCATCTGAATGTGTTTTCGCCAAGTCAGACCTCTATCTAAGTGAATTCCTAAATATTTTACATCTCTTGCCTGTGTAATATACTTGCCATTCAGTTGGACAGGAGGGCAAGTTGCCCTTCTGTTAGTAAACATTACATGCGTAGATTTTCCCTCGTTCACCTTGATCTTCCAATTTCTCAGCCACATTTCCAGCTCACTTAGATACATCTGTACTCTGCGTGTCACAACAGTTGGGTCTGCATCACATGGCATTATTGCCGTATCGATTTTCACATGAATTGATTAATTTAGAACGTCCATTCCAAAATATGATAAACATTTTTATAAATTATTATAATCAATTTCAATCATCAGCCATTTAGTGGTAAAGTCGTCACGGCGATTCGGGTGTTTGATAGCTGATGTACGAAGACAAAGATTCCGCGATGCAATCCTAGTAAAAGTAGTTACTTTTGTCGGGATTCGAATACTAGACAGTGGTTATCGATGTACTTTAATGGTTTGTATTCAATTATTTATACTTTCTTAGGAATGGTCGGCCTGATTCTATACAAGACTACATCTTGTTTGTACGTCATTCACAAATTATCCTCATCTTATTCAGTTATGAGGTTACTTCTTGTTCTTAAAAATTGATCTAGCTACAAGCAACTTCCTAACTGTAAGACGTCTAAAGCAAAAATTGACTAGAGACTTTTTGGTATAAATAAAAGACAAGATCGGTGACCTAGTTATAATCGGAGAATGTTACACTACTAGTAGGCACCTCTTCTCTTAAAAGTAAAATTCCCACCTCCCTTTAAATATCATATACGGAAATTTTGCCGGTTAATGTACAGTATTTGGGGTGTATGGGTTGTATGGAGGGATAGCACCTTTCCTACACTGGGCGACCACATCAGGCTAACTGATGGCTCAGTGAGACTGGTTCCCACATACAATCAGCTCTCACTTTTGGCTCCAAGAAGGCACACAGCCGGCCACACCCCGGTAAACCATGTTGGTCCATGGGCTAGACAAAGTGAGGGTCTCTAGTGGTACCAAAATCGCTAGTAAGGTAGCGTCTGTACTCCATGTTAGGAGCGGCTACGAAAGGCGTCTGTACTCCATGTTAGGGGCGGCCTATCTAAAACCTACGGGTGGACATGACTCGAAGCTGCAGTGAAAGCAACATGTCTAAGGAGAAAACCTGATCAAAATCCTGCAAGTTCAGATGCAGTGAGGTGGCGGCCGAGTTATTGCCGGGATAAGCAATACACCCACTTACTAGCCAACGGCTTCGGGCGGATGAGAGGGTAAGTGGTAGGGGCACTCTCTTGTCCTAGGGTTAAGAAATTGACCCCAAAGGCGGATGAACCAAAGATTTGGTGAACGGCATAAGAATGTAAAAGGCTGAGGACAACCACTACATTAAAGATTCTATTGAATAGTCCTAGAAAATAGTCCTAAAATAGTCCTAGAATAGTCCTAAAAAATTATATTATGTCTATGGTAATGCTCAAAACTAAATATAATTCCGGAGTAAGTTCCCCAGTCGGTTCTCCGGGGGGAACAGTTATGAGCACGCATCGACTAAAACTCAAGCAAGTGCAAAAAATTGGTACGTGGAATGTACGTAGTCTATTCCAGGCTGGTAAGATTAACAACGTAATTAAGGAAATGCAAAGACTCAACATTAGTATTCTTGGTTGCAGCGAAGTTAGATGGCCAAACTCGGGGCAGTGTGAAATAAACGACTATACAGTATTTCTGCGGAGATACAACCAATAGAAATAAAAACGGAGTTGCTATAATAGTGAATAAAGAAGTTAAAAGATGCGTACTTAGTTTCATTAGCATCTCAGATAGAGTGGCACTACTGAAAATTAAGGCCAAACCCTACAATATGAACATCATACAATTGTATGCTCCAACTTCAGAAAGCTCAGATCAGGAAGTGGAAGTCTTCTATGAACAACTAAAAACAGCCTTAAAACATACAAAAAAGGAGGAAGGTAATCTTCTGATGGGAGACTTTAACGCTAAAGTGGGCAAAGGAGCGGTCAATAACACGGTGGGTCAATTTGGGCTGGGAACTCGGAATGATAGAGGAGACCGTCTTATTCAGTTCTGTCAAGAAGTGGACAGTGTAATAATGAACACATTTTTCCAATTACCACCTCGAAGATTATATACTTGGAAGTCTCCGGCTGACTGTCCCGAGAAAATTATCAGAAACCAAATTGACTATATTATTATAAAGAAAAGATTCCAGAATTCTGTACAATCGGCAAAGACATACCCTGGGGCAGACGTTCCTTCGGATCACAATCTACTACTGGCACGGATAAAATTACACCTAAAAAATGTTTTAAAGGGAAACCTCAGAATAGAGCGAATATGCAGGAATTGAAGGATAATACCATAAGAGAAGATATCAGGGACAAACTAAATAATACAATAAGAAACATGGCAATTACTAGTAGTCAGCAAAATATAAATATAGAAGAGATGTGGAACGAAATTAAAGATGCATGTAACTCTGTAGTGGAAAGAAAGCTAAAAACTAGAAAAAGAGTCAAGAAACAGCCATGGATGACGGAGGAGATACTAGAGATGATGGTGGAACGGAGGAGGCATAGGAATAAAAATGAAGCTGTATATAGGGAAATAAATAGAAGAATTAATAAAATTATCAAAGAAGCAAAGGAGTTGTGGCTGCGAAATGAATGTATAGAAATTGAAATTTTGGAAAAAAAATATGACGCTTTCAATCTACACAAGAAAATAAAGGCAGTAACTGGAGGAAAAAGTATAAGAAACAGTGACTCAATATTGGATAAGCACAAAAATCTGCTCTATGATAATGGAAGAATTCTGGAGAGATGGAGGGAATATATGGAGGAATTATTTGAGGGAGAACAGCAGAGTGTACCAGAAGTGAGTGGGTTTTCAGGACCAGGCATAACACTTTACGAAGTAAGACACGCGATAACAAGGCTAAAAAATAATAGGTCACCTGGCCCGGACAACATACATGGTGAAATATTAAAACTAATTGGAAATAAACAGCTGAAAGTCGTCACAATGCTCTTGAACAAAATTTATGAAACTGGAGAGCTTCCGAAAGATTGGTTACTCTCTACCTTTGTGCCTCTTCCTAAGAAGGCAAACGCCACTAGATGTTCAGACCACAGAATCATTAGCTTAATGAGCCATGCACTTAAAATTCTGCTTAATATTATACATTCTCGAATATATATGAGGCTAGAAGAAAACATTAGTAATGTTCAGTTTGGATTTAGAAATGGGTTCGGAACACGAGAGGCTCTTTTTTCCATCCAAGTTTTAATACAAAGAGCTAGAGATGTGAACTGCAATGTATACGCATGTTTCATAGATTTCGAGAAGGCGTTTGACAAGGTGCAGCATCACAAATTGCTCCAAATATTGAGGGATACAGGAATAGATGATAAAGACTTACGCCTAATTAAAAATTTGTACTTACAACAGAAAGCAGTCTTACCTGTAGGCAATGAAACCTCTCACAAATTTAGTGTGAAAAGAGGAGTTCGTCAGGGGTGCATTTTGTCGCCGACCTTGTTCAATATGTATTCGGAAATGCTGTTCAGAGAAGCTATCGACGAAATGGAAGAAGGCATACAAATTAATGGTCAAACCATCAACAATTTACGGTATGCGGATGATACGGTTTTGATAGCGGATAGTGCAGAGGGGTTGCAAGCATTAATAAATCGTGTAGAGGAAACCTGTCGACGATACGGCATGAAGTTAAACAGCAAGAAAACCAAAATACTAATAGTAAGCAAAAATGATGGAATACAGCATCGATTTACATCAAATGATGAGACGCTTGAAATAGTACACAAAGTTGCCTATCTAGGATGTAATTTAAACAAGGAATGGGACCACTCGCAGGAAATTAGGTGCCGCGTAGAGAAGGCAAGAGCAGTATTCAATCGTCTCCGGAAAATTTTGTGTAATATGCACCTTAACATTGGTATAAGATCACGATTTCTGAGATGCTATGTGTTTTCGACTCTTCTGTACGGAGTGGAAGCTTGGACCCTAACCGATGCAACATCTAGACGACTCGAGGCCTTCGAACTGTGGTGCTACCGCCGAATGCTCAGGATATCGTACACCTACCATGTCACAAACAACACCGTCTTGCAACGTATGCAAAAAGCCATGGAAATCCTGCCAAACATAAAAGTCAGGAAGATGGCTTATTTAGGGCATGTGTTGAGAAACAGAAAATATCAGCTAATTCAACTTATATTGCAAGGCAAGATTGAAGGTAGTCGATCTCAAGGCCGTCGGCGGACGTCGTGGCTGAAGAACATCAGGCAATGGACAGGAATGACGAGCGCACAATTATTCAGAGCAGCTGTAGATAAAGTCATGTGGACTAATATGATTGCCAACATCCACAGAGGATAGGCACCAACAGAAGAAGAATGTACTGTAACGTAATAAACATTAAAGAACAAAAAAAAATTGAACAGGTTACAACGTACACACATTAGGGTTAAAAAAATTTTTTTTTTTAAATAGTATAAACTCCTTTATTTTCAACTACCGTCAGTTATAAAACATTTTAAATATTTTCAAGAAGCAAACACCTTTCAGACCTTTACAGAGAATTGTTAATTGGCATCTGCATGAAAATTACTGATGTGTATTACTGTCACTCTCTTACCACACTTCTCCGAGTATTCTATCTTTGTTTAATTACAAAATTAACCTGTGAAAAACGAGACATTTAGGATTAAATTTAATCTTCAAAAATTCCTAAAAACTTTGGTCGCGAATTAATTTTTAAACCACTGCTAATTCGATCAACTTATTTTTCTGCTTCTTCCAAACAAGGATTTGGCCGCAGCCTCTTCCGAACTCACTCACTATATCATCTATTTTCATCTTTTCCTAGGTCTACCGGCATACTTTTTCCCTTCTGGAGCATACCAGTGCTCCTGTTTAGGTATCCTGCAATCTGACATCCTTTCCATGCTCTGTCTCCAACTTTGGCAATAATCCTTTATCTTTTTGTTAAAAATGTAAACACCAAATTCTAACCTTATTTCCTCATTTCTTATTCTGCCGAAGCGTCTACACCCCTTAGTCTCCGAAATCTCATCTCTGTTATATGGATTCTCCCCTCTTGACTTTGTATAGTTGACCATGCCTCACTTTCATACAGAATAACTGGAGCTGCCATAACTTTATAGAACTTAAGTTTTGTGAACCCTCTCGCTCTATTTCCCAAAGTTCTGCTTATAGTCCCTTAAATCCTCTGGAATTTGCTCAATTTCTGCTCTGTATAACATTTGGTCAACTAATACAACAAATAAAACATTTAGTATGTATCTAGTGTTGTAGACTTAATAATTAAGTTAATATGTGATTAATTAAAAAATAAACGTGATACAAAATACTTTTAAGACATTTGAAATGAATTAACATTTTTAATAGCAGATAAACGAAAGCAGAAATAAAAGAAAACCGCAGTAAAAAATAGTTGTGTATTAAATGTCTAAGCCGTATACACTAATTAGAGTGTTATTAAACTTATTTCATTTCAGTTATAAACTTATTTAAACGCTCCCTCAATGTGTAGGGACTAAGGGTTATTTAAAATTAAATTTGTCACCACGAGAAAGGGTAATGTAAACTTGAAAAACTGCAATTAAATTAAAGAAACTAATTAAAACTTACAAAGTTTTACACTAAACTACCCATACAAAGAGTTCATTTAAAAAGTTAACTTCCATATTAGGTCTACGTAACTGTACATGTTTAGAAATAAGTTTACGAAGTAATGATTACGTTATGAAAACTTTCATTCATCGTAAAAAATATATTCTTTTAAATCTTTTTAGACTTTATATTAATCCTTGCATTTTAATGAATAATATTCCATTACGTCAATTAATCTTATAAAAATTTTTATAATTTTGTTTTGTTTTACGTCTGACTTTCATGCACATTAAGGTTAATGCAGACAGCAAACGGTAATAAATGAAAATGAGTGATGAGAAAATTTCAACGTAACCGGAAATCGAAACTTGTTCCGTCTTTCTTTATTTATTCCTAATTCTATCAACAGGATAGTGTATAAAAGTATTGCGGTCATACGAAAATTCAATAAGGCGCATTCCAACTGACGTTTTATAACCCTCTGAAGCCAAAGAGGGTTTTGGAGTAACGTATGTTTTCCCCTAAGCATTATGTATACACACCGAAAATTAGAAGTAGGCTACTTCAATCTCTTACAATATTTTTTCAAAAAGATTACTCCAATGGGTTAAATTTAATTTTATTATTTTAAAATTATTAATCTAGTTAATGTTTTCAAAAATTATGATTTTTTTTTGGAAGCAATACCATTGGATATCGTCTTCGTCATGTTAACACTTTCATGTTATTTACTTATAGTCTTTCTTTTTAAACTGATTGTAAATAATCTCAAATGTTCAAAAAAAATTATTAATACTACTTTTATTGTTTAAAATACCTACACACAAGACTCAAAAAGTAATTACCTTTTAAATTTACAAAGGTTGGTTTAATTTCTACAAATTAAACAAACTTGTGAGGGTCATTAAACCAGTATTGACATACCGTTAATATGGAATTTTAGGTAGGCACTAGGTAGCTTTCTTGTTTTATTTATACGGTTTTTAGACTTTTATTTAATTTTAAATTAATAACATTTTGATGTGATAAAAAATTTAATTATACTATAATGAATTTCACTCTAATTTTATACTTATTTAAATAGTTTTATTACTCGGCTAGCTCTAAAAAAATACCATGAAAATAAATTTAATTAGAAGCATCAACTGCTAACAAAATGTTTAGAACTTACCCAGAAGCTTCTTCTGCTTATTTAACCCTCGATAAAAATACAGAAACATCCGTTACAAAATTTTGATTTACCAAATCTTTTTAAGACCTATCTGGAGGTATGGTGTCCAGCTCTTTCAAGCAGACAGAGAGTAACATAAAGTCGATCCAGGTCTTTTAGTCAAAGTTAGTAAGACTTGCTTCTAGCGCTTACTTTTATTAAGCAATAATTAAACTCTTCACAACTATTTGAAAATTCCGACCATAAAGTAGTAGCTAACCAAATCCTTCTACAGTAAATTTTGTGAATGACTAAACTATCTCAACCAATTAGCCTTGAACTAGCTGCAGGGAACTTCCCGACAGTACGACGCCTAAAACGGAAATGGAGCTGCAGAAGCCCCTGTTCTGAATAACGGACAATACCCACAGCTAAACGGAAAATACACCACACGTTACCTCTTTTTCTGAAAATAAAATCCCCACCACCCATTAAAATGTTAATTAAGATTCTGTTTAGAACTATAATGGCTGTATGTTATTCAGGCCTTGAGGTTCTCCAGCTCCATTTTCGTTTTAAACGACGTACAAGTTCCTTGTTGCTAGGTCACTGGTAGTTTTATATCAGATTGCCATTTTCCATACAAAATGTACTGAAATTTAGTTTTGTTTTTAATTTTCCTGCCTTCATATGAAAAGTTTACAACATATGTAGGTTTATACAGCATATTTCTGTGGGATGTTCAGTTCAGCTAAAACCTTTCACTTTCTTTGAAACCACATTAAACCATTTAAAAATTTATTTAAAAGCTAATTTTTAAACTGTTGACTAGACAAAAAAAGAAACAGTTAGGAAAAATTGTTACATAAAAAGTATTTTTCTTAGACGTGATTTAATATTACTATGTAATAAAATGTAATATAAAAATCGGAAAATATGCCTAAATAATAATAGAAAGCTTACCTTCGTGACCCAGTGGTTAGTGTGCTAAGCTGCAAACCAAAGTTCCCGTGTCTGATTTCCGGCCAGGGTCTGGAAAATTATTATAAATATATTCATACCTCTTTAATACTTTTGTTCAATTAATTAATTAATTACTCACTTAATTTAATTAATTTGTTCAAACGTTCTTTAACAAATTCTAATGGTGATAATGTTGATTCGACTTCCAATAAACAAAAACAAAAATAGCAATAATAAATGATAATAATATAAAATTAACGAGAGAGCTAATTCTTTCGATATTAAAATATATATTATAATATTGTTAACATGAAAATATAATTTCTGTAACTATTTTTAATATGTGGTTGTAAATTAAATAGGTAATACAAATATTATTTAAGTCCCCGGAGCAAAAATTTCATCTATCACCATACTGCTGTTAATACTTTATAATTAATGTACAAAAAATAATAATAAATATAAATTAAAAATTTTTACGGTATTTGGGAAAAATAATACAGTGGAACACACATTAGGGTTGTGTATTGTAGAATAGATACGACGTATAATAAGTAAAATTTACAACTTAACAGATTTTTATCACTTATGCACAATTCCAAACTCCATTAAAATACACGTATGAAAATCAGTAATATTATATTTGAAAGCAAAATAGAAATTCAATCTTCAAAATGGCGGATAGTAATCTTGTAGAGGAAGAAGATAGTTACGGTATTGAAGGAAAGTAAAGGCCTACAATTTAATGCATCAGTAGCAAAAGCGCTTTGGAATACGATGAAATAGGTTTACATTCGAACACATAAATAGGATATATGAGTCTTTAGAAACGTAAGTAAATTTATGTCGGAATTTGATATACTAGTTAATAGAACATTTTAAAATATGTATTATTATTATTAAATTATAGTAACTTAAGTCAAACTAGCTTACCATTAAGGGTAACATAACCTAAATGGTTGTAGTTCATAACATATAAACGATTTAAGCTTAAATTAAGCATTACTTAAACCATCAATCACTTAATCTGTTAGTTGTTTAAACAAGATCACGCTTTCAATCGACGAAAGTGTCTCTTTGAAGATGACGGATGGATTTATAGACGTAATTGATGTCGCATAATCGATGACGAGTGTTTGCCGCGTGAATAAATAACGTATTACATGAATACATTCTGTTATCAGATCTTATCTATAGGTGTGTGTATAGCTATTCATATTCAAGCGAATCGATTGAAATATTAGCAAACATGCATTAAGTAACTTACTCAAAAATATAGCAATTTATCCTTAAACACGTTTTTCAGGGTTTATTCAAAATTACTTCATGTATTTTAAAGAACATAATGCCAGTTTCTTTAAATTTCTTCCTAGTGCAAAAGAAAATTTTAAAAAATCAGTAAATGGTCAGTGGAGTTTAAACGAATTGGGAAATTTAATTTCAGTTAAATGAAGTTATGTTATTTCACTGTAACCGATTGACAGTTTCCCGACTGTATCAATAAAACCAATCAAGTTCGGGTTGAAATTTTTGTTAACTCTTCCTGTTAATTGTGAAGTAAACCCCCTTAAACCATTTTTGTAAGGAAAAGTTATGGAGTACACGGTTCCTCCTTTTGGTAGGATACAGTTAAGAAACCATTTTGTAAGAGCAGCACAATCCAAAAAAGTTGGGAAAATCCACCATCCAATGCTTCTAGACTACCTAAAATAATAAGACCAAAATTGTCAAAAATCATCTGGGACAAAAACATAGCTCAGACGGAATAAGCACAAGTACTAATACTGCGAGGGTGAGAAATAAGCCGGTTCAGAGAAAAAAATAAGTTGACTAATATTAAATACTAATACTAAATATCTAAAATGAAAATAAAATTGGAGATTGATAACTACAGTTTTCTTAAGAAAAATAAAAACTTCATATGGATTTTTTAGATATTCACGCACCGAAATCCAGAATACTTAAGAATCCAGAATACTTCAATTAATCCAGAATACTTAAGTTAAAATCATAACCAAAACATCTACATACATTACCGGTAAGTAAAACGAAATTTAAGATTTTAAATTTAAAACCTCAATACTTCTTATTAAACAATAAAATTAAATTACTTGAAATTTATAACCGGGGACCAAAGTTTAAACCCTTCACTAAAATACAACAGGGCATTAAACTTTAAACAAAATTAACAACTTAAGTAAATAAAATGCTGTCTAATAGATTTTAATCAGCACATTTTCAAAAGAAAATTTTCCAGAACTGTTTCGATGACTACACAAGGTGACGTGACGAAAATTACAATTATAAATCAAAATAGTTTCTACAGGTGTTTGCAAAGCTATAAAACTTATTACAATTTTAAATATGTTATATAAGAATTAGGCCAGAACACCTGACTGAAAAGAAATAATTTCTCTCAGTACTGCGTGTCCTCCTCCTTTAAAAATTCTTACCCCAAAAAATTAAGAAAAATACTGGAGCTACAATTTTGATGTGACATTTTAGGAGTTTTAACTCCACTGAATCTAACGTGGTTTGGTGATTACGGCAGAAAACTTCAAAGATAATGTTTTTGAGCAAAATTTTCACGTCCAAATGAATCTTATTTTCGAAAACGGCGGCTTAAATTTTAATATTGTTGGAGACAACTATTTCTAAAACTAACAGTTTTCATTAATTCGGTAATTAACTTTTTTTTCTATTACAAAAAATTTCTTGATCACCAATCCAAACATGGAAAGTCAATTGAGAAGAAAATCACTTCACACCAATCATAGGTGTTCTAAGAGCCAAGTACAATATCTACCAATAAGATCCTGTAAATTCTCCTTCTGTTTGATTATGTGTTGCCCTATTAAAAAGTACCAAGCACTTTACACTGATTGGTTTTCGCGGTCAACATTTCTTCTTCTTTAATTCAGGGATTTAACAAGACCAATAAAATTGCCAACAAAATACCAAACCAAAAAAGATTATTAAAACATTTAATGTTTTAATAATCTTTTTTTACATTCGAAATCTATTCACATTTACTATGTCTTGTATTATTGGGCTTCATATCATTATTTTGTTCATAACTACTTTTTGAAAAAATATATACCTTAAAGCATTTTGTACTCAAGTAAATTTACGAAACATTTTTTTTTGTTTACAGGAAGAATCGCAAATTGACGAACTTCGTTCATAATACGTAAGTATTTGGTACATTTAAGGTCTTTTTATATTGCAATGAACGGAAAACTGAATTTGGTTCACGATTTCCTTTACTTTGTAAAACGTACTAAGAATTGTAGATAATTTTAAGTAAATTTTTTATGAGAAGTGCAAGATTCTTCATGCAAATTTTTCGTAAATTCAAAGAATATAATATAATCATACTTACCTAGATAAAAAAATCAAATATAGATAAAAATACTATGTAAAATTTACCTATTTAAATATAATTCAGCTAGTCAGTTCAATTTAACTAATTTATTTTTGAGATTTGTCGACGTTACCTCAAAAATCTCATTAACCTACTTCAGAATTGCTGTGCCTCAGTTCGACATAAACCATAATTTTGTTAGTATATCATCCGATATACCGAGAAATGCCCATAACAGACAGGTGGAGTGTCAATTTATTTACACTCAATCTGTACGTTGCAGGGCTAAAATAAATAGTTCTGTTTCTTATCACATGGTCAGCCAATTAGATAACTGAATCATTTAAGAACAGAAAAGGTAGAGGTGCAAAAGACACTAATCAGAGTTATCTCCTCTGAAAGTAATGAATTTCATTATACAGCCAGACCCTGTGGTGAATGAAGTTAAGGTGTCATTTGCAGAGTGGAAAATATGTGCTTTTCAGAGGGCTCGGCACGCTGATAAGCGTAATTTTTTACAAATGATATGAAACCGTGAGTACAAGTCGACAAAACAAATAAAAAACAATATTAGTGGGAAAATAATTATAATTTTAACGGAAAAGGAGTAACGTTTTCCGTTGTAAAATACGAGTCCAACCTTTCCGGTTCGCCATCAATTTTAAACATAACCTTTAAAAATACAAATTAAGAATTACTAGATTGAATTGAAAATAATTTACGTATTTAAAAATACCGGTAAATTACGGGATCATAAAAAAATTCGATTACAAAAACGGATAGATTCCAAAAATGACAACCGATTTTAAAATATTTAAATCTTTGAATTAAATTATGACACAATAAAAAGTTTATAGAAATTGCAGTTATTTTTTATAACTGCAGAATGTTATGGTTTGATTTACATTTATTAAGGGTAGAATATATTAATATAAATGTTATGACCAAGTATAACATTGTTTATTGAACTAATTTATATTGAGTACGTAAATTGGAACAATAAACCACGTCTAACAGTTTGTATTTTGTAGCCAGATTGTAAATTACTCACTATGATTAGAAGCACCTACTATATTAAAGTTAAACTGATATTAATTTACGGTACCCAAAACTAATACAGTTTAATTAGTTTTGGTAAATAACTAAGTTACTTTAGTAGGCTTAAATTTCAATTTCCTCATATTAGAGAAATTTAGCACAACTTATTTCGTATTTCTATTATAAATAAATCGTTATTACTGTAAAGACATAAAATGTACTTCAGGAAAGTTCACAGAAAACTAAGACATTCCACAGTGTGATAAATATTTTGTATTTCTATATGAAAGTATTAATTTATTAATAAATTTAAACTATTATTATTTTAAATAATTATTTTATATTTTCCCTATACTATTAATCCACCAGGTTGGTCTAGTGTTACTAAAGCCGTCATATGACTAGACTGTTCAAAAATTTATTTTCATACTGTTCAACTGTTATACAGATTTGAATACTAGGCAGTGGTTATCGGTGTGTTTTGATGGTTTGAGTTCAATTAACTATACTTTTTCAGAAATTGTCAGTCTAAGTCTGCGCGAGACTGCACGTCATACACATCATCCTCATCTTATTGAGTCATAGGATTGCTTATAGTAAATTGAACAGTTTGCAACGTACACAAATTAGGGAAAATAAATGTATTTTATTAAACTATGATATAGGAGGCTACTCCAGTCCAATTAGTAAGCTGGTTAAAAGTCACATTGCATTTTTTTTATACCAGCTGGGCGAGTGATTGTTTATAATGGTTAGCTGACAACTACATACACACGAAAACAGATTTTAGAGACGTTTATCTCTAAAATCCGTTTTAAAACTTACAACTACTCATGTCAATATTTAACATAAAACAGCGATAATACCCGATAGTTTTTTTAAATAAAACATTTCCGGGAAAGATTTTCGGCTAGAATCTGGAAAACTCTTACTCGTTCAAACCCACAGTCCCTTAACGTTTTGTTATCAGTCGCTAATAACAAAGCTGAGACCATAAACTAAACAAAAAGTTCTCAATAATAAATAAAAGCCAAAATTTATAACAATTAATAAAGTCTTATAAATTAATAAAAGCTAATAAATTTTTTATGATAACGTTTTAATTAACTAAATGTAGGTAATTAACTGTATTTAGAATGTATATAACGTTAACTGTATATATAAGACTATGCTTCATTTAACTAGTAAAGTTGAGGATTGCATTCTGCGGTGATCGGTGAAGGAATGACGGAAATGACTTAAGGGAGAGCAGTATTCAGTAGTAAGACTCCGAAGAGTAATTTTTTTATGTACAAGTTTTCTCTACTCCATCTTATAAAATGGGGATTTTTTCGAAAATAATTTTTTTTAACTCATGAAATTTTTTAAGAAATACAATATTTAAAATATAATTTTTTACCACCTCTTAAGTATCTAATGATTTTTAAGTTTATCTGTTATAGATTTCAGTACTGAAGCTGAAGTAGTTTTTAAGATAATGAGTCTTAATTTTTTGTAATTTAACAACTGGCATGTTATTGTTTTTTCGGTCATCAGCGGAAAGGCTGGTTTGAACCTCTAGAGATTTTACTAAGTAGAACGAGGAGTGAGGTGGTTTACCATGCCTTCCTCACTGAGTTGTAAAGTACGCTTATCAGCATACCAAGCCCTCCAAAAAGCACACATTTTCTACCTTGCAAATGGCACCTTCACTTCATTCACCACAACGTCTGGCTGTGTAATGAAATTCATTACTTTCAGACAAGATAACTTTGATTAGCGTCTTTTATACCTCTTCTGTTCTTAAATGATTCAGTCTTTTAATTAGCTGCCAATGTAATAACAAGCATTAGGCCTACTACTAGCCCTGGAACTAACAGATTGAGTGCACATAATTTAACACTTATTCTTTATGGGCAGAAGTAGAATGTAGGACTGTTCAACTCCTTTTAATCAGTAAATTATGGGTTGGTATAATCAACTCATCACGAAATTCGTGATTTATTCGGGTAAACGGTGTGAAACTAAGTAAGCCTAGCCTATATCTCGTTAGCATCTAGTTATCAAGAATTTTTTTAATAGAGTCCAAATAATTAAGCAAATAATAAAGCTGTACCACAGAGATAAAGGGTGGTAACTCTAATTTTGGTGAAATTGAGTTAAACCTACCTTTATAAGCAGAAAGAAATACTCTAAAGGTATATATATATATATTATTAACTCCTTCCTGCCTAACTTGCCATTTTAAATTAACGTATTAAATTTTATTTTGTAGTTTACTTACAAGATTTTTTGTAAAATCACTATTGAATGTGTTTTACTAATAGTCCACAAATTTCGCTTGAGTTTTTGTTGTATTTGGTAATTTATTCATCTATTACTAAACAATAGGTCTACTGTGTAAATTTTGAATTTTTTCAAAAGTAAGTATAAATGTCACTTCTTTATAACAGAAAGCCCTACTACTAGGTATTTCACAAAAGTTCTTTTTCATAAAATCATCTTACATCAGAGTTAACACTAATGTAAAACGTAAAAAAGTGATAAAACAAAGAAAGCAGTAAAGGTTCAGTAAAGTTCTGCTTAGGTGGGAAGCCAGGCTCTCCGAAAAGCACCCACTTTCAACCCTGCAAATGACACCTTCACTTGATTCACTATAGAGTCTGGCTGTACAGTGAAATTCATTACTCTCAGAGAAGACAACTCTATACTAATGTATTTTACACCTCTATCTCTTCTGTTCTTAAATAGTTCAGTTATATGATTGGCTGAATATGTGATAAGAATCAGAACTATTTTTTGTAGCCCTGGAACCAACAAAAATTAATTTAACACTCCACTGGCCTGACAAAGTTATGAAATAGTAAATCTGTAAATAAAAATAATTTCTGAAGAAATTTAATATAAATTTTAATTTTCTAATACCTACAGAAATTTTGTTATAATAAAGTAAACAAAATATTTAAACTTTTTTGTTATCCTCATAAATCAACAGAATGGAGTTTTTGAAACAACAAAAGAATATGGTTCCACCACTAAATACCGGAGACGGAAACTGGGAGAGAACTCCAGTAGAAAAGGCTGATATATTTGCTAGGCATCTTGTAGAAGTCTTCAAGCCGAACGAACTTCATGATCAAAATTTTACTGACGAAATTACGGAATATCTAGAGGCGCCCTTCCAGATGTCTCCGCCCATCAAACCATTCAGCCCTGCAGAAATTGAGAGGACTATCAAAAATAATCTTAACCGGAAGAAAGCACCAGGATTCGACTAAATAACAGGCGAAATCTTGTAATCACTTCTTGCCTCCAGGTAAAAACCTATCCCCTTTGGCAAGTTTGGCGAAGGATCAAGAAATAAAACTATTTAGAACGTTGTGGTGGCATATAAATAAAATACAAGAAATCCAGAAAATAACAAAGTATTTAATAAATGATTACCAAATTAATATCAATAACAATAAGAATATTTAGTACCTTAAAAAAAATTAAGCATTCAATAAACCCTTAAAAGGAAATATAGAATAGGTCTAAAGAAAAACTTGAATTGTATATGCAAATGTATAAACTTTTAAATAATTTACAGTTAATTTTGGATCCAAATTTAAATAAAGAAAAATAATTTTAACTAACGTTAGTAAAAATAGAAATTAAGTTTCATAATCTTTAAATTTTAAGAAGCTGCATAATGTTGCATTGAAAAGTTACATCATAATAAATACAATTTTGATCATTTAAAATAATTAAATAGAGTTATCACAAATTAGTTCTATTCCTGGGTAAAAAATTATTTGTTTATTTCTTTTACCAAAAGACTGATCAAATAGACATAATGCAATTTACAAAAATAATAAAGGTAGTATAATTTATTAATGTACCAACTTTAAGAGAATTACATTACATATTTAAAGAAAATAAAAAAAAAGTTTTCCAGAAGGTTAGATTTAAATATACTCATGTTTTAAGAAAATTTTTTTTTTTTTTTTTTTTTTTTTTTTTTTTCAAACACTGCTTAATCTACAATCTGTTCGCAAGGAACAATGAATAGATGAGTGGTAGAGTCTATTAACTGGCTTGTTGAAGAAGAACTCATTAGTTCTTCTCCATTTTACAAAATAAAATATATAATCACTTTAAAAAAAAAAAAAAGTCTTTTTTTTTTTTTTTTTTTTTTTTTTTTTTTACAATGAATATAGTTACGTTGGTTGTGTTTTAAAACAAGTCTGTCGTGTGAAGTCTTTGTAAACGTCGAATTTCTTCACTGTTGTCGAGGAGGTTCACCGCTAAATAATTTGTGTGGCTATTAAGTCTTGTATGATACCTCGAAGAAAATCTTGAGATTTCATCCGTGATGGTTGGTATGTTCAAGTCTCGTTGAATGATCCTGTTGGTGACATACCACGGAGAGTCTGTGATAGTCCGGAGAAATTTCGTTTGAAAACGTTGAATTATGGCAACGCTTGACTTTGTCGCCGTTCCCCAAAGTTGAATCCCGTAAGTCCAAATTGGTTTCAGAATAGTCTTGTAAATTGTTAGTTTGTTCGTTAACGATAATTTAGAATTTTTGTGTAACATCCAATAAAGTTTATAAAATTTGTAATTTAGTTGTTTCCTCTTATTCCAGATGTGTGTTTTCCAAGTTAGTCGACGATCTAGATGCATTCCGAGGTATCTTGCTGTATCTGATTGTGGTAGTGTTTTATTGTTTAGTTTAACAGGTGGACACGTGTCTTTTTTTAGTGTGAATGTCACTTGAACACTTTTCTCTTCGTTAGACTTTATCCGCCACTTTTTTTGCCAGCTCTCTATGTTGTGTAGATGTTCTTGCAGATATTTTGAAGTAGTATGTGGTTTGCTATGTACAGCTTGGATTGCAACATCGTCAGCAAAAGCTGCTAATGTGGTGTTTTCCGAAACAGGCATGTCAGAAGTATATATACAATACAGGAAAGGTGACAACACACTACCTTGAGGAACTCCCGCATGGATAGGAAATAATTGTGATGAGTCTGCTTGTAATTTAACCTTGAAATACCTGTCTTCTAAAAAGGATTTAAATAAATTGAAAATTTGATGAGGTAGGTGCTTTTTGAGCTTGAAAAGCAGACCAAGGTGCCAAACCTTGTCATAAGCTTGACAGACATCAATAAAGACTACTGAGCAAAATTTTAAGAAAATTTAAATTCACTTTCAGATAATTTCAAAAGTATCAATGAATATAGGTTCACACAAGTTAAAACTAAATTAAACGGGCAGAAAATTATTTTCCAAAATCTTCATCACAAACGAGAATAAATAATCATAAATAAAATAATATCATCTACATACCAGCACGGTGAGATCAATAAAATAGACCACTTAACCTTATATGCTTATTACTTTGGGTTTTAGTAATCTTGCATAATTATAAGGAAACTATATTTTCACAGCATGATGTAAACCAGTGTTGATACAGGAAAAATTTAGTATGTTGAAGGATACATAAAGGCACATTTTCTCTTATTATCGCAAATTACATATTGTATCGGTGTAGTTGAAATGTTTTACTGATCCAAAGTCATGTTAGATGTATTTTATTACATTATACTAGAAGTGGCACTGGAACTAGGAATAAAGTAGTACTGGAACTAGGACCCTACAATAAAAAAATCCAAAATAGTCTTAAAACCAATAACATAATGAAATAATTACAAAATAAAATTAACAACAATGAAACAATACAATACAAAATTTAGTTAAAAAAATAATATTCAATAGTAATACAAATGTATCATTAGTGAATGTTCAGAACTCAGATTAACAATTCATATTAGTTAAAATTAATTAATAAGCAAGTTCGTTAGTTACAGCCGAAATGCTTAAATCAAAAGTTTAATGTTACAAAATATTATTTTCTTTAAATTTTGAAAACAATTCAATACGAATTCGTGGCAATAAAATAAAAATATCACAAAAAACAAATAAGGAAAGTAATGTTTAAAATAAGTACGTTACTTGCCACGCCCAATTTGATTTTTAAAGAAATTAACTCAGCTATATTGAGCTCATTGCATTCACTACAACAAAATAAAGTTAATAGCAGATCTTACCATAGAATGGGCGAAGAAAACATCAGATCAAACCATATTTAAAAATAAATTATCCGGCAAAAACTAATAAAATAATTACGGATAAAAATAAAAGAACAGCAATGGCCGCCACATTTTACAAGACAGAGAACGGTACAGTGAACGAAACAGTTGAGCACCGACAACCGGCTCCCCCACCAAACCGAACTAGTACCGATACACAAAACGTAGTGCATTGAACTAACACAAGATGGCAGATGCTTACAGCGCAGTAGATGAACTACAGAAAGAAGACAACTATGTAACATTGCTTACAAATGTTACAATCTTGAAACAACTGCCTAAAAAAGCGTTCTTGTTACTTACAGCGATATTTAATGATATTATATGCATCGGATGCTTTCCTGCTCAATGGAAATATGCCCAGGTGATTATGATCCTTAAACCAGGCAAGGATCCTTTACGACCGAGCTCCTATAGACCAATCAGCCTGCTTCCAATTACCTCTAAAGTATTTGAGAAAATGTTGTTAAATCGTTTAAAACCTTTTATAGAAGAGTATAAACTGATTCCAGATCATCAATTCGGGTTTCGTGAACAACACTCGGCTGTAGAACAAGTCCACAGACTAGTCAAACTTATTCAGAAGAGCTTAGAATTGAAGAAGTTTACTTCAGCTGTGTTCTTGGATATTCAACAGGCGTTCGATAAAGTTTGGCATCTAGGTCTGTTATACAAAATTAAAATGAAATTAGAATATCCTTACTTCTTGATTTTTAAAAACTATCTTTTAAATCGTTTCTTCCAAGTTAAATATGATAATGTCTTTTCCAATTTCTACTTATTAAATTCCGGCGTTCCTCAAGGCAGCATTTTGAGCCCATTCTTATATACGCTTTATACAGCCGACCTTCCAGAACATGAATCTGTAATGACGGCAACGTTCGCAGATGACACAGCGATTTTGGCGGCGGATGCTTCTCCGACATGTGCCTCGGAGAAGTTACAAACCCATCTTGACAACATTCACGAATGGTGTAAGAAATGGAGAGTGAAGATTAATGAGGATAAGTCAACGCACGTAACATTTACATTAAAGAAACCAACATGTCCAGTGGTCAGCTTGAACGGTACTGTAATCCCACAGAAGGATGAAGTTAAATATCTGGGTTTACATCTAGATCGAAGACTCACGTGGAGAAGTCATATATGGGCGAAACGAAAGCAACTTGGGCTGAAGTTACGTCAATTATTCTGGCTCTTAGGCAGTAGGTCTCAACTCTCCCTTGAAAATAAAGTACTCGTATACAAAGTAATACTCAAACCAATTTGGACGTATGGGTTAGAGCTATGGGGTACAGCTAGTTCATCAAATATAGAAATACTGCAGCGCTTTCAATCAAAATGCCTGAGACTGATCACTGCAGCCCCATGGTACGTAACAAATGAAATACTACACAATGACCTAAACCTGCCCTTCATAAAAGAAGAAATTAAACAACATAGCAAAAAACATTTACAAAAACTAGAAGACCATCAGAATCCATTAGCGATTAGCCTCCTTGACAACAGCGAAGATACTTACAGACTGAAACGCTTTAAACCATTGGACTTACCTCTACGATTTTGTTAGTCATTTAAATGTTTTTTCATCTTTTCTACTTCAATTCCTAATCATCAGCATCTCAAAATTGGCGTCGTTTTCATCTCTACCATCGTCATTGTCATCTCTAACTTCAACACTTTGTGTTTCGGGATGTTGATTTACGGTTCATCAAGTTTGATTTTGTATAGATATTTTTTTTTCTTCACAGTTCGGTCTTTTTCAAACACACAACTGAGTGTCGTTTGTGTTTTAATTCTAAGGACATTACTCAGATTTTCTCATATTTGCTTAAAGTTGTTGTATTTATTAACTGATTGCAAAAGAAAAACTATACTGTTAAAAAAACCCCTTTACTTCACAGGTACTGAAATATTCTAAAGGTTCCGTAGAAAGTTCGATTTTTAAGACGAATGTCTAGGATTCATTTATACAAAACCTCTTAAAATCCGTTAAAAATTCACTTTAAATCCAAGATTTTTTTGTTGAAAATTTATTTGGTGAAATACAAGTAGTGAGTGTAAAAAATGTGTCTGCGTTAAAAGTAACAGCTGGCGGTGTCGTAACAGGCGTGAATCATCCTTTTAGATGTGAGCAGCCCCCTCTTAACAGCAAACCCCAACGTCTGTGCCCCTTCTTGTAGTAGACTTCGTACCAGGGTAACCATAGCAGACCGTAGCACACCAGGGCCTAATACCAGTTTCTCTCCGAATAAGACAAACATTTATACTGCCACCAAATCTACTTTCATACATTTGGGAGACATTTTATGTCAGATTATTTCACTGAAATTCACATAATAAAGAAGAATAAGTTTAGTTTCTGTTTTATATTTTTCTTCAAAAAGAAAACTGTAAGTGAAATAAAATTACTTTAAGATAAATTTACACGTTTAAACATAATGGTGTTAATAATATTACTTCTCTTATTACGTAAATCCTTTATAGAATTCAGTGTTTATTGTAGTGAAGAAGATAACAGAAACCAAACTAAATATTCAGCTCCTAATTAGAAAAAAAAATCTGGAGTGAAACACTCACACGACTTTCTCTTGCCAATGTAAATAATTAAAATCATAAACTTTTATGTTTAATCATTAGTATACAATGAAATATGAAAAACATTATCTAAATTTCTTTTATTAAACATTATTTCCTATGTTGGCTTGTACTAAATAATGGAATGAACAGCCAAATAAAAATTATGTATTACAGTGCTACTCTGGGGTGAGTATTATTCATAATTTTTGTTTTGTTGTTCAAAATAAAAATCAATCTACGTTCCACTTGAACATACGGAAAATCACTAATTGACACTAAACTAAACTCTATCGAAAAAAATTGTTTAAAACAAACGTTGCAGGTTTTTAATTTCTATAATTTTGATTATTACACTTAAGTACAATATGCTATTTCTGAGATATTTTGTTCACACACAGACCTAAAAACATATTTTTTGGGTTCAGGAGGCCTGAAAACGTGTATTTCGAGTGAAAACTCGATTTCGAAAAATCGATATGAAAACAATAATTTTTTTCCCTTTAAAGGTATTCACATAAACCAAAATAAGGTAAAAATAAAGAGGGCCGAATTCAGAAGGTAACAGTAAAAAACAAATTTAATGTGCTAATTTGCATTCATTTTATAAACATCTGAAAAATCACTTGTTTGACGACATTTTTTTACAGTGTAGACTACTTATTTCTTTCTAAATAATATTTAATTAAAATGAAAAAGAGAAACAACTCAATATAAATGAACACTCAAAACGTCGAAGCGTATGCTAAGAAAACTGTGTGCTTTTGTGTGTAAATATTAAAAGATGACTTTTTGCAGTAAGCTTGCAGTAGTAGGTATGTGAAATTAAAATAATTTATGAAATTATTATCAGGAGTTATGGAGCCCTATTAAATTTTAAATTCTTGACATGTCCTATACTTTCTCGGCAGTCTCCTGGATGCAAATACCAAAACAAAAGTAATATCCTAATATTACTTTCAGTATATAAGTTCTCTGACAATGCCTTGGCTCCACCAGCCAGCAGATCAGTCGATGAAGCTTTTTTAGTAAAATTAAATAGAATTTATTACTTAATGGAAGATACTGAAATTAAATTGCTTGCGTAGAATTGTTATTTGTTGTTAATATCCTGCTGTTGTGGCATTTTACAACGTAGTACATACCAAATATTTGAAATTATCGGTACCCCTGATTTCTAAATTTTCTTGAAATTCTAAATTTCCTGGAGATTGCTCTACGATTGCTAGCTATTCTATTGATCTCCCAGTCTGTTTTCTAGTACTTGTCTTTCAGTTTTCCTAACACATAGAGCTGAGGTCCTCCTAACACATAAAGCTAAGGCAAAAACTTGGTCGTCGGAGAAATACAAGGTGTGCAGATTTTTCATAACTGGTACTTACAATCTTTGGTATTACAGTTTTCAGCTATTTTCGCTATTCTATTATAAAGATTTTAAACATTCTCAGTGAGGTTGGGCACCCTTGTAATAATATTTTAGATGTTTTACACTTGGAAATTATTTCTCCGATTTTTATGTATTCTTGTTGCCTTTGCATAATTATATTTTGTAAAAATTGTTTACATTGTAAACATGAATAATATTAAATAAAATTTACGACTATCTCCGTTTCTCAGTAGTTAGCGTATATTTCTGCAAAGCAGAATATCCCGGCTAGAGCCTAAAAAACTGTTACATGTTGAAATCCACCGTCCTTAAGGTGGGTCGGAAGATCTACACCTGCAATGTTAAAGTAGATATATTTAACGTTCCTTTTTAAAGTTCTGGTTGCAGATAGGACTTTGCAGTTCTTTTTATTTGTAAGAGAAGCACACTTTTCTTTACAATTCGATGGAAGTTTAATCACTTCCATTACTTTTCTAGTTAGATATTTTCAAAATATTTTTAAGTTCTCCAATCTGTTTGATGAACATTTTTGAGAATAATTCTAAAAGTATAAAAAAGTTATAAACTGTTCCATCCACTCTGTAGAGCTCTACAATAAGTGCATGTCTACAAAGTTTTATCTCTATCCCTCATCAAAACTACAAAAAGAAACATTTAATCTAAAAATAAGCCATTTTCGGTAAAATTACCTCAAAGAATACAGTAATGGCTTTTGTTGAATGGTTCTAACAGTAGTTTTACTCACACTTCGTTACATTTACAATTACAATTGCTTACATTACAATTACTGTATTAGTTTTTAAAAATTCCTAGCCTTATTACACTTGTTCCTAACCTAAGGAAAAAAATTTCTTACTGAAACCCTTTTTTTGTACAAAAAAGCAAGAAAAACAGTTATAAAATATCCATATAATGTAGATTTCAGTCGATATAGTTACATGAAAAACAATTTATTACAAATTTTCTATCATTTAGATTCTTATGAATTATACATAATTTTTAAATTAAAAATTTTAAGTAATATAATATTTTTTTCCTCAATAAGTTATTTTTCCCCAAAAAATGCCATTTATACTCTCCTTAAACAAAAATAACAACTATACTTAAAGAACTGGAGACTACAGATGAAGGCGGAGCATAGTGACCTAGATCACAGCACAGAGCCAATTGACTTTCGTTAATCGTATCTTGCGTTGTCACGTTGTGGTCCCGCTATGTATGACAGCCTAACAAAAAGTCAGCTGGAGTTTGGTGGAACAGAGTGTGACTTTGCGAAGGGGCAACCGCACATCCGATCTTGGCTGTTATTGGCTAGATCTCATCTGCAGTCTTTAGTTCATTGGTGTGTAATGAATTAGTTATTGATGCGACTTTAAAAATGAACTAAAAAAAAATTTAAGAAGTTTATTGCGTCCATATGCCCAAACCAAAAATTAATCAAAATCCATTTTATTTAATCATCAAAAAAATCGATCTATGAACCGATGGACTGCCATCCAAAAATTCGTTATTATGAAATCTGAAAGTCATGAATTATTTTGAAACAAAAAATGTTTAAATACTTCCTCAATCAGTACGAAAATTAAAAATTATATCAATTACAGTAATTGGGTTAATTTATCATTTCTAATTTACTGTACAGTATTTTCCGGTATAAATCTATTTGTAAACTACGCTGTGTATTACAGAATTATCGTTGGCGTTCGTTCGTGTAATAATGGTGTTCATTTTTCTTTTACATTTTCGCCGTTTCGTAGCTCTACATTATTTCATTTGTTCTTTCCTGATAACAACAATAAAGTGTAATCGGCTATGTCAGTACCAACGATGTGTGTAATTTTTCTTTATTTCACACAAACGAAAGAAATCTAACGGAAGACTAAATTATTGATGGCAATTTAGATAAAATAAAGGAAAAACTATTTGTCTGTCAACTCTCTAATTATCACGAATATTTCATTTTATAACTCTTATTGCACCAGTGCTTCATCCTGCCTACTCATTACCAATTGAGAAACCAAATAAAATTTTAACAAACTGTTAATTTTTTACAAATTTCAGAAGAGTAGAATATATATTTGCAATGATTCTGTTGGTTTTGAATTACAATTGACTCTTAACTAGGATAATCTGATTCTAAATTTAAAAGTAAATTTTTAATAATGTCTGTCCCAATACATATCTGATAAGAAGTTCTCAGCTGTTACTTACAATAAACAAAACAAATTACTAGAACAGTTTTTATTGTTGTTAAGTTGAATGACTAAAGAAATTTCTTTTCTATTTAATGACCTTCGTTTTAAAGTTCAAGAGTTTAACTTCATCATTTGGAACTAACTTCACCAAAACACATTTCAAATTTTTTTCAAAAAACACAAAAATAAATGTACATTTTCATAAACCATCGTCTTCACCAACACTGACTTCACAATCATCTACTATTTCGTTATTTTCTTCGTGCAGGATCCATTTCAGACCACGTGAGGTACCTTAGACGTTTCTGGAAGCTCTTTTTGCAGTCCTGATTCACAGCATTCGTTCACTGGCTTTTCTCTTTTCTTCTGTCCACCTGGTGTTGTGTATTTTTTTTGTGTATTATACTCATTCTCACTAACGTGCGTGATAGGGGGCTAGTTTTTAAACAATAAAAAGAATTTTTACTAATTTTTTTACTAATACTGTTTTTTTGTACTAAACTTAATTCTCTTTTATTTTGAATTTTTTCATTTTTTCTGGCATTTTTCCATCACTCATTTTCATATAATATCATCATTCTCCACCGACTGCGTTAGCAGAAATTGCAAAACACGCAGACGTAAAACCAAAAAAATTAAAACAAAATAATTTTATTGTGAATTAAAGTTAAAATTAATTACATTGTAACGTGGATGTTGTGGTCTTTAATGTCTTTTTTATTTTTGTGTCAAAAGTTAAATTTAGGGAATTTGTACGTGTGGTATTTTTACTATTGTTACATATTATGGCTGAATCTGTAGTGAAGCACATAAAAAGAAAACCTTTGAAAAGTGGTGAAAAACTGGTAATAAAATATAATTTTTGTATCGTTAAAGAATGAAACTCCGAACAATGATGACAATGACATAGACGTCAGAACTAATGAAACTATCTTGAAAAGTGGTATTTAAATTTTAAAACGTTTTAATTTTTTGCTTTTACGGCCTCATTGTACCACTTGAATGAAATTTATACATCCTTCTTGGTTTGTTTTAAGATTCTTAGGTTTTTTTAAGTAATTCCTAATATTTTTGGGATCTGATCAGTCTGATTTTATCTGTACAAATCATTGACGACGGAGCTCGAGTTTTTTTGACAAAATTGTGTATTTACCTTTAACCCTTTATAGGTCTTTGGTAAGTATAATTACCACTGGCAATAAGGTCGATTTCATGTAAGAATAACCTATGCAGTAGAACCGTATTGACATTTCACGGTTTTATAGATGTTCTCTGGTAAGTAAGCTATCCACATTTTGAAATTATGCACAGTGATCATTTGCTTCATGAGTTACACGAATGTGGTAAGGATTCATACCAGCGTATGCAACCGCGTTGTTATGTTGTTACTTTTGTAGAGTGCTTAAAAAATTTGAGTTTTTTACGGGAAAGCAAGCATTCATGCTAACATAAAGTTGAGATAAGTTATTTTACACATTTTTCTGTTAAATAGTTGCCTACTACTTGTTTTAATAAGCATTCTTACCACTAAACATTATGTGATTCACATTTTTCAATAAACGTTCCTTGGTAAGTTTACTTACCACGACTTAACACAAAAAATAAGAAATATCTTACTGTTCTGGCACTAGAAATACATTATTCAAGTCTCTATAAAACACAAAATAACATTTTACAACATATATATTTCTCTCCTCCCGCCGTAGTAGCCTACTGCCCTATAAAGGGTTAAACAACTTAAGGTATTCAGATTTTTCAAAAATATCTTGTTCTGCTATGTTAAGTTCTTGCATATCTTGCTTTATTTCGGCCAACCACCTTGGAGGATTTTTCCACTAGTTAATTATAGAAATGAGTTGTTTAGTTGCTCAATTAGGGTAAAGGTGGCCAAGAGTACGCAGTCGGGTAAGAGTACGAATATGCGGTTTTGGTAGTTTGGCAACACTGGCGATGGTCAATTTACATTCATTATTTGAAATATATTGTGATTGAATAGATCCTGCTCGATGAAGTTTCTCCACCTCTTCTAACATTTTCTACAGGTAAATACAATTTTTATTTTATTATACTACTATTTTTTGAAACAATAACTTAAGCTATATTTTTAGTTATGGTATTAGTACGAGTTTTGTAAAGTTATCAATCAAACCATCATTTTGTGGTTAACTGCCGGTAGACATAACAGCTAAAAAGCAACACTCTTGTGCTCTTTATAGGGCATTTTTTAAACCAAGTGCAATGAGTCCAAGAGTACGCAGCTCAATAGAGGCCAAGAGTACGCATGCGTACTCTTGGCCGACATTTCCTGCTTTACAAATTATTTATTTTCACTTTATTCAATCATTATTTTAAACCACATATTTTATTATTAATTATCTGTAGTTAACTTATAATAGTCTAATTATTCCCTCTTTGCAGATAACATGGGAAAATACATTAGGAAAACTGATCGAAGAAATTCTTTCACAAAGGAAAAATTGGAGGAGGCGAGAAAACGTATTACACAAGGGGAAAGAAAAAGAAGCGTTTCTGAATCGCTCGGAGTCCATGAAGCAACTCTTAGGAAAAGACTAAAAGCTGTAAGTTCGTTTTTATTTACACGTAATTTTATGATGAAAGCTGTGGAATTAACGTCTTATCTTTCGGGATTATGGAAGAACAACTTTTAGTAGTTGTATTTAGCAAAATAACGATAGCGTAATTTATGTCTGTCCTGGGTGTGGTGAAACATTTGAAGATGAGTGGATTCAATGCATTACGTGCAAACAATGGTGGCATGAGGCCTGTTCAGGTTATGAGCAGACAATGACTTTTGTATGTGACCATTGTTGAAAGGGGTAAAAACCCAAATATTTTATAATAGGGTAGCCTTAAAATAGAGTTAAGTATTTCATAGAAGCTAAAATAGAAAGTGATTTACATGATTGTTTAACTTTTATCGGAAGTAGGCTTAAGTATATATTTTTAGTATTTATTATTTCATTATTTTATTACCTTAACTCAATCATATAGTATTTTTAGTCTGTATGTGAACAAATATACCTAAGTTATATTATAGTATTTAGTTAATATTATTGTAGAGGATAGCTTAAGCTTCCTTAGAAAAGAAAAGAAAGAGTGCGTACTCTTGTACGACAACAGACGTACTCTTGGCCGACATGGCGGCCAAGAGTACGCAAATTACATTTTTTTATACTTTCCTTTTTAACTTTAGCGCATGTAGTTTTTTTGTATATTAGTAAATGCAAACAAATAAAGTATGTTTTAATTAATATGTTGCTCGTTTTTCTTTCATGTACAATGCTTATAGAGAAAGTAACAAATAAAAACCATTAAGGTGCGTACTCTTGGCCACCTTTACCCTATCCGGTATTCTAAGTAAATGCCCAAACAAAGAAATTTGTTTCTTCGGCACTAGGTCAGTAATTGGCTCAATTTCATGGTAGAGTTCAGAATTAGACATTAAGATCCACATATCGTTGAGTTTCCGTTTTTGTTTATGCAAGTCCTAAATTCTCTTTAGCTCATAAGTTTTTTCTCTTGTAACAATGTATTTCTTTTACAATCAGTTTATAAATACATAAAATTTAAGCAAAGACGAGAAAATCTGAGTAATGCCCTTTTTTTCATTGCAGCTAAATCTACAATCTATTCTTATGCAGAATAATGAGTAGATAAGTTATCTTTGTAATGTCATGACCGAAGAAAACCCCCCAACGGAGGAACTTCGTGGATTTACTTTACGTGGTGTCATAGCGTATCTCTTCTATACGCTATGGTGGTGTCTTGACGTTTCAGAATAAGTCCGTAGGATGTCTACGTTTTAGTCGGCGAATGATGTCTGAATTGTTTAACAGCGAGATGGCAAGGTGATTCGTGTGTAATTCGAGTCTTCTTTGATACTTTGCGCTGTATGCTGTGATCTCTTCTTGAACTATGGGAATGTGGAAATCTCTGTGTAGTATGTTATTCGTTATGTACCAAGGCAAACCTGTGATTGTCCTGAGTAATTTCGATTGGAACCTTTGCAGGATTTCAATGTTGGAATGGCTTGCTGAGCCCCATAGTTGGATTCCATACGTCCAAATTGGTTTAAGAATTGACTTGTAAATTAAAATTTTGTTGTTAAGATTGAGTGACGAACGTTTACCGAGTATCCAATATAACTGTTTCAGTTTTGTGTCCAGCTGTTTCCTTTTGTTTTGAATATGTGTTTTTCAAGTCAGTCGTTTGTCAATATGTATACCAAGGTATCTAGCGGAGTCTGCTGCAGGTATCTGTGTGTTGTTTATGTAAACTGGCGGGCAGGAGTCTTTTCTTAACGTAAATCATACGTGTGAGCTTTTCATTTCATTGGTTTTCATATGCCATTTATTCTGCCAGTCATGTATTTTGTTCAAGTGTTGTTGCAAATGTTCAGACGCAGTAGCTGGATCTTCGTGGACTGATTGAATAGCGGTATCGTCAGCAAAAGTGGCTGTGGTAGTATTTATGTCCGTAGGTAAATCAGCAGTGTATAAGCTGTACAGGAAGGGAGCAAGAACACTGCCTTGTGGAACTCCTGCATAGATAGGATGTAAATTTGTTTCTGCTATTTGGAACTTAACCGAAAAGTATCGGTTTGTTAAAAATGATGAGTAATGTCTTTAGAATTAAAATAAAACCTACACTCAGTAGTCTGTTTCAACAAAACTAAATGTGAAGAAAAATATATATGTACTCGTATATATGTACAAAACTAAACTTGATGAACTGTGAATTAACATCTTGCAACACAAAGTTGTTGAAGCTGGAGATAATGACGATGATAGAGATGATAACGATGCCTATTATGAGATGACGATGATTAATAGTTGGAGTAGAAAAGAAAAAAATGTTTAAATGATTAACAAAATCGTGGAGATAAGTCTAGTGTTTTAAACCGTTTCAGTCTGTGAGTATCTTCGCTGTTGTCGAGGAGGTTAATCGCTAATGGATTCTAATGGTTTTCTAGTTTTTGTAAATGTTTTTCGCTATGTTATAAGTAAAGTCATAAGTAATGTTAATATTTTATGTTATTTAATTCATAACTAAAATGAAATGTATGATTCATGTTATTAAAAATTAAATTAAAAATTGATACTTAGCAAGTTTTTGCGTTTTCAGAAAAGATATTGGTGGGTACAAATTAGTATGGGTCGCGCTAAGCAATCTCGGTTGAGTTCTAGCCAATCAGAGAGAACTGGGTTGTTGACGTTTACTCTGTAGTTAAATGGGTTTTACTATAAAAAAAGCAATTCATTCATTTATAAAAAAGAAAAATATATTTATTTATACTGTTTTTTTGTTGTTTTCGAAGGAGGAAACCGCTTTTGTTTGTTGAGTACAAAACATTAAGTATAGGTATCTAACGCCAAATGTTTTTCAAGCTGTAAAGTGAAATTGTACTTCACTCATCGTTCATCTCAGAATGCTCAGTCTTTCAAACCCCCTTCTCCATTAGTAACAAAGATCTAAAGTGAGACAGAAAATTATATAGGCCTATTTAGGCTTACTATAGAGATGAAAGAGAGAGATAATATAACAACGGCCATGATGTGACGTCAATTCGACATTAAAGAGAAAGGCAAGTGGGAGTAAAATGAGCAAAATGGAGTGACGGTAAAAAGAGACAGAGCAGAGAGAAATGAAACTACCTACATAGCACCTGGCAATACGATGGGAAATTGGCCTGTCTGATACAATACCTTACAAAGTTGATATTTGTGGTCGTAAAACATGAGGAAAGCTTACTACTGTGTATTTGTTACATAAAATCTGATGCAGAACTGAATTTTGGTGAATGTTCGTATGTGAAATAATAATAAGCTTTATTTGAAATCACTAATTTATTTTTAACAAAAGCCTTATCTGGCACACACATAACACCTGTACAATAACAATATTATTCCTATAAATACATAAATATAAATATGATGCAGAAAAGCTTATATTAAAAAAACAGATTAAATCCCATTATTACGATCAATAAATACGAATACATTAAACAAATAACCTCATTACTGAACCCATACAAATTTCATTCTTTTTGAAATTCATTATTATTCAGTTTTAATCAAGTGAAAATAATTTTACAAAAAGGGTAGGTAGGCATATTAAAAAAATATATGAAACATAATAATTATGAAAAACGTGGTTTTATTGTTGGATAAAAATAATAATGTTGTTACATTTGTAAAATGTTAGAGCTATCTGAAATCTGTATTAAAATTTTAAATACTAGGTGAGATAGCTGTTCTAATTAATCTACATAAAAAACCATTAATTTATGTTCTGAATGTAAAATATTTGCATTCTTAATTTTTAAGTAGCACGGTTTTTTTTGTTATTAATTTTGGATTAGGTAAATGTGGGCTACTATTAAGTATCCTCTATGTAGTATTTTTTCCTCCTTCTCTTTCGAGGAACCCAATAGTTTTTCATTATTACGGAGTGTGACCAGATGGTTTTTGTGTTCCTTCTTTTGGTTTACTTCTGTAAATCTTTAATAATAGGCTATTAATAACTTTCCTTTACTTATGTCAGTTGCGTAACGTATCTTGTTTTGTTTTCTTAAGTCTTTTTCGACTTCTTTGAACCAATTCAAATGAATCTTTTTATCTTCCATCGGTTCCAAAACTGTTCTGGTAGTTTTTTCTGTTGAGACTAATTAGTGAAATTCTGGGTTTTTTTATTATAATCGGTAAAAAGTTAAATTTTTTTAAGATTGCGGGCTTAGTATGCCTTTCACGACAAAATTGTATAATTAAAGTTCTAGGAAATTGAAAGACCTACAACTTTTATTTTAAGTATTTTTCTTTTAGAGCCTAGTTTAGACGCAATTACTGATTTTCCGTATGTTGAAGTTCTACAGAGATTGATTTTAATTTGAGTCGTTCACTTGTGAATAAAATTAGGTTATGTTTATTAATTTAACATTGTTTACTCTGTATTAAATATAGGTTACATTTTTCATTATATTCATTGGCCATTTAAAAAAAAATTTAAGACGTCAAGCCTCCATTCTGTATAAAATAACACAAATTATAATATGTACCATCTCACGGAACAAAAACAATCAGAAGTAGTATCTCATAACAAGATTAAAAAATAAAAATAACGGGCATTTAAGAACAAAAATTTAATAAAATACATAAATACCTTAGAAACACTGAATGATCGGAACAGAAAATATAATTTAATAAGAAATTTATTTAAATTAATAAGAGAAAATAAACGAAGTATAACAAAATGTTATTCAATCAAATCCTTTACAAAATGAAAGGAAAAAGTTGGAGTAAGAAATAATAAAAAAAAAACACAACGTTAAATCAAGGAATAAAAATTGAACGAAGTATAACTCAGCGGAAAACAGGCTTGAAAACCTTAAATTGAGCAGAGAATTAGATTTTCTATAAAAATAAGGGACGGAAAAAATAGAGACAACTCAATCAAAACTTTAGATTTTCTATATGTACGTTGAGTTAGACGGTGTTGGATGTACACTTGTGAAATATACAACGCTTAGGTGGTTCACACCCACCATAAAATATAGTGTACCTCTGTTGGCGACAAGTGTATGTGCGATTTAAAACATATGTTACAGATTTGTAACAGTATAGTATTATACATTGAGTTTACTGTGTTCAATTGAAAATATTGGATTAAATCACTTATTCAAATAAAGAAAAACCCCATATTTAATTTCCTCAAACTGAAAATGTTTGCTCTTCTAGCAATAATTCAATTCTAGATTTACTATTAACTATTAGAAAATGTTACCCTATACTGCAGTCATTCATTACCGGTAAAAAATACTCTAAAATACAAAAAAAAATTATAGACATTGTAAAATAGCTAAATAAATGGGGAATAATTTAAAATAAACAGTTTAGGAGATCAATTTCAAAACATCAGTACTATTTATACACTTAGACTATCATTCTTAGCTAAATATACCTTTTGAATGTATTTAAAATTGCACTAACTTCCGGTTTAAACTAATTTAAATTCTATTGAATTTAATTATCTATTCCAGTACTTTTATAATTTGTGAATAAATCGTAAACTTAAGAAGGACAAAAAACTAAATTATTTAGTTTTTCATTTTTTGTATTTGAATTTGAAATTTAACTTAATTTTCCCAAACAATGTTACAATAATTATTTTACAAATAATGATACAGAGTGAATATAAAAGAAAAGAAACAAAAGAGAGAAATAAATAAATAAAAATAATCTCTAAAAATAAGAACCTCCTCGACGTCATTCAACCGCCAACGACTGGCTTTCTAAGGCCACATCCTCCGCATGGCTAACTCCCGCCTATCGAAACAGATCCACACCCAACTGGCTCAGTTCAAGAACGCTGACAATTGGGCACTAGACCGATATGTCTAAGATGAACATCTCCCAGGAAGACATCTGATAATCATATCGCCATAAGATCAGGCGGGCGGTATGCGTAGAGGATGTGGTCGAGCCTCGGAGTCGGAGGGTCTGAACCGCGGAACAACGTCAGTTAATCAGCCAGAGAATGAAGATCTACTGGGCTGAGCGGAAGTTGAGCGCTCTGAGAACACGTGGTTCCAGGAGACCATAACGCTCTAAAAAACCAGATTTTGAAAGAACTGGAATACAAGTCACAATACTTTATTCGGTTTTCGATTATATAAACCGTGAATACTAATCCAAATTAATTCTAAAACACTGGTTGTTTTTAAGGAAATGATAGTTTACAAGGCCGTCTATGTATAAAATAAATTTTGTCTTAAAAAGTAGTCTTAATTTTTGTACATATCCCCAGCATAAACTCAAATATTCTAATAAATTGTTTATCATCTCTTTAATAAAATACATTAACGATATTAAATTAATTTGGTATCATCAAGGTATTATAATTATATATATTTCATTATAAGACGATTCAAACTTTGACTTCAGGAAATGCTACTTAACATAATAAAGTACGCAAAATGACCAGAAGGACGTCTCGACAGATCGATATTAAGTATCTTAAGTGAAGTCTGTGAAATGATCTTTCTAATTAGGTTTCCCGAAAGCACATTGGCACAAACTGCTTATTTAATTGGCGGGGATCCAGTTACAGAGTAAGCCGTCACGCTTCTCTCTTAAATAGTTCATTCAAGAATAGGGCTAAAGGGCTTACATGCAGTACTTATTTAACTAATAATAACTAGCTTTTATTCACTTAAATAATGTGTCTTTTTGACGTGTATTGTTATGTATAGGCCAACATTAGTACTTAATTGCAGTTACTAAATTTCAGCAATTAAACCAATTGTTTCAAAACAACTTTAACTTAAATAATATAATGTACTATTGTATACTGAATCTAAGTTAAAATTGACAAAGGAAATGTCAAACTAATTGAAGACTTTAATTTAAATTGGTCTCCCTGTGTAAGTAAAATTGATAAATATAAAAATAATATAGACCGTCTTGATGGTGCAGTTGGTAGAAGTTTGGATGCAAAGGTGAGGACACAGTTTGATTCTATAAAAATTACAAAAATGTAAATTTCAAACTTTACCAGGAAAATATAATATTCCTTATCCTTCTGTCGTCACTTATAAATAAAGTACGCTCAAATTAACTGGAATACTATGGGAATTTTTCTATATTTTTAAAATAAACATTATGGGATGTATCATCTTTCACGAACCAGAACCATTCGTTCCAGTAGAAGAAATGATGAATTCTGAACAATACCTACCAAGTGGCCCATATATCGGTTCCCTAATATTTACGGAAACCGGAAGAAAGGTTAATGGAATAAAACCTATAACAAAAATAAAATGGAATAGAAAACTATAAACAAAAAATTTAATTTATTGTAAATGAACTGTACATATATATTACCTTGAAAATGTTATAGCAGCTGTTCAAAATGTCCGCCATGATTTTCTATACACTTTACACAGCGACTTAAAACTGATTCACAAATTTTTAACAGTACCATTTTATCGTCATTTATCTAGTCAAATGCAATTTCAATTGAACTGTTTAGTTTGTACAGGTTTTGTAGCTTGAACGAATACACTAGTTCCTTTACAATGCCTCACAGTGAAAAATCACATGGCGTTAGGTCTGGCGAGGGCGCAGGCCATTCGATTGTACCAAGACGACCAATCCACAAGTAAAGCATATTTTTATAAATTCGTTCAGTTGTAAACATTTTAAAAGAACCATTACGAAGGAAAAAGTAGTAACTACACGGATATGTATCTCACACTACCCACTGTAACAGACAACTAATGAATGTTGTACGTGATGCTGCCAAAATTACTCTATTACCAACTTATCAAAATGAAATGTCCTATCTCATGGGGAAACCGACATATGAGAAGAGTATTTCCAGCATTACAAAAATTGTTTTCAGATATTTTCCAGCAGGATCTTGCACCTTGCCATACATCTAAAATATACAAAAAATTCTTCACTGAAAATAATATAAATATTCTTCCATGGCCTGGCAACTCATTAGACCTAAACCCGATCGAGAATTGTTTGGTCAATTTGTAAGCAAAAACGTGCCAAAGAAGATAAACATGTGAGAAACTTGTTGAATAAATGTTTAAACGTTGTCAGGAAGTCATAAAAACAAAGGAGAACATAAAATTAACCTATTAAAATATAAGTTTGTACATTTTTGTAACACTTGCGTATTAAACGAAATTTGTTTCTTTTATAGAGTGTTCCAGTGAATTTGAGCGGTAGACCTACAGTAAGTTGTTTATGATTTTAAATAAACAAAAAAAATTAATAGGTAAATTAACTGTAACTGACGAAAAAATATATCCATAAAATAAAGCAACTAAAACAGACAAACATTTGAAGTTTTTCTTTTGTTTTGCGTCAGAGTGTTATTAAAAAAAACGGCTAATGCATCATCCGGTAATAAATGGAAATTAGAGATGAAAAATTATAAGCTATTCTCGCTAAATTACTGATTACCTCATTCACTGACTGACTCGTTTACAACAGCGGCGGATCTAGCAGAAGTCTACGTCCTCCCAAGCATGAAAAACTGTATATATATATATATATATAATTATTTTTGTACTATCCAAAATTTATAACTGTATGAATTAAACTTTAAAACAAGGAATGTAGATTCTCCATATTATTTAAATTTAATATTATATTTACGTCTAACAAATTTTAAAAAGTCATAAAATATTTATTTATGTGAATACATGAATGAAATATTTCGGTTTCCAGAACACAAAACCACATTTTCCTATCTGTGGTCTGTTTCTTGTACATATTTTAAAAATAGCTCTACGTGACCGTGGTTTTCTTAAAAAAATGTCCACCATAGCACAAAGAAGGAGAAATTATAAAATGTTTATGAAGTTTCATTAATTATTATTTAATGAAAAATTTAACTTTAAATCTTATTTAAAAATCAAAATAGTGTTGATGCAATCTTTTAGAAATATTTTTTGATTAACTGTCAACTGACGATAACGCTACACATACCATGAAAAACGGCCGTTACAAAATTAGTTTATATCATTTTTAATAATTCAAATTTTCAGTTAATTATTTTTTTTGTTTCCCTCCATTTTGCGTAGCTACTTAACCTCTATAAAAACCAAAAACGACGAAAGGTAGAGGCAAACATATCAGGACTATATTAATAAAATTCATGAAAATCTTTAATAAATTTAAACTACCCGCATAAGAACTTTCAAAATGAAATTCGTAGACATGTACAATATGCCGTTCCAGTACCTTTTAAAATAATTTTGCTTACTACTTTCTAAAAATACTTAAGGCTTTTCATACATCATCGTAATACAGTAAGTGTGTAAATGTCACTGTGCCTCTTTTGAATTAAGAATAAAAAAATTACTACAATTTAAAGCATTACTATTTCTATTGTGAAAATTTATCCATTTTTGTATAACGAAATTTCAATTCTTTTACAAAAAATATAATGTAAGTTAAAATAAAATTGTCAACTTCATTAAAAACTCGCATTAAGTTAATTTGCTCTTGAATATAAAGGAAATATAATTATTATTGAAATGAAAATAAATAATGCAGTTAAGATATTTCACATTACTTTATAATATTTATCCCAATATGAAATCTTTAGAGTAAAAAGTTTATTTTAAAAACTTGGTATGCTTCATAATTAATACTTCTTTCAAGTATAAATTCAATTTTATCCCTCGTGTCTTGTAAAGTCTGGAAATGGCTAAACTTTAGAAACTGAGCTAGGTAACTAGAATATTTTAGTTGATTACTATATCAAAAAACTACTCACGGTTGGGTTTGAAATTTCTTTCCGCTATCTTGGATCTGCAATATTGAATTTATTGTTTTAATTATACGTAATTATTGTTTCGTGTTTTCATATACAATTTGAAGAAAATAAAATTCATGAAAATCGGGTAACGATATTTTCTCCCAGTTTTCAGATATTAATCGTTCACTGTCCAGGTCTAAACAAACGGCCATCCTCAAACTTGGTTTTTCATTGAATTTTCCGGCAAAAAGGGGAATAATGACACACAATAATTTAAAATTTTATTTTTATGGTTAGAACGATTCAGCTAACCATGTTCCGATACTTTTTTGTTGCTTAATTAACTGATGGTTATCATTGTGAAAGTTCACAAATAAATACTTACGTATATAAGTTAAATCAATTTATTTTTCACGTTAGGTAACTTTAGACATTTATCCAAGCTCTTTCTACAGTCTACATTTTCAGAAGTTTTGCTGTGTGCTCTTCTATGTCCAAGCTACTCTCAACGTACGACGATATAGCCAAACTTCAAAAGCGAGAATTTTTATCAATACAGTCAATTCCGGATAGTTGGGGCACATCGGGACCGGAGCATTTTAGCCCAATTAAACGCCTGGCACTAATAAATGAATACGTAAACTGTGGCGTATACGATACTGTGTAGCACACACATTGTACTGTAAATAACATCTCTGTTATGACTGATGAGTTAATTTTATTAAAATTATCACATACGTAAATTTTACATGCAAGTTCGATCCATATACTCGTATACACACAAAAAAAATAAAAGGGTGTCAGAACAATGATTAACTTTTTAGCAAAACCTTTTGCGTTGGTTTTAAGCATTGGACCCAAATTGACACTAACACTTCGCGAAATTACAATGATGAACCATTAATTCAACGCTTCACAACAAGTGGATCCTTCCTTCACGTTTTCTTTTCTGAGATGTTCCATGATCTTTTAATGACCACTCTTGGCTTATTTTATTTTCTTGGAGCACGATACAAGCTAACGTAATTTTCGGTACACCGGTTAGTTCCGATAGTTTACGTTGGCTTAAGTTAGGTGGATACGTTTTTATTTTGTCGAGAAGCTTTATGCGTTCACACATTCGTATTGGTATCCGGCATTTAACTCACAAAGACGTTGATAGTAGGTACTGTACTGAAAACCTACGCATAAAAACTCAACAAAATGTGTGAAATGAATGGAAATTAAAAAAAAAGTATGCTTGCAGATAACAAAACTAACAGACTCAAAAAACAGTGTGTTATAGTAAACTCATGAAATCACAAAACTGATGAGAAGCATGGAATTACGAACGTTCTAAGAACGAATGACAAGTGACAACTAACCATAAGTTGAAAGGAGGTTATACAGCTTGTAAGGTTGGGCATTACTCGTGGATATGACTCACTGAAATTTTTGCAGTGACGATTATGTAGCACACACATTGTACTGTAAATAACATCTCTGTTATGACTGATGAGTGATTACTGTTGTTCATCTGTCGAAATATTTAATACCTCTATCCTTCCCATTACCTTATCTTGCCGCTTAGAACCATGTGCTGTTCATCGCTGGTTTTAATAAAGCACATAAGCACATACATGGGATTGGGCCAATAAGCGGTATTTGGACCGAATAAACGGAGTACTTATCAATGTAAAATCCCGTTCTGTTTTTGTTCATTAATGAACTGTACCAAAAAACCGGCTGCTCCAATTAACCAGTGGACCAATTATCCAGAATCGACTGTATCTCGTTTTCTGAGCGTCCGTTTCACCATTCTGTAGAAGATTGAACGTGTGAGGACGTAGCATATCACAAGTTTGGTTCATATTTATACATTTAAATACTTGTAGGCAAATAGTTGCTACATTTTTATTCAAGTAGTACAAGTAATTTTTATTCATGTTTATAGTTGAAATGATCGTCATCCAAATATCTACATAATAAGAATTTAAGCTAATTAAACACAGTTCTAATATTTTTGTTATTTTATTAAAGGAAGTAACACTAACGGTTGACTGCTTTATCAATTTATTCATGTAATTTCTTCATGATCACACTTTTCGGAGTGTTTTTTTGTACACATGCAAGTAAATTAATGAAGAGAAAACAAAAGAAACGTTTCACTAGTAAACGAAATTTACATAATTTTTGGTCAAATTTATCAAGGCAAAGTATTCTTACCTTTTTAAGAAAATTGTTTGTGGCTAGTCTAAAATAGTACAGGACTAGCCCTGAGACTAGAGCAAGGAATAATTAGCTAGTAGGAGTTCACGTCATTTAGGGTCTCAACGTCCTATCACCACCATGTTAACATTTAACCATTTTTCTCACGAACGGTTGGAAATAATTACTCCAAATTTTCATCACATATATATCAATATATTTCGTAACTTTTAACAAAGTCGTATGTTGGTACGATCATTAAAAAAAATTAAAACAATTTTTACCCAGATACCTATGTCTATTCCATATTTCACATTATAAATTTCACATTGAAAATTTTTATCAAAATTGGATTGAGAACCCTTTAATGTGGCCAGTCTCCGATAGGAAACGGATTTGTGAAAGCAGGTGATTACCTGGTGAAACGGTTAATAAAAACAAAAAGTAATTACAAAGTAGTCCGTAACTCGAATACAGGTCAGTCCTATTGCCGGTTATAAAAATTCGATGAATTAGTGAAAATGTACCTAAATACTAGTATAATATGAAAATTATTGTCTGTTTTTTTAAATAAAAAGACATAAACTCTTGTAGTATATAATCACTTTTATTAATGTATAAACATTTAAAATAAAAATGTATTATGTAACAACAGCTCTTAACACCCATCAACTTCCGCTCACCGCTTTTCCTCTACCTGAGCTGAGTTGGAGACTCGTCTCTGCAAATATCGACGGTTACCGTGAGTCATCTGTAATAAAAAAAAACACTGATTACTGTGATATTCTGAAAAACTGTTCCTAAAATAAAAATTCTGATTTTAGTTTTACAGTTAGGTTTAAACAGCATACCAAAACAAATAATTTTTGTTTTGTTTTACGTCTGACTGTTCTGCAATTTCTGCTAATGCAGACGGTGGATAATGATGCTAATGAAAATTAGTGATGAAAAAATGGTAGACCTGACCGAGAATCGATCCCGGGACCGCGGCGTAGAAGCAAACTGCACTGACCACTACGCCAACGGGCCGGGCTTTTCCTTCAAGTCGGTACTCGTTTATTGTGGAAAAATAAACAATAGATAGAAAGAAGAGGATCTCTAGTTTGTAAAAAGTAGTATAGAAAAAGGTTCAGTCCTGAGCTGTAATTTTTGACAAAATTAAGAAAAATTTGTAAATCACATAGAGTAAATTATGATTTAAGTAAGAAATATTAAAATTGGAAAACAAAAGTTTTCACGATATGATAATCAAAAGTATTTGTATAAGTACTTTTACAAAAAAAATATTTCGAATGAGTAATAATTTTTCTGCTAGAATTTTTAGTATTTAACTTTTTAATAAAACAATATTTCATATGAAAGTAGATAAAAATTTTTCTGCAAAATAGATTCGATCCATTTTTCCATTTGACAAGCTGATGGCCTATAATCCAGGATCAATGCCACCCATGTACAGAGGCTTAGAGACAGCGCACCTCTAACATAACCGTTGTGGAATATTTAAACCAAGTCACATGGAAAATTGTTTAAAGTTTTATACTTCAATTTTTTATTTGCCATATGTTATTTTAAATCAGTTATAAAATTAAAATAGTATACAATATTTATAAAGGGTTTAAAATTTAATTCAACACGACGTCGGTAAAATAGAGCAAATATTGCCTTTCTGATTTCATTCTGACTAACTCCATAGCCTACTCCAGAATACCTTAGAAAATTATTAAATAATTGTATTTCGTAAGTTAATAGTTCACCTACCGCGCGGGAGGTACCGAGTTCAATTCCCTAACAGAAACTGCCCATAACAAACAGGTGGAGTGTCAAATTGTTTATACTCAATCTGTTGCAGGGCTAAAATAAATAGTTCTCTTTCTTATCACATGGTCAGCCAATTAAATGGCTGAATCATTCAAGAACAGAAGAGGTAGAAGTGTAAAAGACACTAATCAGAGTTATCTCCTCTAAAAGTAATGAATTTCATTATACAACCAGATCCTGTGGTGAATGAAGTGATGGTATCATTTGCAGAGTGGAAAATATGTGCTTTTTAGAGGGCCCGGCGTGCTGATAAGCGTATTTTTCCACTCAGTGAGGAAGGTATAGTAAACCACCTCACTCCTCGTTTTACTTAGTAAAACTTCTACAGGTTTAAACCAGCCTTTCGGCTGATGACCTGAACAACACAACACCGCAATGTAGTCTCTAACAGCCAAGATCTTGATGTGATTTAAAATGAAACTAAAAAAAATGTTGTTATAAATTATTTAGAAAAAAAAAATTAGGTTTTAATTTGGTCTGAAATTTAAATAACTTGTACATTAAAATATTATTATTTTATATTGTTCATTATCTGATTTAAAACGATAGAAGCCTACCTACTTCACACAATAGAAGTATAGTCAGTAACAGTCTAACCTGTTGTTGTTTAGGTCAACAGCCGAAAGGCTGGTTTGAACCTCTAGAGTTTTTACTAAGTAAAAACGAGGAGAGAGGTGGTTTACTATTGCCTTCCTCACTGAGTTGAAAGAGTATGCTTATCAGCACACCAGGCCCTTCGAAAAGCACCCACTTTTCATCCTGCAAATGACACCTTCACTTCATTCACCGCAGGGTCTGGCTGTATAGTAATCAATACTCTCAGAGGAGATAACTCTGACTAGTATATTTTACATCTCTACCTCTTCAGTTCTTAAATAGTTCAGTCATATAATTGGCTGACTATGTTATAAGAAGCAGAGCTATTTTTTGTAACCCTGGAACCAACAGATCGAGTGCAATTAATTTAACAGTTTTACAAGAGTGACTGAAGACATTAAAATCTTCAGAGAGATTTTTAACAAAATTAGTTATAATTTTTAGATTTTATACACTCTGATTATTGTGGATTGATTGAAACATGAATGTCAAAGAAAATAAATTCATAGAAAAGAATTATAGCAGCTATAAAAGGTTAGAGAAAATTAAAAGTATTTATACATTAGGAGTAATTACTTGTATTACAGTCTAACCTATGACACTTATATTAGTTGTTATTACCTGAAAAAAGTATCAATAATAAATACATATTTAACAACCTTATTCTAATTAATTAATTTTAACCACTTGTAAATATTTTCTACAATTCGTAATTTTCCCTCAACAGGTGAAGCGGAAACGAGTCATTTTCAAGATCCCATTATTCCGCCAGTAACGATGAGTACTATAAATCATTAGGAAAATTGTTTAGAATGACGCTCTACTAAAATTCCAGTATTCCAGTACTCTGTGCTTGGACTCCCTGGTCGTTTTGAATATGTACATTTTGAAGTTTGTTTAATGTGAAACAACCTTCAATAGCTCGAAAGAATTTTATTTCGCTGATTGCAGTCTGCTTTTCTTACTTAAACATAATTTATAGTCCAGACTTTACTTTCATAAGCCAATATTTTGTAAACCGTATCCTTTCTCACCTTCTATTCTGATTATGGTGTATAGTTTCACATAATTTAAAATATAAAATCAAAATATTTAGTTGTTAAACTTTGCAATTGTTGCTATTGGAAGCTGCAAAGTGTATTTTATACTTGAGCGATGTAACCCATTTAGAAATGCTTGTATAAAATTGCAAAACTACTTACGCTGGATTTGAACGTCGTACGGTATATTTAGCTCAGTACACAACTAAGTAGACATGTCCAGCCTTAATCAAAGCAGAAACTGATAATAGTACGGAGTGACATACATGGTTGTTAAAAGTATATATTTATATTAGGTAAAGTATATATTTGTGTTTCTGATATTGCGCTAGTATTATGTATTCTGTGTTGCATTTGTGTATGAAGAAATCGTTAAATTTAAGGTAGGCAGTCAAAGCAAAATTTTGTTTTCATTTTTTTTCTCTAAAATAATGTAAAGTAAATTGGTATAGGTTTTTTTGTCATATTTATTTTATTAATGCTATTTCATAACTTAGCTGATGTTTGTATCATATATTAACATTTTAGTTTTGTTATCATAAGTTTTAATTTTTATTTACATTTTTTGTATTCTCTCTGTTTTTATTTTAATTTTTAATTTTATACTAACGTGTTTTTTAATGTTATTTGATAATTTTCTCTTTTGTGTGACTTATTTTTTATGTACTAAGTGATGTAGTATTGGTATTAACTGTTTTTTTATTTTTTTTATCAATGCTATTATTGTTGTATTGCAGTTTTATTTTGTGCTACGTATTTTTTGTAATTATAGTAATCCTCCTCCAAGCACGGGCTTTGCTCTTGTGGAGGAGTAATAAAGAAAATAAATATTCATGCGAGGATTTACAGCCCCAGCCGTATCTCGCATCACCTCTCTCTGCCGCGCCAGTCCCCATCGGAGAGCCGCCGCAAAGACATTGCCTCCTGCACCCCATCCAACCATGTCACTTCCGGCCTACCCCTCCTTCTTCTGCCGGGTGGCGTCCACTCCCATACCCTCTTTGGCCACCTACCATCCTCCATCCTCTGGAAATAGCCAAACCATTTTAATTGCTTCAGGGATATGGTATTCATGATATTGCCTTGAATGTCGATTCTTTCCCTAATTTTAGAATTCGGGATTCGATCAATCCGCGACACACCAGAGCTCCGCCTCCAGAAATCCACCTCAACTGCTTTTAGGCGATCCTTCTGTCTCTCTGTCAATACCCACACTTCCACCGCTAGGTACACACACTTTCAAGGATAGCATGATAAATATTTATCTTTGTCTCCTTCCATATTTTATCATTCTGAAGGACAGATTTTAACTGCCCCGTAACCCTTCGCCCTTTTGAAATCTTAGTACTGTTTACTTCCGCTGCACTTGTTCTGCTCTTATCAAAGATGACTTCCAGGTATTTAAAACATCACAGATTTTCACTACAAAAAAAACGTTCATGTCACAACGTGTAAAAGTTCATTTCGTATTATTTAAAACTAAGACAAATATTAGAGTTGTGAAACTCACAAAGTAACGTTCGTTCGATGTTTACTTGTATCTGAATTTTTCTCTTTCAGCGCAAAAGTAAAATCAATCAACATTGAGATTATTAGATTAAAGAGAGAGCCGATTGGAAGTGAATTTATTATTTTATACTTTTCAGAGCATGCAGTGTACATACGTATAAAACTCAAACAACATTATTGTCAATACAGGTGATTCAAATATTTTTATTATTGCTGTTCTATATACGCGTGCATGATGTACGCCATCGGTCGTTGTTAAGAGCAAAGAAGGAATTGTAATGGCTGTATCAGGAATAGATTAAAGGGTAGTATATATATGCATACATATATGAAGAGTGAATGTTTTCTGTTGTATAGAACTGAATGAGTTAAGGTAGAAATGGTTGGAAGGAGACGCTGGAGGGAGGAGTATCGAATGAACTGAACATCGAGCTTGCCAACAACCTTCCAGGCTGATGGTTTTCACACCTCACTTACGGTAAATACTTTTTGCAAAGCAAGATAAACCATTCATTAGGCAATGTTATTCATCGAACAAAGTTCTCGGTTCCAATAATGAACCTTGAGGTACTCCTGTATCAACCTCTCTCATTCTTTCACATTTATATTATTCTTCTTCTCGCTTTTACTCTTTCGGTTGATATCATTTCATCTCATTTTTGCGGTTAATAGAGGAATAGTATGGTGTAACGTGTAGTGAATTTTGTGTAATTAAGAAAGACCAACCATCAATACTGTTCCTCTGTTCAGTTCAGCACGTTTCTCTACTTAGTTTTGATCAACCCCCACCCAAGGCGCTGTACGTTTGAAGTCCTATCCAATGACAGATAGATAAGTTTGTAGTGAAGTGTCGGTGAATGTGGTATGCGAGTATATGAACGAGTTTTATCGGTGAGTGTGTTTCAGTGGAAGTTTTAGAGAGAATATCGTACACATACACACACACGAGAACCCTTTCTACCACTACAACAATGCAATATCGAATTTCAACAAAACTGACGTAACTCATTCGCACTCAATCTCTTCTATGGTAGACTTACTTCCGATATTGTTATATATCTACGTAACCTCTTTTGATGTTTATAATGTAGACATCCCTTTTCAGATTCAACACTCCCTTTTAAGCGTAATAGTTCTCAGAATCGTTATATGCATTTTGATTGACGATAAATTTGTGAACATAAGGTTGCTTTTGTGAACGCAACAAAACAACAATTTAATCCGTTCGATTTCGATTAATTTATTTTTATTCAAACCTCACTGAATCAATAGTTTCATAGAACTTTTAGGTTTATGATAAAAACAAAATTTAAAAGAAAAATTTATTTCAATTTGATACCTCAAATAATGTTACTCATTTGCTAATGGTTTTACCCTGGTGAGCTCTTGTGTCTAGTATTCTAGTCATTAAAATAAAATCGTTCTAACACGTTTGTGTGAAACATTAGGGGTATGACTCATCTAAATTTGTAAAGCGTTAACAAATAGATGCGCAGTAGTTCAAAGTTCAGTGATGTTTCAGATTTTTCTCAGGGTGCTTCACTGTTTCGAAGGTTGGCGACCATCATAGCAATGCTTACCCTACTAGTAGCTATCCGGAAGAGTTCGTCTGCGCTTTTGTTAAACCATACTCAAGTTGACTAACCATGAAAATCTTCTGGGTCCTAGTCCCCTTCTACTGTCATTTTTTCTTGCAGAATGCGTTGGAGCATATCATACCTGCGCTCATCTCGCATGATGTGACAGAAATATTGCAGCTTTCGCGCCTTCACTAAACTGATCAATTCCGCTGCCTTGTTCATTCGACGTAGCACTTCAGCATTAGTAAATTCTGCGTCAAGGATATTCTTAGCATTCTCCTATACAACCAAAGTTCGAACGCTCTTAATTTGTTAAGTTTTGCTTTTGTCAGAGTCCAGGCCTTAACTCCGTACATTAGGACTGAGAACATATGACACTTCATAAGTCTCGTCTTAGTTCAGCTGTTCATAATATTTAAGCTATTAAAGAAAAATCTAGTTAAAAATTGCCTATCCGCATGCACCAACAGAAGACTGAATGGAGATGAGTTCGCTCTCTAAAATGTCTCTTTGTGTCTGCGTTAAAGTAAGCAGAGAACGTTTTGTCATTTGTCATTAGCAAAAAACTCAGAAATGTATATTAATCAGCCCTCAAAAAAAATTTTCTTGATGTAAAGTAATTCTTTTCATATTCATTGGCGTGATTATAATATACATATTAGCTAACTTTGTTAAATAAGTTTTGAACTTAGAACAGAGTGAGGGAATTTTTGTCTGTTTACCAACAGATACTCTTTGCTACATATACTACCAAACAGTGAAATAATTGCTCTGACCATGTTATAGAAATTAAAGAACAATATATTTAAGGCTTTATTTGGTGGTATAAAATATTATTTTATTTATGCCTAGATTCGGATTCAAGTTATAATGAACGAATGTTTATTCTAATATAAGAGGGCTGCTGTAGATAAGATTTTATGGCGGAAAAATATTTTTTGTAGGCGGGAATGTGGGTTTTTCAAAGTTTTTAATAATACATTTTAGGAAAAGCAGGAATTCAATGTGTTATTGTTGCCTGTTGAGGTCTGGGCTGGAGGGACTATTTATAATCTCGGAGAAATGTTAAGACGTTTACTGCAAATACCTCATTGGATTTTCTATCGTGAGTTTTCGCATGTGATTAAAAATAAAACAAATTTTCTTTTAGTTAAAAAATAATTAATTGAAAATATTACAAGTGGATAACCATTACATTAACAAACAAGCCACCTATTTTTAAGTACTCTTTGTAACAAAACAAATCCTAGAAAAATATCATACAAGGTTATAATATGGCAGGTGAAAAAATATCAAATATGTTTCGCCCAGAGTAAGAAGAAAAGTGGGTGAGGAGAAATAAAATAACACGAAAACAGAAAAATACGGAAAAATGGAAGTGTGTTTTTTATTATTTCCTCCAAAGAAAGTTCGAAGACAAAGTTTCTTTAGATTTACTTTATTTTTTATAGCGGAATACCTTTCTTATACTCTGCAATAAATTACATTGGAAATGTAACAAGATACAGGCCTTCATACAAAAAAAGGAATACAAAAAATCTGATGTATATCCTTTAATATAAAAAGAAAAATGAACAATTTGACAGTATCATTCTCTAATATTGAAGAGCCGAATGTTACTCAATACCAGGTAGACCGACTAAAGTACTTCTGTACTTAACTTAATAAAATAAGATCTAGAACTTGAAAAGGGTAAATGAAAATGAAAACTCACAAAAACTTAATGGACATTGTTTTTGTACAATTGTTTTATACATTATAATTAAATAAAATGGATACCAATGAAAATACATTACTAAAAATAATATTGTAATAATCTTCCATATGAAGTTAACAAATCCTCTAAATGTAAAATTCTACTAAATTATTCACTTTGTATGAAAAATCAATTCTTTCTCTCACTAAATAATAATTGAAATTGTTTTCACAATATTTGATTCGTCATCGTGATTTAGTTTTAATTTTTTATACACTGCTTCCAGTAATTGACTCCACGAGGTATACTTCTTTAACGGTTTAGTCTTGACATAAAATGTACACTGTAGTATTAAAATTAAATTAATAAGCCTAAATATTAACCTACTCGTACATTAAGTTTAAGAGGCCGTTTACCTTCATAATATTCTTCTCTTGTTTTTGAAATTAATAAATTTGTATGCTTGAAATGCAACTATTCTTAGTTGGGTGGCCTGTTGTGTAGTGGTCAGCGCAATAGCTTCTATCCCGGGGTCCCCGATTCGTTTCCCGGTCAGGTGTGACTTTTTCATTTATACGTTACCTCATACCAACATCATACGTACGGTGCTACGAAATCTGTATTACATATAGTGAATCAAGTAGTATTTTAGTTTTTTTCTAACTAAGTAGGTAATATTAACACTAATTGAGCTATTGTGACAATTTATTGCCGTATTTCCTTCGTGTATTATGTATTCGGTTGAACAATTTTATGCTGTAATTTAACAATTCAGTAATGACTTTTTTCAGTTGTGTTTTAATGTTTTGATTGGGAGAGCGGATGAGTTTCGTGTGATTGAGACTTCTATAATTAGTTTAGTTTTGGCTGTTAATTATATATCATATATGTAGTGGTGCAAACAAAGGAAAACAATATTTAATAAAATGATATATTATATATATGCGTATATATTTTTCTTCACATTTAGTCGTGTTGAAACCCACTACTGAGTGTGGTTTTTATTTTAATTCCAAGGACATTACTTAGGTTTCTCATCTTTGCTTAAAGTTTTTTGTGTTTATAAGTGATTGTACAAGAAATACACTGTTACAAAATAAATGAAATTATGCGGTCAAATCAAACAAGCTATTTCTTTTTCCAAAATTAGTCCTGTATTTTTTTTTTGTTTTTTTACGACGAGCGAGAAAATGTTACAACCGCCCGTTTTATTATCGTTTAAAGTTGGTACAGGTGGCTAAAATGCTATACTAAAGTTATTATAAGAACATATGTGAAACATTCATCCCGTAATGTTGCAATATAATGGTAAAAATAGTTGTTTATACGCACGTAACGCCAGCAATCTTTTACGGCGTAAAATAAAATATGAACCTCATAAAATATTAAAAGCTCGCAGATAAGTTAGTGAGTTACAAGTCGGCCGACAGAAAACGTACGTGTGCTTATGTGCATTATTTTAAATAAAAATTAACATGAATTTCAAAATTATTTTTAGGTAACTGGATGTATTTCATTTTTGTTGTAATTGAACATCAAGTTATTTTTGTAACACAGTTTGGTATGATTACTATAATTATATTAAGAAAATTGAAACGGTTTCAAAGATGGTGCTACCGAACATCACATAATCATTTTCTAACTTTTTATATTCTTCAGGTATTACAACTTCAGGTACAGAGCAAAAAATAATTACATTTACGTTTTCAGTTTTCAATACTTATAAAAGTATTGTGAACATTTTCAAGGTTCTTACAGGATCTGGTTATTTTTACATAACAGAAGATCATTTTAGATTTATAAAAAATAGTTATTCACAAATGAATTACTTACATTAATTTACATTAAAAAAAAAACAAGTAAATTATAATAAACTATTTATCCTAATAGGAGACTAAATTGAATTCTAAATGTTTCTAAAGACTTAAGACTTAACTAAACTTAATTAAAAATAAGTATAGGCATATACAAACAATAAAGAAATAATCCTCACTTACTTCCTAATAACATTGTACACTATTTTCACGTTACGGAAAACTGCTCACTACGCAACGCACAAACCAGTTTATTTAATACATTTCACCACTGTTCAACACTGGCTGACTCTCTAAAAAATGAGTAGCCGGTTTTATTGTAATTACAATGCAATTTTCACGAAGAATGAAGAACACAATAGAATAATCTACAAAAATTACAGTAAAAGATTCTACCCTGTATTAGAAACATTACTAGTGCAGTTTAGGGGAAAAGCGTATACAATCAATGTAACAAAAAATAAGAAAAATTACAACTTATTTTAATGCGTAATGAATATAACGTTGCAACCTGTTCAGTTTAAAAACAAAACCAACAACCCCTTGACCAAATGAGTTGGGAATGATATGTATGACGTGCAAACGAGGTGTAGTTTTGTATAGACTTAGATAAATATTTCTCGAGAGAGTATGATTTTTGAACTCCAACTATCAAAGTAGACGGGTAACTACTTTCTAGTAGGTATTCAAATTCGCATAAAGTAACTACCTATACTGGGATTAGAACCATGGACCCTCGTCTCCGAAAATCAGCTGTTTATCAAATGACTTACAGCGACGATTTTACCACTAGATAAATCCGGTGGGTAAAATTTTTATTTTATTTTATTATTTATTTATTTATTTAACGTCGCATCAACTGCAACGGTCATTAGTGACGACGTTGGGGTGTAACTGTGGAGGATGAAATGATTTTTTTTGTAACGTATAAAAATATGCTGTGACTAAATGGGATTCGAACCCACAACCTAACTTTTATTTTAAGCACTGTTATCAACGAAGCGTAATTTAGCTCCAAATTAGTGATTTCTCGTATTTTTTTCATCAAAATTAAAGTACAACGGCGATTGATTTTCATATTGTGTTATCTATTTATGATTAAACTTACATTTTCTTTCATTTTCATTGTCCACTCATGATTAAATATAATTATGTGCGTTACTTTCTCTTGCCTATATAAAATATAGGTAGAGAAAGTTATGTTTCCTCGAAAATGTTTACAATAACATTTTTACTTTCTCTTGCCTATATGAATATATAGAAAATAAAGTATTGTTTAATGTCGATTTTTCACCGGATCTACACGTTTTCAGACCCTCTGAACCCAAAAATACATGTCTTTAGCGATTGCTCTCTCTCTCTCTCTCTCTCTCTCTCTCACTCTCTCTCTCTCCCTTTCTCTCTCTCTCTCTTTCTCTGTGTGTGTGTGTGTGTGTGTGCGTGTGTGTGTGTGCGCGTGCGTGTATGTGTGTGTATGTGCGTGCGTGCGTGCGTGCGTGCGCGCGCGCGTGTGTGTGTGTGTGTGTGTGTATGTGTGTGTGTGTGTGAACAAAATATTTCAAATTGTAACATCGTACGGCTCCGACAATTTTTTTAAACTACCTCATTTGCTATATTTTTTATGCTCTACAAGATAGGGTACGCGTCATGTATGCTAAAATTCTTGGAGAGACTGTTTTCACGTAAAAAAATTGTTTATTTTTAAGATTCTGACTTTAATATGCATTTTATCGCAAAAATATAAATGTAATAATAGTTGTAGAAAATTTAAAATCCTACAACTTTTATTTAAAACATGTTTTTTGTATATCGCTTAGTTTAGCGGTAATTAGCGATTTTCTGTTTTTTTCTCACGACGTGTAAAAAATTTATTTTTTTAAGATTGCAGCCTTAGCATTTTGTTATAAAAGTGTAGGGTACATAGTTAAATTAATAGTAAATTAAAAGATGTACAATTTTTATTTAGAGAATGTTTCCCTACAGAGCCTTGTTTAGCGTAAAACAGTGATTTTCCGTATTTTTAAGCCAAACTGTGGTTGATTTTCATTTTGCGTCTTTCACTCATTATTAAAATTAGGTAATATTTATTGAGGTTAGTTTTTTTTTTTGTTTATTTCTAATGTTTTATTACTAACGTTAGGTCATATTGTTAATTATTTGCATTGGCAAGTGAAAGTTGTGTGAGTGTTTAACACCAGATTTTTTTTCTTAAATTAGGAAGAGTCATGTGAGTGTTCATATCAGATTTGTTAAAGGTTTATGAGGTATTGAGCCTTCTAAAATATAGTGAATATAAAAAATAAACTTTAAATTTTTAAAAAATTTTGTTAATGCTGTAACAAAACCAGGAGACAAAGTTTATATATATATATATATATATATATATATATATATATATATATATATATGCTATTCAAGGTATATTCCTAAGTAAAGATTTGTGCATTGAAATTATACGCGTAATAATAAGCAGAGACTTTATTCATGGAATGACGTACAAACTAAAGCATAATGATTTTTTTGCCTGTAGAAACAGAAAAAGATAAAAATTATTTGCTCTCTTATAATGATTTCAGAATATGATTCATATCTATTCAGTTAGAGAACACGTAACAATCTCCATGTGTGTAGAATAGTTAGGAACTGTACAATATTATAATACAGGGGTAGAATATAGGTAACATTAATTCAAGTTATCTGGTTAATTCACCTGAACTCACACAATAATGACAGTTAATGTTCAATGACTGAGAGATAGCAGACTGTACACAAGGTACTTTATTATATATGTTATATTACTCTATTCCAGCAATGTTAGCTATCGACTCGACTACGTGATCTATATATTATATGCATAAATTATAACAGTAGTTCAATAACAATGTAACTTATGTTGATAAACTATTTCATTAATAATATAGTATTATTATTATTATTATTACGAGTATTATCACTACTACTTGAACAGTACAATTAAAACTTTCAGTAATATTATATAATTAAGATATAGATTCTCCAAAGATTTAGTGCCATTAGTATTATGCTTTATTTAAACATAATACTATAATCAAAGATGAGAGTTTTGTACCTATCAGACTTTAGCATTCCATCTTGATTTGAGTTATCTAGTTCATATAAGTTTTATTATAATATTAGTTGTAGACAATTATAAAATTAAATCTTTTTTTCTTTTTTGAATGATACAGTTATAACAAAACAATATAGTATCATATTTCATATGCGCATGCGCCAACTGAATACTAAGGGAAGGTTTTCCCTCTAACTGCCTTATTTTGATAGTTGGAACAGTGTCAGCGATTATTAACGACTGGATCAACAGTAGGGAAATAGAACCAATACAGAGGAGTAGAAGAGGCAAAAACAGTAAAAGCAGAGCAAGCCACATCTTCCAAGTTTTTGTTTTAAATTATAAAATTATGTCAGAACACATGATTTTATAATTTAACACGAAAAACTAAACTACCTACAACATGAGCCACATCAAAGGTTATGTCAATACAAAAAAAAGGGGCAAGAATACAACCTGACAATTACCGCGGGATTAGCCTTTTGAAAAATGCTTACAAATTATATGCTAGCATAATGAACAGACAATTATGGGTAATTTGTGGATGATTTAATAAGGGTAGAATAAAATAGGCTTTCGTAGAGGACGTTCATGTGCTGATACAATGTTCATATTAAAGCAAATAATAGAAAAACACCGTGAGTACAATTGTAAAACACATATGGCTTTTATCGATTGGGAGAAAGCTTTTGATAATGTTTTTCAAGGCCGTCTTAGGAATATAATGATGAAGAAGGGCTATCTAAAACACTATATTACTGCTATTGCGAGTGCGTACATAAAAACAGATGTAGTTTTTTTTGGTAATGACAAGAAAACAGAGAAAATGAAAATGAATAAAGACGTACGACAAGGCTCTCCAATGTCTCCGACGCTATTGAATGTTTACGTTAATAAGATTTTAACAATTTGGAATCAATTAGTTTATTCAGGCATTCATTCAGCTTTGTAATAAGAAATTCCTAAATTTATTGCTGTACGATGACAAAGTTATATTTTTGACAAAAAAGACAGGCTCCAATATGCCATTATATAAGTTGCACAACATTAGCAAAGAGTTTGGCATGAGAATATCGGCGCAAAAAACTAAGATATGGCATTCAAGGAAAGATGGCCGGTTCGCTCAAAAATTTAACTTGGCAACCGAACTATAGAACAAGTTCGAGATTTTGAATATATAATCAGGATGCAAGATTTCCTATGACAAAAGGTTAGTGAAATATATTGTATAAATTTATTATATGAAATAGAGTTGTAAAAGTGTAACTAAAGTAAAAAAAATATTCTTAAACAAATTTGGACGTATAGTATCCAATGGTGGGATAGGAATGTCTTTCAAATATGGAAATCCTGCAAATGTTTCAGTTTAAATTACTCTGAAATTCTCAGCATCAGCTTGGTAAATAATTAACAAATAAATGCAAAGAGATTTAAACATTTCCGCAGTTCTATACGAAATTAACAAATTCAGTACAAAATAGCCTACCAAAGAAGACTCAAATCTCACCCAAATCTGACTATCTCACTTTTAAATAATTCAGACGACATCTAGAGACTTAAACAGCGATATCATACAGGCTTATTTTAAAATAATAAATTATAAACACACAACACAAGATGAAACTTTTTATTTTATAATTTCTTATAATATACGATAAAATTTCCTTCTTTCGATGGGTTTTTCACTCATAATAGTTCATATAAACCAATTTTTTTATTATCTTCAAAAATAGATTGTAGGCCTACATGATGCTTTAATAAAAAATGTTTAAATGGTTCGTGTTTGGTTCCAATTTACTATGTGTCGTTTATTACATAATCAGTAACCTAATTATTGAACAAATCATAATGGGAATGGGTAAATATACCCTACAAAACCCATTTATGACCTTTGATTTGTAATTTCCGTCCTGAGTTTAAACTGGGGGTCAGAAATAAATAATTGTGTATATTGGATTTTCTTTTGCTTCCACACCCGCGAGGAGTTTTAATTGACTATAAGATATATTCTTACGCATTTCTAAAAGAATGGGATATTAATATGAATATTTTAGCTAAATTTTCCTTAGTTTTATCTAAATAGAGAAACGTAAGTGATTATAATCAAACGTAGAAAATAGCCAGCAAAATTTAATTTATTTATACAAAATCTTTCTACTTTCTGAAGGATGTACTTCCAATTCAGTTATCAGATTGATTTTACATATTATGTCAAATTGATTTCAACAATGGTTAAATATATTTTTTATTTATTCAAGAAATTCACAGTCTGTTACATACAATCAGTGAATGTGATAAAATAAAAATTGACATGATAAATAAACTTGAGTGGAGACAGTCCAGTGACAGAACTCCGACGTAAATATATTATAAAAGCAGCATTTAGATAACTGCAACGGATAGTTAATTACAGTACTACGTTAATTGATGAGATATCGGTTCCATCGACGGTTTAGCCATCTTATTGGATTGTTTGGGAGATTCTTCGTAGCCAGATTTTAGATCAATGAGTTATGGTAGTTTGCGAGTTTCTTCCTAAATTTTGTTTAGAGTTGAAAAAAAGTAATTTATGTAGGGTACGTTCAGGTTTGAGTGTAGCGCTTCATTGGTTACGTAATGGGGGCGTTAACTTTCCTCCGTAAAAGCTTTGACTGAAAACGCTGAATTTTTGCTAATACCGATGGTTTTGCACAACAGAAATTTTATTTTTGTCAAAGAGTTACAGACTTAATACGGTTGTAATAATTTAGCCGTTATTACGTAATTATCATTGGAAATTTAAATGAAATGAAAGCGGTTTTTAGTTATTCAAATCATCTCAGTTTCAATAACGTTTTCTACATAAAGAATCTGTAAAGATTTTTCATTTTACTTTGGCTATACAAAATTTTTTTCTGTATTTTTACCCCAAGTACTAGCGGGTTTTCTTCTGCATTAAACAGGCTTGATAACTAGTAACGTAATTAGAAATAAGTAGGCTGTGCATACACACACATTTGAAAAAGATCCTTAAGAATAATATTAAAAAATTAGTGAATTTTTACATCTGAGTAACTTAAATTCTGTTAAGAATAGTAATGTCATTTGAATTGTACTTTTAGTTTTAAATAAAGTACAGCTGAATAATTAAAAGGGAAAGAAAGATACATTTTAGTTAAAATACACGAAACGTTTAAGTATAATTTCTATTCACAGCAAGCTTTAATTTGTCACAGTATCTTTCATTCTCTTTTTATTTTATTTTCTAATGCTAAAGAAATTACCGGAGAAAAATGTTTTGCTTTTAATTTACGTACTAATAATGGGGAGGAAATTTACACTTTGCATTAGCAGTCTCCACGTTACTTCTACAGTCAGAATTCATGTCGTATAAAAGCAGGAGAAAGGCCTCTTATAAGACCATTAAAGTATTCTTTATTTCGAATTTCTACTTCATTGTTCCATAAGAGTGAAAAGAAACACATCGAAGAGGGTACAGAAGAAGGGAGGTACGATGCTGAAGTTCAGCGGCCAAGTTGAGTACTTGGTTGTCGAAGGGGTTGAGGTGGATACATTCGATGGAGGGTCGCTTGCTATCTACCGGCTCACTCTCCGTTCTATTACTCTGCCCTAGTCTCACTCTTTAAGTTCGCATACAAGACCCGGCACCAACAAAAGAGATATTATTTCTTGGAAATTAAATTTAAGATCGTTTTTTCTCAAAGCGTCGGTAGATGGCTGACAAAAAAATGAAGCCACTTGTCCTCGTTGCTACTCTCCACTATGTTGTTATAATGAAAGAGTTATTGTTTATAATAGGAAAACCTGCTGGGACTTTTTGTAAATTTATGTTTTAATAAACTGTCCTTCTCTCTTCACTATATTACAACAACTTCCTTTCTCCATTCCTACTCAATACCCACTTCCCATCCTCCGTACATCAAAACAGAATAAATACTGTAATCAAGTTATTAAAAATTAATACGGTTTGTTCGAATTTTTACTTTTTCTTGCCTATGAATACATAGCAAGAAAGTTTTGTATTTATGTCGATTTTTTCGAAATCGAGTTCTCACCGGATATACACGATTTCAGAACCCAAAAAAATTGTTTTTAGCGATTGGTTTGTGAGTGTATCTGTGTCTGTGTGTATGAACAATATATATCTCAAGAATGAAATATCGTACGAAGTTGAAACTTTAAACTTAAGTTAAGTACTACTAGAAAACTCGACACAAACATTTTCATAAAAATCTGTCAACCGGAAGTAGTAGTTTATTCGTGTCAATTTTCAATATTTTACGACTTTCTAAAAAACGGCTTCTACGATTTCGTTAAAAATCGCCTTAGTTACTACATTATCGTCTACTAGGTAGCGTAGGTGTCATGTTTGCTGGAATTCTCGGGAAGGCTGTTCTTTCTTAGAAAAATTAGTGTTTTAAGATTACCGCCGTAACGAACATTATTTAGCGCAAAAATGTTTATTATAAAAGTTTTAGACAATTTAACATCGATAACTTTAATTTCAAACGTTTCTTTGTATAACGTTTAGTTTAGCGGTTATAATTAGTTAATTTATTTTTTCATAAAAATCTGTAAAAAACATTGATTTTTTAAGATTTCGGGCTTAATATGCATTTAACGACAAAAGTGTACATAATCAAATTTACAGGAATTTAAAAGATCTACAACATTTTTATTTTTAAGAATTTTTCTCTACAGAGCTTAATCAGCGTGAAAGAATGATTATCCGTATTATTAAACCAAATGAGGTTTATTTTAATTTTGCATCATTCACTGATGATTAAAATAAGGTTATGTTTTTTGAGGTTAGTGTTTTTGTTTATTTCTAATGTTTTATTGCTAATGTTAGGTTATATTAGATATTATTTCCATTGGCAAGAGGAAGTCGTGTGAGTGTTTCACACCAGATTTTTAATAATATACATAAAGTATTACGTAAAGTTTATTATTAGTTTATTTAAAATCTTCTAAATATTTCGATCATTAGGTTTTAAACGTGCATTTAAACTTGTTTCGATTTCCTGACAACGGGAATAGAACCAGTGAATCGGCTTTGTAGTTATTATTGCTCTACAAATGCGTCTTATGAAAACATGTTTTTTTAAGACCGCAGTTAAATCCTAGAGACACAAAACGAGGTATACAGCATAATATTTACGTTCTTATTGATTTATTGACTCCCAAATTACAAATACTCTACGATTACACAGAGATCTGATATTTTGCACACTTGTTAAAAAAGTTGAACAGAAAAACTAAAACATTTTGTATTTCGATAACTTATGTCTAAAAGGTAATAACGAGGTAACTATCTAACAGAAATAAATATTATTGTAATTCATTTGTAAATAAAATTATTGTTTTACGACCCATATTAAGTAAACAGATTCTTAAAGAACCAGGGATAAACGTAACAATATTTTCTCAGATATGTTTTCATATCGATCTATAAATTTTACCATACCGTATAACTGTCTTCACTTTATTAGAATTTAACATTAAAAACCTAATAAATATTATTTTAAAGTAAATTTTTTATTATTGATGAGTCACAGAAAATACAAAAATTTTCTAGACCTACTTATATTATACTAATATATACTAATATTATATACAAAAAATTTTTAAATAAAAATATACTTGATTCCTTTCATTCCCTGAACTGAGAGCAACTAAATTCAATATAAAATATTACAATGCGGAAGAATGAATACACAATAGCATACAATTATACGATACCAATGTTATATAATAGGTTATGGGTAGGACTGTATGAATGCAATTGACAGGTTTCACCAGTCTTTTAAATGGATGCGTAACGTGGTTTAAGCCAACAGCATTAACTAATGTTACAATCCGGCAACGTATCAATAATTAATACAGAACGCATACACTAATTAAAGTATGTACAACTATGTTCAAACACTCTTCATTGAATTCTCTACCTACAGAAATTATAAAACAATAAACACAATACTAAAAATCTGGTGTAAAACACACACAACTTTCTCTTCCCAATGAAAATAAATACCAATATAATAACCTAACTTTAGTAATAAACACACGGATACTAAACTAGATTCTAGTAAAGGAACCGTGAATAAACATTAGAAATAAACAAAAAAAAACTAACCTACAAAACATAACCTTATTATCATGAGTGAATGATGCAGAATGAAAAATCAACCTTAGTTTAGCTTTAATAATACAGAAAATCACACTTTAACGCTAAACTAGGCTCTTTCTCTTCCCAATGCAAATAAATACCAATGTAACCTAACTTTAGTAATAAACACACGGTCACTATACTAGGTTTTAGTAAAGGAACCACGAATAAACATTATAGTCATTGAATAAACTGTATTTGCTCTACATTATTTTATCTTATTAATTAATTAATGAACGTACCTTGTGAAATGAAATTAGATAATATTGTAATATTGAGGAACGATAATCAAGCCACTCAAGGATTCATACTAAAGTTGTTATAATTTAAAAATATCAATCAGTCACACACCAGCTACACCGCGTTGTTGATTTTCTTGCAGTCGCTTTAGAGCAAAAGAAGTATGCTGCCGGAGTTTTCTCTGATGTAAGTCAGGCCTTTGATAGGGTATGGTTTGACGGACCCTTGTTTAACCTACGCCAGATTTTGCCTTCTACTATTTCAATATGAAGAGTTTTCTCTCGGATCAGATATTTCTCTGTTTCTCTCGGCAACAAACGGTCAGATTTAAAGCCAACTGAGGCTAGAGTCCCACAAGGTTCTATGCTGTCCCCATTATTGTTTAATATTTACGCTGCCGATATTCCAACTGAAACACGTACACTCACTGCTACACAGCCTTCTATCTCGTCGATCAAAATTGCCTATTCCTCTAAAATTTCTGTTATATAAGACTTTACTTAACCCAATGTGGATATACGGTTGTCAGATCTTCGTCCGCTAGTTAACGCTGCATTTTTTGTGTCGAATCACTTTTCACTCGGACCCAAAAATCCTATTTATTAATGGCACAATACACGACTTTCAACGCTTTAGATTAAAATTAATTAACAACTCCAACTCATTGATTCGTGTATTAAGTTTTCCACATTTGTCAGGTAATCCATATCGTCGGCTCAGCAGGAGGTGGAACAGAGACTTGCGTTAACCTCAATCAAAACAGTTTAAATTTAACTACGTTGAATCAAAAAAATCATCAAAGTCACTATTAATTACATAATCTTAATAACTAACCTGTGAAAAGGCTAACTGTAGTACTTAACTGCGAGGGGTCCTTCTAAAAGTGGTGTCCTCCTTTAACATGAAACGTCATTTAATATATATATATATATATATAATACGCGTATTTGCTGGTTTGCCAAACTGCACAGTTGCAGATAAAAATAAATAAAGTGAAAAATGTCAATATCATTAAATGATATGAAGGGAAAAAATTTTACCTTCATTTTACTTTATAATTTTTTAAAAGTAAAATAAAGGATAATAAATATAGATTATGTTTAATTTGTAAAAATCTTTTAACTCTGAAAACGTTTAGTAAAATGTTAAAAAATAAAGAGAAGAGAATAAATTGTATTGTTTCATTGAAAAGAAGGTGATAATTTAGTACAAGAAGAAAGTTTGGTCGTTTAATAGTTTGAAATAACGATTAACGATAGTCGTTCGATCGTGTTTCGTCTTAGATTTGCGCAATATCGCACTCACAGAAGACCAAACTACCGACCTTATCTATTAGTTGCAACTCTAAAGCATTATTCCTACCTGCTACTATAACAAACTCCCCTGTTCCGTTACGGCTCATTAAACAACGTTATTCCCTCTATCTCTTCTTAACTTGACGTTCAGTAGGTGACACAATGGCATCCCTAGAACACTTAAGCCGATATAGGTGGTAAAACGTGTAGATTATTCTCTACGACCTGATATATCGGCTAGTAATAGGATTTACACGGTAATTTACATTCATTGTACTTGCTCTTGACAAAACCACCATTTTCGATAACATATTTATTATCAATCTAACACCATCATAACAATTACAATGGTTATGTTATCTCAAAGACAAAAGTGATTATTGGTACTTAGAATTTTTTATCTCTTAATAATATTTATCGGCAGAAACATGAATCATAAAAAAATTATTTTGATCTACTACGTATACAACGAGTAAAACTCTGGTTTGAAACACTCACACAACTTTATTTTGCCAATGCAAATAATAAACAATATAACCTAACCTTTTTTATCCCTAATAAGTGTACATTACAAACTGTTCAATTCAGAACAAGAAGCAACCCCGTGACCCAATGAGATGAGGATAATGTGTATGACGTGTAAATAAGGTGTAGTATTGTACAGACCCAGGCCAACCATTCCTAGAACAGTAAGGTTAATTGAATCCCAACCATCAAAGTACACCGGTAACCTCTGCCTAGTATTCAAATCCATATAAAATTAACTACCTTTACTAAGATTACGCCGGCTGCATTGGCGTAGTTAGTACGTGCTCGCCTCTCATCATGCGGTCTTGGGTTTGAATCCCATTCAGGCATGGCATATTTTCATACGTTACAAAAATCATTTGATTCTTCACCGTCTGCATTAACAGTATTTGCAGAAGAGTCGGACGTTAAAACAAAACAAAACATTTGCTAAGGTTTGAACCAGGAACCTCGTCTCCGAAAATCAGCTGTTAAACAGATGACTCACGGCGACGACTTAACCTCTAGACCAACCTGGTGGGTCGTAACCTAACATTAGTAATAAAACATTAGAAATAATTAAAAAAACTAAACACAAAAAATAACCTAATTTTAATCTTGAGTGGAAATCAACCTTACTTCGGCTTAATAATACGAAAAATCAGTCGTTGATGCTAAACTAGGCTCTGTAGAGAAATATGCTAAGTAAAAACATTGTAGATCTTTGAATTTCCTAAAAATTTAATTATATACAATTTTGTCGTTAAATGCATAGTACGGCCAAAATCTTGGAAATCCATTTTTTTACAGATTTTCATGAAAAAATAAACAGAAAATCACTAATTACCGCTAAACTAAGCGTTATACAAAGACATGTTTAATATAAAAGTTGAAGTTTTTTATAATTTTAACAACTTTCATTAATTATATACTTTTGCCCTAAAATGCATATTAAGACCGCAATCTAAAAAAAAATCTTGTTTTCTCTACGAGAGCACAGCCTCCCTAAGAATTTCAGCAGACATGGCACCTACCCTATCTTGTAGAGAAAAAATGTAGTAAATGAGGCGACATTTATAAAAAAATCGCAAAAAGTGAAAAATGACGCGAATAAACTACTAGTACTGATTGACTGATTTTGCAAAAAAGGTTCGTGTTCGGTCCTCTTGTAGTACCTAACTTACGTTTTAAGTTTAAAATTCGTATTATGTTTCATTCTTGAGATATTTTGTTCACACACAAACCATTCGCTGAAAACTAGTTTTGTAAGTCCACGGGGTCTGAAAACGTGTAGATCCGGTGAAAACTCGATTTCGAATAATCTACATGTACAATACTTTCTTTCCTATATATTCATGTAAGCAAGAGAAAGTAAAAGCTGTGTCAAATTTATGTGCAAAATTTCACCATTAATTAAATATCGAAAACTGAAATTTCACTCAAAAGATTTAGACATTTCACTTCTGATTAACGTTACCTATACACGGCAACGAAACCGATAACACTATAGTCTTGTTTCAACTAGACATGAAGACATTACAAAAGTATTTTTACAAACTTCTTTACTTAATTGTACAAGACTAAATGGGTCAAAATTTTGAAAGTGTCACTATTGATGTCCCGTAGGTATAACAACAACAATTGCAAGGAATATGTTCTTTTCCTCTGCGGTAATCAAACATAATATTTTGTTGTCTTTATAATTTTAACCTCCAGTAAAATAATAAATTTTAATAAGAAAAATCTTGCAAAATATGAATGGAATGTCAGTACCGTGGCTGTCCCGATACCGGCATTGGCACTTTCATATTAAAAATTTTTATTTACCTTAATTAATTTTTCACTTTTTAATTTATATCTACTTTCCTTACTACTTATTACATTTTTATATTATAAAAAAATTAAGATTAATACTAAGATATTTGATTTTTTGCTTTTCAAACTATGTCCCAGGAGTTATTCGGCCGTACCGTGGGTAATGAAACATTTGAATTGTGCGCTTATCGATCAACCGGTGGACCGTTTCGTACAATGAGTCTCGCCTATTTTATTGTCGGAGTTCAGTTAACCATTTTGTTAAAATACAATTCGTGTTTATATTGATATTTTTAACGATTTTATGTTCGAAGTACGTAAAAAACCTTTGGTATCGTCAGTACCGTGTACCATATAACTTTGCTGTCGGTTATGTTAAATTTATATTACTTTGATTGTATTAAGTATTATAAGAATATTGATCTGTAGTTCACTTACTAATTGTCTGTTTTAACATTGAGAGCCGTAATTACAATATAACCTGAAAAATGTTAGTACCGTGGGTGTCAGTACCATGGAAATTACATGCCACGGTACTGAAAATAAAGCCACGGTACGGACATAATGTTGTTTGGGTCAAAAGTACTGTCGCTGAAGTAAAAGTTTTATTATATTTTGTACAATGTTTCTGTTCTGTGCCCTAGTAATCTATATTAACAAATATTATATTAAAAAAATAAAAAAGAACGTTAGTTGTCGCATTTTTAATATTTAAAACGGTTCTTAATATTTTCATGAAATTTTGTAGTTTTATAAAATATATTAGGGTATGAGCAATTCGTTGAGATATAGCGTACCTCATTTTGAATTTTTTTTAATTAGAATTCAGTCAGTAAAATGTTTTTTTAACCAATCGTAATTAATTTTTCTTTCACACAACTAAATTTTTCCTATTTTAGAGATTTAAAAATGACAATAATGAGATATAATAAACCAGTAGCAGTTGTTGTATTACAAAAAAAATTTATGAACGTATTATTATACTGTAAGTAGCAGCCTAAATTTAAATATTCCCATTTTGTTGAGTACCATAATTATGGTTTCAAGTAATACAAGCGGCATGTCATTCTAACTCAAGGACTATATGTTAAGCATATAGTTTGGGAACCACTGAAACAGGAAATAAAAGAAATTTTCAGTTTATTATTCTATTCGAGGTAACTTCAGACATGGCAAAGAAGAAGAAGGTTTGCGATGAGGAAAAATTAATTAAGAAGAGGGAGCAAGAATGATAGAGGAGGAAGATTAGGGATGACCCTGCTAAAAAAAATAACAGAAGAGGAAGGACTATGAAAAATATTTAAAACAAAAACTACAAAAAAACGTTAATCTGTTGGTAACGTAGAAATACGCAGCGTAAAATTAGAAAAAAATGGAAGGAACAAAAAAGTTTGTCTAGATTAAGGATGAAGAATGTGGAATGGGAGAAAAAATTATTAAAAGATAGTAGTCCTCCAATTTCCGATGAACATTCTGAAAACCTTCAACATGTATCAGACAGAAGACGTCGTAACAGAAATATAATTAAGCGGTATAAAGAAAAACAAGCCTTAAGAAACGAAAATAAATCGTTAAAAAACAATTACAAAAATACAAGAAACGTTGTCAGCGTCAGAAAAAAAAACAAAAAATACAGAGGGAAATGATGAAACCGCAACGCCAAGGAGTAGGGTAAAAAATATCGAAGATAACGCCTGAGTTTCAGAAAAGTAATTCAAAAATGGTTAGAAGACTGTTGTTTGGGGAAGCTGTTACAGTTTAACTGACAGATAACTAATTCCAAAAGAGGACATTGCAAAATTTGACGATGAAATTCAAAAGGGTAAGGATTTACCATTTAAAGAAACTTTAAAAGTACACCATTTGCTAGTAAGATCAGGAATTCAAACAATATGGTTTCGGAGTATGTCTTGTTCTGACCCAGAGTACAACGATAAAATGTTCCCACTGTGGTCTAGGTAAAATCGCTTTCATTGAAGAAGATGATTCAAATTATTCCAAACATGAGGAACTTGGGCCATTACCCAGTACTTCTGATGGAAGTAGAAGATTATAATTTAGCGATGTGTTTAGTGGCAGTGAAGAAGTTGTGGAACAAAAAGCACGTTAAAAATTGGAAAATCATGAAGTATCTTTACTTACTGCTGGGTCGTACAGTCTTGTGATTGCTACGTATTGCTATTGTTAAAACAGTCAATGTGGATGATGTGAAAGTGATATATCTTGAAAAAGTGTTGACAACTGATCTCTTTATAGCAGATGATTTCACTTCTTACAGAGAAAAGGATTTTTTTATAAAGAAAACACAAATTCTTCAGATACTTCCGTAACCGAAACTATTTTTCCAAGGTAAGAAAACTTTTTACCGATTTTCATTGAGCATTTCAAGAGCAAACTAACCCTGATCAAGTAACTTCATCCCTGCTCAAGTAGATCTACCTGTAAGTGAACTCTACGCCCAAAAGTGCACATGAGAAAATTGTTATGTGAAAATGAAAGCATGAGTTTTTTACGCGATTATTTAAAAACATTTCAATTTTTTGGCATCAGTTTAAGTGAAAATAATTATTAAAGAAAGAACAATTTAAAAATCGAAATTAGTTATTAGTTAGATTAAAAATCAGAATTAGTTCTTAAATTTTTAACAGTTTGTTTCGTTTAAGAATATTATTATACGATTTTTACAAAATTTTTGTTTTTTGTTTTGTCGAAACGTCCTTTATGGTTCTGTTGGATGAAGATGAATGAAGTACTTGATAAATTGAAAATATTGTCATTATTGTGGCAATGTAAATACAATGGATTTCAATCAATACCGTGTGAAAGTCAGTACCGTGGATAGTAGGTCAGTACCGTGGCTTATAAAATATTTCAACAAATCATTAAAATTCACTGATTGAATATTTTGATGGTTCCTTTTAAAAACAAGTGTTTTATAATACAAAGAATGGATTACTTACAAAAAAATCCAAAAAATCTCAAAATTTTGCTTCGGGACAAATCAACCTGTAAAAAGTGACACTTTCAAAATTTTGATCCAAATACATCATCATCTGTCAAGGATTAAGCTCAATGGCCTGTTCCGACATCCATCCCTTTTTAGGTCTTCCCCAGCCTCGGTCCCTTTAAGTCTATATTTCTATGCTCGTAGAGGAAGTCCGTGTGCTGGCATGAGAATTAAATGGTTTTACTTCTTATTGCTGTATTAATTTATTTTAATCATGAGTGAAAGGCGCAAAATGAAAATCAACCTCAGTTTGGCTTTAAAATACGGAAAATCACTCTTTTACGCTAAACTAGGCTCTGTCGAAAAAAAACGCTCTAAATAAAAGTTGTAGATCTCTCAAACTTCTATAAATTTGATTATTTTTTTTTGTCGTAAAATGCATAATAAGGTTGAAATCTTTAAAAAAATTGTTTTTTTAAACTATTTCGTGAGAAAAAAACAGAAAATCGTTAATAACCGCTAAACTCAACGTGATACAAAAAAATGTTTGAAATAAACGTTTTGAATTTTAAATTCTCTATAATTTTTACTAGATTTATTTTTGCGCTTAAATGCATATTAAAATCGCAATCTTAAAAAAACAATTTTTTTACGAGAAAACAGCCCACCAAGAATTTTAGCAGACATAGCATCTACCCTATCTTGTACAGCATAAAAAATTTAGTAAATAAGGTGATTTAAAAAAAAATCGTAGGAGCCGTTTTTGAGAAAATCGAAAAAAGTGTAAAATTACACCAATAGTTTACTACTTCCGGGTGACCGATTTTGATGAAAATGTTTGTGTCGGGTTCGGTAGTAGTATCTAACATAAATTTCAAGTTTCAAATTCGTACGATGTTTCGTTCTTGAGATATTCTATTCACACACACACACACGCGCGCGCGCGCGCAGACACACACGCGCGCACGCACACACACGCGCACACGCACACACACACACGCGCACACCCGCACGCACACGCACCCTCACGCCCACACACACACACACCCATACAAAGACCAATCGCTAAAAACATGTTTTTTGGGTTCAGGGGGTCTGAAAACGTGTAGATCCGGTGAAATCTCGATTTCGAAAAATCGATATGAAAATAATCCTTTCCTTCCTATATATTCATATAGGCAAGAGAAAGTAAAGAGCAAACACTGATAGCGCGATTTCAAACATTAGTGAACAAACTTTAAGAAAAGTTGCTGCAAATGTCATGAAACTATTGCGAATCTGTATTCAAGTCGCAGGAAATCACTTTTAACATCTACTGTGAATTTAAAGTTATCTAATTTAAAATTAATTGTGATTTTTTATTGATTTGTAAAGTACCAAAAATTTGTATTTGATTAGATAATAATGATAGATGTAAAAATTTGTTTAGATTGCGGCATATTAACGTAGAGTTTGTTCTTAATAAAACACCCGTTAAAAAGGAATGTATGGTAACCTTTTATTAGAGTATCGTCAAGGCAACACCAAAAAATTAAATCATTTCAACTTTAAATTTTGAGTCATCCCATTATAATCGCGTTTCAACCTTATGAGTCAACCTAAACTCTGAAATTTCTATCTTTACAATCTTGATGAATTTGTTGTTTATAAACCAGGGTAGGCTATGCCCAAAATTTTTAAAAATTTTTTGACTGGAAATGTTCTAAATTTTTAAATTTTAATTTGCAGAAATACCCTAGATCTGTATTCCATAATATGGAATACATTTGACATATTATGTCAAAATGGGTTTTGAAATTGATTTACTTTGTTTTATTTTTGCAGTAGAAATTTATTTCTCCAATACATTTTACAAACATTTAGATCTAATTGTAGTATCTATATATTAATAGCAAGCAGCTTTTTTCAACACGATTTTAACCACCTGAACCTTCACCGATTTTCCCCGAAGTGGGCTCAAATGAATCGTCTGTTCGAGTAGATTTGCAGAAAACTATCCAAAATCAAATATTTCAATTTATGACCGTAAAATAGATTGGTGAGGGGGCAACTTCAACGAACTGAAGTATAGGCCTCTCTCTTTCTCTATCTATCCCTCCCACATCTCGCACAGCTATTTCAGTTTGGAGGGGGGGAAAGTTCAACGAACTAAAGTATAGGCCTACCAAAGGATTGGCAGTGTCACGGTCAGATCGCTTTGGAATTTCCAACGTAGTTGTTGTATGCAAATTTGTATACAATTCGATCTGCTATATTTTGGTTTTATTTTTATGTGGAATTAAATAATGAGATTTTAGAAAAAATTGGAGCAGTTATGACTGCTGTCAATCCGTATGCTCAAAGCTATAAGAAACTGGGTGACATGGTAAAATATGAAGCGGCAATTGCACGAACTGAAAATCGCCTGCCACTATACAATTTTTTTATGAAGTTCCATCATGAGCCGACCGAATGAGAACAGAAGAAGATTCAATGAACCAGTAGTACAATAAAACAAAAAATTTGTTTACAGAGTAGTTCTATAAAAACAAATTTACACTTTTGTGCGGGGTTTCCCGCACAGGTTCACTTAGTTTTGGTTAATATTTGCTGTTCAATAGTAAGTCGATGGCTAGATATTTGTCAGTGTTATAATATCACAATTTTTTTGATAAAATTAACCAATACATCCTTTGTGTTAAAATTTGTTTACATTATGTACACGGTAAGAAAATGACGTTTCTCATTTTATATCGTATTTTTCCTGGTACACATACGAAGAATGTTCTAACAGTAATAAATTTAAAAAAAATTAATGACAGATACTGATTATAGTGATGTTGATGTGAATATAAAATCAGTAAAACCTTCTTCTTGATTATGAAAAAAGTAATTTTTATCCATTTATTTCAAAAGATATAACATTTTATATTCATTTCCTCATTTTAGTTACATCGTAAATTTTATGGAACCATTTCCTGGTTCTTAACTTACTATGAAGCATACTCATAAACGTCAATAGAGTCATTCAAATTATTTCATAAAAGTGTAATCGGTAATCATTCATTCCACCACACTCATGTTGAAATGTTAAAAAAAGTAAAAAAGTGTCATCAAAATATTATATAACTTTAACTACATTTTTGTGATCTATACGATAACTTAAGTGGTGTAGAAAAATATTGGGTAGGAGGCGAGCGTTTTTTGTGTTTTGAAATAGAAGCATTTATAACGTAATATTTTTACCATAAAATATTAAGGATAATAATGTATTTTCACCAAGATACTGTTTAAAATAAACAGGAATCATATTGTTGAACATAATTTTTAAAAACAAGGTTAAAACAAAGTTTATCCACAAGTTTTGTTTCAATCGGCTCGGTACATGAAAACGATCCTAGGCCTGTTTAATTTTTATATTTATTTATATAAGAAGGTTTATTAACGAGATTAACGAGCCAAGGTTGTATACTGTCGCCTCTTCTGTTTAACGTGTACTCGGAGCACTTGTTCAGGGAGGCATTAGACAACATGGAAGACGGAATTGTGATAAACGGAGAGATAATAAATAACCTAAGATACGCTGATGACACCGTCCTTATAGCAGATACTGCTGAAGGACTTCAAAGACTAATAGATCGAGTAGAGACTGTATGCAGCGAATATGGTATGAAAATTAACTGTAAAAAGACAAACGTACTGGTTATTAGTAAAACCGTCATCGACAACCTACAATTCACCACTAACAATGTAGCTCTCACAATAGCCGAGACAGTCACATACCTGGGCTGTACCTTGAACAGGAACTGGGATCACTCTCGAGAGGTGAAGTGCCGAATCGAGAAAGCAAGAGGTGTATTTAACAGGATGCGTAGCATACTATGCAACCTGTCCCTCAACATCTATACTAGAATGAGAATTTTAAAATGTTATGTACTCTCAACCCTTCTGTATGGGGCGGAAGCGTGGACCCTTACTGATGCCTCCTGTAATCGCATAGATGCATTTGAGATGTGGTGCTATCGCCGCATGCTCAGAATCTCATGGACACACCACGTGTCAAACGATGCGGTACTACAACGCATTGATGGACAACTAGAATTCTTACAACTTGTCAAGCGTAGAAAATTGGAGTACTTCGGGCACATCATGCGAAACGAAAAATATCACCTTCTTCAACTCATCCTACAGGGGAAGATAGAGGGGCAGCGATCAGTAGGGCGAAGACGGATATCGTGGTTGCGGAATTTGCGGGCGTGGACTGGGATGACGTCAACAGCTCTGTTCAGAACGGCAGTGAATAGAGTAATGTGGACCAATGTGATGGCCAACATCCATAGAGGATAGGCACTTCAAGAAGAAGATTAACGAGATAAATTAATGTAGAGAATAAACGGTTCAATCAATAAAAGTGAAACTTTTTGAAGGTCAATTTAAGAAGCAATATTATTTAGCTGTTCGATCATAAATAATATATAAAGAAACTTATTTTTTTAAATTAAAACTTCAGCTCGGCTTGAAACTTGTTTGCCGGAAGAGAAACATGAAGAATTTCATTGAATGAAGTAGTTGTTTATTGATAAAGTTGTTGTTATTCGAAGGTGTATAACCAGTAAAACATTACTTAAGAATATTTTAACAGTATTGTGAAAGGTTTTTAAGCTGGAGTAACATTTGTAAGTGTATAGAACAGTTTTATTTGGACAGAAAATGCCACTGATCTACATTCCTCTGGAAGACGAGTTGAAGTTTCAATTGCAAAATTGTACATATAGTCTAATCTTACTTTCGAAGACAGGAGATTATATATATATATATATATTTTTTTTTAAATTGTTAGTTTTTTTTAATATTAATTTTGGAACCACGAATTAAATCATTCATAACGTACTAAATGTTCGTAAAACGTATTCTTGACGGGTTCTTAGACGGTTGACTGAAGTCCAGAAAGGCATCCAGATTCGGATGCCCTCACACCGCCCAGTTTATTGAGATTCATTCAATATTTTGGGTTGGAAGTGTTTTCATATCCTCCTTACACCCCAGATCTCGATCAGTCCAATTTTCATTTTAGTGGCACATTCAAAAATCTTTTACGCGGCTAGAAGTTTACCAACAACGACGTGGTCAAGAAAGCGGTACACGAATGTTTCAAACAGCAACGGAAAGACGTCTACGCTGCGGGAAATAAAGCTCACAAATTTCTAAGAGGCTACGTTGAAAAGTAGTGTAAGTTTCTTTGAATTAGGAATAAATGGTTGAATAATCAAATTAACCATTTATTCTCCACATAAACTGAAAAATTCGATTTCTTCTGTTTTATTAAAAAATTCTAGATATATATTTTAGTTCTGATCTGTTAAAACGAAATTTATTTGAGAAATACATGATAAATTGGTAGACTAAATTGTTTTTGTTGTTGTTTAATAAATATTATTTTTCTTTTTGGCATTTTAACAAAATGATGTTGGCGTAAGGTATTTTATTTTACTGATGCCAAAACGCTTTGCCCTTTTTTATTTATTTTTCATTTTTCCCCTATCTTTAGACTCTTTCTACCTTTCTTCATTTTTTCAATAGCACATTAAATACAGACATCGCTGAAGTCAAGTCTGTGCCTACCTTCAGTTATAAATCTATCGGTTTAGAATATTTCGTATCTGCTTACGACTTTTTTATTCCTTTATCTATTCGGACTCCAACTGTCGATTATAAAGACTGTCCTACATTACTTTACGAAAATCAAGAACATATGTAAAAAATTCTTTAAAACTAACTACATTTTTTAATGTAATTTCTGTTGAAAAATTTCCAATAAATATTATTTTACATATTTTTGATTTTAAGGATATAAAAATGTCATTTCAAGGTTTAAATATACTATTGATATTAAAAGATTGGAAAGCACACCAAAAATATGAAAATCACTTTTCAGCACAGTACATACTAAATTGGAACAATTTCTAATATTGTCTGCTGTGTTGTAAAATAACCATTCCTTTTCCAAAATTTTGACTTGTTATAGGTAACCTACAACATTATATAATACAATTTTTAAGCTACAAAAAAGTTTAAATACCAAAAGTTCTTTTAAAATTTATAACAAATATTTATTTATAAATTATTGTTAAGTAATAGAAGTAATCATTAAAGTACAATTATAACGATTAGAAAATTATGTTTAACTACTTAACTTAATAAGAGACTAAATTTAACACAAATGTTTTAAATACTCAAAAATTAAATAAAATTTAGCTAAAATAAAATATGGCCACTTCTTTTTAAATGCATAATTAATTCGTACTTACGATTCGGTTTTTAACAAAGAGACTTCACAAAAGTGTGCACGACACTGCTTAGCTATTAGAAGGGTGTGTGTTACTGATAATAAACAACCATAGGTTCTTTTCGAAAGATGAAGAACATAATAGTACAAAGAACAGTATAGAACATTCTTCCCGATACTAGATAAAAAATTTATAAATATTCTAGAAAGACAAGTAGAAGACCAATAAAAACACAACATCCAGCTGGCAAATGTCACACAGTCAAAGAGTGTTTAGGGTTTCCCTGAAAATACCATTAGGATTGATTGAGGTATGTGTTTGGTAAGGTTTATCCGGTTGAAGATTGGGTTTTTGATGCTGTGGTCTCCTTTTCTTGTAAAGTAGAGGAAAATTTATTTGTTTTATTGTTAGTGACTACAGGAGAGAAGTTTGTTATACGATTGGGATAAATTGAAATTTGATTTTTCGGCCAACTAAAATTGTAAAGTGTTTTTTTCTGTGGTGTAAAATTGCAGATTGTTGTTGTTTAGGTTTACAGCCGGAAGGCTGGTTTAAACCTCTAGAGGTTTTACTAAGTAAAAACGAGGAGTGAGGTGGTTTACTATTGCCTTCCTCTTTGAGTTAAAAGAGTATACTTATCAGCATGTCAGGCCCTCCGAAAAGCACCCACTTTCTACCCTGTAAATGATACGTTCACTTCATTCACCACAGGGTCTGGATGTATAGTGAAATTCATTACTCTCAGAGGAGATAACTCTGACTAGTGTCTTTTACACCTCTACCTCTTCTGTTTTCAAATATTTCAGTCTTATATTTGACTGACTATGAGATAATACACAGAACGTTTTTTGTAGCCTTAGAAACAACATATTGAGTGCAATTAATTTAACACTCCATGTTAAGGCATTGTGCACCGGGGTTTGCACTGTCTTGTGGACCTCTTTGCTATTTCTTCCTTCTTCTTCCCTTTGTTGCTCACTCGTAAATTGTGTCGTGTCGTGTGCGGTTGTGCTTTCGTCGTGGCTCTCTCGGTTGGCGTCTCGAATGGCGCTAGCATTGCTTCCCGTCTCGTTTTAAGGCTTGTTCTTTATTGCTTAAACATTTTGGTCCTCCGGTCGTGGATGAAATCAGTGCTTTTAATGGTTATAAAGTGTCATAAATTATTCATAAACGTGTGTCAATGCTTTATTTTAATTCCGCTGTCTCAATCTGATTGGTCGGGATTTTTCATTCATTGGAACGCCAGCTGTTCATTTAATTTAACTGTTTATTTACGTTTGTTGTTTTTTTATTATTATTAATATTGCACCAACGTTGTTTATTCGATTTTTTGCACAGTTTAAAGATTTTTTTTTTGCACGTTATTTTCTTATTCTTTGTCGTTATTCCTTTGCTCTTCAACATGGACAATGCTGAGCAAATTTTCACAAAGTGTCGCCAACTAATCAGATCATTAAATACGTTAACACACGTGCAATCCATTTCTGCACCCAATGATGCGTTCAAAATTGAGGCTGAACGAATATTTTCAGATTTCCAACCACTCCAAAATAAATTAATTGATCTACTAAATAAGGCATATTCTGAAGACTTTGAAAACCAAATCGCTATCATCCAAACTGACTTTGAAACAAAATATTTTCAAATTATCGCTCATATGACTAATACTAGTTTAATCGACAACAAACCTAATGTAATTTCACCAACTACTTATCCATCTAGGCCTACTACTCATCCATCTCGGCCTACTACTTATCCTACTTATCCATCTTGGCCTACTGTTGATCTATTATCTAGGCGTAGTACTAATCCTTATAGGCCTACTACTAAGCCTTATAAATCTTCTCTGAATCTTGCTACCTACTCTGTTAATAATGAAATTGTGACTACTGAGGCTGAAACTTCTAAGCATGTAACAACTGAGGCTGTTACTACTATAGCTGAAAAATCTGAGGCTCTTACTACTGAAGCTGAAATTACAGAGGCTGTTACTACTGAAGCTGTCACTTATGGCGTTAAACCTTCTGCGTATTTAGCTCAGCGCACTCTGCTTCAGCTAGTGCAAGACGAAGGCGTTTCTTTTCCGTTGGCTTCAAATGCCATACAATCGCATACCTATGTAGACGATATTCTAACCGGCGCTTCTAATTACAAAGAAGCAGAACTGCTTATTTCTCAACTAATCGAATTATTCGCTCTAGGAGGCTTCGAACTGCGCAAATGGTCTTCAAACAATGCAGAACTACTACGGCGATTTCCAAACGATCATCTTGAAAATCCTATCAGTTTTTCCGACGATACTTCAGCGATCAAAATTCTCGGCCTTCAATGGGATCCTGTGAGCGATTCCTTTTCTTACCATGTTATTCCATTCGATTCAGAGGCTACTAAACGAACAGTATTATCATATCTTGCTAAAATCTTTGATCCGCTTGGCTTCCTCACGCCTCTTACATTTTGGATAAAACACTTTCTAAAACAACTCTGGAATAGTAACCTGCAATGGGACGATCAATTACCTCCACTTTTCGACGATGCTTGGAACAAATTCACGTCCGAGTTATCTGTGCTACAAGGCTTCCGTTTACCTAGATTAATTTCTATCAACCATGCTGAATATCGGTTATTAGGCTTCTGTGATGCTTCGGAAAAAGGGTATGCTGCATGCATTTACCTTCACGTACAAACAAACAGCTCAGTCAGTGTATTTTTGCTTAAATCTAAAAGTCGAGTGTCGCCGCTAAAAAATGTTACAATTCCAAGGCTTGAACTGTGTGCCGCTCTCTTGTTAGCGCGTTTATTTGAATCGTTGTCAAGTTTTAAAAATTCTATTTCTTGTTGTGAAGTTAGGCTATTTTCTGATGCCAGTGTTGTGTTAGCATGGCTACAAACGCCGCAACACCGTTTAAAAATGTACGTTGCCAATAGGGTGCATAAAATTCTTGAGTTGACCAACATAGAACACTGGTCACACATTTCTAGCGATCAAAACCCCGCTGATGTCGCATCACGCGGTTCTAACTCTGTTGACTTGCTAAATCACCCGCTTTGGTGGCACGGTCCGTCTGTTTATCGCGCGCAGTCTACTGAGTGGCCTGCACCTGTCGTTCCATCAATCTCTGTTGAAAAGCTTGATCTACGGCAAGAAAAAATATGTCTCGCCATCTCTAACGATCATTCGCACTCTGACGAAATATTATTCAGATTTTCTTCGTATTCTCGTATGCTGCGAGTACTTGCTTACGTTATTCGCTTCATTAAACGGCTAAAAACTCCTTCAGTTAATTTTACACCTTTCTTAACTGCTGAGGAGATTAATAACTCAGCAATTCTATGCGCTAAACTCACTCAGTCTCGGTACTTTGCTAGTGACATTCAGGCAATCTCTAATGGCAAGCTGCCGTGCAAATCGATCATTTCATTGTCGCCTTATGTAAATAATCAAGGCATTCTTGTTGTAGGCGGTCGCTTAAGTCGCTCCGATATTGCTAAAACGGCGCAACATCCTATCCTGTTGCCAAAACACAGTCATCTTACTGAACTAGTCTGTGATTATTTCCATCGGCTTTCATTACATTCTGGGCCGCGCACTACGCAAGCATTCATATTTCAACAATTTTGGATTTTATCAGCTCGTACCGTAATTCGTAAGCGCATTCACCAATGTGTTCGCTGCATCAGATACGGCGGACGCCCGTCGCAGCCAATTATGTCTAATTTGCCTGCTTCTCGTGTTGCTGTTGCCCGAGCATTCTCATCAACGGGAGTTGACTATGCCGGTCCATTCTTTGTGAAAAATAATCGATTGCAAAAGTCATCAATTTCTAAAGGCTATTTATGTATATTTGTTTGCATGTCCACTAAGGCTGTGCACCTTGAATTCGTGTCAGACTTATCAACAGATGCCTTTCTCGCGGCTTTAGACCGCTTCGTTTCTCGTCGAGGTTTACCCTCTCACATTTACTCGGACAATGGTACAAATTTCGTCGGCGCTAAAAATAAGTTAGCCGAAATCTATCAACAAATTCGCGCCTCATCTACTGCGATAGGCGATCACCTTGCCTTATTGAAAGTTAACTGGCATTTCAACCCACCATCCGCACCTAATTTTGGAGGCTTGTGGGAGGCAGCTGTCAAATCTGCAAAACATTGCTTAAATCGACTCATCGGCGATAAACCTTTGCTCTTCGAAGAGTATATTACTCTCTTCGCTCGTATCGAAGCTGTACTAAACAGCAGGCCGTTGTTTCAATTTTCTTCGGATCCCTGCGAAGAAAAATTAATGCTGACTCCTGGACATTTCATCACCGGAACTTCATTACTTCAACCTCCCGAAGGCACCGCTCCAGACCAGTTGCAACCTTCATCCAGATGGGAACAACTCATAACACTCGTTCGCTCGTTTTGGAAACAATGGTCTCGTAACTATTTACATACCCAAACACAGCGCCACAAATGGTCGCGCGCTTGTGCCAACGTTAAAATCGGTTGCACAGTTATTGTGCAAAATTTAAATACTGCTCCTGCTTTATGGCCACTGGGCATAATTACTAACGTTTTTCCCGGCAAAGACAACACTATTCGCACTGCTGAAATTAAAACCGTACAGGGCATTTACGTTCGGCCCGTCTCGAAACTGATTGTCTTACCAGACAATTAGATTCAGTTTCATCTCCATTCGTTTTCGTTCTTCGTTTGCTTTCTTCGTTCTTCTGCTGTTTTCTTCGTTCTTCGTTTCATTTTGTTTTTTTTTGTTTTTTGCGTCGTTACTGGTTGCCAGCCCTCGCTGGTGATCACATCAAGATACTCCGCTTCCGTTTGCCTCCGCGCAGGCTGTGGAAAATGTCCGTTCGACGTCGGCCGGGTGCACCCGCGCGTGCATCACGCCACATCAAAATGTTCCGTTCTGCTACTTCGTCTTCAGGCTTCGTCTTCTGGCTTCGTCTTCAGGCTTCGTCATCAGGCTTCGTTTCGTCTCCAGGCTTCTTCTTCGCTGCTTCGCTTATTCCCTCCCGTGGGACTTCCACGGCGGGCGGGTTTTCAAGGCTTTTGTTTGTGTGCTAGGCTTCTCGTTCGTTTTGGCTTTTAGTTGCTTCGTTTCCGCGCCCTGCGTTGGTTCAGGGCGGGCGGCCCCGTTATTGTTCGTCGTTTTGGAAATCATTTGTCAATGATTTGGCGGGCGGTTATGTTAAGGCATTGTGCACCGGGGTTTGCACTGTCTTGTGGACCTCTTTGCTATTTCTTCCTTCTTCTTCCCTTTGTTGCTCACTCGTAAATTGTGTCGTGTCGTGTGCGGTTGTGCTTTCGGCGTGGCTCTCTCGGTTGGCGTCTCGAATGGCGCTAGCATTGCTTCCCGTCTCGTTTTAAGGCTTGTTCTTTATTGCTTAAACACTCCATCTGACCGTTATGGTCAAATTGTAGATTATAAAGTGTTAATTAATTTGTTGAATAGTTCGAATCATGTGATGATTCTGTATATGTTTGTGTGGGTGTGAACTGAGAGGCTGTTAATTAAGTCTCTTGTTAGGTTATGCTATCAAATTGGTGGTCGGTACCCTACTAAGGCAGAAGGGGATTTTTGGTTTTTATCGGCTTTGAGAGCGGAGTGAGAGTATGGTGTTCCTCTGGTGACTGGAGTGCCCAGTGAGAGGCCTGGTCAGAGATTCCCGGTAGCGTTTAGGTTTGTTATCGGTAGGATTATTTATATTGTTATAACGTAAAGAAAGTAACGAGTTAAAAATTAAATTTCATTGACCAAATCAACTTGTGCTTCTTGTTGATTTGTCCTCACCCCGACCCGCTTGTGCACATGCGCAGGTTGTTAAACAACTATGACTTAAACAACTATGTTGTTTAAGTCATCAGCCGAAAGGCTGGTTTGAATCTCTAGAGACTTTACTGAGTAAAACGAGGAGTAAGGTGGATTACCGTGCCTTCCTTACTGAGTGGAAAACTAGCCTTTTGTTATTAGTATGCCAGGCCCTCCGAAAAGCATCTACTTTCCACCCTGCAAATGACATCTTCACTTCTTTCACCACAGGTTGATATCTGTATAATAAAATTCATTACTATCAGAGGAGACAATTCTGACTTATGTTTTTTACGTCTATACTTCTTCTGTTATTAAATTATTCAATCATTCAATTGGCTGATTATGTGATAAGAAACAAAATTTTTTTGTAGCCCTGGAACTTATAGACTGAGTAAAAATAATTTAACACTCCATCTGTTTATTAAGGGTAGTCAGTAACTTTATTTAATTTTAAACATTTTACAATCACTATTATTTTTTTATTGTTCGCAAAAGTGGGAAAACGATAGAGCTCTAGACTACAGTCAACTGCAAAGCGGAAAATATCGAAACAAAATTCCTGTCTGGTATCTCTCTTTTAAAACCTCTCTTTAAAAGGCTGTACTGTTCCTTAATCCTCTACAGTCGCTGACATATGTATGACTCTTGACTTTATGACTCTTTAAATGAAGTAAATATAATAGAATCGTTATTCGTTTACAATTTTAATTTTAATTTATTGTGTAACTAAAACATATTTTCTAAACTTTAAAGTTACAAATTTTCCTGCTAAAAATATGAAATTAATTTAACAATATAATTTCACTTCATAATAAATTATTCGGATAGCTCATATAACATCTGTATTAAAGCATTACAAATTTCGCTTATTCCAACGTAATACTGTGTTGTATAGACTTCAACTGTAGTAGTAGACTGATATATTAGAATTCAATAGGATTTGTTTCTAGGATTTATTTTTCATATTCAGTCAGGAGACCTGAATTCTATGAAGAACTGATTCAAGAGGGAGTTTACTGCAGTAAGAGAAGGTTATAGCCAGATTGGAATAGTGAGGGGGTGAAAAGGTTCATGAACCAAGAGAGATGAAGAAAACGGAAGGAAAAAGGGCTGACTGAAGGCAAAGGAAAGAAGTGCAACGTGGAGGGGGTTCAACACCATTTTGAATAATGTTAGGGAGGTAATACAGTCTCAAATTGGATTCCGTTTGTTTGGGCCGTTTCGAATCGTATTGGAGGATCAACTGTGTTACTTTATTTCTCTAACCCCCTAACCGAATAGTAAAAAAATAAAAAAATCCTACGAAAATTTAGTTTCATTTATATAAACAACAAAATAATATGGTAGTCCTTTTTTTGTTAAACATTCTTTCATTTACCATATTGCAATGTATGTTTCTATTGATACGATGAAAAACTGTTTCAATAAGTTTTAGAATTTTTTTTTTAAAAAGACGAAAGCTTTTTTATGAGATTATGAGTAATAAACCAAAACCTCTCCTTCAATCCTTCCTAGCAATTATTCAAAATTTTGGAGTACGAGACTTTGCCAAAGCTATACCCGAAAACTAACTAAACAGACGCACAAAAGCAGCAAAATTCTAGAAATGAATCCAGTATTCCATCTTAAGAAAAAACTGTTTATCTCCGCTCGCATATCTGCTAAAACGATATTCTAAAGATATTCTGTTTCGTTGCCCTAAATTTTCCATTCTGTTCTTCCTTTCCTAAAATTAAAAAAAAACCTGGTGCAAACATTCACACGACTTTCTCTTGCCAATGCAAGTAAACCAATGCAACCTATATTCAATCATTAGCAAATAATGTAAAATGAAAAACATAACCTAATTTTAATCATGAGTGAGTGATAAAATGAAAATCAACCTCTGCTCAACTTAAAAATACGAGAAATCAGCAATTGACACAATAAAGCTTTTCCAGTTATTTTAACTGCAATAATTAATGTAGGTAATTAATTTTTAAATAAATATTTTTATGCATGTAAAAGGAAGACCTAGTTTTAAAAATCCAGATCCTGAAATAACCTGGAATACACGCTACAATATGTTTTTCCTTCAAATCCGTTATTTTATCATTTTTTACAGTTGACCTATCAATAAAAATAGATGCAATCATCAATAGGTTATGTTTATTGAGTTTAGTTTTTTGTTTATTTTTAAAGCTTTATTACTAATGTTAGGTTATATTGTTGATTATTTTAATTGGCAAGAGAAAGTCGTGTGAGTGATTCTTACCAGATTTTTATTTATCAATCGTACTAGTATTGTTTCTCTAAACTACGTATTTTAAGAACCCCGTAAGGAAAATTCAGCCGGTGTACGATCTGGGGATTTTGAAGGCCACAAATCTTTCGATACTTCGCGATGATTAAAAAATTCCTGCAGTATTACTAGCATTTCATTTGCAATATGACATGTAGCGTTGTCTTGCTGAAACGAACATTCTCGGTGGTCCAATTTTAACAACGAAATGAACTGTTGATCACGATAAACTACACTATCAGAAAATAACGGCGCTATTATACGGCGGCGGGAAACTGGACTCCAAACACTAATTTTATAAAGCTTCTCATGGGTGATCAACTTTTTTCTATCATTTGTGCCACATTTTATCAAGTGAACCACCGGTTGGTCTAGAGGTAAACCGGTGGTCTAGGGTAAAGAGCTAAAGTGAGCTGTTTAACAGCTGATTTTTAGAGAAGAAGGTTCCTGGTTCAAATCCTAGTAAAGGTAGTTACTTTTATACAAATTTGAATACTAAACAGTGGTTACCGGTGTAATTCGATGGTTGGGGTTCAATTAACTTCATTTACACGTCATAAACATCATTCTCATTTCATTAGGTAATGGGGTAGCTTATTGTTCTGAATTGAACAGATTGATTAGAAATTTTAAAAAAATTATCAAATTATCAGCACATTTGGAATTGAAATTTTTAAAAAATTATCAAATTATCAGCACATTTGGAATAGAAATACATAAAAAAATATTTAAAAAATAATCTGGTTCGATGATGACAAATAAGAAATGTTTTTAAATTACTAAAATTGTTTTTAAACGCTACGCATAATATTACGTATTCAAAAGTTACATCATTTTAAATAGCAAAATTTGTAAAACAATTATTTTTGATGTAATAAAAATAAAAAATACGAAAAAACTAAAAACATAGACTGTGTTAAAAAACAACCTATTTTAACTTTAACAAACAGAATTTTTAAAATATTTATGTTTTTATTTGGTTTAAACTTTATCATATTTACTAAACGTTTTTATTAAACTGACTGTAAATAATTCTGAAACGTTAAAAAAATTATTGGGTAAAAATGTGTGCATTTCTGTTTACATTTTGACCATTAAATACGTACATCGTCAAAATATAATTCGCAGAGTAAACTGAAGGTGGAACGCAGGAAACTCTAAATAAATGATTACCGATAAAGATAACTGATTATATATAAATTGATTAGTGATTACCAGGGTTCAGTAATGATCAAATAAATAAAACAAAATAAATAAAATAAAATGTTCAGCTATCATTTCAAATGAACATCAGTAAATAAAGAGACAATTTTTTAAAAGGATGACTTGTTCTTTTAGTGAAAACGTTGTAAAATCACCTTTTCCCTTAGAAATTACAAGTCCCCATGGTCTAGTACCGCAAATCTCTCGTCACACGGATGGACGTCCGTTAGAGGATAGAGCGTTGCACGAAGTAGGAATCTCAAATCCTGCCTACTACGAGTACAAACCCCTCCTCACGATTACCCACTGCCATGCAATCAACTTTTCCCCTCGACTCAAATTTGATTTATTAGACACTGATTCGGGCACAGCAAACTGAATAGGAAAGATAAACTTTAGCTTCTCTGCTTGAATTCACACCAAAGTTTACAAAAAAGTTATGGTCATGCTCAACTACGCTCAACACTCCTTTTATAACTAAATTTCAAATACAACAACTGCATTTCAAAGTTGTTATTAACGTACTTGGCTGTATTTTCATTCAACACTTAATGTAATAAAAAATATTTTTTACTTTCATTTTAGTAACAATTAATTTTGTCCATTCAATTCATTTCCTATTCGGACTAATCGACCATAATACTTTACTATTCCTGTAGTAGAGTACATTATCATTCAATTAAAACGCAAAAATTGACCAATGTATTTTAGAAGAAAATTCTGTCGGTTGAACAGAATCTGTGTTTAAAGATATTGCTTACAAAGGTCTACTGAACAGACTTTTTCTTTATGCAGTGTTTCTCAACCGGTGGGCCGGGACACTCTAGGGTATCGTAGAACGTGTCGCAGCAGGGGGTTCGCGAAATACGGGAGGAATAATTAAAAATAATTATTGTCATAGTTATTTATTTAAAAATCTAGTGTCAGATACTCAAACTACTTCCTATTGCTAATGCAAATAATTAACAATATAACCAAACATTAGCAAAAAACATTAGAAATAAACAAAAAAATCTAACCTCAATAAGTATTAACCTAATTTTAATTATGAGTGAAAGACGCAAAGTGAAAATTAACCTCAGTTTGGGTTAAAAATACGGAAAATCACTAATACCTAGTAAGGAAGTTTATGATATTTTAAACTCATCATCCAATTACAACACAGGCAGTTCCCAAAATGAACGGATAGCAGTAGAGGAAGGTAGGCCTCGTAAAGACGCTTTTTTAATGAAGAACCTCCAAATCTGAATGTTGTGCAGTCAGAGGAAAGAGATCTCTTAAACGTAAAAACGCTGAATTAAAAGAAGAAAACAAGTTACTTAGAGAACTTCAGACCCCAAACGAAAAATTATAGAAATTAAATTTGATTCCACGTGTAAGCATACTTGAACAGCTATGTTTATAAAAAACAAAGCAATAATCCCACCGTCACTACGCACCGGCCGAGTTGTTGGGACCAGACTACATCATCACTGATACTATATCTCACAGCAGCTGCGCATAACCACTCCCGTCTAGTATAGTAACCGAGGATTCGATAGAATTTTAGACAAAAGGTATTTGTAAATATGTAAATAAAGTTGTTACTAACGTAAAGGGGTGCTTGTTTTATATGGCGTAATGTTTTGACTCAAATTCCTGATTGCGTGGTAAATTAGAATGTTTAATTGAATCATAAATTTGGGAGCTGTAAATCCATAAAGGTTTCGAAAGAAATAATACACGCGCAATTTTTGTGCCAATGCAAAAAAAATCTTATGAAAATATAACTTATTATTATTGTAATTTTGATATCTTATGAAGTAGAGAATATAAATGTTTAAGTCTAGAATTTATTAATAAAAGGTTTTGTTCAGTATATATGTGCTCCTAGTCAGTCATTTATTGAAAGTCAGATCGAGATAAAATAAATTAATTTCCACAAAGATTTAATTAAATTTTATATGGTTATAAAAAAGATGCTTTCAGGATACTACAAAAAATTTGAAAGTAAAAATCAATAAAAATTACAATGAAATTTTGAGAAGTAAATAACAAGAATCTTATATAAGAAATTTTCTACGTATTTAAATTTTAGCTTATTTCTGAAATTTTAACTGGTCGATTTTTACTGTTCTTGCGATGATAATGTTTCTTATAAGTTTTACTAGTAATTCCAAAATAAATATATTCAAAAATACACATAATAGACATATTCAGAGATCAGAGTATTCAGAGATACACTCCAGAATTCTTAGAACACGTACACAATCAAAACAAAACAAAAAAAAATTGGTAAAAGTTTGTTTAAGATTGTACGTGATACAATCTCAAACAAAATTGTACAAACAGATTTAAACACATTAAAATTAAAAGACAAAATTTTAAAACTCTCCTGAAGATATCACACGACATTAGAAAACTATCGCAACTTTTTGGCAGTAAACCTTCTAGAAAATACAGAAACACTCAGGAGATTATGACGGAAACATTCAATATTCCTTGTTTTTTTTTAAGAAACACTGCACCACCTTCAATGTTACGGTGCCCAAATAATTAAATATGAACTAAAAAATAAATAATGAAAAATTGTGTGCCAGCTCTATCAGCAGAGCATGAGAAAAATAAATAAAAACCTATATTTCATTACTTTAAACTAAATTTAATGAATCTACTAAACCTATTTCAAAATATAGCCAACCGTTATTCTGCCGCGACTTTAATATAAAAACAAAAATCTTAAGAACCCTTAATTAATACGAAATGAATTTACCTGATATATTTTTCTTTTTCTTCTTTCTCTTCTCGTTCTCCTACTCAGTTCTTCAAATTCTGCCCTTGTTAACAAACTCCTCTGTTTCACTCTTAAGTCCCAATGAAACTCAGTTAAAATTTTCTGTATCCGAACCATAAAACCTCTGGTTAACAAGCCTCCATCTCCAACTGTTCAACCAACCTGGAGGGCCAACGGGAAGGAGAACCATCCCAGTGATTGGCTGAAAGTAGGTACGTGGAAGAAAGGCACAAAAACACAGAGGGAAAAATACACCCGTCTAAAGAATTCCAGATGATTGACAGTTGGCGATATTTACAACTTATTGTCTAACTACTATTCTAATGTATTTAACTCTAACAATGAGATTTTCACCCAGGCATTATTTAATGGGTTGTTACTGAGTAATGGAAGTTATAGTAATTAGGAATTACCATAACTTCCATTGTTTGTACAATCGTACTTTTACAACGGTACAACACAAAAATTTATCAAGAAACACAATCATCAAGACAAGGTGTATCGATGAATGGGCGAATCCTTTAGCCAAGCAATTACATAAATTATTAATATTCAGTAACTGTACTTAATTATAATCCCATAGTGAACAGATTGAAGATTTATTCTGTTATAAAAAAAGAAAAAACTTGGAAAACGCATTAACATATCTTTCTGACACATTAAAATTAAACTGTTAAAAAGGTACTTTATCCTAGTAAACATAAAGTAAGTTATACATAAATATGAATAGTATAGAAAAGGTCGGTTTTTATATTTTACAGGCTTAAGTGCGATACTTATGATGAGTCCATGAATGTTCGGTGAGGTACATAACTTAAAACCTTAATTCAGTGGGTTAGATTTATGCAAACCAGACAGGACAGTCTTCCAGCAACAAACAGAGGTAGTGAATTAGTACCTAGTAAGGGTTGAAGAACTGTATAGGATGTAAAAAGTTCTCGCTTCAAGGTGAGAGTAGGGGATAAATCAAGCCTCTTTAAAAAGGGGTAAGCGCGTGAGGGGACAACCACAGATCACTCAACCCCCCTCTTATCCCTTTTTAGTATCCCCCTTTATCCCGTGCTCCTTACTCCTATTTCTCTTCCATCTTCTTCTATTCTTGTATAGCTCGCATGGTTTGTTAGCCTTTTCTCTGGGGCTGTCTACACACAGAAAGCACCTCTATCTCTGTCGTTCGTTTTAAAACTTCATACATTTCCATCATTTATCATTTTGCATTTTTTCTTACTTTTTCTTTATTCCTTTCCATATATTTTTCATAGCACTTAGGTCGGTCGGTTCTTTGCCCTGTTTAATTTATTTTACGCTATGCAATTTTTTTCACAGGAATCCATTATTTAACATTTTATATTGTTTACAAGACTTTTTCTCACCGAACGCTTTTACGCATCATTTGGTTCTTTTAAAGTACTTTTCACTTTTTTATTTTGTCCATCCCCTTTGTTATTCTATACACATCAGGGAAGTTTTATAATTAAATTTACTAAATGATTACACGTACACGCTAGATTCATTTTCTCCCTTCTTAAAAGTACTAAAATTAATCAATTTTATGTAGACCCTACAGCCAATGTGATGAATAGGCCTATTGTAAAATAAAATTAGCATGGACATTCTGAATTCAAATCAACATATTTTATTATTACTTGTGATAAAAAATATTTTCCTTTTATTTACTGCTGGTCCTTAATTTGATCCTTAATTTCTTAATTTGATCCTTAATTCTGTGATATTAAAAAAAATATATTTTTAAATGAATAAATAAATACAAAAGAATTGTACGGTAAATTTGTACTGCGATATTAAGTCAAGAAAAAACTATCTAACCTTGTATTTTGATTTACAATACTGTCTAATAAATTGATTGCTAATACATTTTTATGTTTATGTAGTCCATCAACTTTTTTTTATTGGAGCAACATGTATAGTTACAATTTATTTTGGAAGAGAATGATAATTATGTTTACTGATTGTCTCTTTCATTTGTAAAGAAACCTTCCTTCCTTATGGGCAACTTAGTTGCATACTGTATTATATTTTGTATTTTTTGTTCATGGTATTTTAAATATATTCTACAATTCAGTCTGTCGATGTCTTCTAGACGTCCCTCAAGTGAGATAACCAGATGACTTGTACGTGATTCGACTCTCTTTGCTTTTTTGTACTGAATGTGTTTTTCCTGTACAGGTTTTTTATAGATTTTCATGAAAAACACACAGAAAAATCACTAATTTTACCGCTAAACTAAGCATTGTACAAAGAAATGTTTAAATATAAGTTGTACATTTTTTAAATTGTCTTCAACTTTTTGATATACACTTTTGCCATAAATTGGATATTAAAGCCGCAATCTTAAAAAAACCGTTTCGTTCTACGAGAGCACAGCCTCCCCAACAATTTCAGCAGCCAAGGCGCATACTATATCTTGTAGAACATAAAAAGTGTAGTAAATAAGGTGATTTTAAAAAAAATCGTTGGAGCCTTATCAGAGAAAATTGCAAAAAGTGAAAAAGACATGAAAAACTACTACTTTCGGTAGACCGATTTTGAAGAAAATGTTTGTGTAGAGTCCTCTGGTATTATCTAACTTAAGTTTCAAGTTTCAACTTCGTACGATATTCTGTTCTTGAGACGTTTTGTTCAAACACAGCAAAACCGCTAAAACATGTTTACTTTTTGGTTCAGGGGTCTGAAAACGCGTATATCTGGTGAAAACTTGATTTCCAAAATCGACATGAAAACAATACTTTTTTCCCATAGGTATTAGGATGTTCATATAGGCACGAGAAAGTGTAAAAGTGACTGATTATTTACTTTGTAAAAGAAAGTCGTGGAGTGTTTCACAGCAGGTTTCTTAATACTACTGCAAAATCTATTTATTTTTCTATTTCTATTTTATTTTCTAATTTTCACATATTCTACAATTATAGCGAAGTTTTGTTTTATATTGCCTCTATTATACATTATATATCAGGCTATGCTAATATTATAAATTAATTATGTACTATATATTAATTAATATTATTTATCCTCTTTTAATTTAAATTGTATATCAAAGATAATCAATATTTTTTTAAAAATATGTATGAAATTTCTTCAATAATAATGTATAAACTTGCCGTAGCAGGCATGCGATGTGTTAAATTAATTGTACTCGATCTGCTAGTTCCAGGGCTACAAAATATAGTTCTGTTTCTTATAACATGGTCCGCCAATTATATGACTGAAAAATTTAAGAACAGAAAAGATAGAGAAGTGTAACACATACTAGTCAGAGTTATCTAATCAGAGAGCAATGAATAACAAACAATGAATGACACATGAAACAATGAATGAATGAAATGAATGACAGTGAGTAAGACAATGGTAAACCACCTCACTCTTCATTTTGACTAGCAAAGCCTCTAGAGGTTCAAACCAGCCTTCTGGCTGATGACCTAAACAACAACAACATATTGTTTATATATGCTGTTTATGTATAAACTTTTCAGTTTGTGTTGTTGTGTAATGTTACTATTTTTCATTTGTCTAATTTTTAGAATAACGGAAAATAAATGAGTTGGCTTGAGAATATAAACAGTTTAAATATAATTAATAAGTTTTAAAACAGAGTACTACACCACACTTTAATTATACTAAGAACGAAAAATTTAGGCGGGTCGAGTTCTCGCTCGTGTATCCTTTCCGCAACCTCCTATGTACTCATAGACTCCCCTTGCGCTCTTTCACTGTTACAGGACGGTTTTTACGTGTTAGATTAAATAAAAGTAGTTTATTCACTGTAGCCTACTTTTTCATTTACTGTATTTATTATTTATTCTAATTATTTACTGCAATTAGTGATAATATAATATTAATATAAATATAGCTTACAAAACATAATTTGCATCTTGTTTTAATTTTCGTACGAAATTTAAACTTTACAGATAATAAAACATACGAACAGTATAGTACTGTACAATCAAACACAATAAGCTAATTTTAAAGACGAAAATATAACAGTTTCAAATTTTCTTTGAACGCATACGTCGCAAATATAATAAATTATCACTTGATGTGTATTAGATATTATGGGCGGAGTACATTTTTTGAGCGTAAAGGGCGAAGTAAACTTTAAAATAAGGTATAGCCTATGTCTCAAGTCGAAAGGAGCAGTATGAGAGGAGAAATTGCTCGACTGTTGGGAGTGGCTAGGTGGAAGTGACGAAGTACACAGCAAACTCCCACCCTCCTAAATTTATAGCGCTATTTTAGTGAATAATTTATATTATAATTGTGACAAAATTTTTTATTTATTTAAATAATAAATTATTATTTATTTAAAATTTTTATCGTAATTATTCAAATTATAAATAACGTGCTTTAGATATTTTAATAAACATAATTACAGACACACTTCTTTACGAATTAGTTTATTCGGAAATGAAACGGACACCCTATTGAGAAATTTTGAATCTATTGATTAGTCTATTAAGATTTTAAATTTTTCTCAATACTTGTCCAGATGAATCTTCATAATCCGAAGTCACAGTATTGTGTTTAGAACGGATATTGGAGTAGTACACCTGTATTCTTTATTGTTTAGCTCAACAGCCGGAAGGCTGGTGTGAACCTCTAGGGATTTTACTTAGTTAAACAAAGAGTGAGGTGGTTTACTAGCCTTCCTCACTGAATACGAAAGTAACCATAGCTTATCAGCATGGCAGGCCCTCCGAAAAGCATCTACTCTGCATCCTGCAAATGATACCTTCACTTCATTCACCAAAGGCTGTATGATTCATTACTTTCAGAGGAGATAACCCTGGCTAGTGTCTTTAACATCTCTATCTCTTTTTCTCATAAAAAAATTCAGTCATATAATTGGCTGACCACGTGATAAGAAACATAACTATTTTTTGTAGCCCTGGAACTAGCAGATTGAGTGCAATTAATTTAACACTCCACCTGCCTCTTATGAGCGTATTTATATTCTATGTAGCACCAATAGGCAAGCGATATTTTATATGTATCAAGCTTTGTTTGGAAGATGATTTAAAAGCACCAATAAAAATAATTTTAAAATTGTACTATAGTTAGCTCACTATAGGCTGACGTTTTCGGTCTATTGCACGTCCATCCAACAATTAAATTTACAATCCACCGGGTTTGTATGGTTGTAAAGTCACGCCGCAAGTCACCTGTTTAACAGCTGTTTTTCGGAGACAAAAATTGTCATTCATATCATAGTAAGAATAGTTTTACTTTTAGACGGTATTGAATACTTGACAGTACTTAGCGGTGTAGTTAGATGGTGGAGTTCAATTAACCATACTCTCGCAGGAATGATCACGTTGAGTCTGTACAAGATTACACCTAATTTACACATGATACATACTATCCTCATCTCATTGGGTCTGATTTTATGTTTCCGCGGCGGCTAGAAAAGCTCATGTTCACTCTCTCATGATAAGGAAGTAGTGTTGGACTCAATTTTGAGTCTACCAACCGCGTACCGACAAAAATCTCACCGCCTGGCCACTTAATCCGGCATCTGCAAAAATCGTTGACCTCCCGCGGAACGGTTAATATAATACTACAAGGGAAATTTAGAGTTCAAATTTACACACGGTCAGCGAGGCGTGGAAGGAAATTGTTGCTTAATCTCTCCCCCCCCCACGCTGTCACCAAACAACACTCACACTGTCACTTTCATCCATTTCTTCCACCTTCAGCTGAGAAAATAATTAGCATGTTCATTTTATGAGATTAGATCTTATTAATTAATTTATTTGTTTATTAATTGGGCCTTGGGGTTGCTTATTGTTATTAAATTTAACACAATGTAACGCACACCCAATAAGGATTAAAAAAGTGGATTCCTGATGGCTGCAGTAGGTTTTTGAATCCTCATTAAACAATTTATTATGTGCTAGAATACGTTCGGGTTGTCAAAACGTTCGGAATAAGGTAATGCAAAATATAAATTAATACTAATTACCATGAAATCTTAAAATACAATGAATTCATCGTTTTGATCTGATCCTACCCCAGTTAATAAAAAAACCTAAAATCTGGTAAGTGCCTAATTTTCTGTCGGTAAAATAATCCATAAAAATTACAGTATCAATATTATTTAATGGCTAAATAACTTCCAATGTATTTTAAGAAGGAATTCTAATAAATTAATTCCAATTAATTAATTCTCCTAAATACAGAGTTCTACCAAACCGATTTTTATAATTTTTACATGGTTTTAAAAAGTATTCTTCCCCGATTTTCCCAAAGATTCTAAACTTAAAGTTTATGCTATTATGAGGTTTATTTTACGAACTGAAGAAAAGTAAATTTTGTTTACATCGTAGTGGCAATTTAGCGTAATGTAATACGGTTGTTTCACATTTACCTTTTAGCCATATACCATAAGCATGCAGGATATGTGTCATCTCTCTTATCTCACAACAGAGTCAGTCGGAATTAGATGTTTTGTTAACGTTGTTTTATTTAAAGTTTTAGTTTAAACCCATTCTTGTGAAGGCAAAACTATCTTACTATTGTGCTTCAGTCGGTTGTAGAACCGTTCAGCTTTATAACGGTTAAGTTTGCGGTTAACTTAAATAATTTTATAATGGTAGTGTTTTGAAACTCAAGAACATTGTGCAAATTTATTTGCACGGGTCCACTATGCTAGTAGTTAGTTAATTTCCATAAAAATCTTTTAGCAACAATTAACTGTATGTTTCCATTAGCAACAATTAATTGTGTATGTTGAAAGCGAGTCTATAGCTGTCACATGATGAATAGGGGAGCATAGGTCCGCCCCTTTCTCCTACTCTTCATAGAAGACTAGTTAAATTATAAAAGTAAATACTTATTGTTATACAATAAACTTCCTCAAAATTCTTTTAAGAAACTATGTATAAATATAGTTATTGATAGTTGAAATCACGTACAACAAAATGAGCCATAGATATCTGCTCTCATTTTAATCGGTATAATTTCGACTAATTTGATTACCTACGCAGCTCTACGCAAATTCTCTTTCGCCCATTCTTTCTTAGCCTCACTCACCTGCTTCAAAGTAAATCTCAGAGCTGTAATGGATGTACTATATAATAACGGTATTATTAAAGGCAAACTCACTGTTTACACGTTTCATTAACAAACAAAAATCATCTACCCAAATAATATAATTTTATCTTTATTACCACATCACTCAGATTTATTAAATTTTACAACTCTTTGGATTTCCCCAAAATCAACTGAAGTGGAGTTCTGAGGTGGTGAAGAAGGAAAGGCCCTGATTACACAAAATATTTTTTATTAATTACATTTTAGAGATGCCAGGCGGAACATTCAATACACTTTCAATCCTGAAATGTTTCAAAAAATTTGTTATTAAATTCTTTCTCTGATAAAAGATGTTTTATTTTAACTAATAAGTTATTTCACAGGTGTTGGGTAAACATTTTAGAACTATATATTATCATAATTTTTTAACGTAAGAAAATATTGACTTGAAACGTCAATATTTTAAATAGACGTACGCTCTACATAACTTTATTTTTGTTGAATAAAATCTAGCACTTTTAGACAAGTAAGTATATATTGTGAAAAATCGAAGAGACACACTTTTATGATAGAAAACAGTAAGAATATAATAATAATAACAAAAAAGATAGCAATGAAATACGAGCAGTACCCTTAAAAATCACTTAACCCCTACCATTTTACATTCCCAAAAAGCTTTAAACGTAGATACAAGTTCGTTCCCTTCCTTTTAAGATACGGTAAAAATCTTGAATTTTATCTGAAACAGTTTCCCATTCACACCTATAAAATTTCTTTGTCACGAGAAATACAGGTTCGTTCAACGTAAAATATTCCATTTCTATTTTTCATCTGAAGCGGAGATAATCTTACGTGAAATATGACCGGCAAAAGAAAGAATACACGAAGAAATGCCAAACTTAAAGTTAAAACATTTACGGTATGAAATATTTAAGAATCATTTATTTATTTTTTGTTCGTTTTTGATTTTTGATGTTTGAAGATGTTTAGGGATTATATTATTTATTTCTGACGGGATTGCTAAAAACATTCCTTAACGTTATCTTAGGTTCCATGTTCAGTCGCCCAGAGGAAGAAAATCATTTTCATTTTTTATCAAATATACTTATTTGTCACAAAAAACGCTCAAAAATAGAGACGGCCTAATTCAAAATGACAAATTTTGATACAAAAATTGTTCTAAAACTGCAAATAATAAAGTATGGTAATATGTGTTGTTGTTTAAGTCATCAGCCAAAAGGTTGGTTTGAACCTCTAAGTCAAACGAGAAGTGAGGTGTTTACAATTGCCTTCCTCACTGAGTTGTAAAGTATGCTTATCAGCATGCCACGGTCTCTGAAAAACACATATTTTTCACCCTGCAAATTACAACTTCACTTTATTCACCTCAAGTTCTGGTGGCATAATGAATTTATTACTTTCAGAAGAGATTACTCTGATTTGTGTCTTTAACACCTCTACCTCATCTGTTCTTAAATTCAGTCATTAAAGTGGCTGAATATGTAATAAGAAACAGAACTATTTCTTGTAGCCCTGAAACTAACAGATTGAGTGCAAATAATTTGTCACTCCGCCTGTTAATTACGGAAAGTATCTTAACATGAACATCAAGTATATCCTACGTTTGTAACGAGATAAATTTGAAAATATTGAATAATTAAAATAATTTACAGTAGAAAAAACAATATTTGTTAATATTTTTGAAAGTTAAAAATGATATAAAGTAACATAATTTCCAAAATGTATTTACAAATTTTAATAAACACATCCTATCTATTCAGTAAATATTATATTATTTTCGTTAGAACATAAAATAAGCCTACTTCGCGTCAGATACTTTATTTCACATCAAATTTGTTTTACATGAAAACGTTCCTTTCTCAACAAATTTTATAGAATCAAAGAATATTTTGCGCCCTAGGGTTTTCTCCGATAGAGGCCCTTGACACTTATAAAAGCCTTTCTCTCTAAACTGAAAGTGTTTATTACTATATCGACTACGTTTACATCAACAGGTTATTTCATCGTAAATTTATTAATGCAACGTCAATATTATTAAACTTTATAAATTTAATATAAAACTGTGTGACAATATATAAAATTAACCTCCTTTTTAGAAGTCGTTAAAAATTCGGTTAATCTACGGTAAATGTCCGTAGACATTTACCATAATATTGTTATTATATTTTTATTGATATACTATATTTATCGTTTTGTTTTTAATACAGAGCCTAAAAAAGTCGTTTAACGAATAAAAGAAGGTGCTGGCAGAATTCATATAAAATTTGCATGAGCTTTCATATTACATTACATACCATCTATCTAGAGCTATTTTAGAAACAAACTACGAAATATTATTGATGCCGGCCTATAAGATTGTACTTGTATATGCAACACGTAGAACGTACATACTACTGTACCTAAGAACATCAATTAAAGGAAACAGTTGATATAAATTTATATAATATTATTATGTTGTTATTGACAGTGTGATGACGTGTATAAAATCACCTGTCAGCATTACTGTACTAATACTATATTATTATTGTCTATTCACTTAGTCTGGAGACACGCAGTATACAAATGGATCACGTGATAGCTGTTGTTGAGGATATCAAACAACAGGGTATCAAACCAGGGTATTAAGGGCCAAGCATAATCAAGGTCATTATCCATTCTTCTAACACCAGTCTTCGTTACATTATCCCTAGTTTAATAATTATACTGGGCGAGTTATTTTTAATGAACATAGATCATAGATTTCATAGATCATGAAAATTTGTTAAATTTTTAGAAGGAAAGAAAGAAATTAATAAATGTGGTTCATTGTTCAATAGCCAGCGTCAATTAAGCAAACGGCAGTACAAATATCAGGTGAACATCGCATGTATTTTTTGAGGCTTGTCTCTAGACTCGGTGAATTCAGTATAGAAAGGAATGCAATTGCATCGCGTACCTCACCCGGTCGTCACTATCTCTCTCTAGCAGAAATCCAATCTTTAACGTCGCCAATAATACCTGCCTATAAACTGTTCCATAGAAAGGTGGAGTGTTAAATTATTTACACTCAACCTGTTAGTTCCAGGGCTACAAAAAAATTCTGTTTCTTATCAAATAAATAATCAGTTAATTATATGAATGAAACATTTAAGAACAGAAAAGGTAGTGGTGTAAAATACACTAGAATTTCATTATACAGACCCTCTGGTGAATGAAGAGAAGGTGTTTTTGCAGGGTGGAGAGTAGATGCATTTTGGTGGGTTTGGTATGCTGATCAGCATACTTTTCCACTCAGTAAGGAAAGCAATGGTAAACCACCTCACTCCTCATTTTACTTAGTAAAGCCTCTAGAGTATTGGTTCTCAACCTTTCAGGTCCTGTGCCTCCTTTTGAACACTGATGTGAGGTCTTGTCTCCCGCCAAATACAGTGTTGCCAGAGTAGAACAATTACCGTGTTATGGTAATAATCGAGTACTAGACTCTGCTAAAGTACAATGTACAAAAAAGTACTATAATTTTAAAAATATACATGCGACTACAAAACTGAGTAAATTATAGTTTTACTTTTTTATTTTTTAAATACACTCACGCCTCCCGTGAAATTCTTCTACGCCCCCCCCCCCCCCCGAGGTTAAGAACCACTGCTCTAGAGGTTCAATCCAGCCTTTCAGCTGATGACCTTAAAAACACAGTATAGTACAAAAATGTCAATTTAAAGAAGAAATATATTTTAGAGAGTATTTGGATTTATCGTCATAATTTTAACTGTTTATAGGCATACCGAATTCCTACATAACTTTATATTAATTTTATATCCCTTCTCGAGAACTGAATAAGGTAGGATTTCAGTTTTGTAAAAGTTAATTATCCATTCAATGCCGGCAGGTCATAAGCCACACCTGGCATAGAAAACACAATACAATAACCAACTGTCATTGATCCGTGTTGTCATAATACTGTATTATCTGCTGGACAAAATAAATTTAGTCTACCGTAATAAAATTCAAATAATATTTTAAATAAATTTAATCTTAAAATAACAACCGTAGCAAATCGTACTTGAGAACAAACATAGCTGAATAAATTTAAATCAATGATCACAGATAAACTAAAAAGAATAAATTTATTCCTTCTTTCTCGTGTCATCAAATTCCAATAGCTGTTCCAAATAAATTCTTCTAAGAGAAACCAAAATTTATGGCTTTCTTATTCCAAGTATTTTCAATACTTAAACTGATGGCTAAAATTGTCAAAGATAAAACTATTAAAGTTAAAAGCAGCATATGTTTGGTATCAGTTTAACGAAATAAAAGTATATAATAAATTTTTGTATTAAAGATTATCTGAAGTAATAATTTTTCTTTATAACCCTTCACGACTTTTCTAGTGACGTAAAAATAATCTAACCAAAACCAAATCCTTAATGATTTATTGTTTTCATTGTTTATTTATCATGCCACATAACAGAACCTCTTATGTTAATACTTAAAAGACACTTTTACAAATTTGAAAGGAATCTCTTTCTTTCGTTTATTAACGGTTGGTTCGCTTTTACTGGATCTGGCCTACAACTGAACCCATTTTAATTGCATTATCTTCAAAAAATAATTACGTATTATCTCGGAACAACAAGATAAACCCACTTGTACGTTCACTTTCCATCTGACATCTACCTAAAAAAAACCGCAAGACGCATACCTGTTAATTTACCTGTTAAATACCTGTTGATTTAATTAAATAAATTTTATTTAAAACTAAGAATATTTTTAATAACAATTCTTGGGGATGTACTAATGTAGGCCCTACCCTTCTTTTGTGCATCATCTCATTTTAATAGAATTATCATCATCATCATCGCATTTAGCGTTTGAAACATTTTCAGTCGTAAATAAACATAAAGAGAAAAATAATTGAAAAAATTGAGTATGCTTTTAAAATAAATTTATATTAGCAACAGGTTTTTGCTCCAGGGCCACCTCAGTCATTTTACAAAATTCCGCCTAACAATTTCATTTGTATTCTTTCCATAATAATGTGGTTTCTTTGTACAGTATTTCATAAATATTTATGCCGTAAATATATTTACCAACATCTTCCTTCCCAAAAATCAAATGAACCATTAATAATGTTTTTATGCTACATTATGTTTTATTATTGTACTATGTTTTTTGTACTACACTATCTTGAACATTGAAAGTAAGCAATTCACGTGAACAAGTAATCTATTTCAGTTAATGACTGCGCGCACTGTTTAAGTAATCGACTGACTGCCAGCATACCAATTCACATGTAGAATTTATTAACAGCATTTAGTTGACATAGTATGTGTACAGAGCTTGTGTAACAAAACAGATTATTTATTAAACACAACCGCCTGTGAACCGGTACTCCCGTTCTAATACCACGTGAAATATTATCATCTATGATTGAATGAATTACAAGTAGCTTATTCCATGAGTCGTTGGGCAACAAATACGTTCATATTTGAACAGTTATGTTGCTACATTTTGTTTCGGGTTAAAGAAACTCAAATTTTGTCATTTCATAGTATTGAGATTACTAAACGTGAAATCAGGTGTTGAACAATTTTATTTGTGAACCGTTTATGTAACTGAAATTTTTCATGTAATATAGAGGTTTGAAATTAAAATGTTATGAGATTTTTTGGGTTTTTTCCGTTTTCTGTATGCCATTATCAAATCTGAATTTCCTGAAGGACACACTTGTTCATTGCTCCCACTCCCTGCCTTAGACACAGTCACGCACGCGTACACACGTCCTTCCCAGTCCCAGTATAAAGTACTATGTTATACGTTCTGTTGTTTTTATTGTTTTATTTTGCTATTACTACATTACTATTAAGTTATATTTTAAAATAGAATTTTTTGCTATTACTAGGCTACATTATACTATTACATTATATTTTTTAATTATTACGTTGGGAAGAAAAAATCGTGTGAGTGTTTAACACATACTTTTTCAGTTGTCACATTTTCTGGGATTATGTAATAACCCGTTTTTCTGAAGGAACTCTGCAGCATCTTCCTCCGTCCGAATATAATTAAGTAACTCTACAAAATTCATATTAGATTGTGTAGTAACTAATTGTGAAATCGGATTGGAGTTGACACTACGAAGGAATATTTTTAGTCAGATTGGCGCGCTAGACGCATGAGTAGGAGAATTGTGTAACCCTTCAGCGAATTCAGATTTTATAGTGGCAAACAGATAACAGAAAAGACCCGATTTTTCTTCATCTTATCTTCTAATTTGTGAAGAAATAAGAGCAGAATTGCTTGAACGAGAGAATTAAATTTAATCTTGGTAAATAGAGACAACAACTGGAGAGAATTCTGGAAGAGAATGCCCTTGAAAGTAAAGAACTATAGACCACATAGACAAAGAGATATTGGAAGGTCACGGAAAAGATGACAGTAGTTTAGTTATGAAGTGTCTGATGCATCACTAAGGATTGAATTAATCAAAATATATAGCTAATTACTGAACATAGCATAATATAATTTTATTATAAAAATAATTGTGGAACAGGCAAGAGCCTAATTCTTGTTAGCAAGAAAAGTAAAAAAAATATACGATGCTGTTATGTGACATCGTTTGCTCAGGATGCTGGCCTCAAAAATATAAAACATGGCTGTATGTATTAATAGCAATAAATTTCTACGTAGATTAAATGAAAACGTTTTTTTTTAAATTGAATTCCTTTTAATTTGTTTATTATAAAAAATAACTTAGGTTAAATTGTCTTTATTAGGTCAAATAATTTTTAACAAATAAAATTTTCGTAATTACAATATTGTTCAAAATTATATTTTATAAAGAATTTCAATACCCTGGTGTAACTGCAAAAGATAGATTTAATAATGATTTTTTTTTTAATAATCGTTTGATGATTAAATTTAATTTTGTTAATCCTTAACTTGTTTATTTCTAAAAGAGCTAAATACCTCTTAGTAAAATAATTTATAACAATGAAATAAATAAGAATGACTCAAGTGGCAGTTTTGTGTAGATTCTTTATATTTTGAAGTGAGATTTCCAGTGAAAATACGATATGTGAATTGTGTTGAGAATATTTTGGTTGGCTGGTTTGTATTCAGGACGAAATGGCTGAGGTTTTCAATTCTTCCATAGCTTACTCGGTGTATATATTCAGTGCAGTGAGGCATTTGTTGTTATGGTTCCCCTTGTTAGACCGACTGTTTCGGACCGAGTCTCTCACGAAGAGGGAAATGTTTGGTCGTGGCGGGGATTTAAAAGATACAGTGTGGTAGTGTAACATGGTAAGAGTAAGTGGGGGTTTAGAAGAATGGTAAAACGACTACTGGTGAGGTAGAGCTCAAGGCAGGAATTTGCAAATTAATGTAACCACCACATCAACATAGCGGTCTCTTCCTTTCTGTTTAATTATCTCTATCTCTTTTCAACTAACATACTCTACTCCTCATCCCTCACCGTATCCAATCAGGAAAGGTACGACGAAAACTACCACCTCTGTACCACCACCAACCTTTTATCAAGTCATAATTTCAAAAACAAACAACGCGCGAAACAAAATAAATATAAAATTTAGCGATACAATAACTGACAATGGAAGAAAGAAAAATGATTTAACAAAGTGTACTGTAACAAATTAATACTATTTTACTATTCCATGCTAAATGAAATTATAAAATTCAATGACAAATAATTATTAAATATATGTATTTTTTTTATCTAAGTTCTTGGTAATATTATAAACGAATAACGACTGAATAAAAAAAAATAATAACAGCGACATAAACTTGAAATGTAAAAAAAAGTATTGGGAAATGACAAAGAAAAGAAGGTTCGAAAATCAACTTTTTGAAATTTTTTTTTATAAATTTTTTGAATTTAATTTAGTAAATTCCATAATCTCATTATTATTCCATACTTCTCATAAATAAATAATATACAACATAAACGTTAGTACATTTGTATTGCTACTACTGATCGTTCAGGGGTTTTTTGTGGGGTTAAAGAACCTCACAAGAACTATGCTCCTAAAACTCTACTACGTTCGCATTGCATAATAACACTGATGTGGTTAAAAACCAGTTGAGCATCGCGTATTAAAGTATTTCTCTGACGGAAAAATCATGTGCCAATCTTTTAAGTAAAGTTTAAGAAAATCTTTTAAGTATGTGCAAGTTTTAACTAAGTTAATTAAGTAAGTTAAGTAAGTTATTTGATTGTAAGCTACCGTGTTTCTTTCCAGTTAAAGTCTTGTTCAAGTTTTAAAATTATTTGTATTAATTTAGTCTCATATTACGTTAAATATGTAAGCCTCGCCGGAGTGGAATGAGGTGGAAGCGGATGGGTGAAATAAAATACGCTCCTCAGTATTTTAATTAAAAATTTAATTATTTAAAAAGAAAAACAAATTGGTCCAGGATCCCCTTTTTCTTACTACTAAGTGGCGTCCCAATACTACGCTTCAATTACAGGTTTAATTATTTAAAATAAAATAAAAATTGGTCCAGGACCCCCTTTTTCTTACTACTAAGTGGCGTCCCAATACTACGCTTCAATTACAGGTTATTTATTTAAAATAAAATAAAAATTGGTCCAGGACCCCCTTTTTCTTACTACTAAGTGGCGTCCCAATACTACGCTTCACAGGATTATTTTTATTACAAATTTAATTATTTAAAACAAAAAAAAAATAATAAAATTGGTCTAGGACCTCCCTTAATTGACTACCCAATGTAACCTCTACTCCTCATCTAAACTTAACCTATTACCACTTACAGACTATATGTCGATCGTGCATATTCCGGAAAGGGCTGCCGGCACAGATACTTCAAACCTCAGAGGGAAGTCAGCCTAAATTAGTGCCTTGGGCGCTTTTACCGCCATTTCCGGAAGACCACTGCAGGATCGACCTCTTAAATACTAAGTACATAATCGCTAAGTACGGGGCGAGTCAGAATTCCAGGATATCCCACTAACATCTATATAATATAACCAGACTCACCCATCTGGCAAGCCACGACGACCAACATCACCAACCCGAAATGAGCGATCACCCTCATTCCACCAAATGAGCACCGGACAAAAAATATTCTCACAATCCACTCAATAAAATAGAACTAAACTCATGAATTACACTAAATCGGTCCCACACGGACGCGGCATACATGTATCACACATTACACATTACACATAAAAAATTATATTTAATTTATATTTCAATTACTGCATTGCATTAACTTTTATCGAGTCCCGTTTCGTATGTGTGTACAATACTGACTGGCCACGTCTCGCCGTCCAGCTGAGCCGATCGGCGGGGAGGCGCACTCCTCCTACCTCCTCACCCCTCGCCGCACGGCTCAGCGGATGCAACACGAGACGAAGTTGCAATTTCCTAGAATTCTGACCGCTGTGTATATTTTACAAAGACAATGTATTAATTCTAATATTAATAGAAAAAAGAAATATCTCTCGTTCTTTTTATAATTATTCCTTCTCAATCTCACTATATTACAACACTCCCTCCCATGAAAAAGGTGGCGCATAGCCCCGTTGCACTAATTAATGGTGGCGGAACCTGATTCCACCGCACTTTCACCACTCACGATCACTTCTTCACCATCCGTGGTTACCTTCCGTAGGGTTCGGACTTCTCCGGGGGCTAGCCTGTATATGACTGATAATGGCTCCGCTGGTTCTCGGTGAGTGTCTCCTTGGTCGCTGGATCTCGCTGGTTGGCTACACCTCCTCCGGCAATACCACAGCAATGGGAGCCCTGTCACCACCGCCACGAGGCCGATGATAGTTGGCACCACCGCCACGCTCCAAGCCACCTCCTTTGGTCGGGTCTTGCGGATTTCTTCCAAGGACCGTTGTAGCTGTTCCACCGTGCTCTCACTGACTCCATATTCGCCTGGCCACTGCACCCCACTGCTTTGAATGTGTTGAATTGCCTCTTGCACCTCTTGCTTGTCCGTTGGCTCATCAAGGGAAACGAGGAGCCCGGTGACGGGAACCTGGATCCGTACAAGGCGACGCTGCAGTTTCGCCTCACTACTGCCCCTGGTATTTGGCAGGATGCGATACGATGATGTCGTCAGGCTGCAACCCTTCGCAGCCGGGATCTCACCGACTCCGCCGATCAACTGTTCCGATACTTCAACTGCATCTCCTTGATGACATTGGGATATCAGATTTTGCTCTCCGGCGATGCTGTAGATCCACTGGTTCATAGATCCATCCCAGCTCCATATGTCCTCGTGGTTGGTCATCAAAATGGCTCTCGGGCAAACTTTCTTGGCGACTGCCATATCTCCCAGATAGAGTGAGCTCAGACAAGAGGCGTGGTGACGGTTGATGATTGGGAACACTGCAGGACATACCTGGACAGACCCCTTGCGGCATTCCTCAAGGTCCTCGGCTTGCAGCTCCGCGTATTGTTCCTGGTCGACACTCACTAAGAAGTGTGTTGAATCAGGGTTGTACCGTGTGCTAAGTCCGGTCTGCTCATCAATCACTGGAAATGTTCGCACCTGAAACAACATAAACTGTCTCCCTGCTGAGGACAGCGGTAAGTCAATTAACACTTTAATCACACCACCAACTGCTAACGCACGAGTTTTTGCCACACGGTAATAATCGTAAATGTCTGCGGCACTAAACCCCGCGATCAAATCTAGTCCAGTGGGCAGGGAAGTTCTGACTCGCTTTACAATTTCAGTGAACTCACTAGGTGAGATTAAACCTACACTTAACTTACCAGAGGACAGCCCCTCCATCGCTAAAACTAAATTCCTTAAATCTATAAGTCCTTTTAAAGACACTAATTCTAATTCTTGCAACATCATGGATGTATTGGCGAACACATGGACGAACCGATCTAGGTCGGACGTTTTCTTTCCGATCTCCACCAGTCGCTGCTGCAGCTTGTCGGCTTCTTCGCGCACCTGTTTTGCGAATGCCACCAACTGCCGGGAATTCTGCTCCGCACGTCGACTGAGTTGTCGCGTCAAGGTTAGATGATCATCCGTCAGATGAATCAAGTTGGCCGTTTGACTTTCCAGCACCTGTATGCTCCTCTCCACCTGTCGCATATCCTGTTCTTCTGGCGTCCCGAATAAAACCTTCAACACCCTTCCGCCTAAGTTGAACCAACCCCGTCGCACTCTCCCTTGGAGCAAAAGGTTCATCAGCGTGTGACTCGCTTCGTACATTTCTTCCTCGATTTCTTGAACGCGGACCATGATTCTCTGTTGAGTTTCCAACCCCTTGACTTCGCTGCCGGCTTGCCATAGAATTTGGCTTACTCCACTGGTGAACTCCTTTAGTGATGCGAGTTCGCCACAGATTTCGGTCACATTGATCGATACTATCACTCTCCAATAGTCTCCGGTTAACAGAACTCCTCCCTTCTTTATGAACCACACGCCTTCTTTCTTCGCGGCATCTTGTATTGCCAGGCTCACTCCACCTGGAACGACACATACACCCTATTAGTTATAAGTTTGGTCCGCACTCCTGGTATCAAGAACTTCGGGCGAGTACCGGGCGACTTCCCCTACTCGATCCAGTTCCATCAACCGATACTCCCCTGGTTCCATCCCCCATCTGGGTACCAGAGTCTACTGTAGACTTACAATTAACCTAGTAAATTCCTACGAGCTAACTATATACATCATAGGTTTGGGGTTCCCTTCTGAAGTGTATCCTGGTCCTCTATTCTTGCGATCGATTCCTACTGCGCAGACTGTATGGAGACCTTTGGCTCGGCAGACGCGCCTGTGGAGATGGGCGGTACGTCGGATCCTCCCTTATTCTATCTACCGGTTCTGGTGGGCTGTCAGGTTCACCAAACACATCCTCCTCCTCAACCGCTAGAGGTCCTTCTCTTCCAGCGTCCAATCTTCCAGGGGGCAGCCTCTCCATCTCCATACCGTCTATCAGCTGATCATCTGAGTCACTATCGAACTCCGCATCACTTAGTGGTCGGTATTCTAGATCCTCCTCTTGTTCGCTTTCTTCCTCGCGTGGGGCTTCAGCCGTAGGTTGTTCCCGCCTCTCTTCGCGAGCGGGAGATGTAACACGCGTCGCCGTGGCCTCATTGTGTCCCGGTTTCATTCGATTTACGTGTACCACCATGGTTTTCCCATCAGCCATGACCACTTCATAGTCGACCAGGGATACCCTTCTCTTGACCCTACACGGCCCTTTCCAAGGGCGCCTGAATTTTCTTGCTAGCCCGGGGCGAATTGACGGGACAAGGACGTACACCATATCTCCGACCTCAAATTCTCGCAAATTTTTACCTTTTTCCTGGTACCTTGCCCTGTCGCGAGCCGCTGCTATTGAATTCTTATTTGTCTGCTCGTATGCCTGCCTCAGCCGTTGGCTCAGCTGAATAATGTGATCTTCCACGTTTACACAAACGTTATCCGGAACAGTGTAATCGAACGGCGTTACCATCTCTCTTCCATGCAGGAGGTAATACGGTGTAAAGCCTGTGGAGGTGTGTGGTACCGAGTGGTAAGCCATCAAGGCAAAGGGAACCCATTTATCCCAATCTCTCCCGTCACTCCTCACAAAGTGACTCATGCTGTCTACTAGAGTCCGGTGTAACCTCTCCAACCTCCCGTTACACTCTGGGTGGTACGCCGTAGTTCGGAGTTTTCTTATCCTCAAGTACTTGCAGGTTTCCAGGAAGAGCTCCGAAGTAAAATTTCGCCCTTGATCGGTTAGCAGTTGTTCCGGGACCCCGTGGCGTGAGATAATTCTAGTCACAAAGGCTTCGGCTATTGTCTCAGCGGTTTGGTCGACGACGGGGATTGCTTCAGCGTAGCGAGAGAAGTGGTCTACGAAGGTTAGAAGGTACTTATTTCCCTTCCTGCTTGTAGGTAATGGTCCAACGATGTCTAAGGACACCATCTCGAAGGGGAAGGTCGGTTCGAATGCTTCCGCCAGTGGTACAGTCAACTTGGCCGGAGACTTCCGCTGCGCACATGAGTGACAACGGCGCACATATTCTTCAATTTCGGTCCACATTCGCGGCCAGTAATACTTTTGCTTCACTCTCGCAAAAGTGCGTTCCGCTCCTGGGTGACCCGCCCACACCGCATCATGACAAGATTGGATGACCGACCTTCTCAGGCCCTCTGGTACAACGAGACGCCACTGCTTATCATCGCCCTTGCCATTTCTCCAGTACAGTAGTTCGTCCAACTTTCTGACTTCTCCCGTCCGGGGACTTACCATTAGGGTTTGGCAAAATTCATCTGTGGCCTGACCTTCTCGAATTTTCTTAAGGCTCAATTCATCGGTCACCATCGCTACCCCCATAGTGGCTCGGCTTAGCGCGTCAGCGTTAGTATGGCGCCTGCCTGGCTTATGTATGACGGTGTAATCGAATTCTGCTAATCGCAGGGCCCATCGTGTCAGTCGAGATGATGGATCCCGTAAGCTCAACATCCATTTAAGTGCCGCGTGGTCCGTTACCAACGTAAAATTCCGCCCCAGTAGGTAACACCGAAACTGCTGTGTAGCCCAGACGACCGCCAATAACTCCCTCTCGGTGGTGGAATAATTCTTCTCGGCACTATTCAACATTCTGCTTGCAAATGCAATCGGCCTTTCACCGTCTTCCGTATCCTGGGACAATACTGCGCCCAGTGCCGTGCCGGACGCGTCTGTCGCGAGTACAAATTGTTTTCGAAAGTCTGGGTACATCAACACCGTTTCTGAACACAGGGCATCCTTCAGGTGGCCAAAGGACTCCTCTTGTTCGGCCTTCCATTGAAACGGACTATCCTTCTTCGTGAGTTTAGTTAGCGGGTTGGCCAGGGCTGCAAAATTTGGCACAAATCTGCGGTAATAGCCTGCAAGACCTAGAAATCCTCTGACTTCCCGCACGTTTTTCGGAGCCGGGAAGTTCTTCACCGCCTCGACCTTGCCTGGATCGGGCTTCACACCAGCCGACGTCACTACATGACCTAGGTAGTTCACACGGTCCCGAGCGAACTCACATTTCTCCAAGTTAACCTTCAGGTTGGCTTCCTTAAATATTTGCAGCACTCGTTTCAATCGCTCCGCATGTTGGTGAATATCCCTGCTGAAAATCACGACGTCATCAAGGTAGACCAAGCATTCTACGCCTAGTACGTCGGCCAATAAATTATCCATCATCCTTTGGAAAGTCGCGGGAGCTCCAGTCAAACCAAACGCCATGCGCTGGTATTCGAAGTGGCCACCTACAGTTGTGAAGGCCGTCTTCTCTCGATCCTCCTCGGCGATTGGTATCTGCCAATACCCACTGTGTAAGTCCAAGGTGGTAAAGTACCGACTTTGTCCCAAATGTTCGAGGGTCTCTTGTATAAGGGGCAACGGGTACGCATCAGCTCGCGTCACTTCATTCAAGGCTCTAAAATCAGTACAGAAACGATATTTAACACTCCCATCTGGTGTTTTCTTACGCACCAGCACCACCGGAGCAGACCACGGGCTCGTCGAAGGTACAATAACACCCTTGTCCAACATGTCAGCTAAGTGTTCCTCTACTACTGGACGTAGATGATACGGGACACGGTAAGGCCGCTTGGCAATTGGCCTCTCTTCTGTGGTATGAATTCTATGTTGGACTCCGACCTTGCATCCCTCTCGACTTGGCTCCTCGAACACAGACGCGTAGTCTTGTAGTACCCGCCGTAACACCATACCATCTTCCTGTCCAAGATGACTCAACTTCTCGGTGAATACCTCCCTTGCTCCCTCAGTAGTTGCAGTCTCTGTCTGGTGACCAGTTACTGCCGATACTCCTAGAACCTCGGCAACTCCCAATATTTGGTTTTTCTCCAATACAATACCCTTCGCTGCCGTATTGATGACTCGAACCCGAACTCGGTCCCTTCTTACATGGTCTACACTGTGCCCCACTCGCACTCCCCATTGTTGATTCACTGGTTCTGTTAACACGGTTTCATCCTCGGCCAGACCAGAGACCTTAGCCTCTAGCAGCAGCTCCGAATAGGCGGGTAGTTCCACCCTACTAACTGTCCTCACATTCAACACCTGGACTCTGGTCGTCTCCTCTTCCCTTTGGCCTCTTTCACGGCTGCCACTTAGCGCACGCCGCGTATTTCCTATCCGACCCTCACCAGGGTGTCGTGCGCTATACGCACTCCTCCGCCATTCTTCCGTAGTTCGACTCTCGTCTTCCATTTCATTCTCCGCATGACCATGGCCTTCCTTGGAACACGCCATCACTCCCGTCACCCCGCTGAAACGTATTTGACCGTTCCCCGTATCAATTACTGCTTTTAACTTTCTCAAGAGATCTAGCCCCATAAGTCCCTCTCTTTCAGACTCGATTGCAGCAATCACGAATTTATGACGCACTCTTAAGTGGGCCACTTCACACTGTAACTCCTGCACTCCCACGACGCCCAGTCTTGCACCTGTAACACCCTTGGCTACCATCTGGACTCGTTCGATTTCTACCCCCGGAACAGCCTCCCTAAGGATGGACATTTCTGCCCCGGTATCCACTAACAACCTTCTTTCCATCCCCTGCAGGACAGTGGTCACAGTCAGGCCACCTCCTTCCGATACAACATTTGGAATCCACGTGTGCCCCTGACTTACGGGCTCGGCAGCGGGGCAGTCGCTGAGCCGTTCTCGTTTGGGTTGGCCGCGGCCACCGCACTCGTAATCATGGGCGTTTTCTTTTCTCCATTCTCGCTTCGTCGCGTAGAGAATCTCTTTGGACAACGGGCAGCAAAATGGCCGATCTCTCCGCAAACATAGCACGCACGCCCTTGGGCTGGGTGTAGAACCCCCTGGGAGGCTCCTGCTCTCCAATTGTTGTTCGCACGGCCCGTCTCATTCGTCCGTCGCGGTCTCCTACAGTCTCGAGCGTAGTGACCAATCCTTCCACACGAAAAACAAGAGCCTTGAATAGGAGCCGTACCTCGAACTTGAGCTACAGCGTCTACCGTCGCCCCTGGCTCTGGATCGGATAGCCCTAACACACTCGCCCCGAACACCTCTCTCGTTCGCTTCTGTGTTTCTTGAACCTGCTCGACCCGCTCGGCCACCTTGATCGCTTCTTCTAAGTCCTTTGGTGGATAGATCTGTAGGGTAGTGGCTGCTGTACTCGACAGTCCCCGAACATAGGCTGATAGCAAGGTCCGTTCCATCTGGGACCGCGCCCATTCGGCGACGTGGGGGTCAGTAGGCTGTGGCATGGCCTGCCGTCCCAAAATTCTACAACGATCCGCGAAAGCCCTCGCTTTCTCGTTGGTCCCCTGTTTGACGGTATTCAGTGCGAGCAAATGCCGTTCCGGATCGCGTTCTCCTTCAAACCGATTTCGCAGGATTTCCGTGAACCGTGCAAACGTGGCATGGTCGGAATTCAACTCGGGATATGCATCTAAGCAAGCTGCCGCTGCTCCTGTAACCTTCAACCTACAAATAGTTTTCCTATCGGCGTCGTCCCAATTCCCGGTTTTAGCAACTAACTCAAGATTTCTCAAAAATTCGTCCACCGTAGGGCCACCTCCTTCACCAGACCATGGCTTAATCAAAGACTGAAGGCCCAAATCCTTCCTCACCCGCGCAGGACTCCGCTCTCTCTGTCCTAAACGCAGCGCTGCTAGTTCGGCAGCTAACTGAGCCGATTCCGCTTCCACTCTGGCTTTGTATGTCGCGAGTTCTTCGTTCGCCCTCCGGAGCTCCTGAATCTCCTGCTCGACGGTTAATGGTACAGCCATTATTGCAGCTGTACCCCACACCTGACACCAGTTGTAAGCCTCGCCGGAGTGGAATGAGGTGGAAGCGGATGGGTGAAATAAAATACGCTCCTCAGTATTTTAATTAAAAATTTAATTATTTAAAAAGAAAAACAAATTGGTCCAGGATCCCCTTTTTCTTACTACTAAGTGGCGTCCCAATACTACGCTTCAATTACAGGTTTAATTATTTAAAATAAAATAAAAATTGGTCCAGGACCCCCTTTTTCTTACTACTAAGTGGCGTCCCAATACTACGCTTCAATTACAGGTTATTTATTTAAAATAAAATAAAAATTGGTCCAGGACCCCCTTTTTCTTACTACTAAGTGGCGTCCCAATACTACGCTTCACAGGATTATTTTTATTACAAATTTAATTATTTAAAACAAAAAAAAAATAATAAAATTGGTCTAGGACCTCCCTTAATTGACTACCCAATGTAACCTCTACTCCTCATCTAAACTTAACCTATTACCACTTACAGACTATATGTCGATCGTGCATATTCCGGAAAGGGCTGCCGGCACAGATACTTCAAACCTCAGAGGGAAGTCAGCCTAAATTAGTGCCTTGGGCGCTTTTACCGCCATTTCCGGAAGACCACTGCAGGATCGACCTCTTAAATACTAAGTACATAATCGCTAAGTACGGGGCGAGTCAGAATTCCAGGATATCCCACTAACATCTATATAATATAACCAGACTCACCCATCTGGCAAGCCACGACGACCAACATCACCAACCCGAAATGAGCGATCACCCTCATTCCACCAAATGAGCACCGGACAAAAAATATTCTCACAATCCACTCAATAAAATAGAACTAAACTCATGAATTACACTAAATCGGTCCCACACGGACGCGGCATACATGTATCACACATTACACATTACACATAAAAAATTATATTTAATTTATATTTCAATTACTGCATTGCATTAACTTTTATCGAGTCCCGTTTCGTATGTGTGTACAATACTGACTGGCCACGTCTCGCCGTCCAGCTGAGCCGATCGGCGGGGAGGCGCACTCCTCCTACCTCCTCACCCCTCGCCGCACGGCTCAGCGGATGCAACACGAGACGAAGTTGCAATTTCCTAGAATTCTGACCGCTGTGTATATTTTACAAAGACAATGTATTAATTCTAATATTAATAGAAAAAAGAAATATCTCTCGTTCTTTTTATAATTATTCCTTCTCAATCTCACTATATTACAAATAGTTAATTGTAATTTTCTGGTTATTTTAAAGTAATAATTTACATAACATGCCAATAACGGGCAGGTGGAGTGTTAAATTAATTTCACCCGATCTATTGGTTCTAGGGCTACAAAAAATCATCACATAGTCAGCTAATTGGCTGACTATGTTATACATAGTATGACTGTGTTGTACGGCTGAACTATTTAAGAACAGAAGAGGTGGAGGTATAAAAGACACTAGTCACAGTTAGATCCCCTGAGAGTAATGAAATTCATCGGTATACAGCCAGACCCTGTGATGAATGAAGTGAATGTGTCATTGCAGGGTGGAAACTTCGTGCTTTTCGGAGGGCCTGGCATGCTGATAAGCTTACTCTTGCAACTCAGTGAGGAAGGCATAGTAAACCACCTCACGTTTTTACTCAGTAAAACCTGCGAAGGTTCAAACCAGCCTTTGGGCTGATGAACTTAACAACAATTAACGTAAGTAATTAATTTTTAAATAGATCTTACCAGAACCCAAAATTATTATTTTTTATAAAGGCGTGGTTATTTCTAAATTTCGGTTTCGTTATTTTGAGAAATGCAATAATTTTTTGCTAAACATTTATTGAAAATTGTGATTTAAAGAAATTATTAAGAAAGATCTTTTTCAAATTCTATTATTTGGATTAAAATTATTATTACAAATAAAATACATGTAATATAGAAATAAGTTAGTAATATACAGAAAAGTGGGTTGACTATTTTGCAACAGTTGCATTTCTGACGTCATAGAGTAAAGGGATATTTCTCATCCCCTATCAATATAGCAGAGGGTGGACTGCTGATGGTGAAGTGATGAGGAGAAGTTTGAAATTTCTGACTAAGACATGGCAAGCTGATCCGTCCAGTTGGTTTCCCCAAGGGAAAATGTACCCGACATATTATTCCCCCTATTCCATAGAAGGCGTTTGTCCTTGTCCTCTGTCGGCCAACTACCAACTGGGGGTAGAAATATTGAGCCCCCGATAGTAAAACGACTGTTACAAAGAAGCTATAAAAGAAATTTTTCGTTACTACAGAACCTCTGCTGTAACATTTGTGGTTTTTTACGGCCATTGAACAAGTGAGAATAACATACGGTGTTATAGTCACAGAGTTTTTTATGAAATGCCTACTGACTACTTTTTTCTAGACCTGTATTTTCAACATTTAAAAAAATCTAAAATACTGCTCGCACGTAACCTCTGTAATACTCTAATAAACTCGTTAAATTAATATTTTGGAAAACCATGCAAACATTTTTAAAACTTTAACTACATATAAATTTCATTGATTGATTTGAAGTGTTTGACTGACCAAAAAATACCAGATTAGTTATTGTAAAAGCACGCTAAATTTTTCGCAAAGATTACATTATAATATCTACTTCAACAGTAAGAAATTAAATTTAAATAATGCTTTTTATCGGAGGCTCCTGTGACGTTTGTGTGCCTTGAATACGTTACAAATAGTGGTTGGTTTGTATAACTTAGGTATCTATGGACAAAAGTACGTCAAAGGCATTTTTTGGTAACTATTACCGACGTTGTAGGTTGATCTTCAATGGCAAGGTATTGCCAGATCAGAGAATTCTAATTCCATGGATGTCTGACAATACTGTGAAGTGAATAATATTGTAACGATATTTAAAAGACGGTTCGCGAAGGTTCCAGAAGTTCATTCATGAAATGGTACAGAGAAAATAAAAATAGTAAATAAGAGAATAATAAAGACAAAAATAACAACACAATAGCAACAATAAATGACAGTTGTAACCATAAAGGTATGTCTATTCATAGAAGTTGTAATAACTATCGTGTAGTACGCCTATTATAAAAGTTCAGGTATTGTGTACAGCTATTATGAGGGAGGCAGGTTGTTTACGTTTTCTATTTACAAAAGACCTATTGTTGACCTGTTTACAACGGATTTTTCTAGCACTCATTAATAAAGAGTTGTTTGTACTTTCTTTTTGCATGTTGTTCTATGCTCTTCTCGAACGATCTTTGTGAATGATTATAAAAGGAGACCCCCGAGCGCGGTCCAGTCAGTATTCGTGTGATCTTTGTCGAGCGATTATCGGGGTGCGTATTTACGGGTTACGTATCCGAGTATTGTAGTGATTCAAGATTGTTATACTGCCTTTGTTGTGTGCGTATTGTGTAAAGTCTTTGTGCAAGTGTATTAAGATCAGTTTTGTGTATTTAGTTTCTGTGTTTTGTATGTTTAAGTAATCTATAAAAGTGATTGTAAGTTATTTATTGTTTATTATCTATTTTAAGTGAATTATTAAATCATTTATTGTGTTACTTAATTATAATCATTTTAATTATTTATTTTGTAATCTTTTAGTGAAATAAATATTTGTAATTGTAACCTTTAGTGTATTAATTATTTAATTACCTAGATCCCGAAACGGACCTTATCAATAAGTGTCACAATATACTGGTAAAGCAGATGTAGAACGTAAGATTGTAATGTTTAATTGCAAGTGTGGAACGATATCCAGGATCCCTAAAAGTAAAAGTTCAAAAGAAAAGGTGAAGAAGTTCATCAATGGCTATATGTGTAGGTATAAGTATGGCAGCGAATCGTGGGTTTGTAATTAGTGAAATTTAATGAACCAATATATTGTTTTGGCCCCGCGTTGGGTGCTAAAATGTAATGAAATGAAATTAGTATTAAATGAAACGCAAATTTGAAGTGTAAAAAATGAATTTAATGAAAACGGAAATGAAATTGAAAAAATTTACAAAATAATGTATTAAATGTAATAAATGTATAATACGTAATTATTAAATGTTTTGTTCTTATTTAGTGGTGACACTATGTTATAAAACTAAGTATTTTAATAAATTATTAATGAGTGTAATTATTTATTGATATATCTAATTGAATATTAACATTTGTACTAGCTATAAGCTCAAATTTATTTTTTTACATAGTTACTACTTGAATTATCCTCGAAGTCTTTCTCTTGGTTCTTGTCCATCCATTGACCGGGAATAAAATGGGGCGTCGAGTCATAGCTGCAATTGGTTTTATAGTCTTGAATAAATTTTATTAAATCTTTTCTGCATATTTTAAAATAATTGAATTTATTTTTGTTGGTTCCATAATTAATTAGATTCTTGATACTTTAATATTTTCCTTTACCGTACTTATTTTCTTATTATTTCAAATTATTTAATTAAATTATACAATCTTTTTTTTGCTTTAATTTGAGATATTTGGTTTCTGGAATTATTTTCTTTTATGTTTTATTTTATTCGTATGATTCATCTTGATATATTTAATTACTCTTTAGAATATTTAAATTTTAAATTAGAAATTGTTTAATTTTTATTATTATTTATGATTATTTTTAAATTACTTCTTGAATTTACAACAAGTGGGTTATTGAATTAGATCATCGATCAACGACGTACTGGAACAAAGACTATTCTACAGGTTTAAAATCTAAAAATATTAGCTGAATACAAGTAGTAGAGATGCGCTTTTTACGTAGAAACCTTTTATAAAAGTCTTTCCAAACAAGGCCGTCTGATAAATTCTGACGTAAGAAATAGGCTTGTTATGTCTAATTACCATACAAGAAGAGTCACTGTCATAATTTATTAGATCATGTCTGTAAAATGGAAAGTAAGTTGACTGTCGATGTGAATAATATCTCATATACGGGATGGTGTCCGGAAGGTTGGATAAAGGAGAAAGAAATGAGCTGACAAATTAGAAGTTGCCACAGACCTACGAGCCTAATGCTTAAGAATAGGTAGGTTCAATGCGTTTTGTACGAAATAATTCATTACAAAACTTCCAATATTATGTCCATAGAAGTAATAAATAGATGTTGAAGTAAAGAACCGGCTCTGATGTTGATTCAACCCCGAAAATATTTCCAAAGTAGTAAAGTAAAAAAAATCCAAAGTAGTAAGCTTTATAATTTATTGAATAAATAAATTTTTATTGTCACTTAAAATAATATATACATTAAACATGACAAGTTAAAATATGAGGTAAAAACGGGAAGGTTATGATACTGCACAGAATACAAAAAAGAGATTGACCAGGCATTGTCTTGGAGAGGCTAAGAAAACGGCGCAAAACCCTCAACTAAGACATGCAAACTTATACTAAAACTAATTAATTAGAAATTAATTCTCAACACTTACTGGATCTATATTCACAAGTTAACTTATTAATTACTTTTTAAACAGGTTACACTTTAAGTAATACACACAAAAACAAATTGCAAAAGAATTTGATAAAAAAAAGTTATTTGATAAATCAAAATTAAAAACTAAGGATAAGAAGATCAGTCTAATTATTTTGTAAAAATTTACATCTTCTTTTAAAGAATAAGAAAGAAAAATAACGCATTCCCCAAGAATTATTTGATAAACATACATTTTCAAAGATACTACACGGTTGAAACAAATTCAGGAACTGATTTTATTAATATAGCCTACAATATTACTTTTCACCACAATTGTTTAAATCTATTTTATAAACTGAATGGTAAATTACTATAGTATCAGATCTTTTAAATAAGTTGGTAAGTTGCTTATTATCATTATTATTTTAGGGGCAGTTGGGCATAATGACCACGCATTATCCAAAACGCAAATTTCTTTTATTTTAGTCAATAGAGATCTGACTTCTCTTGCGTTTTTCTCCAATAATTTCTCATTGTTCAGATCTCTTTTGTCTTACTTCACTAGAAGTTTCTCTAAGAGTTCCTTGATCACTTTTTTTCTCTTTTTTTTGGAACTATTAAAGTAATGAATTTTCAATTTAATATTTATTCAGATCATAAATTTTCTTTCAACAGTAACCTCTACCCACGCAATGAGTAGTTTTTATTTGAAACTCATTGGTTTCATCCATTTCCTTTCTCAAGATACCTGGCATATTTATGATTCGTTCGCGTGCGTAAAATATCTGCTTGTTTAATCCTTTTCTATCCATTTGTGCCATGTGTTCATAAGTTGTAAAGTGTCTTTTGTTGATTGTTTCTTCAAAAGTTTCTACGTGTTGGTTTTATTAGTTTTCTTGAAGCCTGGTTTCTCACCTAGATCTTGTACATAGATTTTCCCTGAAGATGATTCTTTCTATTTTTAGAAGCTTATTTAATTCGCCTTTAAATATTAACTTGTTCCAATTTCATATAAGCTGTAGATTATTTATAAATGAACAAATAATAAATTTCTTTTAAAATTTTTTATAATATGCATATTTATCTAAAATACACTTCAAACTACCCATGGTTTCTCGTATAAAGTCAGGCCTTTTCACAATATTCTGAGGAATAGATCTGGATTCCGCAATTATATACAAAAAAATTTTGCTGAATTTTTTAAAACTTTTAGTTGGGAGATTTTCCCCTCACAATTTAATCGGTTATTAAAAAAACAGGGTTTTCAGACGATGGTAGTTGGATTAACATCCTATAAATAACATAAGATAAGTTGAGGTCTAGGCTTACATAATGATTAATTTTGTTTTGAATTTTGAACGCTAGTAAACGATAATAAATTACATTTAAACGCAACTTTTTGTAACAAAAGGAACGAAGAAATGTTAACAAAATGTTATTTTAATAGCACATAAAAATAATAAATGATTTTTATTTGTAAAAATTTTAGAGGATGATGAGGGAACCATTCATTTTTCGTACAAAATAAGATATTCTGCAGAATAACAAAAGGTCGTAAGAGAAATAAGAGATTCAATCTTCTTATTTCTAGTAATGCTATTATGCGAAGTTGTGTAAAAAGGAAAAACCTGCTTACATTCGACCGCCAAAATGTATTTTGTTGTTACCGTGTGCGTCCTATTACCATCAACAACGAATTCGGTGTTAAAGACCAGGGAAAAGATTACTTTCGTAATTGAAAAATCAATTCAATTTACTTCGTCATTGAATGTTCTTCCAGTTTATACTACCTAAGGTCATTCCTTTTTATGTATTTCACAAAATAGCAGTATATATCACAGAGCAAGTCATTACTTTTAACTTTATTTAACATAGTTTTACGAAATGTTGCTAGAATAAAATTAAACTATATTTTCGCGTTTTTTTGTGAATTTCAATGCTTTTTATTCTCCAGTATCTGATCAATTTTAATGACATCCCAGAAAACTTGATATTCTAACAAATCATTAATCCCCTTTTTTCCATCTTGTACAGGGCTCCACAATTTTATCTACCTGTATAAAATTGTTTCTACTGTAGTACCATTTTGGACACTGTCCTAATCAATGGTAAAACACAAGGCTGGTGTCATACAACTTTTTTTAACCACGAATCACTAACAGATCTGCTGGAAAAAAAACAATTCTTATAGGTTCCATTTTAGCATATAGGTTCCTTCACTCATCATCACACTTTCAAACATACAAAAACCTTCCCTCCAAGACTACTTCATGTGTTACTTTTTTACCCTCTAATAAAACCCGGTTGGACACAGCAGAATACCCCACCCTATACTAGAATACAAGTGAGGCACCAGCTGAAAAGCAATAAATCATACTAACTCACTTAAGATATTCGGATAAATACCATTTACTGATTTACGTTTATTCCAGGTATTTTATAATAACGGGTTTTTTATTAAGATCGCAACCCTGAGCGTAAAAAGGTACAAGTAATACATGTATGTTGGCAATAGTTTACTCATGGACAACTGCCTGAGACAGTTGAAATGTACCAATCATGCATTGGATAACGTAGTGTGGGGAGAAGACGAATTTCCTGGTTGATAAATCTGAGATTCTGGTACTCAAAAACTACATCACTGTTTCGAGCACCGGTGGATAAAGTTCAAATTAATAATATGGTGGCCAATATCTAGAACGGATAGGAACCTAAAGAAGAAGAGTCATCATGCATTAGTGCCATCACAGCAGTTGTTTTGTAACATTGTGTCAACTATGTTTTTCCTAGGTTGAACGCGTGTGCATTGTAGAAACTTATATAACGTAATTCTTACAAATGTCTACAAGATAAGTTTCAATTGGAATTTGATCATTCTACCGTTCTTAATAAGTCAATAATATTGCGTTCAATCAATAAATTCCGTAAAACTGGGAGTATACTCGATGAGAAACCATCTTGCCAGTCAACACAGTTAAACGCGGAAGTTCTTGAAGATTTGAACAATGGTTTGATTCAAACGCTCAAAAAATCGGTCAGAAGTTTATCATCACAAATTGGGCTGACATTAACTACTATTTTCAGAGCTACGAAAAAGTTATATTTGCATCCTTATCACAATGGTGTTACTCATGAACAGAAATCTATCGACTATCAAAAACGTGAACAACTTTTTGTCGTTGATTTTGATCGTTAATTAATTAAATTGGTATTTAAGTGTTGTTAATTAGGTCAAACACCAAAATGCTGGTTTGAAACTCTACAGTTTTACAAGTAGAGGAGTAAGTTGGTTTACTATAGACTTCCTCACCGAGTTGAAAGAGTATGCTTATCAGCAAGCCAGGCCCTCCAAAAATTCAATAGTGAAACCTAGATTAACCAGAACAATATTAAATTACGTCAAAAACTTATTTTAATGAAAAAATTAAGTTTTTAGCAGGTTTCCCAGAAAAATTATCGTGTCAACTAGAACGAATGTTTTTCATAATTTTATACTGATCGTTTTAGAGCAAAGGGAATTTTTCAGTTTTTAAAATATTTCTATTTAATTACTGTTTTTAATATAGCTGGACTCAGCCGTTGGTTCAGCTTTCTAACCAACTATTGATGGAAAATTTACTTATTTGTGTAGATTATTAAATTTACTGTATAACCCTATTTTAAATTTACTTATTTGGCTATATGGTGGACCAATTTTTGGAGCGTTTTACAACACAGAATATTTTTCAAAGACAGCAGCAAAAGCATTAAGAGCAATAACAAACGCACGTTTTCACGTTACCAATCATATCTTTCATGAAGATCTGAAAATACCAACTGTTTGAAACATTGTAAACGCAACGTACAACTCATTACGCACAAAGACAATTAACCACATAAATTAAAATGTCCAAGGTCCTTCAACTAACGATCTCCCAGTTAATGTACGACTGAAATAAAGTTGGAATAGGGTTCTTCTCCGACCGCCAAAAAAAAAAAAAAAAACATTTCAACTTACCTTATCATACCTGTTTCATCTCATAAAAGCAAAACATCATTTCAGAAAAAAGTCATTCATCATAGTTTATATTCATTATCATTATAATGGCACCACATTCCTTGCAAAATTTCACGCCAAAATCGATCACTGGATCGATTCTCATTCACCTCATATTCCCGCCTTCCCTCATTCATTCCATCTCATTTACTAGTTGTGCTTTAAAACATTGTACAGTTGTAAATAAAAATAAAGTTGAAGCAAAAACAAATTGATTTGTGTTTTTCCCGTAAATTTAGATTTCAAAGCAAATTTCTCTCGGAAACCATTAAACCTATCAAGCTGAAATTTTTAACAGTTATTTATCTTGTACAAGCACATATAACAAAATTTTTATGACTTCCTCAAATGCCTAAAAAATTAGTAATATGCAAAAACGTATAAAAAGTTTGTAAAAACTCTGATATACGTTACTTTGTTTTTAATTTTTTAGTAAAAAACATTAAATTGAAAAGATGTCAGTAGTTTAAGAAATCCGGCAACTATAAGAGTGTAAAGTTTCATTATCCTATCTTTAAACCAATCCTATGAAAAATAGCAAATATAACTTTGGCGGGATACAAAGTACAGTCTCCCCTTAATTATGTAAGAAAACAGATTCAAATTTATCAGAAAACTTGTATAGTACTTACATTGATCAAATTTTGTACCTAAGTGGTATTAATAGAATTTAATAAAGAGAATAATCAGAAAACAACCATTCTTATTCAAGTAACAGGTTTTATCTATTAAATACGGTCGTTACATTTTCATAATTTTAAATAAACCAGCTTTTCAACCAAAAAAGAAATATAGTAACTATAAAAGATAAAGAAAACAAAAGATATTATAAACGTGTTAAAAAATAGGCATAATAATATTTGCAAGTAAAGCACGTGTGTGTACACATAGGTTTTATACTGTGGAACTTGCATAAAACATGAGCGCAAATATAATTTTAAAACATACAACTTTTAATAAAAAAAGCTTATATATAGAGGCAATATAAAAGTAGTTAAAGAGATTAAAAAACTTTTTGAACGATCTTAACTTAGCTTTAAAATATTAAGTAACGAAAAACAAAAAGAATTCTTTTATGAGTACATTTCATCCATTTAATTAAGTAATTTAACTGCAACTCGGATTAAAGAAGAAACCCGTCTTATAGGCCTTCAGTTTATTGTAAATGAAAATTAAAATATTCTACGGAATTTTATTCTTTTAATCAAAATATAATGAAACAACATTAATTATTTTATGAAATTAATTAAATTACTGGATTCACTTATATTTAATAATTTAATATATTTCAGTAAACTGTTTAAAGGCTTTCCTTAAAGTAGTTGTACTCATAGCTCGAATTTCTAACAAACTGGATTAAAATATTCAAAATATTTACTGCATCGTATACGCCACTTTTTACTAAATATAGGTACAAGAAACAATGAAAAAAGGGTTTTCATGGAAAATTGTTTAAATTTTATATATCCAAAATTGTTTACGATGCTTTTCTTTAAACTTCTTAAACAAAACTTTAAAATTGTTTGGCTTGTCGATATTTTATTCTAAGATGGACTAGAGAGTTTTTACTTTTAACTTTGTTGTAGTAGATTGGAAGCGTACTTCCATCAATCGAAAAAAAATAATTATTTTCTAAATAATATCCTACAACGTAAAGGATTGCACAGCTTGTACATTATGTACCCGAGGCAGATTTGGTTGCCATAATTTTCTCAATCAACCTAAGAAAAATTGTTAGCTATAGTATTAAACTTTAAAGCGAAAGTTATAAGATTAATTTGTCAATTGTCCTTGTTATTGAAATTTCAGTAATATTATCTGCACGAACCTGAAAATATTTTAAATATAAAAGAGAATGCCGCCATGAGGTGTAATAGCTGACGGAACTGGTATCAGTCCACCAGGCGTCAAGGATTGATTAACGGTTAGGTATGGTATTTTTTTTTATTGCTCATTTTCATTGATAACCCTTTAATCATCTGCAACAGCAGGAATTGCGAAATATTCAGCCGTAAAATCAAAAAAGATATATACATCTCTTTAACATTTAATTCCATGTTTAATTCTTTAAAACTCAAGACACAATTGAACCCATTCCTTTTAAACGATTTACACAGTCGACATTCTAAAACATTAATCTGTAATGGCGGCAACGTTCGCAGATGACACAGTGATTTTAGAAGCTGATATTTCTCCGAGATGTGCCTCTAAACCCCACCTTGACAACATTCACGAATTGTGTAAGAAATAGTAAGTGAAGATTAATGAAGATAATTCATCACACGTAACGTTTACAATAAAGAAAGTACATGTCCAGTGGTCACCTTAAATGGTACAATAATCCTACAAAAAGAAGAAGTTCAATATCTGGGTTTACATTTAGATCGAAGATACAAGCGGAGAAGTCATGATATACGGAATTTGACAACTTGACGAACAACTTCACAGCACAGCTTTTTTGTCAACAACTTGACAGTTGAACAACTTGACAAACATCAATTTGTTCTAGCTCTCAAGGAATAAGTCTCAAATTTCTCTTAAAAATAAAGTTCTCTTATACTAAGTAATTTTCAAACCAATTTGGACTTACGAATTAGAAATTTGGAGTAAAGCTAGTTCATCGAGTAGTGAAATACTGCAGCGCTTTTAATCAAAATGCCTTAGACTGATCACTGCAGCCCCATGGTATGTAACAAATTAAATATTGTATAATGATCTAAACTTTTATAAAAGAAAACAATTAAACAACGTTGCGAGAAATTGAAAAGAAGTTAGAAGAACATGAAAATCCTTTCGCAATAATCCACCTCGACAAAAACGAAGACACTTACAAGCTAAAACATTTTAAAATATTGGACTTACTATTACAATTTTGTTAATCATTTAAATCGTTAACTTTTTTCTTAATTCTATTTCTAATTATTGACATCTCAAAGGCGGCATCATAGTTATCTCCACCATGAACATCCTCATCTTCAGCTTCAAAGTTCATCTTGTTCAAAGTTTAGTCTTTTTTAAAAACACAAAACTGGATGTGTTTTTACTTTCATTTTAAGAATGTTATTATTCATACTTTGATCTTCATTGTTTAAAGTTTATATTTACATTTTAGAAAAAACTGTATTTGCATACAAAAATTATACTTTGTTAAAAAAACTTCTTTAAAACTACAAGAACATTGTTTACGTGTGATCGTTATTTTTTGTGTTGCGAAATATGATTTATTGATTGCTACTCGGAAATACAAAACAATTGCTGATAATAATGCTTGCTGCCTTTCTGTAGTACAGTATATTTTATTACATTTATTATAATTTGTGAAGTTATAAAAAAATTCCCATAACAGGTAGGTGAAGTGTTAAATTATTTGCCCCAGATCTTCTAGTTCCAGGGCTAAAAAAATAGTCATATTTCTTATAACATGATCAGCCAATTATGTGACTGAAGCATTTAAGAACACAAGAGGTACAGGTGTAAAAGACAATAGTCAGAGTTGTGTCCTCTAAGAGTAATGAATTTCATTATACACCTAGACACTGTGGTGAATGAAGTGAAAGTGTGTTTTACAAGGTGTGGAAAGAAGATGTTTTTAAGAGAGTCCGGCATGCTGATAAGCATATTTTCCATTCAGTGAGAAAGGCAATTGTAAAGCACCTCACTCCTCATATTACATAGTAAAGCCTCTAGATCTAGACGTCCAAACCAGCCTTGCAGCTGATGACCTAAATAACGCATCAATAAAAAATTATTTATAGAAAGTAATATTAATTTAGTGTCTAAATACAAACTTTTAGATATTGTAAATAGGCTTATAATAACTTCTAAGAATACCTTCTAGAAGAATACTTCTAGAATAACTTCTAAGAAATTATTCAGAACTCTGTAAATGGTAATAACATAAAATTTATTATTTATAGAATTATTTCATTTATTTGAAACAAAAAGTAATTTAAGTATCCATCGTAATTTGTAAAGCATTATCTTATTAATTTTGTCTGTTGTATAATTATATAAAATTTTCAATTAGTTACTTCTCTTTTATAACAAGCACTTTTACATCTAATACATAATTTAATGTAAAAATAGATGTACAACAATTTAAAACCATTAAAGAATTAAATATTAGGACATAACAGAATTTATTTTGATGATTAATGTGATGTTTCACCAAAGAAAAAATGTTGAATTGTCATATCGAGATCATAATTGTACTAGTACAAATTAATTTAATTGCATATAATACTAATTGAAATAATTGTACCCAATATTAATGATGTACAAAATTAGGCACAAAATATTATTCGTAGTTAATTAAATTTTAATAACTTTAAATACTAAATATTTATATTAACAATTTATTTAATCAAATTATTTAGTAATAATAAATACATAAACGAAATGGTAATCCAAAAAAAAAACAACGCAAGATTGTAGTAATTGTCCATTGTAACTTTAGTGCTGCATTTTCTCGTTAAAAATCTTTCAACATATATAGAGATAGGTCTACAACAAATAGGATATTCAAGAAGGTTGCCAACAAGTAAGCCACCAAGAGATTGGAGTTGTAATTTGAGCTGTTTGAACCATCTCGTACAGTTTAAAATATCAACTCGTTAGATAGAGCTTTGTTTGGAAAGTAATTTAGATTTGTCTCGTACGTTGTCTCTAGAATATTAATAATAGGTACACATATTGTGCCCTCAAGGACATTATACGTACTTACTGGAATATTACAGTAAATACGTATTGTGACACTTATCTCTAAGGTCCGTTTCGGGATCTGGGTAAATTAAATAATTAACACACTAAAGTTAAAAAAAAGTTTAAACTAAGTTTGTTGAATACTGGATATAAAGTGTATTCCAAAATAATTAACAGAAGAGTAAGGGTGATAACGGAAGTAATTATAAGTAAAAAGCAGAATGGATTTAGAGTTGGCCGATCATGTATGGATAATATATTTACGGTCACAAGCATTATAGAGAGACAGACAGAATTTAATCGGGAGACGCATATGGTTTTTGTAGACCTTGAGAAAGCCTTCGATCGGGTGGATAGTAAGGTTCTTTGCCGGATTATGACACAGTTGGCGTACCGTTCTCACTTGGTGTGTGCAGTAAAAAGTCTCTATGCCAATAATAGGATATTTATAACTACGGGGACAAAACGCTTACGATTGACCAAGGTGTACGACAAGGGTGCATGTAGTCAAACACCTACATTATTTAGTATTTACACTGATTACATTTTTAAGTTGTGGAAACGCAGCGTAAGTCCTGGTTAAATGACAGTAGGTATTTGAATGCATTAAGTGCACGGATGTCATGTGGATTGTGCAAGAGACAGAAAATGATCTTCAACGGGCGGTCCATGTGTCACACAAACTGTGTGAAGATTTTGGCTTAAAAATTTCTATTGATAAAACCAAAATAATGGCTTTTAGGGTAAAATATCCTGTTCGTTCGAAAATAGTTGTGGATAATACCGGTATGTAGAGAGCATCTCACTTTCGTTATTCAAGGTGTTATGTGGGATTTGATTCTAATCTGGATATAGAGCAGAAATTAGGCCAATTCCAGAGGATATGTGGAACTATAAGCAGAACTTTGGGTAATAGAACGAGAAAGGTTACAAAACTTAAGTTCTACAAAGTTAAAAGAAACAATTTTATACGTAAAAATAGCCTCGCCAAGAATTTCATAAATTCAAGCATAAAAAATTTAGTAAATGCGGCGATTTTAAAAAAAAATCGTAAGATTCGTTTTCGAGAAAACCGAAAATTGACACGAATGAACTAGTGCTTCTGGTTAACCGAAAAATGACACGAATGAACTAGTACTTCTGGTTGACCGATTTTGATGAAAATGTTCGTGTCGAGTCCGTTAATAGTATCTAATTTAAGTTTCAAGTTTTAGTTCGTACGATGTTCCGTTCTTGAGATATTCTGTTCACATACACACACGTGCACAGACCAATCACTAAAATAGTGTTTTTTTGGGTTTAGGGGGTCTGAAAACGTGTAGATCCGGTGAAAACTCAATTTCGAACCGACAACATGAAAACAATATTTTCCTTCCTATATTCATATAGGCAAGAGAAAGTAAAAATTAAATTAGCAAGTCTCTACTCTCAGCGTCTTGCTTAAGTTAAAATTTTTAAAAAATTATTAATTTTTATTCAAAAAACTCAATAAATTTCTTCTTTTACTTTTTAAAACACATTAACTCAAACAGAAATTCAACAATCTGTTGAAGAAAACGAAAACACAATAATAGGTGTTCTAAAAACAAAACAAAAAATAAAGGAAGAGGAATAAAAACCTGTGGAAGGAAGTAAAGGTAAATGGAACAGGGTACAGGACACTATTCCTCCTCCTTTTCCTATTCTGAACTCCCTTTCATTCGTATCCCTTATAATATGTTTACGCTATCTCTTTCTCCTTTTGTCCTCGTACTCTCTGTAAATGTACGAGGTAGGTAAAAGCAGTAGAAATAATAATACTAGAAGAGTTACCTAGCGATAACAAGGTATTACAGAGAATATGGCTTAGTCCCAATTAAAAATATCTGCAGTCACGAACTCCGTACTCCTGTATAATCCTAGAGAGAAGGCGCGAATTAACATGGATGTATGTACGTAGTATCGTTGATAATACAAACACAGAAAAAAGTTTTTTTTATATTTCTAAATTATACTTTGAAGGACTCATTCTTTTGTAATGTACAGAAAAATGAACAATATATAGTTCAAAAATAATTATTATATCATCAGAATTATATACTATGTATTACACTGGGTTTTTAAATTGTATTTTTTGAAATTTTACAGAGTAAGTTATTTTAAATTTATTTTAACAATTCATCAGTGTTCATCGTACATGTTTCACCGAGTAGGCGTAAGATAACATGGGTTAAAATTTTACAAATTATTTTTTATAATGAGCAGGAAGTTCATCCACTCCCCTCTTAGCATTTTCCCTAGCGGGTTAAGTTTCACCATTATGCATAAATATCCATTATTCTTCTAATAAACTTTTGAATTATTAACCTCATTCATCTTTACCTGTAAATAGTAAAAATTACAAATCATTATACGAACCAATAAAACACATTTCGATTCATATTTCATTATAGACATTCTAATTTCTAAATTCAGTACAATCGATAAAATTACAATACTGTTTAATGGGCGCTGCATAAAAACTTAACTTTTAAATCAAGTTTTAAATTAGTATTTACATAAATGTATATAATAGAAGACGTGCAGTAGGTCAACATTCACGAATACAACGTCGTCTTCTTCTCCTCCCTCTCCTCCTCCTCCTCCTCCTCCTCTCCTTCTTCTTCTATCCATCATCAGCTGGATTAGGCACATTGCCTGGCCCAGCTTCTATCCATTTTCTTCGTGGTCACCCAATACATTATGGTATTGTAAGGCCAGTAGCGGATACCGAGCCTCTGGCATGTGACGTACATGTGAACTACCTCTCTTTATGTTGTTCAATCCTCTGTCTCACAGATTCCATTCTACCCAAATCATGCCGGATTGTCTCACTCTTGACGAGATCTTTAAGTAATGCTCCTGTCACCGATCACAAAAACGCATTTCAGCTGCTTCCAACTTCCTAACCTCAGATTTCCTAGGACACATGTTTTACTACCGTACAACAAAAGACGCAGTGCTATTACATCAAATAGCTTCAACTCCGTTTCTTTCCGGATTCTTGTTTTAAATGTTCTACTTATATAACCGCAAACATGTTGAAACCTAAAATCTTTCACCATTACATCAAATTCCCCTTCATATATAGGGCCTATGTCAAATCACAACTTTTATATTATTTAAAAATGTGAAACCTGTTCCAACCCTCTGTTCTCCAGTACTATTTTCGTCCGAATACCAACTTACTTCTAATACAACTTTTGCAAAGTATACAACTTTCTAATACAGCTTTTGCAAAGTATGTTAATTCTTGCAACTCATTACTAATTTCCTAAATTACATATCAAAAAGAATACAACACGATGACTTGAACGCCCTTACGTCAACGACACAATTTGAATTTGAACTGTACCGTAGGTACAGAGACAAACTTCAAAATTATAATAATCCCTTGATACGAAACATGAATTCTCTACACCTACCAGGAATACAACAAAGATAACTGAAACGCTGATGGATTAGTGACAGGATACATTAACACGACTCTAACAGTAATTGCGTGTACAAAAATAGGATATTAAAATTTAACACATTTTTTGTTATCTCAAAAGCTATCACTGGGTGGTGGCCTCCTCAATGCCAATAACGCGATTTGTTTTTAATTGACACACATTATAAACATTTTCTCTGGTTGTATTTTTACAGTTGAAAAATAAAACAAAATAAATAATAAAAACAACAAAAGCCTTCATTGAAACTAATCTAGTGTTTCTTTTTCAGGTGTTTTTTTTTCTCAATCAATCGGGAGAAAATCAACGTAAACGTCAATACATAAATATTCCGACATCAATTTATTAAGGTAAGCGAGATATTGAATTCAAAGCATGTATGTGTTCAGCAGACTCACTAAATTTAATTTCCTTTTGAAACATTTTATTTTTTTATGTTTTCACTGAGATAATTTCCGCAGTTTATCTAGTTTTGATTAAAACGATTCAATTGTTAAATCAAGAGCTTTATATTTAACAAAATCTTATTGAAGAATGAAAAGCGGCCGCTAATTTCGAGTTAATTGATTAATAATGTAGGTAATTTATTTCAACGTTCGAATTACAATACCAGTGTTATCTCGAGTATTAACATTATCTAATATACGTAATAAAAACTATTGAAAATACAAATAAATATTTGTGGATTTTTCCCGCTAAAAGGCATTTAAGATCTAGCCAAGCTACCTTAAATATTTATGAAAACTCTCTTTGCAGCTTACAATTTTATAGGATTCTGTCACTGAAAATTTTTCTCTTTGTTCTGTCCATCCAAGGTTTTACTTTTGTTTTCCTGGAGATGAAGGTCAGTAAATGGTTATCTAAAACTGGCTCGGACATTTACAAATTATTTATCTTAAATTATTGCCAGGCATAACTCGCTAAGAAGTATTTCTGATCCTATATTTATATGATCTTTTTTCTTATTTTTACCTACAGAATCATCTCCCCGGAGATTGTCGTGCAATTTACAATCACCCGGTATAAAAAAAAAATCACGAAAAATATGTAAATAATCAGTTTATTGCAATTCATTGAATAAGCAAGTGCCTACTATAATTTATTTGAATAAAGTTAGAGAGAAATATAATATTACACTGAAAATAGAGAACTACATTTAGTTTTGCCGTTACATATAGAATAGTATGCAATGCCATCCATAATGTATGAGACTCAGATCTGGTTTGAATTGCCTTGGAAGGAAAATCAGGCCTATGTGGAAATAGTTGGGTAAGCTAGACACTTGCTTGTATATATATATATATATATATATATATATATATATACATAACTAGGATAGAAGTGCAGGATTGGTTGACTATTTTGTGTAAGGAATATCTGAAATTCGACCATCTGTTAGTCTTGTTTCATATGCGCAAGATTGTCTTCACAGTAAGCATGGATGAAACAGCCAGTATAACAATCTGTATACATGTAGACCTATTTTATACGTACCCATGCATTGTGCACAAACACCCATTTACCACAACGTCGTCTTTAATTGGATTCAAGAAGATGTAACCGGATGAAAACAAAGCAAAACTGCAAAATATACGATTCCTGTTTATAAAAGAAGTAATTAAATCTTGAACAATTTTATTAAATTTACATTTCAAATAAAATTATAAAATGCATCTATCATTTTGTAGCTGAGATTTTCATCCGTAGCCTTCTTTGAATTCTGTCATACGTTTTGGTGTGAAAATCAGTAACCATTTTTAACTACATTAATTCACTAAGCAATATTAATTGAACCATTTTAGACCAACTTAGACGAATTAATGTTAGAGTTTATTCCGAATAATGAAATTTTAATACAGTTGAGCTTCCTTAAATCGAATTTTCTATAATTCGAATAAAATTTTGTTTCCCTAGGACTTACTCATTAGTTTACGTTTAAATTAGCGTCTATAACTCGAATATTCGTAACTCGTACCTCCTGTTTGAGATTTTTTTTTAAATCCGATTTTTGTATTTTTTTTACACAAATGTGTGCGAAAATATTTTCATAGTCTGGAATAGAAGAATGTGTATTGAATTAATTGCAAGAAGTACGCGAGAAAAACTTTCCTATAACAGGTGTAATGCTCTGAGAAATATCAGATCAGTTAGCGATGTAACATGGTCATAACAAATTTAAAGCGCCGGCCGCATTGGCGCAGTTGGTAACGTGCTCGCCTCTCATCATGTGGTCCTGGGTTCGAATCCCACTCAGGCATGGCATACTTTCATACGTTACAAAAAATCATTTCATCCTCATTACACACAGTTACACCCCAACGTCGTCGCTAATGACCTTGTAGTTGATGCGACGTTAAATAAATAAATAAAAGTTTAAAGCCAGCTGTAGAAGATTTTTAAAAATTAAAATTCGTGCTGGAATCGTTCAAAAAGTGATTTGTGACGAAAGTGTCTCAGTTTCTAACGAAGACTACTAAAATTACAAGCAATCAATATTACTTCCCTTAATTAAAATTACAGTGCAGGAGATTTGTTTAATGGCATTAAAACAAAAGTATTTAAAAAACATTTAACATTAGCTTTAAAAATGATCAAAGTTATAAATAAGGAATTAATCAAAATTCCATAGTTTTTTCTGTATCTTAAATTTCTTTTAACTCGAATTAGTACCACATTATGAATTATTGAGATTCAACTGTATTGTAAACTGACGCTAAAATTCTATTTTCTTTAACCTAACCTCTAAACTACGTACTCCTTTGTTCACTTAAACATACAATTGACTCTGTATTGTCAAAAAAGTAATTTCACAGTGTGATTCTTCCCAAATATAATTGGTCGCTTTTTGGGTATAAAAAAGCTATTTTAGACCACGTAATTAAAATTTTCGTATATTTTTAGAAGCTTATTTGTAGCCCTTACTCTCAGCAATTGCTGTAAGGTTTCCTCCTTTCTTCAGTCCGACCAGTGTTCTGCATTTTTACTTTGTAAAAGCCCATGAAATCAGTAATCAGTGAAACAAATTTCTTAAAGGATATTAAGAAAATTGAACGAAACTGAGAAAAATAATTTTTTGTAAAAATAGTTTGGAATAAATAATTTTGTAAAATAAGAATCAGATTCAGAAAACTGTTTACTGACCTTTTATCTTAGGAAAACAAAACTAAAACATTGAAAGATGGAAAAAGGAGAAAAATCTGCAGTGACATAACGTTAAAATTGTGAGCAACGAAAAGTACTTTCAGAAATATTTAAGGTTGCTTCGCAAGATCTAGAACCTAGTTCAGTTCATTATGTTTCAAGGTTTAATTTCATGTTTTATTATATTTTTTGACATCTCTAAATCACTTATCCGACGCATCAGGTGTATTGATTGGTGTTCTAAAATTTTGTTTAGTCAACTGTTTACAATCCATTCAACAGTGGTGTCCATAGCGTCTTGGGTTATATTTTTGGGTTGTTTATACTGAGACCCAACGCTATATTATACTACACCTGAAGGTTGCTTTAGTTGAGTCCTGACAATCAGTAGTGATGTGCATTGGTAGAGACCCGTAGGTATAGTATACTGTACCTGTATGGTGCAAAGGTTGAGTCCTGATAAATTTTTTCCGCTTGTAGATGGAGTTGAAACGTGGCCACCATTTTGATAGAAATAAACATAACACAGTGCATCATTTGTAGTGCAATAAAGACCCAAGAAATGGCGTGCACTGGTAAAAAATCAAATGTATTACATAATACGTATGTGAAACCAGTGAAATCAATGTATAGAAGGCTATACCTTGGTCTCAACCAAATCAACGTAATTTTTCTCATCAGAACTCAAACAGTGCAATATATCTTGTATAGTATACTGTACTATAGGTCTCAAGACAGGCACCATGTAAAAATCTGGTGTGTCTCAATCAATGCAACTACATGGTATAGTATACAATACCGTCAGGTCTAAAGAGGATGGAATTTCAGTCTTCTTTTTTGATTAGTTCATTAATCATCCGTTTCTCTCACACTGTAAATCTAAAACATTTGAACTTAATTTCTTGTGGAGTATCTTTGTCTTAAATTTAACTGCTTGCCATTAACCAGTATCCCCATGCATTCTAAGACATTCACTCATATTCAGACACGCAAGTTCTGTTATAATACTAAAGTGTATAATGTTCTTTTGTATCGTTTTCGCTTGATAATGTTTACATTATGAGTAATTCGGAATGAAGTAGATGGCTTTACTCACTTGCTATTTTCACTTCTTTTTCACAGACCTTCCGCTGTATAATTTATTCATGGTAGGCTACTAATTATATCAAATTTTCCAATTTCATTTTTCTTCAAATATTATGGGACTGTTTTGATGTTCATTATATATTTACTTTTCTTAAAGAAAAATTAATTATCTTAATGTATAATTAATTTAATAATTATCAGTCTCTCGAATGGTTTGATGCAGTTCTCCAAGCTGTTCTATCTTGCACAAGTCGCTTCATGTCTACATACCTACAACACCCTACATCTTTTGTAATTTTCTTTAAATATTCTAACCTTTGCCTCACCCTGCAATTCACTCCCTCAATATCACCCTCCATTATTGATAGAGCAATACCTGAATGTCTTAAGATATGCCCCACTACCTTAACCCTTCTTCTGGTAAGATGTTTTCATATACTTCTTCTTTCATCACTCGTCTAAGAACCTTTAAATTACTTATTTCGTCTACCCACCTAATCAATAACATTCTCCTACAACACTACAATTCAAAAGCTTCTATCCTCTTCCTTTGTACAGCCCTTACCACCAATTATTCGCTCCCGTATAAGGCTACACTCCAATCATAGTGTTAAAATACTATGATACATACTCTTTTTATGTAAGGATTGTTTCCTGTTCTTTAAATCAATGTTTATGGCTTATGGCTTGACCGACAACTAACTTGGAAGCATCATCTGCGTACGAAACGTTTATAACTTAACCGCCGCCAGAAGCTACTCTTTTGCTTAATTAATCCTCGATCAAGGTTGAACCTCCGCTCCAATATTTCGTTTTAAGACCAATCTGGACTTATGGTGTCCAGCCCTTTGGAATAGCGTCAGAGAGTAATTTTATTTAAAGTCGATCCAGGCCTTTCAATCAAAATTCTTAAGACTTGCTCTTGGCGCTCCTTTTTATGTAAGCAATAAAATCCTCCATGACGATTTCAAAATTCTGAAAGTAAAGGAGCTAACCGCGTCCTTGTTCAGTACATTTTACGAAAGACTAGATGACCATCCAAACAAACTAGCTCGTGATCTAGCTACAAGGAACTTCCCAACTGTGCGGCGTTTAAAGCGAAAATGGAGTAGAGGCCTCTTGGTCTGAATAACGGAAAATACCTGAAGTTTTGAACGGAGAATGTATCACTGGGTACCTCTTCTCCTTAAAGTGAAATTCCCCACCGCCATTTAAATATCAAATACGGAAGTTGTGCAGCTCAACGTACAGTACCGTAATAAAAATTAGAGAGAAAAAATGAATGTTTGTAATGAGTTAGCTGTCAAGAGCTTATATTTAAATATATAAATGCATTAGTTATGCATTTCATAATATATTTAAACGGTTTTATTTGTATTCAAAACCTAAAACCTTCAACTGCGTACCAAATTATATGAAAAATATAAAAAATGTTAAACGCTTTTCCACATTGATGATCGAGTGGTTGTTTACGGTTGAGGATACGGGGACATTTCTCTGATGTTAGTATATTTCATTTCGTTATTTACTATTAATGTGTTTTATTTTTGTTAATAAAATGTGCAAGACATGTTAATTGGTACTTTTTTCTATAGATACTTTTGATTAGTTATTCGCTTGAGCCTTGCGGTCAAAGTTTGTCGTAATTCGTATAAATTCTCATTTTATCTTTGTTGTATTTTATATCTATGTCATTATATTTTCATGGATGGTTACTTCCATCACAAAAAGAAGCTTTTACTACAGGAGATAACTAGTTCTACATTTTTTATGAAATTCCTATTTAGTTTAATTTAATTAAATTTCATTGCTTTAAAGTTGGATTTGTGTAATTTTATTTAGGTTATATTTTCTATAGTAATTTGTGTATTTTGTTATTATGTTGTATTATAATATGTGGAATAAAGATTATTATTAATATTATTATTTAAAGAGAGAATTTTGTAAAAATTAGTTTAAAAATGTGTGTACGATTGGATAGTATTATCAAAATACAGATAGCAGATTAAAATGTGTTTTTATGTTTTACAAAGTTACATTTAAGTACTATGGATGGAAAGACATAAAACAAATAATAACATTTATGTGAAGGATATTAAAGTAAAATGACAGATATATCTGAGATTTATTCAGACTTTAGTTAAAAACCATCAAGATATAGTCACAATATAATACATAGAACGAAGAAGTAAAGTTTTTATTGTAAATATCTCCCAAGGGGGGTAATGAGTAGTGTCATGTGAGAGTTTAAAGAATGGCGGAAGCATTGGTGAAGTGGGTGGAAAAAGGAGATAGTGGTGAGGATACATAAACTGCAGTTAGAGATGCGGGGGTTGATGTGGTTGAAGCACGAACTACCCCTGTTGCTGGAGCATTAATCTCCAGCACTCCTCTGGGCGTACATTATAGTAGAATAACGTTTTACAGACTCTAATTTTGGTCGATTCCACCAACTTCAACTGTACGCTTGAGCCCTTTCAACTAAATACCAACCTCGCCATCAGTTCCTTAGTTTGGACAATACTGTAGCCGTTTTCACACTTTTATTTTCTTTCTCTTTGCTTCTTAAATCGCGTAAAAAATTACCAAGAATATGGGATGATATACTGGTCATTACGAAAATAAAAGATACCTCTACAGAGATTGCTTTGTTCTTTCACATTATTATTCTGTATATTGTTTTCATAATCCTTCCTAAATTAAATTTTATACTATTAAAAGATATTATTCTAATAAATTCACGCTAAGAGATTTTCTTACTTCTCTGCGACAATTATAATACATAATTCGGTAAAACATATACTCTCACAAATATTAATATTTATTTATGTACTTTAAATCTGAAAATAAACACTACATTTATATTACTACAGTCATATCCTACAAAATATCAAATACTAATCGCTTTGCTTTTAGTAAGAACATTAACATAAAAGAGAATGACAATTTATTTATCACATTTTTATTTTTATTTTCTGTTACAATAATTGAAAGGTAAAGGATGCTATAATATTTCTGTTCATTATTGATTTATTTTATAAAATTTTAACTAGAATAATAATAAATAATTTTTTAACAACGAAATCAACATTTCAGAAATGTTTTCACCCCTTTTTTGTTTTGGGCAATAAATCTATATTGTTGAAAACAAACAAGATTACTCTGTATGAATCAATGCTAAATGTACACATATTTCGACTTACGGATCACAACTTCGGGGTACTTCTGAAAATATTCATACGTAGATATTTTTAAACGATTTCTATCAAAAACAATAAAAACACGTTAACATCCCCCGTTAGTGTTTTTTAGCTGATCCATAGATCAATGAACCTTAGGTTTAAATAAAACAGAGAAGAAACTTTTGTCTTTAGTTTTTACTACGGTTCCGTACAATGAGCCGCACAATTTTCGTATTTGATATTTAATTAAATGAACGGTGAAAAATTATACTTACAATAGAAGTACCCAGTGGTACATTCTCCATTAAGAACTACGGGTGCTGTCCTTTATTCAGATCAAGATATCTCTGCTTTACTTTCGCTTTTGATGTCGTGCGTCTCACAGTTGGGAAATTCCTTGTAGCTAGGTCACGAGCTATAATTACATTATAGTTTGTTGGTATAGTCATCTTCTTCTTCTTCAGGTGCCTTCTCCATTACGAAGGTTGGCTATCATCATGGTCAGTCGCACCTTGTCCACTGCTGCTCTAAAAAGGTCATGCGACAAGCAGTTAAACGCTTCTCTCAGGTTTCTTAACCAGGATATTCGTCTGCGTCCCACCGAGCGTTTACCAACGAGTTTCCCTTGAATTATGAAATGCAGAATCTCATATTTAGGCCCCCTCATGATGTGTCCAAGGTATGTCAGTTTTCTTATTTTTACGCTCTGCAGGATTTCCAGCTATCCCCATTCTTCTGAGGACCTCCATATTTGTGACCCTGTAGTCATTTAGTCATCTAGTCATTTAGTCGTTCGTAAAATTTACTGTAGAAGCACGCGCTTAGTTCCTTTACTGTCAAAATTTGAAATCCTCGTGGAGGGTTTTATTGCTTACAAAATAAGAAGCATCAGAATCAAGAAACAAGAATTTTGACTCAAAGGCCTGGGTCAAATTTCAGTTACTCTCTGCCGCTGCTTCAAAGAAAAGCTGAACACCATAAGTCTAGTTTAATCTCAAAAGGGCCTCAAACGTTTTTTAAATTTATTTAAACCTGCTTCAACTGCTTGATTATTAGTGACTACGTTGGGTTTTGTAACTGGAACAGTGGATTTTAATTTTTAATAATTTTCAGACCCTAGACGGAAATCGAACCCGAGATCTTTGCGTTGTAAGTGCGGCAATCATTACGCTACGGTGGCAACTAATTTAAAATTAAATTGGAAAGAAACGAGAAAGTTAAACTAAAATCAGTTTTCACCCAATTATATTTGAAGAATTTTACACGTCAATCATGTAACAAATGACCCTTCGCACCAAAAAAAATCACCCAAGATCCGGACAAAAATTATTTCAAATTAAAATTAAATTGAAATGGTTTAATGCAATTGAGGTTAGTGAAAAATATTATTTCTTCACGAAATATTTTGCCGTCCTTGGGCACTTAATATTTTAAAAATTTTTGATGTTAATATTTTAAACTAAATATTTTAAAGAATATCTTTAAACTCGTATAGGGTTTGTCATGTTTGACTTTGACCTGTGGAATGTTATCATTCTATAGGTTTATGACCCGATGTAGTGAATACATTTAAAAAATATTTCTAGTAATATTACCGATGGAACTGAACGGCTTCTGCTGACAATAAAGCTGTCACAATAAATTCCCCAATTACTAATAAAATTTTAGGTTAACAACCTTCAGGGATAAAGTCATAGTAAATGATCTACAGTAACAAAACACATTTCCTAAAACAAACCTATTCACAATAAATTTAACTAAACCAATACATCACTTAAGAACAATACTTTTACTGAACTGATTTGAAAATAGGCATTTTTTACACATGTAGGTAAGAAAATATAGCCTAATAAAAAAACAGTCTTTTCAATTTATCATTTCTGTCATGTTCTCTATTCACCAGATAACTCACTTCAGAACAAACTTCCAATACTTTCTCTTCAACCTGTTGGATCATAACGGGATGTGCATTTCATAAGTACGTCTTATACGATATAAATGCAAATTGTGTGCATTAAAAATTTCGTTTTATATATAAAACTCATCTAAAAACTTTTAATGTTACGGTTTTTTGAGATTTGAGTATAAAACCTGAAATTTAAAAGTTATTTTTTATTTCTGTGTAAAGTTAAATATCAAAATTATTTTGTCCACCACGGCACCTATCAACGTTACTTTTAGCTTTAAATTCTGTTCTTCTGACCAACAACGAACTCACTGTTCCAGATCACAAGCAATGTTTTTCCAGTTACTTGCATAAATGGCTTTAATATAGTTGTAGGAGAGACCTTCTAGGTTAGAAACAGCTCGTGCGTGATCCATCTTTCCACACAACAAAAGTACCTGTAAATGTAGGAATTTTTTAATATCAATAAGACGAAGTGAATTCGTGTAACAGTAAGACATACTGGTTGCAAATTTTTATTGATTAGTGTAATTAATCTGGTATTAAAGTGATTATGTTAGTTTAGTTGTCAACACAAACTGGTTTCTCTGTTAGTGTTTCCAGGTTAGATTTTTAGATGTTCTGTTGCTTTTACAACTATTATATATTTTTATTTAATCAAACTTTAATATTTTTTAATGAATAATTTATTTCTCTTTTTAATAATTTTTTTATCGTCCTTTCTGTATTAGGTTCATAAAACCAACTGATTAACAATAATATAAACAAAATTCTTCTTATATGCTAAATTAACCCACCGGGTTGGTCTGGGGGTAACGTCGTCGCTGCTAGTCAGCTGTTTAACAGCTGATTTTCGGAGACGAAGGTTCCTGGTTCAAATCCTAGTAAAGGTAGTTACTTTTATACGGATTTGTATACTAGACGGTGGTTGCCGGTGTACTTTGATGGTTGGGTTTCAATTAACCATACTCTCTCTGGAATGGTCGGCTTGAGTCTGTACAAGACTACACCTCATTTCCACGTCATCCAAATCATCCTCATCTCATTGGGTCATGGGGTTGCTTATTGTTCTAAATTGAACAGATTTCAACGTACACACATTAGGAATAAAAAATAAATAAACATACTACATTAAATATTTTATGAATATTTTTATTCGAAATAATTAAAATCTTTCTTTTAATTTTAATATAAATGATATTTTTAAAACAATATTTTTATTCATTTAAATTAATCAAATTAAAAATGTAGCATATATATTTTAATTATTTTATACATTATGTAGAGATATATCGATCTTTTATAGATTACCAGTTAGGTCTAGGATTTTTCAACAACATTCACTATTCACTATTTACATCAACTTTAATGTGCATTAATACCCACCGTACGTTAAAGATGCTCTGCAATTTTTAAATCACTACATTAACCTGGAGCCCTTTGCGGAAAGTCCTGAGTTCAATTAAAACCCACCAAAAAAAGTATATACCATAAAATCAACTAAGCAAGTAAATGATCGGCCAGTTGATGCGATTTGTAATGAAGCGAGAAAAATCTGTAAATTAAAGAACAAATTGTGTGAATGCAAAAAACATATCTGGGAAAAAACCCAAGATTGTAAATAAATTTGTTTTATATATTTTTACAAGAACACTTTTTGATTCGGCTTGTTATTTCTCACTTTAATTTAATATATTTTTGAGGCATTGACCCATATTTGCATAATAAAATAAAATTCCACTTACCTAAATTAAAAGTAATTTACAACAACGACAAAATATTTTTACAAAACGTAAAAACAAATTGAATTAAACTGATGAAATTTTAATTAAAATGTAATACCGACAATGGCGTAGCTGTAGATACAATTTGATTAATCATTTTGTTCGTTGCTTGAATATTAATTAGCAGAAGGATTCTATTACATTCTGTAATAATGTAATAATTAGTATCCTAAATGAAATGTATTATATTTATCCAAATAATTCGCATTACAAAATAATAAGCGTAAATACATTTTAATAACTGTTCAATAAACTAAGACAAAACTGAGAGATAATTCACCCGGATTATGAGTCAGTCAAAACCATTTTGGAACGAAAACATAAATTATAATGAGAATGTTTTAGAAGTTATGAAACTTGCGTAGGCTAAATATTAAAATACATAATTTTACTGCCAAACACCCAAATTTAGAATGGACAAAAATACATGGTGTTTCAAAAATGATGCACTCATTTTTATTTTACATGAATGTAGCATTACTGAAAATAATTATTTAAGGATATATTTCACACGATTATATGCAAAAATATTCAAATTACAATGAAACTTACCAGTAAAAAGTTTATAATAGATTTTTTAAAAATGTTTTTACGTGACCCGAACGCAGCTTCGTACACGTTTCGTAATATTTGTAGCCACTTTTCATAATAATTCCTAATCCATGTTAAAAATATCGCGTTCAATATTTGCCAAATGTATGTTATTTCTTTAAGTGTAATTCAAAAATTTGTCAAATGTAGCCTATGAAGATTGTTTTAAAAACGAACTTTTTAAAAATGCCCTTACAAGAAAAAGTCTGCTGGTGTAAGATCTGCGAACCTTGGAGGCCATGACCCTTTCGATATCAAAAATAGCCAATCATAATCCCGCAACATGTCTATACACGGTTCATCGTAAAAAAAATTATTTAAGGTCGTATCGACTACAAGGTCATTAGCTACCACTTTACATATAAATACACGTAGTACAAAATTTTCAAAGAAGACACAAAATATATAACAGGCACAAACAAACACAATGAAGTAATCAATAAAAACAGAATGAAAAATGAGTTAGTTCAATGACAATTTAGACAACATAAAAATAAAAAATAGAAAAACACAATGAAAAATTTTACAATTTCATAAAATCTGAAATTTTGTGAAAGTTCAAAAAATTTATTGTGTTTTGAACCGCTACTTTGTCTACCAAATTGAGTGCTAAACTGTTGTTAATTTTAAAAAGTTGTTGTGTGGGATGCGTAGTTTGGCAGTCTGTGATGATGTGTTTGACTGAAAGGGAATTTTAAAGTTTGTAAAACAGACGAAAGCATGCAAAATTAGTAAAACTGGTTATTTCAAACATCCAATTGATTATTCAAGAACTTACTGAAAAACTGATCAATTTGTATGAGTCCAAACAAAGCATTTTAATCGATAATTTGCAAATGAGACGAGCAAGAGCGAAATTCGTTCCCCGATTTTTAACGCCCTTGCCACACCTCACTTTTTGATCCAGAGTTTCCGTTAAAAAATTCCTGTCTTTCTACGTCCGCCTTACTCTCCAGATTTAGCACCATGCGACTTCTGGCTCTTCCCAAAAATAAAATCTGTGCTAAAAGGAAAACATTTTGACACCATTCCCGACATTGAGAGGGCCTTGACAGAGCTGCTAAAGCTTTTCCGAAAAAAGCGTACCATAAATGCATCCAATCATGGAATCATCACTCTGTTAAGTGCATTGCTAACCAAGAAAAGTATTTTGAAGGAGATTAATTTAAATTTAATGAATGCTTATTATTTTGTAACAAAATTAGTCATCGTATTTTTATTACTCCTCGTATGTTAGCTATCTATCAGTCAGTTGTTGGTTAGGTTATCAGCCGAAAGGCTGGTTTGAACCTGTAGAGGTTTTACCAAGTAAAATGAGGAGTGAGGTGGTATACCAGTGCTTCCTCACTGAGTGGAAAAGTACGCTTATCAGCATGCCGGGTCCTCTGAAAAGCACAAAAATTACACTCTGCAAATGACACCTTCACTTCATTCACCACAAGGTCTGGCAGTATAATGAAATTCATTACTTTCAGAGAAGATAACTCCGGTCAGTATCTTTTACACCTTTGCCTTTTCTGTTGTTAAATAATTCAGCCATTTAATTGGCTGACCATGTGATAAGAAACAGGACTATTAATTTTAGCCTACAACTTACAGATCGAGTGTAAAAAATTCGACACTCTACCTTTCTGTTATGGGAAGATCAGTCAGTTATCAAACTAAAGTCATTCCCTCAACGAATATTACTTAAATTTTGAAAGTATTTGATAACAGCTGACTGACTAGGAAGGACCACGAAAACCCAACGTTAAAATTTGAGTACACTTTTGGGGTTTTAATATTGGGCAAAATCTCCCCTTTCTACCGATAAGTAGATTTTTATGTTTTTGTCTACTGTTATTCGTTGTTAAAATATTTATTAAAAATTTATATTTTTATCTCAATTTACTCATTGCTTAATTAATTTTTAACTGTTCCAGAATGAAGGTTATAAAATCCTGAAATAAAAACTCACGCGAATTATGTACCCTATCTAAAATGTCTGATTAATTCCTCTGTATTTTTTTATCCTTTCGCACCGTAGTGAAAAGTGAATTTTACTACTAATTCGTAAATTACTAATTTTCAGTCAGTTTTGCATTATGAGTATTATCGATCAACTATGTGGTTATTTGCAAACGAGTTTATTTGTAATTATGAAATTATTTTAAAATAATAGACACGAAATGCACATACACGAAATAGACATGGGCATTCAACTGCCTTACCAAATTAGCCACCAAAATAGTCACTATTTTATTTCACAGAAATCTTACAACATAAATTAATAAAATAATTAGTAACATAATTAGATTCAGAAATCAGTATAATTAAAAATTAACAGGTAAACCCTACTTAGACTATTCTGTGTCAGGGGTATTTATCGTTTTAATTAATTTATTATTTACCTAATTAAGTGGTTTCCTTTTGCGTAATCGGAAAATAGTATAATTTACCATCAAAATAAATAAATAAATATATATATATAATTCCAGTAACTCACAATGATTACACTAAAATTTAACTGTACGGGTTGAACAATCAGAAATCAAACTCGGAACGTTTTACAAGGGTGTCAAGTAGACAACAAACTGCTCCAATAAAGCATTACAATCCATATCTTCTTATGCCTTTCAAAAATTAGGCATCTCTGCCTGTTTTGAACCTCTATTTCTTTCACGGGCGTCCTCGTTCTCTATTTCATTTCAGTTTATAACGTAGTGTTCGCTTAGCTAGCCACCCTTATTCTGTTCACATGCTCCAACCACTGAATTCTATTCTGAGATACCCTGTCATTTAAAGAGAAGATGTTGAGTTCTTTCCTTATCTCGGGATTCCGATAACGATCATCTCTACTATACCCATACATAATGTCAAAGAAATTTAATTTCATTGCAATCTACTCTCCTCTCGCTTTGATAGCACCCAAGTTTCACTGCCATAGATTAGGGTTGGCACTGCTATTGTTTTATAAAATCTCAACCTCGTGTTTTTGTTGGTGCTATTTTTAAGATTTGGTGGATAGTTCCACATATGTTCAGAAATCGGAGCATCTTATTGTAAGCATATTTATCCTTTTGGTATGTAATGTTGTAGCCTAGATACTGAAAGTGGGATATCAGTTCCGAAATATGATTCTCTATAACAACTTTTCTTCTGACTGGCTCCTTCCACCTGAATGCCATTACCTTTGTCTTACAAACCATATCTCTATACTTAAATGTAAAAGCTCTCATTGACTGATTCACTCAGTCATCACTAATTATATAACTTTCCAATCTCCTAAATAGCTGAAATACAGCATATTTGCTGTTCTTTATTATTTATTTAAAAACAAATAGTAAGTGTGAATGTCTTAACTTAAAAAAATAAGAAATTTATTTTTAATCACGCAAAAATGATTAAGTATTTTTAAGAACGGATACTAACGATTTATTAACTATTGTAATCGTATAAAACAACTAACATAAGTTGTAATAAAATTTAATTGATTACAGTTTTACCCGAAAAGAATTTTTCATTTTATGAAAATTATAAAGCAACAAGAAGTAAACAAAGATCTTTGGGATATTACTAATGGAATCCTTGTAAATACATTTAGAAGATAAAATAGGAAATTAAATTTAACAGGATAAGTATTATTATATCAGATAAATTTCTCTTTTGAGTAAAATTTCTCCGTTTCTAAATTTAATTTAAATAAAATACAGTATTTCACAGATAATATGATTAAATGCAATGAATAAACATTAGTTTTTCTAAAATACATTTCAAAGTTACTACTTGATGCAGTTTGATAATTTAATAAAATTTATTTCATAGTAAAATATAGTGCATAAAAATACATACACCCGAGTGAACAATGTCATAAATTCAGAGAATTTATTAAAAATTGTAACTATTTGTTAGAACAATGTATTTATTATTATTTCTCAATTTATTATTTAATATACGAGTGTTTTAGAACGAAGTGTAAAAGTGTAACCTCTCATTTATTATGTGAATATTTCTTTTTACTTAGATATTTTATTTTCCTGTCTAAAGACAACAAGAAAAAAATGTACAGAATGTTCAATTAAATAAAAAATGACGTTAACAAGTTCGTGGGATATTTTTGTTCAGTCTGCAAATATCGTGTAAATTTTCTAAGATTGAGATAGCCAAATAACTTGGATTCATTCGAGTCTTCTTTTTAGTAATTTGTACTAATTTACCTTCATTTCTTGTTTATTTGTACAAATATTTAAGTCTCTCTGCAGTACGTTTTTTGACTGTACTAAGACTGGTATTTGCCCATAACGGGCAGGTGGAGTGTTAAATTAACTGTTCTTCGATCTGTTGGTTCCAGGGCTACAAAAAATATTTCTATTTCTCATCACATGGTCAGCCAATTATATGACTGAACTATTGTAGAACAGGAGAGGTAGAGATGTAACAGACACTAGTCAGAGTTATCTTCTCAGAGAATAGTGAATTTCACTATACAGCCAGACCCTGTGGTGAATTAAGTTAAGGTGTCATTTGCAGGGTGAAGAGAGGGTGCTTTATGGAGGTCTGGCATGCTGATAAGCATACTCTTTCAACTCAGTGAAGAAGGCAATAGTAAACCACCTCACTCCTCATTTTTACTTAGTTGAACCTCTAGAGGTTCAACCCAGCCTTTCGGCTGTTGATCTAAACAACAAGACTGGTATCTTGACTGGTATTTTTGTATTTTCAAACTGGTATTGGACTGTATTAAGGTTATAATATAGTCCTTTCATTCTGCGACTTACAATGGACTCTTCGTGAAAAGTAAAAAATCGAAATCTTTCACAACGCCTATTATTAATTAATTGTACCATGTATACGAGACACCATAAAAAACTTCTATCAAAATTTTCACCAAAAGTTAATCTAATATTCAATTTTTTAGTTAACCAAATGCACACAGACTTCCGGATAATTCTTCCTAATGAAACAAGCGTGTAACCTACTTCGGCCTTAGATTAATCATGACCAGAAGATTGAAATATAACATAATTATACCCATTAACTTTAAAATTTATCTTAATAAATACCTTATATATAATAATTAATTAATAAGATTTTAAGTTAAATCTAGTATTTTTTTTCAAAATCGGAAATAAAACTATTGGGTGATTTGCTCCTTCAAGTAATTCTTGTTATTCATTCATCATCATTCATCATCTCACTTTTTGTTGTATTTTATTAAACAAAAAAAAACTAATAAAGAGAAAAACATTTTTAAAAATAACTTTTACGGCCTAATTTTAAAATAAATTTCGAATCGAATCAATCCACTTTCTCTGTGAGGAAACTTTAATAGGAAGGGGTTGAAATTTCAAAGTGATGAAATTTCAAGGAGTTCTTATGCATATTCATCGAGTAACGTTGTGAATTCGAGTAAATCCTTAATATATTACTTTTGTTTTCGAAATTTAAGTTCTTAGTTGACCCAACCTATTTAAGTTCTTCGTATTGGCAGATTTTTACAATTTTATTTGATACGTAATGTATAAACCAACTTTAATAAAAGGAGAAACAAATATAATTATAATAAAGCTAACATAAATAAACTTCTGATATTTAATTTTTGATTTAAAGTTTTTTTTTTATTTTAAATTAGGAAATTTACGTACAATAGATTACAGTGGGTTACAGTAGATCTGGATCCAGCAGTAAAAAAAGTGCTTGTTTTGAAATAGTTAGACTGGCATTTCTGTACATGAAGCGTCTGCTTGTTAGCACTACAATTTTACTTTCTGTAATAAAGACATAAATCTATTTATTTACTGCAGTGATTTTTAGTCCTGTTACTCAACTTTTAATGTCTTGTAATTATTTTCTAAGAAAGGTAAATTTTGTTTTGTGACTCGAAGTTGGTAGCCCTACTCAACCGTTATAGATACGGCAGTGTGAGTTGATTCTCCTTGAGCTGTGTAAAATTTTGTGCCGTTTCCGGTCGTGTTACGAACAGAATGTCTTTTTCCCTAGAACATCGGGTTTTCATTCTTGAACAATATTTTATGCAATATTGCATGCCTATCAGCATGCAGCGCCCTCTAAAAATCACTTACTTCCCACCCTGCAAATCACACCTTCATTTCATAAACTACAGGGTCTGCCTGCATATTAAAACTCATTACTCGCAGACTAGTGTCTTTTACACATGTTCCTCTTCTGTGCTTAATTGCTTCAGTCAAATAATTAGCTGACCATTTGATAAGAAACAGAACTATTTTTTATAGCCCTGTAACTAACAGATTGATGCAAATAATTTAACACTCACCTGCGTGTTATGGGTAACAAAATTAATTTATAACAAATAATAAAATTGTCTGGCAGCTTAAATAACTAAATAATACAAATATGGGTGACCGCAACTTAAACATGAGACTTTATCAGTTATTCAACACACACACACACACACGACTTATAAGTGAATAAAATTTAATAGAAAATGAACAGTAGATAATGCATTATTAATGACATTATTTTTTTCTTTGTAAAACTATGGAAGGAATTATGGTAAGTGTTCCTGCAGGTAAACGTCTATAAACTCCGTATAGTGTGCTAAAAGTTTTCATTTGACAAGTTGTTTTCCCTTTGTATAAAAAAACTATTGCTGTACTTGGAAGGTGTAATGAAACTGTTATCCGCTGGAATTTGTGGAACCCTGTATTGATTCTGCGGTAATTTATGCGTCACACACGTTGTAATATATCTTTGCATCGTTGAATAAAACCTTTGATCATCGTGCATTTCGGTTACATTAAAATTCAGTCGTTTTCCAACATATTACTTTACTTGAATTCACATAGTAATGTTTCAGACCTATGGAACAGTCTACGTATTAACTTTGTACTTTCACTAAAGTATAAAATGGCGGAAAATAAGTTAGGTTGTTGTTGTCTAATTATTTGCCAAGAAGTAGAAAAAGTTTTCTGTTTTTAATATAAAAGTAATTCATTTATCACTTTATGGTCTTTTAATGTTCAAACAGTTTGAATTTACCTTCACTTCATTCACCACAGGGTACGGCTGTACAATGAATTCATTACTTTCAGAGGAGATAATTCTGACTAGTGTCTTCTACACTTCTTCTTTTCTTCAGTCATATAATTGGATAAATATAATATATGATAAGAAAAAGAACTATTTTTGTAGTTATAGAACTAGCAGATCGAGTGCAAATAATTTAACACTCCATCTGCCTGTTATGGACTTTTCAATAGATTCTGAAGAAATGATAGAAAAATTCAAATATTAAAAAAACCTCACCACTTTATTGCGTTTTACGACATTACGTTGTTAATTTCCAACTGAACAGATACAAATGTTCAATGAAATTTGTAGAATTCTTTTCAATCTTAACAAAATTATGTTAGTGAAGTAGTATTTTCAAAGTAATTAGTAGTTTTCAACTAGAATAGTAAACCAAGCAGGCAACAAATATCAGAAAAGTGCATTGAAGTTGAAAGACATTCTTACTGTAAGGACGTATCTTACATTTAACTGTAAAATTTATAAAATAAATGTTGAACAAAGTGTTCTTAACGTTTTCTAATATGTTTAATTTACACTACTTACTTTCTTTTGCACTATAAAAAATACAGATAAGGAAATTAATGTTATCATGTCGAACTTTCAAATTGAGTTTTTTTCAGTAAATACATGACGGCAGATCCCCTGTAGCCAAAAATACAAGTTTTTACGGATTGGCCTGTGTGTGTATGTGTATGTTTTTGTGTAGGCCTATGTGAACAAAACAACCAAAGAACTTAAAACCATGCACCTGAAAACATGGTAGCGTCAAAGCCTTCAGTTATTTCACGAATAAAGTGTTTCTAAAGTAAATTATTGAGATTCATTATTAATTCTCCACGTTATGTATGATCAACGCTTTCGACCAACGATATAGTGAAGTATAGACTGCTATTCTACAACTGTATCACAATTTTGACCGATCAACCATGAAGGTTATCCGGTAATACAAAATTCAATTAAAAAAACATAGAAGCGCCATCGACAGGTTGTCTGCTTCCTCATGTCATTCATATTCTACTTATGTCATCGTCCCTATCAGCTTATTTAATATTATAATACAATGTACAAACATAAATGTATAGTAAAATTTAAAAAAAATTAAATCTACGAGTTGCTAAAAACTTTACTTTGGAGATTGATTTTCAAAAAATGTTTTTTTAGACTCTGTCTCAACTATGCTTGATTTCAAAGAACTAAATTTTTCACGTAGAAACTGTGCATTTAAAACACAATTTTAAATTTTTATTAAGTTTATTCGTTAAAAAATTTGTTTTTAATTTTTAATTTACGTCTCTGGTGAATGTTAAAAAACTCACTGATTACAAATACCTATAATATAAAATAAGATATATATTTTTTTACGGAAAAATTTATTTAAATTCAGATCGTAACTCATTATTAAAATACTTTTGTACTTAAAAGAATTATTAAAACTCCTATTAAAAAAACAATGAATTTTAATTATAAAAATTAAAAATACTTGTATTTGCATTAGTAAAACTGTGCTGTATAAATTTTGTACGTAGAGAAACATTTCTGCGTGTGACAACATTAACGGTATGCTCCGTTGAACACTTTACAATTATGAAATAACATGTTCATGACAACCTACGTTTCGCGTTTTAGCTTTTTATAAATGAATGTAAAACTGCTGAATAGTTATTTCAAAATAATAATTAAAAAGGCCTTATTATTCATTGTAGGAAATTATTTTGAGCTGATATTTTAAATGATCATCCAACTGTTGGTATGATACAGCCACGGAATGTAAAAAATATGTTTTTCTAATTGAGGTGGGAGTTGATCAACAAAGTGGCCATGGGGTTTCTGATTTTTCTTTTTTTTAGACAAATCAAGACAAAATCATTGAGTTTAACATTCTATGAAATAACAATGCATTTTGAAGTTCGTTTGGACAGAATCTTTGGGAGTCTTTTTGCATGCCCTAGCTGACCAATGCAGATTTATTGTCAAAATTATATTAATTTATCCTTAAAAACCATTTTCAAAATTGTATTAACACATAGTTTTCTTTAAGATTTTGTATACCAGTGTTATTTATGAAATAAAATATGCACCTAAATAAACAATTCCCGTTACCATTAGGCCTACCATTTAAAGCAAACTGATTTTCGCAACGTCGCCGTCAGAATAGTAGCACCATCGAAACTTTTACCCAACGTTTTTTGTATATTTCACAAAATCTCTTGGTGGTTTTTAATAATTTTGATTTTCGGATTTTTTGCAGAATCGTGAAATTATTCTCTTTACATTTTATATTGTTTAGGTTATCAGCCGAAAGGCTGGTTTGAACCTCTAGATGCTTTAAAATAAAACTAGGAGTAATGTGGTTTACCTTCCCTTCCTCACTGAGTGAAAAAGTATGCTTATCAGCATGCCAGGCCCTCTGAAAAGCATCTACTTTCCACTCTGTAAATGGCACCTTCATTTCAATTACCCAGGATCTGGATGTATAATGAAATTCATTACTCTGAGAGGAGATAACTCTGACTAGAGTCTTTTACACCTCTACCTCTTCTGTTCTTAAATGCTTCAGTCAAACTATTAGCTGACCATTTGATAAGAAACACAACTATTTTTAGTAGCCCTGAAACTATCTGATCGAGTGCAAATAATTTAACACTCCACCTGCCGGTTATGGGAAAATTTACATTTATATAATTTATTTTTAAATTCGTTCGGTAGAACACAGCATTTAAAGACAAAAGAATTTTAATTAAAAATAATTAAACCAGATTTTGCATTTTAAATAAATGATAGTTCTTCAATCGTAAATCAATCAAAGATGTGTGAAGAAATACCAAAGTAACATTTCCGTTTGGAACATTAATAATAGAAAGGTCTAATTCTAAACGAATTTAAGTAACGGAGAAATACTTCCGGTAAGCTATATATATTCAGGAAATATAATCCTCAACGTTCATACTAAAAAAATACTGCAGGGACAACCATCGTAATCGCTTTATTTAATTTTCCTTAGCAATTAATGAAGACCTTTAGGAACACGGGGCGTATAACAGCGCATTGTATTTACATACGTAAGTAACATACTGTATTTACCTAATCTAATTGATATATACATACAGCGTTTGATTAAATTATGAAATTCTGTGCCATCTGCGTTCACATAGTCAATATTATATAAGTCACTCCTGTTAATTTATAATAACTAGTATAATGCATTTATTAATGCACAATTAATTTAAACCGAGCAATTTAGAGGTTAATTGGCTTTCATCAGCCAGTTTGGTATATTTTAATGTAGTTTCCTTTAATAAATTTGAGTTCTGTTTTTTTGTCCTGAAGTTACTACTGCATTAGAATATTTATTATTTTTTGTTAAAATAAAATATTTAAAGAAAAAACATTAATGATATCACTATGTTCAAAACTTTTGGAATACATTAAGACATTTATTCTGGTTTTTTAAGGGTCAGGTTATTTACAAATAATATAAGTTCTTTTTATAATGTATAGCAAATTTGTACAACAAATGGATTGCTTTCATTAAATTATTACAGCTAATTTTACTTATAAATTACAATAAACTACTTAACTAAATTTAATCAAAATTATCTAACATTTAACCAAGACTAAAAATTATTGGAAAGAAATATGGTAATTTAGCCTATAATCAAACAATTATAAATATTAATTACTTACAAACCAAAAAATTGTACAAGCTAGCAGTCTTATATAATAGAAGCAATCATTAACTTTTCTGGAAGGATATAAAATATTCAAATAAATAAAGAACAGTAGACTCACACAATAGACCCTACGAAAACTACTCAACGCTACAAAAATTAAAAAAAATAGAGGTTAGCGTGACCAGCCGGTAAAAATTACACGTGTTTAAACTATAACGGAATAATAAAGTAAAAGATTTTCTATGCGCATGCGCCAACTGAAGACTGGGGAAGTTCCCTTTCTTACTACCTCTTGGTAATAGGAGGAACAGCGTCAGCGCTGATTAACAGCTGGATCGAGAGTAGGGATATAGTACAGATACACAAGAGTGGAAGAGGCGAAAACAGTACAAACAGAGCAAGCAATTTCATCCAAGGTTTTTTTAAATATTGTAAAATAATACATACTTAAGACCGCTATGGTCAAAATACATGTCCCTATTACACTATTGTTAATTTTTGAGCCTATGTCTTAACATTTACAGATTTTTCAAGAATATGGTTCGTAATATTAATTAGCCTCTACCAATAAAAGAAAGACAACCACTTTAATTTTTTTAAATTTTAAGTCGTATCAATATCTTGGTTATAAACGACTAATATACTAGCGATAACTGTTATATTCTTTGAATACAAAATAAACGATGGCATTGTACTCTCGTTAACTTCAACTTAGAAACAATTCAGATTTAAGATTCACTTGCATTATTGTTTCTTTTGTGAAACCGTAAGCTTTTTAGAACTATTCAGTTCCTTCTGTGGTAACTGGTATCAGAATAATTTTATACGTTGACGTGTGTGGAGTTGTCATTAGCGGCACTATTGTCTTTGGCCTGGTACTTGAAAACCAGGCTGAGTCTGTGCGTGTGTAGGAGTATGTATCAGGTGCTTAAAAATGTGATTGTTCCTTTAAGATTTAATATTTTTGTGTTACGGAGTAACTGCATACTTGTAATAATTACAAATAGAAGCCACCAATTTTCCTAAATAGTTCTAGTGTGAATACTGAAATTAACTTTTTATTCGCCGGTGTTTTTATTTGCAACAAAAAACACTAGATAAACAAGAACATAATTTTGGTGATCAAATATAGTGTTGACACATATTTTGAGATTGTTGTTCACCCTAATCTTTGTCCACTCGGCAACCCAAGCTGAATATTATTTTACAATTAACAAAAACTTGGAAGACTCTGCTTTTTCTGTTTTTGCCTCTTCCACTCCTTTGCATCGATCCTATCCCCTACTGTCGATCCAGTGAGAAGTAGAGATATTGGCAGGCCAAAAAAAGATGGATGCCGGAACAGATAGAAATGCCTAACGCGTGAAGCGAAGAAGAAGAGGAGCCTCTCCCACTCCTGTGCATCGATACTACCCCTACTGTGGATCTAGCTAAGAGACTGAGATAAAAGTCAAGACCCAAAACAAGGTTAAAGTTTTATAAGATGGTGGTAGTTCCAGTCTTGACATACGGTAGTAAAGCATGGGTGATGAGGCAAAGGGAGAAAAGAATTATCCAAACTACAGAAATGAAATTATTAAGGTCTGTCAAGAGTTTTACAAGACTAGACAGGATCAGAAATGAAGATATAAGGCAAGAATTGGAAATATTTCCGTTCAACGAAAAACAAAATTGTATCGTGCCCAATGGGGCGATCATTTAAATAGAATGCCAGAAACCCGCTTTTCTAGCGTAGCGGGAAGATACAAAACATTGGGAAGTATAGATATTGGAAGGCCGATTAAAATATGGGTGCCGGAACAGGTAGAAATGCCTAATGAGTGAAGCGAAGAGAATTGAGGCTCTCCAACTACTGTGCATCGATACATTGCCTACTGTCGATCCAGCTGTTACTTACGTTGTTCCAACTATCACAAAAAGGTAGTTGGAGAGAGAATTATTCCCCAGTGTTCAGTTGGCACGTTAGCGCAACTGGCTTCTACGCCGGGTCCTGGGTTCGATTCCCGATCAGGTATTTTTTCATAGCTCATCTTCATCTTTCATCCTATTCACCGTCTGTATTAACAATAATTTGCAAAACAGTCGGACGTAATACCCCCCAAAAACAAATTTATATTGATGCACGCGCATAGGAAATTGTTTACTATGTTGTTCTGTTATAGTTACCGTAATGTAGTGTGTAGTGAGTTTTAATAAAATTTAGTTTTATGCGCCATTTATTGAAATTTTCTTAAGGAGATGAACATATGATAGTGTAAATTCATATTTGTACCTGAGAAGTAAAAGGTGTTAACTCCATTTCGGTGATTTTTTTAGAAGAGCCAATAATTAGCAGTATTATCTTTTCATTATTGTAACAAAATTTCAGTAGGTGTAAGAAACTTGAAATTTACACCCAGTTTCTACAGAAAATGCTTATCTACAAATTTGTTATTTTATAACTTTATCAACTTCTATACTCCTTCCCATCCAAACAAGACTTAAACCTTAACGGCTTTCTGTGTTTCATCGCGTTTTTATTTTCTACATTAGTGCTAAATCCAATGTACAATAAGTTGAAAAAAAACTTGAGCCTCTAAGTTGAATTGAAGTAAAATACCTAGTACTAACACTACTTTTATAAAAAAGCAGCACTTTAAACACAAGGTTTAAAAATATTTTAAAATTTACCAGTAACCTGTTGTTTAATAACAGACGAATAAAACACCAAATTCAACAAAAGTTCAAGCAAAATTTATTAGACTATCTCTTAAGCCCTGTCTGACTGAACTTGAAATTTGATATAAACTTTTTAATAACCTATTTGACTTCCGGTTTAGTTTCAGCACTAGCTACACGTGTTTTTTTTGTGCTTTTTTTTTTTTTTTTTTTTTTTTTTAACGTCCGACTGTTCTGCAATTACTGCTAATGCAGACGGTGAAGGATGAAATGATTTTTTGTAACGTATGAAAAGATGCCGTGCCTGAATGGGATTCGAACCCAAGACCGCATGATGAGAGGCGAGCACGTTACCAACTGCGCCAATGCGGCCGGCTGTGCTGTTAATTTTTTGTGCTGTTAATTGTTTAATTATACTTTGATTTTGATTTGTTGTTGTTCATTTTGTGTGTGAAGTGACTGATATGTAAGTGAACTATATTTTGAGATGTTCACCTGGAGGGTGAGCAATTGCAAATAGGTTTTTTTTAAAAAAGTTTTTAGTATAAGCATAACCTTCCAATATGGAAGATGGAAGAAATGGCGAAAAAGACATGTTTGATGTTGAAATTGAGTCGGCCCTGTCAGCTGATCAAATTCAACAGAAATCTGCTGTTATTAGAGATCCTAGATTTCGCGCTTCTTCTGTCAATATACAACTTGATGTTAACAGCTGTGATTTACTAAATTCTCAGACTGACATTGCTACTTGGCAACAAGTTGGTAAAAATTAATTTAATAATAGAAAGAGAGTTAGCTCTGACAAAAGTAATGAAAAAAATAAAGTTACGAAATTAGACGAAAATAGTGGTAGCCCTATTTTAAGTCAAAATAAATTCAGTGTGTTAACTGAATTAAACTTGGATAACGTAAACAATGTCTCTGACTCAAAGAAAAGTGAACCTAATCCGCCTCCAATTTTTGTGCCAGGAGTGGAAAATATTAATGATTTAGTTAGAGAACTTATTATTGCAAAAGATGATTTCTTTTTGAAAATAGTTAATCGTGATAGTATAAACGTAAATACAAAGAATTTAGCGGCTCATGGTAATGTTGTTTACATGTTTAAGCAGCGCCAAATACAGTTTCACACTTATCAACCACGACAAAAAAGGGCGTACCGGGTCGTCTTACGTAATGTGCATCATTCGGTAGCAACTGATGAAATTGCCGAAGCGATTACTCAGTACGGGCACACCGTTAGAAATATTTCCCCCATTAAACACAGGGAAACAAGACAACCTCTTTCACTGTTTTATGTTGAACTTGAACCTAAAGGTAATAATAAAGACATTTTTGAAATAGAATTTTTGCTTAATATGAAAGTTAAATTCGAACCACCTTACAAAAAGCGAAACGATATTCCACAGTGCAAGCGTTGTCAACGCTTTTTCCATACCGAAAAGTATTGTCAGCGTGAACCGAGGTGCGTTAAGTGCGGAGACAACCACAGTACGATTTGCTGTACTATTTCGAAAAATGAACCAGCTACATGTATTCATTGCGGAAATAATCATCCTGCAAGTTATAAGGGCTGTCGTGTTTTTCAGGAGATTATTAAGTCCAGATCTTCTGCGGTACCTGCCAAACGGTCTAATGCCGTCAAAACTCCCGTTACTGAGGTCGGCAATAAAGATACCAGAACACGTTCAGTAGTTTCAGGTATGAGTTATTCTCAAGCAGTTAAGAAAAATCATTCTGTCGACAATTGTCCTCATGACAATCAGCAGGGTCCTGATATAGCATCTGTTATGCAAGGTGCGTTTACACGGTTTGAATTAATTTTGTCAAAACAGGCGGAACAAATAACAACATTGATTAACTTATTAACTGCCGTTATAAATAAATTAAAATGAAATATTTTTATACTATAGCGGTGTGGAATGCGAATGGTTTGATACAACGCCGTCATGAAATAGAAGTATTTTTAAATGAAAATAAAATAGATGTGTTGCTTGTATCAGAAACCCATTTTACTGAACGGCACTATATGCGACTTTTAAATTACAACATATATGTCACCACTCATCCCGATAATAGGGCGCATGCAGGAACGGCTGTAATTATACGAAGTTCGATTAAACACTTTGAGCTTCCTAAATATAGAACAGATCATATTCAGGCTACAAGCGTTTGTATTACAGACTGGGCTGGAGATTTAACTTTAACATCTGTTTACTCCCCGCCTCGGCATAACATTAGCAAAGATCAATTTCAAGAATTTTTCAACACATTGGGTGCACGATTTTTAGCTGGAGGAGATTATAATTCTAAGCATACGTTTTGGGGCTCGAGACTTATCAATCCAAGAGGTAGGGAATTGTACAAAACAATTCAATTTAATAACCTTAACACTTTATCCTCTGGTGAGCCTACATATTGGCCGACTGATAGACGTAAGTTACCAGATTTATTGGACTTTGTAGTTACAAAAGGTATTTCTCACAATTACCTTGAGGTACGGTCCAGTCAGGATCTGTCTTCAGATCATACGCCTATATTAGTCACGGTCAGCACGACAGTACTATGTTCTGAAAAACCTTTTAAATTTTGTAGTAGGAGAACTGACTGGTGTAATTTTCGTAACTTATTACAATCAGACATCCAACTTAATATTCCTCTACAAACGTCAGATGATATTGAAAATTCTGTAAAAATCCTTAATGAGGCCATCCAGACCGCTTCTTGGCAGGCAACACCTGAAGAAAAAGCTACGACCAAGTACTTGGATTATCCTACAGCGATTAAGGAAATGATTGTTGAGAAACGCCGATTAAGACGTTTATGGCAGTATTCTCGTCACCCACAGGATAGAACCAACTTCAACAGAGCTGCACGTGAACTAAAGGAGATGATCCTGAAAGTAAAAGAAGAAACGTTTAATGATTATATTCAGAATCTAAGTCCCACGGCTGATACAGATTACTCCCTGTGGAAGGCGACTAAAAGATTTAAACAGCCTTGCCGGCCTATTCCACCGTTAAAGATGGAGAACAATGACTGGGCTAGAAGTGATGACAAGGCGCTTCTATTTGCAGACCATTTGGAGCAGCGTTTTCAGCCCCATGATGTACAATGTGACCCGGCACAGGAAGCAGAAATTTTAAGATCGGTAGTAATGGATCCGCAGCAGCGACAGCACCGTTTGGAACGGGTTTCAGTTCGTGATGTTAAGCGTGCGATTTCTGAATTGCATCCTCAGAAAGCTCCAGGGTACGATCTCATTACAGGGAGGATGTTGCAGGAATTACCGAGAAAAGCCCTGGTAATGCTTACTATGATAATTAATGCTGTGTTCCGCTTAGGATATTTTCCTAGCCAGTGGAAAGTAGCAAAGATTATTATGATATTGAAGCCAGGTAAATCGGAAAATGAGGTCTCCTCGTATCGTCCTATTAGTCTACTCCCGGTGATGTCAAAGGTTTTTGAACGAATATGTCTAAAGCGGTTGAAACTAGTTATAGAAGATCGTCATCTTATTCCGGATCATCAGTTTGGATTTCGGCAGCAGCATAGTACAATAGAGCAGGTGCATCGATTGACAAGCGTAATCCGTAAAAGTTTAGAGGAAAAGAAGTACTATTCGGCTGTGCTGTTAGACGTTGTTCAAGCATTTGATAGAGTCTGGCATCCTGGTCTACTCCATAAATTAAAAGCTGTATTTCCGGAGAATCTGTACAGTGTTCTGGTTTCGTATCTTGACAAACGGTTATTTCAAGTCCGGGTTGGAAATTACTTAAAGGGTTTGAAAGAGATCAAGGCTGGTGTTCCGCAAGGAAGCGTTCTGGGACCAATTTTATATGTTCTGTTCACAGCTGATTTGCCTGTTCTTGAAAATGTAACCATTGCCACCTTTGCTGACGATACAGCAATAATGTCATGCGATGCAGACCCAACTATTGCGTCACGCAGAGTGCAGATGTATCTAAGTGAGCTGGAAGTCTGGCTGACAAAGTGGAAGATCAAGGTGAACGAGGGCAAATCTACGCATGTAACGTTTACTACCAGAAGGGCAACTTGTCCTCCTGTCCAACTGAATGGCAAGAATATTCCACAGGCAAAAGATGTAAAGTATTTAGGAATGTACTTAGATAGAGGTCTGACTTGGCGCAAACACATTCAGATAAAAAGGAAACAGCTGGATTTAACATTTAGGAAGGTGTATTGGCTCGTTGGTAGGCGTTCTCAGCTTTCGATTGACAACAAACTACTTTTGTACAAATTCATGCTGAAGCCGATTTGGACCTACGGAATTCAGTTATGGGGGACAGCATCAACTTCAAACATCGAAATTCTGCAAAGGTTTCAATCAAACATTCTACGGACCATACTGAATGCACCGTGGTATATTACCAATGCCGTTATACATCGTGATATGGATGTGCAGACGGTACGAGAAGAAATACGAAGTTTTAGCTGTAAATACATCGAACGTCTAAACAACCACGTAAATCACTTAGCACTGAATCTCTTAGACAACAGTAATGATGTCAATAGGCTAAAACGTGCTACAGTACTGGATCTCCCAGGGCGATTCTGATAGTGTGATTTTAAAGTTGTAAATAATATAATGTTAGTGTTTTGTAGATGATTGTCGTGTTTGAGTGTGAATGTTGTAAATTACTGAATGAACGTTTCGAATTATTTTCGGAAAAGTTAGGTGTACATATATTCGGAATCATGTGCTTATTATTTATTACTTCTTATTTGTTTTTCGTTTTAAAGGAGGTTTTGGTTATTTTTTATTTTATATTTATTTTTTTTTTGTTTATTTATTTAAAAATCACTATAAAATTTTGATTGTAAATATTAATTAAGAACAGTATGAAATGTTTTCATATTATAATTTGTTAATTACACCAGTGGGTTGTAATTTTTTCATGAGTTGTGTCTAATTGATAAGTTGCATTTATTGTTATTTATAACAGATTATGCATTAAATAAAAAGTTATATGAAAAAAAATAATCTATTTAATTGCGCATTATGTAAAAGGACCAGGGTGAATATTTAAAGATCCTTACCCAGGACTGAATACTGAACCGTAATAAGCAAGCAAACAAAGAAATGGTAAACAAAGAAAGGAAAAACACAATATTAAAGGGAAAAGGGAAACAAACGGATATCACTGTGTTAGTGGACTTATAACAAATTATGTTTGTGTGGTTACTTACCAGAAAATAACACAGCAAGAAGCGCAGCAGCGAAATTTATGATTGAAGCGCCGGTAACGATTGCAAAGTCCGAAGAAAACGTAAATGTAGTTAAGCTAGCGTAAACACTATTAGCACACATAAACACAACATGAATATAGAACAACAAAATATTAAAGCCTTGCACTTCCAACTATTGGCCATTGGAATGCGCCACGAGAGAAGTGACCATTGCAATCAGTCACAAGTCACGACGCGCAGCGAGTAAAACAAAGGAAGAAATGCGCAGGAAACAGGGATGAAAAGTAGGGGTAAGGTGGGGCGAAAAGTAAGTAAAGCGACGTAACTGTATCACGTGCGCAAAACAGCACAGATTAGAACTATTTTTTTTATTTTTTTTTTATTTATTTTTTTTATTTTTGGTTTAACGTCCGACTGTTATGCAATTACTGCTAATGCAGGCGGTGAAGGATGAAATGAATTTTTGTAACGTATGAAAATATGCCGTGCCTGAATGGACTTCGAACCCAAGACCGCATGATGAAAGGCGAGCACGTTACCAACTACGCCACTGCGTAGTTGAAATGAAATGAACTAAGTTGAAATGAAACTATAAAGGCACGAACAATTGAAAAAAACAGTAACGGAGACAAAACAAGTAAACCCCGGTGTAAATTGCCTTAACACTATCAGTTTACACATTCAATAACGATTTTACAAAAAATCTTCCACATCAACTAAAGAAATGAAACATTAGAGCATTTATTATTGATTGAAAAGGCAGTTTTAACTTAATTTTGCCAAAATTGGAGATAACACTTTTTACCTCTTTGGTACAGATATATAAGTTTTAAGAAATAAGCACATTGTAAGCCTAATAACTCTGCTTTATTAATAACTAGTTTGGTTAAAATTAAGTTATGAAAATGATTAAACAAACAAAATTTTAATTAGTAATTAATACAATAATAATATTAATAAGTTGTTGTAATATTAATGCTAACAAAATTTAATGCTTGATTTAATTACAGGATATTTGAAGAGAACCGCATTAAACTGATGTTATAGATAAACATAAGATAAAACAAATTTAACCTGAGTGTTAAATTACTATTAGGTCTACATTATCGTATCAATATATATGAGCTAGATGAGATGAGGAAGAGCTTTGCGAGATGTAAACTTATGTGCTTTAGGTATACGCATTATAAATGATAGATACTATCTACTCGACTAAATTCATGTAAAATGATCAGTTGTATTAGAGATATAGGTCTAGTGTATCGGTAATGGTATGGGTAAAACGTATCGTAGAGATTGATATGCTGGAGTGATACACTAACGGCTAAAGGATGAAAGGGATGAGAAAACGAGCGGGTTTATGAGAGAGAAATACTTGGAAAAGAAGAGAAACAGTAACAAAATGTAGGAAGAGTGGGAGACGTTTGACGCCTGCATTGGAAGCGAATACTCTGCATTAACTAGCATTTAGTATAGTCGAACAGACAGACAGTTTTGGTTGAAGAGGATAGAATACAAAAGAGGGGTGATGGGTAGGTATATTGGACAAAATTGAAAGGATCGTTGAATACTAAATACATCGGAATACACACAACCCGTTCGTGACCCGGTTGGGACATCAGGAAAAAGGGTATGAGGGCTTACTAGTTAGTTGTTACGTAAAATACCCCTTTTCATATCATACCAAATACCGTCTCTATCCCTTACTCGAGCACACGGTACCCCCGTCTACATTAAACACTAACATACATAGAAATCTAAAAAAAATATATACATATAACAATCATCCGTGATGTAATACGAGTCAATTGAATTGTAGCTATTTTTATTTTAAAAACAATTGCTGATATTTAACCGGAATAACATAAATTCTCTGATAACGCACCACTATTATTCAATAAATTTTAAATGTCAGATTAATAATGAACAGCTGTTCAATGACAATTCCATATTATTTACTGGTGGTTTTATCTTTGGATATGATCCCTGTGTTTTTATTTGGGTCTACTAAGATAACAAAATTGGATTTTTATTTTATGCATCCTCCAATATACAAAAAATACCAACTTTCGAAGTCAGCAGAGAAACGATCATATCAAATATATATATATATATATATATATATATTGTCATCAGTCTTATGAGTGGTTTGCTGCAGTTCTCCAAGCTCTTTTATCTTGCGCTTGTCGTTTCATATTTACATACCCATAACACTCTACATCTTTTGTAAATTGCTTTATATACTCTAACGTTTGCCTCCCCCTTCAATTCACTCCCTCAATATTACCCTCCAATATTGACAGACCAATACCTGGATGTCTTAAGATATACCCAACTAGCCTATCCCTTCTTCTGGTAAGATGCTTCCATAAACTTCTTTTTTCATCCACTCGTCTAAGAACCTCTAAATTACTTATTTTGTCCACCAACCTGATCTTTAACATTTTCCTATAACACCACATTTCAAAAGCTTCTATCCTCTTCGTTTCTATAGCCCCTATCACCCACGTTTCACTCCCGTATAATGCAACACTCCAAACATAGTGCTTTAAGAATTTTTTCACTATCTGTAAGTCAATGTTTGTAGTCAGTAAGCTGTTTTTCATTTCAAAAGCTTTTCTAGTTTGAGCAAAATTCTACTTTTGATATCACTTGTGCTTCTACCATCCTTTGTTATTTTACTCTCTAGATAACAGAAATTCTCCAACTTTCTGTATGTTTTCGTTGCCTACTTTTAAATTTCCCATCTCTTCTTATCAAATATACATACACAAAATAAATAGATATGGTGATTGTACCAACAAAATACTATCAAGGCAAATACTTCAAAAAAATTGAATATAATAATAAAGTTGTTGTTGTTTGCTATAAACAATTTATATTTTATTACATTCGTTTTAATAACTGATGTTAAAAACCCGTTGAAAATTAATCTGAGGGTAAGGGATGACAAAAGTAATATTTCACCGTCTTGCAAGAGAAAAATTGTGGAATGATCACAATAACACTACAAGTTTCTGTGGTCAAAACCGGCAGATAACCTAACCCATGAAGGATAACAACGAGCAAATTTGATTCAAACACTGGAACGCTCATGACTAGACCTAACAGTTTAATGATTATTATTTTTTATAACTTTTAAACTTACATTTTACAACTGTAGATTCAAAACCAGTAAATTAGATGATAATAGATAAAAGGGAATGCAAAATTAACGAATAATAATACGCAATAGTGAAACTACTGCAAAATATAAGATAAAACCTAATGAAGCGTTAATTAAGAATTTCTAATATAATTTATTAAATTTAAACCACTTCCGCAGATACCAAAACAGTTTTCAGTATTTTGGGCTGTATTTCGATGACGCAGTTGACGTAGAACATACAAGTCACCCGTACGCGACAGCTACTAAATGAGAAACTAAAACAATTATGCAGACTTTTTGACAAGCGATGGAAACTTCCAATGGATTAGAAACTCTTGATGTACAAGGCAATACTCCAACCGATCTGGAAGTACAGTAATCAGATTTATGGTCCAACTAAGTCGTCAGTTATTTCATGAATATAGCGTTTCCAAAGTAAGTTATTTTTTCCTTCTTCTCAAAGTTCCTCTCCTATTGGAGGTCGGAAATCATCATTGTGTGGACCTTATTCGTTACCGCACGGAACAGTTCCGTGCTACTGCACTCTAACCAGTCTATCAGGTTCTTCAGCTAGGATGCTCTACGTCTGCCAACGTTTCACTTGCCTTTTATTTTCCTTTGCATGATTTTGTAAGATGTGATCACATTCTAATCACATATCCAAAATATTGAAGTTTCTTTTCATTTCTTCAACCAACTCACATTCTTTGCCTATTTTATCAAGAACATCTCTATGTGTTAATCTGTCCACAGAATTCGCCACATCCTGCAGTAGCACCACATCTCAAAGGCTTGTATTTTTTCTAAATGGATCTTTTTGAGTATTCACGCCTCAATCCCGTACAATAGAACAGAAAAGACATAACATTGCACCATTCTCATTCTGAGCTCTATGCCAAGATCCCGTCTACATAGCAATTTCTTAAGCGACACAAATGATGATCTCCCAGTCTCAATCCTTTATCTTATGTCATTCAATTTCTCTGCCGTCTGTTCTATCCATGTTCCCAGATATTTATAGGAATTTACTCTTTACATCATGTTATTTGAAACAGTTTGATTCAATTAGGTTTGGGAGGACTTTATGATTATCATCCATGCTATTTTTCTAAAAGTTAATTTTAATCTATATTTTACGCATACATTTTACTTTGTCCAGCTGGTGTTGTGAATCTTACAAGTTACTTGTCACCACCACTGCGTCAGCTACATACTATCTAATATTGGTAATTTTTCCCCAAGTTAATTCTACTATTACGAATTCCCAAAATTACATATCATATAAAACACTACTCGATGACTTACACGTAAGTTGCCTTAAGTCAATAATACTTAAAAATTGTACTGTAGATTTAGAGAGAGACTTCAAAACATTCGGAACAGAAATGCTCCCGATCTACCAGGAATCTCATAAAGAACACTGAAGCGCCGATGGAGTAGAGCATGATATTATAGTAACGCAACACGAGTAGTAGATTAATAAAAAGTATTAACAAAATTTTATTTTTTTGAAGCACTATCGTTGATAGTGTTCTCCTCTCTAGGTCATTAATGCAGTTTTGTTTTAAAACGCACTCAACATTTTTCTATTACAATTTAACAAAATAAGTTAAATAAATTTTGAGGAACATTGATTAAGGGTACCCGGAACGAACAAAATTGAAAATATTTACATTTCCAGTTTCTTGCACATTATTAAAATTCAGAGTTTTCTGCATCCAATGATCCGATGATTAGTTGGGGTTTTTGCAGTTTTTACTCCCACAAAAAATAATTAAAAATATGTTGAACACATACGTTATTTTCTAAACCTTACCAGTTTGCATGAACATTTTTATTTTTTGAATGACAAAAAATAATTAATTGATAACTTTTTTTATTTTTTATTATTTTTTTTTATTTATTGTTTTTATTTATTTATCGTCGCATCAACTGCAAGGTCATTAGCGACGACTTTGGGGTGTAATTGTGCGTAATGAGGATGAAATGATTTTTTGTAACTTATGAAAAAAATGCCGTGCCTGAGTGGGATTCGAACCCAGGACAATATTTTTTATTTTAAAACTTTAATGGTATTAGACCAGCTGTGAGTGTAACAGATTGAATCTGTGTATAATAAGTTGGTAACGTGCTCGCCTCTCATCATGCGGTCCTGGGTTCGAACCCCACTCAGGCACGGCATATTTTCATACGTTACAAATAATCATTTCATCCTCATCACACACAGTTACACCCCAACGTCGTCGCTAATGACCTTGATGTTGACGCGACGTTAAAAAAAAAAATCTAAATGGTCGTCGTGTTTATGACCTTAAATAACAATTTTGTAGTACTATGTATTCTCGTTTAGTTTTTTCTTATTTCCCGTAAATAGCAATTTTAGACCCACCAGGAACATTTTCTCAGCTAAATGTGAATGGATTTAAAAGAAATTTTTGCACATCCTTCTATACCATAATATCAATGTACTTAGTTTATATTACAGTAAAATAATGTTTTTAAATATTTATTTTCCACTTTGATAGGCAAAAAATAAGCTTTTCAAAAGAGTTAATTTCAAAAACAAAATTTTTTACCTTCTTAACAATATATAAAAATACTATAAACTCAATGGTTGTAGACTAGCCTGAAAAGTAATTACAAAAAAATTTGACAGGATAATTCTGATAGTTTTTGAGAAAATTTACCCAACATTAACATTACGAAGATAGGCATTCCGGTACCCTTAACAAATTTTAAATTATCTCGAAGAAAATACTCTTTCACAAATAAAATATTTGAAGACAAAGAATGGAATCTGTAAATTGCAATGTACTAACAAATAAAAACAAATCTATTTTATATAGTTAATTGAACTAGATTCATTTAAATAGAAACAAAACAAGAGTGTGAGTGAGTGTGCTTTAGTGCTTGTGGGTTTTCATTTTGGTCACTAAGACACAAAATAAAGTAGTGGGAGTTTAATTCCCTTATTTGATTAGTTAAGACGAGAGTGGTGATTAAAGACCTCACAAGTCTGACTAAATCAATATAAATTAGAGAATTAAGACATAAAACAGGGAATTGCACTTAACATTTGCTCCCGTAATCATCATTTGTACTAATATTAAACGCTTATAAATTCTCTTTAATAAACTCGTTAATTATTAAACATACCGAAAATTATTTTATAATTTTTATAAAATATATTCTCCGTCTAAATATAAAGTTCAATTCAAATTAAATAAAATTATAATTAATATCGTTTAAAAAATTTTAATTAAGGTTACGGGTAAATATTATAATTAATATTAATTGTAGTATTTAGTGTGTTTAAAAAAATAGCTTTGAGTTTTAAATTTAGTCATAGTAATATATAAAGACCAAAATAGTTTTAGAAATTACATAAGATGCCCATACCAGGTTGGCGGAGTGTTCAACTACTTGGACTCGATCTGCTAGTTACAGGACTACATAAAATAGTTATTTTTCTTATCAGATGGTCAGCCAATTATATGACTAAAATTAAAATAAAAAGAACGGAATGTTCAATCAAAAAAAGAATGACGTTAATAAGTTCGTGGAATATTTTTGTTCAGTCGTCAAGTATCGTGTAAATTTTCTAAGATTGAGATAGCCAGATAACTTGGGTTTATTTGAGTCATTTTTTTAGTAATTTGTACTGATTTTCGTTCATTTCTTGTTTAGTCGTAGAAATATTTAAATCACTCTGCAGTATGTTTTTTGACTGTAATAAGACTGGTATTTGCCCGTAACGGGCAGGTGGAGTGTTAAAATAATTGCACTCGATCTGTTGGTTCCAAGGCTACAAAAAATATTTCTGTTTCTCATCACATGGTCAGCCAATTATATGAGTGAACTATTAAAGAACGAAAGAAGTAGAGGTGTAAACGACACTCGTTAGAGTTATCCCCTCTGAGAGTAATGTGTTTCATTATACAGCCAAACCTTGGGGTGAATAAATTGAAGGTGTCATTTACAGGATGAAAAGTAGATGCTTTTCAGAGGGCTTGGCCTGTTGATAAGCATACTTTTTCACTCATCAGAAAGGCGATGGTAAACCACCTCATTCCTAGTTACTACTAAGTAAAGCGTCTATACTCCAACGAACTAAAGACTGCAGATGAGATCTAGCCAATAACAGCCAAGGTTGGGTGTGAGGTTGCCCCTTCGCTAAGTCACACTCAGTCCCACCGAACTCCAGCTGGCTTTTTATTAGGCTGTCATCCACAGCGGGACCACAACTTGTCAAGACAGGATACAGTTAACGAAAGTCAATAGGCTCCGTGCTGTGATCTAGGTCACTATGCTCCGCCTTCATCTGCAGTCTCTAGTTTGTTAGGGTATAGAGGTTCAAACTGGCCTTTCGGATGATGACCTCAACAATATTAATTATAGTGCTTAGTGTGTTTAATAAATAATTATGAGTGTTCAATTTAGTCATAACAATATTATTATGTAAGTACCAAAGTAGAAATAGTAATTACCAAAAAGTTAACCGATTTTATTATACACAGAGGCCTCTTACGAGGTATTAAATAATAAAACGTAAAGTAGAGCATTTATTTACTCTTTCTGTAAATTGTATTTGTTTCTAATCACAGTAAAATATGCATAGCCAACGAAGTTATTGTAATAAGTTATTCATAATATTTTGACCAGAAATATTAGCCTACGCATCAGAATAATAATTATGAAGAATTTAACGGAAATTACTTTTCTCGTTAATTAAGTATGTAATTTTTAACAAATAACTAAGGTTTGCTCGACATCGATATTGGCTTTTATGTCGAATGGCTATATCAGAAGTTAAATAACTTCTGATTTATGAGGAATTCGTTCAGCGTTGTCTTGAAAAAGAAAAAAAACAACAATTTTACAGTATTTTGTCCCATTATTTTTTTTTCGTTTGACGATAACATATTAATATAATTTGATAAAAACATATTATTTTTAATAATTCAATGTAATTTAAAAAAGTATAATATCTTAGTTTTGTTAAAATTGACAAGTAAACCACCTCATTTCTTCTCATTTCTTGTTATAGTGCTTAGTGGATTTATAAGCATACTTTCATACTTTTTCATTTAATATAGATAAGAGTATATCTGTGTGTTTTTTTATTTTAAAAATAAAAGGTAAATTCAAGCTTCTTTGTTGTACATAAGCAAATACAACTAGTCTTTAAAAATTATTATTAAATAAATAATAGTTCAATAAATCAATAAATATTTTGAGCTTGACATTAGTCTTTTCAGAGGTATTATTATTGTTTAAATTTGTTTCATAACATCTTTAAACATATTTCTGAATGAAAGGAGTTATGTTTTACACTTAAATATGGGTGTTATAATAGAATATATTATCTCATATTTAATATGTGTAAATAAAAATCTTGACAAAATATTTTTATGTTTTTACATGAGTTTTGAATTTAAATTAAGACCAGCTGGACCGTAGAATAAAATATGTATAATTGACATAGGTAATGTAAACAGTCAAAGGTTTTGTTTAACAAAGTGTAATTCTTTTGCAATCATATTTTGAAATGTAAAATATAAACTTAAAGCAAATACGATAAAATTTTGAATAATAACGTTTTTTTAATGAAAATATAAAACATAATGCAAAACACTTAGTGTGTTTCAAAAAAGGACTAATTTCTGAATGAAACACAAAACTAAACTTGACACTGAACTGCGCATTAATATCTTGAAACATAAAGTAGGTAAAGTATTCGTAAAATGACTGAAGGCTTTACTTTAATTATTTTTATTATTTAAGCATTTATAAAACTCATTTAATATAGATAAGAGTATATCTGTGTGTCATTAAATTTTCGTTTTATAATGTACGTACAACAAACTTAAAAACTTTACTGTAAAAAGATTTTTATTATCAACGTAAAATAAATAAGCTGTCTTTCACGAAAAGGTTTTATTGATGCCTATAATTTACACTGGAGTTGTTTTAAACAGCTTTACTTTAACGTATTACAGCTTGTAGAGAAAGGAATGAAAAGTGCTAGAAAAATAATTAAAGTTACCTGTTCTCTTACGGAATTTAAAAGGTCTAAAAATAAAAAAAGGAGGAGGAAATATCCAAATAGAAGGAAACCCATCTCATAAGAGGGATATTCCCGAGCGGGCAATTCTCATTCCTTTTTTAGGGTTTGACAGAAACATGCAATTAAAGCTTCAGAACACTGTAGAAAAGTCTTTTCTACAGTATTCTAAGCATACAAATAAGATAAGACTGATGTAATACTCTTCTTGAATACTGGACCAGGCTTCAATTGGATATAAACGACTTCATATCGAATATAACTTGCTTTAAAAATAAAAGGTAAATTCAAGCTTCTTTGTTGTACATAAGCAAATACAACTAGTCTTTAAAAATTATTATTAAATAAATAATAGTTCAATAAATCAAAAATTTAGATGATATTTTGCATAGTTGATTTTTCATACAAGAAAATTATTACTAAAACAAATGCAACTATCAAACATTCTGAAGATTTGTAAAAATATGAAATCCACATATTGGTACACGCGAATTTTTCACTATGGAATTCATATTTCCTACAACATGTAACATGACATCCTCTTTTACTAGAGATTTTATCATTATAACCAGCTTGGAAAAAAGAGTGGGTTTATAATAAAATATCAACTTCAACCAAAACACTACTAAAAGTTTCACAATTTTTTAAGAAATAAATTTATATACGTTGTTTATAAATAAGCTCTAAATTAAATCTTAATTGAACTAATTTTCATTAGAAGCCGTTAAGTGCAGCGAGGGGGTAACTAATAGATATCCTACTTAATAAATTATACAGAAAAAATAATAAATTAAACGTAATTTGTCATAAATTTTCATTGTGTTACCTTTTGAATTACGGAAATTATTTTCTTATTTAAATGACAATTATGTAAAACTAGCTGAAGTACCCGTTCTTCGAAAGGTTTTCATGGTGCTGTGGACGGTCTGCTGGTGTACTCAGTTCGATCCCTGTCAGGTCTGATATTCTTTAATCATTCATTTTTATCTACTCGTACCTCCTTTCAATGTCAGTACTCCATAAAAAATAGTTGGAAGTAAAACAAAAAGCGAGATCTTGGTATTTTTAAACTTAGACATCCAGCGCCTTATTATTTTCATAATAAATGAAAGGGAAATCACTATAGGAACACTGCGATGGTTAACTAACAAACTATTAAGAACACTGATTCATTTTTGACAACGTAACCCGAGAATGGGTGTACAGGGTACTGGTGGAATGGTTAGGTAGGTAACTGACTGAATGAATACGGGGTTTACCGGCGCGTAGGTCTATGTTTATAGTTCTGTTTATTTTGTATGTTAATATTCTAAAAATATTGATATGTTTTTTTTTCTTAAGTGGTAATATCTCCCGTATTATGCATGAAAATGAAAAAATTACATAATCAAATTTAATTGTCTTCAAACGTTTCATAATTTTGATTAGCCTACATAACATTTTTTGATAGATTGACTTTCAACGGAAATATTCGTAGTTTTTTTTACCCCTCTCTGTGATTTCCTCTATCCCTTTGTGATATTAAAAAAGTGTGTAGCCTATTTTAATTTTGATTATGTCCAGAACCTAAACACCGAAATTTATTTAATGTGGTTCAGCGGTTCTTGCGTGATGCCATTACGTACAAAAAAACAAACAGATAACAATTCAGCTGAACTTATTTTCGGTGTTTACTAGATAGATCTGGCGTAGAAACAAAATTTGGGGCATTTTGAAAAATTGTACAGACAAAATCATAATTTTATTTATATAGATTAAATCAGACATTTCAGTAAAACAGTACGGAGTTCTTATCACAGTAAAGTATGCTAACATAGATTCCTTTTAAACCAAGTAGAAATACATTCTTCCAGTTTTTCTCTCATTTTTAGGTGACAAATGAGTGCAAAAGGTACAAGTGGTCTGAAAGTGTCGCAGAAAATGTCTTTATATGAACACCTCAAGCGACAATAGAGAAGAAAGAATATGCATAATACACCAACCACATTGGGTCTGAAGTAGACATTTAAAGTTATATTCTGGCTGGAGATTCAGGAACGTTTTGGCAACATTCACAACCCGTCAGTTACCCCTGATGCATAAATTCCCCTGCCTTATTTTTACAGACATTATCCGTTTACATTATACGAAGCTCTACTTTCGTTATTTTTCTTTCTTACAGATACACGTCAATTAGTAAATTGAACAGACAATGAAAGAAAATATTATCGGATGAACAAATTAAGTATGCGTTTCTTTATTTTTGACATGAAGCAAAAACTGATTGTGTTTTGAAAATTTGAATCTAAAGTCATTTCATAAAATAGAAATTTTACCGTAAATGTCTACTTTTAGATAAGGAAACCTAAATTATAATAATCATTTTAGTAATATATTGCAATTATTTAGTAATAAACTATTATACGAGGTGTGTCTGGAACCGGTTAATTTTTAGTCAAATAGCTTTTGTAGCAAAGAATAGGCAATGAGAATCTTTAGAGATAAATGTTACAAAAATGTACTTTTTATCTTTAATTTTAAAATCTAGAACACTATACTATACATTAAAGCACAATCACTAGATTTGATGAGAGTTATTATTAGGCGTGAAAGGAGGAGTCACACCCAGCAGTGTATCCTCCAGGATGACGTAATCATGCTATGATGGAGATGATCTTCATGGAAATGAAAATGAAAACCCAACGGTGACGAACTTAAGAAGATGTGATGTTGAAGATAATGGAAGAACGGTAACAGAATGTTATCGAAGAAGATCCCTACACCATAGACGGCGAAGACGTCGAAAATTTGGAAAATTTTGAATGGCCATTTGTCGAGCGAGATCGTTTGGATGATTTTGTAATTTATCAAAGAATCTTTGATAAAGTTGTCGTGCAACGTCTTTTACGTAGGGAATACGAAGGTCAGAATGAAGGGTGTCGTTTCTCACATACCAAGGTGCTCCAGTGGCAAGCCTTAAATATCTTGATTGAAATACTTGTATTTTGTTTAAATTGGTTCGAGCAGCAGCACCAAAAATCTGAATTCCGTACAGCCAGAGAGGTTTCAGCAAAGTCTTGTAAATTGTAATTTTTTGTTTCAGTGGTAGACGAGAACGCGGTTTAACTAGGTGGAACAAACATCTGAGGCGATTGTTTAGTAATAAGCGTTTGCTTTTCAGATGTTCATTCCACGTCAGCCGCCTGTCTAACCATAATCCTAAGTACTTCACTTTGTTTCTAGTTGGTATGTTGACCCCACCAAGGGTTACCGGCGGACAGCTGCCTCTACGAAGGGTAAAGGTGACCTGGACGGACTTTCCAGGATTAACCTTTATTCTCCACTTTTTAAGCCAGGTATCTAAAATTTACGTCTGTCATCTTGGATTTCGGCATAATGAATCTTAACTTTTTTACGATGGTAGACTTATGGCACATGATTTCGATGTATAATTTTTAAAATGATTTCATCAAAATACTTAAACTCAATTATGGAGTCCATTTTTTCATATTGTTTTTTTGATTAATTTCATTGATTGTCATTACTTTTGTTTTTTAAAACAATAATCTTCATTTTATTTATAACGAGGGTTTAGAAAGTCTTGACCGGTTAATTTTTAGTCAAATAGCATATTGTGACACTTATCGCTAAGGTCCGTTTCGGGATCTAGGTAATTAAATAATTAATACACTAGAGTTTACAATTACAAATATTTATTACAACTCAAAGAGTTACAAAATACGTAACAAACTAATTATAAAGAAGTAATACAATAAATAACTTAATAATTAACTTAATGCTACTTACAAGAATTATATAGAATACGCTTACAAAATGAAACTGAATACACAATGCACATACACAATAACTTTACACAATGCACACACACAGAAACAGTATAACGATAGTTGACTAACACAATGCTCGGATACATAACCTGAACTACGCACCGTTAGCCATTCTATAAACACTCATCAAAGATCAAACGGATACTAACTCTCGACCGCACCCGGGGCTCCCTTTATATAGGTTAGACGAAAGAGGTTTCTCGAAAGACACAGAAATTCGATCAAAAAGATAATTTCAGAGTGGCAGAGAAATTCCATTCAAATAATACAGTACAAAAAACTTTTTTTTACTGGAAAAGTCTTAACTATTGTAAACAAGTAAATAGATCTATTGTAAATAAAAGCTGTTACAGGTAATCAACCGACCTTTTCATAAACAGTTGTACAACAAAGACCTTTTATAAATAGATATACTTTTATTGTTACTATTGCCCTATTGTTACTTTTTCACTCTATTATCTACTCTTTGCCATTTTATGAATGAGGTACTAGAAATTTGGCGAACCATACCCTTCTTCGATATTGTCACAATATTGTAGCAAAGAATAAGCAATGAGAATCAGTAGTGATAAAAATTTGTACTATTTAATTACCCGAAATGTAAGTTCGCCGTTTTGGATTCCGCCATATTGAATCCAGCTTTTCTTAACTAGGAAGGTAGACTTTTGGATCATGACTTCAATGTACAATTTGAATGAAAAAACAATGGCGAAATCTGTTTAACGATATATTTCACCATTCCTAAAAAATTAGCCATTGGAATGTCCAGATTGGGAGAAAAACGATATCGCCAACCTCCGTCGACGTTAATTAAATCACATAACATAAATGTCACATCATTCAACATTATCTTCTTAAGAAAAAATCAGTTCTGTAATCCATTTAATAATATCTCTTCTCGTTAGTTAATTAAACGATAATTAATATTGTGAATTTTCATAACAAAACTCAAAAATTCGCAATAAAAATTATAATTTTATCAATTTAACGAAAAGAGATATTATTAAATAGATCGCAGATTTGGGTTGGCTTAAGAAAACGATGTTAATTGATTTGTAATTTTTGTTTTTCTATAGCAATTAATTAATTTAAAAGTGTTGACGATACCGTGTTTTTCCCTATCTGGACATTTCAATGACTAATATCTAAAGAACGGTGAAAGATATAGTTAAACGGGGTTTGCCATTGTTTTTCTTTTGCAATTTTACATTGACATCATGTGCCGTAAGTCTACTTCGTAAAAACAGTAGATTCAATATGACGGAATCCAAGATGGCGGACGTAAATTTATGGTACTTGAAAAGTAACTTTTTTTTGTATTACTACTTTACTACTGATTCTCATTGTTTATTCTTCGCTATAATATGCTATTTAACTAATAATTAAGGGGTTGCAGACCTTTACACATCCGGTATATAGTAGAGATTACTGTTTTAAAAAAACAAAAGTAATGACAATCAATGAAAATAATGAAACAAAAAATTATGGAAAAATGGACTCCATAATTGAGTTTAAGTATTTTGATGAAATAATTATTAATAGAAACGGTTTTTGCGAAGTGAAATGGAAGTAAGAGCTATAAAGTTCGAAAACCTTTTTCCAAACAAAAACATTTTCAACAAAAGAAACATTTCGATAAACACCAAATTTAGATATTATTTATGTATTCTGAAACCTTTTTTTCTTTATGGGATCAAAACAACTCAATTTATAGAAATTGAAATAGAGGAAATTATAAATATAGAAAGAAGAATTCTGAGAACAACCAATGGTTTAAAAAGAATAAAAATTAGGGAATATCTCTTTAATTCCAATAAGGAAATTTACCATAATATTGAAACAATAAAGATTTCAATGCTTTCAAGAAAGTTAAAGTTTTGTTGTCATATAATTAGAACGAATAAAGAAATATCGAATAAAAATGTATTTAACGTGGATTATAACATCAAGAGTTTACATGGGATTCTTGAAAAACAACAAGTCAAAAAATTATCTTTAGAATAAATATTTTGATTGTTTAGATAGAGAGACTATAGAAAAAGAATTGATGAGTTAAGTGATTTCTAATCAATTCAAACGATTAAAAGAAAAGTTTGCTCAGAGGAAACTAAAAATAAAATCTCTAAAACAGCGAAGAAAGATCGAAGGAGGGAAAATATCAGAATGTTGCTTTCAAGAAAAGTAAAAATATAGTTAAATTGAATAGGTTTTCTAATTGTGTGATCATAATTTGTTCTATTCACGGAAAAAAGTACAGTAAAAAATAAAAAGCTAAAATCAGGAAGGGAAGTAGTAAAAATTATGAGAAATTACTCATTTTAATAAAGCGAAATGTAGGCCTGTTGTAGTATTTCATAAAAGTATTAAAAGGGGCTAAGTGTTTGTTTTCTTGTAAGACTTTTTAAGTTGAAAGAAGGAGAACGGATAAAGTTTGATGGGCAAAGTGAATTAACGAAATTTCGATCGATTAAAGGTTGTAAAACAAAATCCCATTTGTTCTTCCGGCTTAGATAAAATAATAATAATCATTATAATATTGTGAAGTAAGGTGCAGTTAACTGAAACAGTTTTGTAATGCTCTAACTTGTAGTGATTAAGGCAAATGGTTCCCGGTATAATTTTTGGCGAGGTTTATGTGTTCCATTAAAGATAAGGCTTTTCTCTTACATACTAACAGTACCAACCCATTGGCTTCGTTTCTCCTCTTCTAGATCTCTTTCTCCTCTTTACCCCTCCTCTTTCTTGTATGTATACAATATCTCACCACCTCTCTTTTACCAACGCCCCACACCGAACCACCTTCCTCTTTAATCTTAGCCAGTTATGTAACGTTATCGCCAATGTAAACCGAGGGTATACTTCATTGCACCAAATTTTCCCTTCTTCATACTTTAGCCTCTTTTAACGCATCTGCTTCGTATCTCTCTTCCTTTTTTATAATAACCATAGTTATGAATGTTCTAATTACTCTTCTTGTTTTATACTATGCTTCAACATTTACAAAGTAGCCAATATACCAATGTGGTTTTATTTATTTTATTTTTGTTTTACTTTTTTAGTTACAATGGACCACTTTAGTGAGCTTGGAAGCCTTCAGTTTTTGATGGTATTATTTGAGGTTCTCCGAACGCCTATTGCGAACTTCTTCTGAGCAAACCCTGACTGCTATCTTAAGTGCATGCGTCGTAAGTCGAATGTTGTGGACTTAGTTTGTTTGTTTGTATTTCGGTGTTTTTCGATTAAGACTTGTTCTGGTAAGTTCAGTTCTTTCATTCAGTACTTCTTTATGCCATGCGTATTGGGTCTGGGAATTTCTTTTATCCGAGGTGGCGATAAAAACTCATGTTCACTCCTTCACGATGGAGGAAGTAGTGTTGGACTCAATTGAGGCGTTCTCGTCCAGCCCTAAGGAGGCCGCAACCGCCTTACCAACCAAAAACCCGCCGCCTGGCCACTTGATCCGACATCAGCAAACAACCCTCCACTTCCCTCGGAACTGTTTATATAATACTACAAGGGAAATGTCGGGTTAAAAAATTTCCATACTGTCAGTGGGGCGTGGAAGGGAACATAGCCTAATTCCCCTCTCGCTGTCACCGACCAACACTCACTCTCTCACTTTCATTCATCTCTTTCATCACCAGCTCAAGAAATTAGAGTACCTACCTTACCTACTGAGATCGGGACAGGATTGATTCACTGTGGGAGAAGGCGATCCCTCTCCCACAGTGAATCAATCCTGTCCTGATCTCAGTAGGTAAGGCAGGTACACTAAAATTGGGTCTGGGATTTGGATTTCAACATGTGTGTTTAACTAATTTATAGAGAAGTCTGTCAGGTGCCATTCTGAGGATGTGACCAAAGTAGGACCCCCGTTTCTTTCTCATTGCGACTGTGATGAGTTCTGGATCTTTATAAACTTTGTCGTTCGGTAGTAGTCTAAATTTGTTGTTGACTTTGTGTTTTTTACCTATGCATGTTCTGAGAATTCTACGTTCTATTTTTCTGCAGGATTTGTTGATTCCTTGACCATCCACCCAGGACATGGTTTCACTTCTGTACAGGATTTTTGTTCTAAAATTGGTCTTGTAGTGTTTGATTTTTGTGTTGACCGATATTGACTTTTTTGTTGTAGGTATTTCGGGTGAGTTTCTATCCAATTTTCAGTTTGTGGTTTTTTATACTTAATAGTAAAAACCCAATAATGAAGGGAAAGATATATAAGACAGTGATTAGACCGGCATTGTTATATGGTAGTGAGACTTGGCCTATGACGAGGAGACAGGGAAACAAGTTGGAGGTTGCGGAAATGAGGATGTTGAGGTGGATGCAGGGGAAGACTAGGAAAGATAGGATACGGAATGAGGTGGTAAGGGAGTCTGTGGGAGTGATAGAAGTGTCCAAGAAGGTTCAGGAACGAAGGCTGCAGTGGTATGGACATTTGATGCGTAGGGAGGAGGAGTATGTGGGGAGGGTTGTGGATGGTGTTATAGCCTTGATGGCAGGAGTTTTGAAATAAACCCAAAATATATTGGATAAAACGAGTTAAGCGGTAAGCCGACTTGTAACTGTAGGACATCAACCCACTATGCACGACACATGGCAGATTAATGTAAACTGAAGCATAAACGACTTATTCCGGAGGACCTAGTTTCATTTAATGGCGCCAGAAACCAACGGCGGAACGACTGAATAAGCAAGATACAACGATGGAAAGTACACTGAGGGAGACAAAGGAAAACGATAAGTAATTGCTGGAACAGCAGGACATCACTGGTCAACTCAAACACAAAATTAGAAAGCGTACAACAAAATAGACTAATTCGCTTACCTGTTGAATGGCCTGAAGTGTAGAAACGGCGTCCACGCGACACGTGTCCGGGGTTCGATTCACACTGTAACTTTAATGTTTGATACGAAAACAAGAACAATTGTAAATGATTATAAATTACACACATAAGCAAAAGCACACTTGAAAATGATGTATGGTACATCAGAAACGAACGAAGCATAACGACAATTGTAGAAGCGACGCCATAGGATGGCCGGCGCAGAGAAGGCACGAACAGTCTACATGCCGCAGAATCCAACCAGTGAGTGAGTTGACCGGGAAGAATGGAATGTGAGTAGTGGGAGAATAATTACGTCATGAACTGAGATCACCATCGGAAATCAAGACAAGTATACAGACAGAGGCGGGAAAAAGGTTATTAATACAAAATCAGTGTATTTAACGACGATAATAATTAGCGGGGAAATATGAATTACTTAACGGGGGTGCGATTGGCCTTAACAGATGGATTGGTGGTGGATGGGGTGAGAGGGAGGGGGAGACCCCGGAGAAGATGGAGGGACGCCGTGGCGGACGACTTGAGGGAGAAGGGCCTGAGCGAGGAGGATGTGGTGGATCGGAGGGAGTGGAGGAGAAGAGTACGGAACAGCGACCCCTGAGGAAGGGAAAAGCTGAAGAAGAAGAAGAAGAAGTAAAAACCCAATAATAGTGAATTTGGTTTTAATAAAAATATTCTAAGCAGGACTTTTCTAAATTTTCTATCGAAAAATGTTATTCTGTGGTTTTGCTTAAAATGACCTACAACTTAGAAAGCATAGATGAAGACATTCGACAAGATTGTTAGAAATTAACGTTGAAATCTGGATTCGTAATGAAGAGGATTTTTTCCTTTATAGGACCAATTTGCACACCACATGACGTAAATTTAAACGTTTCTGGAAGCTTGTTTTGCATAAAAAATTCTCAGCATTCGCTCACTGTAAGCTTTTCTCCTTTTCTCTGTCCATCTGGTGCTCTGTTTTTGTTCATCATGAAAACTTTTAAAGTCCATAATTTATTGTCTGAACTTGGTTTGGTTCATTAAGAGTTCGCGGATTATTTTAGTTTGCTTAATACCTTTTCTGACTTCTTTAAACCATTTATCAAACAACTTAATTCTATTGTTTAGTGTCTTAAAAACTTATTTTGTCAACCGGTTGTAATCCATCCTATAAAGTTGTCCGTAAAAATTTTGTCTTCATTTGCTAATCGAACGATTATTATAAATTGTAAAAATTGTATTATCTACTGCTCTGACACCCATAAAGCTGTTAAATATCCTCAAACCTGTTCTGAAAGAACATAATTCTGGTGTTTTTCTTACAAAATTAATTCGTATGAAGAAAAGGCCGGATGAGTTCGCTTGGCCCTACATTCCCAACAATTACGCAGTTCATAAAACGCTCACAAACTACCATAGCTAATCAAAACACAGGGGAAACACAAAATTTCACAATAAAATCGGTGAAAAGATGATTTTTTGGGGTTCAGGGGACCTGAAGACACGTATATCAGGTGAAAACTTAAATTATGAAAATCGACATGAGAACAATACTTTCCTTCCCTATGTATATTCATATACGGCAAGAGTAAACAAATATCAGTACGGTTTTTTGTGATTGTTTATAAAATTATCAATTACAAATGTTAAGAAGCTTATTTTAAAAACATTCGAACAAAGTGAGAGATCGCCTGTTTTATACATCTAGTCTACTGTAGAAGAGGGGAAGTAACGTACATATATGAAATAAAAAGAACGGAAATTCTTTTCATCAGAAAACAAGTCGTATTCCGGCTAAGACAGCGTGTGGTTCAGTACCATTTCCTTCCCTTGGGATGTTTCCGTAGAGGAAGATTTTACGTTTCTGTCCAACAGGATAAGGGATAAAGGACCCGATCAACAGGACGTGTTCATGTTTCTTGACGCTCGTTCTCCGTTCACTGCAATACTTCACCAACGTACGTGACCAAATGTAATAGGATATTTGAATTAAATTATTTAAAAATTTCATATTACAAGTCAACTTTTATATAATATACTGAAAAATTTTGAAAATTTTACAATTTAGTAAACTGTACGATACAAATTTAATGTCGATTTAAGCACTTTTCTCAAAACCAAATTGTGAAATTTCTTTGAAACGTACAATATAATATCAGTTGTTTAAATTCCTTGTTTTAAATAATTTACTTTTCAAACTGGAACAAACCATTACTTTACAATGAAAACTTGTAATTACAGTTCTTTCAAATTATGAAAATAGTAAATTTTTGCCTGAGGGATATTTTAGGTTTTTTAATTGTTTCCCTTTTTGAAATAAAAAAATTTTTGCTACTTTTTTAATTTATTTTATTACACGTTTTCATTTATGTTTAATGATGTAATTCATAGCGTAATGTTACATAAAATGTTTATTTATCTAGCATTAATTATTTTACATTATTAATGTTTTTATTAAAGAATAAAGTTCTCAGAATGATTTAAACTAAATTTAACAATGATAACTACAAATTCTTGTAATACGCGAAATAAATAAATCGATTACTACTTTAAACAGCAGATATGGTGATTTAATCAAATATATTTAAAAATCCAGATTGCGGAATATGGATATAAGGAAGAAGCTCCAAGTCTAATGCCTAAATGAGAAGATTGAGGGGTATTGAGGGCGATGGAGGCGACACCTGGACAGAATGTTCGATCACAGAATACCCCTCCAAATATACCGTTATGCACCGGTTGGACGGAGAGATGTGGGACGACCTCGGAAAACATGGATATATAAACTGAGAGTTTAAAGTTTGTGAGTTGTACAAGCGATATCATAAGCATTGAAGGAAGAAGAAAAAGAAGATGATGATGAAAAAATCCCTTCAGCGATGACGAATGCAGTATTAATAATGCAAAAATTCCTCTTTATCCACTTCATACGTTCCCTATTTAAACAATACCGTCTTATTAAATTTAACCTATTGTACAATGTTATAAGCTAAGTAATATACTTTTTTTGTAGCAAACAAGATGATAACACTGATAGAAAATTTTGACAAAATCAGATTGTTAATTTTTAAAAAGTAAAAACCCTGTAAGAAATCAATCAGAAAATACATAGTTAAGAAATAGGCTTTATTGACTTACAGGGAAAATATTATTTTAGCCTTTGATGATACTGTACTGTTATTTGTATTACGCTAATGAAAACTAGTTTTCAATGTGCAATTGAAAACAATACAATTACAGAAAACTATAACAATCCAATGAAAACTGTACAATTATAGAAATATCCATCTTTTTCACAATGTGGAAATAATTTTAATAAGGCTAAATATAATATTAAGATCGAATCGTGAAATGTGAATTAATTAAAATGGAAAACAAGTGAATTTTTTAAACTTTTATGAATACAATTTACAATAAGTTAAATTATTTAACTATACATTTTAAAATAATAGAAAATAAATCTTGATGGAGATTACGCAATTTAAAAATGAACACTAGTTCGTGGTCAGGTTAATTTTCAATGTATTTATGATAAATAAAAAGATTAAATTATTATCGCCTAAATAAAAATTGAAAGTTTTATCGGCGATAGTTGTTGCTGTTAATTTTTTATAATGTCTGGAAGGAAAGTCTAAAATTTTGAAACGTTTCAGTCTGTAGTAGTGGTCACTATTATCTAAAAGTTTACTTACCAAAGGGTTTTGATGACAAAGTATGTATTGGTATTTTTGTTCGTTTTCGTATTTGAATACATGTACAGAAACATAAAAAGATTTAAATTTTTCAGGAGTCCTGAAAAATGTTTCTCTCAAAAACATGAAATGAAACAACATTGTGACTTACTCAAGAAATAGCATTAGGGAAGAGAATCTTACGTACTGATTTTTGATTTTCTAATGAGCATAGTATAAGAGAAATTTCACATACTTTATGTAGATGTATCTGGTTTTGAAATGGAATTCGGATCTGGTTCTAAAATAAACTTAAAAACCAAAATATTTAAAATGCATGATTATTTTAATTTGTAACTTAAAAGTAATAACAAATGTTGGTGTTTTAGGAATAAAATTTACAAAAGTTAGGTAAGATTATATTAAAAATTTATGAAAAAACAATTTTTCATAATGATTTTCCCGAGTGTTATTATTACTAACTCTTCAAGACTAACTTTTCCATTTTGTAATATTATTGAAATAAATCACTAACTTTAATATTTGTTTAAGAAAAACGACAACTTTAATTATACAAATAAAGAAAAAGCGTCCACTAAAATACAGCTTGCAACTACCTGCTCATATTACAACATAACCTCAAACTAATGTTCAAGCAGTGTGACATAAACATGTTTTTCGAGGTTAGTAGCCTACTAGAGAATGGCTGGTTTTACTAACCACCAACTTTATGCACATTTTTATTGAGGATGTAGATGGTTTTGAAAAATTATGCATTGTAAAGTGCATGTAAAAAGGTTGTAAGCTGTTAAAAAATGCAAAAATATAAAATCTGAAAGTTTTGGATGTATCTGGTTTTGTAACTAGCCGATTCATTTCGTCTATAACAGACGAGGTTCTAGAGTTGACGACGTTCCTCGTCAATAAATCACGAAAGTTGGCCGGTGCACTCCAGGGAATTCACCATTTGTATAATAAGAAAGCACTCTCAAGACAAACCAAAATTGGACACTATAATTTTGTGATAAAACCTGTGTGTCTGTACGCAAGTAAGTGCCTTAGAATGACTGGGTAGACTGATTTAAGAGAAGTAGAGATTTTCAGAGAAAGATCCTCTGCAAGATAATGAGTTCGAAGGTAGCAGATGACCAATTGAGGTTTTGCAGAGAAGAACTATGCAAGGTAAATGAACAATTAATGGAAACGTTTAGAAAAATACACTAAAATTTTACGGATATCAGTATCGACTGGAAGACAATCGTTTGACAAAAGAAAATTTTAAGAGACTTAAAGATTGTTAAGTTGTTGGGTAAATGGTTTAAAGAAATCAGAAGAAAAGCGGAATAAACGGAGAAAACGTAATGAACCGAACCAAGTTCAGACAACTAATTTCAGATTTTAAGGGCTTCAATGAAAAGCAATAAAAACACGGGTGGACAGAAGGAGAAAAGCCTTTGAACGATTGCTGAGGATTTGGGCTACAAAAAGAGCTTCCACAAACATCTAAAGTAACATCACATGGTTTCAAATATGCCCTACGCAAGTACGAGTGGAACTTTTGTCTACACTCTGTTCAACAGTCGGAAGCTACCATTGCTTATATGGCCAGAGCGCTGTTACGTACTGTGGTAAAAACATTGACTCGCGCTACAAAAACAAAAGTTTATTTTATTGGAGGCTATATTATTATACTTATGATATTGAAACAATTTATGTTTGCGATTAAAAATCTATACGTTATTATCTGAAATATATAAAATTATGTGACAGAATTTTTATTACATTTGAATGTAATTGAATATAACTATTTTTAGGGTAATGTACAGCATTTTGATTGTAAAACCATGAAATGTTATGAAAAAATTAAATTAAACATTTTTTTTATTCTTTCAAAATCTATATTTATCCATTTCATCGCCAGAGACCTATGAATTCTATAAATGTAACGGTTTACATTTATTTTATAGTATTTTATTTCTTTTAAATTTTAAATACTGCATCTTTTAATTGAATATTGGGGCCGAAAATTATTCTTTAAATAATAGTCACTTATAATTTTAACTTTAGTTTAAATTAGAATTACAACTAAGACTTATATGTTAGTAATTAAATTACGTATATGTTTGTAGGATAGATAGTAGCGGAGAGCGTATTGCTCTATACAACCATTGTTAAATTGGAATCGCCAATTTTTTCCACAGTCTCAAGTAACTGTTGGATGTAGTATAGAACAGTGTTTATTTAGTGATTGGATATTCAAATAAAATTTATTCCGGAACCGGAACCGGTACGTTTTTGCTTTGTAGTACAGTGTTGCGCTCCGACTACTAAAATTAATAAGGATTATTTATACATTTCAGATTATATTTTTATAAGAGAAATTATTACCATAATTTGAGTTACTCGTCAAATGACTACTTAATTCATTTTATGCGTCCACAATTTATATTTGGACTAGACTAACCAAATACCAAACTAGATGGAAGTTGCGTTCTTCAAGTAGTTACTTAAAGTGTTTAATAATTTCCATATCAAACTGTAAAATCCTCTTATAAAATGAGACAAGATAATTTGTTATGGTTTGAAACCAAACTTCAGAATTTAGTGTTAAGGTAAAGTGAAGCATTTTGGAGCGCCAGGGTCCTGGCGTAAATTATAAATGCAAATAAATAATTCAGAAGTGTAATAATATTTAGAAGGTAAACTACAAGAAGCATTTATATTAATAACGTACAAAGCATTCTTATAAATATTCATGGTCATTTAAATATTTCAACATTATAAAACCCTCAAATATTTGCGCAGCATCTATATTAATTCTTTTAAAAAAGATTAGAGAAATTTTGTTACAACTCAAACCAGAATTTGATGTACGTTAATTTATGTAAAAAAATAAACTGAATGAGGTTTTTAATTATTTATTAGATAAATGTTAACATTTGTTTGATAATATTTATTTAAAAAATATATATTATCTTTTTAATTAATTTTAAATTTATGAATTTTATTTGCAGATGTTAATATCTATAGATTTCATATTTTCAAACTGATTTCGTCGATCTTAAAATTAACCCGGTCACAAAGAAATTTAATCAAATTTATGTGTTACAAAACTTTTTCTGGCTCTTAGGCAGTAAGTTTGATTTTTTTTGTTAACGCCCTGTTATATAAAGCAATACTCAAACCTGTTTAAACTTACAAGTTAGAGCTATCTAATACAGCTATTTCTATCTAATACAGAAGTACTGCATTCCATTCGACCATAATCCCTGAGACTGATCACAACGGGCTCACAAAATGTAATCAATGAAATATTATTACAAAACGACTTTGACCTGCCATTCAGAAAAGAAGATATAAAAAACCTAACTAAAACATTAACCAAATTTAAAAGTACATCAAAATCCTATTGAAATCATTCTTTACAACATCAGCTAAGATACTCCCGTGGTGAAATGTGTCGCGTGGTGATATGGGACTATCTTCACGAATTTGTTAATAATTTAACTAAAATTTTATTTTTCTACTACTATTTCCATTGCTGCTGCGTATTTAATTTTAACAGCTTCTGTTAAAACAGGGATTTTCAAGTCGTAATGTAGTGTTAAATTTATTACTTAATATGGGATGTTTGTAGTCAAGCAAAGTATTTATATAAATATTTAATCAGTATTTTACATATTTTATTAGTATGTATACCCTACTTTTTAAAACAATACTAACAATGAAACTCGAAATTTTGTTACTTTATGTATTTTAATATTTCTATTCTATAAATTTTAGGGCCTATGTAGTAATAACTTAAACATTCTGAAGTAAAATTGTTAGACATTGTGAAAGAGACCCACATTGCAAAAATTTGTGTGGGGATGTTTAAAATTCAAATTTTATTATAATTTTATTGTAGTTCTGAGTTGTTTGACAATAACCTGCATTGATCATTGAATTCTTGTGAATTATAAGGTAGTGATAAAAATATACAGGTGTCAACATGTGTGTTTTCCATTCAGCAAATCAGTTGCTAAACGTAAAAGGCAAAAGTTGATTTATTTGCATTCTGCTGTTTAGGTCATTAGCCAAAAGGCTGGTTTAAAATTCTAGAGGGTTTACTAACTTAAACGAGGAGTGAGGTAGTTTCTGTTGCCTTCCTCACTGAGTAGAAATAGTAGCCTATATTTATCAGCATGCCAAACCCGCGGAAAAGCATCTACTTTCCATCCTGCAAATTACACCTTTACTTTATTTTACGAAGGGTCTGCCTGTATAATTAAATTTATTACTTTCAGAGGAAATAACTCTGACTAGTGTCTTTTACACCTCTACTTCTTGTGTTCTTAAATGATTCAATCATATAACTGCCAGACCATGTGATAAGAAACAGAACTATTTTTTTGTAGCCATGGAACTAGCAGATCAAGGGCAAATAATTTAACACTCCACGTGCCAGTCAGGGGCAAATTTTTATTCTGTAAAAATAAAATTGAACCTTTGCCTATTACCTTTGGCAACTGATTTGTAGAATGGAAAACATTCATGTAGACACCTGTATTTATAATTTTGTTTTCCTATTTAAAGTGTCCTTCCAGTCAGCCTAATCAGTCAGCTGGTAGAAAGGCGCTTTATTTGGTAAGTGACACCAGTTAGGCAAGCGACTTTGTGTGGTGGCCAGCTGACAGCCAACAGTGAACAAATTCTACTGGGACTCCTTGTTCTAACTCATGCCTAATCCACGTCAAAATATATAGCAAAAAGCAGCAAGAAACATTTTGTGGTTGTCAATATTGTACAGTTCCCGATGAAAAAACAGCAAAAAAGAAGTTTTAGTTACAGTTAACCAATGAGTTAGTTTCTATTAAATCTACGGAAATATTTTTACTCTTTTCTCCGTGACGTTCCGTTACGTTCCTTACATGCGTATTGCGCACCACATAGGTTGGAAACCTTGTTATAGCCTACTTTGTTAATAGCCTACTTTTTTCAAAAAAAGTTAATATATAAATATAAATTCTCAGCTTTTAAGTATATAGTACCTACGGACATTTTTTTAAAGAATACTTGTTCGTTGTTAAGAATGTTTTCTAGAAAAAGAAAAAAGGTTTAAAAGAAAATGATGCTTCATTTACGTTTAAAAGGATGATCTTCTCTTCATGTGAGCAACAAGCACTTTTAAAAAGGAGAAAAAAGTCGCAAGAGAATGACGATGGAGAAATAGCCGGAAGCAAAAGAAGAGATGGTTGAATGTTGAATGTTAGGATTGTAAGGGTGTTAAAGGAAGAAGAAAAAGAGTTATAACACATGACACAAAAGTGAAGAGTTCAGCAAAATACGTACGTTTTATTTTGTAAAAAGAGAAAACTATAAAATCTGTAGCTTAATAAGAATGATCTATATGTGTTTACAATTCATCGGTTTTTCTGTAACTCTGTTACAATTTTTTTTAGCTTTTATAACATTATCAGGAATTGTACAGTATGACAACCATCCTATTTGATCACTGCTTCCTACTGTATTTGAGTATGAATTAGGCATCAATTTGAACAGTGAACCTTAGTGGAGTTTATTCACGTGTAGGTGTCAGCAGTCATAAAAAATCGATCGCCCAAACGGTGCTACTCAACAATTATTAGCTATCCTCTACCGGATAACTTACTAGACTGTTTAGATAACCATACTTATTTTTTTATTTTATTTTATAAAACTACGTTTTCTACTTTTATAACAAAAAGAAAGTTATTGAAATTCAATTATAATAGTTCGGAATTTAATGGTATTCCGTTTCATCAATAGCCTGAAGTCAATAAAAATGTGGTTTTTGGAAGGATGTGCGGGTGTTTTTTTTCTTTTGAAGCAAACAGTGCTACACCATTGAAGTTAGTAATATTGGAAAACTAATGTTTCTTTATTACTAAAATGTTTTGTTTATATTATCTTCTATGTTTTGCCCATAACAGGCAGGTGGAGTGTTAAATTATTTGCATCGATCTGCTAGTTCCAGAGCTACAAAAAATAGTTCTGTTTCTTATTACATGATCAGTCAATTATATGCATGAAGCCTTTAAAAACAGAAGAAGTAGAGTTGTAAAAGATAGTAGTCAGAGTTAGCTCCTCTGAAAGTAATGATTTTGTTACACAGCCAGACCCTGTGGTAAATGAAGTAAAGGTGTCACTTAGAGGGTAAAAAGTAGATACTTTTCGGAGGGCCCGGCATCCTGGTAAGCTTACGTTACCAATCAGTAAGGAAGGCGTTGTAAAACCATCGCACTCTCCGTTTTTCTTGGTAAACCTTTAGAGGTTCAAATCAGCCTTTCGGCTGATGATCTAAACAACACTATCTACGTAGCCCAAAGTTAAGAGTGCGTTACTCTACGAAAAGAAAAATAAATGTTGTCAAAAAAGACTCTAATGGTCTAATGGTCTAATGAATGATTAACGTCCCTGATTTATTACAGATCCTGGGTTCTCAAAACACAGAATCAAGTTAATGACAGTTCGGTGTAAGAAGGCATGATGCAACACGTATATTTAAATAATTAATTAAAGTTTACAAAGTTGCAGTAATTATTATTTGACAGATGGATCACAGAGTGAACAATAATTTAACCATATATACTCACAGTCTGTCAATTAAGTCAACAGAATAATTTGAAAGAATTTTCAAAATTAATTATTTTCTCTGATGAACGGGTTTTGACTTTGCCAAACTCTATAGAATTGTAACTTGCAAAAGCTCACTGAATGGAAAATTGCAAATTATCATATACTTTGATCACAGATAAAATAAATATTTATTCCATCCTACTTCAGTAATATATTTCTAACAATAAAAATATAATAGAACTTCTTTTTAAAGATACAAATCTTATGATAAAATATTATCAAACTTTTTTAACATTTTATGCTAGACTATAATTTTCATACTTAGGCATTTAAATTCCGTATAATTTATTAAAATACTGAACATTATTTATTGCAGTATCAAAAAAATGATATTTATTCATGACTAATTAATTCCTTTCTAAATATCATAGTTCGTTTTTTTTCTGTAACTTGCGTGACGTAGTGTATGTAACAGAACAGATTAAATATTTCTTTTATATATATTTCGTTTTCTAACTTTCTTTTCACGGGTCTTTTCACTTTTGCTATAATACAATGAGTTAATGAATATTTATAACGGAAAAGAAAGATTAAATGGAATTGAAAATTACAGTAGGTTGTTTATTTTAAAATCCTTTCTTCGACTAATTTTTCAGGTCATGCTAATGTTTCGTACCCAGTTGACAATGAATCTGTATTGATTAACATAAAGCTTTACAGATATACCTATATTCCCCTCCTATAAAAATTTATAAAAAACTCACCGTAGGCTATTATAAATGAACTGGAGAGATTAAATATGTAATCAGTATGATTTTGGAAATGTAGTTTAACTAAGAAATATGATTCTAAATTTGAAAATCTGGTGTAAAATACACATTTAACTTTCTCATGTCAATGCAAATAATGAAACATATAACCAGATGATCAAGTTATAATCTAAAAAAATGAGGACGAATTATAAAAAGCAGTATTCATGTTGGACAGAGTTGCAAAGGAATATAATTAGGAATTTCGACTGAAAAAACCAAATCAATGGCTTTCAAAGAGAAACACACAATAAGAACTAAAATAGAATTTAAAGGAAAAATGATAGAGCATTTCAAACACTTTAATTTATATAAAATAAGTATTTCCAAAAAAAAAAAAATTATTTTCAACATATATACAAGTAGCATTACTTAAGTCGATAGTTCAATCATTATTGCAAACATTATTAAAGTTAATTAAACATACGAAGATTATTGTTTCTTAGGTCATCAGCCAAAAGGCTGGTTTGAACCTCTAGAGGCTTTACTAAGTAAAACGAGGTGTGAAGTGGTTTATAGTTGCCTTCCTCACCGAGTGGAAAATTATGCTTATCAGCATGGTTGGCCCTCTGAAAAGCATCTAATTTCCACCCTGCAAATGATACCTTCACTTCATTCACCACAGGGTCTGGCTGTATAATGAAATTCATTACTCTCACAGAAGATAATTCTGACTAGTGTCTTTTACAACTAACTTTACCTCTTCTGTTCTTCAATGCTTTTGTAATGTATTTAGCTGACCATGTGATAAAAAACAGAACTATTTTTGGTAGCACTAGAACATAAGAAAATTATGGGTTAAAATTTATTTGACAAAGCGGCTAGACTTCTGGCTACAATAGGTTAAAACAATGTCAAATTATTTATTTGGTCTTTTTACCAACAGTTGTAAAATAAATGCAAGAAATAAAATTATTATTCAAAAACTTTCTGCAAATTATATTTTCATCATAAAACTCTTGGACAATGTACAACAATCCAATATTGTGTTCAAAACTAACTGTTATATTAAAATAATCGTCTGGAGAATTCGGTACGGGTTGTTTCATAGTATACTAACAAACGGATTGAGTTAGTCAATGAATTCAATTGAGAAATATGACGATAAGAAAACTATAAATAAGATAAAAATCATTCTTCACTTTCTTTTGTAAATGAACATAAAATTTTCTGGTTTTCTGGATATTAATTTAGTTTTGTTACTTTCAGAAGAGGCACCAAAGTTTAGACGGTATTTTCCTCTCCATACTAAGAAACATTTAAGTACTTGTCTATTAAAAGTTTACAAGTGTTAAATCACTAGATGTACTCATAAAGTAAGTGTTATTTGAATTTTATTTCTGCAGACCAAAATTTACGTAAACTTTAATAAACTGAAAGAAGTTTATTCAACTTTTAACTGCTTTACTTTTACGACTAAGTACAGGAAAATTGCACCAAATAATTTATGATCTGTTGTAAATGGAATATTTGTATTTGTTTACTTTTTTTACAAGTTTATTGTTCTTGTATTATAGTTTATTTTTGCAAAAAACATTAATACAAAAATTACAAGATATACAACTAACGATTTCTTTTAACTTTAATGATTTTTTTCCGATATCGTTTAAAGCTTTCGGACTTTTGTTGTATAAAGCAAGAATTATAAAAAAAGAATTCTCAAATTTCTTTTACAAATTTTCATGTTTTAAACAATATTGGATGCAATATACGCGTAAACCAAACACATTTTCGGTATTACTTCTGTTTTGTTCAAAAAGTTTCTTGGAAAGAGTTTTTTAACAGTAATGATCAAAACCCAGAATGCAGAATTATATGTAGGGAAGGTTGGGGGTAAATAGGATCTAGGTCAACGCAGAACATCTTGGTTGAGGAATCTTCGGAACTAGCCATAATCATCATATATGTAAAGGATTAGGTTCAATAGCTTATTCCGGCATCCATCTATTTTCAGGGTTTCCCAAGCCTCGCTTCCCTCTAGGTTATTTTCATGCTTGTAGAGAAAGTCTGTGTGCTGGCATGGAAAGTAAATTGTTGGACCAGTTTCTTTTATAATATTCTTAACGTGTCCCAACAGTGACTTAAATTCAACAGTGACATTTAACTCGGCGCGTATAGCTTCATTACGTACTCTATCTAACCGGGTACAACTTTTGATTTCCTGCAAAAATCTCATTTCAGCAGCCTAGTGCGAGATTTATTCCTCTTTAATGACACCCCCCCCCTAAATTAGTGTAGTGATGTGGGTCACTCTTTAATGATATGTTTTATGAGTGGTACAACCAATGCTCTATAAAATTTCATTTGGGTGTCCTGTCTTGTTTTCTTTCCTATTGCCCTACGAATAGAACCGCAGGAATAGAACCTGAGAAATCTTCGGAAATAGTATTGTGTCAATTAGATTATTTTTTCCTCAGGCAGTCGTGGAAACTCAAGCGGCCTTTATGTTAGCCAATGTTGTTAGAGAACAAGGCATTTGAAGAAGATTGTACAAACAGAAAGCAAAATGTATCGGTAACATTATGAGATACAATTATTTGATAGTAAATATTTTAATAATAAGATATTGGGTAGGAGAAAAGAGGTAATTCTAAGGTAAAAGAACTTAAAAAGGATAAATAAAATATATGGAACTCAATAAGTACATACCAATGAAAAGAATGCTTACTTAAGGCACTCTTGATTGCAGCGAAAAGGCAAAGCATTTATATTATAATTAAATGAACTTTCAATCTGGAAGGTTTTGAAATCGTCACCATACATCGAGTCCAAATAGCAAATAGTGAAATTGATTTCAGAAGAGCAATATATTTTTAGCGATTGGGCTGCAAATATATTAATTGCCCACAACATAAAAGTTTGTAGGCGTGTACAGACTAAACAGTGCAAGCGGACGTCAAAACAAATATCAAGCATGGGTCTTTATTTTACAGCGGAATTAAACTTAGAATAGAAGACATGTAATTTTTTTTTACAAAAAGTAACTAAATTTTTTATAAAACTTTTATAGAATTCGCTTATGTAGAATTATGATACAGTATGTGAAACGATATAACTGTCACGGCGTACCTAACATTTTTCATCAATTTTAAAACGCAATAAATAATCTTGTTGAAAGCTTTGTTTTATGATAGTCTATTCTACATAAATTATTTGCCGGTGTCAAAAAGAGCATCGTGTGAAAAACGAACGGTGAAGTGAAGTGAGTAGAGCTTAAATTGAACCATTAATAATGGTTTTAATAGTGAAATATAAAAATGAATTGTCCTGTTCCAATTACGAAAAATATTTTCTATCAAATTTTAATGTTCATTCTACCTATAGTTTTAATCTGAAATATTACAGCTAAATTTACATACGTGGGTAAAATACTTAAAGAATATAATGTTGAATTCCGCTTAAATAATTAAAAATTGTAACTACTGAATTACAAAGGATACGTTAGATTTCCCATTTTCGAGACAACGGATTCGCTAAGAAAATAAGCAAGCGTCCATTACATGCAAAGCAATGTAGACTCTATTACGCTCATTTCTCTTTCTATTATATTTTCTTCGTCGCACGATTTATTAACATAATTAGGAGAAAACTAATTGTATCTTTTTGAGGAAATAATGATTTATGAAAGGGTTGGCCAGAATGGTATCACAGAACGGGTAACTCGAATAATATATCAATATGGTGATACAGTCAGAGGACGGTGCTGCCAGCGAAGTGGACGAAACAATAGCGACACAGCAGATGACAAGCCTGTTATAGCTAAAAAAGGATTTACTCTATTATATTATGTTTCAAGGGTGATGAGCTATGAATGTAGGCATTTCCCCTACCCACTTCATAGCTAGCCAATTACTTGCCAGCAACGTTGCCAATATTTGTTCTCTGGCTCTGTTAAATATTTTGTCAGCCATTTTTTTGGTCTTTCAATAACATACTTTATTACCTATAAACATACAACCAGTTAATTATTATCCTATAAAATATTGCATGTTGACGCGCTCTATATTCGATGGGTTCAGTACGAGATGCAAGACACTAGTGAACTATTGCGACTCTTATACGCATGCGCGCGATAGGTTTGTCAGGCTGAAACATTCGTAAAACTGACAACGCTGGCAAACTTTCTGATTGGTTTAAACGCTTGGAACAGCAGACCTCATCAACCGTGAAATGTATAATAGACCTAAGTGTTCTTATGTCTCTAATCTCTACTTATTAGCTGTATCCAACGCTTTTTTAAAGCTTATAAAATAAAGCAACTTAAAAGTCGCGATTCACAGCGGGCTAATTTTGTACAGTAACTAAATTACGTCAGTTTCTGGTTGCGCTTCGTTTAGCTAAATAATGTAAAGAGGCATCTCCAATAGGTGTTTTCATTTTGAAAAGATTGCGAAGTTTCTAAGTAGGTGTTCTTATTTTAAAGAAGATTGCACAACTGGTTTCTAAGCCAAAAATCCCAGGTTGCCGTTCAGGTCTCATTTTTTTCCTTTATCACCGTCAGCATAAGCTTTGATGTGCAGCCATAACAGTTGGATGTAAAACCTTTTTGGTATTTTGTTAGATACATAAAAGTTAGATGAACACCTTGTCTTTCACATAACCCCAGAGAAAGAAGTGACATGACGTGAGATCTGGTGATCTTGGTAGGCCCAGCATAATGTGTTAGTCTTCTTCAGACACGCGTCCAATCCAGCGCCGAGAGAGTGTTGTGTTGACGCATGTTGTGTTGTACCGTCAAACCTCGTTATGAAAATGGGCAGGACAACCATCTTGCTGGAAAATGAAGTCGTTGAGTAGCTGAGGCATAAGCCATAATTGTAACATATCCAGGTAAATCATGCCGGTTACTGCCGTTTCCGTATAAAAGAACAGCCTATACATTGCCTTACGAGAGATCGCACAAGAAACGTTTACTTTTGGAGAATCCCAAACGTGTTCTACATAAGCGTGTGGGTTTTCAGTTTCCCAAACTCGCACGTTATGACGGTCTACTTTTCCGCTAATATGGAACGTAGCTTCATCGCTGAAAATTCATTATCTTCTCTAAAAAAATCTTCATCTAACGACACCTTTTCCTGTAACTGTAAAAAAAGTCGAGCCTACGTAACTTATCTCCATCAGATAGATGCTGCATTAATTAAAGATGGTACGGTTTGAATAATACACGTTTAGGGAGAACTTTATATACAGTCGTTTTTAGAATTCCTAACTCTCTGCCTGCAGAAGCAGTCGGTTTTGACAGGCTCGAATAAAACTTGCACGCACAGGTTTGACATTGGCATCTGAGGTTGATGGACGATCAGTTGATTTCCGCTTGCACAAGCAACCAGTTTCACAGAATTGTTAATACCATGCACAAATTGAATTGTCACTTGGTGTATCCTTATTAAATTTCAACCGAAACGCACGTTGCTCAGTAATTACTGACTTTGACACGTAAAATTCTAACAGACAAAACGACTTCTCGCTTTCCGTGGCAGCCATTTTCTCTACTGTCTACGCCAAACGAGTAAACGGCTAAGTAACTGCCCAGAATATGTGGAAAAAACTATTTGAAGTGTGGTTTCGTACTGTACTTGTTTCATTGTTATAAGCGAAATACTTATTTGTACTAAATTTTCGTAACCCGAAGTACATTATGAAACGCCCTGTATGTCAGAATACCTTAAATATTATTGTCATGCCTTAATGAATACTTTAAATGCTGATTAGATAATCTTTTAAAAGCACTAGAAAAAGATTTTGTACAAAAAAACATATTTCGACATAATACGTCTTGAGTGTAGTTTCCTTTGCTTAGTAAATGCTGTAAGGAAGTTGAAGTAAAATGATTGTTTATGTTTGTATTCTTGTATGTGTGAAGAATCTAAAAGTAATAAATATTCTAAAAACAAATTACTGTTTAGAAATTTACGGTGCATAAACCTTCAAATATTTTTTCTACTCCTTACCTAATTATAAAATAAAAATAACTGTTACACGAAGTTAATGAACAAAGAATAAATTATACATAATGTACTTTTGTTAATTTTAATAAGTATTTATCACAAGTTTGACTTAAAGGAATTAATTCGAAACAACTGTTATTTTGTAACAAGTGTCAGGTTGCAGGTTTATTAGTGTAAGTGTGTGGGTGCGCGCGCTAGTGAATTGTGTTCCAAATTCTACTTATTGTACAGTACAATACTATACGATGACATTTGTGGTAGCAAGTAAAGCCAGCCTCCAACAGGGAACATATTGCATCATTAACACAGCTTTTGTAGTAGTTAGTCTACGACAATAAAGTAACGCTGTATCCCTAGCCTATCCCGCTCCACCCCAATGTAACAATACTATAATGTTATAATCATGGGTTAATTAGCGATTATGTTATGTTAACTGAACCGGTACATTACAGTGGTTATCTCATTAACTGCTGTTATAAAAACGATCGTTTAATATTGCAGTAATTACGTTCAGACGGTAAAAAAACTGATAAATTCTCATTGCAAAAAACTGTATGTGAATTTCGTACTACTATTTAATGACCTATTTTAAAATAGCCTAACTAATACTACGTTAATTGTTAAATAAATTTAAAAAATTATACTGGTTTTTTTGTAAAAAAAAGGAGCTCCATTTGGAAAACCATCAAATGAATTTACGATATTTTTCACATACATCAAAACTACACCGATCACAATCTCTCAGTTTTCCATTTGTATAAATAATTAATTTGTTTAATTAATCAAGATGAGTGCACACGGTAAGTCCAGTTTTATTTGTCGTTAAACACATGATAGCATACGATGAACTTAAAAAACGGATTTGCAAAACAAAGAAAAATTCAAAACTAACATAAACCGTTCAAAATATTACAGCAAAATATTGGAATCATGAGTTACTGCTCTTTCTGGGCAGAAAACTGGTACTTTGAACAATATTAGATCAACTCAATTTAACCTACAATTTATTACAAGCTTTGGAGCTTCACAAATGTTTTTGGAGCAGGTAGTAACTTAAAGTCGATCCAGGCCTTTTAGTCAAAATTCTTCAAACTTGCTTCTGTTCCTCCTTTTTATGTAAGTTATGAAACCTCCGCAACAATTTCAAAATTTTGTCAGTAACGTAACTAACTGCGTCTTTCGATAGTAAATTTTGCGGACGACTAGATAACTATCCTAATCAATTAACCTGTGACCTAGCTACAAGGAACTTCCCAACTATGCGACATCTAAAGCGAAAATGAAGTAGAGAGCTCTTGGTCTAAATAATGGCCAACACCGATATTTTTAAATGGATGACGTACCATTAAGTACTTCTCCTGAAAGTGAAATTCCAAACCGCCCATTTAATTAAATATCATATACAAAAATTGTGGAGCTCATTATAGAGTACCGTAATAAAGATTATTGACTGAAAAAAAGTCTCACCACAGGATCTAATGTTACAGTTCATTCAACAATATAATATTTACTACCAGAAGATCGAAAATGCTTTGATCGAGAATATAAGATCTTTTAATTAAGTATCCCAGTCTATTCTGCATTCGAGCCTTCAGATTACCTTAAAAACTAAATTTTACAATATGCAGGCCTATTTTTCGATTGTCTATTATTAATTACTATTTAGATTGTATGTAAGTAATTAATGGCATAATTAATTAAAAGTAAGGGTAGTTTTATGTATAAATAAATGCTACTGCTAAACATTAAAAACTTACAAAAGTTATAAAGTATTAAAAACAATAAATAATCATTTACATAGTGCATCAGATTTGTTTCTGTTTAATTGTATGAATTAAAATAACTTGGCCTCCACCTAGACAGGTGTCTAACGTGGAGAACTTAAATAAATGGAGTAAAAGAAAGCTGTTAAATCTGAAATAACAACAGCTATATTGGATGCTTAAAAGAAAATTCAAATTATTAATTTATAAAACAGTACTCAAATCTCTCTGTGTGGACATCGGGACAAAACTCTGGGGCATTGCAAGTCACAGTAACATTAAAATAATTCAAAGGTGTCAGTTCAAAATACTTTGTATCATCACAGATTCACCTTGGCACATAAATCTAACACTATAATACACAGAGACATGAACACTTTCACATTACTCGATGAAAAACAGAAATTTTGTACCAGTTATCAAACACGACTTAAAAATCATCAGAATCCAGAAACCATCAGTCTCCTAGACAACAGTGAAACACACAGAGGACTACACCCTACAGATTTATTCTAATACATTATTTTATTTATTGTATATTTACTTGAAGAACAAAACAACAGAATTAGATATTTTTAGAGTGATACAAAAGGCTATTACTCTTATTATGTTTAAAACTCACAACATATCTCCTCTTTGTTCTATGAAAGCAAATCGTAGATATGCACTTCTACAAAAAAAAATTGTATGCATTTATAAAATAATATTGTACTGTCAAAAAATCTCTTCACGAAAAGAACTTTTAATAAAGTTCATTTAGGCCTTTTTATTAATATCTTTTGGAGTCGGTATGAATTATCGAATTATTTAAGACACTTATTACAGTAGCTACATAAAATGTAAGATTGTCACCTATCATGTATTGTCCTAATAAATATATTTGTACATTATTAAGAAGGAACCGTCTATCAACTTTTCCGAAGCTTCTCATTGATTGAAAATAATATAAAATTGAAATTTCTTGAATTCGATGACTATATTTTATTCACAGAGAAGATTACTACAACGTTGTAGCGGTGAACTGCATATGACTGGGCCGAGCTGGTTACTTTCAATACTTTTTATATTACGTTTTATATTGAATTCACAGATGTATAGCTTATTGAATAACTAGCTGAACCCGCATTTTTATCCGCGTATATGTTCTTTCGCAAATTTTCTTTTTTACAAAACATCAGTTCGTTATAGAGGTGATGCGAAAAGAAGTAGGCCTAGAGAATTTAAATTTGTATATTACAATACCAAAAACAAATAAATTATCGAAAACTGTTTTAATTTTATCGCAAACCTACCAGTCGTTTTCCTTATTTGATAGCTGATTTTAATCCTGTATCCTTAAAAGGGTAATCAACTCAAGAAGAAAATTTTTTTAAATTTAGATTTCTTTTGCGTTTCTAAAGTTTGAAGTTTCTGAATCACAGCATGTGTTTACTTTGTTTTTTCTTTGTTTTATTTAACGTCACATCAACTACTGTGGTCATTAGCGACGACGTTGCTAACTGTGAATAACTATGAATGGTGGATGGTGGATGTGGAATGGAAGGATGTAACTGTGAATGAGTGAATGGTGAAATGATATTTTTGTAACGTATGAAAATGCCGTGCCTGAGTGGGATTCAAACCCAAGGCCGCATGTTACGTTGTTTGTACGTTGACAAAAAGTTATAAAAACACCTGTTTTAAATATACATGTTTTATTGTCATAGCAACGGTTTATTAGGTTTTTATTGTGAAATTTTTATAAATCAGAAATTGACTAGTTACTAGTTAATGTAGGTTTATTTTGTAAATAAATAAACTGTTTACATAACGATCAGATAAATAAATTATTTTGTAAAAAAAATATAGCTCACTACCAAGGCGAGTGAAATTATTCCTTAAACTTTAAATTAATTTTTCAGAAATGTTTTTTGCATGATTGCACAATCTTGGAAATTAAATATTTTGGTTTGTATTGGAGATATTTGGATGACTGGTTTTTAATGTTTATAATTTCTTGCTCTATTATTTGTTATTACAAAATCTTCATATGGATGAAGTTAAAAAATAATTTGTGAATACATAAATTATATTTTTGTGAAAAATATGGTTTTCTTTCATTAGTTTCTTGTAAGAAAAACTACATAATATAGCATACAACAAGTACTAGACAGCAATTTTCTGTATTTTTTGGCACAAGAATCATGTTGATATCTTTCTTGGTTCCTGAGATATTTGATTTCCCGTAAAAGCCTGCTTTACCACCCCCGCCCTTCCCTTTTTTTAGGGGCTGTAATTAATTTTTTGGCCTGGTTCAAGTAGTAGATCATTACTAGTAAATTACTCTTTCATTTAAAATATTATATAATGATAAATTATAGCCAGTAGTTTTGATTTTCATTTTCTGGGTTGATTACCCCCTAACAGTTGTCGTTTCATGTGGCCAGCAATGTCAAAAAAATTTATGTAAAATATCTTTTTCAAAAATCCTTTTTACTACAAATCACAAATTTTCGTAAAGTAGGTTAAGTGTAACACTCAATAAATTACATAAAAACGTATGAAAAAATATTTTTGAATAATGCTCAATTTTTGGCATGTACGCTTTTGCCCTAAATTGCGCAGTAAGGTTGTAAAAAAATTATTATTTGATTCAAAAAACTGTTAAGGTTGAATGAATAAATTGAGTTTTCAAAGGCGAGTACAACCCCCACTTGTTAATATGGTCCACATGGCTTTTAACTGAAACCGTTACAAAATCTCGATGTTCGTAGTTGATGATGTACCCCTTAAGAATCCCGTAGGTCCAAATCGGCTTCAGTACAAAATAATTATAAATTCTTTGAAATTCTGTAAGTTTAATAATGTTGTAAGTAAAAATGATATAAATAATTGTATTCAAGACATCAGATTAATCATTGTGAACTTTAATCAATTCAGCCCCATAACGTCACGGATGTCATTCCCTATTATTTTGTATTATGATTTAAATTCATAGGTTAAACAAGGTTTAATTGAATTATCTTTAAATAGCTATTATAGTAGAACGGATTCAGAAAAAATGCTATACAATTCTAGTTATATATCTATTATATATGTAACTTCTATTTCTAACCGTTATAATACAGAGCAGTCAAAAGTGGGTGTATTAAACAGCGTCATAACAAATTTGTAGTTCATTTTAGTTAAATTAATTTGACGAACAAATTTTAGAAGTACATTTAGGAATGTATGAGAAAGATGGACAGTGAGGTGATAAGCATACAAAACAAGAAATAAATAGATAAAAGCTAGAAAAATAAAAAGACTAATAATTTACTATAATGGACACGCAATTTTTTTCTTGCCAAACATTCATTTATTGTAACAGTAACACGTAATATGTTTGTTAAAACAGGAGAAAATATAAAACTACTTGTGTTGTAAAGTAATATTTTACATTCTGCGTGGTCTGACACAGTAATTACGGACACGCAGGAAAAGGGTTAAATTAATATGTTGGCGGTTTTTGTACGCACTGAATTTATCTGAAATGCAAACGTAGCCCGCGACACATTATCTGTATCTCCCTTACACCTAAAACACAACGAAGCACATTACTCTTTCGAACACAGTCACTCATTTGCGTTATTAACTTTTAGCTGAACTCGTGTCTCTGGTCGTGTATAAGTAATGATGTTGCCTTTTTTAAATAAAAATTTAAGTTTACAATAGGTAGAAAAGTCACTAATCGTTAACAATACTTTTTTGGAAATACAATACTGTATAAAGGGAAGAATTTCAGACAATTTGTCAACCAATAGGGCACGCTGTTTTATTCTAAAGAGAAAAGTGAACTTCCTCTTGCCCAACTTGAACAATGCCTTATTTTCCTATAATATTTGAATAATACACATCAAAATGTTCTCGTGACAGCCGGGTGAAGAGTGACCTTCTAGTTCCCGAGCTATAAGTAATAATTTTGTTTTCTCTCAGTTGATCAACGCATTGAATGGCTTAAGATTGTGACGTTTATTCCGTAGTTTTTAAGGATCTTGTTATTTGCAAACAAAAATAACGTTTTTTTTTTAAATTTAACAAATATTTATTACAAATTAATTAATTATATAATTACATTATTTATCATATTATTAAATATTTCCGTAACAGATAGGTGTAGTGTCAAATTATTTACTCTCAATCTGTTCGTGTCAGAGCTTAAATAAGTAGTTGTGTTTCTTATCACATGGTCAGTCAATTAAATGACTGAATCATTTAAGAACAGAAGAGATAGAGGTGTAAATGACACTTATCAGAGTTATCTCCTCTGAAAGTAACGAATTTGATAATACAGCCAGACCCTGTGGTGAATGAAGTGAAGGTGTCATTTGCAGGGTAAAAAGTGGATGCTTTCCGGAGAGCCTGGCATCCTGATAAGCGTACTTTTCCCTTCATTGAGGAAGGCAACGGTAAATCACCTCACTCCTTGTTTTACTTAGTAAAACCTCTACAGGTTCAAACCAGCCTTTCGGATGATAACCTAAACAACAACAACATTAGTAAAAAATCCTTAACCTTAAGAAAACCATGCTAACGAACATCAAGAGTTGGCCTATACATAACGTGTTTTTTACTTCATAGACTTTGTCACCAACCGAGGCCGACGACATGTGGCGAAACCTTGTCTGTAAAATTGGTGGCCCTGAAAAGGGCCGTTTAATTGTGTTGGCCCTGAAAAGGGCCATTGTTGACGGTCGGAAGCGGCGAACCGGCGTGGTAGAGGAGGAGCCTGATGAGTGACGGTTTGGCTACCGGGTTCAGGCCTAGCCTTCCCTCAGCGGCAGTTGGGTCCCCGCTGCAGCGTGGCAGTGGTGGCCTCCAGAGCCCCGCAGTGTCAGGTCGGCGTAGGCCGTCTGCCGATAGCGCGGCCGAGGCGGCTCTCTCCGGGCCGGCGAAGGCTGACCGGTGCGGGAATGTAGGGTCCGCCACCGGTAGCGTAGACCAGGGATGGTGCGTCTGGTCTCGGCTGGGCTCGTCTTCTTCTGGCTGGAGCTCTTCTTTCTTCTTGTTGTCTGGTTAAAAATTCAGTGAAGAGTCAGTCTCGCGGACGAGAACGCCCTCTTAAATACCTCTCAAGGTGGTGGGGAGAGGCTGTAGGCTCTCTGCATCAGGCGGTAGTGGGGACTGTGTGCAAACGCTAATATTGGAAGAGCAGGCGGCGACAACTTACAATTACACAATTTTTTTAATTAATTTTGTAAATTAATTCTGCAATTGTTATTTAATTGCGGTTCCTAATGATTTTACTCTTGATGCGACTTTAAATAAATAAACATAATACAAATGTTTTAATGTACGTACATAATTATAGTGTGGCAATTAAGTTCCGGGAATTTAGTTATAACTCGGAAATTGGCAATACTCCGTTATTTATAAAAATATCACTGGAAGTAGGGGATCTTTTTTTTGTTGCACTCGAAATTTGAAGTCGATGGGACGTTTGGTTTGTATTTTGTGCGTGTTTTTCGAAAGTAACGTTTATAGTAGCGTTGTGAAAATGAGTGATTCACATTATCAGCAAGGTTAACGAGGATTTGTTGATCCGCATTTAGAGGACGGCAGAGGTTGGATGAGTTGGGTAGTCAATAGAGATGAGAGCTGAATATTTGAGTATGACCCCGAGACCCGCAAACAAAGTTAGCAGTGAGTGGAAAAGAGTGGTGAGCGGCCAACGAAACCAAGGATGTCCAAGTCGTGACTGAAGGCAATTTTGATCGTTTGTTTTAATATCCACGGCATCATTCATCATGCATATGTTCCTGATGGCCAGGCAGTGACTGGACAGGGCTATGTTGGCATCCTGGAGCTGCTGCGAGCACGCATTTTATGTGTGCGCTCCGAACTCGCGGAGGACATTTGGATCTTGCACCACGGCAACGCGCCGGCCAATTCGTAGTTCATTTTTCAAAAGGTTTTGGTATCAAAAGTCATTCCAACGTTTCCGCATCCACACTATACCTCTGATATCACCCCCTGCAACTCCTCCTTATTCCCCAAGATGATATCACAATTCAAGGGAACTCATCATGGCGGCGTACAGGTGATGAAGAAACTTTAACCGCGGTGCTGAATAGAGTAACTTCGGAGGATTACAAAGGGTGCTTCCAATTGTGAGAGCAACGTTTAAATCGTTGTGCAACGTTAGAGGGAAACTATTGTGAAGTTCAATAATAAATTTTTGCTTGTAACTTAATTTGCCAGTGTTTTATTGACAAATTCTCGGAACTTAATAGTCACACCTATTTATTTATTTATTTATTATATTGCTGCGCTTGACGAAGTCTATTCCTTTTTTGATCACTGACAAATAAAGATTTATTTATTTATTTTACTAAAAAATAAACTACTAATGTAAATTACTAAAAATAAATAGTATTTGTATTAATCGAAGTGAATAATATCCATCGTCATTGAGGGACTCACCTAATTGTAAATTTTGGACATTCTTTATGAGATCCCTACTCCAGCATGTCCTTAATCATCTTTGTGGATTTTGTGGTGACAATGCTCGTATCTCTGCATTTGTGTTATTTCCCAATTTTGAGAGAAAACGGATGTATAGTTTTTAGTGGTTTTGTATACCGTATCTACATTGTGGTGTACATTTATGATAAAATTGTAATCCTTCTACTTAGTAAGAGCTACATATAGTTAATCGTATTCTTTAAAGTTTTTTACCAATATAGCATAAAGCAATCACAATTTCTTAATTATTTGCAAATATAAATTCTTTGAAGTTCAGAAGGATCAGTTTATTTCTTATTATGATTGTTGTTTAAGTCAATAGCCGAAAGGCTGGTTTGAACTTCTAGAGGTTTTACTAAGTAAAAACGAGGATTGAGGTGGTTTACTATTGCCTTCCTCACTGAGTGGAAAAGTACGCTTATCAGCATGCCAGGCCCTCCGAAAAGCATCCACTTTCCACCGTGCAAATGACACCTTCACTTCATTCACCACAGGGTCTGGCTGTATAATGAAATTCATTTCTCTCAGAAGCGATAACTCTGACTAGTGTCTTTTACACCTCTACGTCTTCTGTTCTTAAATTGTTAAGCCACATAATTGGCTGGCTATGTAATAGGAAACAGAACTATTTTTTGTAGCCCTGGAACCAACAGATTGAATGCAATTAATTTAACACATTATTATGAATATAAAAATCAATCGTAAAATATTGATGATGCATTCGATATTAAAACTTAAATCCCGCAGTAAACGCCAGTTTAACCGATTTTTATAGTCCGCTGTTTATTCTTATTAATCACATCTTTTTCCAATAAAAATCAAATTGTTAGGCTTTTATTTATATTTGTTTGTTTATTCCTATGATCAGGATTTTGTAGAATGTTATTGTAAGGTTGCTACTTTTGAAAAAGAAATTCTTGTTGCTTACGGTTCAGTACGGGAACCCTGGGGACCTTCCTGTAAGGAACAAGAAGTGACGCATGAAAAATGAACAACTGAAATACGCGCAGATGGAAGTAACTCTTTTCTTGAGAAACACAACACCTCTTCTACCCATACTTCTAACAAAAGAGCACCATCGATGTGGCTGCATACTCTATTGCTTTATGTAAAATGTTGATATGTACAAAATTTAGTATTCTATCAAAAGAAAGAGCTATACTTTCTCTTCGTCATTTTATTTTCAATATTCTTGAAATAGTAGATAACTGTAAAGCTTTTTATAAAAAAAATAATTATTAATGGCAAGATGAATTTAAATTTGATCATTTATTGCAATAAGTTTGAAGTAACACATCAGTATGCTCATATTCGCACAAGTACCAACCCACAACTCTCTGTCCCGTTGTAGTTTCGATCCCCGAGATAATAAAACAGCTAAAAGAGTCAATAGTTTCCATAGTTTTCAGTAATACACAGTTAACACTGAGTAAACGCTCAAGTAAAGTGACGGCCTAAGAAATAAAAATGGACAAATCTCAGCACCGCTGGTCACGAATTTCAGACATTTGGATGAAGCTTTTTTGTTTATACAACAAATTCTTATAAGCTTTTGTGCTCCCAAAAACAAACCCCAAACTTTCGGAACAGTACTAGACTTTTTATCGATAGAACAACTGGATCCTTTGAATCAAAATAATTTTTTATAGTCTATCATATTTTGTTTTACCTCCTTCGTCGTCTCCTCACGGGATGGGAATTTCTACATGTTTCGGCATCCATATTTTCTTCAGCTTGCCAATATCTCTTACATTTAGATTTCTAGATTCTTTAGATCATTTTATCTCCAATATCTCTTAGTTTTAGTTAATTTAAAAAGGCCTTCGGGCCCATCTCAGTCAGTCAGTTTGTAGAACTTTGCTGTTAATTGTTAAGTAACACCTTTTGAATGAGAATTTTGTACTCTGATCATCTGACAGCCACACATGAAAAAAATTCTCTGGGAGTCCATGTTTAAACTAGCGTCTACTCTTAGTTTGCCAAAATACTCGTATATAGCAAAAACAGCGATTATGTTGGGTGGTTATGAAAAAGGTACAGGTCCGATAACAAATATAGATGAAAACAAATTTAAAACATAATTAGTTTGGTTTTTAAATTAGTTTATTTTTTAAACAATTTATTCAATTTAAGCGTCCATAACACGTGTTCACAGTATTGAATATTTAATTACAGGATTGTATTTGTGTATGAAATTTCATATATGCGATATGTGAGCGACAGCTGTCGTTCAAAGCACTTTTTTTAATTAAACATTGAAAAATTAAATCAGTTCAAATGTAAAGACAACGGGTTTGTGTAATTAACTACTTTTTGATTGTATTCAAATTTTTATTTTATTTTGTGAAATTCAGAACGAAAATAAATATTCAACTCATCCCTCGGTTTTAGTTGTATTTATAACGAATAATAATGTTATGCTATAACTCGGAAATGGATAAGCTTCGTTACCGTGTAGTGTATACAATTATTATGATGAATGACACTGCTGGTACAATTCGTTCCACCCGCATAACGTCGAGGTGGTAAGAATATTAATTTAATTATTATAAAATATTTGACAAGGAATTATTGTTATTGAAATTCCATTAATTTTGTTATTACTTTTCTTTTTTAACAAAGTAATTTTAAGAACGCACCTTTTATTTAACAGCCGGCCGCATTGGCGTAGTTAATAACGTGCTTGCCTCTCATCATGCGGTCTTGGGTTCGAATCCCACTCAGGCATGGCATATTTTATACGTTGCAAAAATCATTTCATCCTTCACCGTCTGCATTAGCAGTAATTGCATAACAGTCGGACGTTAAACAAAAAGAAAATTATTTAACACGATCAGAGATATTTTGAAAAAAATCTACACTAAAAAAAGGATTGTATCGTTTTTACTGAAGTGAATAAACAGAACAAAATTTATATCACAATAAATGTTTATTCAGTAGTATAAAATTACTTTCAAACTGTTTGTTTTTAGTTTTCAAGATTGATACCAAAAGTTTCTAAGTGCTGAAAGTAACATTAACGTGGCCTACAAGAGTGTTTTGTATCAATCAATTTACATGTTAATTTTAGTTAAACCAGGTTAAATATTTAGGAGTTACGCTAGACAAACTTTATCCACATCTAACTAAAACAGGAAACATTGTCTAGCAAAACAAAAATCCTATACGGTCTTCCTGGAAAACCTTCTTACCAACCAATAAAACAAAGATTTTCTGTCTACTAGTATCTTTTGAAACCTATTTGGTTAAATGCTTGTCAAATGGTTCCATTGCTAGTAGGAATTTATCTTGTAAACAAGAATCTCAATTGCATTAGGAGTTTCACAGACTCCACCTGGTACGTGCGTAATGAAACTTGATACAGCTTACGAATCCCTTCCGTTATTAATATAATGAAAATGTTAAATATTAGGTTAGTGGACAAAATAAGTATTTAGAGGTTCTTAGACAACTGGATGAAAAAAGAAATATAATGAAAACATCTTTTTAGAAGAAGGGATAGGGTAGTGGGACATATCTTAAGAGATCCAGGTATTACTCTATCCATAATGGAGGGTAATACTAAGGAAGTGAATTATAGGGGGAGGCAAAAGATAGATTATTTAAAACAAATTACAAAATATGAAGGGTGTTTCAGATATGTAGATATGAAACGACTTGCGCAAGATAGAATAGTTTGAAGAACTGCATCAAACCAGTTGAGAGATTTATGACAAAAAATAATATCATCAACGGGTACTACTGACGATTTCATAGAAAAGCTGGCAAACATAAAAACAACCTAATTAAAAGAATGTTTACACAAAACTTACCTGTCGTTTCCCATAGCAAGTTAAAAAGAAAACACAGCAGAAATTCAGCATAAATAATGAACACATTATGAAAATAAGTCAAATAATAACTAATGAAATAATCTACAGTACACAAGTACACACACGCAACAATATGAAGCGCCACGTGGGTCTTCTTCATGTCAGTCAGACCACATTTTTTCATATAATTTTATCGAATTTTTAGTTGCTTTATGTAAAAGGTCAAATAAAAAACCTAAAGTGAAACACTCACAAGACTGTCTCTTACCAATATAAATAATTAAAACACAAGTTATGCTTAATCATGAGTGAATGGTACTAAATAAAAATCACCCTCTTTTGGACTGATTTTGATAACCAAAATATTAAAAATTACTGTAGGCTCATTGAAGCTGAACTTATAGAAAAAATTATTGAAATAAAATTTGCCTGTCTCATAATTTTCTATAACCTTATTTTATATAATTTTGTCCTAAAAGGCTTATTTAAGTCGAAATTAAAAAAAAAAACAATTTTTTTACCACGAGAGCACGCCCTCACAAAATTTTAACAGACATCTCGCTTACCTTATCTTGTAGTGCACAAATATATTAAATGAAGCAATTTAAAGAAACCGTAGGAGCTGTTTTTGAGAAATTGCAATAAATTAAAAATTGCACATATAAAGTAGCTACTTATTCCGGTTGACCGATTTTGGTGAAAATGTTTGCGTATTGTTCCTTCTGGTACCCAAGTTAAATTCCAAGTTTCAACTTCATACGATAATTCGTTTTTGAGAGATTTTGTTCAGACACACTCGCACGTGCGCACACAACACACACACATACGCACGCACACACAGACCAATACGTAAAAACATGTTTTTCGGTTCAAGGGAACTGAAAACGTATATTTCCGTTGAAAACTCAATTCGAAAAATCAACATGAAAACAATACTTTTTTCTGTATATTTCAGAGCAAAAAAGAAACAAAATAAATATTTTTAAAAAATTTCACGTTAATCACTAGTCCCGGTTTATATGAAAAACGAATAAATTCACTTTCATAACTTATTCCAGCTAAATATTTAGAAGTCACTTCCGAATTTTTCCCAATGTTTGTTGTAATAAACTAGACTTATTTACATGTTAAGCAGTAAGCATAGGTAATTTTTATCATTTATAATAATATTTTAATTATCGAATCGCTAAATTCTACAAGTTTCAATAAGAAAAAAACTGATTCTTTTAATGGGTATTTCTTTTCTGGTTAACATTCAGAGACCTATATAAAAAACCTCCCCATTTAATCACTTGGAAAATGTTAATTAAGATCACTTTCGGTAAAAACATTAATAAAATGAATACCTAGTGTTGTTTTCCTGTTATTAAATTCCTAATTAGTTCGAGTTTATTTTTCGTTTTGTTTTAGAAAAGGTAGCCGCAATGACACCACAGATGTTCATCGGGAACCACTTAAAATAAAACGGGGCACCTTCGCGTTGAAAATGCTTTACTTTAATTTATTGATGTAAACAGAGTAAATTTATGCCACATTGCTTTGTGTTAATTTATTGGTGCTATTTCACTTCACTTTTAATTTAACGCATGTTTTATTGTTACAAGATTTGTTATTCGGCTTCCACTTCTGCAAGAAAAGAATGTTTACAAAAAAAATTACATCTGTTAATGATTATTAATTACGGTTTGTTAATTATATACTAGTATTTAATAATTTTAGGTGAAAATTATATATAAATAATTTTTTCAAATACTTCCTTAAATTAATAAGTTAATTTTATTATTACGAAAACTAATGTTCTTTCCATCATTTTATTAATTTTGCAATAAACAAATTTATAAAAAATAAACATTTGAAAGACATTACATATTTTGAATCCCTGATGTGTGTACGTTGCAATCTGTTTTAAGAACAATAAGCAACCCCATGACCCAATAAGAGGAGGATGATGTTTATGACGTAATTGAGGTGTATAGTCTTCACTCCGGCGGATCATTCCTGTTCGAGTATGGTTAATTTAATATCGTCCATTAACGTACACCGGTAACCACTCTCTAGAATTCAAAACCAGATTCCTGGTTCAAATCTTAAAAAAGGTAGCTACTTTTATTCGGGTTTGATGATTACATGACAGAAAAATAAAAAGTATTTATACATAAACACCGATCAAAAAAAATTGAACGTAATTTGAAATACATTTTTGGACACAAATTTTTAAAAAAATAGTATAAGACTACATCATATAATGTGTTTCACAAAGTTATCCTTTGCTCTCTAGCACACTATGCAGGCCAAAAAAAAGGAAAAACTTTTTATAAACATATATGTCCTAAAATGCTTTATTAGCGAGTTACCGCTAGCGAAAGATTTCGCCCGGAACTCAGTACCCGCGGTTAAATGAAGACTTACTGAAATTCTGAGAAGGTAAATTAAGGGGCGAATTCAGTTGTTTCTTATGGTTTTTACTGCCGTTTTTATTTGGTTATTTTATACCAGTTTTTTCAGAATTAAATTTTTACAAGTTTTGTTTAAACTTTTGTGTATTTATTAGTCATTTAGCAAAATTATTGTAGTTCAAACCTAAAGAAACGTCTTTTAGGCACAGTTTTTCTGTTTCATGTCGAATATCGTAAAAACTAGGAAATATACGGCTGTAAGACCTATTTTATTTAGTTTATCAGGTTAAAAGCCAAAAGAAACATTTGAATTCGCCCCTTAATTTACCTTCTCAGAATTTTAGCAAGTCTTTATTTCACCGAGGGTACTGAGTTCCGGGCGAAATCTTTCGTTAGCCGTAACTCGCTACCGAAGCGTTTTAGGACATATATTTACACAAAGTTTTTTCTTTCTTTTGGTTTGTAGAGTGTGCTCAGAGAGCATAGGTGCATAATCCTGAGTAAGACAAGTCAAAAAATCTGAGTAGGCAATGGGAAGCCTGTGAGATATAAAAACACGTTTTGCATATTCTTGATATCCGTAAGCATGAGTTTAGCATTTTGTGTTATGTTTTAATTAATGTTATTTCAGGCTACGTAATCCTGGGCATGGTATAAGTAACTGTTTTATTGTCAATGTAGTATCGTTACTAAAAAACACAGGTCCGTGCATCAGTCTTTTGAAGTAAGTATTCGTGTGTGAGCCTAGACTGTCCGATTCGTAGACGTGTTATAAGTACTGGTCTGCTATTTTGTGATATAAGTATGTCAGGTATTCTATAAAGTCATTTATTTTACGTTGATGGTGTTTCAGTTAATGTTTCCACATTCTTGTGTACAAATGTTGACTAATCAAATTAAAAGACAGCATTGTCATTAAATACTACATTAATGAAAAGTTTAGTAGCATTAACTGCCTTCAAGTTTCCTGATGTATAAACGTGTGCTGGGTCCATACAAAATCAACTGTTTTTTTTTTTACATTTGGCACGAAAATTTGCATTTGTTGATGCCAAAATATAGAATGTAAATAGTAATTATTTACAAGCATAATTACTTATTTTATAATTATTTATTTACAGTTTTAAATTAGTATAACTAGTGTAATGTTGTTTAGGTCATCAGCCAAAAGGCTGGTTTGAACCTGTAAAGGTTTTACTAAGTAAAACGAGGATTTGTTCAGTGCAGGGCTAAAATAAATAGTTCTGTTTCTTATTATAAATGGTCAGCCAATTGAATGACTGAATCATTTAAGAACAGAAGAGGTAGAGGTGTAAAAAACACTAGTCAGAGTTATCTCCTCTGAAAGTAATGAATTTCATTATACAGCCAGACCCTGTGGTGAATGAAGTGAAGGTGTCATTTACAGAGTAGAAAATATGTGCTTTTCAGAGGGCCCGGCATGCTGATAAGCGTACTTTTCTACTCAGTGAGGAAGGCAATGGTAAACTACCTCACTCCTCGTTTTACTTAGTAAAACCTCTACAGGTTCAAACCAGCCTTTTGGCTGATGACCTAAACAACACAACTAGTGTAAGTAATACATAATTATGTATTCATAGCAGCTGTGCAATTCACAAAGTTTAAATAACACCGAAAGTAAAAATGTGAAATAAAACTGTAGAAAAGCTGGTGATGCTAAGAGCTTGAATAAATTTACATAATTTATTGTTAATCAGACACATAAAATACGGTCGCTTCAAAAATATATTGTTATTAATTTGGAGGAGGTTATAAGAACCTGCAATCTCTAAATTTAAATACTAAAGATGATCCAATCGGTATTTTATCCAAAAAGCTTTTCTTTTTAATATTTGATACGTTTTTTGAAGGTTTAAAACTGCAATAAAAATACATGAATTTTAAGCATTAATTACATAAATAATTTTTAAATTAAGCAAGTCATAAACAAGTTATGAAAGAGAAAATATTTACAGCAACACATTTTTATACTAACGATGTAAAAAATTGACCATTTTGATAAATTTAAATAAATCAAAATCGTTAAAAAACATGCACCAATAAGCAATATGAAGCATAAATAAAAATCAAGCAGAATAAAATAACAACTCAGTATTTAATATTTCTGGATGATAGTAAATAAAAAAAATACATAGTGACTAAACATTGTTATCGTTTTGAACTCGTTATTAGTACAGTTAACTTATTCAGCATTTTGGGTGTTCTGTTTTTGCTTGATAAAATCTGAACTGGAAATTCTCCTCTTTGCTGATAGAGATTTATAGCAAACCCTGACTAAAGTTGGAAACGCTCCAGTCCACTGAATTATAGATTTCAGCTTTGATTGGCTGCTCAAAGAACAAGGGGGAACAGAATAGCGAGTGTTGAATCTCGCAATTTTTCTTTGATTTTTTTACAATCAAAGACCATTTCATCGTTTTAAAAACAATCATAAAAAAGGTATCATCTGTAACAAAACTGTGGTTTTGTATGTTTTGCGTTCTGTTTATTTTATAAAGTTATTCGTAGTACGAGTAAAAACTTTATAATGTACTTTTGATATTAAAACGGAGCTTTGTAAATAATATTTCATACAACATCGGTTTAATTATGTTTTTATTAGTAAGTATTTTAGGTATTATCATAAAATGATTTAAAATTTTTTTTATATTCATACGACTATAGCCAATGTAGACTAATGGTATTGTAGTTCAAGCTGTAGATGCATCCTGAAATGGCAACTCGAAAGATACAACCATTCAATCCTGATAGAACCATGTCTTAATGGTTCTATCGAATAATAAGTATTGGATTCGTTATTATTGTTCTAAGAATTTTTTTTATTTTAAATTTACTGCAAATATTACTTAAAACTAACGAACAGTTTTTCTTTAACGATATTATTTCCCTCCCCCCTTGTATAACCATGCAGTCACCCACTGGTGCTAGCACTTAATTTATAATTACACTTACACAGTGTACTATACACATATTAATTTCTTAAATACTTATCTTAATCCTATTGTTAATTTAAACATTAATTTAACAACTTATGCAAATATAAATAAATATATAATATAAATGTAAATAAAAATGCCTTAAAAATAACTTAATAATAATAATATTTATAGCTAACCATAAGGTTTAGAAATTTATATTATTTACATGACTTAAATGTAATTTATAGTGTAACAATATTTTTAATAGTTTTTTTAACACTTTAGATCTATAGGCTTAGTCCTTTTCAGACGCCTAACTATTACACTGTTATCCAACAGTTGAATTGCTTCAATGTTGATGTGATCATGAAGACGATCTTCATGTTTTTTGGGGCACTTACACACTTCTTCTGCTACTGTGTTCACTTGTAAGTCACGATGGATATCGCTGTTGCGGGCATACCACGGAGCGTTTACAATGTTCCTAAGCACTCTGTTTTGGAACCTTTTGATAATGTTTAAGTTGCTTGTTTTGGTGCAGCCATAGATCTACAGGCCATATGTCCATACCGGTTTTAGCACTAGCTTGTAAAGAAGCAATTTAAATTCAAAGAAAATGAACAGATTATTTAACGTAGTGTAGTACTGTAAATGGTGATAAGTAATCCCCACATGGGAATGACACATTTGTAGTATTTAAATAATGGGAAGATTCCCAACAAGATTTATGCGACATTTATATTAAATGAAAAAAATAAAATATTTATATTAAAAAAATGCAATTAAGAATTTACTTTCAAAATCTTTATCCATCGGCCGTAGGTTCTAAAAAACAATAACTTAAATTGAGAAGGTTTTTTGTAAAATATAATAATATATATATATATATATATATATATATATATATATATATATATATATATATTCCCGTTTTTGCAGAGTAAATAGATCCATTATATTTTACCATTTCAAATTGATCCACGTGTAAAAAATGCTATTACTATTCTGCCGTATATATGAACTTAGAATCTATCACTTCATCCTGATCCGCAGTTATATACACTTAGATTTTATCACTTCAAATTGATCCAGACGCCATTATCATTCTACCATATATACGAACTTAGAATCTATCACTTCAAATTGATCCAGACACCATTACTATTCTACCATATATACAAACTTAGAAACTATCACTTCAAACTGATCCATAGTTATATAGCCTACACTTAGATTTTATCACTTCAAACTAATCCAGTTTATACACTGAAATTTTTTCGCTTCATATTGATCGGTTTGTAAAATTATATCTGTTATTACAAGACTTCTTGTAAACTACGCTTAGTGTTTTGTTATCTCCAGTAAATACATTTTCAAACTTTATAATGCTAAATCCATTGAACCAAAACGAATAGTTTATTGAATAATTTTACTGCTGTTGTTAATGGAGGAAAGAATTTGTTTTGTCTTACTTTTAAAGTCTGGGATTAAATCTATTTTTACTGTTGAAGTCAGGAAGCAAAAATTGATCGCATAGTGCTTCATTACCGCAGAATTTTGTGGTAGGTACAAACGCGAATACAGATGGTGCTTGTTTATACACATATAATAGCTAGCTGAAATACCAGTTCTGAATGGTTGTCTTGGTGCTGTGGACAGTCTGTTGGTGTACCGAGTTCGATCCCTGTCAGGTCTGATATTCTTTAATCATTAATTGTTATCTAATTTCTTTCAACGTCAGAATTATTAATGGAAAAAAAAATAATTGGACGTAAAATAAAAACGAGATCCTGGTGTTTTTAAATTACGCAGCGCTTTATTATTTTCAGAAGAATTAGTTAATTTTTAATTTCCAACCACATTGATTACATTAGTGAATTTGAATAAGCCTTAACTAAAATATGATAAAATATGTCTCAATGTATTTATATTAACTCAATAGGTATGTCCACACTCATTCGACTTTCGAGTTGACGTTCGATTCGACGCCGCATGCGCTTAGGGGCATGCCACCTTCCCGCATTCGTTTGAAGAAATTTATCTCAAAAAAAAAACATAAATATTTTTGAACAAAGCACTAAATTAAAGCCTGTTCTTTCCTGCATTGAATGGTTCGATTTAGATTTTTTATTTAGAAATTAATCGGAGATAACTCTAGCAATTTACGCAAAAAGTACTACTCAGTTTTTAGCCGGTTTTCCGTTAATGTGGTTTTTAAACTTCCGTTACTCCGTCCAGGCTTTTCATAAATATCGGCGTTTAAGTACGTTGAAGATCAGAGTCTTTTCTATAATATGAATATTTTAAAAGTTTAATCTCATGATCCGTTTTAATATGCCAGCCATTTATTTAAAAAGTGCTTTTTTGGCTCCACGCAAGGGTAGGAAAATGATTTTTGGACTAAACCATGTATTTTCACAACGGTTTTATGTCAAGCGAAGCATTAAATTTTTGAAATAAAAACATTGTTAAATTATTCAAAATGAGCTACGGAATGTGTTGCAGCAGGGAAAACATAGAAGTTTGTTTTTCTAAACGCTATATTCGGAGCGGATACCGCTATAGAGCTCAGTTTTCTCTCAAGAAGTTTAGACTAATAACACGACATATCTATTTCTAATTACAAATGCAAAATACGATAAATGGCACAATACTGCTGTAAAAATGCATGGTTTAGTCCAAAAATCATTTCCCTCTCTTTTCGTGAAGCCAAAATAAACTTTAAAGAAAGTGGCCGGCATTTTAAAATGACTTCTATTTTAAAATGTTCATATAGGGAAAACTCTGATCTTCAACGTACTTAAACGCCGTTCTTTTATGAAGAGCCTGGACGGAGTAACGAACGTTTAAAAACCACAAACACGTTCAGCGCTACCCAAATATTCAAAACTTCACCGAGTGGCTGAATTTTTTTTGTTTTTTTTTGTTAGTCTATCAGGAGAACATGTTTTATACTAGTTTTTGCAATTTATTCATTGCAAAATGTTAGTTTTGTAGGAAATAATGTTGGACGTTCCGGAACGTCTTCAGCCATTAGGTTCTATCTTCATTAGGAATGACTGAATGACGTTCCAAAACGTCTTTGTTATTTCATTCAAAAGATGTATTATTTTGTTCTGTATATTACAAAACAGTGCAAGCGTTATATGTAAAATAATTTTGTATAAAAATAGACGATCGTATTCATAAAAAGTGATATGTGGACAGGAATATTTTACGTATTGTACGCAGATAACATAATGAAATAAAAGCATTATCCCATTTTGATACAGTTTGTATACTGAAGGGGTACTATACTGTATACCTGCATACACATTTTGTTTTTAGCACAAAGCTTTATCTCCCTTGATTTTCACCGCTTGTAGAATAAAACGGTTTTTACAAAATAGGTCGAGGGTGGTGTTACTAGCAGTAAAAATTATACTCCTGAAATAGTTCTTTCTAAATGAAATGTTTATATATATATATAGTAACAAAAGAAGAATATTATTTATGGTTTGTGGTGCTGTTTGATGCATGGATCTAAGCAAAGAACCGGCTTGTCTACACGCTGGACAATACCATGTTGTATCCTTCCTTATTTTATTTTTTGCGCATACCCGATATCTTTTCTGGCTGTATCTAGTCTATCCCTATTTCTTCGGTACCCGGGCAGTTACGTGCCCTTCTATCACTGTCAGTCTGGGTGGGAGGTGTGCTGTTATAGTTATCGCTTGTATTCTAGATTTGAGGGCGGGGTGATCATGACCTTATTACCGAAAGTCGTATCATGAAGGGAAAGTTTAGAGTTCCCAGACGTTTTTCTAAAAAGAAAGAAACTATTGACACGGGTTAAATGAAATATATGTATGGCACGCTTTTTATACCACTTCATAGTTTCCTTTCAATGGGATAATAGGCCATCATTTGATCAATATGATCGATGCCACCCATCGCTTTGATGTATTTCACAACAGCTTCTGGTTTAGAAACTGTTATCCCTCTGCGATTGGTGACACTGACCATATTTGCTGCTTCAAGTTCGAAGCTGATCATCAGTATATATTTTTTGTCCTTCCACTTTAGAACGCAAAAACCGTCGTCCGGAAACAACTTGGTAACTTCATTTTTTATTTACTACTGAAAATGGGTTATCTTTCCGGTCAGTACGGAGTGCTCCAGTTGCATATGTGCCTCTTTGAAGTAATTCGGAGATTAGGTTCACGCTATTATAATAGTTGCCCATAAACAGAGAAGGACCAGTATCTAAATTTCCTTCCATCAGTCTGTTGAGCCACAGAGATATCAGGTACATCTTCAGGAGGCACGTTCTGTTCTTCATCTTCAGAGGAAGACAAACTGAAGAGGTCCGCGTTGGCCAGGTATACTTCTTCGTCCTCACTGTCTTCCAAAATCCGCTGTATTTCTTCCAACGTTACTACAGTATGGTCGGAAGTTGAACTACGGCCTGAAGTTGAAGGTCCCGGCAGATCAAAATATTTGAGCCCAGGGTCCAGGTTGACCTTCAGGCTCAGTCGAAGGTCCAGGCTGATGTTGGGAAATCAGTTTTCCCGCAGTATTACGTTTTCCTTCACGTGTACGAACCATGCTGAAAAGAATTTATTTAATTTTCTGCTATTTGGAACTGTACTCTTTAGAAAACACAACTAGGAGGACGCAATCCTGACATTTTATTCACATTCAGAGTCAGGGGAAAAACAGAAAAATATTTGCAATATTGATTGGATAAACGAATTAAAAATGGAGAATTAAGGAAAAATAATAATATAACAATATTCCTAACAAATAAAACGAAAACTTACAATTAAATATCCTGCAAAAAATCGAGATTACGTATCAATATGCAAATCTTAGAAAAATCGTAGAAAACGGTAAAATGCTCGGAGAAAGAAACTAAAAACATGCACTTGTTCGTTGCGTTATTACGAATGGCTACAGCACCAACAAAAGTGTCTTGGCAGTGGCTGCCCCTTTTACAACCAATAATTCGTTCGTACTACGTTAGACGTTCCGGAACGTCCGCAGCACTGAACGTGTTAACGGAAAACCGGCTAAAATCTGAGTATACTCTTTATGCCTAAATTGCTGCGTCTCCGTATAGTTTCAAGTTAAAATAATCTAACTCAAACCACTCAACGCAGAAAAGAACAGGCTTAGTGTAGTGTTCAAAAATATTCGTTTTGTTTTTTGAGATAAAGCCCTTCAAACGAGTATGGACAGGTAAAATGGCATGCCTCTAACGCGATGTCGTGCCAGAGAGGCATGCCAATTCGTGCTTACTTCTGTTGTGTTTTCAAGATGAATGAACATGATGCTATAATTTTACAACTTTTATTTCAAACATTTTTTTGTATAACCCTTAGTTTAGCGGTAATTAGCAATTTCTGTTTTTTTTCTCACGAAAACGTGTAAAAAATCGATTTTTTAAAGATTTCAGCCTTAGCATGCATTTTACGACAAAAATGTTTATAATTAACTTTATAGGAAATTAAAAGATCTACAACTTTTATTAATACCATTTTTCTCTACAGAGCCTCGTTTAGGGTCAAAAAGTGATTTTCTGTATTATTAAGCCAAACTAAGGTTGGTTTTCATTTTGCATCATTCACTCATGATTAAAATTAGGATATGTTTTTGAGCTTAGTTTTTTTTTTGTTTATAGTATCTAATGTTTTATTACTAATGTTAGGTTAAGTATTTGAAATGTAGGTTTCGCAATGTTCTGAAACTTTAATGTCATCCTTTTTTCTGTAAAATGCATGATAAGGCCGCAATCTAAACAAAGCATTTTTTTCTAAGAGATCACAGCCACCCGTGGCTCTTTACTTTCTCTTGCCTATATGAATATATAGTAAGGAAAGTAGTGTTTTCATGTCGATTTTTCGAAATCAAGTTTTCACCGGATCTATACGTTTTCAGACCCCCTGAATCCAAAAAAACATGTTTTTAGCGATTGGTCTGTGTGTGTGTGTGTGTGTGTGTGTGTGTGTATGTGTGTGTGTGTGTGTGTGTGTGTGTGTGTGTGTGTGTGTGTGTGTGTGTGTGTGCAAAATATCTCAAGAACGGAACATCGTACGAACTTGAAACTTAAGTTACATACCACTACCGGACCCGACATGAACATTTTCATCAAAATCGGTCAACCGGAAGTAGTAGTTTATTCGTATAATTTTTCACTTTTTTGCGATTTTCTCAAAAACTGGTCCTATGATTTTTTTAAAAACCGCCTGGTTTACTCAATTTTTTATTCTCTACAAGATAGGGTAGGCGCCATGTTTGCTGAAATTCTTGGTGAGGCTGTTTTCACGTAAAAAGTGTTTTTTTTTTAAGATTACGGCTTTAATATGTAGGTATTCTGCCCATAACAGGCAGGTGAAGTGTCAAGTTATTTACATTCAATCTGTTTGTTTCAGGGCTAAAATAAATAGTTCTGTTTCTTATCACATGGTCAGCCAATTAAATGACTGATCATTTAAGAACAGAAGAGGTATAGGTGCAAAAGACACTAATCAGAGTTATCTCCTCTGAAAGTAATGAATTTTATTATACAGCCAGACCCTGTGGTGAATGAAGTGAAGGTGTCATTTGCAGAGTGGAAAATAAGTTTTCAGAGGGCCCGGCATGCTGATAAGCATACTTTTCCACTCAGTGAGGAAGGCAATGGTAAACCACCTCACTCCTCGTTTTACTTAGTAAAACCTCTACAGGTTCAAACCAGCCTTTCGGCTGATGACCTAAACAACATGTAGGTATTATAGGCAAAAATTTATATAATCAAAAGTGTAGAGAATTTAAAATTCTACAACTTTTATTTCAAACATTTTTTTTGTACAACGCTTAAGTTTAGCGGTAATTAGCGATTTTCTGTTTTTTCTCACGAAAACGTGTGAAAAATCAATTTTTTAAAGATTTCGGCCTTATTATTCATTTTATGACAAAAGTGTATATAATCAAATTTATAGAAAATTAAAAGATCTACAACTTTTATCTAAAGTATTTTTCTCTATAGAGCCTAGTTTAGCGTGAAAGTGATTTTCCGTATTTTTAAGCTAAACTGAGGTTGATTTTCATTTTGCGTCTTTCACTCATGATTAAAATTAGGTTATGTTATTAAAGTTAGTTTTGTTGTTTATTTCTAATGTTTTATTACTTATAATGTTAGGTTTATTGTTTATTAATTGCATTGGCAAGAGAAAGTCGTGTGAGTGTTTCACACCAGATTAGCCCACAGAAAAAGAACCAATAATAGGCGGGAAAATATTTTCTTAGTTCCTTTCTTTGAGTAAGGTTAATAAAAAAAAATGTTGTAGACTTGCTTTGTGTAAGTGATGTGCCGTTTCATTACTACGAAGAGATGGCTTTCACAAGTTTTTAACTAATTATTAATGTGGGTAAGTAAATATTTTACTTTTATATATTATAATAATAGTAACATACAGCTTAGACTGTTCCTGTAAATTATCTTTTATTATGCTTTTTTAAGGCAGTCAATTGAATTTATGTGGTAGACTTACGATGATTTTTTTATGATATTTGGAATAATGTAAAAAGTATAAGCCAACCGTTATTGTAAATGTTTGTGAAAACGTTTTCCATACACATCCAAGGACTGTAAGATGCATTTATAAACGGGTCTTGTAGTTTCTAAAATATAATTTTGTTTAATTGCAGCATTTGTAAAACACTTCATCCTACAAATTGAACTTGATATATTATATGCGTAATATAATATTATATGCGTTAGGTATTTTTTATTGTTTTGGTTAGAAAGAACCCTCCCCACGCCTCTTTCCGCTCGACCTTCTATGCACGCCGTAATGTTGTTTATCAGTTATTCTTACATACACATAACAGTGTTGTAGTTTTTTATTTCTGTAAACATCCGTTGTTATTATTTTTTGTTACTAATATTCTCATTTATATGAACATAATTTACAAAGTTAAACAGCTGTACGCCTAAAGTATTTTAGATAAATTTTTACGAAACACAAATTTATGGAAAAATGTTAATCAGCTCAAGGTCTGGTTTTAACCTCCTAAGTAAACTTGGGGTGACGCGATTTACCTTTGCTTCATCACCGGGTTGTTAAGTATTGCAGATCATTATTCCGGTCTCAATGAAACGCAAGAAAGAAGAAACATAACATTTAATTTAGTCCTGTAAAAATTGGGCTAAATTAATTAATGTTATGTTAAATGTAACATACAGGCAGGTGAACTAAAATATGCTAAACCCTACCCGTAAAAATGGAAAATATGGAAATATAAATTTATATGAAATGAAATATTTACATGGAAAAATGTAAATTCGAAATACGAAAAACTACCTATTTCTAACACAATGAACTTTGTGGGCCTGTCTTCCAGTAGTTCAAAATACCTGCCCTGCCGTGCCTTTACATATATGAAATTTTACGATTTTTAAATTGAAACCTTGGCATTGAATTAGTACCACTCACAATAACAATAACAAGAAGCGCCATTCAACATTTTTCTAAACCAAACAAATTTTCCAAGCACACGACTACTTCGTTTGAATATCTACAGTATTCAGCCTACAAAATATTTTAAGTTCTCCCGAATGATCTGAGGGCGAAAACTAACTCAAAATGTGTACTAAAGAAAAATTAAAAATATTTGATTAAAAGAAAGTTTTTGATCTGTAAATAATTTGCGAGTGTTTAAAAAAACCGACAACACTATTACAACCAGTTAACTGTAAAATTAAGTAAACTGGTATTTAACTGCTGATCAAAACTTAACTTAAACTTAAGTAAACTGTATTCGGTCAAAGGACTGTTGTTACAGATAAAAATTTAGAAAAATAAATAAATAATGTAAAGTACAGCTCATTGAGAAATCAAATATTGCCAGTGATTAGGCTAACTTCTGGAAATTTTATCAGTAACTCTAAGGTTTAAGCTACGATCTCGTTCAAAAAAAAAACGTGGAATGAGAAATGTTATAATAACATGATTAGTTAATTTTTTTACATTAACGGTTGGCTTATACTTTTTAAATTATTCCAAATATCATATAAAAATCATTGTACATCTACCATATAAATTCAATCGACTGCCTTAAAAAAGCATAATAAAAGATAATTTACAGGAACAGTCTAAGCTGTATGTTACTATTATTATAATATATAAAAGTAAAATATTTACTTACCCATATATTTTATTAGTTTAAAACTTATGAAAACCATCTCTTCGTAGTAATGAAACGGCAACTCACTTACACAAAGTACGACCACATTCTACAATTTATCGTGTGCTACTGAGAGGTTATGTTGGCCGATGTTCGTCGGTTTCGCGCCAATACCATCCGCGCAACTCTTTATAGGCCCGTATACGCAACGTATATTTGGCGGAGTGAATATTATCTAAGGCTACACATACAAACTGATCACTTTATACTCCGGCTTTCTGAATCTACCGAGTAAATTGATCTCGGATCGACTTATTTTAGCGTGATCAATTTATTGAAACTGATCAACTTGTCGTGTTATATTTTAAGTAGCTGATTGATTTGTTCGGTATAAACAGAACTATATATTTATATATATATATAAACTTCAATTGAGAAGGTTTTTTGTAAAATATAATAATATATATATATATATATATTTATATTAATATTTTATATATATTTATATATATTTTATATATATATATTATTATTATATTTTACAAAAAACCTTCTCAATTTAAGTTATTCCATAAAAATATGTAGTTTAACAAATTTTAAAAGCTATTCTAATTGATCTGAAATTGCATTATAGTGACTCTAAATTTAATATTATTACGACACCGTTTACAATCAAGATTATTAATTACCTTGTCATGACTTTTAGATGAAATGTATCCTAATGGTATTTTGGTGAAGTTGTATTTGTAAAGATGGTATCTCCGACGAATCTATGTTGTCTTGTAGCTGTATTTTAATATTGTATGATGCTGATATATCTAATTAAACTTTTTGACGGTGTTATATGATTTTTAATGTAGTTGCATTATTCATTTTTAATTTTTATAAAATTACTAGATATTCTACGTCATAACTTTCAACACACTTTTCATTATTTGCACTGTTTTACAATTATTTTCATTTTTACAATCACATGATTTGCCCTTTGTTGGTTGCTAATACAGTCTCTCACGCAACCTTCCAGTTAACCGGTTGACCACAAAGTGTCTACACTTCTAGTCAAAAACTAGCGTCTCCCCAGTAACCTTCACTAAAACCGTTTTATTCAAATTTGGCCAATCACACATACTCTCTTAACCTTTTCAACCAATCAAATTAGATAAACATTTAACGGTTATACTCCGTCCTTTATTACACATTTGCCACGTGTAAGGCTTACTACACCACACCGCTGCTTGTACGTGCGTTTAAAAAAAAACAGTCATTAATTTAAAAAGACATATTGTTGTTATGCTTTCGGCATATTACAGTCAAACACTTATAGACTTAACAATCATTTTACTAATACTAAATCATATTTAAAAAAAATAACATTTCCGTCTATTACAGTAGCTGTGTACAAAATTTAAAAAATTAAAGGTTGCAGATGCTCATTTATAAATTTAACCACCTTTTAAAAAGTACCTCTCTGAAATTGTAATCTACCGACTACGTTGTAAAAGAATACTCATGTAGGATGTAAATGTACTTTAATTTCCAGTGTTCTACAAACACTAAATAGAACAACCGTAAAATTTTACAATAATTGTCAAGGCCTAATTTTGTTTGTTGTTCCAGTTACGTTTTAACGTGTTTCAATTATTTTAATTTGATATTTCATAACCGTTTTCCATTTTATTTTAATGTACATTACAATATGAAAAGTAAAACAATCACGATTTCCTTTCAAATGTTTATTTTTTATTTGTTTCATTATTACTTGAAAAAGAAACTTTGTTGAATATTTTTCACAGATAATTAACCAATGAAATTGTTTTGTTTTCTGATTTTACTTTACAAAGTATGTTGTAAAAATACAAAAATAAAATGTTTAACATGATTTCTTTTAGTTGAATTTTAAAAAGGAAAACTCAATAAAAACCAAAAATGATATTACCCAATAAAGAGTACAATGTAAAAATGATGTTTTAGCATTTGTTTTTTTTTTGTTAGTGTGCTTGTGTAGAGTAAGATAGTAGAGTCATTTGGTTAGCGGATTTCATTTCTATGATATAAACAAACTTTTCTAAATTTTCTAATATTTATTTACTTACAGAATAGTTACTTTTAAAACACCGCAAATGCCCTTAGGGCACTTTGATCATGAATAGAGAGATTCTTTTAAAATATGTTAAGTGATGATAGCGTTAAAACGTTTAAACTTTGAATCGAATTTTGGCGGAATAGTTCTAAAACACCCGATGTATTTACAAAAGATTATGTAAAATATATTTTGGATTTAAATTGTTGGAAATATATGGAATTGGATTGCTTAATCATGCCAGACCGGATCTCTTTAATTTAGTCGATGTAATGTTACATTTTAAAAGCGACTTTTCATTGGCGTGAGTAACTCCGCTGACGTACATAAGTTTTTAAATTTAATAATTGATGATTTTAAAATTGATAAGGACAGTAAAAGATATTTCTGCTGTATTTATTTTCAAAGCGTTTTGACCGGCCCGTGGTGTAGTTTAAAGCGCAACTGGCTTATCCGCCAGAATTCCCGGGTGCGATTCCTGGTCATTCTTCATCAATCAGCCTTTATTGCGTGCATTAGCATTTAAGCCTATTTGTGAAACAGTCAGATGTTATACCAAATTAATATAAAAAGACAATTGCAAAAAATATTAAGAGACGGCCTGTTTTATACTTTTTATAAGAAAGATCAAAATTAAATGCAGTACTACTGAAATTTTAGTTTATGTACAGTATATTGGTTACTATAGACAGCATCTGAAAAGAATGCTGGAAGAGAGAATACCCTTGAAAGTGAAGAACTATTGATCACATGGAGAAGATATATTGGAAGGCCACGAAGAAGATGGCAGTAGTTGAATAGTTAAATAGGTAGTGGTTAAATTTCATTCACGTGTTGTGTAATGAATTTCTAAGATTTTGTCTCCAAAATCTTCTCAATTCATTTACAATTCCGTTTTTTTGATTTTTGTGCCGGATTTATTTTATTTTAAGGGTTATGTATTTTTCTTCATTGAATCTAATTATTTTATTCATTTATTTCCAGTTGGTTTTATTTCACTAGATTTTTATTCCGTATTTAAATTTACGTTTTTAATTCTTAGGCTTACGTCCGGTGTCCGATTTCATTTTTGTCGTTACTTCTTTATTGTTCATTTACTCACACGTGTAATTTGTATCTCTCTCTCTTTCTATCTTACACGGTTGATTCTCTCTCTCACTCCCACTGTTACCGTCGTTTTATTTTCCATATAATTTTCCTCCTTTAAATTCTTAGTATTTCCGATGTATCGGCATTTTTCGCCGCCTCGAACGCTTCCATTTGTGATCGTTAGGGAAATGACCTTTTTTTTGCCTTTGTGTGCGTTGAGTTTTTACGCTTTGTCTTGGACAGGATGTCGAACCGATAACATCAAATTTTACAGGTAAATTATTTTTCTTTCCCAATATGGGAAAATTACCTAAATTTAAATTTAAGTACCATGTTTAATAATTTTTCAGGTTTAATTTAAAAAATTTTTTTTAAATTTAAATTCATAATGTTTCTTAATATTATTATGGTGTTTTAAATATCCTATTTATAGACTAAATAAATCTCTTTAAAATGTTTAATTAATTTTAAGAAAAAAAAAACTTTATTAAATTCAGTATATTTTTCTTCTTTTAAATTTTTAAATCATAAATATGACAAATTTTCTTTTAAACTCTTGTTCAACGACCACTGAGTTACTTAAATTTTTCTAAGTAATTCTTTTACTAAATTTCATCTTGCAATTCATTTTTTTTAATGTCTTAATTTTATTTAGTTTTTTTCCCCAAAAAATAAATTCATTACTATATTTATTTTTCTTCACCTTAAATCATTTATTAAACTCTTCCCAAGAGATTTTTCCCCGTTTCAGTCCAAGGACTTTAAAAATAGTTTTTCTTAAATATTCCTATTAATTTATTATATTCATATTAAGTATTTTCTATTGTTAAATCAAGTTTTATTAAAATTAATTTATTCCAATTTTTTTTAAACTGTATTGTTATTTAACTAATTTTTTTTTTCAAATTTTAAATGAATTAACAGTTTTGCTTAAAAATCATAATTTTATTTATTTTATTTAGTTTTTAGTTATTCATTAATAAATTATTTTAGCTGCTCATTAATTTTTTTATTATTTTCTTTCTGTGTCAAATGTCATTGCGTCTAGACCTGTGTGGTTCTTTAACCAAACCTTCGCAGTACTAAAAGCGAGTTTTTACCATCAATTGAGCTACGTTATTCAAATCGCTGGGTTGCCAATTAATCCCTGAATTCAATTTCAGTTTCTGGTTGGATTCTAAAATTGGATGGTGGAAAGCCCCCGCATTATCTCTGCAAAACACCTTACACAATTAGTGTAATTCGCCGTGCTTTTTTTTTTTTACATCTTTTCACCCTACAAAATGGTGGAGGCTTCGTTTTTCCACTACAAAATTGGTGCTTTATACTACAAAATGGTGGAGGTCGCCTCTCTTTCGAGGTACTTACATCATTTTTTACTACAGTTGTTTATCTAGAAAAAGGTAAAATTCTATGTTATTTGTTAATTTAGTTTATTCATTTTATTCTTCAGTTTTAGTATTTCTTTCATGTTTTAAAAATTATTTGTCCTATTCTTTGTTCATTTTATTTTTTTATAAATCGACCGCTTGTAGGGAAGTAGTCAGAAGTCAAGAGTTTCTGAGAGTAATCAATGGTATCGTGACATATTATGGTTAATAGAAACCGATTTGACGCGTTTGAAGTACAGTAGATTCCACGTACACGTAAATAAAATGTAGTTGTGTGCACTGCAAGTAAAAGTTCATTGGTTAAAATTGTTTGTTTATAAATTAACATATTTCTTCTTAGTTGAGTTTGGGTAGTCTTAACTTTTCAAAACACTGTAATCAATTTTGTCTGTTTAGTTACTTCTTTTAGTTATTACTAAAGTTCTTTCTTTTAGTTATGATTTAGGTATTTTGTACAATTTAGTTAATAGTTTATTGTAACTTATTAGTAGCTATAATCGTAATAATTTATTGTAATTGATTAACTTGTTATAAGTTAAAAAGGAAGTTTTGTAATTTATAAACAACTAGATTTCATAATAACCTGAAACAAAACTCACAATATCTAACATTTGCGATAATAAACATATTTTATAAAAATTTATCGCAACCAATCAATGCGGTAGCATTATTTTTTCTGCTACAAAGATATTAGGCATGCTTAAAAAAAACTATAGCTTTTATATTATTAGTAAATATAAAAGGCAATTTTTTTTATATATTGAGGAATAACAAAAAACTAAAACTGTATTAATACATTCGGAGGAAAAGTAATTTATTAGTAATAGACAATAATAGCATGATAAATTATCGCTATTATTATTGTCTGGCAAATTTCCAAGCAATAATCTTCACTTTAACACCCATTAAGTAAAACTATAATAGTTGGTTTCCGACCTTAGCTCAGCACCTTAAAGAAATATAGAGAAAAACGATGGATAATGATTATGTAACGCTTTTCGTGGGATGGGTAAAAGTTAAGAGTATTGAATAACTTGAGACAAATACGGAATAAAAAAGTTATTGTAATAATTTAATAACCTTTTAAAATTGAAGATAATAAAATTATCACGAATACTAAAAAAATTTTACATTGTATTCTTTATCTTCTTTAAAGATATTTAGGCAAAGATAAAAATTGAGTTCGTTTTAAATACACAAAATTCATTTTCACCATTTTGTGTTATTTTACTAATCTTTCCTTAACAGAAAAATAAATATAAATTTATTTGGTAAAAAAAAAATTTAACATGAAAATATTTTTACTAGTAGAGATCTCTTTTAAAAATAAACACTGTTTACAATTTGATATGTATTACAAATATAATGAAACTTAATTTTGAAAAACATAAGTATTAATTGAAGTTAACAATTTAATAATAATAATAATAATAATAATAATAATAATAATAATAATAATAATAATAATCATTATCATTATCATTATTATTATTATTATTATTTAGTGTTTCATAATAATAGTAATAATAATTATTATTATTATTTGTGTTCGTTTCAAGTGATATTTAAAATTCACCACTGTTTTCTTTTACTAATAGATAAATTTATAATTTGTTTTTCACAGAAAATTAAGTAAATATATTTGGCAAAAAAATATTTTATCATGAAAAGGTATCACCAATAAAAAAAACTAATCACTAATAAAAATCCCTTTGAAATATACTGTTTCAACTTTTCAACTTTTCAACTTTTTGTTCTCAACAAATTATTATAAACTTAAATTATTATTGGTATTATTTAAAAATAAATTATTATTATAAAAAAAAAATTTAAAAAATTAAAAAAATTATTATTATTATTATTATTATTATTATTATTATTATTATTATTAAATTATTGATAGTTATCTGATAGTTGTTTTTTCAACTTTTTGTTCGTATTTTTATTACAACTATAATAAAACTAAATTTTGAAAAACAAAACTGTTGATTGAAGTCACTAATCAATAATGTCTGTCAGATGCCTACGTTTTAGCCTTCGTATTGTAACACTATTGTCTAATAAATTTATTGCCAAGCAATTTTCTTGAGATTCAAACTGTTTTTCGTAAAGGTTAAACTTAGTACAGCGTCAATTTGTAATTTTCTGTATGTTTAACGCTTACAGAGGTTGATTTTTATTTTATGTCATTATCTCATTATTGAATTATGTTTTCTTTTTCATTGTTTACTCATGTTTAAATGTAGGTTATTAATTTTCATTATTTACATTAGCAAAAGAAAGCTTTGTGAGTGGTTCACACCAAAATGTTTCTCTTTTAGAATTATATTTATTACTTTTGCTATCAACGTTATTTTTGCTGTTTTCCATTCTTTCCACCAGAACCCCATAATTCTTAGAATTTTCCCCTATGTGTCATGCGTGCCATTGTAGCAACTTGTAACAAAATAATAGAAAGGAAAGTATTGTTTTTATGTCAATTTTGCGAAATCGAGTTTTCACCGGATCTACACGTTTTCAAATCCCCTGATCCCAAAAAACATGTTTTTAACGATTGGTCTGTGTGTGTGTCTGTGTGTGTGTGTATGTGTGTGTGTGTGTGTGCGTGTGTGTGTGTGAAAATATTTCAAGAACGGAACATCGTACGAAGTTGAAACTTGAAACTTAAGTTTGGTACCACCAGAGAATCCGACACGAACATTTTAATCAATATCGGTCCACCGGAAGTAGTAGTTTGTTCATGTAATTTTTCACTTTTTTGCGATTATCTCAAAAACGGCTCCTACGAATTTTTTTTAAATCACCTTATTTACTAAATTTGTTATGCTCTACTAGATAGGGTAGGCGTCATATCTTCTGAAATTCTGGAGGAGACAGTTCTCTCGTAGAAAAAAAGGTTTTTTTAATATCGCAACCTTCCTAGCCTATTCATTTTAGAACAAAAGTATATATAACTTGAGGACACAGTTCTCTCGTAGAAAAAAAAGTTTTTTTTAATATAGCAACCTTCATAGCCTATTCATTTTAGCACAAAAGTGTATATAACTTGAGGACACAGTTCTCTCGTAGAAAAAAAAGGGTTTTTCAATATCGCAACCTTCATAGCCTATTCATTTTAGCACAAAAGTGTATAATGAAGGTTGTAGACGTTTAAAAATCTTCAATTTTTATTTCGAATATTTTTTTTTGTATAACGTAATTAGTGATTTTCTGTTTTTTTTTAATGAAAATTAAAAGACCTACGACCTTTATTTCACACATTTTTTTCTCTACAGAGCCTAGTTCAGCGTGAAAGAGTGATATGTTGAAAACTAAAAGTAACTTGTTGAAAACAATTCTCTGTTATAGTGTTGTCTACAACATTCAATCCAACAGAATAAAAACTTTTGAAGATTATTGTTAATTAATATTGTAATCAAGCTATCTCTTTCAGCGTTATGGAAATCTTTTATATTATATCTCCACAGGTTTTATATTTTACATTTTTGTAGTGTTAAGAGGTTATTTCATTCCCTTTGCGTACGTTGATATTTACAGTAAAATTATTGATTGAATAAGCTGCTCTGCTGTTCCATTTATATCTGCAAAGAATTTATTTCATCTTTTGTGTTATCTTATTTGAGTCGACCAGATGCAAAAGGGAGTATGTCCATTGGAGTAAATTTTTCAGTAGAAGCCAAAAACTGCTGTACCTTGTTCCATCACATAAAACCATGTATTAAAACATTCTCCATTATAGTCATAGACAACTAAAACTATATCTTAATAGCCCTAAAATATTAAGTGTTTATTTTTCAAGTTATATTAGAAAATAAATTGGACATACCCCGTTTTGCCACTAAATTGTGGGACTTACTCCATTCTGAAATAGTATAAATTGTAGAACTTGGTAGTTTATGAAAAACACTTTTATTATTGAATTATTTTATTAAAATACATTTCAAAAAATATCTACAATGTTTTTATTTACAATTGAAACTCTTCTTCAACATTTAAATCTCCAATATCTGACTCGATGTCGCCTTCATCTCCCGTAGCTTCTATTTCCACAACCTTCTTAAAATATTGAAGTTCAGGTAATGCCATCCAATTTCCTCCATAATGCTTTGTTAGTAATTTAATAACATCTGCCTTTTTAGCATCTTTAATTGAAATACCTGGGTTAATTTCATCTGGTACAAAGTTGAGCGTCTTGCCAGGTTTCAGCACTGATCTTGCTTGTCCTACATCTCGTTCATAATGTGGCTCACCTTTAATTAAAACTGTCCCCGTCTTGCTTCGGCTGAAAATAATTCTTTTGACAGGGGCAAATTTGAAATGCCAACGTGCTGGCGCTTTATAAACATTTTGAATAGACTTCTTCCAGTCATATACCTTACAATCTGCTGAAACACGGATAACTGTTCCGTGTTTCTTAAAAATTTTCAAGTAATCTTCTACATTTACTAGCACATTCAACTTCTTTACCTGCTTTTCAATTCGCCCGAATATCCTGTCTGGTGGTATAAAAGAATGACCAACCACTGGATAAAAATAGTGAATAGATTTCAAATTAGTTGGAGCATCATATAGAAACTTACTTATCATTCCAATCATGGTTTGGTTTTTGTTTTGCCCACCACATCCGTCTGAAAACAGACGGATTGTGTGGACAGTTGACAAGTCAGTATTACTAAGTTGGTTATAAACACAAGAAACTATTTCGTTTGACCCCTTTTTGTATTCACTTTCTAACCAGGTGTAAATGAACGTATTCTCATTGTTTTGTGGTTCATTAGAACTACCGCAACACATCGTAAAATTGTAGACATAGAGTTGTCGTGTATAATAAGAGCTCTGATCTGGGAGCTTCGGAATTATTAAATTTTTCTGGCAATCGAATGTATAAGTAACTACTCCTTCCACGTTTTGTTGAAGTAATTTGTAAAAAATTGATGCTTTTATTGTGTGAACTTTTAGTTTAAATTCTAAATCTGATTTTTCTTGTAAGTCTTGTGACACTCTTTTCCTTTCTTTTAATTCTATACATAAAGAGCAGCAATCAGTCGCGGGGGAACCAAAACCAATGTTATAGTCTGTGCAAAAGATATTTCGAAAATATTCATATTTTACTTTATGCCCCGACTCTGCATTAAATGTATTCCATAGAGATTTAATTGTTAGCTCACTTGATAAATAATGCCTGTTTGTATTCTTAGCACGACAATAATGCGATTCAATTGGTTGAATTCTTTCAATAAATTGTTTTACTGCTGCTTTATAAACATCAAATATTTTTGGATGTCTATTACCCCCGCGGTTTTCAACTGGAGATTCTCCAGTCGCAAAGTACTTTGAACATACAATGTCAACTCGTTTTTTAGTAATGCCTAGTACAGACAGAAATGTGTTCTTGCAAACTTGAATTAGTTTACGCTTTTTGTCTGCCAGTAGTTTAGGTAAAAAGTACTTTACAGAATATTGTTTATTAAACTCACCAGTCCTTTGTCTATGTCTCTTAACCAAATTAATGGTGGTGTATCTCAATATGACTTCATCTTGCTTTAGTTTATGGGACACAGTATAAAATGTTTCATGAGCCCTTCTAATATCTTGATTGGTTAAATCAAAACACTGAAATGGTGTATTATTTGGATGGGTATGTTGTAAAACCTTTGGAAATCCCTTGGATGAATACCTGGAACATGATACAAAACCAAATAATTAGTATATAATTTGAAACAATCGTTTATAAACATATTAGTTTTGTAACAAACTATTATTAGTTTATTATTATTAGTTATTATAATTAATTTTGTAACCAAAAATTAATAATAGAAAGACTTACCGTTGTCGTTTTTCAATCACTCGTTTCCATTGATTCGGTTGAGAACTTTTTTTCCTGCCTCTGCCTTTTATACATGGCACAATTTTTATTTCATTATGTTCCATATTAATGTAATATGTTGCAATAATATATTATTATTAAAATCTTTTAAAATACAAGAACTCCAATAATTCACAAACGTTTACACACACTGGCTAAATGGCAAGTGGCTTTAGCTAGATAATCAGCTGTACGAACGATGATAGAAACCAGAATAGCCAACCAAACACCGGCTAAAAATAAATAATTAAAAAAATTATTATTAAGTAAATAAATATAAACTGATTTTCAAAATTATATCTGTGAAATGAGTTTCTAAATAAATTAAAAATCAAATATTAAATAATATTGGACATACTCCTTTTTGCTACTGTATTAGTGATACCAAAATAAATTATCATGGGACATGCTCCTTTTTGAAACTGTAAAAATATCATTGGACTTACTCCTGTCTGCAATGAAATGGGGGTGGGACATACTCTGTTTTGCAACAAAATGCAATTTTTAACATGAAAAAAGAGCGTATTCTAGTCCTTTTTGACACAAATAAAATAGCACGTCGTGTGTAGCACCGTATCCTGAACAAACTGGCGCGAAAATATGAATTTCGAAAATTTTGGACTTACTCCCTTTTGCATCTGGTCGACTCATTTACCCTTTTACGATTATTTATGGTTGATATACTTGGTAACTATTGCTTATAACCATGATATATCATGATTTACTTATACTTTACAAGGGAGTGTCAACCTTTGTGCATTAATTTGTAGTCGTATTTATTTTCTTGTGCATTTAATGTAACTTACAATGTAACTCGTAAATTAGTGTTTTTTATACGGCTTTTATAACTGAAATTAGCCGGCAGATATCTGATGCTGGCTGTATAAAACGTAAACACGTATACGCACGGTCGTCCAAACCTAGGTTATGTCACTTCTATAATATTTTATGTTGTAGTCGTAATTAAATGTAGCGTGAAATTCCAAAAACTTCTTTGCTGTCAAGGGAATCTTGAGGTTTTAAGTTAGCCAAATCGGAGAACCAGTGTGTCTTCTAAGACGCACGCGATGAAGTTAATCACATACCTACATCAATCACTTACCTACAAGACCAAATGGGCTAAATTTCTTTTAAGAATCTCTATTGTTTGGAGGAAAGCAAACCATCATGGCACCGATTGCCCGCACAGGCGGGAGTGTGGGATTCTAACCCAAACCAAAACTTCTCCCTATCACTGACTATTGACACTAGACCGGCCTTTAGGTATGAACACGCGATCTTCTTTTTCTGAGCTGGGGTTCTTTGATGGGTGGATCATCCTTTGATCACGCCCCCAGAATTTCACACAACATGACTGTCCTTCCACCACTATATTGCCCATAAAAGACATAAAAAGTTTCTTCCCTTTACAGCCAGGCTTCTGAGTGCCGCTTCACGCTACGCACGAGACGCAACACATGGGACGACCACCAGACTAGAATACAGCTACCTATTTTACAGACGACAGGAGCACCTGAAGGCTAGTCCAAACTTGCTGACCCACCTCCAACTCTTCCACCGCTTTCTGCCACAGGATGCGGGACCAATAATGGTGACAAATTGCTTCACAATATCAATACAATCTGCCTCCATAGCAAAGTGGTTCATGAACTAGACTGCACTGCACATTGTAAAGGTCCTATCTTAAATTGCTCCTAGGTTCTGGAGTTATTAAACGGTAAAGCCCACCGATTATGCACCGCAAACCATATTAGTTTCTAAAAACCAAAGTAGTTGATGTGATTAAAGAAAATTTAAAAAGAAATAGCAATAAAGTTTAGAGATTCGCTTTTTACTTTCTCTTGCCTATATGAATATATATTCAAAGGAAGGAAAATATTGTTTTCATGACGATTTTTCAAAATTGAGTTTTCATCAGATCTGCACGTTTTTAGACCCTCTGAACACAAAAAACACGTTTTTAGCGATTGGTGTGTGTGTGTGTGAAAAATATCTCAAGAACGGAACATTATTACGAAGTTGAAACTTGAAACTTAAGTTAAGTACCACTAGAGGACCCGACACAAACATTTTCAGCAAAATCGTTCAACCGAAAGTAGTAGTTTATTCGTGTCATTTTTTCACTTTTTGCGATTTTCTTAAAACGGATATGTTTTTACTACATTTTTACGTTCTACAAGATAGGTTTGGTGTTATGTCTGCTGAAATTCTTGGAGAGGCTGTTCTCTCGTAGAAAACATTGTATTTTAAGATTGCGGCCTGAAATTGCGTTTTAGGGGAAAAGTGCATAAAATTAAAGTTGAAGACAAATAAAAATTCAACACCGTTTTTGCCTAACATTTTTTTGTATAACGTTTAGTTTAGCGGTAATTAGTAATTTTCTGTTTTCTTATCATGAAAGTCTGTAAAAAATATTTTTGTAAGATTTCAGCCTAGTATGCATTTTACGAAAAAAGTGTGCGTAATTAAATTTACCCACCGCGTTGGTCTAGAGGTAAAGTCGTTGCCAAAATCAGCTGTTTAACAGCTGATTTTTGGAGACGAAGGTTCCTGGTTCAAATCCTAGTAAAGGTAGTTACTTTTATACGGATGTGAATACTAGACAGTGGTTACCGGTGTACTTTGATGGTTGGGGTTCAATTAACCATACTCTCTCAGGAATGGTCGACCTGAGTCTGTACAAGACTACACCTCATTTACACGTCATAATACACATCATCCTCATCTCATTGGGTCATGGGGTTGCTCATTGTTCTGAACTGAAAAGATTGCAACGTACATAAACTAGATTACAAAAAATAAATAAAAAATAATTAAATTTATTGGAAATTGAAAGGCCTACAACTTTTATTTTTTAGCATTTGTCTCCACAGAGCCTAATTTAGCGTGAAAGAGTAATTTTCCGCATTATTAAGCCAAACTAAGGTTGGTTTTCATTTTGCATCATTCACCACTCATGATTAATAAGGTTATGTATTTTTTAGGTTAGTTTTTTGATTGTTTCTAATGTTTTATTACCAATGTTAGGTTATATTGTTCATTATTTGCATTGAAAAGGTAAAGTCGTGTGACACCAGATTTTTGCATATGTTTTAAGGTACAAGAAATTATAAACGTAATCTATGTTAAGACACCTCAAATTCAGGATTTTAGCCAAAAAAAGTGGATCCAGATAATCTGAATTCAATCAGTTTTAATTCAAATATGTTTAACTAGCTAAAATGCCCGTTCTTCGAACGGTTTTCTTAGTGCTGTGTACAGTCTGTTGGTGTACCGAGTTTGATGCCTGTCAGGTCTGATATTCTTAAATCATTCACTGTTATCTATTCGTACCTCCTTTTAATGCCAGCATATTACTAATGACAAAACAAAGTAGTAGGACGTAAAATAAAAGCGATATCTAAGTGTTTTTAAATCAAGTTCGCAGTGCTATATTATTTTCAGAAGCGTAATTAATTATTTTACATAAATTAATAAATTAACTATTTATATAGAGCAATGAAAATTGATGTTTTGGAGTTTAACTCTCACAAATCTGTGTGTAATGTAACTGTAGGTAATTTAATTATTCGCTACAGAGCAATAAAAATTTAAATGAAAGGTAAATTACAATTGGAACATTCCGCGATGGTTAACTACTAAGGTGACTGTCTTTCGTTTTTGACAATATGACCGAGAACGTGTGTGTGTGTGTGTCATGTAAGGTTAGGAAGTGGTGAAAGAGGTAGGGTACAGATCTTCGGAATAAATACCAGCGGCACGTAGACCTATGTTTATTGTTCTGTTTATTTTTATAGAATTGGTAATATCTCCGTTATTATGCATAAAAATGAAAAACTTTACATACGTAATCAAACTTATTTGTCTTTAAAAGTTTCGTATTTTCGATTATACAACATTTTTTGATAGATTGACTTTTGACGGAGATATTCGCAGTTTTTGTTTACCCCTTCCTCTGAACTCCTCCATCCCTTTGTGATATAAAAAAAATTTATAGCCTATTTTCATTTCGATAATGTCGAAAACCTAAATTCCGAAATTCATTGAATTTGGTTCAGCGGTTCTTTGTAATGCCGTAACATGCAAACTGACAAACAGACAAAAATTCAGCTGAACTTATTTTTGGTGATTACTTAGTAAATTTGGTGTAGAACAAAATTTGGAGCATTTTGAAAAATTGTAGTCAAAATCACAATTTTATTTATATAGATTGAGTTAAAATTATTAAAATATTAGTCTACACATGCCTAAAAAAACATCGGTATGAGCGATTATAAATTATTTGTAAACATCTCGACGTGTTAAAGTTATGCAGATAGTTTTGAATATACAATACAATAGAGACTGATATAAAGCATTTTCATGATCGATACATGTTACATTCTCTGCCCCCTAACCCTTCTGCTCACATCCTCTCGTGATCCATAACACGAAGTCCATTCAACAGGTAACAATTGGCTGCTAAATTGGCGTACTCGTTGTGCTTTAGGCAATCGTTCATTGAAGCGCCACACCATCCCATGAAATACGGCCACTTTACATATTCAAGCTTGTTTCAAACAAGAGTACGAATCTCTGTAATACTCCCTATGTAATAAACTCAATAAAATCCATTGGTTACTGAATAGATTATTACATTCGCTCATTCAATGAGTGCTTTTTTGCATTTTCGTATCTCTCATAATGAATTTGATTTGTTTTTCAAATTTAGAAATTCAAATAAAATATGAAGGTAATGCAAATCTAATGTATTAAATGGGCAAAATATATTGCATATGCGCAAACCACTAACATATTAACGTGCATTAATATGCAAATTACATATTAACTACCTATTATTAGGCAACGGTATAATAGATTGTTTAGCTTCCAGGCAGATTCATCAGCCTGCTAATAAAAGATTAATTTATTCAAAACCAAACTAATTGTTCGGTTACGCAATTAAAAATGACAATTTCTCGTATTTAAACGTACTAATGAGATAATTAAACGAGGTAATTTTTTTTAAATTATAAATAACGGGTCTATTGTAAAAGATAATACCCTAACGGTTAAGTAAAATAGAATTCAGTAAGAACGGATGACTCAAATTTTATCGGTAGCTTAGATAGAGTTAAAGTCCGATTTAAATACAATTCCTATCAAAGATAAATTTTCTAAAATAATTATAACAACGAAAACCATAAAGCGGGGAATCCAGACGGTAGAGATGAGATTTCTGCGAAGCATTAAGGGGTTTACATGCTTGGAAAGAATAAGAAATGAGATAATAAGGTCAGAATTGGGTATTTACAACTTAAACGAAAAGATAAAGATAAAGGATTATCGTTAAAGATAGAGACAGCACATGGCAAGGATTTTAGATCATAGAATACCTAAGCAGGCGTACTGGTATGCTCCAGAAGGCAAAACGGATGTCGGTAGACCTAGAAAAGGATGGAGATAGATGATATAGTAAGTGCTTTCGGAACAGGCTGCGACCTAATCCTTGGTCGGAAGAAGAAGAAAAAGAAGAAGAATTTTAAAAACCCGCCTTAACTGAATCGGATCCGAAAAAATTGTTTTTTAATTTGATGATTACTCAATTTCAATATTGTGTTCACGCACATTACACCATTTAAATGTACGTAACGTCGTTAAAGTAATAATTTTTCGTATGAATTAAATTACGGATAAATAAAGTTTCACTTTTCTTGTTCTTCATCTCCAGGACGTGCTTCTAAATAAACGACGGCGTGATTTTCCTGCAAAAAACGGTTTTATCTCGGTAAAAAACGGTAAATTTCACACTTTTTTTATAAATATCATTATTAATTACTGTTTAATATTACATTTCGTTTTTTGAAATTTCTGTATTTTCGTACTATATAGCTACATCTAATAAACAGTGTTGTGTCATTTATTACAAACTATAATGTAGTAATAAAAATAAATAATTTTGTTAATATTGAGGTAGGCATAGGTCATTGTTAAAAACACTGTTAAAATGTGTAGATCATAGCCAAAAATCAAATCCGGGACCTTTTGCTCAGGACTCAAACATTTATGTCGACTGATGTACAAGAGTAATTTCTGTTAGTGAAACTGATTCTAAACTAAATCAATGAAAAGTGAAAATGAAAGTCTGAGGAAAACTGTCATGTGGTATAGATTACGTAACTTAGACAGTTTAAATTGTGTGTAGGTGTCTTGCAGAGAGGTACTAGATCTAAAGATTGTAACATGGTTTCTTGTGACATACATACGCACGCGCATATTATGACAAGAGGTTGTTCTATAAACTGAGTGCCTGCCACCTTCTATTTAATTATAATATTATATTGTATACGTCTCCACTTAATTATATTAATTTTCATATATACAGTAACAACAACAGGTAAACTTTTAGGTGAATCCATCCTATACTTTCATTAAAATATATGCCGAAACTCAAGTAAAATTACTGAATACGGTTTAAGTTTGTAAATTAAAACAATGTTGGTCTGACAACCACATAGCCACAACAAACAAATCTTTTGACCCCTGAACCTTTCAACCCGCACGCTTTATATGAACAGGTAAAATACCAAATATATTATTTATTTCTAAATTCTATAACTATCAAACAAGAAACACAATCTATCACGTCTACTTTCCTTGGGAATAGTTTTGAACATACGAATTAGTTAACCCCTTAAAGATTTTCGACGAAATATTACGTCAGAGCCATTGCTCAAGAAAAAGGCCAGTGACCGAGTATTACGTTTCTGCCAAAATACGAACTTATTTTTGCTTTCGAACGTAATATTTTGTAGCCTATCGCCGGAAATACGTACCAGTCTTACGTAGTTTTGTTTTCATCCGTTGAACTTTAGTTTAAAGTCAATCTTCCCATATTCAGTGACAATTGCAAGGCAACTATATGCATACCGTAATGCTACCAGTACACTATCACCAAATGATTTGACAAATATTCGGACCGAGTCACGACAATGAATCTCCATGAACTTACCCAGTACATACTCGACGAATACACCCAAATGATTCGACGAATATTTGGACCAAGTCGCAACAACGAATCTCCATGAACTTTCCCTGCACATACTCGCAAGTTCGTGAAGCCACAGATCAATTCTGTCATTGTTATATTGATCACAAAATGGATTTTGATGTAGGTCCCCTTTGATTCGTGCCAAAAACCGACTACAGACCGAATCATGGTGAATACGAATCCTGGCGTGGTGAACTGGAACGAATATAGGCCTACACGAATGCACGGAGTACACTATCGCGATCGCCTGAGTTCGCCTATATTCGGTGATAGTGTACTGCAGGCACTAGGAAATTGCAGTGCGAGCATTTCAAGCATCAACCTTGCCGGGGAAGCATTATCCCCTCCATTGTAGTATTTTGCAGTAGAGACTCAGGAACAGAAAGCAAGCAGAAAGTTTACCGTAGTGAAGCTATTTTGCAAGGGGGATTTACCCTAACTTATTGACGCATTCGCACTGGGACTGCAACATCCTACCGGAATAGCTATAGTTGTTATTCCAGTCGTATAACCTAACTAATGTTATCCGTTGTTTGTCGCGTGCTCGTATTAGTTGCATTATATAGTATTAGTTTCATTTTTTCTTTTACTAATGTTAAAATAATTACAATAATAGTTTCTGTACAGTTAATTTTCTTCAATATACATTTAAAACGTCATAAAGTAAAAAATAAACAAGCACAAATTAATGAAAAATAAATAAAAAGTTATTTAGTAGGGAAACTAAAACAAAATAACATTACTTTAGGTTTAAAAAATCAACCGTTCAGTGATAGGCCTAAATCTCTCAAAAGATACTTTTGTGAAAAAATAACCATTAATCAGCTACAAACAAAAGACAAAAATAAGACGAATAAGTGAGTTAACAGACTGTTTTAAAGAATTATTTCGTAACTCAAACAAAAGTATATTTATTTATGCATGTCGGTTTTGTGTCGTGTGTTCATACACAGACGTAAAGTACATGCAATGTATGCGTGTGGCCCCACTTGCCTGGTTTGCTTCTTAAGAACGTTCAAGACGATTAGAACAAAAGGTATTGACCGTATAGCTTAGCATCCCAACAACTGATATCCAATTATTTTGTCCTCCCTTTGTTTTTGTCTGTCTGTATTTCCAGAATAATCCTGTTAAAATTAATTTCCTAAAATATTTTTGTATTAATAACTTAATATAAGATTCTTTTAAAAAAAATATGTGCGGTGTGCAGGTCCACACGAGTCGAGCTCATGCTCTAAAACCCGAGAAACACCGCCGACATGTGTTTTATGCGGCGGGGCACACCCATCCAATTACAGAGGTTGTACAGTACACCGCCAATTACAGCACCGTCGATCTCCAGCATCAACAGTGACCGATACGAAGAAATTGTCTTCAACAGATTCTAACTATCCAATCTTACCGCCACCTGGTATCTCTGAAACTCGTAGTCAAACAATTACGTTACCAAAAACTCCACCTCGTCGATTCTCCACGTACAGTCAAGCTGTGAAACCTGACCAGAAGCCAGCTGAACATGACTGTTTGCCTACATCTCAGGATATTTCGAATCAGCTTACAAGTTTCCTCACAGAAATAAAAAACCTCTTCACTCCGGTCATCACAATGATGAGTCAACTGATCAAGATGCTCTTAACCAACCATGGTACATAATAGAACAACAGCTAGTTCACTCGTCATCATGTTATGGAACGCCAATGGCATCCTTCAACACCGAAATGAAGTAGAACTATTTCTACATGAAGAGCGTATTGACATTGCTTTGCTAACAGAAACGCACCTGACTTCTCGCAGTCGCTTGAATATCCAAGGATTTAACATCTACAGAACCGATCATCCAGACGATACAGGTCATGGTGGAACTGCAATATTAATACGACGAGGAATCCAACATTATTTCCATTCTATGTCACCACCTAGTGAACATTTGCAAGCCACAGCAATAACTGTGTTAACACGTGGGTTTGACGTCACTACAGCTGCAATCTACTGCCCACCTCGCCCGCTGACAAATGAGAGACATTTCCAGCAATTGCGTTCTGATCTAGGCGATTGCTTTATTGCAGGAGGAGATTTCAACGCCAAACGTCCAGCCTGGGGCTCACGTCTTACAACATCAAGAGGTCGAGCCCTTCACAAAGTTATTTGTGATGGCCAGTTACAATTACATTCTCCAGGTACACCAACCTATTGGCCCGCTGCTAGAAACCGTCAACCTGATCTGCTCGATTTTCTTTTCTCCAAAGGAATGCGAAACTACCACCTTGTAACTACAGCAACAAATGATCTCTCCTCTGACCACTCGGTTGTAATCACTACGCTGAGCACTGAACCGGTGCTGATCCCACCAAAACCAACTCTAAATCTTGGACGAATGAACTGGGACTCATTCAAAGAAAAAATTGAGAACAACCTAACGCAAAACATACCACTTAAATCGAATGACGATCTTGACAAGGCTGTGCAACATTTTACGACCGATGTACAGAAAGCTGCCTGGGAATCATCTACACCCATTAAACGTTACCCTACCACTCAAGATGTTCCGCAGTATGTTAGACGCCTGATACGAGAGAAAAGGTAAGCTAGACACAGGTGGCAAAATTCTCGTCTTCCAGACGATAAACAATATCTCAATAGACTCGCCAACCGTCTGAAGAAAGAATTAGCCAGATTAAAAACAGAGCATTTTGACACTTTTTTAACATCGATGAATGAAAGCACAGACTCACTATGGCGGACATCTAAGAAGCTTTTACAACACCGAAGTGTTTCTTTGCCACTGAGAAATCGAGATGATACTTGGGCGAAAACGGAAAACGAGAAAGCTACTCTCTTTGCGACTCATCTAACCAGTGTATTCAAACCACACGAAGATGTGCAGGACGTGAATTTTATACAAACCGTCGATGAAGAACTGCAGTCACCTCTCCAGCTTTCACTGCCTCCACAACCATTTACGATCGATGATGTCGAAAAGGCAGTACAACGGCTGCCAAATAGAAAATCGCCGGGATTTGATCTCATTACATCTGAGATACTGCAACACCTACCGAGAAACGGCTTACGCTTTTTACTACTATTATTCAATGCAGTCCTTCGTGTGGCGTATGTTCCTGGACAATGGAAATTTGCCGTAGTTAAGCTTTTCTTGAAGCCCGGAAAGCCGTATTAACTACCTTCATCCTACCATCCTATCAATCTCCTTCCGAGGACAGGAAAATTATTCGAACGCCTCTTACTACCACGCTTGCAGATACAATGTGAAAACGCCAACATTATTCCACCTCATCAATTTGGATTTCGGCCGCTACATTCGACGACACAACAACTGCACCGAGTTGTGGACTTCATTTCGGAGGGTCTAGAAAGGAAAGAGTATGTCACTGGCATTTTCTTGGATATCAGCTCCGCGTTCGACAAAGTATGGCATGATGGACTACTATTTAAATTGAAAAGTGTTTTAAGTGACTCGTTCTATTTGGTTGTAAAATAATTTTTAGAGCATAGATTCTTTGAAGTCCAGCACGGTACTGCTTACTCTGAGCTGCACAAAATTAACGCCGGAGTACCCCAAGGGGCAATACTATCCCCATTTTTATATAGCGTATTTGCATCGGATATGCCTATTTTGGACACATCGGTAACCGCGACGTATGCTGACGACACAGCAATTCTTGTACGGGAAAATGGCGCGGATGAGGCTTCCAGGTTAGTACAACGACATCTTTTATTAATACAGGACTGACTTACCCGTTGGCGTATTAAGGTGAACCCAGTTAAGTCAACGCAGGTTACGTTTACCTTACGACGTCAAACTTGTCCACCTGTGATGCTGAATAACGTTCATATCCCCCAAGCCAGAGTGGTGCGGTATCTTGGTTTATGGCTTGACAGACGACTAACTTGGAAGCATCATCTGCGTACTAAACGTTTAGAACTTAACCGCCGCCAGAAGCTACTCTACTGCTTAATTAACCCTCGATCGAAATTGAACCTCCGCTCCAAAATTTTATTATACAAAACCCTTTTGAGACCAATCTGGACTTATGGTGTCCAGCTATTTGGAGTAGCGGCAGAGAGTAATTTAAAGTCGATCCAGGCCTTTCAATCAAAATTCTTAAGACTTGCTTCCGGCGCTCCTTTTTATGTAAGCAGTAAAACCCTCCACGACGATTTAAAAATTCCGACAGTGAAGGAGCTAACCGCGTCCTTGTATAGTAAATTTCACGAGCGACTAGATGTCCATCCAAACTAACTAGCCCGTGATCTAGCTACAAGGAACTTTCAACCTGTGCGACGTCTAAGGCGAAAATGGAGTAGAGACCTCTTGGTCTAAATAACGGATAATACCCATAGTTACAAATGGAGAATGTGCCACTGGGTACCTCTTCTCCTTAATGCGAAACTCCCCACCACCATTTAAATATCATTTACGGAAATTGTGCAGCTCAATGTACAGTACCGTAATAAAAATTCAAGACAAAAAAAAATATATAATTTATATCATAAATTAATAACTAAAATCTTGCAAAATCATTGCACTCTTTTAAACCAGACAACAAAGAACTTCCTTTGTTCTAAGTAAAAGTAACTGCAAAAATAATTTATATATATGGTAGTTGTAAGTAATTGTAAACTAGTTGACAGATTTTAATGATATCTTATACGCAATTTAACAAAATTAAACAAGAATTGAAGAATATTTCATAGTTATTGTTTGCTTCTTCAGATCCCTCGTCATAATAAAATAATTTTTTTCAAACTTGTCTTCAAATATTTCGTTAAATAATATCAAATACGGAAGGCAAAAGATTCTTTAGAGAGAATTTTTGTATTAAAACAAAAAGTTTGTCCCCCAAAACAAAACAAACTCCGGCTGCCTCCGTGGTCCAGTGGTTAGTGTGCTATGCTGCAAAGCGGTGGTTCCGGATTCAATTCCCAGCCAGCGTCTGGAAAATTATTACAAGTTTAAAATCACCGTTCCTTAACCCAATGTAGTCTCACTAATAACCAAGATGTTAATATGACTTAAAGTAAGAAATATAAACATATAAAAAAGCTAAAACTGAAATGTTGTAAATTTTGATGATAACTTTAAAATTAATTTCTCAAGAGTTAATAATTGCATCAACTACCAAGTTACAAAACATTAATTTAAACATGAACCATGACAACTTTTTTATACAGGACCAGATCCTGTGTAGAAATTAACCACCGAACTATATTAAATATCTTTATGCCGTTGAGATGAACCAATTAAATTGTTATTTCAATCTTGCTTCTGTTTTCACATATAGTACGTTTAAATAGGACACAAGACATTACTGTTGTTCCAGAACTCTTAAACAGCCTGAGAAAAGGTTTACAGGATTTTGTAAGAAATGGTCCCAGTAAAATAAGAATTTTTTTATTGATTAACAACTACGACTATATATTTAAAAAGCAAGTAGTATTTATGATATACGTGTTTAATGTTCTGTTTTCGTCTTGACTCAGGACATCTCCTAGTGGTAAACCCTTGTTTTAATAAGATCCATATTCCAACATCCTTTTAATCTCCTTTGGAGCCTTTGTGGTAACTGCGGGTGTGTTAATGTACGTATCTATAGATTCGAGTAAATTACGTATTAATTTTGCATAGAACCGAGTGTCTAATTTGTTAATGGTTGAGTATAATTTGTCTACGTTGAAGTTTCGATGTATGATAGAGGGAGGAAGTAGGGGCTACATGTAATTAAACGTTAAAACTTGTTTTGAAAAGTTTGTATCTCGTTTACTTTTGATTTTTTTGTAGAACCATAGATTAAAGCTTTATACTACACCCACATCGGACGAATTAAGTAATTGTAACAATTTTGTTTTTGTTTAATAGGCAACTGATCTACAGTGGAGGAGAGAGTACAAAGTCTTTAATCTGGAATTCAGTGAATTAAGTTTTTGTCTTGTATGATGGTTCCATGTCAGTCTTCTGTCTAGTGTAAGGCGTAAATATTAACTGTGTCTGTCTGAGGTATTGAGTGATTATCATAGTATACAGGTGGACAAGTTTTCCAATTAAGTGTAAATAATTTAATATTTAACATAAAAAAACATACTACCATTTATAGAATTTGCGTCTATTCATTAAGAGCAAAAGTAGAACAAACGATGGATTGAATAATAAAGAAAGGACAATAAATTCTGAGAAAGAGGAAGAGATAAACTGCCAGATGTCTTTAAATTTTTTGACATATTCTGAAATTCCTAATCAGGAGGTAGGGCCTACGTCAAAATATGTTTCAAAATCTTCTTCATGTAGCTACGAAGCTTAGTTTTATCCACAAACATACAATGGATTACTAAGATTGTAATTCAAAATATTTTAATTACAATCAATCAACAAAGTCACGCCAAAAAGTCTTGAAACACCCTCCTTACTACTCGAAATATTCGCGTACATACGTGTACAATGAAACAAGGTTGAATACACGTACATTATATTTTGAAGACTTAAAATAAGTTTTATACCGTAAACATTTTTATTAACGTTAAAACTTTCTGTAGACTTTGTATTATTTTAGCTGTATATTTCTTGTTATATAAAAAAATTACCTAAAGTTTACAAAATTTTACTACGGAAAAATGCTAAAATAACTAACCTAAAAAAAAATTTGTAATATTTTTTAATTTATTACTATTTACACGGTTGTGATATGACATAATATTATGAAGGGGAATTCGATTTAATGATAAACGTTTCTAGGTTTCAACATATTTGCCGTTACATGTATAAAAATTAGTATAAATGAAATGTATCACCTTACCTTTGATTGCTTTCAAGTTTGAAAAACTTACGCGCGTTTCGAAAGTACCACCTTCTTCAGAGCATATTCTTAAAAATTAAAATTAAAATTTTTAATCTAAATGACTGAATGGAAACTTCGTTGTAAATTTTAATTTTTAATTTTAATAATAGCTATGCTCTGAAGAAGGTGGTGCCATCGAAACGCACGTAAGTTTCTTAAACTTAAAAAGCAACCAAAGGTAAGGTGATAAATTTCATTAATACTTTAATTTATAATAATGGTTGGCAGAAAACATTTCAAAAATGTATTCATAATATAGAACATTTAAAGCAAAGGCCCGGAAGAAACACAGTTGAGGCTATACCATGTAATGGTACTGCTTCTTTTGTTGCAAGTAGTGAAACATGGGTTCTAAAGAAAACCGGAAACTAAAACGGAAACTTTGAGACAGAGGATTAAACGATAAAAGGAGAGTTGGTTACAAGAGGTAAGCCGCATGCTAGAGGATCATTATCCATTTCTGGCGTTACAATACCTACGGCAAAGAGTACAATCGTTGGGTAGACCTCGAAGAAGATGGATGCTGGAACATGCAAATTGCCTAATTCGTTAAGGAAAAAGAGTACGATTTACACACTATCTCATGTCTTTTGTTTCGTCTAGGGCCAATTTTAGACCCCGTGAAGTGACATTAGACGTTCCTGGAAGATATTTTTGCAGCCACCATTCTCAGCATTTGTTCACTATAAGCTTTTCTCCTTCATTCTGTTCACCGGTTCCTTCTGATTTTACTCTTTATGGAAGCCCTTAATGTCCTAAGTTGTCTAAATTTGGTTCAGTGCATTAAGTTTTCTCGGTTTATTCTAGTTTTCTAAATCGAGGAAACTTTTTTTTAAAGAAGTCTGAAATGATATTCTTTTCTTGAAAAAATTACAAACTTGTCTTAAAAATTTGTTTTATCAACCGTTTTTTATTCTTTCTATGCTGGTGTTCATAAAGTTAGTTTTCTTTTTCTAATAGTTTCCGTTAATCAGTAATTAACCATCTCGTGTATAAAGACAGGCTGTTATTTGCAACGATGATAATATATACAAATTTACAGAAAAGTAACAAAACAAATTAATTAATATTGATTTTCTTCATCTTTTTAGTTTTTAACGTTGTAATAAAATCTTCAATGAAAAACAACATGATCAATAAATTCCCTTTCCGATTCATTAAATTATACCTACTTTGTCGAAGAGCAATCAATTTATTCTTGCTTGTATACTTTTTTAGAGTGTCAAACGCTTGTAACAGATTTTTTTATAAGTTACTACTCAGATTTTGTTAGTTTACTGCTGAGTTATGTGACATATTGAACCATGAGGTTTATTGAATGTGTTTCCGATAACATTGTGAGGATTCTTTATGTATGTTTTAGTTTTTTATCTATTTTGAAGTATCGATTACCGAACACTGAGTCCAGTCTATGTTATATATTTAATGTAATACTGGCCTGGGGATCTCATTTGTTGAGTTGTCATCCGTGTAGAGCTTGTCCGACAATTCAAGTCAACTGCTTTGAGAATGAAATTATCCTCCTATCATCCCTCAACCATTCTGTACAGTCATTTCGTTATAAAATAGACTAGTTTATTCCTAATTTGAGCCTCCACTATAAAACTGTTATCTACAAGCACGGCTACTTTTTTACTTTTTAAAATAAAAAATACAGTTATTTACTATTTATTTATACGATTTTATTTGTTGCTACGTCATAGTAGTATTGTTGATTGTCTCGCTAACTATTATTCAATTTCGTACATGTAACAAGCAAATTGAAATTCCGTAATTGTCAATTTTAAACAAAATAATAATATTTTTGAATGTGTATAACATACGTAATTTTAGTATAGTTTTATGCTAATGGTTTCATTAAATCCATTTTCTAAACATCACGGTATAAAATCTTGTAATGCTATCGAACTGATATCACGAACGTTCGACTATCCCTCCCTTTTTGTGCAGCCGAAATAATTAAACAACACAGAGTATTTCTTATATGACAACACTTTTTAAGTTTTTGCCAGTTTAGAACAGAACTAAAGCGTGTAAGTAAACAGACTATCTCCCATTGTTCGTGAAGGTTAACAAGGGGAGATAGCCCCCTTGTTCACTTCGGTAAATAATAAATGGTCGAACAATTAAAGATAGAGGTGTGGAGGATGTGCAAATAATTTTTTTAACGTCCATGATTCTGCTTTACCAAGGGATACTCAACGTCACTTGAGCTCATTTTTATTCAGAATTTGCCAAGAAATCCGCTGGCGTGATTTGAGTTATGAAAATTTTCAAAATGTTATATTGGAGGTTTGCGTCAAAAAGAAGTTAATTTTTTATTACCAAAAAGGCTAGAAAGGTCTGGAAAGTCAGAACCTACCGTTCCAGTTCCATAAAACACTGTAGTCTCTAATGACCAAGTTGTTGATGCGAATTTGAAATTAAAATAGAAAAAGAGTCGTATTTCATCTGTTTATTATTTGTAAAAGAATTATTTTTGTGCATTGATATTCGTAAAATTCACAAAAGTATTCTAATTTTCGAGAATTTCCTTTCAGTATACTATCCTAACCATTTTAGTGAAATTGAAAGTTAGTAAAACAAAATTTCGCCACGCAAAATTTCTTTCAATACTAAAACTAAAAAATGTCATACACAATATGGATGCAATTTTTTATAAATTTTCAATCAGATGTAAAAGATTTTATTCTACGAACACATATTTTAAAAACTTGTTTTTTTGTTTTTAATTCCTAATGTGTACGTTGCAATCTGTTCAATTCAGAACAATAAGCAACCCTATGACCCAATGCGATGAGGATGAAGTGTGTGACGTGTAAATTAGGTGTAGTCTTGTGCAGACCCAGGTCGACCATTCCTGAGAGAGTATGGTTAATAAAACCCCAACCATCAAAGTACACCGGCAACCACTGTTTAGTATTCAAATTCGTATAAAAGTAACTACCTTTACTAGAATTTGAACCAGGAACTTTCGTCTCCGAAAATCAGCTGTTAAACAGTTGATTTTGGCGACGACTTTACCTCTAGACCAACCCGGTGGGTTATAAACTTTTTTAGTACACAAAAACGACAATTCCTTTATTTATGAATATAAGCGAAATTCTAAATGAAAAACTTGTAGAAGTGTGTTTGGTGATTGACAGTTTTTGTCATACAAGTTAAGTATAACTAGATACATATATAGCAAAGTTTTAGAACAATATCAAAACTTTACGAAAATGAAAATACTTGATTTAATCTCTCAAACTTTATGACGGAAATAAATCGGATATCTCTTGATATATGTGTATGTACTTTGATATCACAACACGAAACAGTTAATACTTAAAATAAAACAAATAAGTGCAACACAATATAAAATATTTAAACTTAATGGCACTACTTAGTGTGTTCAAATACGTTGACGTTAGTTATAAGTACGTTCACACGAGCATAACCATACAATAATAAACAGTAAGTGTGTGCGTGCAATGTGTGTATGTGTGCAATACAATGTGTGAAAGTTATAATGTAATAGCTATGTTCGGAGTATAACAACAGCGTCTACGACTAAAGCTAAGTAAGAGTTATCGAAGTCTTGCGATCGATGTACTATTCAATTAGTGTCAACGGAACACAATTTCCCCTACGTCTCACATTAAACCCATCAGCGCTTCCACATTACAAGTTAACGTTAACTTCTCTCTCCTTTTTCCGTATTCATCTCTCTTACTCTCTCTATGGAACTATCTGGAAAATCTTAAATAACTCTCATCGCTCAAACTGTTACACATTTCACACACATACACTAGTGATTAGATAGAGTAAATTCCACACACACACATACACACACACGCACACGCGCGCGCACACACACACACACACACACACACACACACATCACCAACTGAGTACCAAGGCTCAACAACACTTTCACAGCTTTAAACTAAATATTCGTAAACGAAGGTAAATAATCTTTAAATCGGCTAAATAACAGGATATGACGGTTCAAAGTTTTTGTTGACAACCTTCAATTAATTTTTTTTTTTTTATATAAATTTTTATGGGCATGTTACGAAGAATGGATGGACGTGGCAGCGCGAATGGGACACCTCACATAAGGGAAGGCCTCTGTATGAATTCATACAGGACTTGGAGGGATGGTACGCCTCTAGTGTTTCATTAATTAAGGACATCGGGTGTCCGAGTTCTCACTGGTTACGGTGAGTTTGCGGCTTTTACCAAAAGCGGTTCCCTTCTATTAATTTCTGACGGGGGCCTCGAGTCCTACGAGGCATCCATGACAAGACGGCAGTGCACGCTCCCCAGGTCGGCCGACCTCGCTCCAACTCACCCTCGAACTTATTTTTATATATTAACTTAAGTAGTTTTATGCAAGATGACTGTCACAGTCACATTGAAACATGCGAGTTCTACGGAACGGCCTCCGGGTCTATGCCTTCTGGCGACCAATCTGAGGGGAGGTGGTGGGATAAATGCCAGCAAACCATTACCATTACCATTCCCCTTCGCTTCACCAGCGACTGCTCCTCTTGCAGGCAGCGGTAAACGGTGCTCCCTGCGTCGGCGATCGCTCCTATTTGTTTAGGCAGCGGTACAGACGACCCTCTTTTCGCTTGCCAGCGGCTGCTCCTCTTGAGGCAGCGGCGAAAGCTTTCCCAACCATTTTTTCTTTTTGAACTACACCGCCGAAGCCCTGCTGCTCTGGCCGGTCCTTGGATTACTTTACCGATTTGACTACCACAGCCGGTGCCGACACATTCAATTTATTATTTTGAATAATATGTTTTCTTTAAAACAGAGAACACTTGCTATTGGTGGCTTATTTTTTTCTCATCAGTGTCTTTGAAATCCCTAAAGTTTTTTAAACTAAACGAAAGGAAAATTTTTATATGCATTACAAAATATGAAGAAGAACATTACCTACGTTTGGATGGTTAGTTGGATATCAAAACACAAGTTACAAATTGTGAGGATAACAGTAACGGTTTATATAACCTTGGTTTCACAAAACTAAAAGAATATATGTATATATATATTCTTCAGTCAACCAAACAAACTTAGCACAAACGGTGTTTGTGGAGAACGGAATAAACTGCTGATTCGCAACTCTTTTAAACACATTACAAAAGTGAAAACTTTTAAAATCCCTTCGGGTATTTTCTCAGCTCTTGACTACCAAATTTTGTTTAAACTGTTGAACGACTCTAAAAATAAAAATGCTGGATTTTATACTTTCAATTACAAAAAAAATGGCTCAATCATGATTCATACGTTACTCCTAGGCAGACAATTTTGGATTAAATCCGCATTTAAAATGTAAATGTATTTGAACCTCTTCATAATTTAAAATATATAAATTCCAAAAAAATGTGTTAATAGCTGATGTTTCTGTAACCCGCTTCTAGAGAAAAAACTATAGTGTTACTAATCAATCACAATACAGGTTGATTTTCTACAACTTTTTTTTCTATATTTAAGAAATTCACAATCTGTAAGATACAATCAGTGAATGTATAACACAAAATATAAAAAATGTTAACATGATAAAACAAACGTGAGTGGAGACAGAATCCAGTGACAGAACTCCGACGTAAATAGATAAGTGCAGCATTTAGATCACTGTAATGGATAGTCAATCACAGTACTACGTTAATTGATGAGATACCGGCTCCATCGACGTTTTAGTCGTCTTATTGGATTTTTTGGGAGAGTCTGCGTAGCCAAATTTGAAAACAATGGGTTATAGTGGTTCTCGAGTTCTTCCTAAAACAGAATTATTTTTAATTAATGTGTCAGTTGTGTAATTTATCAGTTGAAGAATCAAAAATTAGCATCTCAGAAGTCAAGGTCAGAAATGCTCACAACATAAAAAGAACGTTATTTTGTGCTGTAGAATTTGTTTTTAAATTAAGAGGACAAGAGTGTATAATCAGTTTCTTTTTTAGTTCATTAAATGTTACGTCAACTACTTTGGTTATTAGCAACCAAAAAAGGTTAAGACAGGAATTTTAACGTCTATTAATTGCCAGACCCGTCTGGAATTTAAACCCGGGTCTTTTTGCTTTGCAGCGTGCAGCATAGTCTAGCAATCTAACCACTCGGCCAGGGAGTTAGTGTTTATAAAATTTAATTTTAAGTTTTAAATATGTCTATATAGGTGAACAATTTGGTAGTTACTTAAGCTCGCCTTGGAAAATTCGAACTTGACGTATCAATCTCAGTGTTGTTTGTAATACAATAAATTTATTAAATAGAGAAGTTTATTTCTGATTTGTATCTTTTTAGACCAATACTATGGATTAAAGCCGGATCGTTTTCTATTTGTGTAAAAATACACAAATACCTATATTTTTAGTTTTTCGCTATTAAAAAATATAAATTAACTATGTTTGTCTCAATGGATGGAAGAAAACAACAATGAGTTTTTATCTAACTGAATTTTATGTAATATTTTATGTTACTGTCTTGCTGAACGACACGACTTACAATAATAACATCAATATTTTTTTTTGAAAGAGTAAATCTTTAAGAAATATAATATTAAATCATGTAAAAGATATATCATTTTTATGTTGTTAAACTGTTCTTTTCTTAGGGCAGTTTCACCTTTCGCTGACCTTTACTGACCCCCTCTTACAACTCTGTGTATATAGACCTTTATGCAATCGCTCTGTTAGTAGAACGTATCCTACAGCCCGCTAACCTTTTCGCAACTATTCCAATAAAAAGGTAATAATAATGTGTCTGTATTAAATGATTTATTTTCGCGTTTTATACAACTTGTTTTCTTACATCGTAAAATTTCGGCGTTATTGTAATACGAGGGAAACATCCTAATATTTCTTACACATACTCGTTTACTTTCTGTCATATTTTACTTTTTCTTGCCTATATGAATATAATATAGGAAGGAAAGTATTGTTTTCATGTCAATTTTTCGAAATCGAGTTTTCACCGGATCTACACGTGTTCAGACCCCCTGAATCCCACAACACATGTTTTTAGCGATTGGTGGTAGTGTGTGTATGTGTGTGTGTGTGTGTGTGTGTGTGTGTGAACAGAATATCTCAAGAACGGAACACCGTACGAACTTAAAACTTGAAACTTAAGTTAGACACTACTACCGGACTTGACATGAACATTTTCATCAAAATCGGTCAACCGAAAGTAGTAGTTTATTCGTGTCATTTTTTACTTACTTACAATTTTCTCGAAAACGGGTACTACGATGTTTTTAAAATTGACTTGTTTAATAACCATTTTATGTTTTATAAGATTTGGTAGGCGTCATGTCTGCTGAAACTCTTGGAGAGGCTGTGTTCACTTAAAAAATTGTTTTTTTTTAAGATTGCGGCTTTAGTATACATTTTAACGCAAAAGTGTATCAAATAAAAGTTGTAGAAAATTAAAAATCCTAAAACTTTTATTTTTAATATTTTTTTGTATAACACTTAGTTTAGCGGTAATTAGCAATTTTCTGTTTTTTTCTCACGAAAACGTGTAAAAAATCGATTTTTTAAAGATTTCACCCTTAGTAGCCTATGCATTTTACGACAAAAGTGTATATAATCACATTTATAGGAAATTGAAAGATCTACAACTTTAATTTAGAGTATTTTTCTCTACTATGCCTAGTTAAGCGTGAGAGTGATTTTCCGTTTTTTTAAGCCAAACTAAAGTTGATTTTCATTTTGTCTCGTAAAAGGAAGAAATCAAAGATTGATAATGCAAATCTTACTTTTTGTTTAGGTTAACAGCTGAAAGGCTGGTTTGAACCTCTAGAGGTTTTGCTTAGTAAAAACGAGGAGTGAGGTTGTTTTGTATTGATTCCTTACTGAGTTAAAAGAGTAAGCTTATCAGCATGCCAGGTTCTCCGAAAAGCATCCACTTTTCACCCTGCAAATGACACCTTCACTTCATTCACCACAAGGTCTGGCTGTATAATGAAATACATTTCTTTCAGAGGAGATAACTCTGACTAGTTTCTTTTACACTTCTACCTCTTCTGTTTTTAAATAGTTCATTTATATAGGGTGATTCAAAAAGAGCGCCGGTTTTGATATATCAAATTAAGAGATTTATTTTATTGAAAAACTGAAAATAAATACATCAACAAGTTCATCTTACCTTCCGATTTCATGTATGAAAAATGATGTCATGCATGTGTCCTCCTCTACTGCGCTGGCACGCATCAACTCTGTCCATGAAATTGGATATTACTGCACGACAAGTTTCGACTATGTGGGACAAGTTTCCGTATGTGGGGTTTTCTAAACCCCACATACGGCAGTTCTGTTTATTAACAAAACCGTTTAAGTGGAAGTGCGCCTCATCACTGAAAATGATTTTGTTTGCGAAGGTGTCATCATCCTGCCGTTTTCTCAATACCCAGTCAACAAACTGTCGTCTCTTCTGGTGGTCTGCCACTTTCAAATATTGCGTCAACTGAATTTTATACGGGTGATATTGGAGATCGTACCGAAGAATTCTCCGTACAGAAGAACATCGTAAACCCAATTGTTAAGAACGGCGACGTATTGATTTTTCTGGGCTAACAGCCACACTGTCACGAACCAACGCAACGTTCTGCTCAGTTCCGCCAGAACGACGACGTCCAGAACTTTTAAGGTCGACTGTTGAACCCGTCTCAAAAAACTTTTTCATGAGCCTGCGAACTGTTGATTCATTCGGTGCTTCATACGTCCTAGAGTACCGCGAAGTCGCCTGACAGTAGCTGCATAACTCTCTCCACTCTGGTAAAATGTTTTGACGATTAACACTCGTTGCGCAATAGTAAACTTCTCCATGGTTAGACAGAGACTGCGAGAGTATTACACTGCGAACAAGAGAAACTACAACTGAATCGTCAATCGGAATGTTCTCCGAAATATAAATGAGGTCAAACAATGTTGCCAACCGATAAATAAAAATTTACCAGCCGTTTAAAAACCGGCGCTCTTTTTGAATCACCTATATTATTGGCTGACTATATGATAAGAAACAGAACTATTTTTTCTAGCCCTGGAACCAACGGATCGAGTGCAATTAATTTAACACTCCACCTGCCCGTTATGGGCAAAAACTCTTAGTACGGACACGTAATTAACGCTTCATATCACGACTTTTAGAAAAGCGTTACGGAAAGCGATATTGTCGTATTTTCGATATCTATTGGTTTTTGTATTGATTTTATTTAAGTGTTGCAAAAAAATTTAGATGTCAGATAAGTAACCGTAATTTTTAAATTTTTCTTTTTTAAACGCTTAATGATGGGTGAGCTGCAGTAGGCCTACGCTTTAAGCAGGTAAAATATTAAGTCCGTTATATTTTAAATGGCAGTGTTCTTTATTAAAGAGGAACCTACGTGATTAAAGATCGGGATAGAGATTCTTGCAGAGTGATATTATTAGGTTATTAGTGTAATCAGAATAGACAGTGTTGTTTAACATTAACAAGGAGATGTTTGGATAAATCAAAACGACAAAATTTATAAAGATCATAGGAGAAACAGTTTTAAATTAAGTTAAAAATTAATAATGATTGAAAATAACGTAGTAAACATGTACTTTTATTAGGCTATTTTTATCCACAAAATTATTTTCAGTCGTTTAACATAACCTGTTCACGTATAAATTAATCTTACTGACTGGCGGACAGCCTAACTAAAATTTAAATAATAAGAAATTAATCTAATATGAATTAGTATAGGCGTTTTATTTAGTAAAATTACTCCTACTCATTTTTTAAATTAAAATTCACCTTCCGAAACAGTTTTTGCGGTTATGTTAATAAATAAAAACCACAAGCTTTATAAAATTTCATCTAATTACGATATAAATATAAAAACGGAAAAAGATATATATATTTTTTTATTCCTAATTTGTGTACGTTGCAATCTGTTCAATTCAGAACAATAAGCAACCCCATGACTCAATGAGATGAGGATGATTTGTATGACATGTAAATGAGGTGTAGTCTTGTACAGACCCAGGCCGACCATTCCTGAGTGGAAAAGATATGACCACAAAATATCATAAATAATTGTAACTTTAAAAAATTTGGTGTAAACACTTACACAACTTTCTCTTTCCAGTGCAAGTTATGAACAATATAATCTCACATTAGTAATAAAACATTAGAAATAACAAAAATCTAACCTCAAAAAACTTAACCTTATTTTAATCATGAGTGAATAATGCAAAATGAAAATCAATCTCTGTTTGGCTTAAAAATACGGAAAATCACTCTTTCACACTAAACTAGGCTCTGTAGAGAAAAATGCTCTAAATAAAAGTTGTAGATCTTTCAATTTTCTATTCTATTAATTTTATTATTAAAATTTTGTCGTAAAATGCATACTAAAGTTGAATCTTCAAAAAAATCGATTATTTTTACAGATTTTCATGAAAAAAAAACAGAAATTTCACTAATTATTACCGCTAAACTAAGCGTTATACAAAAAAATGTTTTAAATAAAAGTTTTATATTTTATACATCCATCTTTATTATTATACTCTTTTGCCCTAAAGTACATATTAAAGCCGCAATCTTAATAAAACCATTTTTTCTCTGCGAGAGCACAGCATCCCAAAAAAATTTCAGCAGACATGAAGCTTACCCTATCTTGCAGAGTATATAAACATAGTAAATGAGACAATTTATTGAAAATATCGTAAGAGCGGTTTTTTAGCCGTTTTTATAATATGAGAAAAATTACACGAATAAACTTCCACTCCCGGTGGACTAATTTTGATGAAAAGTTTGTATCCGTTCATCTAGTAGTACCTAACTTTATGTTTCAAGTTTCAATTTCGTGGAATATTTTGTTGTTGAGATATTTAGTTCACTTAGACCAATCACTTAAACCATAATGTTTGGGTGCAGAGGGGACTAAAAACGTGAAAATTTACATGTAACCAATACTTTCCTTCGCTTTATATTTGTGTAGGGCAAGAGAAAGTAAAAAAAAAAAACGATTCGGCTGTGAAAGTGGTCGGTTTGGAGAAGAAATAACTGCTGAAAGTTTTACTGCCTGTATTTATATACAGAAGAATACTAAACTTAAATTTTCAGGAGAAGGATCACACTGATGACACATTTTTTAGACTGCTAAGGAGTAATAAGTTTTACCAGTAATACAACCGCTGTGTTAATAGTAATAGTTTTAAGAAAGTAAAAAATATATGTGTACTAAAAGTGTAGAAACTTTTTAATTATAATCTACACTAAGTGAATGTGATGATATAATTAGTTTAAACCAATTTTAATTGAATAAACTAATATAAAGTCTATTATAAATCAAGTTTGCTAATTAAAATAGTTTTCTCAACGTTAAATTACGTTCGTAAAGACTCATCCCTACTCAGGAGATAATCTAAAGTAAGGTATACTGAAATATCATTCTCCAATCCGATTAAGTCTGCAAACATTTTAGAATTTAATCGCATAGACTTACAAAATTGAACAGATGAGTAATACCCCAATATCAATATATGAATTACAAATTAATTAAAAAGTTTTAGTTGTTCTTTACAATGAAATAAATATTTTTTCTTTTAGTATATGCTTTAATTAGCCAATAAACACATTGGTTCTGAATATTTTTACATTAAAAAAATATTTACATTTTCTATAACAGAAATTGAGCATTAACCTATCAGTCAATCACACTATAGATTGAATTATTTTGTGACAACAAAAGGATCCTTACCATTAATAATTTTAAAAATCACAAAACAACTAATATTGATGTAAGATCCCCACTAGTGCGCCTCCAAAGCTTGTGATAAATCTTCTAAGTTTTTTTAACCTTTATTTCATTACATTAGCAGATAAATATAATCATGTACCTTTTTGAGCCTCAAAGAATGGTTATCATGTTCATCTAACTTGTTATGCAAGTCTTTTTCATCATTAGCGGATTACAGAGATTTACGATGAAAGTGTTATGAGTTATGGAATAATATGGAAGTGGCTTAGGCACTTTGACGGTCCTAGGGCGGTACGAGCGGTGT